>CM062820.1:125724964-127170883 GCA_031772625.1 Pinus tabuliformis | reverse complement strand
AAGCTATTATCCATGTTTTCTTCAGATACAGTGAAAGAAGTGTAATTCTTAATTGCTACACTTTAAAACTATATCTTTTGCAGTGATAGACATTCCCAGGGATTCAAGTTTGCTCCTGAGACATCTATCCGTTTCTCATACCTAGTTTGGTGGAAATACTTAAATACTTTAGTGAAAATTCTTAAATGCTTTCACTGTTTGTTTCACCTGTTCATGTTATAAATCAAAAATTTTGTTGTATGAAGTATCCAAATGGCCCTGTAAGTTTCACCAATTCACCTCAAGGTTCCTAGATACCTGCAGCTATAGACTCCATTGCCCAATGATATTTGACTCTTTGAATACTACATCACAAGACCTGAAAGAAACTCTTCAACCAAAAGATAAACAAAACCTGTGCATAATACCTAGCCTAAAACCCTATCATAACAGATACAAATCATAAAGAGAGAGCCCTCTCTGATCACAGTTTGGCTAGAAACAGTGATCCAAAGATTGGTTAGTGGTTACCCCGGCCGTATTCCCTTGGGAGTCATAGGGAACAACCTAGGTGTTAACAGCGTATACACACTTGTTTCCTCGAACAGACTCATGTATACACGAGTTTCTTGTGTTTGAAACGTGTGTGCATGCCTCTGTGCCTTTACGCAGTAACATATTCCTAGTTTTGAATTAATTTTTCAAAATATTTTTCCCAGTTAAGTCTGTTGCTTGGTGACTTTTGCTATTTTCTTGTCATTCACTGTCAATAGAGCTCTGCTCTCTTGCAAGTTTTCAATTTTGAATCTTATTCTCGGTGAAAAACCTAGTTGACCTAGGATTGCTTTTTGAGTGAGGTTTCAGTTTGCATTTTGGGTTCAACGCTTCTGTTAGAAGTTCTTGGTTGTTTTGGCTTTCCAGAACAAGAAATTGGTTTCAGTTTCATGTATATCCTAACTTTCAAGTTGCTTTGCTTTGCTTTCCTTTTTTGGTTGACCTTTTTTGTTTTTCATGGGTTTTGAGTTTCTCTTTGGCAATATTGAGAGTCTTTCTTGACATTCTATTGGTTTGTTGAAGTCTTTTATACTGTTAGTCAGATCAGTTAATGCAAGTTTGTAGTCATTTCTTCTTTGAAATTTCATTTTATTGATGAGTTACATAACTTACGAAGTTCAGGGACTCTTTATGCTCGTTTCTTGATCTTTGAAGTTTAGTAGTCTTTTGTGACCTTAAAAATTTCTTTGGGTTTTTAAAATAAAAATATAAAAACATATCTTTTTCCTTTCTTTTTCTTTTCAAGTTTTTGTTTTTGGTTTCTTTTGTTTTGTTTTTGAGCAATTGTGAACTTTTTCAATTGGTTTTGCTTGGTTTTGAGGGAAATTTGTTATTGAATTTTTTTCCTCTTTATTTTCAAGTTGGCTTATTGATATTGTAAAGAAACATGTTTTCTTATTATAATAGCATTCATAGGATCTTGCATCATCATTTGAGTTTGGATTAGGTTAGTTTGCACAATAATCATTTTTAGTCTTTTTTTTAGATTTTGACTGTGTGTGGAGTGTACTTCTGAAAAAGAAAAAGAAATATTTTTCTTATATAAGTTTTTTGTAGAACCAAGTAGAAATCCCTTTTCATCAAAGAAACTAACTACATACATATAGTTAAGTTTCTATTGATTTATTTTGCGTCGAAAGCACCATAAGTTTCACTCTCGTTATACCTTTGACTTAAAGAACAATCTTCTAAAATCAAGCGCTTTAACAAAAATAAATAGAAATTTTTTAATTTGTCATTAACAACACCAACAAGTTTAAGTTCTTTCGGGCATTGGAATAGGTGAGTGGAGAGTTAACTCTCCAAGGCCACTCAAACTATCAAA
Source organism: Pinus tabuliformis (assembly GCA_031772625.1). NCBI lineage: Eukaryota > Viridiplantae > Streptophyta > Pinopsida > Pinales > Pinaceae > Pinus > Pinus tabuliformis. The sequence goes on along the minus strand of CM062820.1, from coordinate 127,169,025 downwards.
CATAGATGTTGAATAATGAGTGAAATCGAGTGTCGTTAGAAAGATCAGGAAAGCTCCGTGACTAGGAGTCAAGCACGAGGGAGAGTGAAGGCAAGGAAGAGAGACACCCCCTCTCCTACTTGTTGGACTGTTTCACCCAACTTTTGATACGAACTAGTGCCCTTAGTTGTTATTCCTAGGGATCACATAGGTGGTTGCGTAGGGGAATCTCGTGGTACCTGAGGCATATGTTGTATCACATTCATTAGTACTTTTGGAGGGTACCCTTGTGAAGCTTGGGTGCTTGCACCGGCAAAGGCTTTTGTCTGGAGTTCAATGTAATTATTTATGTTACCTTCTCTAGTAGGTATGGGTTGTCATTATCCCATACTATTTTTGGAAGGTCCTTGATTTTCACTTTCTTGTATTTTGGTGTCCGGTCCTCGTCACCCGGAGTGGAAATACTTGGAAGTAGCTTGATTGATTGTATATTTTAGGGACTTTATTAGAGAGTCCTATTTTCTCCTAGTTGGCCTAGCTTTATAATTTTTTGAGTCTTTAATTACTTCTCTTAAAAATAAGTAAAATTGGTTGATCGACCAGTTCATTGGTCTAGGAGGCTTCGTGGGCTTTCACCTATAAGTGTTGAGCCTTCTTCTAGAAGGGGTAGGAGAAATTTTTCCAGTGATTTCCAATCAGTGGTAGTAGGCGCAATGGATATTGATCCTCTGGTTGAAGCTATTGATTTACAAAATAGACCTTGTCTAAGTAGAGAGTTGGAGAGGAACACTCCAAACCTTTCTAGAGTCCTCTTCAATTTAGAAGACGCCATAGAGGTTGAATAACTTTTTTATACTCCTTTGACTCCTAATTCTCCTCTTCCTCACGATCATCCAGATGTTTAATTATACGTCGGGACTCCAACCCACAAGCCTTTAAGCCCTGGTCTATATTGATCTATTCCTTCGATGGCCACTGCTACGAGCATGGTTTCAACTGTGAGTGCTATTAGTGTGAAAACTCCTTTATCAGTACAAGGAGGAGGTATGATTTACATACCTTCAATCACTCCTAGCACTATAATTTTTGGCTCTACCTCTATTCCATCTTCGACTGGGGGCACCCAAGCTTTTGCCTCCGGCACTAGTTCTTTCCCCTTTGGAATGCCGACCAGCACAATTCCTTCGGTTCCGTTAAGTTTTCCATCGGCTGCCTCCACATCTATGACTTCCATGGCAATTGGGTCAGCTTCTTTTCAGGGTTTCCCTTTTGGGAGTGGTCATATACCACATTCTAACCCATCTTTAGGATCAATACCTTTTCCCTCCACAAGTCAAAGTTATAATCCTTTCCAAGGATGGACTAACCCAGCTATTAGTGGACTTGGAGCTGAGAATCAATTCTCTTTCGAATAATAGGGGAATATGTCATATTCCTCCATGAGTTCATTCCAGAGTTTTTCTCCCTATGCTCATGCATGGAACCCTTACCAAGGGCTCTCTGCTCCATTCAACACCTCTCTAGGGGGAAATTTCACTAGATATGGAAATTTTTTGGTAGGAGTTGGACAAACTCCGATTTTTTCTAGGCCACAAGGTTCTCCTTATGGTTCAGGTTTTTCTACGAATTACTTCAGGCAACCTGGTGCCTTCACAAATCCAGGGTATTCTTTTCAGAACGTTGGAAATTCTGCCCAGACTAGGTGGAATCCTCAGGGTCCTCTGCGCTTACCTTTCCTGGCAACGTTAAACTTGCCAGATCTATCCAAATTGACTAATGATCTGATCCAATATAACCCAGCCTGGCCTCTGGTTCCAACCAAAATTTCATCGGATATACCCAAATTCGAAGGGAATACTGGTGAAGATTTGGGAGACCATATAACCACTTTCCACTTATGGTGTTCGTCAAACTCCCTAATAGATGATTCAATCAGGTTGAGATTATTTCAATGCACCCTAACTGGGAATGCGGCTAAATGGTACATTGAACTCCCAGGGGGCACCTTCGCTTCATTCAGTGATTTGGCTACTATATTTTAAAACCATTTTTAGTTGCCCATTCATTATGATGCTGGAACTGAGCTATTGGCTAATTTCCACCAGGACTAGGCAACCCACATTTCAGATCATATCCAGGAATGGAGGAGAAGGAAGAGGCTCATTAAAGTTGATATTCCACAAGAATTCCTTCTTGAATGGTTTCTCAAATCTTTGCAACCCGATATTTCTAAGGACGTATCACTCTCCGGTGTATTCACCGAAGAACGGGCTATTTTTAGAGCCCAACAACTAGAACTTATATATTCTCAATCTGGGGTTCTTTAGAAAAATTTTCCTGATCCTCCTAGGTCTAAGGTTGATTTAGCCAAGCCGAATCCAGGTCTCCATGTCGATGGGCTGGTCAGATTGATTGATAGTAACACAACCAACCTGCTAAATCAATTGCAGTAGTTGCCTTTATAAACTTATTCTTCTATGAAGGCATCACCATTAGTGCCTATGCCTTCTCAACCTTCATCTATAAATGTTGTTCAAACTTCTAACCCCAAAGGAAACCAACAATCTAATGGTAAGAAGAAAGGACATGGTAGGAAAAAGAATCAGGATGGGAAGGGTAATGCAAACAAACCCGACAATGATGTTGGAGGGGGTAAAAAAGAGTCTAAGAAGAAAGTAAAGTTTCCATGCAAGTTATACAATGGAGACCATTTGACTCATATTTGCCATAATATTCAAGATTCTCATCACTTGTTGGTTCAGCAAGGGACTTCTAACTCCTAGGCTGTGCTAACTAACCCTTTTCCCCAAGGGCAACAATTTCTTGCTTGCCAAAATTCTTATGCCGATACCCCCACTGGGGGCAACCAGGAAGGGGAAAATACATCAAATGTTTACATGATGAGTTCACATATTGACATTGCTACACCATCATGTGATTATGGTGAATCAGAATCAACCAAGGCTAAGTCTACTTCTAATGTTTCGGATCCACTCCATATCGAGAGGCTCGTAGTTGAGTCTATACCTAAGATGCGAAAAGGCTCTGCAAAATGCTCGACCATTAACCCCAATGCTAAGGCAGCCTAGAAATACTCTATTATAGAAGATCTGGCTCAGATTCCTTGTGCTATGTCAGTGTTAGAGGTACTCCAATCATGCCCAACACAAAGGAGTGCATTGCTCAATGTGATCGGATCCAAAAACCTCTCTTGTTCTTACATTCGATATGTCAAACATCAAGAAGAGACTCCCACATCATATGGATTTTCAAATCAAGTCTACATATCGGAAGACTAATATCTTTCGAACTATAGTTGATGAGGGAGATTTCACGTGTAATGTTTATATCATGTTGGAAGGCTATTGGATCGCCTCAGGCTCTTCCTTCACCTACTCTATTAACAACATTTGATGGACATTCTCATATACTGCATGGGATTATTCTAACCTTTCCTGTCTATGTTGGGGGTAAGGTTGTAAATGTTGAAGTAGAAGTAGCTGATACAAATTTGGACTACAATCTCCTTTTAGGTAGAAATTGGATTTATGAGATGGATGCTATTGTCTCATCGTTATTATGCATCCTTTGTTTTCCTCATGAAGGGATAATTGTAAAGGTTAATCAGATGGATTATTCTCCAAGTGAGTCCAATACATATTCTGAATCTACTGTTCCATTAGTAAACAATCCCAAACAACCTATAGAGAATTTAGGAGTTGGAATGTACTCTTCCTTAATGGGTACCTTTGATTTTCCTGCTCCTATAGCTAGAATTAATGTTATTTCATCCTCCAAGGCACCTTCTCGAAAATAGTTATTTTTTGGATCCTTTGCCCTTACCCTCGTCTACCACCACATTAGATGAGGGGAAGGTAGTTGGAATGGAATTTCCTATGCATGCAGCTGAAATTGATTATCAGTCTATTGTTAACACTGCAAACTTCGATCCTACTCCTTTTTCACTAGAGGAGCTAGATGGAGATGTGGCCCCGACCTAGACTCTAGATTCAAATTCGTTTATGGATTTCTTAGATATTGTTTTTCCATTTGAAGAAGACATCCTAGAAGAAATGACGGGTGTTGAAAGACCGTGGAATGATTTGCATCATCGGCCATATTTTCTCCCTCATTCGCGAGAAGTAGAATCAAGCCTGTCCAATTCTTCATCTACTAGTGATGTTAATGTGTTTTAAATAATTTGGCTCTAGGATAGTTTTCTGCAGAAGGTAACATATTTTTCATTTCACAAACTTTTCTAGTGAACATCTCTAGGAATCCTAACATTATTGAAAATGTCTTCATTGGAGTTGATTGTTCCCCTGAAGAAATTCAAACTTATACCAACATCTTTAAAGAGTTTCAAGATGTGTTCGCTTGGTCTTATGAGGAAATGCCTGGGATAGATCCATTTATAGTCTAGCATGAGATCAAGACGTATGAAAATGCAAAACCTATTCGTCAGAAACTTCGACTGGTAAACCCTAGAAAAGAAGCAACTATCAAAGCTGAGGTTGAAAAGTTGCTCAAGGCGGGTTTCATATACCCCATTCCTTTAACTGAGTGGGTCTCTAATCCAGTCCCCATAGACAAAAAGCAAGGAACGATCCATGTATGCGTTGACTTCAGGGACCTAAATAAAGCTTTTCCTAAGGATAATTACCCCATGCCCTTTATTGATCAGATTATTGATGAATGTGCAGGTAATAAAATTTTCTCATTTATGGACAAATTTTCTGGTTAAAATCAAATTACTATTTGCTTAGAAGATTAACATAATATAACTTTTATTTTCCCATCAGGTACATTTGCATATAAAAAGATGCCTTTTGGCCTTAGAAATGTTAGAGCTACCTTTCAGCGGGCCATGTCATATGCTTTTCACAATATCAAACATATTATCGAAGCTTATTTGGATGATTTAGTGGCTCATTCTCGAAAAAGAACAGATCACCTAAACATCTTTGATTGATTTTTGAACGATGTCGTTTTTATAAAATCCAGTTGAATCCAAATAAGTGTGTTTTCACCGTCACATCCAGTTGGTTATTGGGGTTCATTGTATTAATTGAAGGGATTCAAGTAGATCCCTTCAAGGTTGAGGAAATACTTTAGTTACCTCCCCCGTCCTCTATACGTCAAATTTAGAGTCTCCAAGGAAAAGCCAATTTCTTAAGGAGATTTATAACTAATTACACCGTGATCACAAAAGGATTTATGATATTTCTTAAGAAAGGGTTCCCATTTCTATGGGATGATTTTGCGCAACGCTCCTTTGATGCTTTGAAAAAAGAATTAACCTTTACTCCTTTGTTGAGTCCACCTGATTATAGCAGAGACTTCCTTTTATATCTCGTTGCAGCAGAATTGACTACTGGTATGGTTCTGGTTTAGGAGGATGATGCTCTCTATGAGCACATAATATATTATCTAAGCTGAGGCTCATTAGGTCCTGAACTGCGCTATTCTCCCATCGAGAAATTAGCTTAGGAAGCTATCCATGCTATCGAACGACTTATACATTATATTTTTCTTCGAAACACTTTCGTCTTAGCAACTGTCAATCCATTTCAGTTTGTTCTTAGTAGGTGAGTGATTGGGGGCAAAGACAATAGATGGATTGTCATTTTAGAATAATTCGACCTCGAATTCATGTTGGCTAAGTCTAAGAAATATTTAGTATTCGCAGAGTTGAACTTAGAGTTGCCTTGTGAGGAAGAAATCATTTATGAGGAAACTTTCCCTGATGAACATATTTTTCTTATTTCCTCGTAAGATCCTTGGTATGGAGATATTATTATATATCTCTAGACTTCGAAGTTTCCACTCACTTTTTCGAAGGATGAACGTAGAAAATTACATCACCTCGCTAAAAGCTATATTATTATAGGTGACACTTTATATCGTAGTAGGGTTGATTCAATCCTTAAATGTTGTTTAACCTTAGAAGAAGCTGAGTCTATGCTTAATGATTGCCACAATGGAGCTTGTGGTCATCTATCTAGGCTTGCAACAACTCAAAAAAATATGTGTGTTGGTTACTTTTGGCCTTCGATCTTCAAAGATTGTATTGAAGTGGTCAAGAGATGCCATCCTTGTCAAGTTTACACTCGAAAAATGCTCACACATCCAACTTTTATTTTCTTTGTGATCATCGACAGTCCTTTCACGAAGTGGGGTATTGATTTTACTACTTGTAATCTGTCTTCGGAAGGAAATCACAAGTATATCATCGTAGTTGTAGACTACTTTACTAAGTGGTTCAAGGCTATGCTTACTTTCAAGAATGATGGTGAAACAATAGCCTTGTTTCTCTTCAATCAAGTTATTTCCTAGTTTGGTATTCTTAAGTTGGGTTTCTGGTAGGAGCATTCATCTTCATATTATCCTTAGGCTAATGGGTAGGTTGAAGCCATGAATAAATCCCTAAAAATCATCCTACAAAGGATGATTAACAAATCTCAATCCAATTGGCACATTATGTTATATCTAACACTTTGGGCATACCGAATGTCAGTTAAGATTGCCAATCATTTTACTCCTTTTCAACTAGTTTATGGGTTGGAATCCATTTTTCCTGTGGAATGTGAAATTCCTTCCCTCAAATTGGTTGTTGAACTTATTCTTGATACTTCTAGTCTCGAAGAATGCCTCGTTCATTTGGAACATCTCGATGAGCAACATCGAGATGCGGCCATAATTCATGAAGCTCATAAAAAGTGAGTAAAAACTCAATATGATAAGGTTGTATTTCCTAGAGTTTTCTGTAAAGGCAACCTTTTCTTGGTCTATGACAAAGACAAAGATGCCTTGGGGGCAGGCAAGTTTAAATCTATGTGGTGCAGTCCCTTCATCGTCATTTTTTTATTTTTAAAATAGAGCTTATGAGTTGATTGATTTAGAGGGAAACAAGTTGGTGAAGCCAAAAAATGGGCTCTATCTTAACAAGTATTTTGCTTAGGCTTCAACCTAGCATTTGCTTGGTTGTAAATATTGTATCTTTGTTCATATCTATCTATTGGTTTCATAGTGATGTCGATATTTTTTATTTGCTTTGGCAGATATTGATGGATGATTTGATATATCTAGGGTTCACCAATGGTGCTAGTAGACATACCGGGAACCTTGCTTCCATAGCTTGGGTTATTTATTATCCATCTAGCTAGTTGTTGGTTTCGAGAGGCGTATGTATCAGTCCCGCTTCAAATAATGTTGTCAAATATACTGTTGTTATTAATTTACTATCTGAGGCAATATCTCTTGGTATTGATTCATTAGTAGTCTACTTGGATTCACAATTGGTGGTATCTCAACTGAATAACATCTATCATGTGAGAGATCCTTATTTATATTGCCAAATTCTCAGAGTGCATCTATTACAAAGATCATTTGTTTATATCACATTTATTCATATTACATGATCAGAAAATTCATTAGCAGATTCTATCACTAATCAAGCATTAGATTGGCATATAAATTAGTCATCACATTAAAAAATAAAAAATAATCGAAGTATCATCTGTATATATATGAGAATCATGATAAACCATTTGTACATAGATAGAGTTTTGTGTCCAAAACAATATACAAAATCAGGACAAAATGTCCTACAAAATTAGGGCTTATGCCCATCATCATGGCTAATAAAAAAAATCTATCATCTAGCTAGCGATCCTGCTTAGGATGAGCAGCAAGGAAGAAAACGATGGCATTTGCGACCCACCAAAATAGCGCAACCAATCGCGTGGTACTCCTACCATGTGTCATTGCATCTCCTCTGGTAGGTCCTCTATAGCCACCATAGGTACTTGGTGAGTTAATCTCACCAAGTTTCTATGGACTGTATGGAGGGTCCTCTCAGTCTCTATTGTGGCTCCTTCTGCATCTCTTCCACGATGCTTGTATCGAGGTAGACCATTAGGTCTCACTGGTCCAACATCTATGTCATGATCAATAATTTTGTAAGTATTTTGTCTCATCAAAAAGATTTTTAGTTCATTTATACTTAAAATCCAAAAAAATCTTAAAATAAAAAAATAAAAAAACATTTGTACCTATGGCGCCCCATGTTGGCAACACTAGATCTAGATCTCCTCTAAAGTCCATTCCGACATAAGGGTAGTCTTCGACTGCAATGACCTGTTGTTCCCACCAAAGGAAGATCTCGTCATCAAATGCATTCCTAGGGACATCACCACCCCCTAGTCATTTCATTAAGTTAGCCCACCTACCCATCCGTGGATCTCTTGGGTTGTTGATGGTGGATAATACATTGAGACGAAGCCCAGGTACTCTCTCAAAGAAGAAGGAACACAAGATGGTTCCGTATCCAAAGTTCTTTGTCTGACCCTTCTGGATATAAGTAAGTTTTTTTTTCATATTGGCTAATAGGGGTGTGCACCAATCAAAGACTGTAGTGAGACAATCCACTGCAAGACTCATTGAAACATGAGAGGCCTGATGTAGAGAAGCAGAACCATTTACCCTGGCAATGGTAAAAAGAAGGATTCTCAATGATAGACTCTCTACATGTTTGATTGGAATATGGGTTCCAATATTCTCGATGTTTCCTGGGCAATAGATGCCTAGGTAGTCTTTGACACTAAGACTACCCCTTGTTCTTCCTATTGAGTGGACCCTCTCTCCCCTTCGGGAAAGACCTGTGATGAAATAGATATCCTCTATTTCAATCCTCAGGGGCATCTGATCAATAACAAAAGCATCTTCTTCTGGACTCTAGTAGTGGATTAACATCTCAAGCAACCTGGTATTTGCCTTCATATTTGGCATTTTGAAAATTTTTAACAATTTACATCCTTGTAAGGCATCTAATGCATCTAGATCTTCCATTACTTCATTATGAATAGCACTATGCTCTCTTTCACGCCAAGTAATTGACATTCTGCAAAAAAAAAGAAAAAAGAAAGAAAGATGTTTTGAATCATTAAAATTGTGTTTCAAATTTTGAATTCGCCCACACGCAGGTTCGGTATTAACATAGTCACATATAAGGCTTTCCTATATGCATTTCACATGTGTCCAACTCGCATGTATGTAGAGCGAAAATTTTAAAATAAATTCCCACGTTCAAATTTTTGATAAAAACATTTAAAAAGCATTGAAAATTATTAAAATATCAGTTAGAAGTTTACTTGGAAGATTGGAGGTTGTTTGAACGGATGAATTTGATGGAGTAAGCTTGCTTGGTTTTTTCTCCACAGCTCCTTCACCCAATTGCTCAAAACACAAATGAAGAATTGTGAGTCAAAAAGTCCTTATATAAGTTGACATATGAAAATTACTTTTTCTAAAGTTTATTTTTCTTTTTTGTGGTCCTTTTTACCTTTTTGGCTTGGAGTGTTGGGATGGGTTGTTTTTACAGGGTACTCTGGAGATTTTTTGAAATATTGCTTTGGTTCCATGACTACAAACCCATCATGGCAGGTATCGTTTTTCACTGGCATATAGGTTAGGTAATATCATTTTCTGTTGCATTTTTCATAATAGCCTCCATACTGCGATATTTTTTCCATAAGGTCGATCCCATCATGTCTTGGTTCTAAAACCATTTTCACTCGCCGACTTGTAAAATCATGATATGATGGTAGAGCTAGCATTTACATTGGCATCTTAGTTAGATCCTTGCTAGCATATGTTGCCCATGTTTCTATATTTCGTAGGCTCGGGAGTCCTCTTTAGTCCCGCCATGACTTGTGCATTGAAGACTCATTTTCTTACTTCTTCAAAAAAAATTTGGCTTTATATCCTAGAGGCTCCTTTTTCTTGAGTTATACTGCTACATTTGATGTTGACCATTTGTACCTTTTGGCCTTAAGATCGCTTCACTTGGAATCATGTTTAAGCCACCTTTTGACCATGTATTTTGTGAAATCAACCTTGCAATCACTTAGCCTCTGCAACTTGACACCCTCCTACCCATGGAAAGAACATTCCTTTGAGTGTCACTGGCCAGTTTTGTCACCTTGCATTGAGCATAGGAATGTTCCCCTCCCAGGAACTAGTGCATCTGTATTTGGACAACCGTTCTTTCCACTTTACCATAGGCATTATTTTATTATTTTTTAGGCTTTCTAAATATGAAAAACACAAACAAACAAAAATTATTCCAAAAAGAGCGGGAATGGGACATTACTTCCATGATTGATGGCAGCTAGATTTAGTTATGTCGCCCTTGAACAAAGCACTAAAAATAAGTCTTTCATCCATTGGGATGGGCTTTAGTTTGACTTAGGAGAGCCTTAACCTTGTTATTGAGTCAGTGCTCCTCTGATTGGTTTTCTATTCCAATCATATGGAGAGTTGCTTATGCCTCCTCCATGACAAACTTATACAAAGTTATCATATGCTGCCATTGTAGTCACATTTGAGTCATGCTCTTGTTCAAAGGAAGTAAACCTGAATCAACCTTTCTATTGTTTCCCTTGACCTATTTTTTAGTCGACCATCCTTGGTTGTCAGAGTCATGTTCATTATCACATCAGCTACTTGATCCTTTGTTCATGTTGGTTTGAGAAGGTCTCCATTGACTTCTTGTTGGCAATTCTTTCTCTTATTGACTACGAAAAATTTCTCTGAGAGCGGATCTAGAGCCAGACCTTGGCCCTATTTTCATTATTGATAGGTCACCTTGTGCTCAATATCGATCAGTATCATGGGTCTTTGTCTAAGTGATTTCCCTTGTGTTCGACGTTAGCTTTCATTATCACACATTTGGATTCGTGCAGTACCTTGGTTTCCATTTGACCCTATTGGTGGATTCCTCGCCTCTATGTCAGCTTTGATTATTGGTTGGTTCAGAGGGTTTCTATCGTGTGCTAGCCACATCTTGTGTACACCGAAAATGTGCTTCGGTTGGGTTAATACATATTTATTCGTCTGATTCCTTCCACATTATTGGCCTGCGGGTTACACTCGTGCTAGATTGATGAAGGATGCCTTAATGCCTTCCTTTCGGCGGATCTTTTCCCATCGACTTCAACTCATTGCTCTGGGAACAAGGTCTAGAGTCCATATGGCAGTACCTTAGGGTTTGTAGTCATTAGTGGCAGACTCCTTCACTATCGACAATGGGAAAATAGCATTGTCTCCTAATTGATAGATTCTTCCAAGTGTTCAATTTCAGCTCATTTATTCACATTTGTTAGATTGTAATGGGTACCTTGGCTCTCATCATCATTATCGGTGAGTAGTCTCACATTTGTTAATGGTATTGTTATGGAACCAGCTCAAGAAAAAGATAGAAAAGATAAATCAACACCTTAGAATTCAGCCTCTTCAAGGGGGCAACCTCCTTTACATTACATAGATGAACAATTCTTGGATGATACAAATGAAAATACCTCCTTTCTATATATAGGAGTCTAAGGGGTCATAACATAATCAGATCCGACATAACAATAATAATGTAAGGGCACAATAATAACAATAGTGGGCTTCTATGGGGCACAATAGTAACAATATGGGCACTACATGGGTACATCAATATAATAAGTGGTTTATACTAATAACAATAAGGGGTTACACTAGTAGTATAGGGGCCTAACATGCCCCTCTCCATCAAAAAGTGTTGTCCTCAATGCTTGAGTAGTTCTTGATGCTTCTGTATAAAATTCTTGTCCTCCCATGTGGAATATTCAGCGGGTAAGTTCTTCCACTTGATGAGATACTTCGAAATTGATCGATTTTGTAGCTGTCGGGTTCTTGTTTCTGTGACTGCTCCAGGTTCCAATATGATTTTTCCTTCCTCTTCAATTTCTGGCAATATTGTTTGAATTGGGATCTTTTGCAACTTTTGAATAAGTGGCCATACTTCTTCGTCCTTCTTCCATTCATCCCTTGCTTCGTTTATCCAATCTGGTTGGATAATATAAATAGCACAAAACAATGCTTCCACATCCTCATCCTTGAAGAGTCTTCCCATTCGGTAAGGTTGCCATTTTTTAAGTGCATGTAGTATTGCCAACATTTCCTTCTCATAAATAGCTTGCTTGAGATGTAGCGGTAAAAATACCCAATCACCTACATCAAAACATTTTTCACTACGATGTTGATCTACCTGTTGTTTCGTTTGATTTTGCACCAAAGTGGCGTTATCCTTTAAAAGTTGGAGAACTTGTTGTTGATGCTCGATGTGATCTTTCACTGCTTGAACCTTTTTCTTCTTGATGTGTCCTTCTATCTCTAGAGTTTGAGGAGTGGTAATTTCTTCCAATCCTTTACAATATATGGTCGGATTCATTTCTTGATGCTTGATGTGATCTTTCACTTCTTGAACATTTTTCTTCTTGATATGTCCTTTTATCTTGATAGTTTGAGGAGTGGTAATTTCGAACAATGAATTACAAGATATGGTTGGATTCATTTCTTCTTTATCAATGTGATCTTTCACTTCTTGCACCTTTTTCTTCTTGATATGTCCTTCTAGCTTGAGAGTTTGAGGAGTGGTAATAAGTGGGTTATACTAATAACAATAAGGGGTTACACTAGTAGTATAGGGGCCTAACAAGTATACATCCATGACCAGTAATCAAACGATTTCTCACATGGTCAACTTTAGATAATTTATTCCCATTGTGTAGAAATGTACCATGGCAGTAGGTGAAGACCTCGGGTTCGCATCAACATTTCTTGGTTCACTTGTCAGTTGCTCATTTTTCTGCTAATTGACACCATCCACCTTATATGTTGTAGTTCATTACAATGACATCCTATATGTTGGCACTCGAGTTGTGTGTAGTACCATTTGTTCCACCATTTGACTTGGTACTTTTTGGATCAGCTTTATGACTTCAGTGGTCAACTTTCTACTTCAACATCATTGATTAGTTCTTTATATGTGATATTTAGACATGTACTTCTATGGATATGATCAGATGATCCACTATGTATTTTCAGTTCCTTTATACTTGTATGCATATTAGATCCGCTTTTGTATTTGACATGTGGACATGCTTTATTATCTCTGAGCATGGGTATGCCCGCCTCAAACAACAGCTTTCTTTCTGATCTCTTTCATTGGCTTGGCTAGTGAACTCCTCTCAGGTCTTGGCATGATTCCTTCTATACACTTAATACATTTCGGCCATCATGTACCCCTTATGACATCATATATTAGGGGGCATCTATTTTAGCACCATTTAACACTCTTGGTAGATTTTATGCTTTGGTTATGGCCTAGGGCAACTCTTCCTTTCTAGACTTGGTCGAAATTCTAGACAACAATGTCTTAATTCCCATACGGTATTTTTCCCTGTATAAAAAGTGTGTACATGTAGGTCAATCTATACCCAACCCACGTATATGTGTTAAAAAACTAAAAAATATATAATCTCCTTAAATTCAAGTGGAGTTTACGGGTTTTACCTGTTACTCATCTACTATAGCCTGTGGCCCAACTGTTTCCCAATTGAAAAAACTAATATGGAGAAGTATAAATAAACCTCCATGGGAAGGCCTAAGAGGAGGAGAGATGAAATATTGATATTATAGTTGATTACATCCTTGATCAATTTTGAAGAAATACCTATGCCTCATGCACTCCCAAGTTATAGGAAACCTTTGTTTCCGTCTTTGAGATATCATTCATCCCTTTTATGACATCCTTTTGTGTACTGATGGAGGAAGATTGCTAAGGCTTGGGATGGATAGATCCAGAGGACGGTTCCTCTTGGAGATGGGGGAAGACTCAGGTTATAGTTTTCCACAATTCATTTAGCTTACATCAATAAAGAAATGTTGTTCTATTCCTGATATTTATTGTGTTTATGCATTAATCTATGTTATGATTTACATATGAAATCTTATGTTAATGCTCATTTTCTCACATGCTTATATTGTTGGGTAGCGGAGGCCCCGCGTAACAGTTTTGGGGCTTAAAGCCCATAAGTTAGGGTAATGATATGGTAGAAAGTTCCGTGAAGTGCACTAAGCACGAAATGAAATAGGTCGAGTCAAAGGGTTGTTCGCCCGAAAATAATGTAAAAAAATAGGAAGTGAGTCGGTTTGCCCATGGCCCGCAGAGCATGGGAATATATAAATAGAGCGAGGCTCTAAGGATAGAGGTAGCTTTTTGGGAGGATCTAATGTATTATGGGCTTGAAAAAGGAATAATTTCTCTGAGTCTGTACATCTGGGTCGAGGGTGTTAGTGGTTTGATAGAGGCTCTGCAGCTATGTGCATGGAGGCCTGATAGAGTCTGCAGCTATGTGCGCAGACCCCTGCAGCTGTGTGTGCAGGGCAGGAAGTGGATTGTAATGAAAAAAGATATTAATAAAGATAAGTTGGTTCTAAAATATTGTGGATCCATTTATATTATGGTTTATGCATCTTTTTTATGAGTTTATGACTGTCTCTAAGATTTATGATTGTGCACATTGGGTTTTACTGTTAAATGTTTGCTTAAATACTGTAAGAAGGAGATCAGATCTGTAATAAACTCATTAATAAGAAAGCGCATCGGTGCAGATCTGCATGGAAGCCAGACATAAGTACAGAGTGGTGCGAGGTTGCAGATTGGTTCGCGACCCATCCAGACCACATCAAGACATCCCAAGGGTGCGGAAACCTGGTTCCAGCACCCTCCCTACTACCTCGAGGGAGACTTCAGTCCACACTCCATGGACTGTTGCCAAAAGGGCTTGTAGTGTGGGATTTGTTTGGCTAATAACTCTTCCAAACCTGGGTCAAGCCCCAACAAGCCAACAAATGGTTCTGTTGTCAGGATCTAGATCTGCCTAAGGGATGTCTGATGTCAGAACATTGGAACCCTACGAAGAAAGAGATTGAATATTGATTGGATTCAAAGATGCACAAGTTTGTGGTTAGCCTTAGCATGCCTGTGCACTCCCTCACCAAACCAGAAGTTTAATATGGTGAGTGCGATCAAGCTGCCTGTATTCAAAGGAGTAGGAAGTGAAGATCTGAAACAATTTTGGTTTGTAGTAAGGGCAGTGTGGGAAGCGCATAGAGTTATGGACGATAACATTAAAAAGGATACCTTGGTGAGTGCGCTGCAGGATCGTGCGCTGACTTGGTATATCAAGCACTCTAGCAATCACCGAAATGCCTTAATAGTGGAGATCTAGGATGCATTAAACAAAGAGTTTAGCCAGCCGAAATCAGAGACGCAGTCGATCATTGGGTTCAAGGAGATTGTAATGCTGCCAGGTGAAACCCCGTGGGATCTGGATTAGAGACTAAAGAGTACGATTTGAGAGGCTAACATGACGCTAACGGATGTGCGGCACCGCATGTTGTTTGTGGCGTCTTTGATGCCGCATCTAAGGACGACACTGTCATAGCAGAAGATCTTGACCTAGGTTGAAGAATTAGAGATAGCGATGAGGTTGCATGAGACTCCAATACAGGATCCTGGGTTGGGAGTTCAACAGATCCACGTGCAACTACAAAAACTATGCTTGGAAATGCAGAATTTGAAATAGGAGAAGGCGCCCCGATTGGAAGTGTGAGAAGAAGTTTGGTGCATAAAATCTAGAAGCCAGGGCCACGATAAGGATCACTACCCGGTGTTTGCAAACTATTTGGCAGTGGGGGGACCAATGCCATTGCAACCAAAGGTACAAGCAGGGCTAAGCACGGTGCCCTCGCTCTAGTACGCAATCTGTCAAGTGGGAGGAAAGCACACCACGGACAACTGTTACCTACTGCAAAAGTTTACCCAAACCCCTAGCAGCTATTTTGTAATTTTTGCAGATCGGTGAGCCACGATGAACGAGATTGCCGTAGTTATGAATTGTTGATGGATCAAACACCTACCTACAAGATGCAAATTAAGGCGCGAGGTCAGGATCCAGCCACAGTGATAGCGCGCGGTGGGTTCCAAGGGCAAGGATGAGGACGGGGAGGAATGGGGCTAGGAAGGGGCCGCGGGCAGCTAATTTGTTATAACTGTGGAGGACCGGGGCACTACGCGCATGATTGTGCCAATCCGACCAGAGTATCGTGCCCCTATTGTGAGCAGTTCGACCATGAAATGGTAGATTTCCCCACACTGATAGCGTAGATACGCGAGAAAAGGGTAGCTCAACCTACACCAATGCAGAACGTCCAAATGATGAGGTCCAAACCACGTGAGGAAGACCCCAATGTGAACATGATGCTCAGAAGTGGCGCAGCCACAGGGGAAGATAAGGGGAAACTAACCAAGGAAGACCTAGGGGTTCGCAAAGAGACATGTATGGAATCTAGGAAGAGCTTCGCGGAGGTCTCCACCCCAGGTAGTAATGATCAACCCAAGCCAGAAATAGATCCCGCTATGCTAACTACCTTTTTTGAGACATGCATGAAATTTCTATGTGATAATAAGGTGGTTAAAGGATTATATGAGTTGATAACTAGGTGTGCAGGGTCAGGTGAACCTCACGTGGTCCGAAAATTGGGGAAACATGCTTTGTGCACTAGAAGGGAAATGTGATTAACGATGCAGATTGGTGACTATTAGATGGATCATATCATTCTGGACTTAGGCTCAGATGAAAACGTGCTACCTAAACAAACTTGGGAACGCACGGGAAAGCCCACATTACAGTGGTCTCCTATTCAATTACGAATGGCGAACCAACAAAAGATCTTGCCCATGGGGAGATTGCAAGGAATCATAGTGGATATAGAAGGCGCGAGCATATAAACGAACTTTGAGGTAATAGAAATTGCGGATGACAGTAACCCTTTCCCCACATTGTTAGGGATTGACTGGGCTACAGATATGAATGGAGTCATTAATTTAAAGAAGTGAAAGATGATATTTGAGAAAAAGTCAGTTTGTGTAGTCATTCCGCTAGACCTGGCTGAAGGAGCACGCTACATTGAACCTGTGCACGATGAGGGAAGAGATGATGAATTGGATTGTATCTATAAGATAATGGCAAGAAACCCAAATTGGGTAAATCTGACTGCAGAGGCAATAATATCATGGGTAAGCACAGATTCCTACTCCTCAGATTCAAAGGAAGAAGACGGGTGCTGACATAATTGGTTGAATGGAGTAATGACGTGAAACTGCAACATGATGACTTGGTCATTGTGTTGCGTAACCACTTAGGATCTCGATCTACCGACGTATGATGGGTTGACAGTGGTGGATGAATTCCTGAACAAGTTTGAGAGCACGGTACCCATGCACCAGAGGTTTGATGCGTTAAAATGGGCGCTGTGCGCAACGCCCACGCGTTGGTGGGGAATGCATGAAGGAACCTTTGAAGACTGGCACGACTGCAGGAGGATGATGTAGGTAAGGTTTGGGAAGCCATAACTATGAATAACTGAGAAATATGATGGACACGATGACCCGCATGTGCACCTCACAAAATGGACCAAAGCCTATGGAGAAGAACCCCAACTGGAGTGGGTACACTTATTTTATCACACCCTGGATGTCATCCCAAGGAACTGGTATACTGAGACAGAACTCCGCCATGGTACAACCAATGGGATATCTTGTGTGAAGGATTCTTATTAACGTTCCTATTTGAGGACCAATGGATGGATATTGTGGACGATGCACTGCAAGTTGTGAAGGCCACCATTTTCAAAATACCATTTCAACTAGAAGAAATAGTGCAACCAGAGTGGTTGCAACAGTCGAGCCAGGCCCTAGAATGTTACAACATGCAGATAGAAGGTGATGATGATGACCCCAGAAACATCAATATTCTAGAGATAGAGGGAAGTCATGAGGTTCGCAGACCCGTAATTGAGGACCTTGACATCACCATGCCACTGAAGACGAAACAAGTAAACATTGGTATGTAGGAGGAGCCGAAGTACACAACGCTTGGGGATTATTGGGAGATGCCACGGTGAATAAGGTCGTCGAGTTACTTTGCAAATATCAAGACTTATTCTCAACCAAAAGAACTGAGTTAAAATGGATCCTTGGCGACCTAGGGGTGATGAAGATAACTATAAAACTAGACGTAAAGCTAGTTAAGTAGCGTCCCTACCACTTGAATCTGAAGTACAAGGAAAAGGTCTGCAAAGAATTAAACGAAATGCTGGTAGCAAGAATTATTGAACCTATGGAAGAGTCTGACTGGGTGAGTCTTATGATAGTACAGGAGAAGAAATAGAAGAGCAAAATTTGAATCTGTGTGGACCTCCGAAAACTAAATGACACTTGTATTCATGACCCGTTTCCGACGCAGTTTATAAATGAAGTTTTGGAGAATGTTGGTGGACAAGAAGCGTACTCATTTACGGATGGGTTCTCAGGGTACCATCAGATCAATACTGTACTAGAAGATAGAAGAAAGACCACCTTCGTGACCGAATGGGGATGCTTTCACTACACGGTTATGCCCTTTGGATTAAAAAATGCCCTGGTGATATTTTCACGCGTAGTAGTGGCTGCGTTCAAGGAATTCATCCATAGGTTTCTGGAAGTTTATTTTGTTGATTGGACTGTATTTGGGCTAGTCAAGAAACATATCGCAAGCTTATGGTTGATGTTGGATACGTGTCGATGACACCAAATTGCACTGAACCTTAAGAAATGAAATTTTCTCGTCCCCTTCGGAAACTTGCTTGATCAAGGGGTATGCCGACAAGGCTTGATGGTGTATCCCGCAAAGGTTGTTTTCATACTCAATCTGGAGACGTCGTGAAGTGTCAAACAACTGCGCGCCACATTGGGACACACTGGGTACTACCGAAAGTTCATTAAGAGCTATGCACAAATCACGACACCAATGGAACAGTTGTTGAAAAGGAACGCTACATATTGTTGGAATGAGAAATGTAAGAAGAGTTTGGAGGTTCTCAAGGAAAAAATGGCATCCGCACCCATTTTGGTGTTTCCAAAGTGGGACATCAAATTTCATGTACATGTTGATGCATCGTGTATTGCGTTGGGCGCTGTACTTACGCAGGAAGGTGCAGAAGGTGTTGATCACCCGATCGCATTTGCGAGCTAGCGACTGTCCAAAGCTGAAAAGAGCTATTCTACTACTGAGCACGAAGGATTGGCAATGGTATACGCATTCTAGAAATACTGCCACTATCTGCAGGGTGGGCACTTTAAAATGTATACTGATCATTCTGCGTTGAAATACTTTGTGAATAATCCTATGTTGGTGGGGCGTATTTTTAGATGGTTGTTATTATTTCAAGAATATGATTTCGAAGTCATTGTGAAGCTGGGACATCTAAAAACAGGCCTGTCACACGGAATCTGTCAAGGGTGCGGACACGACTGACCTTCCTAGAAGTCTAAGACATTCTAATGACAAACAAGACAAAATGGAGTGATCTTTCTCTAAATACACCTTTTACAACATGAAAACTACAAGTGTTTAGGCTTACCTTATTCCAAAACGCTGTTGTTGAAGTCCGTTCTTGACGATCCGGATGAGCTCCTCCTTCAAGTCAATTCCTGCAACCACAAACAATCAAACAATTACCAAGCACTTGCATTTCATATAATAAAACATATATTCAACATGCAGACCAAGGAACACATGAAATAACTCATTAACACAAGCTATTGAGAAAAATAAACCAGTTTGTATTAATAACGAAACAAAGAAACTCTTACAACCTGGCCTTGGTGTTGTGCAAGTTCCTCCCAGGGTCCATCAAGGGTTTTCCTCTACTTTGACAAAGCTCACCCTCTCCCAAGTAGAATCAAGTGAAGACAATCTCTCCTCACAAAGGCTCTAATGGAAGACCTAAATCCTGCAGCATTTACCCAAAGAAAATGTATAGCTCCAACCTCCTCTCCTTCTGGCTCAATGCCTTTATTTATAGTGCTGTAAAGAGGTTATTCAGGTCCACTATCAATGGGATCATCCCCCTCTTTGGGTGGGATAGCTCCCTTATTGATGGGATAAGTTCCCCCTTAATAGAGATACATGAACCAACTGGAGGCGCATCCATTTCATCAAACCGACCTCTAGAATGTTCTAGAAGTAACCACAAGTAACTTTTTCAAGATAAAACTCGCGCATTTTGCCTTTTACAGAGGGACGCACCTGTCCCTTAACATACAGAGCGTCCATGGACGCAGATTTTGTGAACATGGTCAGCGTCCCGCAGGTAAGGCTAGAGAGAACCTGCGACCCCAGAGATAAACATGATTTTTACAAGACTTTCTCTCTTCTTTGAGTTTGAGATGGATAACAGAGGCATGAGACTTGCCTAAGAGGGTAGCATGACTTGTTGATTTGAGCCATACTAACTGTAAGTAGTCAAGGTGACATTTTTTAGTGTAACAGATTGCCCCCTAAAGTGCGAAGCCTGGAATAGAATAGGGTTTTGTAATTCTAGGAAGGGTGAAGCGCTTTATCATTTCAAGGATTGCCTTGTGGATGGCCTGGTTGGAACCTGCAATTTTCAACACAAAATACATGGATAAGATTATATCATCACTGAGGTAGGCATTCCCATACTCAGATTCAAAACTTTAACTAATGGACTAACTATCCTGATACAGGAATGATCTTGCAGTACATTATTTTTATAGACTTTTGTAGACACAGTATGGACGCAGCCATCTGTTTATGATAAGTCTACATAGACAATGAATACAAAACTCCTCGCAGCCTGGATGGTAGAAACTAGATCCAGGGTCTTCATTTCTACTTCCCGAATTGGTACGATTCTAGCCATGTGACTAAATGATTCGATGTCGAACATGGTAGTAGAAACCACTTGATTACCAGTCAATGATGTAAACTGTTAACAAGCGTGAGAGAAACCACCAGTAATGTCAATGGTCCTCAAAGTACCAAGCACAACCCGTGAAATGTGAATAGATGTTTTGATGTCGAACACTTCACGGAATCCTCTGATCGAAAGTCAATGATGTAAACTGACGTCAAAGGCGAGAAACCTGCCATTGATGCATGCAGACTTCAAGGTACTGTCGATTCCTAAGTCATCTTTCTAGATAATGTGTCGATGTCGATAGAAAGCGACCCGTTGCAGGCAAGCCCGCAACACGAAATCATTGTTCAAGTTGAAGAAATGTTGCTGTAAGGACTGACTCAGGGATGGTCAAATGGATGACAAGTATTTTGCAGATGAAAGTTTTGCTTGCAGACCTCTTGAACACATAACGACACAACAGATGGTTTGGTGACGAATAACTCAAAGTTGATCCCTGAACCCGGTTAAAGATTTTCAAAGTGATTTAGCCAACTGTGAGGTAAAAGATTTCCCAACCCAGGTGAATGAAAAGTGTCGTGTTCAAGAGCGGTAATAAAGTTTCTTCTGAGGCAAAAGGTGACAAATAGGTTCATTCTTCTCTTTTTTCCCCACCATTTCTGGCAAGTACCTCTTTATTTTTAACAAGCTTGAGGAGGATAACATATGCTTGATTATAATCTCATCCTTCGGACGAGTCCAACCTAGTTTAAATGCGAACCCTAGGAAGGAGTGGTTCGTTCCTGTTTGTAATTGAACAGGTCCTTTACTGTAAAAGTTTAACGAGCCCAGTATAGGAGAAACTCGGCGTTTTTCATTTTTAGAGAGTCTGAAAAACTTAAGGAAACTCCACGTTGAACTTTTTCGTATATTTGTGTCCCTCAAGCCCGAAAAAGTATAAAATAATACCTGGGGGAACCGCTTGATCTTGCGACCAAGGAGTACTTTCATAATAGTGTCGTTGACCTGAAAAGTAAAAAGCGATCAAAGACACGTCGTTTTATTTCCTTATCGAGTTTGAAACGACAAAAACCCGGCAATCTTTTCCTGATTTTGCGGTCAGAAAAGAGCTAAAAGGGGACCGTCTTTTAATTCCGTTTTAACGAGTGAAAAAGAAACACTCGGCGATCTTTTCATGTTTTAGGAGTCAGAAAAGGGCTTAAAAGATGACTCTGAAATTTTGTTTGTGAAAAATTACAATTTCCCTCGAAATCCCTTCGTCCTGCACAAAAGCGACACATTACTCATACCTGTTTAAAATAGGCAAAAATACATTTGAAAACATCTTTTCATGGTAAAAAATGAACTAATTCATCCAAAAAACCTATAAAAAGACCTTTTACCATGTCATTTTTACCGTTTCACTGTTGAGGTTGAAAAAGGAGCTTTTGACAAGAATCTTCCCGTGGTTGCTGCGGAAAATCTGACCGTCGGAATCGAACGCCGCTTCACCGAGGTATTTTACACATCCCACTCTTCATTTTTATCCGTTTAGTTTTTTGTTTTCGGTCTCTGTTTCATTTTTTGGGGGGTTTTGGGTTCAAAATGCGCCCCTCGGCGGACGCAGGTGCCCTTCGGATGACCCGCGTCCCCCGACTTTTTCTCACACGGGAAAAAGGTCGGGGACGCAGTTCGCCTTCAGGCGAGCTGCGTCCGGACGCCCTGTGCTACAAAGCCGGGGTGCGTCTTCCGCAAAGGGCGCATTTCAAAACCCTAGCTCTCTCAAAAAACCACCAAATTTGCTCAAATTAATTTCTAATTGACTCTTTTGATGTGCAGGACCTTAAACATGTTAGACTGGAGAGAGAGAGAGCACGTAGAGGACGATGAAGCTGCGATTAACCACCAACCCTCTCTGGATGCCTTAAGAACATGTGGATTGTACAAATATTGGACCATACCGGGCATGAGGGGCCAGGTAAGATTTTTGGAATGGCTGGTTGAGCGATGGAACGTTCAAGATCAATGTTTTTACATTGGAGGGCACCAGCTTGAGATAGAGCCCTCGGATGTATACTTTCTCACTGGCTTGCCAAACAGAGGTGAGCAACTCAACCTTGCGGGGACCAGGCCGGGTGGCCAATCCCTTGATGATCTCCGCGAGGAGTGGTGCAGACCAGGGACTCGCCATAAAAAAGGCGTGGAGATAAAGCACATCGCTCTGGCGGAACTTAGAGTTATTGCATTTACGGTCACTAGGATTTGTGGCGCGGCCGCCTTGCACATTGCCTCCGGATCCCAAATGCGGATGGCAGTTGACTGTTACCAAGGCACCATCTTCAACTGGTGCGAAGCTGTGTCGGCTCATATGAAGAGCCAACTAACCAAGGCAAAGAACGGACGACTAAAGACTTTTGGATATGGGCCTCTAGTCGTGAGCTTTGCCTTGGAGAGAGTTCCTATGCTGATCCCTCAGCAACTCACTGTTGATGACTTGGGTCCTCGGGAGCCAAAGCTTGTTCGATGGGTTGCGGTGATGGCCCGGCATCCTGACGAGGGTGCTGCAGTGGTTCGATTCTCAGACAGTTACTTCGACTGGCTAGAGGGCCAGCTTTTTGTGATACAAGACTTTCCATATGCCGGAATGGATTTCAGAGGTGATCCGGACATGGTTCTTCCACAGGGAGAACAATGGGATGACAGAGGTACTTTCATTTTCACAAGTTTTCTAATTATGTATTTTTATTTTTCATATATATCGTCTCAAAGTAACAGTAAAATTTTAAAAATGCAGATGTTGGACCACAGCGTCCAGCCAATCTCCGGCCTTACGACAGACGACATCCAGCTGCACCGGCACCGGCCCTACAGGATGCGACAGCAGAAGTACTAGCCGATTTGGAGCATGATCTAGAGCGTCTCACGGCAGATATACCTGAGACTACTATGGATGATATTCCAATGAGGCTTCAGCGCTTCGTGGTCGCGGTCCCTGGACCGTTTAGGAGATTTCTGCGCAAGATAGCCCGCGCAGTGGTGTCGTACAGAGAGCACCACCAGTGATTGACTAGTCACTTTTGTAGTCACATGTGACATTTTTGACTTTTTGCACTATCATTTTGCCGATCATAAGGTGTGTTAAACCTATGATCGAAGACGATGTATATATTTTGGACACACTTCTATCTATATCTATATATCACTATTACCGGCTTATCTTGTTTAACATGTATGATGAAATGTCTTTAAATTTACTTGCATGATTATTATAAATGTCTGTCCAACACTCGAGAAGCAATTGCATCTGCTAATGTATTCAAAGACCTTGGAATATGTTGATATTCAATGTAATCAAATTCACGTTCCAAGAGACGCACTCTCAAAAACAACCTTAATAACACAGGATTTCTAATGGCATAAACTCTATTAAGCTGTAATACAACAAGTTCAGAATCTAACCTCACTATCAAACGTCGAATTCCAAATGAAATAGATTCGGATAATAATTCAATCACTGCACTGTATTCTGCAATGTTATTCGTTGTTTGACCGAGGCTTACCCCATGCATAGAAACTAACTCGTCAGAGGGTGAATAGATAACCCAAGCTGCGGAAGAGATATTCCGTGTACTACGAAAAGCACCATCAGCAAATCCAATGTATGTTTGGAGAGGCGTCGACATCTACAATATCAAAAGTAAAACCAAGATGAGCCAAAATAATGACGAAAAACCACACTTGCTAAGCTAAGCACACTGACTAAACTAACACACTTGCTAGCTAGAAAGGAAATCTAACCTATCTAAAAATTTCTCCATCCATCATTTTAAGCATAATACCTCTTTAGGTAAAGTCCATTTCTGGGTTTGCCCAAAGAGTCCCCATCAAAATCCACTAACTCATAAGCCCCTTTTGCTAGCTTTCGCTTTACAATGTAGGGCCCATGCCACATGGGAACGAATTTTCCAGCACCTAGCTTATCGTTCGCTTGATCATATAATAGTACTAGGTCTCCTTCCGAAAAACTTCTAGGGGTTACATTTTTATCGTACTGAGCTTTCATTCGTTTCGCGTGAGTCTCGATAGCTAAAGTAGCGTCACGTCGAGTCTCATCTAATTTAGCTAAGTATAACAACCGTTTCTCCTCTTCGGAAGTAGCTGGAAGTAATTCGACAGCCATTTGAAGTGATGGGATTTCGCACTCAATAGGTAACACAGCTTCTAAGCCATAAACTAGCTGAAAAGGGGTGAAACCTGTTGAATTTTTCACTGAAGTTCGATATGCCCATAGCGCCGAAAATAACATGTTATGCCAATTCGTTCGATGGATACCAATGATCCGTCGAATCATGACGACTAGAACTTTGTTGATTGACTCAACCAAACCGTTGGCTTGCGGATAATAAGGTGTAGAGCTATCGTGGCGCAAACCAAGCTGGCTTGTAAGCTCAGTCATCATGACATTTCGAAAATGGCTTCCATGGTCCGTAATGATTGCTTGTGGGACACCAAACCTAGTTATGATATGATTGAATACGAAAAGTGCAGCTGTCTTGCCGCTTGCGTCGAATGTAGGCATCGCCTCGGCCCACTTAGTAAAATAATCAACCGCAAGGATGATATACGCATGCCCCCCGGCCGAGTGAGGGTTACAAGTAATAAAGTCAATGCCCCATTTGGCGAATGGACCAGCGGCAATTATAGGGTGGAGAGGAGCAGGTGGAGCGCGCATCTTGCGATCAAACACTTGACAGTTGTGGCATTTTCTGACGGCAAGGATACAATCTTTAAACATAGACGGCCAGAAATAGCCAGCGCGCAACACCTTCTGAGCTGTGGCATACCCAGACATATGACCGCCACATGCTCCAGAGTGACAATCATTCAAAACTCTCTCAGCCTCATCGTGAGTTAAACAACGTCGAAAAACTAAGTCTGCCCCCAGGCGATAAAGTGTATCTCCAATAATTCTGTATTGCTGGGATTGAAACCGAATTTTTCGACGGTTTTCCTTGGAAGTTTCAGGCCGAAAGGTTTGGGTTTGGAGATAGATGATTATATCCCCATACCACGGATCTACAGTGCTAATAAGAAACAAAGATTCGTCCGCAATGGACTCCTCTGCCACAGTCTCTGTGTCAGCACTCGGGAAATCACACATCAATTCCGCGAAGACTAAAGATTTCTTAGACTTGGACTTCTCAAACTCCAAGTCGAACTCTTGCAGGATGACGATCCATTTAGAGTACTTGCCCCCTAGCAGTTGTTTTGTCAATATATAAATCATAGGGTTGCAATCCGAAATAACAGTAGTTTTGCGGAGAAGAATGTAGTGACGAAAACGCTGGACAGCTTGAACGGCTGCCAGGGCCAATTTCTCCACATGTGAATATTTTAACTCAGTTGGACTTAAGGTTCTGCTAAGGTAATATATCACATGCTCTGCCTTGAATTCATCTTCTTGAACTAACACCATTCCAATGGTGGAATGCGAAGCTGCGAGGTATAAGAAGTAGTCCTGGTTGTCGTTGGGAGGATGCAATAACGGTGCATGGGTCAACGCGTGTTTCAGTGCATCAAAAGATTGTTGAGCAATCTCGTCCCAAAAGAATTGTACGTTCTGTTTAGGATACGGTTGATACTGGTAAACCGGTTGTTGGGCAGCTTGCCCAGGTTGATACTGTCCCTGGTACGGAGGTTGAACAAATTGAGGTTGAGTAGTAACAACCGTACTTGTACCAGGTTGGCCTGCAGGCATCTGGACTGTGGTTTGAACTGTGGGTCCAGACAACGGTACAGATGTCTGAGGAGCGGTTACAGGGACAGTAGAAACCGGAGCTGCCGATACTCCAGATGTAAGCATGGTAGATGAAGCGGTAGTTGCTGCAGCCGTGTGAGGTGGAGTACTCGGTGCAATTGGCGGCTGAGTAACTACAGAAGTTACAGGGGTCTGAACACTTGACTGGACAGGTTGCGGTTGCTGGGGTGGACCAGGAACTGCAGGTTGTCCTGCTTGAGGTACCGACTGTATACTTGGTTGCGACATCTGTTGACCCTGTGACGGATCCCATGTTAACATTCCAGGGTATTGACTCGTAACAGGTTGAGGATACTGAGATCCATAGCCGTATTGAGGATAGGGTTGATAACTGTAAGGTGTAGTCCCATATGATTGCCCTTGAGGTGGTTGATAACCTTGACCAGGGTATTGACCCGTAGGTTGATAACCTTGAGGTAAATACGAATACTGGGGTTGACCTTGACCTTGAGGTTGGTATCCTTGAGGTTGATACCCTTGGGGTTGATACCCTTGGGGTTGCCATCCTTGAGGTTGCCATCCTTGAGGTTGCCATCCTTGAGGTTGATACTGATACTGAGGTTGACTTTGGGGTACGTATTGAGGCTGGGGTTGATACCCTTGGGGTTGATACCCTTGAGGTTGCCCCCCAGTCACAAATGAAGTACCTTGAGGTTGCCCCCCATACGGTAATTGGCCACCTTGAGGTTGGTTAATGGGAGCTGAACCTGACATCATATAAACTTCACCTATACTCAATGGTACATTACCACTGTTTCCAACTAATAACCCATGATCAACAGGTTGAGGAGATGCTCCCGCAAAGGTACCAGAAAGTGATTGATACCCAGTAGGAACAGAAGGACCGCCATGTAAAAATGATTCAGGACTTGGTGAAAACACAGATGACTGACCAGACATATTTACAGGAGAATGAATTCCTCTAGGTGGAACCGGAGTACGAGGTGTAGAAAAACCTACTGAGTTGTCTAAAAAATTGGTTAATGCAAGGTACCAAGATTCACTTCTAGGAGGACTGTAAAAGATGGATTCACGCTCCCTTAGATCAAGGGTAATTAGATCTTCAGAATCAGAAACGCCTATTTCTTCCTCTGGAACAAGTTCTTCTATAGCAATTAATCCAACAGGAAGATTTTCGGTGATAATTCTTTCTATTCTTGGTGAATCAGGAACACTAGGAGTTGGAGTAACAGGTTCTGAAATTTCAGGTTCTTCGCCTGTTTCACTGGCAGATGAAAAACTACCAGCAAGCTCGGATACTGTAACAGCTTCGGGATTGTAACCTGTTTCTAATCTTTGGTAATCTGGATGGACTACCAAGGAAGATTCTCCTTCTTCAGGTGAACCTACTCTACTGCCACTAGGAGGAGTTACAAGGACCTTTAAACCCTCTAAATAACTGGGGTCGTCTCGAGGAGGTGAACCCCTAAGTTCACGGGATCTTCTCAACAATTCGGCCACAGAAACAACTTCAGGAGACTGGCCCGCAATGCGACGGGACCTTCTCGGTAATTCCGCCACAATTAAAGATTTTAACTACAACACACGAAATCAAAGTAAAAAATTTCAAATCAAACCACCTAAAGTCTTCTAAAGAACCAATCAAATTTGAAGCACACGCCTAAATAATCTAGAGCGTCAAACCACACACAAACAGAAGTCTTCCGGACCAAAAGCGCTAGTTGGTGATTAGGCCCAACCTCGCAGGATTCAGTACAGAAATAGTGGGTGGAACAGTTACCCCGGCAACCTGCTTAATGAATAGACTGGACCAAGTTCCTCCACTTTAACCGTCTCGAAGTGAAGCGAACCCCCAGAAAATCCAAGTGAGTATAACCGACGTCTGCTCCAGGTACAGTGGGACCTTCCCTCCACCGTCACCTTGGGTAGAATCCTAGATATTATGGCCACTAAGGTTACCAATCACAACAATTACACCTGGGGGAACAGTCTAAACTCCGACAGCACGCAAGGGCAGAGTAGCAAGCTCCAATCCCCTTACCGGCTCCTTGACAACAATCCAAGGTTTACCGATAAGTGACCCCTGGCTCCTCGACAATGGTTAATCCGAGGTTTACCGTTTGTAATACGTACTGCCTGGCGTCGTTCCCAACGAGGGAGGAATGATCCCCTCACTGGTTCGGACACGAGCTCGTGTTTCTCCTTTAAGAGGAGCTTTCCCAGAATGTAACCGAAACAATTGGATTTGTTCTACTCAAGATAGACTATCTGTTTGGTTTTGTAGTCTTGGAGAGTTAAGTACTCACCTACTCCAAGACCCTAGCCTAAGCTATGTTGGTGCTTCAGAGCCCTAGAAAAATAAAGATTACTAGATTGATTTTAATTTAAGCGTTACTTTTAAGGTTGTTTCTTAAGTCAAAAGGCGATGGAAGTGAAACTAGTGGTGTGTTGACTCGACTCGAAACCACTAAAAAATGCACCTAAAATGATTTATCCACTACTTTACTTTTTCGATGAATTGCTTAACTAAAAAGTTGAGAGAATGCAATCTTTATAAAAGCAACTTCTTAATTGAAGACAATCAAAGAAACAATTCGTTTTTCTTTTCCAAGCATAAAAACATAACTTCTCTTTACATGCACGAAAAAAAAACTCTTTTCTTCTTTTGAAAACAAAAAGCTACTTGAAACAAGACTTTTTAAGAAGATGTTTTTGTATTTTTCTTTTAATAAAGCAAATAAATCTAATATAACCAAAAAACAATCTTAACAACTCTTAAAATCTATGAAAATGCACTCATAAGCAAACTAAAGGCAAATTTACTCTAAGCAATCTTAACGAGGCCAAAACTAACAATGATTATTTCTAAGGTGTTTTACTTGATCACAATCAAATCAAGGACTAGCTTATTGCAGAACCAAAAACTAGTCAAAACAAAATTCTAATCTTTTTGTCCTTTTTGAAAATGGAAATCAATACTTTAAAAACAAGCAATTCGAAATTTGACCCAAAACAACTCAAATGACAAGTTGCTCAAACAAGGAGACTTTACGGCAGGCTCAACTTCTAAGAAGGTTGACTAACCAGAGATATCTAAGGCTGGACAACTTTCTAAGCTCAAAGTCACTACAAAGCCTTTCCAAAAATCAAACCCTAGGTCTAAACTTCGTTGAAAACCACTAAAACACTCAAAGCTCACAAAACGAGTTCAGGTGAGAATTCTTGACAGGGTACTAAAGGATCTGGGCAGAAAACACTAAGAAAAAACAAAATCTAAAAGTAATTTAAGGCAAAAATGGAATTTTCTTAACTTTTACAGGAAGACGCAGGCCACCCGTTGTCACAGGTGCGGCCCCGCACTGTGCAGTCGACAACAGCGCGTCCAAGGACGCACTGTGCAGCACACAGAGACTGCGTCTTTCTGGAAAAAGGAAGAAAAACTAAAGCCAACTAAATCTACAGCTAAGCCACCCAAATACTAATTCTCACAGTCAAAAACCAGAAAATAAAAATGATTTTCTCAAAGCAAAGTTCATATAAAGGAAAAGACTCTCTCATTAATGGATTCCCCAGCGGAGTCGCCAATTTGTCACACGGAATCTGTCAAGGGTGCGGACACGACTGACCTTCCTAGAAGTCTAAGACATTCTAATGACAAACAAGACAAAATGGAGTGATCTTTCTCTAAATACACCTTTTACAACATGAAAACTACAAGTGTTTAGGCTTACCTTATTCCAAAACGCTGTTGTTGAAGTCCGTTCTTGACGATCCGGATGAGCTCCTCCTTCAAGTCAATTCCTGCAACCACAAACAATCAAACAATTACCAAGCACTTGCATTTCATATAATAAAACATATATTCAACATGCAGACCAAGGAACACATGAAATAACTCATTAACACAAGCTATTGAGAAAAATAAACCAGTTTGTATTAATAACGAAACAAAGAAACTCTTACAACCTGGCCTTGGTGTTGTGCAAGTTCCTCCCAGGGTCCATCAAGGGTTTTCCTCTACTTTGACAAAGCTCACCCTCTCCCAAGTAGAATCAAGTGAAGACAATCTCTCCTCACAAAGGCTCTAATGGAAGACCTAAATCCTACAGCATTTACCCAAAGAAAATGTATAGCTCCAACCTCCTCTCCTTCTGGCTCAATGCCTTTATTTATAGTGCTGTAAAGAGGTTATTCAGGTCCACTATCAATGGGATCATCCCCCTCTTTGGGTGGGATAGCTCCCTTATTGATGGGATAAGTTCCCCCTTAATAGAGATACATGAACCAACTGGAGGCGCATCCATTTCATCAAACCGACCTCTAGAATGTTCTAGAAGTAACCACAAGTAAATTTTTCAAGATAAAACTCGCGCATTTTGCCTTTTACAGAGGGACGCACCTGTCCCTTAACATACAGAGCGTCCATGGACGCAGATTTTGTGAACATGGTCAGCGTCCCCGCAGGTAAGGCTAGAGAGAACCTGCGACCCCAGAGATAAACATGATTTTTACAAGACTTTCTCTCTTCTTTGAGTTTGAGATGGATAACAGAGGCATGAGACTTGCCTAAGAGGGTAGCATGACTTGTTGATTTGAGCCATACTAACTGTAAGTAGTCAAGGTGACATTTTTTAGTGTAACAAGGCCCAGATCACCTGTCCCGAATTGAGAATGGTGAAGAGACCACAAATTTAGAAGAAGGACTACTTGATGCACATATTTATGCAATGCGTGTCGCAGATGACCACTTTGAGGACATAATCCACTACTTAACCACAGGGACCGCGCCGCAAGGGTATTCAGTTCAACAGAAGAAAGAACTGGTGATACACATAGTAGACTTTACTGTTATTGCGGGGCACCTCTACAAAATGGGCGACGATGAAATATTACGAAGATATGTACCTAAATTTGAGAGAGGACAGATCCTTGCCAAAGCACATGGGGGGGTTGCAGAAGGAAATTATGCGGGATGTGCCACAACACAGAAGATTCTTCGCGCTGGACTATGGTGGCCAACTCTACATCAAGACTCAAAAGCATACTGTTGGGCCTACAACATATGTCAATGGACTGGGAAACCATCGCGAAGGGATGAAAATGCCGCTCAAGCCATAGATGATGCTGCAACCATTCGAGAAATGGGCGATCGACTTTGTGAGGCCTATCACACCTCAAGGAAAGACGGGTGCGTGCTATATCATTACCACGACAGAATAGTTGAGTCGATGGGGGGAAGCACAGCCAGTTAAGGACTACATGACTGCTACATCTGCGAAAGTTTTGTTTGAAAATGTGTTGACACAGTTGGGATGTCCAAAAATTAAAATGAGTGACCATGGAATGCACTTCCTAAATGAGACTATCAATGCGCTCACTAAGGAATTCTAGATATATCATCAACAGAGTACGCTGTACCATCCACAAGCGAATGGGAGTGTTGAAGTTTTCAACAAGATTTTGGAGACTGAGTTGACCAAGGTATGTAATGTGCAACGAAACGATTGGGATTTGCGCGTACTTTTTGTGCTATGGCATACCGAACAACGTGCAAGAAGTTAACAGGCCGGACACCTTTCCGGTTAGTTTATGGCATGGAAGCTGTCATGCCAATGGAATATATTGTACCTAGTTTGCGAATAGTAGTGATGACAGGCATGGCAGACTGCGGGGATTTGGAAGAGAGGCTCATGCAACTGCAAGAACTTGAGGAGGAATGGTTTTTGGTAGGATTCCATCAGCAGGTACAGAAGCAACGGGAAAAAGCTTGGCATGATCGCCATATCAAGTTGCGCACATTCAAAGAAAATGATCTAGTATTACTATATGATAGGAAGTTCAATAAATTCCCGGGAAAGCTCTGAATGCATTGGTTGGGACCTTATGTATTCAAAGAAGTTACAGATGGAGGCGCATTCTAGCTTGGCAAGCTTAATGGAGAACCCTTCCCGGGCAGAGTAAATGGCAGTCGCCTGAAGCTCTACACGGGTGAGCTGACGGCCTGACTAACTGACCAAAGTATAGTCTCACCACTCCAGACAGTTGAAAGAGAGCGCGGGATGATAAAGCAGCCTGTGAGAAAACTGCGCGACAACAAGGATGCACGTAGAATCGGTATGTCACAAGGGTCGCAGTTGCATAGAAGGGGTTGCGCTGCTGTGTGGATACACATGAAGGTGACCGTTGCTATCACTATTCATGACAAGATGTCTGAGCTAAGGCGAAAAGGAGCAGGCGGCAGGAAATTAAGATATAAAGTACGAGCCAGATTCGGAACAATCTATGTAGATGTAACATTAAAGCACCAAAAAAGGAGGGAATGACTGAATTTGAATCTCATCACGCTTATAAATCGCAGGGGGGCATCCATCACACGATTTGTGGTATCGAGAAAAGTGAGCTATTGTGCCTTCCCAACAGTATGAAACTGTTGATCATTGTTGCTAAAGGAGTAAGCCCCGGGGTTGTAATATGGCTACTGGAAAGTGTGGTGTTGACGGCCGCAGATGCTGCGGCAAGGTCAGCACCAATGGTAGGGGATGTACCGGAATTTCTTATACACAAAGTAGAACTGGTCCGGATGCCACTGCCTAAACCACGAGCTAGCCGGTGACCCATGAAAGATAAGGCAAAGACCATGAATAGTGAGACAAATGAAGGAATTGCAGTTAATAGTTCGTCTATGATGCACCTTGAAGATTGGGATCTCGCGGACAGTAGCATCTTTCTTGAAAAAATGCAACACAAGTTGCAGCAGACAGTGAGTATAGTAGACCAGAAATTGGAACCTTATTGCGTTGGCACGAAGAGTTCCCACATGTGGCACCCCAGCTTGAGCTAAAATCCTATTAGGGGGTGCTCTGTGTTAACCGAGCAGAGCAGAGTGAGCATCATCAGTTGCATGAATTAGTAGAGGCAATGGAGTAGGAGCTTGAAGAAGAGTTAGAGGAGACAAAGGGGAAGCAATAGACCATAGTGTGTCACTCACAGGGATGGTGGACTGTGAAGCCTTGGCAGCGCGTATCGCCGCACTGACAAGTGACTCGGGATGAGTCACGATGATTGTGTTGGGGGCCTGTTGGGTAGTGGAGGCCCCGAGTAACATTTTTGGGGCTTAAAGCCCATAAGTTAGGGTAATGATATGGTAAAAAGTTCCGCAAAGTACATGGAGCGTGAAATGAAATAGGTCGAGTCAAAGGGTTGTCCGCCCGAAAATAATGTAAAAAAATAGGAAGTGAGTCGGCCTGCACATGGTCCGCAGACCATGGGAATGTATAAATAGAGCGAGGTTCTAAGGATAGAGGTAGCATTTTGGGAGGATATGATGTATTATGGGCTTGAAAAAGGAATAGTAGCTCTGAGTTTGTACGTTTGGGTCGAGGGTGTTAGTGGTTAGATAGAGGCTCCGCAGCTATGTGCGCAGACCCTTGAAGCTATGTGCATAGGGTAGGAAGTAGATTGTACTAAAACAAAGATATTAATAAAGATAAGTTGGTTCTAAAATATTGTGGATCTGTTTATATTCTGGTTTATGCATCTGTTTTATGAGTTTATGACTGTCTCTAAGATTTATGATTGTGCACATTGGGTTTTACTGTTAAATGTTTGCTTAAAGACTGTAAGAAGGAGATTAGATTTGTAATAAACTCATTAATAAGAAAGCGCATCAGCGTGGATCTACGTGGAAGCCAGATAGAATTACAGAGTGGCGTGAGGCCACAAATCGGTTCGCAACCTATCCAGACCACATCAAGACATCCCAAGGGTACGAAAACCTAGTTCCAGCACCTCCCCTACTACCTTGGGTGAGACTTCAGTCCGCACTCCGCAGACTGTTGCCGAAAGGGCCAGTAGTGGGGGATTTGTTTCGCTAATAACTCTTCCGAACCTGGGTCTGGCCCCAACAAGTCAACATATACGATTTAACACCTATATCATGAACATGCTTTCTATTACTGTTGTTGTATATGATTTTCTTGGATAAGTTACAGGTTCTAAAGGCATTGGAAGGAGTAAAGGGTTTAGACTCTGCAGGATCGACCTTGAACGTAGGACCTCTGGGTAATATTTCTTCTTCCTACTTCAGTAGTTTAAGAATTTAGACTATTTGTCTATGTGTTTCTTTATGTTGTATTCCCTCCTCTCTGTTGGGGTTTTCAACCCAAGACCCTAGGGTGTTTCCACCCACAATAGAATTGGCAACTCCAATGGGGAAAACATTCTTGTTTTTCCTAGTTTGGGTTGTTTGTTCTTGATCATGTTTTGTTTTCTTGATTTCTTTTTTTTATAGTTTCAGTGTTATATTGGCTTCCCAGGAATTAAGTCAGATCTTTTGGATCATGCCTTTATTTTTTTATTTTCTTAATTGAGCTTTTTATACGTGTTTGTTTAGGGATAAAGTAGCATATGCACGTTTGTTTTTTTAACACCTCTTCTTCCTACTTCAATAGTTTAAGAATTTAGATTTTTTGTCTGTGTGTTTCTTCATGTTGTCTGCCCTCCACTCTATTAGGGTTTTCAACCCAATACCCTAGGGTGTTTCCACCCGCAACAGAGTTGGAAATTCCACTGGGGAAAACATTCTTGGTTTTCCTAGTTGGGTTGTTTGTTCTTGATCAGGTTTTATTTTCACGATTTCTTGTTTTTACAGTGTCAGTGACTTATTGGCTTCTAGGCATCAAGTCTAATCTTTTGGATCAGGCCTTGATTTTTTATTTTTTCTTAATTGAGATTTTTATACACGTTTTTCTAGGGATATAGTAGCATATACACGCTTGTTTCCTCAAATAGACTCGCGTATATGCGAGTTTCCTCTATTTGAAACACATGTGCATGCCTCTGTGCCTTTACACAATTGCTTATACCTAATTTTGAATTAATTTTTCAAAATATTTTGCTCAGTTAAGTCTGTTGCCTGGTGACTTTTGTTATTTTCTAGTCATTCACTATTAGTAGAACTATGCTCTCTTGCAAGTTTTCAATTTGAATCTTCTTTTCGTTGAAAAACCTAGTTGACCTAGGATTTCTTTTTGAGTGAGATTTCAGTTTGTGTTTTGGGTTCAAGGATTCTGTCAGAAGTTCTTGATTATTCTAGATTTCTAGAACAAGAAATTGGTTTTAGTTTCATTTATAACCCAACTTTCATATTTCTTTGCTTTGCTTTCCTTTTTTGGTTGAGCTATTTTGTTTTTCGTGGATTTTGAGTTTCTCCTTGGCAATCTTGAGAGCCTTTCTTGACATTCTGTTGGTTTTCTGAAGTCTTTTATGCTATTATTCAAATCAATTAATGCAAGTTTGTAGTCCTTTCTCATTTCAAGTTTCATTTTATTGATGAGTTGCATAACTTGCGAAGTTCAGGGACTCTTTATGCTTGTTTCTTGATCTTTGAAGTTTAGTAGTCTTTCATGACCTCAAAAATTTCTTTTGGTTTTTAAAAGAAAAAGACAAAAAACATAGCTTTTTCCTTTCTTTTTCTTTTCTAGTTTTCGTTTTTGGTTTCTTTTGTTTTGTTTTTAGGCAATTGTGAACTTTTTCAATTGGTTTTGAATGGTTTTGAGGGAAATTTGTTATTGAATTTTTGCCCTCTTTATTTTCAAGTTGGCTTATTGGTGTTGTAAAGAAACACATTTTCTTATTGTAAGAGCATTCATAGTATCTTGCATCATCATTTAGTTTGCATTAGGTTGGCTTGTACAATAAGCACTTTTAGTCTTTTTGTTAGATTTTGAGTGTGTGTGGAGAGTACTTCTGAAAAAGAAAAAGAAATATGTTGCTTATATAAGTTTTTTATAAAACCAAGTAGAAATCCTTTTTTATTGAAGAAAATAATTGCATGCATATAGTTAAGTTTCTATTGATTTCTTTTGCATAGAAAACACCATAAGTTTCACTCTCATTATACCTTTGACTTAAAGAACAACCATCTAAAATCAAGCGCTTTAATAAAAATAACGAGAACTATTATTAAGATGGTTTTTGGCAATAATCACATCGAAATTCATTTTTCGACGTGTTTCGAACCAACAAGTATGGTTCATCGTCAGGATGAGATGAAAAATCAGATCATGGTCCCAAGTTAAATATAGAGATCCATCATTCAATGACTACTTTTGACCAAGGAAACAACTACAAAGGACAGGGCATCAACTACAATTAACTGGACTAAGAGACACAGAAAGAAGTAAAAATTATTTAATTTATTAGTTAAATATTTAGTTTGTTAAAACAATTCATTGCTATTTTTATTTTTTAACCAACAAATTTGTTTATAATTAACTAAATGCGTTAAAGAACTTAAACACATAACCTAAGACCTAAATATTTTTATATCATCTTTAATATTTTAAAACTACCCTATTATTAAAGGACTATTATAAAATTAATAAATAGTTAGTTAATTAGTTAACATGATCATAAGTTCAATTATTTATTTACTTTTACTATATATGTAACTACCTAAGAAATAAAATAAGGGTAAATTATTTGAAGATTTATCGGATAAATTGAATATAAATAATTAGTTAAATTAAATATTAAAGGTATCATGGTCTAAAAGTTTATTAAATAACCCACAAATTAGTTAATATGTCTATATTAAAGTTTTATATGTATCACAAATAATAAAACCTAGGTAAAGGTAAGACTATAGGAAATTAAATCTAATAAAAGGAAAGGGGGGAGACTTTAGTAACCATCAATTAATAAGAATACAATATTATTAATAATAATTAAATAAAAAGTTAATGAGAAATAGAACTTGTTTACTTTGTCATTAACAACACCAACAAGTTTAAGTTCTTTAGGGCCTTGGAATAGGTGAGTGGAGAGTTAACTCTCCAAGGCCAATTAAATCATCAAACATAGATGTTGAATAATTAGTGAAATCCAGTGTTGTTAGAAAGACTGGGAAAGCTCCATGACTGGGAGTCAAGAACGAGGGAGAGTGAAGGAAAGGAAGAGAGATGCCCCCTCTCCTACTTGTTGGATCCTGCCTAGAGACTTTTCTGCCTGGATTTTGTTATGAACTGTTGCCTTTAGTTGCTATTCTTAGGGATCACATAGGTTACTGCGGAGGGGAATCCTGTGGCACCTGAGGCAGACGTTGTATCACATTCATTAGTACTTCTAGAGGGTACCCTTGTGAAGCTTGGGTGCTTGCACCGACAAAGGCTTTTGTCTGGAGGTCAGCGCAACTGTTTCTATTACCTTCGCTAGTAGGCCTGGGTCGTCATTATCCCTAACTATTTTCGGAAGGTCCTTGATTTTCACTTTCTTGTATTTTGGTGTCTGGTCCTAATCACCCAGAGCGAAAATACTTGGAAGTAGCTTGATTGAATGTATCCCTTAGGGACTTTATTAGAGAGTGACATTTGCTCCTAGTAGGCCTAGCTTTATAAAAAATTTTAGTCTTTAATTAGTTCTCTTAAAAATAATTAAAAGTGGTTGATTGACCAGTTTGTCGGTCTAGGAGCATTCATGGAATTCCACCTACCAGTGTTGAGCCTTCTCCTAAAAGGCGTAGGATCATTTCTGCCAGTGATTTCCAATCAGTGGCAGTAGGCGTAGTGGAGATTGATCCTCTGATTGAAGTTATTGATTTACATAATAGACCTGGTATAAGTAGAGAGTTGGAGAGGAACACTCCAATCCTTTCTAGAGTCCTCTTCCAGTCAGAAGACGTCATAGAGGTTGAAGAACTTTCTGAGTCTCCTTTGACTCCTAATTCTCCTCTTCCTCCTGATCATCTGGATATTTTATTATACGTCGGGACTTTGAACCACAGGCCTTCAAGCCCCGGTCTATATCGATCTATTCCTTCGATGGCCACTATTGGGAGCATGGTTTCAACTGTGAGTGCTACTAGTGTGCAAACTCCTTTATCAGTACAAGGAGGAGGTATGATTTCCATACCTTCAATCACTCCTAGCACTGTAATTTTCAACTATACCTCTATTCCATCTTCGAGTGGGAGCACCCAAGATTTTGCCTTCGGCGCTGGTTCTTTCCCCTTTGGAATTCTGACCAACACAATTCCTTCGGTTCCATTAAGTTTTCCATCAACTGCCTCCACGTCTATGACTTCCATGGAAAGTGGGTCAGCTTCTTTTCAAGGTTTCCCTTTTGGGAGTGGTCATATACCACATTCTAACCCATCTTTAGGATCAATACCTTTCCTTTCCAAGGATGGAATAACCCAGTTGTTAGCGAACTTAGAGAAGGGAATCAATTCTCTTTCAGCCAACAAGGGAATATGATGTATTCCTCCGTGAGTTCATTCTAGAGTTTTTCTCCCTATGCTCATGCATGGAACCCTTACCAAGTGATCTCTGCTCCATTCAACACCTCTCTTGGGGGAAATTTCACTGGATATGGAAATTGTTTGGCAAGAGTTGGACAAACTCTGATTTTTTTTGGGCCACAAGGTTCTCCTTATGGTTCAGGCTTTTCTACAAATTACTTCAGGTAATCTGGTGCCTTCACAAATCTAGGGTATTCTTTTCAGAACGTTGGAAATATACCTAGACTGTGTCGAATCCTTAAGGTCCTCCGCGCTTACCTTTCTTGGCAACATTAAACGTTCCAAATCTATCCAAATTGACTAATGACTCGATCTGATATAATCCAGCCTAGCCTCCGGTTCCAACTAAACTTCCGTCGAATATACCCAAATTGGAAGGGAAGGCTGGTGAAGATCCGGGAGACCATATAACCACTTTCCACTTATGGTTTTCGTCAAACTCCCTAATAGATGATTCAATCAAGTTGAGATTATTTCAACGCACCTTAACTGGGAA
Source organism: Pinus tabuliformis (assembly GCA_031772625.1). Classification (NCBI taxonomy): domain Eukaryota; kingdom Viridiplantae; phylum Streptophyta; class Pinopsida; order Pinales; family Pinaceae; genus Pinus; species Pinus tabuliformis. The sequence goes on along the minus strand of CM062820.1, from coordinate 127,129,854 downwards.
TGCGGCTAAATGGTACATTGAACTCCCAGGGGGCACCTTCACTTCGTTCGGTGATTTTTCTACTATATGTTTAAACCATTTTCAGTTGCACGTTCATTATGATGTTGGAATTGAGCTATTGGCTAATGTATACCAAAACTGGGCAACCCACATTTTGGATCATATCCAGGAATGGAGGAGAAGGAATAGGCTCATTAAAGCTGATATTCAGCAAGAATTCCTTCTTGAATGGTTTCTCAAATCTTTGCAACCTAATATTTCTAAGGACGTATCACTCTCCGATGTATTCACCGAAGAACAACCTATTTTTAGATCCCAACAGTTAGAACTTATATGTTCTCAATCTGGGGTTCTTTATAAAAATCTGCTTGATGCTCCTAGGTCCAAGATTGATTTAGCCAAGCTGAAGCCAGGTCCCCATGCCAACGAGCTAGTCAGATCAATTGATAGTAACACGACCAATCCACTAAATCAATTGCAGCAATTATCTTTACAAACTGCTTCTTATATGCAGGCATTGCCATCAGTGCCTATGCCTTCTCAACCTTCATCTATAAATTTTGTTCAAAATTCAAACCCCAAAGGAAACCAACAATCCAATAGGAAGAATAAAGTACATGGTAGGAAAAGTAATAAGGATGGGAAGGGTAATGCAAACAAACCCAACAATGATGTTGGAGGGGGTAAAAAAGAGTCTAAGAAGAAAGTAAAATTTCCATGCAAGTTATGCAATGGTGACCATTTGACTCATATTTGCCCTAAGATTCAAGATGCTCAGCACTTGTTGGTTCAACAAGGGTCTTATAGCTCCCAGGATGTGCTAACTAACCCTTTTCCCCAAGGGCAAAAGTTACTTGCTGGAGCAAATTCTAGTTCCGGTACCCCCGCTAGGGCCAACCAGGAAGGGGAAAATACATCAAAGTTTTACATGATGAGTTCACATATTGACATTTCTACTCAGTCACGTGATTATGGTGAATCAGAATCATCCAAGGCTAAGTCTACTCCTGATGTTTCAGATCCACTCCATATCGAGAGGCCCGTAATTGAGTCCATACCTCGGATATCGAAAGGCTCCCCAAAATGCTTGACCATTAACCCCAATACTAAGGAAACCCTGAACTACTCTATTATAGAAGATCTGGCTCAGAGTCCTTGTGTTATGTCAGCATTAGAGGTACGCCAGTCATGCCCAGTACAAAGGAGTTCATTTCCCACTGCGATCGGAGCAGTTGATACAAAAAAACTCTCTTGTTCTTACATTCGATATGTCAAACACCAAGAAGAGACTCTCACATCATATGGATTTTCAAATCAAGTCTACATTTCGGAAGACTAATATATTTCGAACTATAGTTGATGAGGGAGCTTCCACATGTGTAATTTCTATATCATGTTGGAAGGTTATTGGATCACCTTAGGTTGTTCCTTCACCCACTCTATTAACAACATTTGAAGGACATTCTCATAGACTGCATGGGATTATTCCAACCCTTCCCGTCTGTGTTGGGTGTAAGGTTGTAAATATTGAAGTAGAAATAGTTGATGAAAATTTGGACTACAATCTCCTTTTAGGTAGAAATTGGATTTACAAGATGGATGCTATTGTATCATCGTTATTCCACATCCTTTGTTTTCCTCATGAAGGGAGAATTGTAAAGGTTGATCAGATGGATTATTCTCCAGGTGAGTCCAATGCATCTTCTGAATCTACTTTTCCATTAGTGAACAATCCCAAATAGCCTATAGGGAATTTACGAGTTGGAATGTACTCTTCCTTAATGGGTACCTTTGATTTTCCTGCTCCTATAGCTAGAATTAATGCTATTTCATCCTCCAAGGCACCTTCTCAAAGAGAGTTCTTTAGAACTCATTATTTTTCGGATCCTTGGCCCTTACCCTCGTCTACCACCACATTAGATGAGGGGAAGGTAGGTGGAATGGAATTTCCTATTCCTACAACTGAAATTGATTATTATTCTATTGTTAACACTACAAACTCCGATCCTACTCCTTTTTCACTAGAGGAGCTAGATGGGGACATGGCCCAGTCATGGACTCTAGATTCAACTTTTTATATGGATTGATTAGATACTATTTTTCCATCTGAAGAAGCTATCCTAGAAGCAATGACAGGTGTTGAAAGACTGTGGAATGATTTGCATCATCGGTAATATTTTCTCCCTCATTTAAGAGAAGTAGAATCAAGCATGTCCAGTTCTTCATCTACCAGTGATGTTCATGCAGTTTTAAATCCTTTGGCTCCAACACAGTTTTCCGTTGAAGGTAACATGTCTGTCATTTCACAAACTTTTCCAGTGAATATCTCTAGGAATCCCAACATTATTGAAAATATCTTCATTGGAGCTGATTGTTCCCCTAAAGAAATTCAAACATATACCAATCTCTTTAAAGAGTTTTAAGATGTGCTCGCTTGGTCTTATGAGGAAATTCCTAGTATATATCTATCTATAGTCCAACATGAGATCAAGATGTATGAAAATGAAAAACCTATTTGTTAGAAACTTCGGCTGGTAAACCCTAGAAAAGCAGCAGTTGTCAAAGTTAAGGTTGAAAAGTTGCTCAAGGCGGGTTTCATATACCCCGTTCCTTTAACTGAGTGGGTTTCTAATCCAATCCCTGTAGACAAAAAGCAAGGAATGATACGTGTATGCATTGACTTTAGGGACCTAAATAAAATTTGTCCTAAGGATATTTAACCCATGCCCTTTATTGATTAGATTATTGATGAATGTGCGGATAATGAAATTTTCTCATTTATGGACAAATTTTCTGGTTATAATCAAATTACTATTCACCTAGAAGATCAACATAAGACAGGTTTTATTTTCCCCTGGGGTACATTTATATATAAAAAGATGCCTTTTGGCCTTAAAAATGCTAGAGATACCTTTCAGCGGGCCATGTCATATGCTTTTCACGATATCAAACATATTATCGAAGCTTATTTGGACAATTTAGATGCTCATTCTTGAAAGAGAATAGATCATCCTAAACATCTTCAATTGATTTTTGAATGATATCATTTTCATAAAATCCGGTTGAATCCGAATAAGTGTGTTTTCGTTGTCACATCTGGTACTGAAGGGATTCGGGTATTTCCCTTCAAGGTTGAGGCAATACTTCAGTTGTGTCCCCTGTCCTCTATACGTCAACTTCAGAGCCTCCAAGGAAAAGCCAATTTCTTAAGGAGATTTATAACTAATTACACCGAGATCACAAAAGGATTTATGAGATTGCTTAAGAAAGGGGTCCCATTCCTATGGGATGATTTCACACAACGCTCCTTTGATGCTTTGAAATAAGCATTAACCTCTGCTCCTTTGTTGAGTCCACCTGATTATAACAGGGACTTCCTTTTATATCTCGCTGCAGCAGAATCGACTATTGGTAGGGTTTTGGTTCAGGAGGATGATGCTCTCTGTGAGCACGTAATCTATTATCTAAGATGAGGCTTGGTAGATCCTAATTAAACTACACTATTATCCCATTGAGAAATTAGATTTGGCTATCCATGTTGTCCAACGACTTAGACATTATATTCTATTTCGGAAAACTTTCATCTTAGCAGTCGTCAATCCATTTTAGTTTGTTCTCAGTAGGAGAGTGATTAGGGCCAAATACCGTAGATGGATTTTCATTTTACAAGAATTCCATCTCGAATTCATGTCGGCTATGTCTAAGAAATCTTTAGTATTTGCAGAGTTGAACTCAGAGTTTCCTTGTGAGGAAGAAATCATTTATGAGGAAATTTTTCCTGATGAAAATTCCTTTATTACAGGCTATAAAGGAAATACCAATATTTGAATAAACTATCAAGGAGCTATGCATTAGATAACCAAGAAGAAAAATAAAAAATATTAAAAAAATTCATTTGGTAGGGAAAATTGTTGATATCATGATGGGAAAACCTATTGTTCAAAAATATCTAGATCCTGGTAGTCCCATTGTGAAAATTCATATCAATGGTATTGATATTGCAAACACTTTAATTGATTTAGGAGTAGCCATTAACATCATGAGTAAATAAACAATGGGGCAACTTAAGCTTCCTAATCTTCAATATACTCCTACATTATTACAATTAGCAGATAGATATGTTATCAAACTAGATGGAGTACTAAGAATATGTGTCTGTTTCTCTATATTCTTGGGAATATCCTGTAGATTTCATGATTTTAACTCCCAAGAATAATTTAGGAGGTCATCCATTGATCCTTGGTAGACCTTGGATAGCTACAACTGATGCATTCATAAGTTGTAGATCTAGTGATATGTATATCTCTGATGGAAATTCCACTAAGAATTTTACCTTGTATCCTCCTACACAAACAATAAATGAAGTAGAAAGTGAGATTTGGATAGATGATGATAATGAAGACGTTAATGATTTGCAACCATTTTATACTTTTTCACAATTAGATGAAGAAGATAAATTGACAAATTTAATGAATAATAATGCTTCTTCTTTGTTATTGCTTCAAATAGCACCAACAACACAGGTGCTGCAGGAGAGATAGAAATCCTCCTAGAGACAACCTCTGGGTTGATTGTAGACTAGTGCCTAGGACATCTTAAATAGAGGAGTGCTTAAGAGATTATTTGTGAGGGGTTATCATCACTCCAATTGTCATCTACAAAAGGTAACAAGAGGGGCTTGGTTCAATAAGCCTTCATTGAGGTAGATTCAATCCAACTCATGGATCCAAATGCTAGGGGTATATTAGGGTAATCTCAAAGACAAATGCCTTCTTCCTCTGGTGGCTGACACACAAAAATAAGACAGCTTAAAACTGAAGTCGTAGTAATGATGGAGAGGAAGAAAGGAAGGAGGGAAAAACATGCATAAGGTTTTAACAAACAGAATCCTAAGCAACAATGTTCTAGCAAAAAGTGGAATTCGATGGATAGGGTTATAAACAACACAGAATCCTAAACCACAGTTTTCCGATGGAATGATAGAAATAGAGGCTTGCGAAAGAAGGTTTCAGATCAAACACGACGTGGGTATCATTCTCTACCAATGCTAACGTAGATTTGGGCTAATACAGGTCCTACAGGTTAATCAAATACACAAGTAAATCTATAATTTCACAGGTACTACAATGCTAGTGAATAACACATGTAGGTCTGTGATAAGCATAGGTATTGTCTTCTATGAGTAGCTAATATAAATCCATAGATTAAAGAGGAACCAACTACATTCATTATACTATTTCAAAGGAGGAAAAACACAAATGAAATGAGATTACCGAGAGGAACATGCTGCATATTAATCATGCTTGGGATCAACAAGGAAATTCCATTTATCTCAAAGGGTCCAAATAACCAGTCCATATATTCAACACGATATCAGTGAAGCCCCCATGAGTAAACAAATTAGAACCAAATTGGCCTCTCAGAGTTCAGACCTAGTGGGTGACAAATTCTGGAACCCTTGTATAATATTGCTTCCCCCTTGTTATATGAAGAGGGGGAGCTGGAATAGATGTTACAAAATATCTTAGCCAAAGGTCAGTTGTCTGATGTACTAGCTGCCCCGGCCTATGATAGCTCCTGTTGCCCAATGATTACAATAGGGATCTGCTCCCTATCTTGGAAATAAATGATCATTACATAGCTAATGAAAAAGGGAGGAAAAAGGAAAGATGAACGAGGAGGTGTCCCCGTGCTATTCGAGTGGAGGCCCCTGATCAAGCCACATCTCTATCATCATGCTCTTTTCTGCTGCTGAGGCAATTCACTGTCCATTCTCCCTTAAATTCCTTCGGCGCCGACTCTGGATTCGTGCTATGAGAGGGACTTATCTTGAATGTGCCCATATCTGGCTTGAATGCTCCATACTTCCATTCACCACCCCAGTTTTTGACCCATACATCCTTTAAAGTTCCACGCAATCCTTTTTGATGCTCTGATACACTTGGGGATGTGTTTTATGATGTAACAAGCAGTATGTTGGGTGCGGGCCTTTAACACAGAAATGAGATGAAACATGCAAGTTCCAACTTCCCTTTAAGCCCTCATGGTTTCAACTCCTTTCTATGACTTCCTTCATATGACCAGGGGCTTAGCCCTCGGGCGCTAAGGATGTCAGGCTTCCGTCCTGAGGGTCCTTTTCCTTTGTTACTTGGAATCTCGCATTTTGGTGTTTGATAGCATTTTACCTTTATCCTTTTCCCCTTGACACCTGCGATCGCCGATCTATGGCATAGAGTGTTGAATGAGCATGAGGCTTTTGAAAGGGACAAACCTGACATCCCTATAACACCAATGTATAAAATATCGCATCTGGGGAGTTCCTGCATATCACAATCGCGGGCCGGGAAGGAACTTCAGAGGAAGAATGAACTTTGTTGTATGCGATCACAAATTGTCAATTTGAGGGGGGGGTGACATCACTGCTGCCACGTGTCACCCTGTGAGTGGTGACATGCGTTGCCCATAAATGCCCCTATAGGACCCCCGAAAATGCCGAATTTGAATGCCACGTGTCTTTTGTACTGGCATGTCACTTCTGTAATGCCACATCATTGATGACATTAACTGCCATGTCATACATTACAGGCCAATGGGATTGTGCCATGTGTCCCCTTGGAGGAGAGAGAAAATGGCCCACCTGGGCTTGGTTTTTTTGTGAATTCCTTTGTTAAGCCTTTTCAGTGATCCCTGGTGATTTAACATTATATCACAAATTGACGATAATGCAAGGTTTTGGAGTGTGCGGGACTGTGATGTTGCGAGATGCAGGATCGAGGGATTGCGATATAGCGATATTGTGGGATGCGGTATGCGGGACCTGCAAGACTATGAGACTACATGATTTCGAGATCGCGGTACTACGGACTGTGAGACTGCAGGACTGCGGGACTGCAAGACTGTTGTACAGTGGTACTCTGGGATTGCGGGACTACGGGTCTACGAGATCGGGGGACTGCAGGTCTATGGGATCACGAGATGTGGGGTTGCATGATGTACTGTGCCCGATATGTGGGACTGTGAATATGCAGTGCTACGGGATGCGACATGGTCGATATGCAGGACTACGACACTGCCCATCACCAATCGCCGATAAGTCGTACCGCCACATGGAGGAGAGAGAAGGGGCAGCCTTGCCTTGATTTTTTCCCACATTTCCTTTATAAACTCTTTTCGGCCTCCCCTAGTGATGTTACACTATATTGCAAATCGTAACATCACGAGGTTTTAAAGTTAGGACCCTATAGATCGCTGATACGTCGATATACCTGTGTGCCAATGATGCGGGACTACAGGGGTAGGACTACGATATCAGTGATCGGTACCATAACTGCCGATAACCTTAAGTCTGTATTCTGAGACCCCACCGATGGCTGATTGTGATTGTGATTTTCCCCAAGATCTCCGATTGCAGTTTTCCTTGCTCCTTTGGTGTTTACTCTTTGTTTTCTAGCTTTTCCAAGGGTAACTTCAACATGCTCTAACTTCTGCTCCAGGAGTCTATTTTTGGACTTCCATATACCGTTGGAAAGCTCTTCTGAGCACTAGGCAATGGAGAAGGTATGATTTATCTCTGAGAGATTTTTCAGTGTTGTAAATGGCTTCAAACTTCACTCCTTTTCTTCACTTTGGGCAACTGATAACCTTATAAAGCAGTGAGTGACAACATTGAATCCAACTGGGGACAGTGCCTTGCTGGCAAGGTGTTGAGAACATGCAGACCAGTATCATTCACCATTGTGATGGAGTTATAAATATAATGGAACTTTGCATCCAGGAAATCTCCATGGGGATTTCCTCATACATCTACAATGCAAAAAAATAAATCCTACCAACTGGAAAGTAAATGCTTAGCTAGTGACCTTATTTATATACATTCCTACTTATGCATAGGGCTCAATTCACCTAAGTGAGTTCAACCCTCCAATGGAGCCAGGCTAGCATTGTATTATTAGGCCTTATGCCTTCACACTATTGAAAAATAAAAATTAAAACAAACATGCACCATGAAAAGTATTGAAATAAAGAACCTGATACATGCTGTTGATACAAACTCTGTTGCTAGCTTGAAAATAGGCTCATGTACTTAGCCACAGGGTCATGGAATTCACAAGGAAATATTGCAGTTGCCTCTTTTTCATGAGTATTCTACTGACTAGTATCCTCTTGGCCAAGGCATCCACAAACATTGCTTGGCTCTTTTCCTTCTTCACAGATGGGCTAGGAAGGGGAGGGTGACTTCTCTTCTTTGAGGACTTCAGGCTTAAAGAAATTTAGATCTAAAAGTCCCTTCCCCTTGTCAGCTAGCCTAGGAGGCTCTTCGAAGGAAGTGCCTTATTTTTGGTCGTGACCCATTGATGTCTTTCTAGATGATCAAAAATCATGTTCTTCATGTGTCCTGACTTCTTGTTCTTCATCAGAGAAAGAGGAATAATGTTGTCGAAGGTTTATATTTTCTAACTCCATTTTTATCAGTCTATATAAGGAGTTCTTTATTGAGCTTTCCATCTCTTCCATTGTCTCTTCCATTTCTTGACAAATGTAGCTGTAGGAGTGTTTACAATTAATATTCAGACAGTGGATTCTCCAGAGTGTTTATAATGAAATTGACAGTGGAGTCGCGAAGGTGAGAGATCTTCAACCCACACTTCCCTTGCGGAAATGTAAAATTTTGTTGTACCCAGGAAAAAATATTCTAATCTGTTCCCTAGCAATGGCACCAGAAAGATGTTGTCGCTTCAAATCGCACCAACATCACAAGTGTTGCATGAGAGATAGAAATCCTCCTAGAGACAGCCTCTGGGTTGATCGTATTCCAGTTCCTAGGACATATTAAATAGATGAGTGCTTAAGAAGTGAGGGTTTATCAACACTCCAATTTTCCTATAAAGAGGTAATAGGAGGGGCTTGGTTCAATAAGCCTTCATTGAGGTAGATTCAAGCCAACTCATGGATCCAAATGTTGGGGATACATTGGGGTAATCTCAAAGATAAATGGTTTCTTCCGATGGTGGATGACACACAGAAATGTGATAGCTTAAAATTGAAGACGTAGTAATGATGGAGAGGAGGAAAGGAAGGAGGGAAAAATATGCATAGGACTGTTACAAATAGAATCCTAAGCAACAATTTTCCAATAGAAAGTGGAATTCGATGGATAGGGTTGTAAAAAAGACAGAATCATAAACCACGGTTTTCCGGTGGAATGATAGAAATAGAGGCATATGAAAGAAGGTTTCAGATCAAACACGACATGGCTATCATTCTCTGCCAAATCTAACATAGATCTAGGCTAATATAGGTCCTACAGGCTAATTAAATACACAAGTAAATCTATAATTTCACAGGTACTGCAATTCTATTGAATAACACATGTAGCTCTGTGATAAGCACAGGTACTGTCTTCTATGAGTAGCTAAGATAAATCCATAGATTGAAGAGGAACCAATTGCATTCATTATACTATTTCAAAGGAGGAAAAACACAAATGAAATGAGATTACCGAGAGGAACATGTTGCATATTAATCATGCTTGGAATCAACAGGGAAATGCCAATTATCTCAAAGGGTCCAAATAACTAGTCCATACATTCATCACGATATCAGTGAAGGCCCCATGAGTAAACAATTAGAACCAAATTGGCCTCTCAGAGTTCAGACCCAGTGGGTGAGAAATTATGGAACGCTTGTATAATATTGCTTCCCCATCTTTATATGAAGAGGGGGAGCTGGAATAGTTGTTACAAAATATCTCAACCAAAGACCAATTGTCTGATGTACTAGCTTCCCTGGCCTGTGATAACTCCTACTACCCAATGATTACAATAAGGATTTGCTCCCTTTCTTGGAAATAAATGCTAATTGCAGAACTAATGAAAAAAAAGGAGGAAAAAGGAAAGACGAAGGAGGAGGTGTCCCCCTATTGTTCCACTGGAGGCCCCTGATCAAGCCACGTCTCTGTCGTCATGCTCTTTTCTACTGCTGAGGTGGTTCACTGTCTATTCTCCCTTAAATGCCTTCAGTGATGACTCTGGATGCGTGCTACGAGAGGGCCTTATCTTTAATGCACCCATACCTAGCTTGAATGCTCCAAAATTCCATTCACCACCCCGACTGCCAACCCATACGTCCTTTAAAGCTTTATGCAATCCTTTTTAGTGCTCTGATACACATGGGATGCATTTTATGATGTAACAAATAGTATGTTGGGTGCGGGCCTTTAACACAGAAATGAGACGAAATAGGCAAGTTCCAACTTCCCTTTAAGCCCTCATGCTTTCAACCCTTTTCTAAGACTTCCTTCAGATGACCAGGGGGCTATGACAAGGGGCTTAGCCCTCGGCTTCTAAAGCTTTCAGGCTCCCGTTCCAGGGCCCCTATTCCTTTGTTTTCTGGAATCCCACATCCTGAAGCTTGATAGCATTTTACCTTTAGCCTTTTCCCCTTGACACTTGCGATCGTCGATCTAAGGGATAGAATGTTGAATGATAGTGAGGCTTTTGAAAGGGATGGACCCAACATCCCTATAAATCTAGTGTATAAAATATCGCATCCGGGGAGTTCCCGCATATCGCAATCATGGGCCGGGAAGGAACTTCGGCGGAAGAATGAACATTTTGTTTGCGATTGTCGATTGCTGACCTACGGGGGGGGGTGACGTCATCACTGCCACGTGTCACCATGTGAGTGTTGACATGTGTCACCTAAAATTGCCCCTATAAGACCCTCGAAAATTCTGAATTTGAATGCCACGTGTCCTCCATACTAGCACGTCACTTCCGTACTACCACATCATTGGTGATGTCAGCTTCCATGTCATACATTACGGGCCAATGGGATTGCACCATGTGTCCCCTTAGAGGAGAGAGTAAATGGCCCACCCATCCTTGGTTTTTTCTTGAATTCCTTTGTTAAGAATTTTCGGCAATCCCCAACAATTTAACATTATATTGCAAATCGGTGATAACGCAAGGTTTGGAGTGTGCGGGACTGCGATGTTTCGAGATGTGGGATTGTGGGATTGCGATATAGCGATATTGTGGGATGTGGTATGCCGGACATGTGGGACTGTAGTACTGCAGGACTATGGTACTGCAGGATTGTAGGACTATGGGACTACAAGACTACATGACTACAGGACTACGAGATCGCGGGACTATGGGTTTGCGGGATTACGAGACTGCGGGTCTAGGGGATCATGAGTTGTGTGGTTGCAGGATGTACTGTGCCCAATATGCGGGACTGTGAATATGCGAGACTGCAGGATGCGACATGGCCAATATGTGGGACTGTAGGACTGCCCACTTCCAATTGCCAATAAGTCGTATAGCCACATGGAGGAGAGAGAATGGGAGACCCTACCTCGATTTTTTCCCACATTTCTTTTATAAACTCTTTTCGTCCTCCCCCAATGATGTTACACGATATTGAAAATCGCAATACCATGAGGCTTTAAAGTTAGGACCCCGCCAATCGTCGATATGTTGGTGGGCCAATATGCCGGTGTGCCGATGATGCAGGACTGCGATATCGGCGATCGGTACCATAAATGCTGATAACCTTAAGTCTATGCCCCAGGACCTCGCTGATGGCCAATTGTAAATGTGATTTTCCTCGGATCTTCGATTGTAATTTTCCTTGTTCCTTTGGTGTTTTCTCTTTGTTTTCCATCTTTTCCAAGGGAAACTCTAACATGCTCTAACTTTTGCTCCAAAAGTCCATTTTTGGACTTCCATATACTGTTGGAAAGATTTTTCCGAGCACTAGGAAATGGAGAGGGTATGATTTATCTCTGAGATATTTTTTCATGTTGGAAATGGCTTCAAACTTCATTGCTTTTCTACACTGTAGGCAATTGATAACCTTATAAAGTAGTGAGTGATAACATTCTTCACACTATGAGAAAGATCAGAGTTTTGAGGAAAAATGCAATATTGAATATTTATCATCTCACCAAATGGACTTACATTCTATGGAAAATTTTGGCCATTCTCAAGTAGAAATTTTTCTCGATAAAACATTTAACATTAAAAATCATTTGGAAGAATTTCAAAAGAGAAAATTGATATAGATGCTACAAAAACACTCTTTTTCTTATGCATGGGATTACACTGACATGAAATGGATTGATCCTAAAACTTTTATGCATCATATTTATATTCAAGAAAATTCCAAACCAGTTAAACAACCTTAGAGGAGGATGAATCTTAATTTGAAAGAAATTGTTAAGGAGGAATTACAAAAAACACTTAATGTGAATTCCATCTATCCAATGCCAAATAGTCAATGGGTGTCACCTTTAGTGATTTTTCTTAAGAAAAATATAAAATGGAGAGTGTGCATTGATTATAAAGAATTAAATAAAGCTACTTTAAAAGATCATTTTCCACTACCTTTTATAGATCAAGTATTAGATACCTTGGCTTGAAAGAATTATTTTTCATCTTTATATGGTTTTAGTGGATATAATCAAATCCAACTAGCACCAGAAGATCAAGATAAAACTACTTTTACATGCCCATGCGGAAAATATGCCTATAGGGTTCTTCCCTTTGGATTATGTAATCCACTTTCCACATTTCAAAGAGTAGTCTTAGGTATTTTTCTAATCTAATTCATGATTGTGTAGAAGTGTACATGGATGATTTTACTGTTTATGGTGCTACTATTGAAGAAGCTATGGAAAATATGGAAAAAGTTCTTGTTAGATGTGTTATCACTCTAAAATTTTCCTAGGGTTGTCATATTATGTTTAAAGAAATAGTAGAGGTGACCATAAACCTACTTTTGAGATCAGGATCTAGCCTTCCTAATGCTCAGAGAGGGCTCTCTCTTAATGATTTAACTTTGTTGAGTTAATTGATTTTAGGCTAGTTATGTAAGCTTGATTTGGTTTTGATTTGATTTGTTGGTGGAATTATTGACTTAGATGGATAGAAGACTGTCTATTTTTCATTGGGCTATGGAGTCAATGTGTTAAGCAAACAGGAGTGAATCAAGTTCTAAAGGAAGTGTCCATAGGGCAAGGTAGCTGAGAAAATTCAGATCTGTTAGGTTGAAGGGTGAAGTTCTTTTCAATCGAGATTAAGGAGAAGTTAAGGATGTTGGCATTATGATTCAAGTGTTGTCCTTGATGGCAACTCACTCAGAGGTTGGTACAGGTGCTCAGAGGTTGGTACAAGTGATGGCAACTTAATCAGAGGATAGATCTTAGTACAGCATGCCAAGAAAGTTCATACACGCAGGTTCGTTAAGCCCAAGTCGCGTATACAAGCAGGTTCACTATATACCAAGTCGCGTATACGCAGGTTCTCTATATATCAAGTCGCGTGTACACGCTGGTTGGCTTCAGTAAAAGCGCGTGTATGTGGAAAACTTATCTTTGGTCCACGGCGGTTATTCCTTGGAAGTTGTGCCTATGGTTTTGGACCTTGATGTCTCGACGAACGTATTGATCCCTAGTCTTGAAGCTGATGGTATTGGGTTACTATGGTTCTAGACTGTGGTATTGTAAAGGGCCTAAGGCTATATAAGGAGAAGATCATTAGGCAAGTGGAAGCAAGCATTGTGTGTTTGACGAAGTGAGAATATCTAGTATCACTGTTTATCTGTTCGGGACGCTTGGCAAGGGTCGGATCTGACAGCGAAGGCATAAGTAATTATTTCTAGATCTGCACGCGGGTTGCCTTTGGAGAAAGCGCGTATACATGCGGTTTTGGTACAGTGAAGTAGCGTATGCATAATAAGATTTGATATTTCAGGTTGCTGTTGATTCTGGTGGTTGTTGCAGAGTTCTGGGCTCTGGTTTGGGTTCTGTGTTCTTGATGACAGAGTTTCAGTGATTCAGTATTGGGTTGTTTAATGAATTATGATGCAAGTATAAGTTGATGATTGTATTGCAGTAATGTTTGTTTTGTACTCTTGGATCCAATCTGAAAATTGATGAAACGTGGTCCCTGAAGGAGAGAAGGTTGTAGGGTCAGCACCTACGTACTAGTAAATGGATCAGCTAGTACAAGAGCTGAGGGGGTTGTAGCTCCCTTCCAGAAGTAGTTGGAAAATGAGAGAGGGTTGTAGCCCTCTGCAGGTTGTAGCCTGCGTACTGGTAAAGGACTGCACCAGTACATTGTAAAAGAAGTTTCTTATTAAAGAAGAAAGAGACGATTTGCAGCAGGTGGTTTTCACCCACATTGGGTTTCCACCTTATATCATGGTGTTCATGTGTGTGGCTCTTGTGTGATGTTCTGTTCTGTTATACTGCACCTGTTTACTGTTAAATATGCTTAATAATGTTCTGATGCATTTACTGAAGATTAAGCTAACTGAATCATAAGATCTCTGGATATACGCTAGTTGCATTAGACACAGTAGCGTGTACACGCAGGTTCACTTAATTGAAGTAGCGTATATGTTTCTGAGTATGAAATTGAGAAAGGTTTTACTGATCTGATAATACTGATTCACCCCCCCCCCCCCCTCTCAGTATTATTTCCAACAATTGGTATCAGAGCAGGTCCTTCAGAGGAAGCTTGATCGCTTGAAGGAAAAGATCCATCAGAATGGCTAATCCAGAAAGAGAGGCACACATCAGGCCACCAGTTTTTGACGGGAACAATTTTACTCACTGGAAGATAAGAACCACTGCATATCTACAATCTCTTGGAGCAGAAATTTGGGGAATCGTAGAAGGAGGATACAAATTCCCATCAGCAACTCCTACAGATCCAACAGAGAAAAAGCAATATGAGCTCAATGCCAAAGCTGTTACTGTCCTATTGAGTAGTTTGACACAATCAGAATTTATGAAGATCATGCATTTCAAATCAGCTAAGGAAATATGGGACAAAATCGTCACAAGCTACGAAGGAGATGATCAGGTAAAAAGAGCAAAGCTTCAAACTCTCAAAATCCGGTATGAAACTCTTAAGATGCATAGTAATGAAAGCATAGCTAATTATTTCCTGCGTATGGATGAGATTGTGAACTATATGAGGGATCTGGGTGAAGAATTTGAGGAAGTTGTCTTAGTTGAAAAGGTTTTGAGATCTCTGTCTGCTAAATTTGATTCCAAAGTGTCTGCCATAGAAGAAAAGGAGAATGTGCAGAAAATCACCATGTCACAGCTTCACGGGATCTTAACTGCTTTTGAAATGCGACAAGAGGTACCACCAGAAGCCGCATTCGAAGTGTCAGAGGAAGAAGATGAGGTAAATTTTGTCAAGAATCTTGAACGGGGAACTGGACGGTTCAAAGGTAAGCTACCTTTCAAATGTTTTCTATGTGGTAGAGTTGGTCACTATGCTGCTAGATGCCCTCATAACAAAGGAAAGATATCTGAAGAAGATGGTAGAAGCTATTATACCCATATTACAAGTTCATTCAATGATAGTGAAGATATTAGAAGTCTCATGGCACATGAAAAGAAGAATGCAGAAACTGAAGAAGTTACCAAATTAAATGAACAATTGGAGACAGTAACCAGGGTAAGGGAGCAATTGCAGGATGTAGTAAAGGATCAGAGCATAACTATTCAAAGGCTTGAATCAAAGATCCTCTCTCTAAAAGAAGATCTTAAAAAATCAAGAGAACAGAACAGAGAAGCTCTTGAATATCAAGAACATGAAGTGATCAAACTAAAGCGACAAGTAGAAGAAGGTAGAAAAGTTGAAGAAGACCTAAGGAATCAGTATCTGAAAAAGGAAGAACAACATCAAGTTGAGGTAAATATCTTGAAAGGTAAACTAGAAGAAAAGGATAAGCTTTTACGATTTCAAGCTAGTACTAAAGTCTTGGATGATATTCTTAATAGCCAAAGGTCTCCTGCTATCAAAACTGGTCTTGGTTTTCATGAATATGTTGAAGGTGAATCTAGTTCACAAGGTGAGGCAAGAAATTCTAAGGAGAAACCTGAAATGCTCAACAAGGAAGATCCTTTAATCCTAACTATGGACGTGATAGACGATTATTTCCTCCACTGAATAATGTTGAATGTTATGTATGTCATAATCTTGGACATGTTGCAGCCAAATGTAGAAGTAGAATGGTTCAAGACCATTACAAAAGATCATCGCATCCCAGGTATTTCAGAGGATATTGCTTTACCTGCAATGCATATGGACACAAAGCAATTGATTGCGATAGAAGGAACATGAAATATGTAAGGTGTTATACATGCAACAACTATGGACATAAAGCAAGGGAATGCAGGAGTAGATTTCAAAATTCAAAACAAGAGGACCATACATCATCACAGTTCCAGGAACTGAAGAAGACAGAGACAGAAAGGTGTGGCATAATTCAGACAGCTGACATAACAGACACAGGGGAATCTGAAAGTGATGAAATTCAGTATTCCATCCTGCATACGCTGATATAATGAAGGCAAGTCGCGTATATACGCGAGTTACAGGCTGCAAAGTCGCGTATATGAAGAAAGGGCAGCAGAACAGACCCAGGTTCAGTCATGGTTGGCTCAGGCTCAGGGGGAGCAGAACAGACTCAGGAAATGGTTCAGTCATGGTTGGCTCACACTCAGGGGGAGCATATACTTCAAATAATTCATTGTTGGCATTATGGTTAGAAGTTGCTGATGAAACTAAATGATACATCTTGTTGTTTGATCAAAGGAATAGTATTGCAGGCTGATGCTTATGGTACAGATCTGAATGGCTGGTCTTAGAACCTGCATCTGCTCAGGGGGAGCATGGATGGATTGATACAACTTGGCATATACAAAGGGGGATCCAAATCAGAAACTTCAGCATGTACTCAGCGGGAGTATGGACAGCAGTATGGACAGTAAAAGGTATACCAAAGAAGAGAATATCTTGGTCCGCCCTTTGCCCTTGATGTCAAAGGGGGAGAGTGACTTGGTGTGGTGGTTGCCATCAAGTCCAAAGGGGGAGATTGTTGGCATTATGATTCAAGTGTTGTCCTTGATGGCAACTCACTCAGAGGTTGGTACAAGTGCTCAGAGGTTGGTACAAGTGATGGCAACTTAATCAGAGGATAGATCTTAGTACAGCATGCCAAGAAAGTTCATACACGCAGGTTCGTTAAGCCCAAGTCGCGTATACAAGCAGGTTCACTATATACCAAGTCGCGTATACGCAGGTTCTCTATATATCAAGTCGCGTGTACACGCTGGTTGGCTTCAGTAAAAGCACGTGTATGTGGAAAACTTATCTTTGGTCCACGGCGGTTATTCCTTGGAAGTTGTGCCTATGGTTTTGGACCTTGATGTCTCAACGAACGTGTTGATCCCTAGTCTTGAAGCTGATGGTATTGGGTTACTATGGTTTTAGACCGTGGTATTGTAAAGGGCCTAAGGCTATATAAGGAGAAGATCATTAGGCAAGTGGAAGCAAGCATTGTGTGTCTGACGAAGTGAGAATATCTGGTATCACTGTTTATCTGTTCGGGACGCTTGGCAAGGGTCGGATCTGACAGCGAAGGCATAAGTAATTATTTCTAGATCTGCACGCGGGTTGCCTTTGGAGAAAGCGCGTATACACGCGGTTTTGGTACAGTGAAGTAGCGTATGCATAATAAGATTTGATATTTCAGGTTGCTGTTGATTCTGGTGGTTGTTGCAGAGTTCTGGGCTCTGGTTTGGGTTCTGTGTTCTTGATGACAGGGTTTCAGTGATTCAGTATTGGGTTGTTTAATGAATTATGATGCAAGTATAAGTTGATGATTGTATTGCAGTAATGTTTGTTTTGTACTCTTGGATCCAGTCTGAAAATTGATGAAACGTGGTCCCTGAAGGAAAGAAGGTTGTAGGGTCAGCACCTACGTAGTAGTAAATGGATCGGCTAGTACAAGAGCTGAGGGGGTTGTAGCTCCCTTCCAGAAGTAGTTGGAAAATGAGAGAGGGTTGTAGCCCTCTGCAGGTTGTAGCCTGCGTACTGGTAAAGGACTGCACCAGTACATTGTAAAAGAAGTTTCTTATTAAAGAAGAAAGAGACGATTTGCAGCAGGTGGTTTTCACCCACATTGGGTTTCCACCTTATATCATGGTGTTCATGTGTGTGGCTCTTGTGTGATGTTCTGTTCTGTTATACTGCACCTGTTTACTGTTAAATATGCTTAATAATGTTCTGATTCATTTACTGAAGATTAAGCTAACTGAATCATAAGATCTCTGGATATACGCTAGTTGCATTAGACACAGTAGCGTGTACACGCGGGTTCACTTAATTGAAGTAGCGTATATGTTTCTGAGTATGAAATTGAGAAAGGTTTTACTGATCTGATAATACTGATTCACCCCCCCCCCCCCCCCCCCCCCCCCTCTCAGTATTATTTCCAACAAAGGATTCCTGAAACCGGATAATGAGGGCAATGAAAGAGTTCAATTGAAACTAGGGAGCAATGAAGAATTCCCTACTCTAGATATCAGAAGAAAACATCAAAATGAATAATTGTTCAAGACAGAGTGTACTTAAATAAATGATGTAATAATATTCCAGTGATTACATCCAAATTTGGAAAACATGTAAGTATGTGAAATACTTAAGAAAATAACAATTTAACAAATTGTTACGGGAATAAGTACCCTAGGGTTTTGGGTTGGAACCCCAATAGAGCAAGAGAAAAATACAGTGAGAAACACTCATACAACTGAGGAAGCATGCTTATATAAACAAACTATGCGATAGCGACCATACCCGGATGTCCTTCATTTGGGTAGTTCCAGCAGGGTTTAGACCCTCTGCAACTCCTGATGATCTTAGAATCTACAAATCAACCAATTCGAACATACATAGCAGCATATGTATAAAGCATTTGAATGAAATCAACTTTATATCATATAAGAAAATGATTAGTTATACATCAAAATAACATTCATACATGAATTACAACAGTATCTGATGCATAAACAAAGTCAATCTCAGTAACAAGACAACGCTTCTTTTTGTTGTAGAAAGCTATAACTAACGTGGACAAAATTCACCTGAGTCTTCTTCTTCTGGCTCCAACCATAACCGTTCTCCAAATCCATCCAGTCCCAGTCTTCAACAACCTCCTTCCATAACCAATACCATGATATCTCAAGCAAGTGGGAGAACATCAACGCTTAAGGAAACAAGGGTTTCCTAAAACTTGCGGAAGTGCTTGAAGCACAGGGATACTTCAGACTCAGTTAGGGATAATCTCAGTATAATAATTCTATCTCTTCTCCTCCTTAAGGCCTTCCCATAGAAGTCTATTTATACTTCTCCCAATTACTTTTTTAGTTGGAAAACAATTGAGCCATAGGCATTAGGAGGTAAACAACAAGTAAAACTCGTGAACTCCGCCCATAATTAAGGAAAATTCATTTTTTTAAGTTTTTTAATACATACGCAGGTTTGGTATTGACTAACCCACATGTACACACTTTTATCTCAGGGCAAAGTAGCATACAGGGAATAAAACACTATTTTTAAAATATTTGGACAAAGTTTGGAAGGAGGGTTGCCCTAGGCCATAAACCAAGCATCACAAGTACCTAGGGTGGTAAATGGAGCTATAACAGATGCCCCCTAATATATGAGGTCAGAAGGGGTACATGATGGCCAAAATGTTTTAAGCATATGGAAAGGAATCTTGTCGAGACTGAGAAGGACTTCACCATATTTCAGCCTGCCAAGCCATCAAAAAGAGATAAGAAAGAAACTGTTGTCTGAGGCGAGCATACCCATGCTCAGAGAAAGTAAAGCATGTCCGCATATCCAATACAAGCGGATCCACTATGTATACAAGTATAAAGAACTGAAAGTACATAATGGATCATCTGATCGAAAAAGTACATGTCTAAATATCACATATAAGAAGATGATCAATGAAGCTGAAAGATGAAGCTGATCACTAATGTCAAAAACTGATCCCAATAGTACCAAATGAACATGATGGAATAAAATGATACTACATCGCAACTCGGATGCCAGCATATAAGATGTCGTTGTGAAGGACTGCAACATATAAGGTGGATGGTGTCGGCTAGCAGTAACAAGAGCAACTGACAAGTGAACCAAAACATGTTGATGCAACCCGAGGTCTTCACCGACCACCATGATACATTTATACACAATGGGAATAAATGATCTGAGGTCAACCACGTGAGAAATCATTTTATTACCAGTCATTGATGTATACCGTTAACAAACGCAAAACTACTCACCAATAATGATAATGAGAGTCAAGGTACCTAGTATAATCTAACAAGTGCGAATGAATGAGCTGAAGTCAAACACGTGGAAGAATCTATCAATCAGGGGACAATTATGGTTTCCCACTGTCGATAGTGAAGGAATCTACCACTGATGACTGCAAACCCCAAGGTACTGCCAAATGGACTCTAGATCTTTGTCCCAGAGCAATGAGCCATAGTCGATAGGAAAAGATCCACTAGAAGGAATGCATTAAGGCATCCTTCATCAATCTAGTGCGGGTGTAACCCATAGTCCAATAATGTAGAAGGAATCGAATGAAAAAGAAGTAGTAACCCGACCAAAGCACGTTTCCGGTGTACACAAGATGTAGCTAGAGCATGATAGAAACCCTCTGAACCAACCAATAATGAAAGCTAATATAGAGGTGAGGAATCCACCAATAGGGTCAAATGGAAACCAAGGCACTGCATGAATCCCAATGTGTGATAATGAAAGCTGATGTCAAACATAAGGGAAACCACTCAGTCAAAGACCCATGATATTGATAGATGCTGAGCACAAGGTGACCTATCAATAATGAAAATACGGCCAGGGTGCGGCTCTAGGCCTGCCCTCAGAGCAATATGTCATCATTGATAAGGACAAGACCCACCAACAAGAATTCAATGGAGACCTTCTAAAACTGGCACGAGCAAAGCACCAATATAACTGATGTGATGACAAACATGATGCTGACAACAAGGGATGGCTGACTGAAAAATAGGTTAAGGGACACCGCAGAGAGGCCGACTCAAGCTTACTTCCCTTGAACAAAAGCACGACTCAATGATGACTATATGGCATCATATGATAACTATGTATAAGTTTGTCATGCAGGAGGCACGAGAAAACTCTCCATATGATTGGAAGAGGTAACCAATCGGAGGAGAACTGACTCAATAACAAGGTTAAGACGTACCTAAGTCAAACTAAACCCCGCCCAAAATGGAGGAGAGACTTTCTTTTGAGTGCTTTGTTCAAGGACGACACGACTGACTCTAACTACCAACAATATATGGAAATGTTGTCTCGTTCCCGCTCTTTTTTGAATATATAATTTTTCTTTTTCTTTTTCTTTAAGCTGGAAAAAGAATAAAAGAATGCTATAGTACAGTGGAAAGAATGAGTGTCAGAGAAACAGATGATCTAGTTCTTGGGATGGGAACAATGCTATGCTCAATGCAGGGAGGCGAAACTGGTCAAGGACACTCAAAGGGATGTTTCTTCCACGGGTCAAAGGGTGTGTCAAGTTGCATAAGCTAAGTGATTGCATGGTTGATTTTGTAGAATACATGGTCAAATAAGTGGCTTAAACATGAGTCCAAGTGAAGCCGAATCAAGGCCAAAAGGTGAAAATAGTCAAAATGCAATGCAACAGTACAACTCAACACATAGGAGCCTCTAGGGTATAAGGCCAAAAATAAGCATAGAAGCAAGGAGAATATGTCTTCAACACACAAGCCATGGTGGGACTAAAGAGGACTCCCGAGCCTACTCAATATAACAACATGGGCAACCAGTGTCAGTGAGGTTCTAACTACGATGCCCATGTAAAGGATGACTCTACCATTGCATCATGATTTAAAAAATTAGCGAGTGAACATGGTTTGCTAACCAAGACATGATGGGGTCGACCCTATGGCTCATGTATTGCTGAACGAAGGCTAGTATGCAATATGCAATGGAAAAAATGGTTTCCCTAACCTATATGCCAGTAAGTGAACGATACCTGCCATGATGGGTCAGCGATCATGGGACCGAAATAGGATCTTGAAGAAGTGTCCAAAATATCCTGAAACAATAACCCATTCTCGACAATCCAAGCCCACAAGTCAAAAATTCATGAGATGAAAAATCAAGTTTTAAGAAAAAATTTTGAAATTTCAAAGCTATATATTGACTTTTAGACTCACAAATTTTTCATTTCTATTTGGAAAAAAGTTATGGATCAAAAAAGGAGCAAACTTGCCTCTAAACAATTCGGTTGTTCAAATCTGCCAAAGTTACCAGGTAACTCTCAAATCATGCTTGCAATGTTTTATGATTGTTTTTAGAAGTTTTGATTAAGATTTGATCATGGGAATTCATGTCAAAAAATCCAACTCTGCATACACGCGGGTTGGCTATGACCAACCCACATATACAACGGCCCTACACGCGACTGTGTGTAAAGGGAACCCGTGTGTACGCGAGTTGAAATTCAAACACGGTTGAAACTCATTTTTTTCAGGATGACCATCACATGGAGAGAGAGAGAGCATACCACAATTGAAAATTAGGTAATGAGCGACCAAAATGCACTAGATGCACTGAGAGGGTGCGACTTGTTGAAATTCTTCAATTTTTCGAACATGAAGGCCAACACACCCCTACTCGAATTACTGATCCACTACTGGAGTGTAAAGGATGATGCCTTCATGATAGATCATATGCCTCTTAGGATTGAGGTGGAATACATCTACTTTATTATAGGTCTATCCCGAAGAGGGGAGGTTGTGCATTCGACCAGTAGGACAAGGAGTAGTCTTTCAGTAGAAGGCTATGTACATATATACTGTCCTGGACATCCGGAAAAGATTGGAAGTCAGATTCCAATCAAACACATGGATAGTTTATCTTTGAGGATTATGTTGTTTACAATTGCTAGGGTCAACATATCAGCTTCACTACATCAGGCTTCATGGGTGTCCATGAGCCTGGCAGTGGAATGCCTAACCATGGTTTTCGACTAATGCACACCTCTTCTGACCAACATGAAGAGTCAGCTGACCTCCATTCAGAAGTGGTTAGAAAAAGAACTATGGATATGTGACTATTTTTTGCTACTCCTTCTTCTTCGAGAAGGTACCTGAGCTACATCCCAAGGTATCTATCTCTATCAGCAGCCCACGAGATCCTCGGATGGGTAGATGGGCTGACTTGATGAAACGCCTTGGAGGTGGGGACGTGCCTAGTATGACTTTCAATGATGAGTTTTTCACCTAGTGGGACCAACAGATCATCACAGTCGACGACTACGCGTATGCTGGCATGGATTTCCGAGTAGATCCAGACTTGGTGTTGCCACCAAAAACGTAGCATGGGGAGACATAGGTAACAATTTTTTATGTTTTTGTAAATTTTTAATATTTTTTTTCTTTTTTAAATATGAAATGAAATTAGAAATATTTTTGATGGGACAAAATACCGACAAAATGATCATGTTCCAGATGTGGGTCCAGTGAGACCAGATGGATTCTGAGGCACAGACATCGTGGAAGAGGTGCCAAAGAGGCAGCAACTGAGACAGAGAGGGTCCTATATGTAGTCCAAAGAAACTTGGTGAGATTGACTCAGCAGGTACTGATGATAGCCATAGAGGACTTGCCTGAGGAGATGCAACATCGCGTGGTAGGAGTACCTCGGGACTGGGTTTGCATAATTTGGCGTGTGGCCAATGCAGTAGTTAACTTCTTAGCCACTCATCCTGATCCAGGTCGATAGACATACTGGACATGATTATGGGCATTTAGTCCCAATTTTGTATATTATTTTTTGAACACTTTATGTATACACAGGAAGTTTTATGATATATATACAGATCCAAATTTTTTATGTTTGCTTAATTTGATGAATGATTGATATGTCAATCTAATGCTTGATTAGTGATAGAGTCCATTAATGAATTTTCAGATCGTGGAATGTGCACATATGTAATATAAACAAATGATCGTTGCAACACCCTCACTCTAAAAAATTGGCGATATAAATAAGGATCACGAACCCGATAAATGTTATTTAATTGTGACACTACCAGTTGTGAGTCAAGATACACTACCAACGAATAAATTCCATAAGAAATTGCTTCGGATAGTAAATTAATAATGGCAGTATATTTGGCAATGTTATTTGAAGCAGGACCAATACATACTCCCCTTGACACCATCAATTGGCCAGATGGATAATAGATCACCGAAGCTGCAGAAGCAAGATTCCGAGTGTGTCGACTAGCACCATCGGTGAATCCGAAATATATCAAGTCATCCATCAACACCTACCAAAGTAGATAAAAAAAATGAAATGTTGATATCGCAAACCGCCCGACAAAATATGTACGAAAATAAAATATATACAAACAAGCAATGGTCGTAACCTAAGAAAAATACTTTTTAAGGTAGAGCCCATCTAGGGGCTCTGCCAGCTTGTTCCTAGAGATGTTTATAGGTACAGTTCTTGAGATAATTGACATATTACCTTCGGCAGATAATTGTGCTAGAGGTGAAGGGTTTGACACTGTACAAACATTGCTAGTAAGCAGATTGGAGAACCTATATTCGACTTCATGCAAAGGAGGATGAAAATATGAATGATGATGTAAATATTCCCATGGTTGATATACAACCGTCATTGCTTCAAAAATTGCTTCGTTAGATGGTAAAACTGTATCTAAGCAATCCAGAGCAGAAGTGGAGTCAATGGTCCAAGCTGAAGCCACATCACCATCTAACTCCTCCTCTAAAAAAAAAAGTAGGATGGTTTTTTGTAGATTTATCGATAAATTCATATCTAAGTTCTACTACAGACATAGGAAATGCTATTCCACCAACTTGCCCTCCATCTAATGTGGTCGTAGATAAAGGTAAGGTCCAAGGGTCGAAAAAATAGTGAGTTCGAAAGAACTCTTTCCATTAAGGCCCCTTGGAGGATGAAATTGCATCGATTCTAGATGTAGGAGGGGGAAGGTCAAATACACCCATCAAGGAAGAGTACATCCCAACTCCTAAATTCTCTATAAGTTGACGGGGATTATCCACCAATGGAATGGTAGAATCCGAAGTTGCTCGAGAGTCACCTAGAGAGTAATCTAACTGATCAATTTTAACAATTCTCCCCTCATGAGGGAAATAGAGGATGCATAATAAAGATGAAACTATGGCATCCATCTCATAAATCCAATTTTTTCCTAAGAGGAGGTTGTAATCCAGGTTTGCATCAATGATTTCTACTTCAATATTAACGACCTTTCCTCCAACACATATAGGAAAAGCCGGGATAATCCTGTGTGGCCTATGAGAATGACCATCAAATGTTGTTAAGAGAGTTGAAGAAGAAACAACTAAAGGTGATCCAATTGCCTTCCAACATGACATAGACGTTACGCATGTGGAATCTCTCTCAACTATAACTGTCCAAAAAATATTGGTTTTTCAGTAAGTAGAATTTATCTAGAAATCCATATGGTGAGGAAGTCTCTTTTTGACATTCAGCATATCAAAAGTGAGCACTAAAGAATTTTTTGGATCCACTACCCCGATTGCCAAAAGCAAAGCACTTATCTTAGTAGGACATGACTGGAGTACTTCCAATGCAAACACAACATGAGGAGTTTGAGCCAGATCTTCTACAATCGAGTAGTTCTGGGCTGCCCTAGCATTAGGGTTAATAGTCGAGAACTTTGCGGAACCTTTTGGCATCCAGGTATAGACTCAGTAGAGGGTCTCCCAATATGATGTGGGTCTATGGTTTCGGGAATAGATTTACCCTTAGATGTTTCCATTTCACCATAATCGCGTGCTCGTGTGGAAACGTCAACACGAGAGTTCATCATATAAACATTTTAGGAATTTTCCCCTTCCTGGTTGCCCCCTGTGGAGGTACCAGCATTCGAGTTCACGCCAGCAAGTAACTGTTGTCCTTGGGGAAAAGGGTTGGTCAGGATAGCTTGGGAGCTAGAGGACCCTTGTTGCACTAACAAGCACTGAGCATCTTGAATCTTGGGGCAGAGGTGAGTCAAATAATCTCCATTGCATAACTTGCATGGAAATTTAACCTTCTTTTTGGACTCTTTTCTACCTTCACCGACACTATTGTCGGGCTTGTTCGCATTACCCTTCCCTTCTTGGTTCTTCTTCTTACCTCGTCCCTTCTTCTTCGACCTGTCCCTTCTTTGGGGTTAGAAGTCTGGATGGCGTTTATGGAGGTAGGTTGGGAAGGTGAAGGTGTAGATGGTGTTACCTGGTTAGAAGAAGTAGTTTGTAGAGACAACAACCGCAATTGGTTCAAAAGGTTCACCGTATTTGCGTCAATTGATCCAACTATACCATCATGTGAGGGCTTGGCTTCAGTTTGGCCAAATCAACCTTGGATCTAAGAACATAAGGTAGGATTTTCTAAAGAGTCCTAGATTGAGAATATATCAGTTCTAATTGCTGGGCTCGAAAAATAGCCTGCACTTCCGAATAAACACCGGAAAGAGAAACATCCTTGGAGATCTCAGGTTGCAAAGATTTGAGAAACCATTAGAGACATAACTCTAGTATAATTTCGGCTTTGATAAGACTCTTTCTCCATCTCCATTCCTGGATATGATCCGAAATGTGCGTTGTTGTGACTTGATGAAAATTGGCCAGAAGCTCAGTTTCGGCTTCATAGCGGATAGGCAACTGAAAACAGTTCAAGAAAATATTAGCCAAATCAGTGAAAGAAGTAAAGGTGCCCCCTGGAAACTCTATATACCATTTGGCCACATTCTTGGTTAGGGTTCACTGAAATAACCTCAACCTGATCGAATCATCAATCAAGGAGTTGGATGAGCACCATAAGTGGAACATGGTCACATGGTCTCCCGAGTCTTCACCATTCTTCCCTTCGAATTTTGGAATATCTGATGGAAGTTTAGTTGGGATCGGAGGCCAAGCCAGATTGTACCTAATTGGATCATTCGTCAATTTAGTCAAGTCTAGCAGATTAAGGTGGTCAGGAAAGGAAGTCGTGGAGGACCTTCGGAATTCCATCCGAAGTGGGCGGGGTTCCCATAGGTCTAAAAAGAATGACCTGAATTTTGAAAGGCACCAGATTTCCCGAAGTAACTTGTAGAACCTACTGAACCAAAGGGTGATCCTTGTGGTCCAGCAAAATTCAGATTTTGACCAACTCCTGCCGAAAATCCTCCGTAACTGGTGAAGTTACCCCCTAACGAAGTATTGAAAGGAGCTAATAGCCCCTGATAAGGGTTCCAAGCGTTAGCAAAGGGTGAAAAACTTTGAAATGAATTAACCAAGGAATATGACACATTCCCTTGTTGGCCGAAAAATTGATTCCCAACTCCTATCCCACTAATCACAGGGTTTGTCCAACTCTGAAAGGGGTTACTACCTTGACTTGTAAAAGGAAAAGGCATTGACCCTATTGTCGGATTGGAATGTGGTATATGACCACTTCCAAATGGGAAACCCTGAAAAGAAGCTGATCCACTCATCATGGATGTGGAGGCGGTTGATGGTATATTCAAAGGAACCAAAGGAATACCTTGAGAGGGGATTCCAAAAGGGAAAAATCCAAAACTGGATGCATTAGGCTGAGAAATTCCACTTGTTGATGGAATAGAAGTAGACCCAAATATAGATGTGTTGGGAGTGTTAGAAGGGATGGAAATAGTTCCTCCTCCTTACACAGATATGGGAGTCTGCATGCTCGCAACACTCATTGTGGATGCCATGCTTCCAGCAATGGTCATCGAAGGGATAGATGTGTGTGGACCTAGGCTCGAAGGCCTGTGAGTTGGAGTTCCAACGTATAACGATACGTCTGGATGATCAAGAGGGAGAGGAGAATTCGGAGCTGCAACTGACTCTAAAATCTCTTCTACTTCAATACTATCTTACAACTGGAAGAGCACTCGAGAAAGAACTGGTGTGTTCCTCTCTAACTCTGTAGTAGTACCAGGTCTATCTTGTGAACTAATGCCCCGAAGTAGAGGATCAATCTCTAATGCGCCTGCTGCCATTGGTTGGAAACCACTGGTAGAATCGCTCTTATGCCTTCAAGGAGAAGGCTCTGGACTCGTAGGTGAAATCCCATGAAGTCTCCAAGGCCGTCGAGATGGTCGATCAGCCACTTTGAATTATTTTTATAAAATCTACTTAAAGACTCAAGAAAATTAAAAGATAGGCCAACTAGGAGCACAGAACACTCACTAAAATTTCCCTAAAGATATTAACAATCAAAAAATTTCTAAGTATTTCCGCTCCAGGTGATTAGGTCCGGACACCAAAATACAAGAAAGTTAATAATAAGGGCCTTCTGAAAATAGATTGGGGTAATTATGTCCCAGGCCTACTAGCAAAGGTATCAGAGGTAGTTACGCTGACCTCCAGAAAACAACCTTTGCCAATGCAAGCCCCCAAGCTTCATAAGGGTGCCCTCTAGAAGTACTGCTGAATGTGATGCAATGTCAACCTCAGGTGCCAAGGGATTCCCTTCCACAGCCACCTATGTGGATCCCTAGGATAGGAAACTATGGACACCAACTCATATCAGAAGCCGAGCGGAACAGTCATGAGGTAGGATCCGACAAGTAAGAGATGGGGTATCTCTCATCCTTATCTTCACGAACCCTCGTGCTTAACTCCCAGTCACGGAGCTTTCCCGGTCTCCCTAACATTATTGGATTTTTCTCTTTAATCAAACTTCTATATTTTACAATTTAGAGCGGCCTTAGAGAGTTCACTCTCCTCTCGCCTAATCCAAGGCCCTAAATAAACCTAAACTTGTTGGTGTATTCTGATGACAATTCAAAAAGTTCTAGTTTATTTTATGAAGCACTTGATTTTAAATGGCCGTTCTTTTAAGTCAAAGGGATAAAATGAAATGAAACCAATGGTGTTTATATGACGCAAAAGAAATTATTGAAAAACTAACTTATATGAATGCAATCGTTTGTTCTTCGATGAAAAGAAATTTCTACTTGGGTTCTACGAAACTTCTATAAAGCAAAAGCTTTTTCTTTTCTTTTCTTAAAGCAAACTTCACACTCACAAAAACTAAAAAGACTATAGATGCTTTAATAATGCAAAACTACCCTAATGCAAGGTGTACATGAAGATGCAAGATCCTAGATTACTCTAAAAAGAAATGAAAGCAATTGTTTATAACTTTAATAAGCCAACTTAAGTGTTTTAAAAGAATGCAAAATCTTCTCCAAACAATAAGGACAAATAAAAAAAGGTCACAATTCACTTTCAAAGAATCAAAAGAAACCAAAATCAAACTCAGCAAAAGAAAACAAAAACAATGTTTTTTAAGGACTTTTCTTTTTCAAGAAGCAATGAAAACAACCTTTCGAAAGAACTCTAAATGCAACTTAAGACTCAAAAACCGAAAGAAAAGCACAAGGAAACTTTGCAAGTTTCAAATTCGACAACGAATGAGAACTTGAACAAAAAAGGCTCCAACTTGCACTAAACAACCCAAACAACAGCAAAGAGCTTTGAAAAACTAACCAAGAAGTCAGGAAAGAAACACTTTCAAATTCGTCAAAAGAAACTTTCAAAAAGCAAGAAAAGGTGTAAGGCCACAAAATGATGGAAAGCAAAGAAAGTAAACCAACAGTCAGGCTTAACACTAAGATTGAAACAATTTGTTGTTCTGGAGGACCAGAACAATCAAGAACCTCTATAAGAAGTCTTGTGTGTCAAAACACAAACCATAAAACTCACTCAAAAGCAAACCTTGGCCAAAACTTTTTAAAGCGGAAGAGAATTCAAAACAGTAAGCTCACTGAATAATAAAATTCTAAAGACAGAAATTGACCACTCAGAGACCAAACAGACCAAGAAACAAATCTTTCTAGGCAGAGAGATTTGAAAAAAGCATGCAAAAAAGGGTATACGCAATTGTGTTCAAGCACAGAGGCATGTACATGCACTTCTGATAAAGGAAACTTGTGTATACATAGGTTCACTTCACAGAAACAAGCATGTGTACGCTACTGTAAACAAACTAAAGTGTGTATACTGAGTTCTGCAAGAAAAATAAAAAACAAAGCCAGATCAAAAAGATGAGACTTAAGGTCTGAGTTTCTACTGGACGAAATAATATTGTCACAGTAAGCAAACCAAGAACTGAACCCTGATTGACACTGAACAACCCAAACTAGGAACAACAAGATTGTTATCCCCAGTGGAGTCGCCAATTCTGTTATGGGAATAAGTACCCTAGGGATTTGGGTTGGAACCCCAATAGAGAAAGTGCAAACTACAGTAAGAAACACTCATACAACTTAGGCAACATACTTATATAAACAAAATATGCGATAGCGACCATACCCGGATGTCCTTCATTTGGGTAGTTCCAGTAGGGTTCAGACCCTCTGCAACTCTTGATGATCTTTGAATCTACAAATCAACCAATTCAAACATACATAGCAGCATATAGATAAAGCATTTTAATGAAATCAACTTTATATCATATAAGCAAATGATTAGTTATACATCAAAATAACATTCATACATGAATTACAACAGTATCTGATGCATAAACAAAGTCAATCTCAGGAACAAGACAACGCTTCCTTTTATTGTAGAAAGCTATAACTAACACGGAGAGAATTCACATGAGTCTTCTTCTTCCGGCTCGAAGCGGGATCTGTCCAGTCCCAGTCTTCAACAACCTCCTTCCATAACCAATACCATGATATCTCAAGCAAGTGGGACAATATCAACACTCAAGGAAACAAGGGTTTCCTGAAACTTGGGGAAGTGCATGAAGCACAGGGATAATTCAGACTCGGTTAGGGATAATCTCAGTATAATAATTCTATCTCTTCTCCTCCTTAAGGCCTTCCCATAGAAGTCTATTTATACTTCTCCCAATTAGTTTTTTAGTTGGGAAACAGTTGGGCCATGAGCACTAGGACGTAAACAATAGGTAAAACCCGTGAACTCTACCCATAATTAAGGAAATTTAATTTTTTAAAGTGTTTTAAGACATATACGCGGGTTGGGTATTGACTAACCTGTGTGTACATGCTTTTATCTTAGGGAAAAGTAGCGTACAGGGAATAAAACACTATTTTTAAAATATTTGGACCAAGTCTGGAAGGAGGGGTTGCACTAGGCCATAATTCAAGCATCATAAGTACCAAGGGTGGTAAATGGAGGATGGAAAATTTTAGGGGCTAATGTTCGCCCAGTGGGCTAATTTTGCATGATTTTCCACAAAAAATATTCGCCAATTTCCAATTTTTATAAAAGATTATTCGCCCAAATTTTAGAATATAAAACCATTTTACCTTAAAAATAGCCAAGATTATATAGAGACTATATATAAAATCATTATAAATTTGAATAATTTTACAAATATATCAATAAACATTTTATAGTTTGTATATTAGGGATTAGTGAGATTCGCCAAAGTTTTTAAAATTCAAGAAAATTTTCCATCCTTAAAATTTTCCTTGAAATGGAGCTATAACACAAATGAAAGATACTTCACTAAAGTGGCCCAACACATGAATCTTGTAATGCAATGCCTTTATACTCAGTCCAGTCTGCTGACTTGAAAATGTTACAATAAACCCTTAGGTTTCAGATCAATAAAAATGTAGAAAGGTTCAACAATCCACACTCAATACTTCGAATTGTGAAGTGTTTATACAAAAACTATTACAAAATATCCTAAACTGATTTAGGAATTATTCAAGGAAAAATAAATATCTTCAGGAAAGAAGATAGAGACACCTAGGAGATAAAAGCCTTGTTGTCCTTGCTTTTACTGATTTTGTTGTTTGTTGTTTTGATCTTTTGCTGCTTTCTTTATTTTGTTTTTGCTCTACACTGGTTATCCCTTTCCTCTGCCTTTGACTTTTAAACTCTGTCTTTCATCTGATACTCTTTGATTGATCTGTTACTTTGTTTTACCTTTCATTTTTACAGTAAATCATTCAACTTTTCCCAAGACTTTGCATCTCGTAATTTAATTTTTACCATTCTTCTGAAGATTTCATCAGCCTCTTTGTATTTGGAAAATGTAGGTTTGTTGATAAAGAGATATTTTACCTCATGCTCGAGGTAAAATATATTCTCAAAAGTCTAATATAGCACTTTTCCTATTGGAATTCCTTTCATGGCTGAACTGTTTGCTTGTTCCTTTGCCACTTCTCTTATTTTATTATCATAGCCTTCATGCCTCATCAACCTATCATTAATGACCAATGGATTAGGTAGACCTTTCTGCCTCAAAACATCAAATTTCACCATAAATTTGGTTATTGCAAGCTTCATTTTTTGACACTTGTCTTCAAGTTGCACCATCAAGTTCCTCTTGATGATTACTTTCTTTACTTCTAGAATTGTTTCATTCCTATCACTTATGCCAATCTCTTCCAATTCCTGTTTGTTATTGGAATTAAGAAACTTAATGATTTCATTGACCTCCTCTCGCTTCTTACCAAGTTCTTCCTTAACCTTTTGAATAGCTTTAGTTGCTTCCTTGATTAAATCCTTATGTTCAAAGATGACCTGGATGGATGGCCAAATATCATTAACAGAGTTAATGATATTAGCCCACAGGTGTTGCTTTGCTTGGGCAAGTGGTTCTTTCAATTTCAACTCCTTCTCTAACTTTTGTATTCTCTCAGCCAATCTATTTGACTTATGTGTTTCATCCTTATGCATGATTTGAACTAGTTTCTTTTCATCCTCTAGACTTTTTATTTGATCTTTAAGTCTATTTATTTCATTTGTTTGGATGGACATATCCTGCATAGCTTTGATTAATTTACCTACTTCATCAATAGGATGAGTTGCTGCTGTACATGATTCTGTAACTGATGTAGTGGGAAGTGTTGTAGCTACTGTAACTGTTGTGGCTACTGAAGCTGCTAGAGTAGAAGGAACTGTTGTAGTAGCTATAGGAATAGTAGTGACAGTCACTGCTTCCATGCTGGGCTTTTTCTCCTTCACTAACTTATCCATCTCACTTTCCATTTCTATTAATTGAGCAGTTAACTTAAGAATGAAGTTCATCATCTCATATTTTTGGTTTTGATTCTCTAGAACTTCCTTGGCCTGTCGATGTTCTGTAGGAGGCAATTTTAGCTGCTTCTTCAATGCAGCAATGTCTGCATTCTTTTTCTTAATGAGTTCTTATGTACCTTTTACATTCTTTGGATCATATCCTATTTCAATAACCAAATATTCAAGGGATTTAATTTTGTTATATTTAGCCTGTGAGGATGATTTTTCTAGTTTCAACTGTACTTTTACATTTTCCAAAGAATTATGAAGCTTTTGGGCCCTCATAGATTTGTCGGTCATAGTTGAGTATAGCATTTCTCTTTCATTCTTATGAAATTCTATTTGGTCTATAGGACGAACATCTTTGGCAAAAATCTCATAATCTATCTTTTTGTAATCTATTGCTGACTTAGGATGTTGTCTGTAGGTTGCAAAAAGGTCATCAGCATTTTTCCTGTCTTATAATCAAATGTAGAAAGCAATCTGTTGTGGCTACCAAGAGTCTGCTTCAAATACTGTGAATATATTTCATATTTTATTTCTTTGTTTTTGGCCTTAATATCTTTTCATTTCTCTTTGATGTTTCTTTCTTTGTCCATTGGTTCACTTGATGAAGATATTTCAACACTATGCTACTTCTGGATGATTTGAGCACTAGAAGTTGAAGCCTATTGAGTTTCCTTTGAAATAGATGGAAGTGCATTTTCTTTAATTATAGTGTCTATATTAATGATCTCAATTGTATCAATTACTTCTTCTTGCTCATTTATTGGTTTCAGCTTTGTTCTTTTACTAGAAATTATTTCAAATTTGTTATCTGTTGTATCGTTGTTTAAGAAAGAACCTTCTTCTCTAGTCCTTTTTGCATTTCTGTCCTATAGGGTTGGAGTATGTAGAATGGAACTAGTATCCACCTGCTCCTCCATATCTAGTAAGGTGTTTTCCAACCACTCTGACTGGTTGGCATATCTTTCAATCTCTGGCTTGGACTCATGCATAAAACAACTCAATTTAAAATTGAGTCTCAGTTTATTTATGACACCGAAAGGATCACACTGCCATTTGAAACTATCACTGAACTTCATTCTTGTAAACATCTTCCTGCTTCCTCTCCAGCCTCCCTATTATTGTAGATAAAAGGACCAAGCTAGTTCTTGATTTTAAACTGTGTTTTATTCCTAGCTAATAGAAAATTAACATGATCTAAATTTATGATCTTCCTGATATATTCTAGTGCAAATATCCTCATGAGGAGATATTTGGGCAGCTTATATGGAGTGAGTTGACATCCATATACCCTAATTTCAATGTAGTTCTGGTATAAATACTAGTCTCCTATTCTACTGTGTTTTGACAATTGTAAAACTCTCTTTATTTCATCACTAGTCCTGGGTTGATTGCTACTGCTTAGCATGTTAACCACTGGGTGAACAAATGAATCAATGAAATCCTTGTAGTTGAAAACAGTGGAATATTTTTGGATTAAGGGTGTCCAAAAGATAACATATCTAGGATTACCCTTAGTGTCTAGTTTTTGGATGTTAACTGTAAACCTTTCTGATTGGAAGTATAGAAACAAATGGATTTTGTCTGCTACGAATTGGACAAAATTGAAAACTGTAGCTAGAGGCTTGCTTGGGAAAAATAGAAAGGAAACCAAGTATAGGTTCATCTACATGTTCATCAGTGGTAGATCCTAGAATATAGGACAACATGTTTACAATCTATTTGGCTCTCTCAAAGAAAATGGTGGCAGAATATGGAGGGCTGTTTGTAGGAACTTGAAATTTTCCTAGGAGGAAAGTCTGAAAATTTTGGGATCTCTTGGGAAGGTCCAGATTTAGGTACAAATCAATTAGGTTTTCAATAGAAAATGGGGTTTCATTATGCTTTGGTTGGATCTGCAACATTTCATTAATTGATCCTGTAGTGATTGTGAACAAAATTTGCTGGTTAGGAGAGACTATGGCTCTTTGACTTGGGATATAACAGAGTTGGCATAGGTGGATGTTTGCAGGGAGTTGGTATACCTGTGGGAACAAGTATTTGGGTAAATTTGACTCCCATAGCTGAATATCATCATTTTGGTTGAGGAATTACATCCAAATTTGGAAAACATGTGAGTATGTGAAATACTTAAGAAGATAACAATTTAACAAATGAAAGATACTTCATTGAAGTGGCCCAACACATCAATCCTGTAATGCAATGCCTTTATTACTTAGTCCAGTCTGCTGACTTGAAAATGTTACAGTAAACCCTTAGGTTTCAAATCAATACAAATATAGAAAGGTTCAGCAATCCACACTCAATACTTCGAATTGTGAAGTATTTATACAAAAAATATTACAAAATATCCTAAACTGATTTAGGAATTATTCAAGGAAAAAGAAATATCTTCAGGCAAGAAGATAGAGACACCTAGGAGACAAAAGCCTTTTCTTCCTTACTTTTACTGATTTTGTTGTTTTTTGTTTTGATCTTTTGTTGCTTTCTCTCTTTTGTTTTTGCTCTACGCTGGTTGTCCCTTTAATCTGCCTCTGACTTTTAAACTATGTCTTTCATCTGATACTCTTTGACTGATGTGTTACTCTGTTTTACCTTTCACTTTTACAGTAAATCATTCAACTTTTCCCAAGACTCTACATTTGGTAATTTAATTTTTACCATTCTTCTGAAGATTTCATCAGCCTCTGTATATTTGGCAAATGTAGGTTTGTTGATAAAGAGATATTTTACCTCATGTTGGAGGTACAGGAGATTCTCAAAAGTCTAATAGGGAACTTTTCCTGTTGGAATTCCTTTCATGGCTGAATTGTTTGCTTGTTCCTTTGCCACTTCTCTTATTTTCTTATCATAGTCTTCATGCCTCATCAACCTGTCATTAATGACCAATGGATTAGGCAGACCTTTATGCCTCAAAACATCAAATTTCACCATAAATCTAGTTATTGCAAGCTCCATGTTTTGACATGTGTCTTCAAGTTGCACCATCAAGTTCCTCTTGGTGATTACTTTCTTTACTTCTAGAACTGTTTCAATCCTATCACTTATGCCAATCTCTTCCAATTCCTGTTTGTTCTTGGAATTAAGAAACTTAAAGATTTCATTGGCCTCCTCTAGCTTCTTACCAAGTTCTTAACCTTTTGAATAGCTTCAGTTGCTTCCTTGATTAAATCCTTTCACTCAAAGATGACTTGGATGGATGGCCAAATATCATTAACAGAGTTAATGATATTGGCCCACATCTGCTGCTTTGCTTGGGCAAGTGGTTATTTCAATGTCAATTCCTTCTCTAACTTTTGTATTCTCTCAATCAATCTGTTTTACTTCTGTGTTTCATCCTTATGCATGATTTGAACTAGTTTCTTTTCACCATCTAGACTTTTTATTTGATATTTAAGTCTATTTATTTCATTTGTTTGGATGGACATATCCTGCATAGATTTTATTAATTTACCTGCTTCATCACTAGGATGAGCTATTGTTGTAGATGATTCTGTAACTGATGTAGTGGGAAGTGTTGTAGCTACTGGAACTGTTGTGGCTACTGAAGTTGCTAGAGTAGAAGGAACTGTTGTAGTATCTGTAGGAATAGTAGTGAAAGTCACTGCTTCCATGCTGGCCTTTTTCTCCTTCACTAACTTATCCATCTCATTTTCCATTTCTATTAATTGAGCAGTTAACTTAAGAATCAAGTTCATCATCTCATCTTTTCAGTTTTGATTCTCTAGAACTTCCTTGGTCTGTGGATGTTCAGTAGGAGGCAATTTTAGTTTCTTCTTCAATGCAACAATGCCTGCATTCTTTTTCTTAATAAGTTCTTTTGTGCCTTTTACATTCATTGGATCATATCCCATTTCAATAACCAAATCTTCAAGGGATTTAATTTTGTTATCTTTAGCCTATGAGGATGCTTTTTCTAGTTTCAACTATACTTTTACATTTTCCAAATAATTGTGAAGATTTTTTTCACTCATACCCTTTTCGGTCATAGTCGAGTATAGCATTTCTCCTACTTGCTTATGAAATTCTATTTAGTCTATAGGATGAACATCTTTGGCAGAAATCTCATAATCTGTCTTTTTGTACTATGTTGCTAACTTAGGATGTTGTACTGTAGGCCGCAAAAAGGTCATCTGCATTTTTCCTGTCTTATAATCAAATGTACAAAGCAATCTGTCGTGGCCGCCAGGAGTCTACTTCAAATACTGTGAATATATTTCAGCTTTTATTTCTTCATTTCTGGCCTTAATATCTTTGTATTTCTCTTTGATGTTTATTTAATTGTTCATTAGTTCACTTCATGAAAGGATTTCAACACTACGCTGCTTATGTATGATCTGAGCGCTAGAAGTTGAAGGCTATTGAGTTTCCTTTGAAACTGGTGGAAGTGCATTTTCTTTAATTTCAGTGTCTGTATCAATGATCTGAATTGTATCAATTAATTCTTCTTGCTCATTTACTGGATTCAGCTTTGTTCTTTTACTATACATTATTTCAAATTTGTTATCTGTTGTATCTTTGTTTGAGCAAGAACCTTCTTCTCTAGTCCTTTTTTCATTTCTGTCTTAGAGGGCTAGAGTAGGTAGAATGGAACTAGTATCCACCTGCTCCATATCTAGTAAGGTGTTTTCCAACCACTCTGACTGGTTGGCATATCTTTCAATCTCTGGCTTGGACTCATACATAAAACAACTCAATTTAAACTTGAGTCTTAGTTTCTTTATGACACCCAAAGAATCATACTGCTATTTGAAAATATCACTGAACTTCATTTCTTGTAAACATCTTTCTACTTCCTCTCTAGCCTCCCTATTATTGTAGATAAAAGGAACAAAGTTGGTTCTTGATTTTAAACTGTGTTTTCTTCCTGGCTAATAGAAAATTAACATCATCTGAATTTATGATCTTCCTGATATATTCTAGTGCAAATATCCTCGTGGGGAGATATTTAGACAGTTTATATGGAGTGAGTTGACATCCATATACCCTAATTTTAGTGTAGTTCTAGTATAAATACCAGTCTCCTGTTCTACTGTGTTTTGAAAACTGTAAAACTCTCTTTATTTCAACACTGATCCTGGGTTGATTGCTACTGCTTAGCATGTTAACCACTAGGTGAACAAATGAATCAATGAAATCCTTGTAGTTGAAAACAGTGGAATATTTTTGGATTAAGGGTGTCCAAAAGATAACAAATCTAGGATTGCCCTTAGTGTCCAGTTTTTGGATGTTAACTGTAAACCTTTTTGACTGGAAGTATAGAAACATATGGAACAATACTAAATAGTATTTGAATACTCTTTCATCTGGCAATCTGATCAATTGATCATGGATTATGTCTGCTAGGAATTGGGAAAAATTGAAAATTGTAGTTGGAGGCATGCCTGGATAAAAAATAGAACGGAAACCAAGTATAGGCTTATCTACATGTTCATTAGTGGTATATACTAGAATACAGAACATCATGGTTACAATCTATCTGTCTCTCTCAGAGAAAAGGGTGGCAGAATATGGAGGGTTGTCTATAGGAACTTGAACTTTTTCTAGGAGGAAAGTTTGAAAAGTTTGGCATCTCTTGGGAAGGTCCAAATTTAGGTACAGATCAATAAGGTTTTCAATAGAAAATGGGGTTTCGTTAGGCTTTGAATGGATCTGCAACATTTCATTTATTCATCCTATAGTGCTTGTGAACAAAATTTGATGGTTAGGAGAGACTATGTCTCTTCGAATTGGGATATAGTAGAGTTGGCATAGGTGGATTATTTTAGGGAATTGGTATACATGTGGGAACAAGTATTTGGGTAAATTTGACTCCCATAGCTGAATTTCATCATTCTAGTTGAGGAATTTATCTTTTCTCAAGCAGTGGAGTTTTAACAGATTGCTAGGGGAGGTTGTGTCTTTGATCTGAAAATCTTTATTGGCCAATGGGAGGTGGCCAATATTTAGGTGAGGAGTTTGTAGGGGTTTTGCATCCAAAATGCTCTAGGAAGCCATAGATTAGTTTATTTTATTCAATTTATCACTATCTAGCTTAAAACGTAGGCTTAGGACCTCTGAATAGTGTGAAAAGATGAATACAGTCTGTCGAAATGGTTTTGGATGCAACAATGGTTTTCTTTAGGTTGGCAAGGATTTTAATTCGTTTAAAAGATTAACCTATTAAAAATGTTGTGCAAAGCCTTAAGTACAGGACTTCGACACTTCAGGAACACCTAGAAAATGAAGCTTTAGTATGCATAAGGGTTCTTTGAGGGCAGGGGAGGCTTTATGAGGCTTCAATGGTCTTTATGCTACTTCAAATCGGATTCTGCAACGTCTTTTGGTCGTAAATGGCTTAAAACAGTTCAACAGATTTTCTGGGCTTTAGAATAGGTCGGCAGGGTTCTGTCTACAACTTCTAATAGAATAATAGTGAAAAGATTGAAAAGGGCAACTTCTTTTGTTTTTAACTAATCAGTAGTTAATATTTAGGTGTGGGGTTAAGTTTAAATAGCAGGGTGGTTTCATCTGTCGCGAGGAGGTGATAAGGTGGTTTATCACACCACTTTCGAGTGGTAGGGTGGTATTATTTAGGAGGACGCAATATAATGTGGGGCTGCCACATAGCAAAAAGGCGGGGGGGGGAAAACTGCTAATCTCATGTGCTTTTGTGATGTTAAGAGTCAGACATCAAAGTGCGCGATATGGAATGCAGGCCATTGGATCTGGAGGTGGGTGATCGAAGGGTTATCACGTGCTGGAGTTGTGAGGGATGAGTCGGGGTGTGGGGTTGGGTTATAGATAGGCGAAGGTTTAAATGATAGCGAGAGTTTAAATGAAATGGGACCTGGGGATATTGTATGTGGAGGGGTATAATACATATTTCAAAGGTTTAATATAGTGGGGGTTAGGGTTATATGGCGGGGAATAAACATATCAAAACTATAGGTTAAAATAATATAAAGGGGTTGTGGGGAAATATGAGAGCGAATGTTAGAAAAACATTAGGGATGAGTTAAATAATATCGGGGGGGGGGGAATTTTTGCATGGGGCCTACTGATTACCTTAAGCGAAGGGTTTTAATGATGGGAATGGGTTTTTAAGCTAAGGAAATGGTTTTTAGGAAAGGGAAAGGGTTAGAATAAGGGGAAAATCAGGAAGGAGAATGTGTTAGAACAAGGGAAAATGAATAGGGAAGGGGTTTTCTTACAAGGGAAAATGAGTTTGGAAGGAAGTTAGTAATATAAAATGAGCGAATTGATGCTCTCCATGCCTTGTGAAAACTGCTTCTGCCTACCCATCATTCACCCTAACATTTTTTCTTCATTTACTAGGTGCATTTAAGCTTGTTGACCCTTTATTTCTTTTTCTTTTGTAAGCAAACTATCTAATTCTAACCTTATGACTTTCCAATGGCTCAGATTAAACTATTGAGCTCATTATTATTCTCTACTTAACTACTGATCTGCCAAGATTAAACAGTTTGGCTAGATCTTTATTCTCTATCGATCAACATGAAATTTAAAGCATGAACGAATCAAGATTAAAATATTTGACCATCATGGATTGTGGCACTTTTTACAAGCTGCAAGTAGTGGCATTTGAATTTGCATCACTTTCATAATCTATTTTTTATCTCTTTTTGGTGGGGTTCATATTTTATTTTCTTTTTTGATCCTTTTCTTTTAGTCCTTTGATTTATCTTTTAAGACTTACCCTCTTTACATTTTTTATTTTTAATATGGGAAAACATTTTGTAGAAAGAAAAAGTATGTACAATATTACAAGATGATCATAGCCAATTCAAAATTATGAACCCTATTATTATAGGACCCTAATAGTGGCTCCACATGGGAATGGCATTTCTTGGTGAAATGTCAAGAAATTTAAGATTAGTAGCCTTTGAAACTTTGATTGTGCCTACCTTGTAACTACTTTTATGTTATCTGCTTTATTCATACATTTGATGTTACACCTTTCAAAGCTTAGGGCCTTCTCTTCGGGCTTCAACCTCAAAAGGTAATCATCCAATCCAATCTAAACTTTGCAATGTTATGTACAATGAGAAAAGTAAACAAATGAACTAATGTTAATCTGGGGAAAAGTAATGCTTCAGCATTCTACCATTGACTGGTCCACTTGGTAGATCTGTTCCATCTAACTACTTCAAGAAAAATGCATTGTTACCTCTGTAACCATAAATGATGTAAGGGCCTTGCCATAGGAAATCAAATTTCCCATGTTTACCTTTTTCTTCTCTTCTGGAATCCC
Source organism: Pinus tabuliformis (assembly GCA_031772625.1). Taxonomy (NCBI): domain Eukaryota; kingdom Viridiplantae; phylum Streptophyta; class Pinopsida; order Pinales; family Pinaceae; genus Pinus; species Pinus tabuliformis. The sequence goes on along the minus strand of CM062820.1, from coordinate 127,088,626 downwards.
ATTTGAGTACTTTTTCACCTATGTAAAAATCATCATCTTTGGCTTTCTTGTCAAAAATACTTTTGATTTTATCTTGGATCACTTGGGATTTGTCATAGACTTCTTCCCTAGTTTGCTGCAAATGTGTTGTCTAATTTATCCTCCTTTGGATATCATTGGATTCTACCTGCAGTTCCTGGATCATCTTCATCACTGGTACTCTTAAAGAGGATGGAAAAAAAACATCCATTCCATATACTAGTTGATAAGGAGATGTGCCAATGGACTTTTTTGTAGTTAGTCTGTCTACCCATAAGGAATTAACCAACTTTTTGTTCCAGGTCTTCTTATTGTCTTCTAACAATTTCTTGATGATATTAACAAGGCTTTTGTTTGAGGATTCTGCAAGTCCATTACCTTGAGGGTAATAGGTCGTGGAATGGCCAAGGGTAATGTGGTATCGGTTACAAAAGTCTACCATTTTCTTGGATTTGAAGGCAACAACATTATCAGTGATGAGATTTTGTGGGAATCCAAATCTAGAAAGGATGGTGTTCTCAAGTAATGAAATGATGACATAATTTGTGGCCTGTCTAGAAGGGATGGCTTCTATCCACTTGGTGAAATAACCAGTGGCTTTCAAAATCCATTTATGTTAGGCAGAGGATGGTGGGTGAATTTCACAAATGAAGTCTAGACCCCATTGCTGAAACGAAATTTTTGTGGAGATTGGTGTGAGGGGTAAAGGTAATAGTTTTTTCTTTCCTTCAAATATATGGCATTTGTGACAGGAGGTCACATATTTTCTGACATCTACAAAATGGGTGGGCCAGCAAAAAACTTGCCCTTAAAATCTTATCAACAGTTGTTTTCCAGTATAGGTGTCCCCCACAATCTCCTGCATGACTTTGTCAGCTTCATCTTTTAATAAACAATTTAACAGAATGCCACCATTATCTTTCCAAAATAAAACATTTTCTAAGATACAATATTTCATTGCTTTCATCTTTAGGAATCTACTTTTAGTTCTAGAAAAGCCAGGAGGAGCTTATAAGTTGAGTAGAACGAAAATAATGTCTGCATACCAAGGTGAATCTATGAAAGATTCACTGATTTGTGGATTTTCCATCTCTTCCTGATCATCTATAGCAGCAATGAAATTTATTTTTAAGGCTCGACAGTTTGATTCAGCCATGAGTTTGGCTAAACCTTAGCCCTTAATCAATTTTGTAGGCTTGATCTCAATGTCATATTCTAGTATGGTGGCAATCATTTGCCTCTTCTTCCATCAGCCCATTCTGAGTTAGTATGTCCTTTACAACTGAGTTTGGAACATATGCTATTATGTGAGAGTACAAAATATATACTGTGAAACCTTCATGGCTTTCACTAAAGAAAGATCTTTTTTTCCATTATATTATACTTTAGTGTAGCATCTCTCAAAGCTTTATTGAAGAAGGCAATGGGTCGTTCATAACCCTCATAATTATTTTACAACAAGACTGCTACAATATTGTGTTCTGAAGCAAATGAAAAAATTATGAAGTCTTTGTTGAAATTAGGACTTATGAGGACAGGTGTTTTAGTAAGGGCTTCTTGGATTGCTTCAAAAGACTGCTTAGCCTCTACTATCCACTTAAGTGTTGAATCCTGTTTCAAAATGTTATTCAAATATCTAATTAGTTCTGCTAAGTTAGAAATGAATCTTCTAAGAACATTTATTTTACCTAAGAATGATTGCAATTCTTTAATGTTCCTAGGATGACTGATGTTTAGGATTGCTTCTATTCTATCTTGATCAATTCTAATTCCATCTTTTGAAATTATGTGTCCGAAGAGTTTACCTTCTTCTAGTGCAAAGAGTGTCTTTTTAGGGTTTAAGGATATGCCAAATTTTCTGTATTTTATGAATACTCTTCTTAGGTGATCAAGATGTTCATTATCTGATTTGGAAAATACTATGATATCATCTTGGTAAATGACTAAAATGTCATGGATTTCTTTTGCAAAAGCTATGTCCATTGCTCTTTGGAATGTTGCTCCAGCATTCAACAATCCAAAGGGAATTTTCAAATGCATGAAAGTACCCCAGGGAGTGGTAAATGCAGTCTTTGCTTGATCTTTGGGTTGGACTAGGACTTGATTGTACCAAGAAAACCCATCAAGTAATGAGATTCTAGATGATCCTACCACCTTCTGTAAAATGTGGTCCATTTTGGGGAGAGGATAGTTATCTTTTAGTGACACTTTGTTTAAATTTCGAAATCAACACAAAGTCTTATTTCCCCTGTCTTTTTTCCTAGTGGGAACTAAGTTAGAAAACCAATTTGAATATCTAATTGGTGCTATGATTTGTGCCTCATACATCTTTTTACTTCTTTTTCAATCAATGGCATAAGAATTGGATTAATCCTCCTAAAATTTTGTTTAAATGGTTTTTGATCTTCTTTGATGGGTATTTTATGTTGAATAATGCTCGTGTCATAAGATTTGAGGTCTTCATAACTCCAGGCAAAGATATCTTGAAATTCTTTAAACATACTTATGTATTTCAACTTTTCAGCTGGAGGTAATGCTTTGGATAATTTAATCAACTTAGGTTTTCCTTCTATTCCTATATTACATTTTTCTATGTCTGATCTTAAAGGCTCCATTTTTTGTTTTCTAGCTACATCATTTGAATCAAACAAATCTTATAATGGGGCTAATCCCTTAGCAAAAAAGTTATTTTTAAGGTTTAAAATCTTAAAATCATCAGTAACTATTTCTTCTATTTCTACTTTTTCTAAGTTATATATTTCTACTTTAGTGAATTTAGTGGGTTTATTTATATCTACAACATTTATATCTATCTCACTATTTATGATGTCATCTATTGTACAATCAATATCTATGTTACAGTTTTGGAATTCTCCCTCAGCATTCATAAAATTATAGATTTGAGAATCTTGTGAAAAAATATGCCAATATTTCAGATTATCAGGTATAACAGGCCTGTGTCTTACTTCTGCAGTGTACTAGTGATTGCGCTGAAAAGTTAATCTACAAGTGCTAGCAAAAGTAGCCAAAATGTGAGCTTGTTGTTTTGTTTCCTAGGAATAATAGCAAAATCAATTTCAAGAAGTTCTTTAATCAGATCTAGAACAGTTTCTCTGTATTGACTAAGTCTAGGATTATTCACATAATACTCTCCTTTAATTTGTTTTATGATCAATTCCGAGTCTCCCATGATAGAAACTCTCTTGGCTCCAATATTTCTTACAATTTGCAATCCTAAGATTAAAGCTTCATACTCTGCCATGTTATTGGTGCATTTGAAGTTTAATCTCAAGGCATGACCTTTAGAATGATTATTTTCCATGTTATGAATCCGAACTCCTGCACCTGGTCCTAATCTGTTCACTGAACCATCAAAATATAGGTGCCACCTAGATTCATGAAATATATTATCATTGTCAGGTTCTTTATGTTTTTCTTCCAATGTTGTGATTTCATCTTTGCCATTGTCTGAATTATACAAGACAAACGAGTCTGGATCAGAATGCATGGAATAAATAGGGTAATTATGTGGTCTTTCTGAACTACTTACCATGTATTTCATCAAGGTTTCTCTGTAAAGCTTTCTTTGTTGTCCAAATACAGAAATGGTAGCATATGACATGTCTAATTGCAGAGATATTTGTAATTTTTCTCCCCATGAGCAAGATAGAAACATACCATATTTAGGTAGAATATCAACAACTATTATGTCCATAACAATACTTTTGCTGGGCATTGGACTAGAGTTACACACAGATCTTTTATTAGGCCTAGGCATTTGACTTGACTAGAATCAAAGGAAAAGGGGTCCTTGTAGGGTCTAGTGATGTCTAAGTTTAATCTTTCCATGACTGCTTTAGGCATTAGGTTATGAGATGCTCCTGAATCTAACATAACATTATGTAGGATTTTATCATGAACGTTTAAGCTAATGTAGAATGGAGGAATACCCCTTTGTTGATGTTTTCCATTCACTTATGGACCAAATAATAACTTAGGTTGATCATCATTAAGGTTTACAACATCTTCGCCTTCACTTATGTCAAGTGTTTTAGTAATTTTTGCTTTGTATGATTCATTTTTCACCAGCTCTGTTAAAGGAACTAGTATTTTCAATTTGGCTATCTCAATTTTGATATTGAATGGCATTTGAGTTTTGCCTAGTTGAATGATTTCATCTTTAGCAATTTGGGTTTGTGTGTTTTTGTCTTCTTTACTAGCACTTGGTAATTCAGTTTGTGTATCAACCGTTTTGCTTTCAATTTTCTTGTTAGGAATAGTTTGAGTAGAAGTTGAAGTTTGAGTTTCAGCTGAATTCATGTTTACAATTTTTGGCTGGAAGGCTCATGAGTTCCTCTAGGTAGAATTTGTAGAACTTTCATCATAGGAGCTTTTGCTATTTTCTTAGTTTTGGTTTGGAGTGATTTCTTAGTAGGAACTTCTGTGTTCTTTTTTCTTCTAAGGCTATATTGTTTGTGGAATTTATAGATAGCAGATTCATAGCCTTTTTTTAAGTCAAAGGACTCTTCAGATTCTAATTGTAATTGTTGTAACATGCACAATTCTTGTTCTTCCTGGGTAAGGGAAATGGCATCCTCATTGTTTACTCCCATCAAGTTTATCAGGGTGTCCTGGTCTTCTTCAAGCTGTTGTGAACTTTCAGCATAATTTTCCTGGAAAGGTGGCCTAATTTGTTGATCAGGTGTACCTTCTTTTTATTTTCCAGTATTAGGGTTTTTCCTAAAGTTAGGATTTCTAATTTGAGGTCCTTGCTGATTTTCCCACTGAGTTTTTCTTTCCATATTCTCTAATCTATCCACTAACTTTTCTAAACTTTTAGCTAAAATATCTATCTTAACATCTGAAGTGGGTGGTTCTTCCTTAATGGTAACTCTCCTATCATTCCTCATTCTAGCTCTTTTATCCAAAGAGTTAGCTTCTACACTAACTGCATCACTTTGCATCTGTTCTAAAGTTCGATGGTTTCTTTCTCTCAATTGGTAAGACATATCAGTGTCAAAAACATCAGGAAATTTGATTAGTGCCAAGTCTGGTGGAGGTTTGATATTTGCAAGGATTGCATTATAAATACTGTTAAACATAGTACAATTGTCATGAACAGATTCATTAGGAGCTCTTCTAATGTTTTCATATTCAAACAATATTTGTAAAGGAATTTTCTTTCTTTCCCATCTATTGATAAACAATATATGGAAAACAGTTAAATGAGCAATATGACCAGCAGGTAGAGATTTAAACCATTTCTCGACATCTCCTACTAGTATTTGTGCAAATAATCTCATTTGTACATCTTCTTCATCAATTTCATGTAATTCAAAATAATCATTCATTTTATTTACATGTTGTTGTGCAGTATATTGACCAGTACCATCAAACTGAAAGATTTTACTTTGGTAGTCTTGGGGCATGGCATGCACTTGAGTTGGTAAGGTCAAAGGAGCATATCTGGCAGCCGTGGCTAATATTGTAGCTTGGCTAGGAGGTAAAGTGGTAGTGCTTGAAGATGAACTTAAAGTGCTAGAAAATGTAGCAGAAGTGCTAGAAGATGAACTTGGAAGGTTAGGTTGGAGAGGAAGTTTAGGTATAACTAACTTTGTGGAGTGAACTGTGGTGGATATTATAGGTGGGGTGGTACTGAATGAGGTTGTATTTACAGTTTGTGAAGGTACTATTGATCTAGATGGATATGGTGGCCACCCACCAAGTCCACTTGGACCCCCACCATTGTTTCTTTTAGCTTTTCAGTTTCCTTAATTGTAGCACAGTTTACTATTTTTAGCAGTTTTTTGGGGCCTGAACTTCCAGAGCCGTTTTGAGGCACTAAACGACTTTTTTTGGGAAAACTGGGTGCAATATGGGTCCATGGACCGATGTTTCTCCTCCCAAAGTTGTATTTCTCAGATAGATCTTTCTAACGAGATATTGTGTGCATCAAACGAAGATCGTATGCCAAATTTATGACCTCGGGAAGTTGATGCACCAATTTACCCAAACGCGGCCCACAGCTTGGCATTTCATCTTCTAGGGTTAGGTTTTTGGATGTTTAGCGTCTTCCATTGTTTCTAAACACTAAATAGGTCTTTGAGCCTCAGTATAACATAGTTCAAAGGCATGTCGCCGCCACATCTCTTCTCAGAGATAAGCTACCATCGCCCTAGCTGGTTTATTTCCATTTCTGTTTGTAAGTGTATTTCAGTATTTTACATTAATAAAATGAAGTATTATTTCCACTGAATCTTTGTGTTTATGGTTATCTTTCTAATTTGTTGCATTCCTATTTAAATATGGATTAGTGGTATCAAAGCGGTCTGCATTTTCTCTATTTTTTCTTTGCATGTCCCCAACAAGGTCGAGATATAAGGAGTTAGGGCTTGAACTGGTCGAACCTTTGCAAGACCAGCCTCACAAATCCTGACGGACTCCCATGGCGGATGAAAAGAAAGATGAGGGGGTAGGAGATCCTATCAAAATCTTGCTCGAAGAAGCCCTCAAGCGACAAAGAAACGCGATGATGGATAGCTTTGCCCAAATCCTTCAGCGGCTACCCAAAGGCGATGCATCTTCTTGCAACAGCTACTCTGGAAACGCCACACCGTTTAAGGTTCAAGTTAATTTTGAAATCCCCATATTCGAGGGCTAGATAGATGTAGATGCCGTCGATAAATGGTTAAATCTGCTAGAGGGTTATTTTTCTATTCATGGTTTTTCCAGTCAGGAAAATATTATTTTTGCTCTTCTCAAAGGAGCCCCCCATGTCAAGGACTGGTGGGAAACCTACTGTGAGCAGAAGGATGAAAGCATAGGCTCGCTAATTTCAGCCGCACCCACTTGGAATTCATTCTAGGATGCCATCAAGGAGTAGTAGTACCCTATCGGAAGCTATGAGGATCAATACATAAGGTGGACCATGCTACAGCAGGGAAGGGACCAAGACGTGCTAGAGTTTACCAATATTTTTCTTACCCTTCGCATAAAGTTGGTTATCAAGGATTCAGAGCAGCATTTGGTACTCAAATATTGCGGCTACCTGCACAAGTACATCCAGGAAGAAATAGAATTCCTAAACATCTCCTCGCTCAACATGGCATATCGATATGCCGTGAAGGTCGAGCAAAAGTTTAAACAGAAGAACCAAGACTTTGGATCTGAGAATCCGAAGCGAGGGAAAGGTGCCCCCAAACCACAGAACAAAGGACAAAGCCAAGGCAGGGTAGCCCAAGACAACCTGCCCAATCTGCAAGAAAAGAACAACGCCGTGAAGCCAAAAAAGGACACGGGAAAGTGGTGTGAGTTCCATAAGAGCTCCACTCACAACACAAGTGAGTGTCGGGCAAAGCAATCACTAGTGGTTGAGCTAAAGTTTTAGAATCAGGTGCATGTTTTGACTCTGGGTCAGAACCCAACAAGGGGAATGACAAAGGGAAGTAGATTATCGATGCAGAGCCCAATGCCATTGTTGCCACCACAAAGATCTAGAAGGAGGAACCCGAAGATCTAGAGGAGGAGGAGCGTCTCTTCCACTCCTAGATGTGGGTAAAGGGCTCCCTGTTACAGTTCATTGTCAACAATAGGAACCAAAAGAACCTCATTTCAGCAGAGGTCATGAAGTGGATGGGCTTACCGACCACAACACATCCACAACCATACACCATCGGGTGGCTTCAACAAGGACGGGATCTTCGCGTGAGCCAACAATGTCTCCTTCCATACAACATCAAGCCCTTCACGGATGAGGTATTATGTGACATTGCTCCCCTTGAAGTTTGTGATGTATTATTAGGACAACCATACTTGTGGAAGTGACATGTTGTGTATGAATCAAGGCCTTGTGTTGTTATTGTTACTTTGGGAAATAAGTTGTACAAGATACCAAACGTAGCACCGCCTACCACCATCTCTTTGGTTACTACAAAACAATTCAGTAAGCTCATTTCCAAAACTGGGAAATTTGTTTTCCTGATGATACACCCTCAAGGAAAGAAGAAGATGGTGGCCATGACCTCTAGACAGGGCCCCTCTGCATGACAACTATAGATGGACAAGGTCGTGAAGGAGTACAAGGACATCTTTACCTCCCCCACAAAGGTTCCTCTACACTGTCATGTCAAGCACTCCATCGATCTGATCCCAGGTGCGCCGCTACCCAATGGGCCAATTTATCAGCACTCCGTTCTGGAGAACGATGAAATCAAGAGGCAGATTCAGGAGCGACTATAGAAAGGTCACATCCGTTCGAGTTCGTCACCTTGTGGGAGCCCGATAGTGTTGGTACAAAAGAAGGATGGGACTTGGAGACTATGTATTGACTATTGGGCACTGAACAAGATCACAGTCCATAATAGGTACCCGATCCCATGGATTGATGACCTCCTAGACCAACTGAAGGGGGAAAAATATTTCAGCAAGATTGATTTGAAGTCAGGATATCACCAGGTACCAATTGAACCCTCCAATGTGTGGAAGACTGCCTTCAAAGCCAAGGAGGGTCTTTTCGAATGGTTGGTTATGCCTTTCGGACTGACGAATGCTCCTGAAACCTTCATGAGGCTAATGGATGACATCTTGTAGCCATTCACCAACTCATTTGTAGTGGCATACTTGGATTACATCTTAATCTTCAGCCAGAGTTGGGAAGAGCACCTCCACCACATCTGACAGGTTCTCCAAACACTGCGGCAACACACGCTATGTGTCAATTTGGAGAAATACACTTTTGGCATGACCCAAGTTCAGTATATGAGATACATTATTGATGAATAGAGGGTGCATGTGGATCCAGCCAAGGTCCAAGTCGTTCGGGATTGGCCATCTCCATCCACTCTAATAGAACTCCACAACTTTCTAGGTCTTGCCAACTTCTACCACAAGTTCGTGTTGGTATTTTCTCATATCACTTGACCCTTGAGTCAAGTCACCAAAAGAGGAGCAAAAGAAAAATTCTTTTGGTTGGAATCTTGACAGAAGGCATTCACAAAGTTGAAAGATTGCCTCTGCTCGGCACTAGTGCTCGCATTACCAGACTTGCAACAACCATTTGAGGTGGAGACAGATGCCTCTGACTATGCTATTGGGGCAGTCCTTACTCAACACGGGCATCCAGTGGCATATCACAGTGAGACACTTTTAGACACAGTCTGAAAGTATCCCACTTATGACAAAGAGATGTATTCCATTATGCAGGCTTGCCGATAATGGAAGCATTACATTTTGGGAAGGAAACGGTCATCCACAAAGACCACCGACCCCTAAAGTTCATACATACCCAAGGGAAATTGTATAATGATCACCATTAGAAGTGGTCCACATACCTACAATAGTTCCATTTGAATATCAAGTATAAGAAGGGAAGCACCAATATTGTTGCAGATTGCGTTAGTCGACCACCGATCATGACATTAACCACCGTGCTCAACTCTTGTGGGCACGAGACTTATGATTAGCCACTTCTCTACAAAAGTGACCCAAAATTCGGCCACACATACCAGACACTCTTAGAGGGTCAGCAGGTTCCCGATTTTCACCTCCAGGATGCCCTGTTATGCCACCTAGGTCACCTTTGTGTTCCTTCAAGCGAGCGTGCCAAGATGATTTGGGAAGCACACTACAGTTAGGCTACTGGGAATTTTAGGGTCGAGAAAATGGTGGCAGTATTGCAGAAGTATTTCTATTAGCCAAATCTTCGACAGGATGTCGGGAAGTACATCGGATCATGCACTGCCTATGCCATTGCCAAACCGACCATCAAGAAGCAAGGCCTCTATACCCCACTACCTACCCCGAGTCGACGTTGGGAATCCATCTCCATGGATTACATGTCAGACCTTCCTTCCACTAAGCATAAAAAAGGCTGTGTTTTTGTGGTCGGCGATAGGTTCTCGAAGATGGCCATTATGGTGGCCTAAAAGAAGAATATCACAGCAAAAGCCACTACTAAACTCTTCTTTGAATAAGTGTGGGTACACTTTGGGATCCCACAGTCTATCATCTCAAATCGGGACAGCAGGTTCCTCAATACATTTTGGTCCAGTCTCTAGTCGATGCTAGACACCAAACTCAATAAGTCCACAACCTTCCATCCTCAAACTGATGGCAAGACAGAGGTTGTCAACATGATGATTATACACATTTTGCACATGTACAACTCAAAGCATCCACGCACATGGGAAGAGAGCCTCCCTTATGTTCAACATAGCTACAACCGGGCTCTCCACATCTAGAGTGGCCACAACCCTTTTCAGGTGATCTTGGGATTCTAGCTACTATGTCCCATTGATGTGGCCATGCCATTTGCAGCTACTTACACAAATTCGGCTCATGTCCAGTCCAAAACATATAAGGCCAATAGCTTCATTGAGCACATCCAACATATTTGCCAGTAGTTCCATGAAATTATGGAGAAATCAAATAACAAGTACAAGCAGCGACATGATAAACATTGGGTGCCACACAAGTTTGAGGTGGGTGGCAAAGTTTGGTTGCATTTGCAAAAGGAATGCTTTACTGGAGCCTATCGAAAAATTAGACCACTCTGATATAGTCCTTACACCATTACCAAGGTTGTGGGAGACAATGCATTTGAGCTCAACATTCCCCCATTCCTTGGCCTGCACCCAGTGTTCAATGTGGACCACCTTCGGCCATACTTTCCACCATTACTAGACACATCCGACATTGCTTAACAACTCACACCCACAGAGTTAAATCCAGATTGCATGGAACAAGTTGCAACTGATCGGCTCATGGACACATAGATCAAGCACACTTACCAACAACATATCAATTGTATCGAGTTGTCAAAGTAGGCCAACTCCTTCACCAGGGCAAGTGGCTCACCAGAGACCAAGTTCAGTAGAAATTTCCTCATCTCATGGAGGAACTCAACGCAATGGGGGCCATTGCTTCCTAAGGGGGGAGGAATGATCTAGGTGGATATTGGTGGCCACCCACCAAGTCCACTTGGACCCCCACCATTGTTTCTTTCAGCTTTTCAGTTTCCTTAATTATAGCACAGTTTACTATTTTTAGCAGTTTTTTGGGTCCTGAAATTCCGAAGCCATTTTGAGGCCCTAAACGACGTTTTTTTGGAAAAATGGGAGCACCACGGGTCCATAGACTGATGTTTCTCTTCCCAAAGTTGTAGTTCTCAGATATATCTTTCTAACCATATATTGTGCTATTGGCTTGTTGCGACCTGACCCAAGTTCCATTGCCGGGATTAGGATCTACCTAAGGGATGTCTAATGTCGGAACACTGGAATCCTACGAAGAAGGAAATTGTTGTGCAACAATAGAATCCTACGAAGAAGGAAATTTTTGTGCAACACTAGAATCCTTAGTCAGGTTCTGATTATCGCGCATAAATTTCATGCATGTCTCTAAAAAGGTAGTAAGCATAGAAGGATCCATTCCCAGTTCTGGTTGATCCTTACTACCTGAAGTATAAGCCTCCGTGAAGCTCTTCTTAGCTTCCATAAATGTCTCCTTTGCACGATCCAAGTCAAACTCAGGTTCCTTTGTAGGCACCTTGAGAACCCATGTATCTCCCTCCGGCTGCTTCCCCTTATCTTCCCCTGTGGTCGCACCACTTTTGAGCACCATATTCATATTTGGGTCTTCTTCGCGTGGTTTGGATGTCATCATTTGAATATTCTGCATCAAAGTAGGCTGTAGTACCCCTTTCTCATGCATCTGTGCAATCAACATAGGACAATCTACCATTTCGTGATCAAACTGAGAATAGTATGAACAAGATATTCTCATTAGGTTGGTACAATCGCGAGTGTAGTGCCCTGACCCTCTACAATTGTAATAGATTAATTGTCCACGACCCCTTCTTGGCCCCATTCCTCCTCGTCCCTGACATCACCCTTGAAATCCAACGCACGTCATCCCCACGGCTGGGTCAAGGCCTCGTGTTTTTGTCTGCATTCTATATGCTGGGGTTCGCTCCATCATCAACTTGTAGCTACGACAAGTACACTCGTCATGGCCCACCGATCTACAAAAATTGCAAAACAGCTGTTGGGGAGTCTGTGTATACTTTTGCAACAAATGACAGTTGTCCGTTGTGTGCTTTCCTCCCACCTGACAGATCGTGCACCAGAGCATGGGTGCCCTACTTGGCCTTGCTTGTGCCTCTAGTCTCAACGGAATTGGTCCCCCTCCTACCAAGTAGTTCGCAAATACTGGACATTGATCCTTGTCATGGACATGGCCTTTACATTTTATGCACCACAATTCCTCGCGCGTCTTGAGCCGGGGTACCCTATCCTGCTTCAAGCTCTGCATCTCCAAGCATAGATTTTGTAGTTGCATGTGGATTTGTTGGAATTCCAACCCTGGATCCTGTATCGGTGTTTCATGCAACCTCATCACCATTTCCAATGCTTCGGCCTAGGTTGAAAGCTTCTGTTGTGACAGCGCCATCCTTAGATGTGGTGTCAGAGATGCCACAAACCACGTGCGGTGTTGCACATCCGTTAGTATCATATAAGCCTCGCAGATCGTAATTTTCAACCTCTAATCCAGATCCCACGGGGTCTCGCCTGGAAGCATCACGATCTCTTTAAATCCAATGATTGACTGAGTCTCTAATTTTGACCGGCTAAATTCTTTGTTCAACACAATCTGGATCTCTACTATTCCTGCATTTGGGTGATCATTCGAGTGCTTGATATACCATGTCAGGGCACAATCCTGTAGCACACTCACCAATGTGGCCTCCTTAATGTTGTCGTCCATGACCCCTTGTGCTTCCCACATTGCTCTTACCACGAACCAAAACTAGTCTGGATCCTCATTCCCTATTCCTCTGAATACAGGTAGCTTGATCGCACTCGCCATCCTAAACCATGGGGGTGATGGAGGTGGGGTGGGTGAAGATGGAGGTGAAGTAAGTGAAGCAGGTGATGGCATAAGTGGAGGTGATAATTGTGGAATGCGCTGCTTTATCAAACTGACCGCACTTCTCGGAGAAACCCGAGCATGCTCTTCCTCGCTTTCTCGCGAAGGTGAAATTAAAGGACTTTTCCCTAATCCTTCGATCCCTTTGTATATCTTTCCACTCCATGTCATTCCTATCATTAATGTATTCGCATAACCTGCCTTTCACATAACAACATCTTAATCCAGGTATTCAGGGATTTGATGTACCTACCTCACAGTCCCTTGAGAAAACATCATTTTGATTCACTATAGCTCACGGTCTATCGTGAAATCAGTGATAAATCCCCCTATTATCCGGTCGAGCCAATGGTCCACGGTTCGCACGATCTTATCTTCTGATGCCTCTTGTCTGTGCACTAACTCCGGAGTCCACACTATCGGTTGATCGAGCTTATACCTCCCCTGGATGTCAGCTAACCTTGCGATCTAATCATACAGCTCTGAAGAGAAGGATGCAAAGAATATCTCGTGGATTTCTGTATATACGTAGCGATCCAGCCACCTCTTCTTAGATATCTGCGGAGTTCTGTTTTCCTGTGTCACGAACTCGTGAAGCTTCTGATCCATCCAATCTTCAATTTCCTTCTTCGTAGGATTCTAGTGTTTAGTGTTTCGACATCAGACATCCCTTAGGCAGATCCTGGTCCAAGTGATTTAGCTAAACAAATCCTGAAACTACTGGCCCTTTCGGCAACAGTCCGCGGTGCGTGGACTGAGGTCTCACCCGAGGTAGTACGGGAGGGTACGGGAGGGTGCTAGAACTAGGTTTCTGCACCCTAGGGATGCCTTGATGAAGTCTGGGAAGTTTGAGTACTTATCCTACGTGCTCGCACTATAGATGTCTGACCTTCGTGTAGCTCTATATAGAGTGCAAAGAGGCGTGGTCTAGATCTTTTATCCTTACTGCATTATTATTATAAATCTTAACTTAATTTTGTGGGCCCGATATTCTTATCAATGATTCAACATTCATAACAAGTGTGCACAATCATAAACTGTAAGAAGATGCATAAATATATAACAGAAGCACAAACATACAGATCTATGAATAGATGCACAATATTTCATAATCAACTTAGCTTTTATTAAACTTATGTTCCATTATAATCCCAACTCAGCCCTGCGCACTCAGCTGCAAGGGTCCGTGCACACAATTTCGGACCCTACCAGGCCTCTGCGCACACACTTGCAGAGCCTATTCCTATTCCTACAACCCAAGACTCGGACTTACAGACTCAGAGTGAATATCGCTTTCAAAGACCCATATCACTTAAGATCAAAACTCAAAACTCACTTCTACACTTAAAGCCTCACTCTATTTATACATTCCCATGGTTCGTGCACCATGGGTAGGCCGATGGAGGGTTGGCCACCATAGTCCGATGCAAAGAATCTTCTATGCCATCACCTGTCCCACATAGTGTCCTCCTGCATCCCCCCCATGTGCTTCCGTGAGGATCTATCCTCGTTCAAATTCAGGTACATATCTTCGTAATATCTCATCATTTCCCATTTTGTAGAGGTGCCCTGCGATGACAAAAAATCTGTTGCTCGTACCACCAATTCCTTCTTCTATTGGAATGAATATCCCTGTGGCACAATCCCTGTGGTTAAGAAATGGATTATATCTTCGAAGTGGCCATTCGCAACACGCACTGCAAAGAGTTGTGCAACAGGTAGTCCTTCCTCCAAATTTCTTGGTTCCTCGCCGGTCTCAATTTGTGATAGGTGATCTGGTCCTGCATTTAGGCGTCCCGGCTTCACGATGACCTCGAAGTCATATTCTTGAAACAAAAACAGCCATCTACATATGCGCCCCCCCAACACAAGCTTATTCACCAGGTATTTCAACGCAAAATGATCGGTATACATCTTGAAGTGCACCCCAAGTAGATAGTGGTGGTATTTTTGGAGCACGTATACCATGGCTAAGCCTTCACACTCAATAGTAGAATAGTTCTTTTCTTCTTTGGACAGCGATCTAATTGCAAACGTGATCAGGTGATCCATGCCTTCCGCGCTTTCCTGCATAAGTACAATGCCCAGCGCGATACACGACGCATCAACATGTACATGAAATTCAATGTCCCATTTTGGGAAGACCAAAATGGGAGCGGATGCCATTTTTTCCTTGAGAACATCCAAACTTTTCTTACAATCATCATTCCAACAATATGTAGCATCCTTTTTCAATAACTGTTCCATTGGTGTTGTGATTTGTGCATAGCTCTTAATAAACTTTCTATAGTAACCAGTGTGCCCCAACGTGGTGCGTAGTTGTTTGACACTTTATGGTGCTTCTAGATTGAGAATAACAACAATCTTCATAGGGTCCACCATTAGGCCTTGTTTGCAGACCACATGGCCGAGCAGATTTCCAAAGGGGACTAGGAAGGTGCACTTCTTAAGATTCAGTGCAATCTAGTGTCATCGGCAAGTATCCAGCATCAACCGTAAGCTCGCTATATGGTGTTTAACTAACCCAAATACAGTCCAATCATCCAGATAGACCTCTAAAAACTTGTGGATGTATTCCTTTAATGCATCCACCACTACGTGTGAAAATATCACTGACACATTCTTCAGTCCAAAGGGCATAACGGTGTATTGAAAACAGCCCCATTTGGTTGCGAAGGTTGTCTTGCTCCTATCTTTCAGTGCGATCTTGATCTGATGATACCCTGAGAAACCATCCTTGAATGAGTAAGCTTCCTATCCGCCAACATTCTCCAATACTTCATCTGTAAATGGTGTCGGGAATGGATCGTGAACATAGGTGTCGTTAAGCTTCCTAAGGTCCACGCAGATTCTAATTTCACCCTTCTATTTTTTCTCCTGTACTACCATAGGACTCACCCAGTCTGATTCTTCCACTAGTTCAATAATTCCAGCTGCAAGCATTTTGTCTAATTCTTCGCGGACCTTTTATTTATACTTTGGATTCAAATGGTAATTAGGTCGTTGTTTAACTGGCTTTGTGTCTGGTTTCAGAGTGATCTTCATCATCCCTAAATTGCCAATGATCCCCTTTAAGTCCGTGATTTTGGTCGGGAACAAATCTTGATATTTGTGGAGTAACTTGGCAATCTTATCTACCATAGCATCATCCCAGTAGTCCCCAAGTGTCACATACTTCGGCTCCACGTATATACCTATGTTTACCTGATTTGTTGTTAGTGGCACAGTGAAGTCGGGGTCCTCAATTGATGGTCCTCAAACTTTGCAACACCCTTCAATTTCTGGAATATTAATGTTTCTAGGGTCATCATCATCCTCTTCTACTTATACGTTATAACATTCTAGGGCATGGCTTAACTGGGTTGCCCATGCTGGTTGAACTTCTTCCCATGGTTCCTATGGTATTTTGAAGATGGCGACTTTCACAGCTTGCAGCCCGTCGTCAATAGTATCTGACCATTAGTCTTCAAATGTGAACGTTAACAAAAATCCCTCGTGCAAAACATCCCATTTGCCCGTACCATGTTAGAGTTCCGTCTCGGTGTACCAATTCATGGGTATGACATCTAGGGTATGATAGAATAACTGTACCCATTCAGGCTGAGTCTTTTCTCCATAGGCCTTGGTCCATTTTGCGAAGTGCGTTCGTGGGTCATCGTGTCCATCGTATTTATCTACTAGTCGTAGTTCTGGTTTCCCATCGTAGCTGCATCATCGTCCTTCAGTTGTGCTAGTTTTCAAAATTTCCTTGATGTGTTCCCCACCACCATGTAGGTCTCGCAAGCAGCACCCACTTCAATGCATTGAACCGCTATTGTTTTGGTACTGTGCTCTCAAACTTGATCAAGAATTCATCCACCACTGTCAATCCATCATATGTTGGTAGATCTCAGGCCTGGGCTATTACGCAATGCAGTGATCTAGTCATCATGTTGCAATTCAGTATTGTCACTTCGTTCAACTGATTGTGCCAGTGTTCGTCTTCTTCATCTGAATCCAAGGTGCAAGAACCTGCGCGCTCCCACGAGATTCTTCCATCTGCAGTCGGACTCACCCAATCCTAATCTTGCGCAGTTATCTTGTAGATACAATCCAGCTCATCGTCACTTCCATTGTCATGCACAAGTTCAGTGTAGCACGCTCCTTCGACTAGATCTAGTGGAATGACTATGCATCAGTACTTTTTCTCGAATATCATCTTCCACTTCTTCAGGTTGATGACTCCATTCAAATCAGTGGCCCTGTCTATTCCTAGCAATGCAAGGTAAGGCTTGTTGTCATCAACAATCTCTATCACCTCAAAGTCTGTCTGCGTGCTCGCGCCTTCGATATCAACTGTTACCCCTTCCAGCCTCCCCATGGGCAAGATCTTTTGTTGGTTCACCATCCGTAATTGAATAGGGGACCACTGCAATGCGGGCCTACC
Organism: Pinus tabuliformis; assembly: GCA_031772625.1. Lineage (NCBI taxonomy): Eukaryota > Viridiplantae > Streptophyta > Pinopsida > Pinales > Pinaceae > Pinus > Pinus tabuliformis. The sequence continues at coordinate 127,071,258 of CM062820.1, read as the reverse complement.
CATGCGTTCCCATGTTTTCTTTGGTAACACATTCGCATCCGAACCCAGGTATAGAATTACCTGATCCATTTTATATTCGAAATCTGCGTCGTTAATCTCATCTCCCTCCCTATGTGCAATGTATGCTTTCCTAGTTTCCATACTACGCGCGATTCCCTTGACCTTGCACACCTAGTTATCAATTCCTATAGTTCTTTAACTACCTTATTATCGTGTAGAAATTTCATGCATGTCTCTAGAAAGGTAGTTAGCGTAGAAGGATCCATCCCTGTCTCTGGTTGATCCTTACTACCTGAAGTAGAGGCCTTCGTGAAGCTCTTCTTAGCTTCCATAAACGTCTCCTTTGCACGTTCCACATCAAACTCAGGTTCCCTTGTAGGAGCCTTGTGAACCAATGTATCTTCCTCGGGCTACTTCCCCTTGTCTTCCCCTGCGGTCGCGTCACTTTTGAGCACCATGTTCATGTTGGGGTCTTCTTCGCATGGTTCAGACCTCATCATTTGGATATTCTAAGTCGGAGTAGGCTGTAGTACCCCTTTCTCGCGCATCTGTGCGATCAACGTAGGACAATCTATCATTTTGTGATCAAACTAAGAACAATACGAACAAGATATTCATGTTGGGTTGGTACAATCGCGAGCGTAGTGCCCCAGTCCTCTGCAATTGTAACAAATTAACTGTCCTCGGCCCCTTCCTGGCCACATTCCTCCTCGTCCTCGACCTTGCCCTTGAAATCCAACGTGCATCATCCCCATGGCTGGGTCAAGGCCTCGCGTTTCCTTCTACATTCTATATGTTGGGGTCCGCTCCATCATTAACTCATAGCTGTGACAAGTACGCTCGTCATGGCCCACCGATCTACAAAAATTGCAAAACAATTGTTGGGGAGTCTGTGTATACTTCTGCAACAAATGACAGTTGTCCATCGTGTGCTTTCCTCCCACCTGATAGATCACACACCAGAGCGTGGGTGTCGCACTTGGACCTATCTGTGCCTTTGGTCTCAATGGCATTGGTCCCCCTCCTGCCAAGTAGTTCGTGAATACTGGACAGTGGCCTTTGTCATGGCCCTGGCCTTTACATTTTATGCACCACACTTCTTTGTGTGCCTCCAATTGTGGCACTCTATCCTGCTTCAAACTCTGCATCTCCAAGCATATATTTTGTAGTTGCACGTGGATTTGTTGGACTCCCAACCCTAGATCCTATATCAGTGTTTCATGCAACCTCATTGCCATTTCCAACAATTTGGCCTAGGTTGAAAGCTTCTGTTGTGACAACACTATCCTTAGATGTGGTGTTAGAGACGCCACAAACCACACATAGTGCTACGCATCCGTTAGTGTCATATTAGCCTCGCGGATCATACATTTTAGCCTTTGATCCAGATCCCAGGGGGTCTCGCCTGGAAGCATCGCGATCTCTTTAAATCCGATGATTGACTGAGTCTCTAATTTCGGCTGGCTAAATTCTTTGTTCAACGCAATCTAGATCTCCACTATTCTTGCATTTGGGTGATCATTTGAGTGCTTTATATACCATGTCAGCGTGCGATCCTGTAGCGTGCTCACCAATGTGGCCTTCTTGATGTTATCATCTATGACCCATTGTGCTTCCCATATTTCTCTTACCATGAACCAGAACTGGTCTAGATCCTCATTCCCTACTCCTCTGAATATGAGTAGCTTGATCGCGCTCACCATGCTGAACCATGGGGGTGGTGGAGGTGGGGTGGGTGAAGATGGAGATGAAGTAGGTGAAGTGGGTGACGATGTAAGTGGAGGTGATAACTACGGAATGTGCTGCCTTATCAAACTGACCACACTTCTCGGAGAAACCCGAGCGTGCTCTTCCTCGTTCTCTTGCGAAAATGAAATTAAGGGACTATTTCCTAATCCTTCGACACCTTTGTAGATCTTTCCGCTCCACGTCGTTCCAATCATTAATGTATGTGCATAACCCTCTTTTCACATAACAACATCTTAATCCAGGTATTTAGGGATTTAATGTACCTACCTCACGATCCCTTGAGAAAACGTCATTTTGCTTCGCTATAGCTCACAGTTGTGTCTATCGCGAACTCAGTGATAAATCCCCCTATTATCCGGTCGAACCAATGGTCCACGACTCACGTGATCTTATCTTCTGATGCCTCTAGTCTGCCACTAAATCTAGAGTCCACACTATCGGTTGATCGAGCTTATACCTCCCCTAGCTATCGGCTAACCTCATGATCCAATCATATAGCTCTAAAGAGAATGATGCGAAGAAGATCTCGTGATATCTGCAAAGTTCTATTTTCCTGTGTCACAAACTCGTGAAGCTTCTGATCCAACCAATCTTCAATTTACTTCTTCGTAGGATTCCAGTGTTCCGACATCAGACATCCCTTAGGCAGATCCCAGTCCCAGAAACGTAACCATTTGTTGGCTTGTTGGGTCCTGACCTAGGTTGAGAAGTGATTTAGCCAAACAAGTCCTAAAACTAACAGCCCTTTTGGCAACAGTCTACGGTGCACGGACTGAGGTCTCACCTGAGGTGGTATGGGAGGGTGTTGGAACTAGGTTTTTGCACCCTAGGGATGTCTTGATGAAGTTTGGGAAGTTCTCGAACCGATCCTACATGCTCGCACTGCTCCGCGCAGCTATCTGACCTTCGCGTAGCTCTACAGAGAGCGCGAAGAGGTGTGGTCTAGATCCTTTATCCTTACTATGTTATTATTATAGATCTTAACTTAATTTTGTGGACATAAAGTTCTTATCAATCATTCAACATTCATAACAAGTGCGTGCAATCATAAACTATAAGGAGACGCATAAACATATAACAGAAGCATAAGCATACAGATCTATGAATAGATGCACAATAGTTTAGAATCAACTTCGCTTTTATTAAACTTTTGTTCTATTACAATCCCAACCCCGCCCTGCGCACTTAGTTGTAGGGGTCCGCGCACACAGCTACGGACTCTACCAGGCCTTTGTGCACACAGCTGCAAAGCCTCTTCCCATTCCTACAACCCAAGACTCAGACTTATAGACTCAGAGCGAATTTCACTTTTAAAAACCCATATCATTTAAGATCAACCCTAAAAACTGACTTCTACACTTAGAGCCTTTCTCTATTTATACATTCCCATGGTCCGCTAACCATGGGTAGGCCGACACATTCTATATTAAATTACAGTATTTTAGGGCAGACAACCCTAGACTCTCACATTCCACGCCTGCATTTCACAGGGTCTTACATTACTTTTGACCAAAATTCAAGCTACAAGCCCCATAAATCTGCTATGAGGGGATCTACTACCCAACATGTGCGTGTCAAATGGAGATCGTATGCGAAAGTTACGACCCTGGGAAGTTGATGCAACAATCTACCCAAACGGGGCCCACAGTTTGGCATTTCATCTTCTAGGGTTAGGTTTTTAGATGTTTAGGGTCTTCCATTGTTTCTCAACAATAAATAATAGGCCTTCGAGCTTCATTGTAACACAGTTCAGAGGCATGTAGCTGCCACATCTCTTCTAAGAGATAAGCTACCATCGCCCTAGCTGATTTATTTCCATTTCTGTTTGTAAGCATATTTTAGTATTTTACATTAATGAAATGAAGTATTATTTCCGCTGCATCTTTGTGTTTATGGTCATATCTGTAATTTGTTGCATTCCTGTTTAAATCTGGATCAGTGGTATCGGAGTGGTCTGCTTTTTCTCTATTTTTTTCTTTGCATGTCCCTAACGAGGTCGGGATATAAGGATTTAGGGCTTGAATTGGTCGAACCTTTGTAAGACTAGCCTTTCAAATCCCGACGGCCTCCCATGGCAGAGGAAAAGAAAGACGAGGTGTAGGAGATCCTATCAAAATCTTGCTCGAAGAAGCCCTCGAGTGACAAAGGAACGTGATGATGGACAACTTTGCCCAGATCCTTCAGTGGCTACCTGGGGGCGACGCATCAGCTTCCAACAGCTACTCTGTAAATGCCACACTGTTTAAGGTACAAGTTAATTTTGAAATCCCCATATTCGAGGGTCAGATAGATGCAGATGCCATCGATAAATGGTTAAATTTGCTAGAGGGTTATTTTTCTGTTCATGATTTTTCCAATTGGGAAAAGATTATTTTCGCTCTTCTCAAAGCAGCCCCTAACATCAAGGACTGGTGGGAAACCTACTGCAAGAAAAAGGATGAAAGTATAGGCTCTCTATTTTCAGTCGCACCCACTTGGAATTCATTCCGGGATTCCATCAAGGAGCAGTAGTACCCTATCAGAAGGTATGAGGATCAATACATAAGGTGGACCATGCTGTGGCAAGGAAGGGACCAAGACGTGCCGAAGCTTACCAATATTTTCCATACCCTTTGCACAAAGTTTGGTATCAAGGATTCAGAGCATCATTTGGTACTCAAATACCGTGGCTGCATACACAAGTACGGCCAGGAAGAAATAAAATTCCTGAACATCTCCTCGCTCGGCATGGCATATCGATATTCCGTCAAGGTCAAGCAAAATTTTAAACAGAAGAAGCAAGACTTTGGATCTGCGAATCTGAAGCAAGGGAAAGGTGCCCCCAAACTGAAAAACAAGGGACAAAGCGAAGGCGGGGTAGCCCAAGACAACCTGCCAAAGCTGCAAGCAAAGAACAACACCGCGAAGCTAAAAAAGGACATGGGCAAGTGGTGTGAGTTCCATAAGAGCTCCACTCACAATACAAGTGAGTGTCGGGCCAAGTAGTCACTGGTGGCTGAGCTAGGTTTCAAAATCAGATGCATGTTCCAACTCTAAGTTAGAACCCAACAAGGGGAATGACAAAGGGAAGCAGATTATCGATGCAGAGCCCAATGCCACCATTGCCACCACAAAGATCCAGAAGGAGTAACCCGAAGATCCAGAGGAGGAGGAGCGTCTCTTCCACTCCTAGATGTGGGTAAAGGGCTCCCCGCTACAGTTCATTGTCGACAGCGGGAGCCAAAAGAACCTCATTTTGGCAGAGGTCGTGAAGCAGCTAGACTTACCAACCACAGCACATCCACAACTGTACACCATCGGGTGGCTTCACCAAGGATGGGATCTTCGCATGAGCCAGCATTGTCGCCTTCCATACAACATCAAGCCCTTCACGGATGAGGTATTGTGTGACATTGCTCCCCTTGAAGTTTGTGATGTATTACTAGGACAACCATACTTGTGGAAGCAACAAGCTATGTATGAATTAAGGCCTCGTGCTATTATTGTTACTTTGGAAATAAGTTGTACAGGATACCGAAGGTAGCATCGTCTACCACCATCTCTTTGGTTACTGCAAAACAATGCAGTAAGCTCATTTCTAAAACTGGGAAATTTGTTTTCCTTATGATACACCCTCAAGGAAAGAAGAAGACGGTGGCCACGACCTCCAGACAGGGCCACTCCACGCGACAACTACAGATGGACAAGGTCATGAAGGAGTACGAGGAAATCTTAACCTCCCTCGTAGGGGTTCCTCTGCACTATCAAGTTAAGAACTCCATAGATCTAACCCCAGATGTGCTACTGCCCAATGGGCCAATATCTCGGCGCTCCGTTATGGAGAACGATGAAATCAAGAGGCAGATTTAGGAGCTGTTGTAGAAAGGTCATGGCCGTCCAAGTTGATCACCCTGTGGGAGCCCGATAGTGTTGGTACAGAAGAAGGATGGGACTTGGAGACTCTGTATTGACTACCGGGTGCTGAACAAGATCACTGTCCATAATAGGTACCCGATCACACGGACTGATGACCTCGTGGACCAACTAAAGGGGGAAAAATAATTCAGCAAGATCAATTTGAAGTTAGGATATCACGAGGTACCAATCGAACCCTCCGATGTGTGGAAGACTACCTTCAAAGCCAAGAAGGGCCTTTTCAAATGGTTGGTTATGCCTTTCGGATTGACGAATGCTCCTGCAACCTTCATGAGGCTAATGGATGACATCTTGCAGCCATTCACCAACTCATTTGTAGTGGTATACTTGGATGACATCCTGATCTTTAGCCAGAGTTGGGAAGAGCACCTCCACCACATCCGACAGGTTCTCCAAACACTGTGGCAACAAAGTTATGTGCCAATTTGGAGAAATGCACTTTTGGCATGACCCAAGTTCAATATCTAGGATACATTATTGATGAACAAGGGGTGCATGTGGGTCCAGCCAAGGTCCAAGTAATTTGGGATTCACCATCTCCAACCACTCTGATAGATCTCCACAACTCTCTAGGTCTTGCCAACTTCTACCACAGGTTTGTGTTGGGATTTTCTCATATCACTTAACCCTTGAGTCAAGTCACCAAGGGAGGAGCGAAAGCAAAATTATTTTGGTCTGAATCTCGACAGAAGGCGTTCACAAAGTTGAAATATTGCCTCTGCTCGGCACCAGTTTTCGCATTACTAGACTTGCAACAACCATTTGAGGTTGAGACAGATGCCTCTGACTATGCTATTGGGGCAGTCTTTACTCAACATGGGCATCCAGTGGCATACCACAGTGAGACACTTTCAGACATAGTTTGGAAGTATCCCACTTATGACAAAGAGATGTATTCCATTGTGCAGGCCTACCGACAATGGAAGCATTACATTTTGGGGAAGGAAACGGTCATCCACATAAACCACCGACCCCTGAATTTCATACAGACCCAAGGGAAATTGTAGAATGATCGCCATAAAAAGTGGTCCACATACCTGCAACAGTTCCATTTGAATATCAAGTATAAGAAGGGCAGCACCAATAATGTTGCAGATTGCCTTAGTCGACCACCGATCATGGCATTAACCACCATGCTCAACTCTTGTGGGCACGAGACTTCTGATTGGCCACTTCTATACAAAAGTGACCCAAAATTCGGCCACACATACCAAACACTCTTAGAGGGTTAGCAGTTTCCAAATTTTCACCTCCAGGATGCCTTGTTATGCCACTTGGGTCACCTTTGTGTTCCTTCAAGCGAGCATGCCAAGATGATTTGGGAAGCACACTACAGTCGGGCTGCTGGGAATTTCGAGGTTGAGAAAATGGTGGCAATATTGCAAAAGTATTTCTATTAGCCGAATCCTCAACAAGATGTCGGGAAGTACATCAGATCATGCCCTGCCTACGCCATTGCCAAACCAACCATCAAGAAGTAAGGCCTCTATACCCCACTTCCTACCCCAACTCGACCTTGGAAATCCATCTCCATGTATTACATGTCAGGCCTTCCTTCCACTAAGCATGGAAACGACTGTGTTTTTGTGGTCATCGACAGGTTCTCGGAAATGGCCATTATGGCAGCCTGCAAGAAGAATATCACAGCAGAAGCCACTACTAAACTCTTCTTTGAACAAGTGTGGGTACACTTTGGGATCCCATAGTCTATCATCTCAGATCAGGACAGTAGGTTCCTCAGTACATTTTGGTCCAATCTCTGAGCGATGCTAGACACCAAACTCACTAAGTCCACAACCTTCCATCCTCAAACTGATGGCCAAATAGAGGTTTTCAATAGGATGATTGTACACATTATGTGCATGTACACTCAAAGCATCCACGCACATGGGATGAGAGCCTCCCCTATGCTCAGCACAGCTACAACCAAGCTCTCCATAGCTCGACTGGCCACAACCCTTTTCAGGCGGGCTTGGGATTCCAGCCACAATGTCCCATTGATGTGGCCATGCCATTTGCAGCTACTCACGCAGATTCGGTTCATGTCCAGTTTGAAACAGATAAGACAAACAACTTCATTAAGCACATCCAACATATTCACCAGCAGGTCCATGACATTCTAGAGAAATCAAATGCCTAGTACAAGCAGTGACATGATCAACATCAGGTGCCAGACAAGTTTCAGGTGGGCGACAAAGTCTTTTTGCATTTGCAAAGGGAACGCCTTAACACAACCTATCAGAAACTCAAACCACTCTGATATGGTCCTTACACCATTACCAAGGTTGTGGGAGACAATGCATTTGAGCTCAACATTCCCCCATTCCTTGGTCTACACCCAGTGTTCAATGTGGACCGCCTTCGGCCATACTTTCCACCATTTCTAGACACATCCAACATTGTAGAACAGCTCACACCCACAGAGTTAAATCCAGATTGCATGGAACAAGCTGCAACTGATTAGATCATGGACACACAGATCAAGCACACTCGCCAGCAGCATATCCAACTGTATCAAGTTGTCAAAGTAGGCCAACTCCTTCACCAGGGCAAGTGGCTCACCAAAGACCAAGTTCAGTAGAAGTTTCCTCATCTCATGGAGGAACTCAACACAATGGGGACCATTGATTCCTAAGGGGGGAGGAATGATCCAGGTGGATATTGGTGGCCACCCACCAAGTCCACTTGGACCCCCATGTTACAGGGAAAAGTGTCTATTTAGAACTGCTCTATCCCACTAAGTTGTGACAGCTGCCTTAGAAACAAACAGAGAAAAACTACTTTTGTTTTTCCTTTATGAATTATAGATAGAGAGGAACAGAAAGACCAACCCCTGTCTTGTGCTAATCCTTCGATTCGATCCCTCTCTTCTTTGATAGTCCCCAACTACCTGCTCCCTTGCACGCCCAGCTTCACAAAGTACCTGTAAGATCACAGAAGCATAGCACTATACAAAGACATGGATCTATAATCATAAACAATCTAGGATCAGATTTAAATTTACCATACAAATGTAACAAGCATCAATGATACAAAAGCATGGAGGAAAACTCAAATATCTTTTATTGATAAACAAGAAAAGATCCAGGAGGAGTTACAACCAGTTGTTCCAACCCAGCATCAACCTCCCAGCAAAGAAGCCCCTCTTCACCTCAAACAAAGCTTAGATCACCCAACAATCTGATGTTTGTCTCTAGAAACCAACAACAATTCCTTACAATATCCAAAATTCCAGCCTCTGGATCTCTGGGATGAGGGATCCATATATAGATATCTCTAAGGGGGATGAGTCAGCTTGTGATTTGATTAGTGTCTTCTCTCTAACAGTTCTTGCTTCCACTTGGAGGCTGAGGGCCTCTTACTCATCCTTGGTTAAATTCAGTGAGGCAAGTGTCACAGGAGAAGATTCTGGAAGCTTCCATTGCCTCTCCACCTCGCGGAATGACACTGCCATTTGTCATTTCCTGCCCATCGCACCCCACAGAAGGGACTTTTGAAATGCAACACACCCTCACAGTGTATTTAGGTGAGATGCAACGCACTTAGAAAGTGGAGCAGCTGCAATGATCCTGTTTTGACCAATTCTGAGTAGTTTCTCATGGAGAACTTCTGGGAGAAGCTGTAATCTGTTGACCTTGTTCCTTTAGGGGTTAGAAAAACACTTTTAGGGACTTAGGAGCCCTTGGTTTATGGACATTTCATGCTTGGGGTTGTAGGGCACAAAAATGTCTATAACAGTTGCCCCCTAAAGTATGAGGCCGTTAACCTTTTGGTGTCGGGTGAAATGCTTTATTATGAGGATCCGAAGTTATTTCAATGCTGGGAGGAGACCTGTAATAAGATACAATACAATACATTATCTTCATAATATTTTCATGATCTAGCTGAGGCGGGCATTCCCATGCTCAGCTTTATAAATTTATTTTCATGTACATAGGATAGACAATCGTCTGAGTGTAGACTGATGATTTTGATAGAGCCATCATCCTTTTGAGTGGATGATTATTTGTGCGGCAATGATGTACATTTAATGTCTTTATTTCCCTGAATGTATATTGCGGCCCGGATGGATGAAACTAGATCCGGGGTCTTCAATCTCGTCCGATCTTCACTCGAAGTACAAGTCGATCCATGTGAGAAATGTTCTGAAGTCGAACATGGAAAGACATCGCTTGATTACCAGTCAATGATGTAAACTGTTAACAAGCGCGAGAGGAATCACCGATAATGATAATGACCCTCAAGGTACTGTAGTACAATTCACGTGGTGTGAATAAAGGACTTGGCATCGAACACCATGTAAAATCTTTCGGTCGAAGGCCATTGATGTAAACCTGTCGCCGGAAGTGAGAAACTTGCCATTGAGGCATGCAAGCTTCAAAGTACTAAATGGGGTGTCCCTAGATCAACTTCTTGGATAATGAGCTGATGTCGATAAGAAGTGATCCATCACAGGAGGGCCTTAATGAATCCCACATCAATGACATGGAACGGAGCAAATGATTTTAATGGAGGTGAAAACGATCTGGTGATATAAAGTTCAGGGTGGCGGTCATGAAAGAATGGAGTATAATGTATGGTAGTGGGTGAGACACAGGTGAATTCTCTGAATGACTTCTCTTGAACATATCGGCGACACTGATGTGATGGATCGGTAGCATTAACCCCAAATGTGGATGGTATGGCGTGACCATGGTGATGTGACTGGTGAATGAAACAACCCAACCCGACTCGGACACGGAGTGGAAGTGTCATGTTTAAGAGCGACTTGCTACCAACAAAGTTTCTTTGAGTTTTCTTCCCAATTTTTCCCAGTCATTGCTGACCAGTACCTCTTTATTTTTGTCAAGCTTGAGGAGGATAACATATGCTTGTTCTATAATTTTCCCTTCGGGCAAACCCATCGCTATGTTTTAACGAGCCTAGCGATAGTGAAACTCGTTCTCGTCTATAGACAAGTTTGTCGCTATTAATCTTTTTAACGAGTTTAACAACAAAGATAACTCGGTCCTTTTCAATTTTAGAGAGTCTGAAAAGGAACGTAAAGGTAACTCCAAAATTCCTTTTTCGTCATCTATTCCCTTAAGTCCGAAAAAGTATAAAACAATACAAAAGGGATGAATTTTCGATACTTTTAACGAGCTGAACAAAACAAGCGCTCGATCTTTTTGTGTAATAATCCCTCAGGTCCAAAAAGATTAAAATCTAGAGGAGGGATAACACTTCCTATCCCTTTAACGAGCTGGAGAGGCCAATGGCTCGGCAATCTTTTCATATTTTACGAATCAGTTGAAAAGAGCTTAAAGGAGACTCGTCTTTTGAGGAACGAGTGATAAAACGGGTAGCAGCTGATTCCAGGTAAGGTTTGGAATTTTCCAATCACGGCAGTGTCACAAGGATGGCTAGTGAAATCACTCTTCGCAGTTGTTCCTCAAAATGGGTAAACAATCAAATGGAGGTGAATGATCGGCCAATGAAAAAGTGGAGGTGACGGTGCAAACACGACCAGGGCTTTAACGGCTGAAGTACTACATTCATGATGGTTATTTACCGGAGAATAGTTCATTTTTTAACGAGCTTAAACGCGGGGGGAAACATTTGCTCATGTCTTATGTTTATTTTTTAACGAGCTTGAACTATGTGCTAAAACTGCTCGATTAATCCAGTCATGTGATAAGAATGTCTCATATGAAACGACAACTTTTAGAGTTTTTCCCCACATCCTTTCTTTATGCAAGTTAGGAGACGACCAATCCTACGAGTTTAAAGGGTTAGAGGTCCTAAAAATTTAAAAAATAAATAGTCGCTCTTCGCTTGCACTCCAAAAGGTTTGCATGCCCCCAGGTATAAAACAGAGTTTCAAGGTTACCCCTTCTTTAGTCCGTTAAAACATTTGTTTTACCGAGAGAGGCCTACCTCTTACAGGTTACCCAAAGATTGTTCTATTCATAGCACAAACAAAACACTTCTCCGACGATGTCTACCGAGATAAACAAAGGTGAGCGGCGATGCCCGCCAACTCACATAACTTTGACAAGAGAATCTTGTTCCAGTCCAACTCCCCCTTCCAATCACGGACGGGAGTACGGAGGTCATATTCTCTCGCGGAAACCTACCCTATACCCGAAGTTTTCCTGCCGAAGCAGACCAGGGTGCATGCCCCCTGGGTTTCAGTCATGTCCCCCCGAATCACTCGCGCTCATCGGGAGGACGGACTGGAGATTGAGACATTTCTTGCGTGAAAAGACCATTCAAGGATGGTATATGACTATTTGCTCTGTATGATCTGGGAAATGAAAGCTGGTCCACGAGCTTGACCACTCTTCCTTTGTGCGGAAAACACATTACTCTAAAGAGTGAGGAGACAATTTCTCCCATGCAATAAATATAGTCTCGTCCAAGGAGTAGATTGTAATCCAGTGGTCCTTGAACTACCATTACGTTCATGTGAATGGTTTTCCCTCTCAATGTTATGGGCACATCGGGAAGGATCCCTAAGGGTCGACTGGTTCCTTTATCAAAGCCCATTAGATTTCTCATCTCAGGCAAAAGCGATGGCGAACCAAGTGCTTTCCAAGCAGTTGAGGAAAGGATACTCACAGAAGCCCCCTCATCTATGATGGTACCAGCCATAACCATTCTATATATTTGAACAATGATTCGGAATGGTACAATAGCTGGTAAACAGGGTCTGCCTAGTTGATTCCAGTCGAAGGAGACAACTAGGTTGCTTGGAGGTGGGACCGAATAGACGGCCGGGTACGACTCTGACGAACTTCCTTCCTGTGGTAAAGGAACGGGTAAATTGCCCCCATGTTCGTTGGAGTTTGTGCTTATGAAAATAATTTGGATGGTGTCATCCTTGTTCTCTTCAGTGACTGTATCATCTGAAGATGGAACCTCTGAAGGCAAGACCGGGTCAACTGCCGCCTCGACCTTTTGACTTTTGTCTGGTATGGGTTCAGATGGTTTATCTTCAATGATAGATGCTTCGGCCGACCACCTAAGTGGGCCAGCTGGATTTTCAACTAGTGACGGACTCGGCAAGAGTTTTTTATATTCAGGAGGAAGTCGTAACGGTGAAACCGGACGATCGTCCAAAACTCTTTTAGCTTCGTCTAAGAAGGGACAATGGTGGATGGCATGATCGCCTTCGCACAGTTTACAAGGAAATCTATATTTTCCTTTTTGTCCTGGGGTTTCACTTTCACTAGTTGACGGTGTGTTTTCAACATGATCATCAGAGGTTGAAGACACCGGGTTGTTCAAACGAGGAGACCAGTCCCTTAAGATCCGAGGGATACAAGGACAATCTCTGTGATAGTGGTCTCCCTTGCAAATGACACATGGTGATTTAGGCTTGGTCGGTGCAGTGTGTGGATTTTCGCTAGACGACACTCATTTGCCCCCATTCGCCTTTGGCTCCTTCTTCTTCTTCTCTTTCTTCTTATTTTCCTTCTTCTCCTTAGGTACTTGATTTTTGGCTTTACCAGCCCCATCAAGTGAAGAGGAAGGAGGAGAGGAAGAATTAGAGGAAGTAGAAGGTTGGTGGGTAACTCTGGACTCGTCTAATTGCTGATTCGATTGTTCAGGAATTGTGGTGTTCTGAACGACAGAGGTTGAGAAGAGCCATACAGGCAAACCAATTTTCAGTCCTGGAAGCGACAATGTGGCCATATGGGGTGTACCAACATCTCCCCAAGAGGAGAAGGGACTAGGATTTCCTCTAAGGGGAATCCCTTGGTTGGTGGATTCCATTTTCTCAACCCAAGATCAACGTAGGAAAGGGGTAATGAATATTCCGTTTAAAATAAATTTTAGACGCTTTGGCACAACTTGTTTTCTTAGTTTTTAAGAGTCGAGAAAAAACAAAAGATGACTCTAGTCTCCTTCAATTTTTAATGAGCCTGAAGTGACAAGTGCTCAGATGGACCTTTTCCGTTAAGGAGTCTGAAAAGGAATGAAAGGGACTGCTCTGGAAATCTAGGTAGAGGGAGTACCAAACCAATCGCAAAACTGCAGAATACTTTTTACGGTACGGCATTCAATCTTCCTGAATGCTGTGTTCAGTGCATTGCAATCAATAGGGCGGCAGACACAGCTTCCTATGGATAAAGGATTAAGCCTATTGAGGTCTCCCAAAATATACTTGACGGTACGTGGGAGCACAAGTCCGTACTGGCACTTATCGTCTCAAAGTGGAGGAATCACCCAACCATCAGTGAGAACAACAGTTACCAGGCTTTACGACGCCGGAATACGTCTCTAGCCTAGACTTCTAAATGTTGTGCGTTAAGTTCCAAAGCGTTGTTAGATTCATTGAATTTATTTTAAGTTGATCTTGTTTATGAAGTTTGCCTTTCAGGTTCACCACGAGATGTAGATGTAATTCCTAAAATGCAATCTAAGATGATAAACAAACTTTTTATCTCCTTTATGCAATGAAAATCCTATCTACTAGGGAAAAGAAAGACAGAATCTTTTCACAAAGAGAAAAGAGCACACTCTAAATGCACTTTCCTAAATCAAACCAATCAGACTGTCTATATGCAAATGCACATGCATGTATTTGTTTTTCGACTTTCTTAGTTCATGAATGCTAAAAAGAAAGTTGATGCACAAATCTGAATTTCTTTTCAAGCGACAAATATAAACAAGTTTCTTTTCGAAATCAAAAAATGGAGACGATTACGACACCTTACGATTTTGAAATGGATACTTGTTTTTGACACTAGAAAATTACAAATTCAGACCAAAAGCAAAAGTAACAGGATAATCGACCATCAACAGCAATCAAACTCTTTCCTAGGATTGAAATTCACTTGCGACAGTTTCAAATCACAGGGCGATAGTACAATTATGCTACTTTTGCAAAGGAGAACTGTAAACGACTCAACAAACACACAAAAACATCTACAGTTCTTTTGTACAAAGGAGGCGGAATAACAGTAAGGAAAAGGGGTTTCAAACAGACATATACTGATCACAGGCAGCAAAATTCAGGAATAGAACTGGAAAGAATGAATCACAGAAGCCACAACTGCACAGAGCTAGTCTGATCAATGCACCTGTAACACAGAGAATCTGAAATGCAGCGCAGGTTGTCCACTTGGGAAGTGCGCTGAAATTCAGAATCTCTGAACAGTACTTGCGCTGGGCCAGAAATGAGACTCTGTTCGGGTTCTAGGTCACAGTTGGCAGTTCAGTTCTTGGGTTTTGGCCGAGTAAAAAGCAATCAGTAATGCAACAATAAGGGGTAGATCTAAGGAGGATCTAAGAGCTATCACAAGGGAAATCAAATAGTTTGTGAATCAGTTGTTTAAATCATAAACAGATCTGGTAGATGGATTGAAGTAGCAGTTATCTACTTTGCATTTGTTATGGCAAATGCAGTTCGAACGCTACTTGTAAGTTTATGAAACAAACAACAAAGAATGATAAACAAACAAACTAATTAATTCCCCAGCGGAGTCGCCATTTTGTTACAGGGAAAAGTGTCTATTTAGAATTGGTCTATCCCACTAAGGTGTGACAGCTGCCTTAGAAACAAACAGAGAAAAACTACTTTTGTTTTTCCTTTATGAATTATAGATAGAGAGGAACAGAAAGACCAACCTCTGTCTTGCGCTAATCCTTCGATTCGATCCCTCTCTTCTTTGATAGTCCCCAGCTACCTGCTCCCTTGCACGCCCAGCTTCACAAAGTACCTGTAAGATCACAGAAGCATAGCACTATACAAAGACATGGATCTATAATCATAAACAATCTAGGATCAGATGTAAATTGACCATACAAATGTAACAAGCATCAATGATACAAAAGCATGGAGGAAAACTCAAATAGCTTTTATTGATAAACAAGAAAAGATCCAGGAGGAGTTACAACCAGTTGTTCCGACCCAGCATCAACCTCCCAGCAAAGAAGCCCCTCTTCACCTCAAACAAAGCTTAGATCACCCAACAATCTGATGTTTGTCTCTAGAAACCAACAACAATTCCTTACAATATCCAAAATTCCAGCCTTTGGATCTCTGGGATGAGGGATCCATATATAGATATCTGTAAGGGGGATGAGTCAGCTTGTGATTTGATTAGTGTCTTCTCTCTAACAGTTCTTGCTTCCACTTGGAGACTGAGGGCCTCTTACTCATCCTTGGTCGAATTCAGTGAGGCAAGTGTCACAGGAGAAGATTCTGGAAGCTTCCATTACCTCTCCACCTCGCGGAATGACACTGCCATTTGTCATTTCTCGCCCATCGCACCCCACAGAAGGGAATTTTGAAATGCAACACACCCTCACAGTGTATTTAGGTGAGATGCAATGCACTTAGCCAGTGGAGCAGCTGCAATGATCCTGTTTTGACCAATTCTGAGTAGTTTCTCATGGAGAACTTCTGGGAGAAGCTGTAATCTATTGGCCTTGTTCCTTTAGGGGTTAGAACAACACTTTTAGGGACTTAGGAGCCCTTGGTTTATGGAAATTTCATGCTTTGGGTTGTAGGGCACAAAAATGTCTATAACACCCCACCATTGTTTCTTTCAGCTTTTCAGTTTCCTTAATTGTCGCACAGTTTACTATTTTTAGCAGTTTTTTAGGTCCTAAACTTCCAGAGCTGTTTTGAGGCCCTAAATGATGTTTTTTGGGATAGATCTTTCGAAAGAGAGATTGTGCACGTCAAACGGAGATCGTATGCCAAAGTTACGACCCCGGGAAGTTGATGCACCAATTTACGCAAACGGGGCCCACAGTTTGGCATTTCATCTTCTAGGTTAGGTTTTTGGATGTTTAGGGTCTTCCATTATTTCTCAACATTAAATAGGCCTTCTGCCTCATTGTAACATAGTTCAGAGGCATGTAGCTGCCACATCTCTTCTCAAAGATAAGCTACCATCGCCCTAGTTGGTTTATTTCCATTTCTGTTTGTAATCATATTTTATTATTTTAAATTAATGAAATGAAGTATTATTTCTTCTGCATCTTTGTGTTTATGGTTATCTCTGTAATTTGTTGCGTTCCTATTTAAATTTGGATCAATTGTAGAGTGTTCAGAGGTAGCAACAGCAGTTAGGACAACTAATTCAACTGAGTTTTGAAAATAGGCCTCGTCTATGTGTCTTATCAAAGTTGAGGTTAACACTTCAAGTTTGTCAAAAGTGTCTAGAACATGTTGGTCTAAATCAAGATGTATAGTATTCTTCTTTGATTCAACAAATTGAATAAAGGTAGGGTCTATTATAGTATCATAGATTGAATTTTCAGAATTGGTACGAAATAAAGAATGCTCAAATGATAAATCAAATCGAATATCCTCTAATTTTTACAACTCTTTAGGAAGTGAATTTGCTTTGATTAACTAACTAATACTTCCTTGAATTTCTACTTTTCTATTTTTTCTTAAAATTATGTCGGGATTATCAACAATTATAGCAGGGTTTCGATCTACATGTGCCCTGGTATAGTATGTTCTTTTGGAAGCCAGAATTTTAAATTTTTTATTTTTTTAATGAAACTTTTTGACATCCCTACAATGGCCTTAAGGTGAAAGCATGGGATTTAGGATTTCCTTTAAGGTTTATTAAACTGAGGACTGATCTTCCCCAGTATGGTTGCCACTATGTTATCACTCTAAACTTTCCCTAGGGTTGTCATGTTGTGTTTAAAGAAATAATAGAGGTAACCACAAACCTACTTTTGAGATCATGATCTAGCCTTCCTGATGCTCATAGAGGGCTCTCCCTTAATGATTTTACTTTGTTGAGTTAATTGATTTTAGGCTAGTTATGTAAGCTTGATTTGGTTTTGATTTGATTCGTTGGTGGAATTACTGCCTTAGATGGATAGAAGACTGTCTATTTTTCATTGGGCTATGGAGTCAATGTGTCAAGAAAACAAGACTGAATCAAGTTCTAAAGGAAGTGTCCATAGGGCAAGGTAGCTGAGAAAATTCAGATCTTTTACGCTGAAGGGTGAAGTGGTTTTCAATCAGGATCAAGAAGCAGTTAAGGATTCCCCAAACCGGATAATGAGGGAAATGAAAGAGGTCAATCGAAACTAGGGAGCTATGAAGAATTCCCTACTCTAGATATTAGAATAAAACATCAAAATGAATAATTTTTCAATACAGAGTGTACTTAAACAAATTCTGTAATAATATTCCAGTTATTACATCCAAATTTGGAAAACATGTAAGTGAAATACTTAAGAAGATAACAATTTAACAAATGAAAGATACTTCATTGAAGTGGCCCAACACATGAATCCTGTAATGCAATGCCTTTATTACTCAGTCCATTCCACTAAGTTGAAAATGTTACAATAAACCCTTAGGTTTCAGATCAATACAAATATAGAAAGGTTCAGCAATCCACACTCATTACTTCGAATTGTGAAGTATTTATACAAAAACTATTACAAAATATCCTAAACTGATTTAGGAATTATTCAAGGAAAAAGAAACATCTTCAGGTGATCTAAAATGGGGGTTTAGACATCCTTTCATACTTACAAGAACCTCCCACTCCAAATCTTAATGCAAATATGATCTAGCTTATGTTGACAATTGTGGAATTAAGTACTTGAAATAGGTGTATGTCCTTGTTTTATCTGTTAAGTGCTTAATTGTTCATGCTAATATTAAAGACAAATAACAGTAAATGCAACAAATAGACAATCACACATAATAGCAATATAATATAGGAGTTCACCCTAATATCATGGGCTACATCTCCTTGAGCTCTAGTCAACTTGACTTGGCTCTTTGGGATTATGGTAAAACTTCTTTTACAAGTTCCACACTCAAATCCAAAGGTTTACAACTAAACCAATGGGCTTAGAATACCATCTTATCCCTGGCTGTCCTTACTCTGCAGACAGATCTAGGCTTCTCTGAACTAGATTCCTTCAATTAGAACACTGATCTGACTTGAGCTTCTGGATGGCACTAACTCCCTCAGAATTCTGCAACTGTCTCTGAAACTCCTTCTTCTGTCTTCAGCACACATCAGACACCAACAACAGACTTGATCATTTGATAATTTCTTGTTCTTAAACTTAAATGTAGCATATTGGTCCTTAGAAGTATTTAGATGCTTCTGAAAATCCCTTCAATGGATTTAGAAGGTCCTTTACAGTTAGGATTGAGTATTGGATCACTAAGAGTGAGCCCTGGTAGCTGCTGCAACTGCCTCCAACCTCTAGTGGCTCTGAACTCTAGAATCAACCTTCTTGGATGGAATTCCCCATGAAGATTACCTCTTCAACTTCCATGGATCATTCCATTAGCTTTAGAAGGCTCTATTTAGTCTAGAGGGCCTCTTGTTTCATTCTTGGGCTCTGCCTCTATCTCTCAGGCTCCGCCTCTATTTCTCTGTAAAAACTCTGTTTACTCTAGACTCTCCAGCTCTCCCTGTAAAACTACTCTATGTCTGCTTTTATTTGATATCTCAACCAAATTTAGCGACTACACCTGACTTCAACTAAACTTAGCGAAAGCTGCTAAACTTTAGCCTTTTTTCCAGGCTAACTGTCACAGGTAGTTGTTAGCATTACTGCAACTATTGGGAGCACATATGTGCGATATAAACCCGGCGGTTAGGCATATTTAGCCATAAATATTTTTCGGTCGAGTTCATCCTAGACCATCGATCTATCCTGTCATCCAACGACTGTCGCATCATCCGATGGCCAACTTTCCCAAACAATCTCCACCATAGATGTGACCCCACTCGATCCAACAAGCATTGCTCATATCATGCAGATTTCTTGCACGAGCAATATCTGACCGAGGGCGCACGAGAAAATCACTTTTTCTCTACTATGTGTCACCTGCTGAATGGAATCGCGTGCCTTGGGTCAAATACTGCTTCCAGCCTTTCACCCGCATGATATACCATTTACTGCTTGGCCAATACAGTCCACGTGTTTTATTCGGGTTTAATGAAAATGCACTTTATAAAAGGTTTAGCACTTTAATAAAGAATTTTAGCGCTTAACAAGGTTTTAGTGCATCACAAAGGTTTTGGCGCTTTAACAAAGCTTTTTCACTTAAGGCTAATATGAAACTTTTTAACCCTTTAACCCTTTGTTCTTTACCTTTGGTTTTTAACCTTGGTTCTTGACTGCGGTTGAAGTCCTGGATCATTTTCTGATCATCAGGCAAGAAGATAGAGACACCTAGGAGACCAAAGCCTTGTTGTTCTTGCTTTTATTGATTTTGTTGTTTGTTGTTTTGATATTTTGTTGCTTTCTCTCTGTTGTTGTTGCTCTATGCTGGTTGTCCCTTTATTCTACCTTTGACTTTTAAACTCTATCTTTCATCTGATACTCTTTGACTGATCTGTTACTCTATTTTACCTCATTTTTACAGTAAGTCATTCAACTTTTCCCGAGACTCAGCATCTGGTAATTTAATTTTTACCATTCTTTTGAATATTTCATCAGCCTCTGTATATTTGGAAAATGTAGGCTTGTTGATAAAGAGATATTTTACCTCATGCTGGAGGTAAAAGAGAATATCAAAAGCCTGATATAGCACTTTTCCTGTTGGAATTCCTTTCATGGTTGAACTGTTTTCTTGTTCCTTTGCCACTTCTCTGATTTTCTTATCATAGTCTTCATGCCTCATCAACCTGTCATAAATGACCCAATGGATTAGGCAGACCTTTCTTCCTAAAACATCAAATTTCACCATAAATCTGGTTATTGCAAGCTCCATCTTTTGACACTTGTCTTCAAGTTGCACCATCAAGTTCTTCTTGGTGATTACTTTATTTACTTCTAGAATTGTTCCAGTCTTTTCATTTATGCCAATCTCCTCCAATTCAGGTTTGTTCTTGGAATTAAGAAACTTAATGATTTCATTGGCCTCCTTTGGATTCTTACAAATTTCTTCCTTAAACTTTTGAATAGCTTCAGTTGCTTCCTTGATTAAATCCTTCTATTCAAAGATGTCTTGGATGGATGGCAAAATATAATTAACAGAGCTAATGATATTGGCCCACAGCTATTGCTTTGCTTGGGAAAGTGGTTCTTTCAATGTCAATTCCTTCTCTAACTTTTGTATTCTCATAGTCAATCTATTTGACTTCTGTGTTTCATACTTATGCATGATTTGAACTAGTTTCTTTTCATCCTATAGGCTTTTTATTTGATCTTTAAGTCTATTTATTTCATTTGTTTGGATGGACATATCCTGCATAGCTTTGATTAATTTACTTACTTCTTCACTAGGATGAGCTGCTACTGTAGATGATTCTGTAACTAATGTAGTGGGACGTGTTGTAGCTACTGGAACTGTTGTGGCTACTGAAGCTGCTAGAGTAGAAGGAACTGCTGTAGTAATTATAGGAATAGTAGTGACAGTCACTGCTTCCTTGTTGGCCTTTTTATCCTTCACTAACTTATCCATCTCATTTTCCATTTCTGTTAATTGAGCAGTTAACTGAAGAATGAAGTTCATCATCTCATCTTTCTAGTTTTGATTCTCCAGAACTCCCTCGGTCTGTGGATGTTCAGTAGGAGGCAATTTTAGCTACTTCTTCAATGTAGCAATCTTTGCATTCTTTTTCTTAATGAGTTCTTCTATACCTTTGACATTCTTTGGATCATATCCCATTTCAATAACCAAATCTTAATGGGATTTAACTCGGTTATCTTTAGCCTGTGAGGATGCCTTTTCTAGTTTCAACTGTACTTTTACATTTTCTAAAGAATTGTGAAGCTTTTGGGCACTCATAGCTTTGTCGGTCAAAGTTGAGTATAACATTTCTCCTCCTTGCTTATGAAATTCTATTTGGTCTATACGATGAACATCTTTGTCAAAAATATCATAATCTATCTTTTTGTAATCTGTTGCTGACTTAGGATGTTGTATTGTAGGCTGCAAAAAGGTCATCTGCATTTTTCCTGTCTTATAATCAAATGCAGAAAGCAATTTGTTGTGGCTGTCAGGAGTCTTCTTCAAATATTGTGAATATATTTCAGCTTTTATTTCTTTATTTTTGGCCTTAATATCTTTGTATTTCTCTTTGATGTATATTTCTTTGTCCATTGGTTCACTTGATGAAGAGATTTCAACACTAATCTACTTCTGGATGATCTTAGCACTAGAAGTTGAAGGTTGTTGAGTTTCCTTTGAAACAAGTGGAAGTGAATTTTCTTTAATTACAGTGTCTATATCAATGATCTCAATTGTATCAATTACTTCTTCTTGCTCATTTAATAGATTCAGCTTTGTTCTTTTACTATACATTATTTCAAATTTGTTATCTATTGTATCTTTGTTTGAGCAAGAACCTTCTTCTCTAGTCCTTTTTGCATTTTTGTCCTAGAGGGTTGGAGTATGTAGAATGGAACTAGTATCCACTTGCTCCTCCATATCTAGTAAGGTGTTTTCCAACCACTCTGATTGGTTGGCATATCTGTCGGGTTGTGTTATATCCTTTCCACGACTAACCTATGTAGTGAACCGGGGGGTTAGAGGGGGGGCAGAGCCCCCCATTCGTTGCGTCGATTGCGCAGTGGGAGGGTCACAGGGGGGGAGCAGCCCCCCCATCCAAGGGGTTTGAGGGGGGCAAGTAGCCCCCCTCTATGGGGTCTGGGGCGGCGCCCTGGGAAATATTTTTTTGGACCCTATATTAGGTTGGGCGGACCTACATATGGTTTTCGATCCATGGTATTGGGTGCTTCAACATGTATAAATATGTATTGTAACATTGAAAGGAACATAATGAAAAATCAAGCTAGTAGTCCCGGTTTTGGGATCCAGTGGGAAAATCTCTGTGTATATGTGTTTTATGTGTTATGCTCTCGCATTGTTTATTTTCTATGTTTTAGAATTTGTATGCAGGTAATTTCTGTACAGGGTTAAAACCTACATTTGGTATCAGAGCTGTTTTGGCTTCAAGGGGATGCATTTGTTGTTGAGGGGTTTCGCTCGGGCCTGTGGTAGACCCTGTTCAGTGGGAGATCTGTGAGATCGATTCTGGTGGTGAAAGAATATGGCGAGCAGTGGAAAGATAGAGATCGAGAAATTTAATGGTCAGAGTTTTGAGTTGTGGAAACTCAAGATGGAGGATCTGTTGGTGGATAAAGATTAGTGGATTGTGGTAGATCCAGGTACTAAACCAACAAGAGTGTCTGATGAAGAATGGAAGAAGTTGGATCAGAAGGCAAAGAGCACAATATGATTATGTGTCTCAGATTCAGTATTGCTGAATGTATCAGGGGAAGCTACGACAAAGGCTTTGTGGGACAAGTTAGGGAGTTTGTACCAATCAAAGTCTCTGGTGAATAAACTGTTCCTGCGGAAAAAGTTGTATAACCTGAGGATGAAATATGGAGACTCGGTGACAGAGCATTTGAACGCATTTAATACTATGGTAAGTCAGTTAGCGTCTATTGATATTAAAATTTTAGATGAAGATAAGTGCATTAGTTTGTTTTGTTCTCTACCAGATTCGTGGGATAGTCTGGTTATTACAATAGGTATCAATGCAACTGCCTTGCAGTTTGATGAAATAGTCTCATCCTTGTTGACGGAGGAGATGAGATGGAAAAATATGGAGATCCAGAATGGTGATGCCTTGTCTATACGAAGACAGTCCCAGAACAGAAACAAAAATAAGTCATCGAGTGAGAGATCTAAATCTAGAGGGAGATCTAAATCTCTAGGAAACCCTGTAAAGGTGGTGTGCTGGAAATGCGGAAAGGAAGGGCACTACAAAAGGGACTATAAAACTAAAGCTCCTGATAAAGGAAAGGGATCTGATGATGCTCCTTCTGCAGAGACAAAAACCACCTCAGATGAAGGTGGGGATGTGTACTTGGCTTCTTCAAGTACACATGTAGATCATGAGGCATGGTTGATTGACTCAGGTGCATCCTTTCACTTCACTCCCCATAGAGAGTGGTTCTGCGAGTATGATAAATATGATGGTGGTGATGTCTTCTTAGGGGATGATAGGAAGGCTAGAATCATTGGTCGCGGAAAAGTAAAGTTGAAGTTGCAAGGTGGAAGGGTTAGAACACTTCCGGGTGTTCTACATATTCCAGCATTAGCCAAAAATCTGATTTTTGTAAGCAAGTTGGATGATGCATGTGTAAAAACAGTGTTCGAGAAAGATACCTACAAGATGGTTCGAGGAGAATGGTATTGATGCAGGGAGTTCGAACTGGAACTCTGTACAAGTTGCAAGGTAGCACTGTTGTTGATGGGTGCAACAGTTATGTGGTTCTTGAAAGTGGAGCAGAAAATCTAGTGGTCTCTGGAGAGAAGACCATGTTGTGGCATCAAAGGCTTGGACATATTGGAGAGAAGGAACTTCGAATACTTCATGGTAAAGGTATGGTAGAAGGTATGAGTAATAGCTCTCTGGTGGTAAGAGGGCGAAACAGATATTAGAGCTTGTACACAGTGATGTGTTTGGACCTATGAAGGTTCCATCACTGGGTAAATCTGTGTACTATGTATCATTTATAGATTACTTCTCAAGGAATACATGGATATATTTCCTTAAGAATAAATCTGAAGTCTTTGACAGGTTTAAAGAATTTAAGGCTTTGGTGGAAAACCAGACAGAGAAGAAGATAAAGGTGCTAAGGACAGATAACGGTGGAGAGTTTTGCAGTAAGGAATTTGAAGAATTCTGTAAGAAGTGCGGTATAGCACGACAGAAGACTACTCCATATACACCTCAGAAAAATGGAGTTGCAAAAAGAATGAACAAGACGTTGATGGAAAGGGCAAGAAGCATGCTCAGTGGTGCTGGGTTAGGACAAGAATTCTGTGCAAAGGCGGTGGAGACAGCATGTTACCTGGTCAATATATCACCTTCATCAACGTTGGAGGATAAAAATCCACAAGAGGTATGGACTGGTAAGAAACCCTCTCTTTCACATCTGAGGGTATTTGGATGTGATGCATATGTACATATTCCAAAGGAGAAACGAACCAAATTGGATAGTAAATCTGAAAAGTGCATCTTTATTTGGTATAAGGATGGTTTAAAGAGTTATAAGCTTTGGAACCCAACAACAAGGCTGTGTACAGCCGAGATGTGGTGTTCAGAGAGGTGAAATTAAACATGAAGTCCAACCAAAGGAACCTGAGAAGATAGAGTTTGAGCTAAACGAGGAAGAATCAGACTCTACAGTAGAGGAGGAATCAGAAGATGAAGAGCCACAAACTCCGAGTGTGAGAAGATCAGTTTGAGAAAGAAGGCGACCAGAAAGGTATAGTCCATCTGCTTTCTATTCAAATTTTGATTTATCTATTATTGATGATGATCCCAGAACTGTGAAGGAAGCAGTAGATTTAGAGGATGGAAAACTCTGGAAAGAGGCCATGGTTGATGAAATGGCATATTTGTAGAAAAATGAGGCTTGGGATCTAATGGAGTTGCCGGCTGGAAGGAAGCCCATTGGCAGCAAATGGGTGTTCAAGAAGAAGACAAATGTAGAAGGAAAGGTGGAGAAATACAAAGCTCGGTTGGTAGCAAAAGGTTATTCCCAGGTTCCAGAAATTGATTTGGTGATATTTTTTCTCTTGTTGCCAAGGTAACTTCTAATAGATTACTTTTATTTGTTGTTGCTGCTTTTGATTTTGAGGTAGAACAGATGGATGTGAAGACATCATTTCTTCACGGGGATCTGGAAGAGGAGATCTACATGAAGCAACTTGAAGGCTTTGCAGTGAAGGGTAAGAAAGAACTAGTATGCAAGTTAAAGAAGTCTCTGTATGGGTTAAAACAGTCACCAAGGATGTGGCATTAGAAATTTGATACATTTATACAGGGACTTGGCTTCACCATAAGAAAATCAGATCACTGTGTGTATTTTAAATTAATTGGTGACTATGTTATTTATCTGGTCTTGTATGTGGATGATATGTTGCTGGTTGGAAATTACAAAGAAATTATCCAGGATTTGAAGACCCAATTGTCCTCCAAATTCGACATGAAAGATCTTGGTGCTGCAAACTATATTTTGGGCATGGAAATTAAAAGAGATTGGGCAAAGAGGAAGCGCTGGTTAAACCATAGGAAGTAAGTCAAGACAATATTGTAGAGGTTTAATATGCAGGATAGTAAACTGGTGAAGGTTCCTATTCCTGTAGGTGTAAAGTTATCTTCTGAACAGTGTCCCAAGACATAAGAAGAGGAAGAGTATATGTCTCGTGTTCCATATGCAAGTACAGTCGATATCCTGATGTATGCAATGGTCTGTACTGGACCAGACATTGCACATGCAGTGGGAGTATTGAGCAGGTTTATGTCAAAACCAGGGAAGGAGCATTGGATAGCAGTGAAGCGGGTTTTCAGGTATTTGCGTGGCACTATAGATTATGGTTTGTGCTACCAAGGAAGACCAGGATTGGACAGAGCTTTGGATATCCATGAATTTGTTGAAGTAGACTGAGCTGGAGATCTGGATTAGAGAAGATCTACAAGTGGGTATGTGTTTAACCTATTTGGAGGTGGAGTTAGTTGGATGAGTAAGAAACAATCTGTAGTGGCACTATCAACTACAGAGGCAGAATACATGGCAGCCACTCATGCAAGCAAGGAAGCAGTTTGGTTGCAGAGATTGTGTTCAAGTATGGGGTTAGTTCAGGGGGCTATAAGGATAGACTGTGATAGCCAAAGTGCAATTTTCTTGGCAAAGAACCTTGCTTATCATTCAAAGACAAAGCACATTGATGTTCAGTATCACTTTGTGAGGGATATGATAGAAGACAAAAAGGTGTTGTTGGTAAAGGTGGACACTTTGAACAACACTGCAGATGCATTGACAAAATCTATGAGCTCTGAGAAGTTCTCTTAGTGTAGAGAAACAATGGGCATTTCAGGGCTGGAAAAATGACTAAGCTCTCTTGTGGCCCCCTATGGAAAGAAAACAACAAGTGGGAGAATGTTGGGTTATGTTATATTCTTTCCACAACCCTATATTAGGTTGGGCGGACCTACCTATGGTTTTCGGTCCATGGTTTTGGACGCGATGGTTTTCGGTCCATGGTATTGGATGCTTCGGCATGTATAAATATGTATTGTAACATTGAAAGGAACATAATGAAAATTCAAGCTGGCAGTCCTGATTTTGGGATCCAGTGGGAAAATCTCTGTGTATATGTGTTTTATGTGTTATGCTCTCGCATTGTTTATTTTCTGTGTTTTAGAATTCGTCTGCAGGTAATTTCTATTCGGGGTTAAAACCTACAATATCTTTCAATCTCTAGCTTGGACTCATGTGTAAAATGGCTCAATTTAAACTTGAGTCTCAGTTTTTTTATGACACCCAAAGGATTATACTGCCATTTGAAACAATCACTGAACTTCATTTCTTGTAAGCTTCTTTCTGCTTCCTCTCCAGCCTCCCTACTATTGCAGATAAAAGGACCAAGCTGGTTCTTGATTTTAAACTGTGTTTTCTTCCTGGTTGATAGAAAATTAACATCATCTTAATTTATGATCTGCCTAATATATTCTAGTGCAAATATCCTCATGGGGAGATATTTGGGCAGCTTATATGGAGTGAGTTGACATCCATATACTCTAATTTCAGCGTAGTTCTAGTATAAATACCAGTCTCTTGTTCTACTGTGTTTTGACAACTGTAAAACTCTCTTTATTTCATCATTGATCCTGGGTTGATTGCTACTGCTTAGCATGTTAACCACTGGGTGAATAAATGAATCAATGAAATCTTTGTAGTTGAAAATAGTGGAATATTTTTGGATTAAGGGTGTCCAAAAGATAACAGATCTAGGATTGCCCTTAGTGTCCAGTTTTTGGATGTTAACTGTAAACCTTTTTTACTGGAAGTATAGAAACATATGTAATAATACTGAAGAGTATTTGAATACTCTTTCATCTAGCAATCTGATCAAATGATCATGGATTCCGTTTGTTAGGAATTGGGAAAAATTGAAAACTTTAGCTAGAGGCTTGCCTGGGCAAAAAATAGAAAGGAAACCAAGTATAGTCTCATCTACATGTTCATCAGTGGTATATCCTAGAATAGAGGACAACATGGTTACAATCTGTATGGCTCTCTCAGAGAAATGGTGGCAGAATATGGAGGGTTGTCTATAGGAACTTGAACTTTTTCTAGGAGGAAAGTCTGAAAATTTTCGCATCTCTTGGGAAGGTCCACCTTTAGGTACAAATCAATCAGGTTTTCAATAGAAAATTGGGTTTCATTAGGCTTTGGATGGATCTGCAACATTTCATTTATTCGTCCTGCAGTGATTGTGAACAAAACTTGTTGTTTAGGAGGTACTATGGCTCGTTGACTTGGGATATAGTAGAGTTTGCACAGGTGGATGATTTCAGGGAACTGATATCCCTGTGGGAACAAGTATTCGGGTAAATTTGATTCCCATAGCTGAATATCATCATTCTGGTTGAGGAATTTATCTTTGCTCCAGTAGTGGATTTTTAACAGATTGCTAGGGGAGGTTGTGCCTTTGATTTGGAAATCTTTATCGGCCAATGGGAGGTGACCAATATCTAGGTGAGGAGTTTGTAGGGGTTTTGCATCCAGAATGATTTGGGAAGCCATATATTTTTTTTATTTTATTCAATTGATCACTATCTGGCTTAAAAATTAGGCTTAGGACCTCTGAATAGTGTGAAAAGATGAATACAGTCTGCAAAAAGGGTTTTGGATACAACAGTTGTTTTCTTTAGGTTGGCAAGGCTTTTAATTGGTTTAATTGATTAACCTATTAAAAATGTTGTGCAAATCTTTAAGTACAGGCCTTCTGCACTTCAGAAATACCTGGAAAATGAAGCTTTGGTATGTAGAAGGGTTCTCTAAGGGAAGCAGAGGCTTTCTAAGGCTTCAATGGTCTTTATGCTGCTTCAAATCAGAGTTTATAGCATCTTCTAGTTGAAAATGGCTTAAAATAGTTCAACAGATTTTCTGGGCTTTAGAACAGGTTGGTAGTGGTTCTTTCTACAACTGCTAACAAAATAATAGTGAAAAGATTGAAAAGGGCAACTTATTTTTTTTTAACTAATCAGTGATTAATCTTTGGGCACGGGGTTAAGTTTAAACAACAGGGAATTTTCATCTGACGTGAAGAGGCGGTAAGGTGGTTTATCGCACCGCTTTTGAGTGGTAGGGTGGTATTATTTCGGAGGATGCACTATAATGTGGGGCTGCCATGTAGCAAAACGGAAAGCAGGGAAAACCGCTAATCTCGCATGCTTTTGTGATGTTAAGAGTCGGATATCGGAGCACGCGATATGAAATTCATGCTGTTGGATTTGGAGGTGGGTGATCGAAGGGTTATCGTGTGGCGGAGTTGTGAGGGATGACTCAGGGTGTAGGGTCACGTTATAGATAGGCAGAGGTTTAAATGATAGTGGCAATTTAAATGAAATGGGACCCTTGGATATTGTATGCAGAGGGGTATAGTACATATTGCGAATGTTTAATATAGTGGGGGTTAGGGTTATATGGCGGGGAATAAATATATCAAAACTATAGGTTAAAATAATATAAAGGGGTCTTGGGGAAATATGAGAGCGAGTGTTAGAAACACATGAGGGATGAGTTAAATATTATCGCGAGGGGGGGATTTTCACATGGGGCCCGATTACCTTAAGGGAAGAGTTTTAATGATGGGAATGGGTTTTAAGCTAAGGAAAGGGTTTTTGGGAAAAGGAAAGGGTTAGAATAAGGGGAAAATCAGGAAGGGGAATGTGTTAGAACAAGGGAAAATTAATAGGGAAGGGGTTTTCTTACAAGGGAAAATGAGTTTGGAAGGAAGTTAGTAATATGAAATGAACCAATTGATGCTCTCCATGCCTTGTGAAAACTGATTTTGCCTACCCATCATTTACCCCTAACATTTTTTCTTCATTTACTAGGTGCATTTGAGCTTGCTAACCCTTTATTTCTTTTTCTTTTGTAATAAAACTATCTAATTCTAACCTTATGACTTTCCAATGGCTCAAATTAAACTGTTGAGCTCATTATTATTCTCTACCTAACTACTGATCTGCCAAGATTAAATAGTTTGTATAGATATTTATTCTCTATCTATCAACATGAAATTTAAAGCATGAATGGATCAAGATTAAACTATTTGACCATCATGGATTGTGGAATTTTTGACAAGCTACACACAATCTTATTTTGCAAAATAAAGTAAAAAGTAGTGGCATTTGAATTTGCATCACTTTCAGAGTCTATTTTTTATCTCTTTTCGGTGGGGTTCATATTTTATTTTCTTTTTTGATCATTTTATTTTAGTCCTTTGATTTCTCTTTTAGGACTTACCCTCTTTACATTTGTTATTTTTAATATGGGAAAACTTTTTGCAGGAAGCAAAAGTATGTACAATATTACAAGACTGATCATAGTCAATTCAAAATTATGAACCCTATTCTTATATGACCCTAACAAGATGTAAAGAGGAAAACCTTTCATTAATCCATGAGAAATGTTTTATGATGTTCAATGAAGGTATTGTTTTAGGCCACCATATTTCAAGTGGTGGAATTAAAGTGGATACATCTAAAGTAGAAATAATTTCTAAAATTTCAATTCCTGTTTTCGAAAGTGATTTAAGAATTATTATTGCATTTACTGGATATTATATGAGATTCATAGAAAATTTCACAAAAATAGCCTCTCCACTTTTCAAACTCCTTACAAAAGATTGTGAATTTGCTTGGAATTATGAATGTTAGAAAGTATTTGAGACATTGAAACAAAAGATTATTGAAGCACCAATTTTAAGAGGATCTAATTGGGCTCTTCCTTTGCATATTTCTACTGATGCTTCAAACACAACTCTAGGAGCTGTCTTGGGACAAAAATCTTTAACTCCTTATGCCATCTACTATACAAGTAAATATTTGACTACCGCAGAGTTAAATTACACTATAACAGAAAAGGAGTTTTTAGTTGTTGTTCATGTGATTAATAAATTTTGTCATTACAATACTGGTTATGCAAATTGTCTGCATACTTATCATTCTTCGATTAGATATATAATGAAAAAACCAATCACTAATGGTAGAATTACAAGATGGTTGTTATTACTACAAGAATTCAACATTATTATTCTTTATAAACTAGGAAAAGAAAATAGAGTTGTTGATTTTATTTCTAGAATGCAGAATAATAATGAGAATGTTTCTGTAAAAGATAACTTTCCTGATGAATATATTTTTGTAGTATTTAATAAAACACATTGGTTTGCAGATATTTCTAATTATTTGGCTATAGGAAGGTTACCTTTGCAACTATCAGCAAGATAAAAGAAAAAAGTTATCAAAACCAGTGCACCTTATTCCTGGATAGATAGAGAATTGTACAAAATTGGACCTGATTTGATTATCTGAAGATGTGTTTGAGAAGATGAAGTACTTGAAATCCTGAAAGCTTGTCATGATGAGCCATGTGGAGGACATTTTTCCGGTAAAAGAACCACATACAAAATCCTTCTTTTGGGATATTATTGGCCATCCCTTCTTAAGGATGCCAAAGAATATGTTAAAATGTGTGATAGTTGTCAAAGAATGGGGAAACCCATTCCATCAGATGAGATGCCTCTACAACCACAGGTAATTATAGAACCCTTTAAAAATTTGGCTCTAGATTTTGTTGGACCAATAAATCCTCCATTAAACAGAAAAGGTATATACTTATTTGCATGGATTATGTTACAAAATTGGTAGAAGCTAAACCTCTTTTATTTGTAACTGAAAATGATGTAGTTATATTTATTTTTGAGGACATCTTTACTCGTTTTGGTGTTCCAAGAGAAATTGTAATAGATCAGGGTACTCAATTCACATCAAAGTTTGTGAAAACGATCATGGATCAGTACAAAATAAATCATCAAAAGTCTACTCCATATCATACATAAGCCAATGGGCAAGTGGAATCTACCAACAAAGTTCTTGAAGCAATTCTTACCAAAACTATGCATTTGCATAGAAAGGATTGGGCATAAAATCTTCCAGAAGCATTATGGGCATACCAAACTACATGGAGGAATACAACTGGACATACTCCTTATGATATTGTCTATGGAAAGAAAGTATTTCTTCTAATTTAATTCCAAGTGGAGACCTTGATAACAACAGTCAAATTGGGCTTTGATCTATCAGAAGCTCAGAAACAAATATTGGCACAATTGAATGATCTAGATGAGATCCGACAAGATGTTATTCAAAGAACTAGCATAGTTCAGCAACAAATATATAAGTGGCATGAAAATTTGATCAAAGATAAAAAGTTCAAGCAAGGTGATTGGGCTCTTCTCTTTAATTCCAAGTTCAAAGGTTTTCAAGGAAAAATTCAAACTCATTGGTTTGGTCCTTATGAGATTGACACTATTTTTTTATAATGGAGCATTCAAAATCAAAACTATTGATCAAGAACAAATTACTTTCCTTGTTAATGGTCATAGATTAAGGTTGTATCATAAACCACTAACATGGGAAGAATTTGTCAAATATTTTGCAAAATAATTTTGAATTCAAGTTGGTCAAGGAATGGGATTTTTCTCCTCACTCTCCAACTTCATTGTAATTTTTTTGTAAAAACAAATATATATATATATATATGTGTGTGTGTGTGTGTGTGCATAATAAAAAGTATAAATATGAAAACCAACTATGTTTTCATGTTTATAAACAAAGTCTTATCTGAAAACCAAGATC
Source organism: Pinus tabuliformis (assembly GCA_031772625.1). Classification (NCBI taxonomy): domain Eukaryota; kingdom Viridiplantae; phylum Streptophyta; class Pinopsida; order Pinales; family Pinaceae; genus Pinus; species Pinus tabuliformis. The sequence goes on along the minus strand of CM062820.1, from coordinate 127,038,913 downwards.
TCTTGGCAATTTATATTTTCAAAACCCTTTTTTTTGTCCCTATTTCTTTTTGCCCTTCTTTTTCTTTTCAGGTGCCAAGCTACATTCATGATCGGTACTTTTACTAATCATCATCGTCATAAGCAATAAGGAAGCCTTATTTTAATCAAATAAAGGAAGTCTAAGAATAAAGAGCATAAACAAAATTTTTATCATTTTGCAAATAAATCCAATTTCTACAAAAAAAAATCAGGGAACACAGAAATAAAGGCATGTAAGAACGTTTGAATTATATTTCATATAAGAGCTTAGGTTTTAATTCATGGAAAATTATATTAATAAGCTAAATACATTATATGTTTCCCATTAAACTTATAATCGTTATACCATATATCCTCGTCATTACATCGTTGGTCACATCAAGTCCGATTAGAATTAAAACATGACATGGATCCTTTGAAATCAGATCTAGGAAGTTGTGAAGCACAAATCTAGAAGAAACACTACTTCTACCATTATAACCTTACTTTTCCATCATTTAATGTTGTATCATATCCATTCCGCTCATTCCTAATTCACATTTTCTCTTGAACTTCCATCTTCCCAATCGAAAGAAACAATCACAGCCAAGACTTCTTCGCACCATGGGGATGCTTGTTCACTATGAACCAAATGGGGTAAAATTTGTCCAGGCATTTTCAAGGGTTAGAGAGAAATTGCAACAGCTGGGATGGCTCTAGTTCTTAAAAAATTTCGATGGTTATGAAGCAGAAGTTACCAAATCCTTTTCCCAAGCATTTGATGGAGTGGAAGAAGAAATTGGATACATTAAACTCATCCTCACATAATAAATTGTAGCAAAAGCAACATGACTACCAAGGAAAAGAGAAATATGGTTCAAAAAATACGAGAATAAAAGAGAATGATTGGATTCACTTCTTAAAATAACCAAGTATGGACTTGTCTATTTTTAAGAAAGGTATTCTAGTCACAATGTTAAAAGGAAAATGGTGAAAACTCTTGTTAGTCATTTAGAAATTATGTGAGGGAGATTTGGGATAATGTTTTTCTACCATGTTGAGCTTATGGTGCATTTTTTTGACGGGTTTGAAATCAATCTGCCTTACTTCCTACTTCAAAGTTTAAATAAAATGGCATTCAATGTACAGAGAGAGTCCATGTCCATCGATAACTCTTTATACCATCATGGACTCATTAAGATTCTGATAGAAGCACATTTGCAAACCCGAGGAGATAATTGGCAAGATTTCTTATTGTGAAATCACTTTATAGAAGCTCCAAAGAAGAAACCAAATAGTAGGGTTAGAATAAGTAGAATAAAATCAAACCCTAACCTTGAAAAATAAAGAGTTAAAGAGGAAATTCAAGAACAGAGTGTGACTAAAACTCCAAAGGACCCATTTAAAGACAATACTCCATTGTCCCAATATCTTGAAAATTTTAAACAAAAGGATGAGAAACAAAACCTTAGAAGAAAGAAAGCTAGTCCAAGCCAGAAAATACCTGAAGAAAAGAACAAATAGAGGATAATAGAGAAAAAAGGAAAAACATTGGAAGCTCAAAAGTAAAATTAAGGAGAAGCAAAAGGATTTCGAAAATGTAAAATACTCAGTCACCGGAGATGATCAATCTTGAAGAAGAAGGGTCTAATATGCCACCTCACATAATCATTCCAACAAGACAAACTTGAGAAATTGATCCAGTCCAGCAAGAAATCTATGACTATTTGGAATCTCTAGAGAAAAGATCACAACAAAAGGCAAAATTTTCTCATTATGAAATGGGAGAAACTTAAAAAAAAAAAATGCAGAACGAGAACACAGAATTGAAGAAAATCTAAAACAAGTCATATATGAATTGGAGGTTCTTAACAAATATTTAATTCAGGAAAAGAAAGCAGCAATGGTTTGGAATGAGATAATCAGAACTCAAAATGATAATATATTCTACACCTTTGTCATTGGTACAAAAAGAATAAGAAACTTAAAGTAATAATGAAGAAACCAAGGACCATGTTTGGCATTAAAAAGAAGAAAAAGAGTACTAGATTATATGTAATTTCACAGGCGTCAGAGATCATTCACTAAAGGAAGAACTAGTTATTGAAATTTTGGTGCATAAACCTTTGGTGTGGGGATTGTTGAAGTCTAGAATTGTTTCTTTTTTACTATCCTTTTTTCCCTCTTATTTCATCTTCTTTCACCTTCTTATCACCATTTTGTAGCAAACATAACATATTTAAGGTCAAGGTCAACTCTCAAAAAGGTATTCATCATCCATAATTAGAATCTCTGCTTCTTAATGAATTATGATGAAAATATTCTTACAATTATGGAATTACAAACATTCTGAAACTAATATTTGTTTCCACAGTAGAATCCATTGTTAGACAAGTTACAACACTCCAGTAAAGGGAAAAAGACTACCAAAAGGTGACAAATGGATCCCAGATGGATAACCACCTACTGACATCACTTAGCAAGCTATGCGGGTTAAATAAATCTTGAAGTCAAAGAAAAAGTCAAACTTGGGAACTGCATGTAGCAATCAAACACAGGTAGCGGAGAAATAACAAACATCAAGCGAGCAAGACTGAAGATTGGATCAACTATCAATATTATAGATCGAGATAAAATCTCCTATGACTTGTTTTTTCAATAACAAGTCATAAAGGGATTGATCTCTAAGATAAATCGGTCTCGTAGGTGTGGAAATGATTCATATCGACTTAAAACTATTTCAAATTCATTTTATAATTTTTATAAATGTTGTAAGAGAGACAAGAAACATAAGTTTATTATTACTAAGTTTATAGTTCTTTTGTGGAGGAAATTCATACTTTGTTTTATAGTACAAATCACTGTTTTTTTCAAATGTGTGCGTAAAGAACCTTTGATCACTAATCTAAACTGCACTCTGGGAGGCCCCCCCTACGAGATGTGAGGTCTTATTCATATTTTTCATTTTGTTTCCCAGATCATCATTTATTTAAAAAAATAAAATAAAATCCATTATAGTTACATTTCTTATTGTTTTAATTTTGTTGCAGAGTACTCATAAACATAAAAGCATTAAAAAAATCAATTATTGAATGTATCTTCTTTCCAGCGCTTGATCATTTCATAGTTCAAATTTATTTCTTAATTGTTAATGAAACACTCTTTAGAGGGTAAATACACACAGGTAATCATTCTCAAGTTGTAAAGATTTTCATTTCGTTTTCTATAAGTAGATCTTTTTATGGAAATTTCTCCTTCATGCAATTAATCTAGAATTTAGTTGTTGCAATCTAGCATAAAATTTTCCTTCTGTAAGATAGTGTAGAATGCTTTGAATTCTACGAAATATAATTATATTGTTTCTTTAATGAACTTTGGACTTTCATCATTTTACTTTCATAGAAGAAACTTTTGAATTCTGCAACTTAAGATAGATTTTCAATTTCTTCAAAGAAAAGGTTTTCAATTCATCTAATTATGATTTAATATAACTTTCGAATGAAAGAACATGTGTGTAATAAATCTCCTATTTGTTTCCATACTTAGAACTAGTTTCATTTCTAGAATCAATTAGTTCACTAGAAGAATCCTAGCATATATAATGCACATACATTTCACAAGTACACGAATCTTGGTTGACAGTTAATGAAGGAAATTAAGAATAATTAATTTACCAAATAGGTTCTTCACATGAACCTTGATGTGATTCACCTGTCTATTGGCTATGTGCCTCGGAAATGCCTTACCTTTACTGAAGATCACATCATAACCACGATCTTCCAAAACTGCTACAGAGATGAGGTTCTTCTTTAGGCCTATAACAAACATGACATCTTCGAGGTGAAGAGGGTATCATGAATCCCTCTTAAAGGTTACTATAACAATCCCAATAGAATTGTATCTTCGGTCATCCCCAATCTCAATATGCATATGGAGATATTTTTCCTCCAAGTCACTGAAAATATATCTACACACTATCATGTGGAACAAGGCACCTAAGTCTAAGTATCACACACTCCCCATCACAGTGTTGTCCATGCATGTGATAAGGGTGAAATATAGCTTGAACTATGAATTTAATGCTTCACCTATTGCTCTTTTTGAGTTCTTCTTGCTATACTTTTTTTGTGGGCATTTTATAGCATAGTGCCTCAATTCATGACAATTTAAGCATTTCATTTTGGGAGAGTATTTCTTATTTCTCCCTTAGATGGATTCTGGTTTGGTTTGAGATTTCTTCCCTTTTCTCTTCTTTCCCTTCCCAACCAATGCAAATTTTTCTTCATCCTCTCCCTTGGATGAACTTCCATCTCTGGTATATCCATTGATCCCTTCTTGTACCAAATCAGATCATAAGTGTTCCTAATTTGGTAATTTCTCCCTACCATTCACCGATTCCTGGTAGTAATGCCAGCTTTTGGGTAGGCCTAGGAGTGTTAGGCTCACTAGGTCATCTTCTGCAAAATTCACACCAACCCCTCCAAGCTTGTCTTGAACTTGTGTAAATCTGGTGAGATATTGCGGAATAGTATCATTCTCTTGCATCTTGATATTTCAAATTTTGTCTTTGAGGGCCAATTTTATATGCTCACTTCTATTCTTGAATAGCTCTATCAGTGTCTTCCACATTTCGAAAGGAGTTTTTTTCTCAAGGAGATTTGATATATTATGGGCTCGCACTCCCTCCAATATTATTCTCCTCGCCTTGGCTACATCTTTCTTCCATTGGGCTAGGTTTTGTGCATCAACTGATCTTGGTTTTGGAATGTTTGTTTTGAAATATTGCAGCAATCAATTGTCATCAAGAATTGCCTCCATGAAATCCTTCCATGCAATGAAAATTGAGTTTCCTTCCAAGGCATACTCTAATCTCAATCCAGTTAAGGTCATTCTCCCAACTATGAAGAGATCCTACTACAATGAAGTTTCAAATTCGAACCTCATGAGGAACAACTTCAAAATTCTTGTTCTAATGTGAATCCTAATCTAATACCATGTAGAAATTTGGTGATATAATTGCAACCACTCAAGAAGTTTAATCTAAATCAAGAGACACAACTCTACTCTATTGCTTTGTAGAAATTAATTCACAATTTAGAACAACATTCACAAACATGCATCAATAACATACAAAAGTACATATATTTATCTAGGGGAAACCAATTGGTAAAAAACCCTTAAGATTTCTTGCATTAATTAGAAGAATAGAGAATGCATTACAATTGCCCTCCCGCTCTGAGTACAACCTGCAAGTGAATAGCCTATCTCTCTGCTAAATGAGAAGCTCTGACCCAGACTTAGTCATTTTCTGCCTCTGCTTGAGCCCCTATTTATTTGCACAAATCATGAGGAATTAGGCCCCTATTTTTTAGAAATTTTCCTTCAATTGATTGCGATATTCCTAAGGTTGATCCTCTTACTGCATTCAACACATGTAAACTGAAGACTAGTCTACAACTTATGTTACATTGCCTTGGAATCTCCACCACAGTTGGGGAACTAGAATTCTTTGTATGCACTAGCTATTTTTGGTTGATTGATCAGTTAATTGGATTATCACTGAGTTAGACTAATGTCCCACTGCATGAAAAACCTCCAACTAGTTTTATCAATAGTTAGAACTAGTTTAATTGAATATAACTGGAAACAACTTAACTAGATTGCTACAAATTAGTAATTGCACATGCTAAGTTAACTAAACTCCAATCCCTCTAACTCGATTTTAGTGAGCTAACTGAGTGACAAGAGCCATGTCACCTCAGTTATCTACCTCCAAGTTGTTTTTTGATGTGGAAAATTGAATTTTCTGAATTTGACCAAGGCAAAGTCAAATTAAGACTTTCTTTCTACACTTCTCAACATCTATTGTTAGATAAGTTGTTGGATGTTCACTTGTCTCCTTTTAAAAGCTTGAGGATATCGTTGAGAGGCAGCGTATGTCATTTCAGTTGTTTCTGGAAGCCAATATTCTTTGTCAACAAGTCTATATGGAACAATCAGTTGACAATCTCAGGGAGGAAACTTGTGTTGTTGGTGAATGTTTAGCGGCTTTAGAGACTAATGGGTTTGGAAATCTGTCAAATACTACAAGGAAAGAAGGCATCAAAGCCACTACTAGAGGGAAGACAGATCGTCAACTCAGGGGCGATGAAACTAATGGTACCAATTAACATTAGCTCTTATACTCTGCTGTGTCATGTCAAGTACTAAGTATATATTTAACTATGATATAATGTAACTTTTTCTACATTCTGGGAATTTTTTATAGGATTCACAGATTCAATGTATAGGATAATTTGGAATAGAAATCCCAAAGTTTGAAAACTCCTTGAATACTCTCTGGTTTACAAACATTTTTTTATTGAAAAACCATGTAAGGGTTATGGTCCCTAATCTAGATATGTTAATACTAAACCCTTATTTGTTTTGTTTAACACACACACACACAAAACTAATAGTAAATACATCTTGATAGGTAAAATACAATAAAACTCTTGGGTTAGATGTTAACACTTAATGAGGGGTGAGCATAATCTAATTAGTAAATAAGAAAAATATTATTCATAAGAATTCTTCAAGTGGAGGAAACATATAACTATATTCTCAATGAAAATTATAAAATTGAAGAAAAAAAAGGGAATTTAGGAGCATAAATTGACACCTATATAGATAAATGAAGTTAAAGGAACATGTGAGCACCAAAATAGGAAATGTGGGAAATGATAAAAAAAAAATTAGGAGAAAATTTATGAAACATGTTTTGGATGAGGGAAAATGGTCTATTTAGATAAAAATAAGAAATTGAAATTCATGAGAGCTTTGATAAAAATGACACATGGGTAGGTGAATTATAAGAATTTTGGGGTTTTAACAATTGTTAATTTTGCATGGGAAGACAAGCGGAAATAATGAAAACTCCTATAAAAGAATACCATACGAAGAGGGAGGGTATCTTATGCACCCTAATGTTGGATAGTTGTCCTAATGCAAAAATTTATATTGTGTGACTAACTTCAATATTATTTTGTGCAGGTTGTGTAAAGTGTGAATCTCTTGATCTTGGTGAAGCTCTTCTCCACTTTTCTAGAGTAATCCATTCCTTTTGTAGTCTCATTGTAGCTTGGGGTCCACGGGGAAGGAGAGTACACAATGAGTAGGAAGAGAGTTTTATTAGTGAATTGGATTCATTTGATTAAGTAAGGAAACTCAAGTTGCAAGGAGATAAGTTGTTGGACTACTTCAACAAATATTGGAATTATTATCTTCTGATATGTAGTACTACTAAACTATTTATTTGTAATGGTTATTAAGTATTGATCATATTACTTAAAACCAATTTTATAATGTATTTCTTTTTGTTGGTTTGATCCATAGGATTTGAACCTTGAATTACATGGTTTACTTAATACTTCATAACACAGCTATCACCAATTAAATTACCCATGTGGGATGTTAGTGTCAGTATATGCATACTTCCATAAGGGATCAAATCTGCTCTTTGCATTTTCATTTTAGGTGTCACATACTGAATTTTGGATCATTCCATTAGGTCATGTTAAAATGGTTCACTTATGGTTGTCTTTTTCTCTAAAAATCAAACATTCCCTCATGAGGTACATTTGCTGACCCATTTCCATGTTGTATTCAGTTGAGGTTTCAAATATGTTACTATAAGTGTCAAGGTAGTTGTCTTTCCATTAGGTTTCAGGGTTCATTTCCAAGGTATTACCATTAGGTTTAGGGTTCATTTCCAAGGTCAAAAGCATGATTTAAAGTGTAAATAAAGGGTAGCAAAGTATGAGGACGAAAAATAAACAAAGAGTAATTGCCAATAAATCATAATGATTGTATAAAGATCTTTATCACTAATGTAATTTTCATCTCAAAAAACATGTTTTTGAGATGAAAACAGAGTATTTTAGTTTATTTATATTTTTCTTTTTTGATGTAATTCAAGTCATTTCATGTAATAAGTGTTCTCAGCTACCCCAAGCATTTCTCTTTGATGCAAGAAAATGAAACCATTGAAGAAGTCAATTCAATCAAAGCATCATCCACCTGTCAAGAGCAAAAAGGGTCAAAAAGTAAAAAAGGCATTAAAGTGAGAATTTGAAAAATGACAAAGAACTTTAGAAAGTGGGTATGCAAACTCATAAATTAAAGTCAATTCAAGTATAAATCCTCTCAAGACACTCATGAAAGCCTCATTTGCACTCTAGCACTCTCACAACTCCTTAGCAAAAGAAAATTGGCGATTTTAAGGTGAAGTTGGGCAAAACAGAGCAAGAGGACACGTTCAACAGGGTCGCTGCGCATTTAGCCTGGTCGTTGTGCTCTTGTAAAGGTCGTTGCACGTTTGCCAGAGATCCCAGTGTTATTTACAATGGTGTTGCGCTCCTGTAGAGGTCGCTACACGTTTGACCAGGTCGTTGTGCGTTCACCTGGAAGGAGCTAAAACGTGCTAGAAACCCTCCATCGCCACCAAGTTTCCAAGTTGGTCATCATATACTTCAACAAATTAGGTTGGTGGAAAATTTACTCACTCCTTCCCTCCATTATTCACCTACATAGGGTTTAAGTTGTTTGTTGTTATTCCTAAGATCAAACCCTAGTCATACATTCCCACCATCTCAAATCACATTTCCTAGCTTTCATCACTATTCCCCCTTCACTTAACAACTTTTCCCTATCACCTCCCTCATTCCACACATCCCCATCTCCCCCTCATCATCTCTCCTCACATCATTCCACACATCCCCATCTCCCCCTCATCATCTCTCCTCACATCATTCCACATTTCCCATACCCATAGTCCATTCTACCATTTCCCTAGGGTTTTGATAGAGACAAATCATGGCGGAAGAAGAACACCAAAGTCAGAGTGAGGAAGAAACACAACAGAGGAGGAAAAATTATCAGATATGAGCCAAGAAACACCAGAGAACTCATGGCATCTCCCATCACTGTCACAAGCTTCAAACATATGGGATGTTTTGAGTTTTGTGAGAAGGTGGAAAGGACACAACATCTTTCTAAATTGACCATACAGTTCATCATCAACCTCCATGACAACCAAGCAACCCTTGCCGGTGTCACCTTTACCATGTCTTTTTCTATCATATTAGTTGCTATTGGGATCCAAGATGTTGGGGGGAAATGGTTTAAATAGGTAGAATTGGATTATTGCTACTATGAACCATATCTTAAACCCAGCCACAAGAATGAAAGAAAAATGATTTTTCCTTTCTCTTACCTCCTAGACAGATATGTTCCTATGATGAAAATCATCATGAAGTACTTCACATGTGAGGGTAGGTTTTCTAGGCTCTATTCCTATCATGTTCGGTTACTCATGCATTTTACAAGAGTCAGAATGCTCAATCTGCACTACTATCTTTACCGGGATATTGATAAGATGTCATACATTTCCCAAAGGAAATATCGTGATCATCAAATGCATAGCATATTTCACCATTCTCTCATCAAGATGATAGTCCTACACCGCCTTGACCAGCTTAATATTGCATGGAACACTTTCATATCTAATGAGATTTTCACAGTCCCACCTATTCAGCATGGACAAGAAGCCCCTTCATCCTCTCATCCACACACCTCCATTATTCCACCTTAGCCTATACATCATTCATCTTCATCTCATGAGTTATCCACACTATCACCTCCATCATCACCATATCATCAACTTATTCATTCACCTGGCAGAGATAAAGGAACTGAGCAAGAGCATATTGAGCATGGTGAGAGCAACAAGCCCAAAAGGGCTGGTTTAGATACCTTGGCACATAGCTATCAGAGAGGGCACAGGAAAGTGTTTTCCCCACTGATTGTGGGAGGGGACTTGCCTTCTTCATTGACAAAGAAGGTACAGAAGGGTAAGGAAAAAGTTGTAGAGGCAAAGGTCCAGCAGTAGGAGGAAGACCTCCATGAGATAGAGCATGATTTTCAGTTAGTTGAATATGATGAACCTGATGATAGTAAAAGCACATCTATTGTCATCAAGGAGAAGAATTCACTCATATAAGAGCTCGAGGTCAACTTACAAAGGGCCAAATGGATCATTTCCTACTATGAGCAGGAAAATAGGCAGTTTGAGGTAAAAAATGAGCTCATGGAGATTCAGCTCAGAAAGGCAAAGAGAGAGGCTGAAAAGGAAAAGGCCTTACTTGATGAGGCATATGGATAGTATGGTGAGCCACTTGATGAATAGGTTCCAAGAAGACGGCCAAGGACTAGAGGCCTAAAAAGAGCCTTCGAGCAAGAAAGGAAAAGGGAGGAAGAAAAGGCCAATCAACTCACCTTGAATGAGAAATTTACCAAGATGGTAAATGAAAACCGAGAATATTGGATTGAGAAGGTAAATTATCATCTGGAGAACCTCGTAAACAATGCCAAAAATTACAATGATATCCAAAGAAGGATGGCGAAGCACTATGCTATGAGAGACAAAATTGCAAGAGCAAAGCTTGAAAGAGGTCATGCAAAAATTGAGGCTTTGACCAAGAAAGAGGAGAAAAATAGGTTGGATATCCTTGCCGAGACATCTATTAGCCCACCAATTTTTTCCATTTTTGAACAATTTTAGCAAGATGTGTTTTGATGTGTTTTTTGAAGAAATTTTGGCACAGTCAGCATGGTCAAACGCACAACACTTAAGATGTTGTGATTTTGTTTGGGGTATCCAATGAGAAAATGGTTAGCATTTTTGGATTTGGAATGATGAGGACATGCACCTTGTACTTTTTCTAAGAATTTGGAGCAAAACTAGTCAGCTAAAAGGGTTAAAAACTACCAAAAAATCACCTTTCTGCCTATTTTCTGGCCTGGTCGCTGCACGTTTGAGCAGTCTTGGTATATTGCAATTTTGGAGGGGTAAATTAAGCCCATTTTGAAAACCAAGGGAATTTCTGGAAACTAGACATGATAATCTTTCCAATGAGCTATCCTGGGCTAGATTTGGACATCGGAAAGGCAGTCAAAAATTATCTTGAAGAGGGCATTGTGTGTTTGACTAGGGTCACTACGTGTTTGACAGTTTTCCACAATTTTCACTGTTTCATCCCAGGTTGACTTTTATCTATGGTAAATTCAAGTTTTACCTATGTAATAGATCTATATGATGTAATTATTATTTTTTTACTTTTACCTAGGGTAGATACATCAATTATATGGCCTATGTAGCATGTAATGAATCAATTTGCTAGAGTGAGGGATGAGTCACTTTGACCACCCTACACTTCAGCTATAAGTTCAGCCTTTCCTGCAACTGCTCCTCCACTCATGGATTCGACCCCTAATGCCTAGGATGAGTTGGTTGTTGGCCTATATTATGTATTTTCTCAATCATTTTACTGGTTGGACTCAACTGGATGCTTATGCTTTGAGCAGACATCATTTTGTATCAGTTTTCAGCAGGAGATTAATGAAAATTTGTAACTATTTCTTTGGGATCCATGTGGTATGATGTTCAGTTCAGTTTCTCTATTGTGATCATATGTTAAAATGTTTTTTGTAATTCATCAATAATTTCATTGCTTTTAAGTGGATGTTTTCAAGTTGATAGGCAGAACCCATAATGTTTATGCTTTGTTTTGGGAAAATATTCACAGCCAATGTTTTCTTCAGTTTAGGAAGAATCCATGTTGCTTACATGCTCTTTCTAGCTCCTCATCTGTCATGACATCATCTCACCTATCAAAACCTAGAGTGTTGAGCCTTGTGCCTACCTTGCCCCATCGAACACCCTATGATTTTGACCTAATTTCCTTGCCCTAACTGTTTGGCTCCTCCTGATCCAGTAAAACCTTTCAAAATAAAAATCAAACCTTATGCTATTATACCTAGTCTAATATCATTTCTTGATCAGTCATCTCGGCTGAGATCCTTACGGAGAGAGCCCTCTCCTGGCCTAATAGGGTTAGCTACTTGGCTAAGCGTGGTTTGTGGTTACCCTGGCATTGCCTTCCTTCAGCCTAAGGTTCAATCCAGGTGATAACATAGTGGCGACCATACTGGGGAATGAAAGATTAATCACCCCAGTAAGATGTTTCATTTGAATTCTTAAGCTTGTGGATGATGAGTTTTAGAATTTACTAGGCTGAATTGGAAAGTTGTAAAGCAATATATAAAATTTCAAAATTAGACATACTGGCTTCTCGAAAGTACACCAAATCCAATCCAGATCCAAATCCTCCAACCATTGTCAGTGATCCTCATAAAATTTGGCGGAAATCTAAGAAAGTTGAAGATAAATTTAGTTTAGCCGAAGAACAATCAAGTGAAGATTTCATTCCTCGTGTTAATTCACTCTCGGGAAGGTTAGACACTTTGCAAGACATTGAGTTTGATGTTAATTTTGAGCAAAGTTTATTTCGCAGTAAATCTTTAAGTTGGATTGATCAGATAGTTGTTGATTCCTCTATATCTTTTGATAACCCCATTGAAGACTTGTTTCCACAAAGTAAATCAGGGTCACAGTTTATTCATACTCCCGATAAGTTGCAAAACCTTTCTTTGAACTTAAACACTTGGGTGCAAAATAAGAGTCGTAGGCCATCTTTTGATTTTTGAAATATCTCCTTTACATCTACTGCCACCCAAACAATCCCTTACCCACCGCCTTCTTCTTTACAGATTGTTCATGTAGAAATTTTGAATAATTTAACACATATTCAACAGAGATTATCCTGATCATGTACTATTGCGGAATACATACACAATACATAAGCTCCTCTACATTGATCATCAATATAGCAGCATCAATAACAATAAAACATCAAGAGCATTCACACATTAACACAGTATGTAACCCGGGGAAAGCATCTCGCTAAAAACCCCACACTATCTGTTTATTAATGATTGAGACCATGTAACATTACAAAGTACAATGCTTATCACAAGCAATCCAGTACCAGCTCCACTTGTTACACACAATACAGCTCAGATCTGATCTCCAAATCTATTCCACTGCTTGCCTGCCTCTCTAGCTCAATACCTGCTCAAGAACTGATGAGAATGGTTTACCAAACTCGTATTTCACATGCAAAGAATCACTCACACTCTGTTGGACGTGAGCACAAGCTACAATTCTTGATATTGGCCAATTCATTGGCATACTCAATCCCTCTGATTGTGCAAATCATCATGCATAGCTATAGTCACAACTGATAGCAATCTGATCCTCTAACACCTGTCCCTGCTGAACTGAACATGCACTGACATGCAACTGAGTTAAATGATGTATTCTATAGTTGCATTATGAGTTAATAACTTGTGAATTAATTAATAACTAATTCACCCAACTCATCTCTAGTCTATTTGCCAGTTATACTAAATACAACCAGTTTAACAAAGCTAAATTGAACACAACTCCATCAACTGCACCTCCAGTCCACTAAACTCAACTCACTTGAGTTCTAACTGAAGTCATGCATGCAAATATTAGTCATCCCATAGGTAACCACGTATTTCCTTCTGGGATCTGCATGTACCACATCCGTAGCTCATCCTGAAGTGCTCCAAGAGAATAAGATCAAGTTTATAGTCCAAATATTATTATGAGACAATAATATTTGACTTTTCTATTTTTGACAGCAAGTCTAAAAATAGACTTTGATCACTCACACTGTGATCACTCACACTGTGGTCACCCACACTGTGATCACTCATACTGTGGTCACCCACACTGTGATCACTCATACTGTGGTCATCCCTGCTGGGATCAAAAATAGAACTTGCGCCATAATTTGCCTGCGGGCCCACTTAGTGAAGGCGACTCTTTTCACTAAGCTCCATCAACTTGTTGCAATCTCAACAGTTCACACTACTCAAGCTATCGTTAATCCCCCTTTGAGTATACTGAGTACACCAATCCTTGATTTAAATCCACCACCTCCCCCACCTCCAGTCATGGCTGCCCAATATGCACCCCTTGTTTTACCTCAAAATCGGGGTGCCATGCCTATTGATTATCAAACCAAAATACCTTTCTTTGAGGGCACCCGAACCATTACAGCTCAATAGCACGTAGACAAGATGAATGATTTCTTTGACCTCCATGAAGTTGAAATTGAAGATGTGACGATGAGGCTGTTTGTACAAAGTTTTGGAGGAGAAGTTCGGAAATGGTTCAGAGCCCTACCAGCAGGTTCTATCACTACTTTACCCATCCTCCATAGGCAGTTCCTAGATTGGTGGGAGGTGAAGAAAAATCCCCTTCAAATTCTATCTGAATATGAGAACATCAAAAGAAATGTTGGCGAGAGTGTGCAAGATTATTGTGTAAGATTTAATGCAGTGTACAATGTTATCCTTGCAAACATCAAACCACCAGAGGGATTGGCTTTTCTTAAGTTTCCAGATGGATTTGATGCTGATATGGCATATCAGTTGCATGAACATGATCCTACAACTCTAGAAGACATGCAAAAGAATGTTGTGAGCGTAGAAGCGAACTTGCTAGCCAAACGAGCAAGAATGAGATCATAGAAAAGAGTGACCATAAAATAAGAAGCATCTACTTCAGATGTAAAAATGGATACATTGATTCAAACAATGGAAAGGATGGTTGACTGGTTGTCCATCATAGATAGACCTAAACCTCAGATCCAGAATCCAAACTTTAGAGGGCATCAGCAGCCCCAATTCCGAATCAAGCAAAGAGAACAAAAAGCACCGGAACAACCAGCAAAACAACCATAGCATATCAGAACTCCCTTACAGCATAATTATGTTCAAGGAGTGGAAGAAGAAGACGAAGAAGATCCGATAATTGAAACAAATCACTTTTTCACTACTGATGGTATGCCTATATTTCTAACCGAAGATGAAGAGTATGCAGAAAGTTTCGACATTCAAAAGGATGAGGACTACATCTTGGAAAATGATGTTGTTTTGGAGGCCGAATCTGATGATTATCAGCATGGTTACATGAATGCTTTGAGCGCACAGCAGAGGCAATATCCTCTGAGGAGCAGAGATGTACCATTCAATCCTATTCAGAAAAGGAAGGATGTTCAATCGAAAAATGATCCCTCAAACAATCAGAAAAAGGGAAAGGAGCTTGCCAATCAGAATTCTAGCAAGGTGAATCAGCCATCAACAAGTACAGCTGCAAAAGAGAAAGACAATCAGCAAAAGGATAGTGCAACAAAGGATCAAACAGATAAGAGAGACATCGGTGTCAAAGAGGTAGAAAAAGTCATGTCTTTTAATTTAGAAAGTGAAATTGCTAAATTGAAAGTGTCCATTCCTTTGACTGAGCTTGTTAAGAATAGCCATTATGGACATCATGTATCTAGAATACTACAAATTGATCCTTTGTCTGACATGGTGAATGTTGAGGATGATCATCCTGAACTTATTTTTGGTCCAGCTATAGAAGGTCAGCTAGAAGATAGTGAAGTCTCGCCCTTTTATCTGAGTCTTAGACTGCATGAGTATATTCTTCATAATGCTATGCTTGATTTCGGAGCTTCCCACAATTTGATGCCCAAGGCCATCATGGAAAAGCTGGGCCTGGATATCACCTGAAAATATCATGATTTGTACTCATTTGATTCTGATAGAGTTCGCTACATTGATCTCATCAAATATTTGGTGGTTTCTTTAGATCAAGTCCCAGCCAAAAATGTCTTGATGGATGTGGTAGTAGCTGATATACCACCTTGATTTGGTATGTTGTTATCTACATCGTGGTGAGCAAACTTAAAGGAACTTTACAACTTGACTTCTCTTATGCTACAATCCCTGTTTTCAGTCAATTGAGGAAGTTGTACCGGGAAAAGAAGATGAAGTATATGATCAATAGTAAAGAGAAGCCCATAAATCATCCGATAAATGTTGTACATACAGATTTAGAGTATTTTGTTTTGTACACTGATAGTGGATTGAATGATGTAGATATTTAGCTTGTAGAAGTAGATGATGTACTAGAACAATTCCTTTTGAGCAGCCTCCACAGGAGAAGAAAGTCAGTGAAGAGAAGAAAAGTGAAGTAACCAGCCAAGGTAAGATCGAAACTAAAGTAGAATTCCAACATCTAGAAGATGACGCCGGAAATTGGAGCATGGACTTTGATGGTGTAGGTATTGGAATCTGGATTTGAAGTCTTGTTTTTCAGCGAGACAAAGTCCCAAGTAATGTTAGAATGTGTTCCTATAAATTAGCTTTCGATTGCTCTAACAATGAAGTGGAGTATGAGGAATTGATTACAGGTCTAAATATTTTGAAGAAGTTGGGTGTGAAAAGGATTTCTGTTTATGGTGATTCAGAGCTAGTGATTAAACAAGTAAAAGGAGAATATCAAACGAAGCATCCACTGATGAGAGCTTATAGGAACATAATCCTGGATATCTTGAAAATGTTTACAGAATACACCTTGACAGCAGTGCCAAGAAGTCAAAATATCATCGTTGATTCACTTGCTACAGTAGCAAGAAATTTGAAAATTCCATTGAATTCTAGCAATACATTTGAAATTCATGTCAAACATAGGCCTGTTGTTCTTGATAACCTAAGATATTGGCAAGTTTTTTGGGATGACAATGAAATTAATTCCTTTTTGCAGAATGAAGGGAAGTTTAAGAATGCTTTCATTGATGATGTTTGCGATTATTATGAACAAGACATTGAGGTAAATTAGATGGAGGTTTTACAGCTGAAGGATAATGTTATTCCTAGAGGTCTTCTAACTTTAGAGGAGTTGTTTGATCAAGATGATGTGGCAAGAAAACCAACCTTGGTTCCTACTGACAAGGGAGTTGAAGATGTAAACCTTGGGACAATAGACCAGCCCAAACTTGTAAAGTTATCAAAAACATTGTCTCCCGAATCAAAGGCTAAGTATGTTAAGTTGCTTTCTGAATTTTCTGATGTTTTTGCATGGGATTACTCAGATTTGAAAGTATATGACAAGAACATCATTCAGCATACTATTCCTATCAAGCCGAATCAAAAACCTTTTAGACAAAAGTTGAGGAGAATTAATCCAAAGCTACTGCCATCCATCAAGAAAGAGGTAAATAGATTGTTTAAGGCTGGTATCATTGTTCCAATTAGATTCTCTAGTTGGATTTCAAATTTGGTCCTGGTATGAAAAAAGACTAGAGAGATAAGGTTGTGCATTGATTTCCGGAACCTAAATAAAGTATCCTTGAAAAATAATTACCCTCTTCCTAAGATGGACCATATTCTGCAAAGAGTAGTTGGAGCATCACGCATGTCACTACTAGATGGCTACTCAGGTTACAATCAGATCTTGGTGCACAAAAGAGACCAGGACAAAGCTTCCTTCACAACACCATGAGGAACTTTTCAGTATGCCAAGATGCGATTTAGGCTAAAGAATTCCGGAGCAACTTTTCAGCGAGCAATGGATATAGCTTTTGCTAACGAGAAGGATGTCTTCTTGGTAGTTTATTTAGATGACTTGACAGTGTTTTCTGGTTCTGATGATGAGCATTTACACCACCTAAGGATTTTTTTTCAGAAATGCAGGAAGTTCGGGATTTCTTTAAATCCAAAGAAGAGTCTTTTTTCCATGGAGGAAGGTAAACTCCTCAGTCATATAATTTTTAAAGATGGTATTCGCATTGATCCTTCAAGGGTGGAGGCAATCAAGCAAATAGACTTTTTTCCCAACAAAAAGGAGATTCAAGCTCTCAATAGTAAGATGAACTTCTTAAGCAGATTTATACCAAATTTGGTTGAGCATTTTTGTGAGTTAACTAATATGTTGTAGAAGGATAGCACTATGAAATGGACCGAGGATGCCATGAAATATTTCAACTTGGTAAAGCTCGCTTTGACCACATCCCCAATTTTGATCAGTCCCGCTTATACTCATGATTTTATTATATTTTCATTTGCATCTGAACATACTTTGGCCACGGTGTTGATGCAAAAGAAGGATTAGGTGGAGCAACCCATTGCATTTTTTAGTTGGACTATCAGAGATGCTGCTTTGCGCTATAACATCATTGAGAAACAAGCTTTGGCTCTTATAAAGGCATTGAAGTATTTCCGAGTTTACATTCTGCATTCACATACCATAGCATATGTTCCTAACACAGTTGTCAAAGATGTCCTATTGCAATCTGATCCGAAGGGAAGAAGAGGTAAGTGGATAGCAGTGATGTTAGAGTATGATCTTGAGATTAAGCCTACCAAACTGATCAAAGTTCAAGGCTTGGCAAAACTCATGGCAGAGTCGAATCTTCATGCTCTAGACATAAATCTCATTGCAACAATGTTAGATGATGAAGATGGGGGCACACTCATTCAGGTATCAGAGATGTTTCTCAACTCACCTTGGTATTCTGATATAGTATATGTTCTTTAACATCTTTCCCCTCCTCTTGGAATGTCAAGAAGTAAAGGTAGATCACTAAAACTAAATTCTGCAAAATTCTGCATTTTATATAGTGCTCTCTATTGGAAAGATTCGAGAGGGGTTCTCCTTAATTGTTTGGTTGAAGATGAAGCTCAACAGGTAATGAATGATTTCCATAGAGGAGATTGTGGTGGTCACTTGTTTTGGAAAACAACAGCTAATAAAGTTTTGAGAGTAGGATATTATTGGCCATCTTTGTTTTCAGATTTATATAAGACAGTCATGAGCTGCCATGAATGTCAAGTTTTTCAGGGAAAAAGGAAGTTGCTTCCTCTTCCTTTGAAGCCAGTTGTAGTTAATGCACCTTTCCAGCAGTGGGGGCTTGATTTCATAGGAGAAATTCATCCTACATCATCAACACAACACAGATGGATTTTGACGGCTACCGATTACTTCACCAAGTGGATTGAAGCCATTCCAACAAGGCAAGCTACGGACACGGTAATCATTCAATTTTTAGAGTCCAATATCTTGTCTCATTTTGGTTTCCCTCACAAGATTATTATAGATAATGCAGCAGCATATAAGTCAAAGAGAATGGTTGGGTTTTTTAATAAATACAATATCACATTGGGTCATTCCACAGCATACTACCCGCAGGGCAATGGACTAGCTGAGTCTTCAAATAAATCCTTGGTAAACATTATTAAGAATATGTTGGAAGCAAACAAAAAGAATTGGCATAAGAAGCTTGTCAATGCTTTATGGGCCAACAGAGTGAGCAGTAAGAAATCAATAGGTATGTCACCTTTTGAGTTGGTATATGGTACCGATACAATGTTTCCTAGATCCCTTGCAGTCCCGGTCATGAGATTATTGCAGGAAGTCGGCAGTGAAGAAGATGATATTTAGCGTTGGATTAATCAAATGATTCACCTTCAACAAACAAGAGAAGAGGTTTCTCAAAACACTTTCCGGCTGCAAGAGAAGATAAAGAAGATTTATGACCGCAAAACCAAGGCAGAAAAGTTTCAGCTGGAAGATGTAGTGCTGCGATGGGATGCACGAAATGAAGAAAAAGGAAAGCATGGTAAGTTTGACAATCTATGGAAAGGACCGTATAAAATCTCAGCCTATCGAGGACATAATGCATTTTTGTTAAAGGAAATGGATGGTCAAGAATGCTCAGGAGGACCAGTGAATGGTAGGCTCTTGAAACACTACTATTTTTGATGCAGTTTGCTGAAGTTGCTTCACCATCATTATATATACCAGTTTTCTTTCCTTGCAAGATTTGAAGTACAATGTCATTTGAGCTTGGGGCCCGAAGTGAAGGCTATAAAGCTTAAATGATTTGTGATGAGTTTAGTTGGTTTTTGAGTCATTTTTCAGTTTGTATCGAGTCATCATTCTTCAAAATTTTCAAAAAAAAAAAAATTCAGTCTTTCATTTGTTTGACTGTATTGGCCCAATCAGCTAGGCACTTGGTCTACGGTGTTCTTGACACTTCCAAGGAGCTGCCATCCCCAATAAGGCCAATGTTAGCGTCAGTATATGCATACTTCCATCAGGGATCAAATCCGCTCTTTGCATTTTCATTTTAGGTGTCTCATACTAAATTTTGGATCATTCCATTAGGTCATGTTAAAATGGTCCATTAAAAGTTGTATTTTTCTCTGAAAATCAAACATTCCCTCATGAGGTACATTTGCTGACCCATTTCCATGTTGTATTCATTTGAGGTTTCAAATATGTTACTGTAAGTGTCAAGGTAGTTGTCTTTCCAATAGGTTTTAGGGTTCATTTCCAAGGTATTTCCATTAGGTCCTAGGGTTCATGTCCAAGGTATTTCCATTAGGTCTTAGGGTTCATTTCCAAGGTCAAAAGCATGATTTCAAGTGTAAATATAGGGTAGCAAAGGTATGAGGATGAAAAATAAACAAAGAGTAATTGCCAATAAGTCATAATGATTGTATAAAGATGTTTTGTCACTAATGTAATTTTCATCTCAAAGAACATTTTTTGAGATGAAAACAGTGTATTTTAGTTGATTTATATTTTTCTTTTTTGATGTAATTCAACTCATTTCATGTAATAAGTGTTCCCAGCTGCCCCAATCATTTCTCTTTGCTACAAGAAAATGAAACCATTGAAGAAATTAGTTCAATCAAAGCATCATCCACCTGTCAAGAGCAAAAAGGGTCAAAAATTCAAAAAGGCATTAAAGTGAGAATTTGAAAAATGACAAAGAACTTTAGAAAGTGGGTATGCAAACTCATAAATTAAAGTCAATTCAAGTATGAAGTCTCTCAAGACACTCATGAAAGCCTCATTTGCATTCTAGCACTCTCACAACTCCTTAGAAAAAGAAAATTGGTGATTTTAAGGTGAAGTTGGGCAAAACAGAGTAAGAGGACGCATTTAGCAGGGTCGTTGAACATTTAGCCTAGTTGTTGCGCTCTTGTAAAGGTCGTTGTGCTTTTTCTAGAGATCCCAGTGTTATTTACAATGGCGTTGCACTTCTATAGAGGTCATTGTGAATTTGACTAGGTCGCTACGCATTCGCCTGGAAGGAGCTAAAACGTGGTAGAAACCCTCCATCGCCACCAAGTTTCCAAGTTGGTCATCATATACTTCAAAAAATCAGGTTTGTGGCAAATTTACTCACTCCTTCCCTCCATTATTCACCTACATAGGGTTTAAGTTGTTTGTTGTTATTCCTAAGATCAAACCCTAGCCATATATTCCCACCATATCAAATCACATTTCCTAGCTTTCATCACTATTCCCCCCTTCACTTAACAACTTTCCCCTATCACCTCCCTCATTCCACACATCCCCATCTCCTCCTCATCATCTCTCCTCACATCATTCCACATTTCCCATACCCATAGTCCATTCTACCATTTCCCTAGGGTTTTGATAGCAACAAATCATGGCAGAAGAAGAACACCAAATTCAGAGTGAGGAAGAAACACAACAGAGGAGGAAATATAAGAAAGGATGAAAAATTATCAAATATGAGCCAACAAACACTAGATAACTCATGGCATCTCCCATCACTGTCATAAGCTTCAAACATATGGGTTGTTTTGAGTTTTTTGAGAAGGTGGAAAGGACACAACATCATTATGAATTGACCAGACAGTTCATCATCAACCTCCATGACAACCAAGCAACCCTTGCTGGTTTCATCTTTACCATATTTTCTGCTATCATATCAGCTGCTACTGGGATCCCAGATGTTGGGGAAAAATGATTTAAACAGGTAGATTTGGATTATTACTACTATGAGCCATATCTTAAACTCAGCCACAAGAATGAAAGGAGGAGGATTTTTCCTTTCTCTTAACTCCTAGACAGATATGTTCCTATGATTAAAATCATCATGAAGTACTTCACATGTGAGGGCATCTTTTCTAGGCTCTATTCCTATCATGTTTGGTTACTCATGCATTTTACAAGAGTCAGAATGCTCAATATGCCCTACTATCTTTACGGGATATTGATAAGATGTCATACATTGCCTGAAGGAAAGATCATGATCATCAAATGCATAACATATTACACCATTCTCTCATCAAGATGATAGTCCTACACCGCCTTGATCATCTTAACATCACATGGGACAATTTCATATCCAATGAGATTTTTACAGTCCCACCTATTCAGCATGGACAAGAAGCCCCTTCATCCTCTCATCCACAACCTCCATTCCTCCACCTCAGCCTATACATCATTCATCTTCATCTCAAGACTCAGCCACACCATCACCTCCATCATCACCATTTCATCAACCTATTCATTCACCTAGCAGAGATAAAGGAACTGAGCAGGAGCATACTGAGCATGGTGAAAGCAACAAGCCCAAAAGGGCTGGTTTAGGTACCTTGGCTCATACCTATTAGAGAGGGCATAGGCAAGTGTTTTTCCCACTGATTATGGGAGGGACCTTGCCTTCTTCATCGACAAAGTAGGTACAAAAGGGTAAGGAAAAAGTTGTAGAGGCAAAGGTCGAGTAGCAGGAGGAAGACCTCCATGAGATAGATCATGATTTTCTATTAGTTGTGTTACACAAAATATTGTCACCATGACTATTTGCAGTCAGTATGGGTCTATCATCATTCATACTGTCCTCCTAAGTAAGTCTCAAACCTTAGCTCTTCATGTCAAGCTTTGGAAATGAGAGAAAGACCTTAAAAATCATTAAAGCTCTGGTTCTGCACTTTCTCTCACTATTTCCTGTGGTCCCGCACCCCCTGTTTATATTACCTGCGGACCTGCCCGCTCTATCTCTAAAGGACTGGGTGTGGACGCCTGTGAAAGTCAAAAAGGTGCAAGTTTATTCTAAAAAACTCACTTTGGGTTAATTCTAGATGATTATAGAAGGAATTTTGACGTGGATGGTTCGCTTCTAGGTGGTTCATGCATCCCAAAAGTGAAGGAGCTAATCCCTTGATGAGAGGAGCTATCCCTTTGAAGGAGGGATTTATCCCTTTGAAGATGGACCTAGTAACTTCCCTCCATTGCACTATAAATTAAGGCATTGGTCTGGTTGTTTGGGAGGTTAGAAGCTGAACATTTTTTAGGGTAAATGCTGGTGGAATTGAGACTTCCTAATTAAGCTTGAGAGGAGAGATCACATACCTTTTGGCTTCATTGGGAAGAGAGTGAAACTTGTCAAAGTAGAGGAGACTTCTTGTTGGACCCTGGGAGGAGCTTGTATAGCATCAAGGCATAGGTTGTAAAGTTCTTCTTTGATTTGAATTAATACAATCAGATTCATTTTTCTCAACAAATTGTCTTATGTGATTTGTTTCATGAATTCCTTGATCATCATGATAAGTATGCTTTATTATATTGGCTTTTCAGGTCCTATTTAATTTGTGTGCTTGTTTGTGTTTGCAGATTCGCTACAAGGGATCTCATTTGGATCAAAGGAGCGAGGCTTCCACAAACTTGCATTGGACCCAAGGTAGGCCTCAAACACTTGTTTGCCTTTGTTTATAAATTGCATACTTACAGAAAAATAGGATTTGATTGGCTTTCTTGTCACTAGATAGCATTAGATACTAGGGAGGTCGGTCTTGTCCACAAGAACGACTCATTCCGTGTGACAAAATGGGGACTCCACTGGGGACTTGATTTTTTTATTTGTTTTACTTTGACTTGAGAAACTATGTTTTTGTTTCTATTTTTGGCTTGTTGTGTGTGGAATTGGGTAGATTTAGTAGATGTTGGATTATTTTTTGTTTTTCATACTTTTGGGAGAGGACCGCACCCTTTGCTTGTAACATAGTGCGGACCTGTCCGCACTTTTGCTTTACACACAGAGCGGTACCGCACCTGTGTGGACTGCGGGCCTGCGGACCCTGCTAAAATTTTGAAAAACTTAAGATTTTCTCTTTAAGTCAGCTTAGGATTTGTTTAGGTGTTGTTATCCCCTACCCAGACCTGCATGTGACTTGTCAGGAAATTTTCTTATGTTAATTCCATTGGTATTAGGATTTTAGGTGAAATTCCTAGAAGTTTTGGTTACTGGGCTTGATTTTCATTTCGGTCTTGTAGTAGCTCAGAGCTTAGAAGCCTTAGAAGCCTCAGATCACCTTAGTTTTTACTGGCCTTCTTATGAGTCTGACCATTTGAAAAATCTGCCTTTGTTGAGGAATCCATCTTGTGTTTCTCCTTGCGAAACTTCGAAAAGACTTGTGTTAAAAGTTTTGGATTTCATTTTTAGAAAAGAAAACAAAAATTGGTTGTTTTTTGATTGATTTGTGATTCTAGACAAATTAGTCCTTAGTTTGCTTATAGCTAAGTAAAACATCCTTGAAAAGAAATCTTGTAAGCTTTTACTTCAAATAGTTCTTATCATTTATAGATCTCAAGATTAGATTTTTCTATAGTTTTGAGGGTTTTATAAAAATAAAAAATAAAAAATCTCTTTTGGAAAAAGTTTGTTTTTGTAGTATTTGAGTGTTTGAAAGAAAAGGGAAATTTTTGTGAGCATAACTAGTTGTCTCATCTTTGAGTGCATTGGAAAAGACAAAAAGCTCTTCTTTTGATTTGTTTGTTAAGGAAAAGATTTGTTTTTACAAGTATTTGCATTTTCAACTCTTTCCTAGCTAGAAATTCATTGAAGGGAAAAGATTGCTTATCATCTTAAGTGCATTTTTTAGTGATTTCGAGTCGAGTCTTCACACCATGAGTTTCATCTATGCACCTCTTGACTTAAAGAAAAACCAATAAAAATAACGCTTAAAGTAAAATCTATCTAGTAATCTTTTTATTTCTAGGGCTCTATTACAACAACATAGCTTAGGCTAGTATCTTGGAGTAGGGAGTAATTAACTCTCCAAGATAGTAAAACAAACAAGTAGTTGTATCTTGCGGTAGGAGATAATATCCAATTGTTACATCTATGCTTTGGGAAAGCTCCTCTTAAAGGAGAAGCACAAGATCGTGTCCGAACCAGTGTGGGAATCAATCCTTCCTCATTGGGAACAATGCCAGATATTCACGTATTAAAAATGGTAAACCTCGGATTAACCATTTTCGAGGAGCCTGGGGTCACTTGTTGGTAAACCTTGGATTATGTCAAGGAGCCTTCAAGGGGATTGAGCTTGTTACTCTACCCTTGCATGCGTATCGGATCGTAGACTGTTCCCCCAGGTATATTTGTTTCCGTTGGTAACCATAGTGACCATATTCTATAGGATTCTTTCCTAAGGTGATGGTGGAGGGAGGATCCCATTGTACTTGGAGCAGACGTTGGCTAAACTCACTTGGATTTTCTGGGGGGTCCTCTTCACTCGAGACGGTTTAGTGGAGAAAACTTTTGCCAGTCTATTCATTAAGCAGGTTGCCGGGGTAATTGTTCCAACCGCCATTTCTGTATTGAACTCTACGACGTTGGATTTCATCACCAACTAGTGTTTTCAGTACGGAAAGTTACTGTTTGTGTGTGGTTTGATCTCCTAGATTCTTTAGGCATGTTATTAAAAATTGTTTGGTTCTTTAGAGGCTTTAGGTGGTTTTCATTGAGATTTTTCTTTGTTTGTGTGTGAAGTAGTTAAAATATTTAATCGTGGCTGAATTGCTAAGGAAGTCCCATAGACTTCAGGGCCAACCTCTTGAGTTTTCACCGAGCCAGCCTGAAGGGCTACAAGCCCTTGTAACTCCTAGAGACAGTAGAGTTGGGTCACCTGAAGAAGGAGAATCTTCTTTAGTGGTACATCCTGATTATCAAGCTCTAGTAGCAGATTATAATCCACAATCTGTTTATGTTTCCGAAGTTACTGGTATTTTTTCATCTACTAGTGATTTAGGTGAGGAACCTGATATATCCAAACCTGAAACTAAATTTGCTGCTACGCCAACATCAGGATTTGCCTCTCCAACTTCTAGTGGTCCTGGTTCACCCAGGGTAGAAAGAATAATTACCCAAAATCTTCCTTCTGGACTTATAGCTATTGAAGAACTTGCTACTCCGGAAGAAGAAGGTATCCCTATCCCTGAAAATCAACATGTTATAGAACTTAGGGAGCGTGAATCAATCTTTTACAGTCAACCTAGGAGTAGCGCTTGGTATCTTTCATTGACCAATTTTTTGGAAAACCCGGGACTAAGTTTTTCACCACCTTGCATTCCTTTTCACCCAACACCTAGGGGTTATTATCCTCCGTTAAATATGTCAAGGCAGTCCTCCATGTTTTCTCAATCTGCAGAAACCTTTTTATATGGCGGTCCTTCTGTTCCCTTTGGGTATCAGTCACTTACTGGTACTTTTTCGGGAGCATCTCCTCAACCTATTGAACAAGGGTTATTAACTGGAAATAATGGAACTAAAACGTTGAGTGTAGAAGATATTCTTGTGATGTCAGGTACTATTCCTAATCTTCAACCTTAAGGTGGCCAGTTACCGCTTGGGGGGCAACCTCAAGGATAGTACATGCCTACGGGACAGTACGTTCCTCAAGGTCAACCCCAAACTCAATATGTACCTCAAGGTCAACCCCAGTATCAATATGTACCTCGAGGTCAACCCCAGTTTCAGTACGTGCCCCAAGGTTATCAACCTCAAGGTCAGTACCCAACTCAAGGTTACCAACCACCTTCCGGTCAATCATTTGTCCAAGGAGCCGGAAATGTACCTTTGAATTATCAACCCTACCCTCAACCCGGTTATGGTCCTCAATATTCTCAACCTGCTATGGGTTCGTACCCCGGAATGAACTTGGTGTGGGATCCATCTCAATCCCAACAGTTCTTGCAACCGAATGTGCAGTTTTCATCTCAATCTGGACAACCCTTGGTTTCTGGTTCACCCCAGCAACTTGTCCAGTCTACTATTCAAACTTATGCACCTTCTGTAGTTTCTCATCCTAGGCCTAGTACGCCTCATACTCCGCCTCAAACGACTGTTGCAACTGCTACAACATCTGTTCAATCTACCCCACCTACTTCTGGAGTATCGACAGCTCCGGTTTCTAATGTTCCTGTATCAACTCCTTAGACATCTTTACCTCAGTCTGGATCCACAATTCAGACTTCGGTTCAAATGCCTGTAGGACAACCTGGTCCAAGTACGGTTGTCACAAGTCAACCTCAATTTACTTATCAACCGTACCAGTGATAGTACCAATTCGGTCCTGCTGTGCAGCAGCTAGTGTATCAGTATCAACCGTACCCTGGGTATACATATCAACAACCTCAAAAACCCCAGTACAGTCTGGTTAATCTTGGTTTTCCAGCAGGATATAATATCCCAAATGCAATTCCAATTCCTAGTTATCCTGGATATCCTCCTCCTGGGGCTGGTCTCATGACCCATGGTTTCAGGGACCCTAATCGTCAGTTACCCTTCATTGCAACTTTGGACTTGCCTGACTTGTCGCGCCTTACGAACGATCCAATTAACTATCTAACGTTTTGGCCGCCAATGCTAAATAAGTTGCCTAGTGATATTCCTAAGTTTGAAGGCAAATCAGGAGAGGACCCGTCGAACCATGTGATGACTTATCACCTCTAGTGTGCGTCTAATTCCATTTCAGATGATTCAATCCGTTTAAGGCTTTTCCAACGCACTCTAATTGGTCTTACGGCCAAGTGGTACATTGAGTTACCGCGAGCCACTTTTTATAACTTTAGTCAGTTAGCTACTTCGTTTTTAACTCATTTTCAGTTGCCAGTCAGATATGACAATGGCACAGAATTATTAACTTCATTAAAATAGTCAACGTCCACTTACATTTCAGATCACATTCATGAATGGAGACGTCGACAGCGTTTAGTGAAAGTTTTTATTCCGGATCAGATCTTAGCTGAATGGTTTGTAAAATCTTTATTACCAAAGATCACTGAGGATGTAGCTAAGGCATGAGTCGTTACTGAGGAGCAAGTAATTGCTCAAGCTCAGTACCTTGAATTAGTTTATACGCAGTCAGGTACGTTCCGATCTTCTTAAACAAAATCAAATAACTACATCTCCTTCAGGGTCTCATGCCACTGACGGTATGATTGGTATGATTAATACCAAAAGTAAGAAGAAATCTTCCAAGAATTCTTCTCCTATCATAACTTTACCAGATTCCCCAACAGGAGATTCTTCCGCGGAAATTTCCGCCGATATTCATGTTGTAGAGTCATCTATAGCCAAATCAAAATCCGGTGGTAAGAAGAAAGGGAAGAAGAAAAATAAAATAGATAAAAATTCGAAAGAGAAACCAGAAAAAGCGGAATCAACTGATGAGAAACGCAAACCTCGTTATCCTTGTCTCATTTGTGACGAAGAGCATTTTACAAGAGACTGCCCTCATCGTGCAGAGGTTGCGAAAATTTTCAAAGGTTCCCAAACGCCTGTTGTTTTGAAGGATCCTTTTCCTAGTCAAGACAGTAAGATGATAGGTTCTTCCTCAAATGCCTCTGAAGAACCCATAATGATGATGTCCCATGTTAGGATTGCGACTCGATCGCAAGATTATGGCAGTAAAAGTCCTGTTGGTGGTAAGGAAGCAGAATCTTCTCATTCGAACCCATCAACTTCAACTCCCGGTTCCGATCCACTACAGATCAAGAAACCTAACCCAGAATGAGTAATCAAACTGCCCGCCAAGGGTATCTTCGAAAGTTAGCTTTCAATCCACATGCGAGAGCGGCTCAGAACTATAACATTGTTGAAGATTTGGTTGTTTCACCTTCAGCAATGTCGGCTTTGGAAGTGCTGCAATCATGTCCAGCACAGCGTAAATTACTATTGTCGGCTATAGGAGCTGTTGACGTTCAGGACTCGAACCTTATAATTTTCGATCTAGAAAATAGTACACCGCACTTACCTCATCAAATGGCTTTCCAGATCCTAGTGTTAGTCAAAAACAGACCTTGTTATAGGACTGTGATTGATGAGGGAGCCTCAATGTGTATTATGTCGATACAGTGTTAGAGATCGCTTGGTTCTCCTACGCTAAATCAATCCCCAACGATTCTAAAGGCTTTTGATGGCCGTGGGTTTCATCCTTTTGGAATTCTACAGGATTTACCTATAGGGGTTAAAGGCAAAACTATTAATCTAGATGTGGAGGTGGTTGATGCCCCTCTAGATTACAACCTTCTCTTGGGTCGTGGTTGGTCTTACGGTATGACAGTTGTCATTTCATCGGTCTTTCGGCTTATAAAGTTCCCTCATAATGGAAATATTGTAACTATAGACCAGCTGACTTACTTTTCATCTGACCCAGCCTCTTCTGAAAGTATTCAGCATGTCGGCAAAACAACATCCCGTATAAGGATGTTGGAGTAGGAATAGTTAAAGATTCTGGTTTACTAGGAACTTTTCCTTTTCCTCCTATCAACGCATCGTCTTCTACTGCAACCATTCATATGATTTCGTCATACACTATTGTTTATGATGATCCTTGGATCGTACCTTCCGAATCTGAGATAGACTCATTTGGTGATGCTATGCCTTTGAGTCCATATGAAATCGCGTATCAGGTCGTGCAGTCGTTTTTCGACCCTTCTTCAACCAAAATTGACTTAATGAATGCGGTCCATGAGGAATCACTTTCAACATCAAACTCGGATTCAACAACGTTTTCCGAACTTGTTCACACTGATGAGCAAATTCGTGAAATCCTATGTGTCGATGACTTACCATGGGAAGATCTTCATAATAGATATTCGTTTTTACTTGAGATTGATTGTTTTGAAAATGATTTTTCATCTATTTTTATGACTGAATATGTCAAGGAACCTCAGAATCCAATGAAAAATCATGATTCAGAGTTAAATTTGGGAAATATTTCTCGAACTATTCCTATTGACATTTCGGTTAAGCCTAGAATTGTTGAAAACATTCATATAGGTGCCTCTTATACGGAAGATGAAATTCAAACATATAAGGCCCTATTTCAAGAATTTCGCGACGTGTTTGCCTGGTCATATGAGGAAATGCCAGGAATTGACCTAACAATTGTTTTTCATGAAATCAAAACTTACCCGGATGCTAAACCCGTCCGGCAACGTTTGCGTCAGATCCACCCACGAAAAGCTGTTGTTATTAAAGCGGAAGTTGAAAAATTACTCAAAGTAGGTTTCATTTATCCGATTCTGTTAACGGATTGGGTATCGAATATTGTTCCTGTTAACAAAAAGCAAGGGACAATAAGAATATGTATCGATTATAGGGACATTAATCGAGCCTGTCCAGAAGACAATTACCCAACTCCCTATATCGATCAAATCATTGATGATTGTGCCGGCAGTTAAATATTCTCCTTCATGGATGGCTTTTCCAGATACAATCAAATCAATATTCTACCTGCTGATCAACCAAAAACGACTTTCATTTGTCCATGGGGGACATTTTCTTATTGCAAATTACCTTTTGGGCTCAAGAACGTCAGGGCAACTTTTCAAAGAGCCATGTCTTACGCGTTTCATGACATCAAGCACATTGTGCAACCCTATCTCGATGATTTACTTGCTCATTCATTATATCAAGCTGATCATCTCATCCATTTACGAGCAATCTTTATGAGGTGTAGGCATTATCGGATTAGGTTGAATCCACACAAGTGTGTTTTCTGTATAGAAACGGGTCGATTACTGGGGTTTGTTGTTTCGAAAGCTGGCATCCGCGTCGATCCCTCGAAGGTTGAAGCTATTGTCAAATTGCCTCCTCCTTCGAGTCTTCGCCAACTCCAAAGTTTGCAGGGGAAAGCAAACTTTTTACGTCGATTCATTCCTAACTACACCGAGATCACAAAGGGTTTTACCCGGTTGTTGAAACAGAATACTCCATTCTTTTGGGATGAGATAGCTGATAAATCTTTTGATGCACTAAAACACGCATTGACCCATGCACCGTTATTGCATCCTCCCAACTACAACCAGGACTATTTCTTGTATCTCGCCGCCTCCCATTCCACCATTGGAATGGTGCTAGTTCAGGAAGATGAATTCGGTACTGAACATGTGATATATTACCTTAGTCGAACTTTAAATCCAACTGAGCTAAAATACTCACATGTGGAGAAATTGGCATTGGCAACTGTTCAAGCTGTCCAACGTTTTCGTCATTACATTTTACTACGTAAAAATATAGTAATTTCTGATTGCAACCCTATGATATATATTTTGACCAAAAAATTGCTAGGGGGCAAGTACTCCAAATGCATTGTGATCCTGCAGGAGTTCTATTTGGAATTTGAAAAGTATAAGTCGAAGAAATCTTTAGTTTTTGCGGAGTTAATGTGTGACTTCCCGCGTGCTGACACGGAAACTGTGGTGGAGGAGACCATTGCGAACGAATCCTTGCTTCTAATCAGCAGTTTAGATCCGTGGTATGGGGATTGGTTGAAGGGAAAGTACCCCTAGGGTCCTTTGGGCTAAGACTCTACCAGACTGAAAATTGCTTATTTAAAGAAACACACACACAGCCATCTTTTTTACTTTTAAGCAAATTCTGATGTTTAGGGTACATACCTAAGGTCCTACGTTCGAGAAGACCGTTAGGGTGCAAACCCTTCTTGGAGTTCCCTTCTTCTTTCTTTGACCTGCAAGACAAACAAATCAAAGAACACAACAGTACATGTATAGAAGTTTATATATAAATCATCTTTATGCTATAAAGTTAGTTATAAAAAGTCTTTAAGTAACCACTTTCATAAGAATTCAACACAAGAATCTCATAAGCATAAAGAAAGATTATTCGGGAACAAAGACGTGTTTCTTTATATACAAAGGCAAATAAAGTACATATATCGGAAAGATATCACCTGAACACCTTCAGCAGGCTCCAAGCAAGCTTCCTCCCGGATTCGTTCCAGCCTCCAGCCTCCAACAAGAGCTCCTTCCAAGTCTTACTCAATGATGATGTCAAGGATGAATGATCACCAATACACATGGAAACAAGGGTTTCCTATGCAAAATGGGGGAAGTGCAGAATGCACCAAGGACTTCAGACCTGGTCTAAGGGAAAAATCTCAGCATAATAATCTTGCTCTCCTTTCTCTCTTTGGCCTTCCCTTTGATGTCTTTTTATACCCTCTCCAAAGTAGTTTTTTAGTTAGGAGTTGGTTGGGAACAGTTGGGCCACGGGCACTAACAGGTGATCCAGCAGGTAAACCCGCGATCACCGCCCGAAAAAGAGGAAATTATATATTTTTTTAAGTGTTTTAATAGATACACGCGGGTTGGGTATGACATACCCGCGTGTACACGCGTTTAACACAGGGCAAAGTCGCGTATAGGGAATAAAACACTGTTTTTTAAATTTTTGGACCAGGTCTGGAAGGAGGGGTTGCCCTAGGCCATAAGTGCAGCATCACAAACCATAAGAGTGAGATTTGGAGCTATAACAGATGCCCCCTAATGTATGAGGTCAGAAGGGGAACATGATGGCCGAAATACATTAAGTAAGTACAAGGAAAGGAACTCTGCCGAAAAACCGAGGAGGACTTCACCAGAATTCAGCCTGCCAAGCCACCGAAAGGAGATCAGAAAGAAACACTGTCTGAGGCGGGCATACCCATGCTCAGGAAAAGTAAAGCATGTCCGCATATCAAGTACAAGCGGATCCACTAAGTATACAAGTATAAATGACTGTAAAATACATAATGGATCATCTGATCATAATGAGTAAGTACATGTCTGAATATCACATATAAAACTGTCAATGATGCTGAAAGATGCAACGGATCACTGAAATCAAAGACTGATCCCACAAGGTACCAACTGAACATGATGGAATAGGATGGTACTACACTGCAAACTCAGGTGCCAGCATATAGAATGTCGCCATGACTGACTGCAACATATAAGGTGGAGTGGTATCAACTAGCAGCAACAGGAGCAACTGTCAAGTGAACCAATGAATGCTGATACAACCTGAGGTCTTCACCGACCGCCGTGGTACATTTCTACACCATGGGAATAAATGATCTGAAGTCGACCATGTGAGAAATCTTTTGATTACCGGTCATTGATGTATACCGTTAACAAACGCGAGACTACTCACCGATAATGATAATGAGCGTCAAGGTACCCAGTACAATCTAACAAGTGTGAATAGATGAGCTGAAGTCGAACACCTGTAAGAATCTATCAATCAGGAGACAATGATGGTTTCCCACTGTCGATAGCGAGGAATCTGCCACTAATGACTGCAAACCCCAAGGTACTGCCAAATGGACTCTAGATCTTTGCCCCAGAGCAATGAGTCGGAGTCGATAGGGAAAGATCCGCTAGAAGGAAGGCATTAAGGCATCCTCCATCAATCTAGCGCGAGTGTAACCCGTAGGCCAATAATGTGGAAGGAATCGGACGAAAAAGATGTAGTAACCCAACCGAAGTACGTTTCCGGCATACACAAGATGTGGCTAGCGCACGGCAGAAACCCTCTGAACCAACCAATAATGAAAGCTGACACAGAGGCGAGGTATCCACCAATAGGGTCAAATGGAAACCCAGGTACTGCACGAATCCCAATGTGTGATAATGTATGCTGATGTCGAACACAAGGGAAACCACTCAGTCAAAGACCCATGATACTGATCGATGCTGAGCACAAGGTGACCTATCAATAATGAAAATAGGGCCAGGGTGCAGTCTCTAGGTCTGCCCTCAGAGCAATGTGTCGTCGTCGATAAGGACAAGACCCGCCAGCAAGAAGTCAATGGGGACCTTCTCAAACCGGCACGAGTGAAGGACCAATATAACTGATGTGATGATAGACATGACACTGACAACCAGGGATGGCCGACTGAAAAATGAGTCAAGAGACACCGCAGAAAGGCCGACTCAGGCTAACTTCCCTTGAACAAAAGCACTACTCAATGTGACTATGTGACAGCATATAATGAATCTGTATAAGTTCGTCATGCAGGAGGCACGAACGAACCCTCCATATGATTGGAAGAGATAACCAATCGGGGGAGGACTGACTCGATAACAAGGTTATGGCTTACCTAAGTCAAACTAAATCCCACCCATACGGAAGAGACTTTGTTTTGAGTGCTTTGTTCAAGGGCGACACGACTGACTCTAGCTGCCAACAATAAATGGAAATAATGTCCCTGTTCCCGCTCTTTTTGGAATATTTATTTTTTTGTCTTTTTCTGATAAGCCGGAAAAAGAATAAAAGAATGCTATGGTACAGTGGAAAGAACGAGTGTCGGTGAAACAGATGATCTAGTTCCTGGGAAAGGAACGTTCCTATGCTCAATGCAGGGAGGTGAAAAACTGGTCAGGGAAGTGCAGAA
This sequence comes from Pinus tabuliformis, assembly GCA_031772625.1. NCBI lineage: Eukaryota > Viridiplantae > Streptophyta > Pinopsida > Pinales > Pinaceae > Pinus > Pinus tabuliformis. The sequence goes on along the minus strand of CM062820.1, from coordinate 127,004,810 downwards.
TGCACCAAGGACTTCAGACCTGGTCTAAGGGAAAAATCTCAGCATAATAATCTTGCTCTCCTTTCTCTCTTTGGCCTTCCCTTTGATGTCTTTTTATACCCTCTCCAAAGTAGTTTTTTAGTTAGGAGTTGGTTGGGAACAGTTGGGCCACGGGCACTAACAGGTGATCCAGCAGGTAAACCCGCGATCACCGCCCGAAAAAGAGGAAATTATATATTTTTTTAAGTGTTTTAATAGATACACGCGGATTGGGTATGACATACCCGCGTGTACACGCGTTTAACACAGGGCAAAGTCGCGTATAGGGAATAAAACACTGTTTTTTAAATTTTTGGACCAGGTCTGGAAGGAGGGGTTGCCCTAGGCCATAAGTGCAGCATCACAAACCATAAGAGTGAGATTTGGAGCTATAACAGGGATATCATCGTTTATCTCCAAACCCAATCCTTTCGGCCAGAAATTTCAAGGTTAGAATGTCGAAAAATACGATTCCAGTCCCAACAATGTTATTGGACATACACTTTATCGTCGTGGGGCGAACTCTGTTTTTCGACGTTGTTTAACTCATGAGGAAGCTGAAAGGGTTCTAAATGACTGTCACTCTAGAGCATGTGGCGGTCATATGTCTGGGTTTGCCACAGCCCAAAAGATATTGCGCGCTGGCTATTTCTGGCCGTCTTTGTTTAAAGATTATATTAATGCGGTCCGAAAATGCCACAACTGCCAAATTTCTGATCGAAAGATGCGCGCTCCACCTACTCCTCTCCACCCTATAATTGTCATCGGTCCTTTTGCGAAATGGGGTATCGATTTTATTACATGTAACCCTCACTCGGTCGGGGGGCATGCGTATATCATCCTTGCGGTAGATTATTTTACCAAGTGGGCCGAGGCAATGCCTACATTTGAGGCAGACAGCAAAACTGCTGCGATTTTTGCGTTCAATCATATAATTGCTAGGTTTGGTGTTCCATAAGACATTATCACTGATCATGGGCGTCATTTTCGAAACATTATGATGACTGAACTTACAGGCCAACTTGGCTTGCGTCATGACAGTTCAACTCCATATTATCCACAAGCTAATGGTCTGGTTGAAGCCATCAACAAAGTTCTATTCATCATGATTCGACGAATCATTGGGATTCATAGGTCGAATTGGCATAACATGCTTTTTTCAGCGCTTTGGGCGTATCGAACCTCAGTAAAAACTTCAACCAGGTTCACTCCTTTCCAACTAGTTTATGGCCTGGAAGTTGTGTTACCCATTGAATGCGAAATCCCGTCATTGCAAATGGCCATCGAATTACTTCCAGCCACTTCCGAAGAGAAAAAACGTTTGTTATACTTGGCTCAGCTAGATTAGAATCGACGTGATGCTGCATTAGCGATCGAAACTCATGCCAAACGTATTAAAGCTCAGTATGATCGAAATGTTACCCCTCGAAATTTTTCGGAAGGAGACCTAGTCTTATTGTATGATCAAGCAAATGATAAATTAGGCGCTGGAAAATTCGTCCCTATGTGGCGTGGTCCTTATGTTGTTAAGCAAAAGCTAGCGAAAGGGGCCTATGAATTGGTAGACTTTGACGGGGTCTCTTTAGGTAAACCCAAAAATGGTCTTTATCTGAAGAGGTATTATGATTAAAATCTGGGTGTGGAGATTTTTAGTTAGGTTAGTTTTCTTTCTAGCTGGTGTGTTTTAGTTTAAAAGTGTGCTTAGCTTAGAGAGTGTTTTTCGTCATTATTCCTACTTATCTTGGTTTTACTCTTGATATTGCAGATGTCAACGCCTCTCCAAACATACATTGGTTTTGCTGATGGTGCTTGTCGTAATACACGGAACATTTCTTCCGCAGCTTGGGTTATCTATTCGCCCTCTGACAAGTTGGTATCTATGCATGGGGTAAGCCTCGGTCAAACAACAAACAACATTGCAGAGTATAGTGTAGTGATTGAGTTATTATCTGAATCTATTTCATTTGAGATTCGGAGTTTGATAGTGAGGTTAGATTCTGAACTCGTTGTATTACAACTTAATAGAGTATATGCCATTAGAAATCCAGTGTTATTGAGATTATTTTTGAGAGTGCGTCTCTTGGAACGTGAATTTGATTATATTGAATATCAACATATTCCAAGATATTTAAATACATTAGTAGATGCAATCGCTTCTCGAATGTTAAGTAGACATTTGCAATAATCATATAAGTAAATTTAAAAACATTCCATAACATGTTTTACAAGATAATCCGGTAATAGTGATATAGTATAACATAGGAGTGTGTCAAAATATACATCGTCTTCGATCATAGGTTGAAAAACACCTTATGATCGACAAAAATGATAGTACAAAAAGCAAAAAATGTCACATGTGTCTACAACAGGCGATCATCCTATCACTGGTGATGATATCGATAAGAAACCACTGTACGGGCCACCCTGCAAAGGAACCTCCTTAAAGGTCCTGGGACCCCAATCATATAGCGTTGTAGCCTAAGAGGAATGTCATCTATGCTAGTCTCCGGAATGTCTGTTGTCAATCGCTCTAGATGACTCTCCAATTTGGCCAAGGTCTCTGCTGATTCGTCCTATGGGACTGGTGCTGCTGCAGCTGGTTGTTTCCTCTCATAGGGCCGGAGAATGGCTGGTCGCCGTGGACCTACATCTGCATTTGAAACTTTTACTCTCAATTTTGGGACGAGATAAAAACAAAAAAAATTAAATTAGCAAAATGTTGGAAATGATTTTACCTGAGTCATCCCATTGCTCTCCTGGTGGAAGAGCCATGTCTGGGTCACCACGAAAATCTACCCCAGCGTAAGGAAAGTCTTGAATAGAAAAAACCTAGTTTTCCAACCAATGGAAATACTCAGGAGTGAATCGAACGACCTCTGTCCCCTCCTCAGGATGACAGGCCATAACTGCAACCCGTTGCATCAGTTTGGGCTCTCGAGGAAGTCCAGCTCCAACAGTGAGGTGCTGTGGGACCAACATTGGAACCCTCTCCAGACCAAAGCTCACGACTAAAGCACCATATCCAAAGGTCTTCAGTTGTCCGTTCTTGGCTCTAGTCGGTTGGCCTTTTATATTAGCCAACACAGCATCGCACCAGTTGAAGATGGTGCCTCGGAAGCAGTCTACTGCCATCCGCATCTGGGATCCAGTGGCCACATGTAGTGCTACGCTCCTGCGGAGCCTGGTAATAGTAAACGCAATCACTTTCAGTTCAGGAAGGGATATGGTTTTGATATCTATCCCTTTGTCTCTAGTCTGGTCATTGCAAAACTCTAGCCAGAGGCTATTGACAGACTGGCCACCTGGCCTAGTCCCGAATAGAGTCAAGTGTTCACCTCTCTTAGGCAAACCAGTCAAGAAGTAAATATCTGCTGGCTCCATTTCGAGCTGGTGACCACCAATGAAGAAGCACTGGTCCTGTATGCTCCACCTGTCTACTAGCCACTGCAAAAAGTCCACATGGGCCCTCATGCCAGGTATGGCCCAGAATTTGTATAAGCCGCATGCCTTCAATGCATCAATCGAACGTTGATGATTTATCATGACAAGATCTACATCCTCGTGCTCCTGTTCTCGCCAATCAAGCATGATGTATGCTCTACATTCAACAAAAAGGCGAATTAGAATGTCTAAAAGCAAAGTTTTTGGGTGAATTTTGTGAAATTTAGGTTTAAAAACCCTTGCTGTGGGGACCGCACCCTCTCTATTAGAGACAGTGAGTGGGTTCACACCTTGCCTTCATGGCAGGTGCGGACCCCTGACTTTTTTCCCGTTACGAAAAAGTCAAGGTCCATAGGTTACCTGTGCTATGCCTGCGGGCCCCCGCACGCGGGTTTCTAACCTAAGAATCCCTTAAAAAATGAAATTAAAACCTAAAAAAAACTTTGAAATGGATAAAATGAAAGAGTAGGATGATGTGGATTACCTGGAGGAGACGGCATTCGATTCCAACGAACGGATTTTCTGCAATCTTCACTGGAAGTTTCTCACCAAAAGCTCTATTTTCTCACCCATAACTCAAACGGTAAAAATGAATTTACAAAAGTCCTTTTTATAAGTTTTTTGAATAAATGAGTTTTTAATTTGTTTATGTTTCACTTTAAAGAGGTAACTTTTGCAGCATTTTTATCCATTTTAAACAGGTATGAGTAATGTTTGAGTTTTTGTTCAGGATAACAGATTTTTCAGGCGAAATCGGTCATTTTCGACGAAAAAACTTTAGAGTCACCTTTAAGCTCTTTTCTGACTCCTAAAACATGAAAAGATTACCGAGTTTTTCTTTTTAAACTCGTTAAAACGGAACTAAAAAGACGGTCCACTTACAACACTTTTCTTACCGTAAAAACATGAAAAGATTGTCGGATTTTTGTCGTTTCAAATTCGATATTGGTTATAAAACGACGTGTCATTGATCGCTTTTTTACTTTTTCGGGTCAGAGGCACTAATTACGAAAAGTACTCCTTGGTCATAATGATCAAGCGGTTCTCTCAAGTATTATTTTATACTTTTTCAGGCTTGGGAGACACAAATTTATGAAAAAGGACAACCATGGAGATTTCTTAAGTTTTTTCAGACTCTCTAAAATTGAAAAACGCCGAGTTTCTCCTATACTGGACTCGTTAAAATTTAACAGTAAAGGACCTGTTCAATTACAAACAGGAATGGACCACTCCTTCTTAGGGTTCGAATTTAAACTAAATTGGACTCATCCGAAGGATGAGCTTATAATCAAGCAAATGTTATCCTCCTCAAGCTTCTCAAAAATAAAGAGGTACTTGCCAGAAATGGTGGGGGAAAGAGAGAAAAATGAGCCTGTTTGTCATACTTTGTAACCACTCTTGAACACAACACTTTTATTCACCTGGGTTGGGAAATCCTTTGCCTAACAGTTGATCAAACCATATTGAAAGTCTTCAGCCGGTTTCTGGGTATTAACTTTGGGTCAATTGTCACCAAACCATCTGCTGTGTCATTATGTTTTCAAGAGGTTAGTGAAAATAAGCCATTCATATGCAAAATATCTGTCATCCATCTTGACCATCCCTGAGTCAATCCTTGCAACTATATTTCTTCAAACTTGATCTATGATTTCATGTTGTGGGCTTGCCTACGACGGATCGCTTTCTATCGACTTCAGCTCATTATCTAGAAATATGATCTACAAATTGTCAGTACCTTGGGATCTGCATGCCTCAATGGCAGGTTTCTCGCCTTCAACGATAGGTTGCATCATTTACCTTCGATCAAAGGATTCCGTGACATGTTCGACATCAATACATCTATTCAAATCTCATGGATTGTACTGAGTACTTTGAGAGCCATTGACATTACTGGTGGTTTCTCTCACACTTGTTAACAGTTTACATCATTGAATGGTAATCAAGTGGTTTCTACCATGTTCGACTTCGACACATTCATTCACATGGTTAGAATCGTACTATTTCGGGAAGTAGAAATGAAGACCCTGGATCTAGTTTCCACCATCCAGGCTGCGAGGAATTTTGTATTCATTATACAGTGGACTATTCATAAACAGATGGCTGCATCCATACTGTGTCTACATCTGTCTATACTTGTGATGTATTACAAGATCATTCCTATATCAGAGCAGTAGTTAGTTTTCTAGTCAGTTTTAATCTGAGTATGGGAATGCCTACCTCAGCGATGATATGATCTCATATATATATATATATATATATATATTGCATTGAATGTTTTTACAAGTTCCAACCAGGCTCTCCACAAGATGATCCTCGAAATGATAAAGTACTTCACTCTTCCTAGATGATAAATGAAATCCTCATCTACTACAGACTTCGCACTTTAGGGGGCAATCTGTTACACAAAATATTGTCACCATGACTATTTGAAGTCAGTATGGGTCTATCATCATTCATAATGTCCTCCTAATCAAGTCTCAAACCTCAGCTCTTCATGTCAAGCTTTGGAAATGAGAGAAAGACCTCAAAAATCATTAAAGCTCTGGTTCCGCACTTTCTCTCACTGTTGCCTGCGGTCCCTCACCCCCTGTTTATATTACCTGCGGACCTCCCTGCTCTGTCTCTAAAGGAGTGGGTGCGGACCCCTGTGAAAGTCAAAAAGGCGTAAGTTTATTCTAAAAAACTCACTTTGGGCTAATTCTAGATGATTCTAGAAGGAATTTTGACGTGGATAGTTCGCTCATAGGTGGTTCATGCATCCCAAAAGTGAAGGAGCTAATCCCTTGATGAGAGGAGCTATCCCTTTGAAGGAGGGCTTTATCCCTTTGAAGGTGGACCTAGTAACTTCCCTCCATTGCACTATAAATTAAGGCATTGGGCTGGTTGCTGGGGAGGTTAGAAGCTGAAATTTTTTTAGGGTAAATGCTTGTTACACAGTAATTTGTCACCGTCACTGTTACCCCTTTTCCCACACATTGGAGGACTTATTCCGAGACCTGTGAGAAGTGACATAACCTGAAAACACTTGCATTATATCCCCTTGAGTATATACTTCATATGCCCTGAAGACACCTTCTGCAAAATACCCATAAAAATAGCCCTTTTTCCATTGGCGCAGTTCCACTGTGTATCACTCGCGCCAATGAGGGAAATCCTCCAAAGAGGGCGCGCCAGCTGGCGCTCTGTCTGAGAGTCGCACTCGTGCCAACCCAGTTGGGTAAAGTTCTTAACAAACCAGCTTACGAAGGTTCTTCCTAACCCACTCATGAACTGAATCTATATTGAGTTGGGTCAGTTTGGCTTCAAATCTCCATAGAAGGGAAGTAGTTCTCCACCTCTCATGGAAGCCTCTTAGTGATAAAGCCAATCCCATGAATCTTGTGGATGACCCTAAATCCTTCTCCTCTATCTACAAAAGCTTTTCCTTTTGCTTTTGACAAGTTAGAGTCTCCAAGTTCCAAATTCTAAGTCCCAAAGTCTGAGAATTGCTAAGCTCATGCTACAAGAAGCCTTATTCATTCCCATGAGGCTAAATCTGAAGTGAGGAGATTCTTGTCCAAGTAGCCAAGGAGAGAGAGGCTTGTTCCCCATTCCCAACAAGCTTTGCAAGGCATGTCCTACTGATCACCCATCCAAAGGAGGATTTGACGTTAGAACTATGGTTATATTCTTCTTTGTTGTTTATCAATAATAGACGACTATCATTATGGTTCCACTCTTATTGTATTTGTAATGATGATTGAGTTATATCCTTTCTGACTGATATATAGTTGCATCTATTGTATTTTATGCTTGTGTTTGTGTCATTCTTTGCATGTGCAGGTGTCTGTTCATGAGGATCGTGGGGATTGTGACCGGCCGAAGCAAAGGAACGGGAGCGATGACTCTTCTACAAGTATTAGCGTTGGAATCCAGGTAGGCCCTCATCATCGGTCTTTGATTTGCAATTAGGAACCTGCGTGTTAGCGTTGTTTGATTCTTGCTAGACCCCATTTGGGCTAGTAGGGATCGCCTCTGTCCGTAGAGGGGATTTACCTCCACAACAATTTGGCGACTCCACTGGGGACTTGGCTTTTTGTCTTGTTCTTCGTTTTTTCTTGTTGTTTGATTTGTAAACTTTAGACGGAGCCTGATGTACGGCCAGATAGCCTTCAAAACGCTATTGCTCCGCATTAGCAAAGTAGATCAACGCCACTTCAGTCCATCTCCGGTTCGGTTTACGAGCTGAACGGCTTGGAAATTGCCTTGTTTCTTGGTTTATTCTACTTGGTTAGCCTTCTGGGTTGAATCCCTGTGTTGCTTCTTGCCCCTTGGTGTACCTGGGTACTGTTGACTTAGCTTTGGCTCGTTTGTTTTTTATTTTTCCATAGCAAACTTGGCTGGCGCTCTTTTATAGCGTTACAGTCACGCCAATTGGCACCAGTTGCACATTGACAACTTGTGCCAATCCCTGAAAGGCGCTAGTTTCAGCCTGACAGTCGTGCCAGGCCTGGGAACTTTTGAAGTTTGCTTGTCTGTGAACCCTCTGAGCTTGGTTTTTGTTCTGGGTACCCTTTTTTAGACTACTTGAGTGTGTTGGAGTCTTATTTGACTGGTTTTGAGTATTCTTTTTGAGAAATTATTAATTTGATTTCCTTTGGTCATTACTTGGAGGTTTGTCCCAGTGTTTTCACAAATTTGCATCTTTTTGCTTTTGTTTTTGCAAAAACATTTCCCCCTCATTCGCCGGGGCGGGCTAAATTGTGTATGGGTGTTAATCGCCTTTGAGTGTTTTTTTTTTTTATCTTTGGAATTCTCACCCAATTTTCTTGATTTGCACTTGATTGGTTCTTGGATTGCATTAAAATCATCTTGTGTTTGAGAATTCTCTTGCATAGATCACACTTGCATAATTAGAATTCTCATTTTCAGAACGTGCATAGATTACATTTGCATACTTTTCAAGTGAATTGTGCATAGATTACCTTTACCCTTTGGATGTTTGCCATTTTCTATCGATTTCACATTTCTAACCCTAGGGCATCTAGTGGCTTTGTGTGTCGAGCCTTCCTTAGGAGTTTTGGTCTTCTATTAGTCTAGTCAACTTTCTGATTGCTCCCTTGCACTTGTTTAGTGGTGGTTAATCGTTTTATTGCGTTATTTGGGTGACTTGCTTTGTTTTCACTTGAATTCCGCTTTGTTTCGCTTTGAGCCTAGATTACATGGCTCATTGGTGTCTTTGGGACTTTTCTCGTTCTTTGGAGGTTTGCTTTGTGATTTAGGGAACTGAATGTTTTTGCATTGAGTGAAAATTGTGTTTTTACTCTTTTGTTATCATTTCTCAAAGTTTTTTAGTGCGTTTTGCCATCAACAAAAGAAAAAATCTCTTTTGCTTCGCATTAGTTAATGAGAATTAGAACTCTTCATTTTGATTAGTGATTAGTGATCTTGAACAAAAGTTTGTTGATTTCCATTAGCTGCATTAGGGAAGTTCTTTGTTGTTTTGTGATCATTTCGTTTACGTGAAAGCTCTCAAACCCTCTCGTAACTAGCATTCATCGAATGAAATGACATATTTTGGCATATAGTTTGCATTTAGGGAAATTTTGAGAGATTACATACGATAAGGCCTGAAAACCGAAACCTAATGCAAGATCAACTTTAAAATGAACTGAATAAATCTAAAAACGCATTGGAACATAACGCACACATTTAGAGGTCTAGGCTAGAGACGTGCTCCGGCGTCGTTAAACATAGTCACTTTTGTTTCACTCAAGGTTGGGTGATCCTTCTTCCGTGACGCAATAGTGGTCTAGCACAGATTTGAGCTCCCACGTACCGTCGAGTATATGGGGAGATCCCACTAGGTTATCATCCTTTATCCATAGGAAACCGTGTCTGCCGCCTTACAAGCCGTAACGCACCGAACACAACATTCGGGAAGATTGACTGCCATATGGAAAGTCCTTGGTTTTCATATGATTGCCAAGGTGTATATGCAGTTTTACGGGTTGTCTGGTAAACCTTTTGCCTAGTTTCTCCAGAGTAGTCACTTTCGTTCCTTTTCGGACTCCCTAAAAGAAAAGGTCCATCTGAGCACTTGTCACTTCAGGCTCACTAAACATTCGAAGGCGACTAGAGTCATCTTTTTGTCCTTTTCTCGACTCTTTAAAGATGAAAAGGTCAAGTTTTGTTCTTGAGTCTTAAAATTTATTCGGCCACGATTCACATTTACCCGGTTAGATCTTGTTTACGTTAGTTTGAGTAGGGTTCTTTCTCATTTGTGATGGCAACTTTTCCAGAGTTTACCAACCCAGGCATCCCCTCTGATGGGAATCCTGGTCATTTCCCTCCTTTTGGAAATGTTGGTGCTCCTTACATGGCAATGTTGTCCCTTCCTGGGTTAACTGTTGGGTTGCCTGTTTGGTTGTTCTCAACCTCTCTGGTCCCTACCGTCTCAACTGCTATTCAATCAGTTCCTCCACCCGAACAACATCATGTTGATTCTAAGGTGGACCTCTCCCCTTCTTCGCCTGTTTCTGCGTCCTCATCTTCTACTTTGCCTGGTGAAAGTTTGGATTCAAGTAACCAGGTGGCTAAGAAGAAGAAGAAGAAGAAGTCTCCTAAGCGAGAGGTTAAAAGTACAACTCAAGTCGAGCCACCTTCTGCTCCTCCACGGAAGGTCAAATTTCCTTGTAGATTGTGCAAGGATGACCACCTTCTTCGTGATTGTCCTGGCATTCCCAGGATACTTGAAGTATGGTCTCACGATCCGGCTCGTCCCTCATCGTCCTCTAAAGCTCATGGCGATGCTACCTTCTTCACTCACAAAATTAAAGAGAAAGGGAATATTCGAATCCCCTGTAGACTATGTGAAGGCAATCATCCCCTTCACCTTTGTCCGCTCATGGATAAAGCTTCCGCTGTTTTAGAAAGTCTTACAGCTTCTCCAGCCCAACTTCCTGTTGGTTATCAGAGGCTCTCTTCAGACCCTCTCCCTGTTGAAAAAGAGATTGACTTAGATTCTTCTCTTGTCCAGGCTCCTCTTCCCGAACCAGGCTGTGCCAAGCCTGTTCCAGACCAACCATTGGTCGAAAAGAGTGTCAAATCGAGCTCACCACCCGTCGATCACTCTGTTTCAGAAGAGCATCATGCCCATGTTCTTCTCGTCTCCTCAGATTCCCCTGAGTCCAGAAATGACTCTCTTATCCCAGCTGCTCCCGAAAGTCCTTCTTCGGTTCCTATAGAGCATGGGGGAAATCATACGATTCCCCCACCAAGTAGTTTGGCCATCTCCTTCGACTGGAGTCACCTGACTGCTTTCCGCCTTCCATCCCATGTGCCTTTCCAGATTACAGTACTTGCCTATGATAAGGTAGTACCTAGCACTGTTTTGGATGAAGGTGCGTCTGTCAGTCTTATGTCGTCCACTACTTGGCAAGCTTTAGGTTCCCCGCAGCTTGGGCCGATCGCACAGAATCTGTTAGCATTTGACGGGGGATCCAGTCAACCTCTAGGGGTCCTCCTGAAATTTCCTATTAATTTGGGAGGCAAAACCGTCTATATGGACGTGCTGGTTGTCCAAGGTGCTTTAGATTTCAGTCTTCTCCTTGGCCATGACTATGTTTATGCCATGGGGGCCCTTGTCTCCTCGCTTTTCCGTGTGGTTTGCTTTCCACACAACGAACGAATCGTGACTATAGATCAATTGCCGTTCTTTAGTCCCCCGGTGCCTCCTGCGCAGCTGCCACCCCCTCCTAGTTTTTATCCACCGGTTGTGTCTGCCCCATCGCAGGTCAACTACGTGGCTACTTACCACGTGCTTGTATCCCATGATGATGCCGTTGTGCATAATTTCCATGGGGCATTGGGTCCTGACTTCCAAGATGTTGTCCTTCCACCGGGAGTGCCATTCTTCGAAGCGACGACTTCCTTTTCATTATGATGAAGTTCGTTCGGAGCATAGTTCACTTTCCTATGTCAAGCTCCTTAAAAAAATGAAACTGGATCTGGTTCGAGGATAGTTTGTTCCTGTGTCAACCTCGTTAAAAAATGAAACACAGATCCCCAAGGATAGTTTTGATCTTGTGACGACCTCGTTAAAAAACGAAACAAGGTGTCCGAGGATAGTTTTGATCTTGTGGCGACCTCATTAAAAAACGAAACAATGTGTCTCGAGCATAGTTCCTGATCTTATGTCAAGCTCGTTAAAAAATGAAACAAGGGTTACGAGGATAGTTTTGATCTTATGCCGACCTCGTTAAAAAATGAAATAAGGGTTATGAGGATAGTTCTTTTCCTATGTCAACCTCATCAAAAAATGACACAACTCCCTTTCCCGATCGAGTATTTTGATTAAGATATCATAAAATACTAGTCGAGTCTTTCCAAGATCTCGAAAGTGAACCTTCATTCCATCCACTTTGTTGAATGTAATGAAGCTTGGGGGGCATGTACCTCGTTTTGCGTCATTATGCTGGGGGCATGCGAACTCATAACAAGCATAGTTTTTCGTTTCAAGCTTATGTAAACATGAAACCGAATCCAAGAAGAGTTCTCCATGGTTCAATCTTGTGTAAAAATGAACCCATACCCATTTTACATCTCGTGATTGTTGTCTTTATCTGCTAAATTCTGCTAGATGAGACTTGGTTGTTTTCATTCCATCGCCACCATCTCTTTGTCTGATCATATGCTTTCACTTGGTTATTTTACCTTTCCTGAGGAACCGCAGCGATGAGTGGTTTTATTAGCTAGCCTCTTAACCAGTACATGTTTTGAGCAGTTCCACCATTGCCGGAACCAGTTGTTGCCCTTTATACCACTCGTTCCTCCAGGACAAGCCACCTTTAAGCTCTTTTCTGACTCGCAAAATATGAAAAGATTGCTGAGTATTTTTCCCCTTTTTGGCTCATTAAAGAGAATAAAAATGGAGGTCTACTTTCAGCTCTTTTCTGACAGTTTAAAGACGAAAAGATTGCCGAGTTTTTCCTCTTGACTCGTTAAAACGTAAATAAGAGTCGGTCGTCTTTAAACTCTTTTCCAACCGTGTAAAGATGAAAAGATCGTCGGGCCCTTGTCGTTTCAGGCTCGTTAACGGTTACGAAACGACGTGATTTCGGTCACTTTTTTACTTTTTCAGGTCGAAATCACTACTCATGAAAAGTACTCCTCAATCATAATGGTCGGGCGGTTCTTTCGAGCATTGTTTTATACTTTTTCGGGCTCGAGAGACACAACTTTACGAAAAAGGACACCCCTGGAGTTTACTTTTCTGCCGTCTTTTCAAACTCTCTAAACATGAAAAGACGCTGAGTTCTTCCTTTGTCAAACTCGTTAAAACCTAATGACATCGGATTCCGTCGAAATGACGCTTTACAAGCATATGTTATCCCCGTCAAGCTTGTTGATAAAAAAAAACTGGGGTACTCGCGAGAGATGGTGGGGAAAATGGAACCACAATTATTGTCGTGTCGGCAGTATGTCGCTCTTGAACATGGCACTTGTCTGCATTCGTGTCTGGGTGGGGACATCTCATCTTGTTTTTACACTTGCCTCCATGGGTTTGGGTTATCCTGTTTGACCTCTCATCTGCTCATTGCCTTGTCACCATGACCCCTGATCATTTGATGTCAAATACTACCAAGTCCACTGTCGTGCCTACTATATGTTCAAGAGAAGTTGACCTCTGCAGAATACTCAACCTCCCTCTGATACCTCACACAAAACATCTTATCCTTCCCTGTCTCGTGTCGATGATGTGGGAAACATTATGGCCCACCTTCGATCAAGGTCACTTCCTGTCGACTTCAGCTCATTATCCAGGAAGTTGACCTAGAGACTCCCTTAGGTGCCTTGGAGCCTGCATGCCTCAATGGCATGTTCTTCGTGTTCGACGTGAGGTTTTCATCATTAGCCTCCGATCGAATGATTCTGCGAGTGTTCGACGCCATCTCACTGATTCGCACGCCATAGATTGTACCTATAGTACCTTGAGGGCCATTGTCATTATTGGTGGTACCTCTTGTGTCTGTTAATAGTTTTCATCATTGACTGGTAATCAGACGATGTTCTTGCATGTTCGACTTCGACTCTCATATTCGCATGCTTGAACTTGTACCTTGTTCGGGTCGAGATGGAGTGCAAGACCCTGGATTTTGTCTGTTGAGATCCAGGTTGCGATTTTGTGGATTATTATGATCATTACATGACTCATTCTGATCCAGGTGGATCTTGTTGGCCACCTGCCAAGTCCACCTGGACCCCCACCATTGTCTTTCTCAGCATTTTCAGTTTCCTTAATTGTAGCACAACTTACTATTTTTAGCAGTTTTTCGGGTCCTGAACTTCCGGAGCCGTTTTGAGGCCCTAAACGACGTTTTTTGGGGAATCCGGGGGCAACATGGGTCCATGGAATGGACCATGTTTCCCATTCCAACAATGATAGTGCTTGGATAGATCTTTCTAATGAGCTATTGTACGCGTCAAACGGAGATCATATGCCAAAGTTACGACCCCGGGAAGTTGATGTACCAATTTACCCCAAACGGGGCCCACAGTTTGGTGTTTCATCTCCTAGGGTTAGGTTTTGGAATGTTAATGGTTTTCCATTGTTTCTCAACAATAAATGGGCCTTCGAGCCTCATTGTAACACAGTTCAGAGGCATGTAGCCATCACATCTCTTCTCAGAGATAAGCTACCATCGCCCTAGCTGGTTTATTTCCATTTCTGGTTGTAAGCATATTTCAGTATTTTCCATTAATGAAATGAAGTATTATTTCCGCTGCATCTTTGTGTATATGGTTATCTCTGTAATTTTTTGCGTTCCTGTTTAAATCCGGATCAGTGGTATCAGAGTGGTCTGCTTTTTCTCTGTTTTTCTTTGCATGTCCCCAACAAGGTCGGGATATAAGGAGTTAGGGCTTGAACTGGTTGAACCTTTGCAAGACCAGCCTCGCAAATCCCGACGGCCTCCCATGGCGGACGAGAAGAAAGACGAGGGGGCAGGAGATCCCATCAAAATCTTGCTCGAAGAAGCCCTCGAGCGACAACGGAACGCGATGATGGACAACTTTGCCCAGATCCTTCAGCGGCTACCCAGAAGCAACGCATCGGCTTCCAGCAGCTACTCTGGAAACGCCACACCCTTTAAGGTACAAGTTAATTTTGAAATCCCCATATTCGAGGGTCAGATAGACGCAGATGCCGTAGATAAATGGTTAAATCTGCTAGAGGGTTATTTTTCTGTTCATGAATTTTCGAGTCGGGAAAAGATTGTTTTTGCTCTTCTCAAAGCAGCCCCCCACGTCAAGGACTGGTGGGAAACCTACTGCGAGCAGAAGGATGAAAGTACTGGCTCACTATTTTCGGCCGCACCCACCTGGGATTCGTTCCGGGATGCCATCAAGGAGCAGTACTACCCTGTCGGAAGCTATGAGGATGAATACATAAAGTGGACCATGCTGCGGCAGGGAAGGGACCAAGACGTGCCGGAGTTCACCAATCTTTTCCATACCCTTCGCACAAAGTTGCGTATCAAGGATTCAGAGCAACATTTGATACTCAAATACCGTGGCTACCTGCACAAGTACATCCAGGAAGAAATACAATTCCTAAACATCCCCTCGCTCGGCGCAGCATACCGATATGCCGTCAAGGTCGAGAAGAAGTTTAAACAAAAGAAGCGAGACTTTGGATCTGCGAATCCAAAGCAGGGGAAAGGTGCCCCTAAACCACAGAACAAAGGACAAAGCCAAGGCGGGACAGCCCAAGACAACCAGCCGAAGCTGCAATCAAAGAACAGCGCCGCGAAGCCAAGAAAGGACACTGGAAAATGGTGCGAATTCCATAAGAGCTCCACTCACAACACAAGTGAGTGTCGGGCCAAGCAGTCACTGGTGGCTGAGCTAAAGGTTTCAGAATCAGATGCATGTTCCGACTCTGAGTCAGAACCCGATAAGGGGTATGAAAAAGGGAAGCAGATCATTGATGCGGATCCCAGCGCCACTGTTGCTACCGCAAAGATCCAGAAAAATGAACCCGAAGATCCAGAGGAGGAGGAGCGCCTCTTCCACTCCCAGATGTGGGTAAAGGGCTCCCCGATACAGTTCATTGTTGATAGCGGGAGTCAAAAGAACCTCATTTCGGCAGAGGTCGTGAAGCGGTTGGGCTTACCGACCACAGCACATCCACAACCATACACCATTTGGTGGCTTCACCAAGGACGAGATCTTCGCGTGAGCCAGCAGTGTCACCTTCCATACAACATCAAGCCCTTCACGGATGAGGTATTGTGTGACATTGCTCCCCTTGAAGTTTGTGATGTATTAATAGGACAACCATACTTGTGGAAGCGACATGCTGTGTATGAATCAAGGCCCCGTGCTGTTATTATTACATTGGGAAATAAGTTGTTCAGGATACCAGAGGTAGCACCACCTGCCGCCATCTCTTTGATTACTGCAAAACAATGCAGTAAGATCATTTCCAAAACCAGGAAATTTGTTTTCCTGATGATACGCCCTCAAGGAAAGAAGAAGACAGTGGTCGCGGCCTCCAAACGGGGTCCCTCTGCACGACAACTACAGATGGACAAGGTTGTGAAGGAGTACGAGGACATCTTCACCTCCCCGGCAGGGGTTCCTCTGCACTGTCAAGTCAAGCACTCCATCGATCTGACCCCAGGTGCACCGCTACCCAATGGACCAATTTATCGGCGCTCCGTTCTGGAGAACGATGAAATCAAGAGGCAGATTCAGGAGCTCCTGCAGAAAGGTCACATCCGTCCGAGTTCATCGCCCTGTGGGAGCCCGATCGTGTTGGTACAGAAGAAGGATGGGACGTGGAGACTCTGTATTGACTATCGGGCACTGAACAAGATCACTGTCCGTAATAGGTACCCGATCCCGCGGATTGATGACCTCCTAGACCAACTAAAGGGGGCAAAATATTTCAGCAAGATCGATCTGAAGTCAGGATATCACCAGGTACCAATAGAACCCTCTGATGTGTGGAAGACTGCCTTCAAATCCAAGGAAGGCCTCTTCGAATGGTTGGTCATGCCTTTCGGATTGACGAATGCTCCTGCAACCTTTATAAGGCTAATGGATGACATCTTGCGGCCATTCACCAACTCCTTTGTAGTAGTATACTTGGATGACATTCTGATCTTCAGCCAGAGTTGGGAAGAGCACCTCCACCACATCCGACAGGTTCTCCAAACACTGCGGCAACACAAGCTATGTGCCAATTTGGAGAAATGCACTTTTGGCATGACCCAGGTTCAGTATCTGGGATACATCATTGATGAACAGGGGGTACATGTCGATCCAGCCAAGATCCAAGTCATTCGGGATTGGCCCTCTCCAACCACTCTAACAGAGCTCCGCAGCTTTCTCGGTCTTGCCAACTTCTACCGCAGGTTTGTGTTGGGGTTTTCTCATATTTCTTGGCCCTTGAGTCAAGTCACCAAGGGCAGGGCGAAAGCAAAATTCTTTTGGTCTGAATCTCAACAGAAGGCATTCAGGGAGTTGAAGGATCGCCTCTGCACGGCACCAGTGCTCGCGTTACCAGATTTACAACAACCATTTGAGGTCGAGACAGATGCCTCTGACTATGCTATTGGGGCAGTCCTTACTCAACATGGACATCCAGTGGCATATCACAGTGAAACACTTTCAGACACAGTCCGGAAGTACCCCACTTATGATAAAGAGATGTATTCCATTGTACAGGCCTGCCGACAATGGAAGCATTACATTTTGGGGAAGGAAATGGTCATCCACACAGACCACCGACCTCTGCAGTTCATACAGACCCAAGGGAAATTGCAGAATGATCGCCATCAGAAGTGGTCTACATTCCTACAACAGTTTCACTTGAATATCAAGTATAAAAAGGGCAGCACCAATAATGTTGCAGATTGCCTCAGTCGACCACCGATCATGGTGCTAACCATCGTGCTCAACTCTTGTGGGCACGAGACTTCTGATTGGCCACTTCTCTACAAAAGCGACCCAGAATTCGGCCACACATACCAGACACTCTTGGAGGGTTGGCATGTTGCAGATTTTCACCTCCAGGATGCCCTATTATGCCACCTCGGTCACCTTTGTGTTCCTTCAAGCGAGCGTGCCAAGATGATTTGGGAAGCACACTACAGTCGGGCTGCTGGGTATTTCGGGGTCGAGAAAACAGTGGCAGTACTGCAAAATTATTTCTATTGGCCGAATCTTCGACAGGATGTTGGGAAGTACATCCGATCATGTACTGCCTATGCCATTGCCAAACCGACCATTAAGAAGCACGACCTCTATACCCCGTTGCCTACCCCTAGTCGACCTTGGGAATCCATTTCCATGGATTACATGTCAGGCCTTCCTTCCACTAAGCATGGAAATGACTGTGTTTTTGTGGTCGTCGACAGGTTCTCGAAGATGGCCATTATGATGGCCTGCAAGAAGAATATCACAGCAGAAGCCACTGCTAAACTCTTCTTTGAACGAGTGTGGGTGCACTTTGGGATCCCACATTCTATCATCTCAGATCGGGACAGTCGGTTTCTCAGCACATTTTGGTCCAGTCTCTGGTCAATGCTAAACACCAAACTCACGAAGTCCACAGCCTTCCATCCTCAAACTAATGGCCAGACAGAGGTTGTCAATAGGATGATTGTGCACATTCTGCGCATGTATAACTCAAAGCATCCACGCACATGGGACGAGAGCCTCCCCTATGTTCAGCACAGCTACAACCGAGCTCTTCACAGCTCCACTGGCCATAGCCCTTTTCAGGTGGGTTTGGGATTCCAGCCACTATGCCCCATTGATGTGGCCATGCCACTTGCAGCTACTCACATGAATTCAGCTCATGTCCAGTCCGAAACAGATAAGGCCACCAGCTTCATTGAGCGCATCCAACATATTCGCCAGCAGTTCCATGACATTCTTGAGAAATCAAATGCCAAGTACAAGCAGCGACATGATCAACATCGGGTGCCACACAAGTTTCAGGTGGGCGACAAAGTCTGGTTGCATTTGCAAAAGGAACGCCTTACTGGAGCCTATCGGAAATTGAGACCACTCTGATATGGTCCTTACACCATTACTAAGGCTATGGGAGACAATGCATTTGAGCTCAGCATTCCCCCATTCCTTGGCCTGCACCCAGTGTTCAATGTGGACCGCCTTCGGCCATACTTTCCACCATTGCTCGACACATCCGACATTGCAGAACAGCTCAAACCCACATAATTAAATCCAGATTGCATGGAACAAGCTGCAACTGATCAGATCATGGACACACAGATCAAGAACACTCACCAATAGAATATCCAACTGTATCGAGTTGTCAAAGCAGGCCAACTCCTTCAGCAGGGCAAGTGGCTCACCAGGGAACAAGTTTAGCAGAAGTTTCCTCATCTCATGGAGGAGCTCAACGTAATGGGGACCATTGCTTCATAAGGGGGGAGGAATGATCCAGGTGGATCTTGGTGGCCACCTGCCAAGTCCACCTGGACCCCCACCATTGTCTTTCTCAGCATTTTCAGTTTCCTTAATTGTAGCACAACTTACTATTTTTAGCAGTTTTTCAGGTCCTGAACTTCCGGAGCCGTTTTGAGGCCCTAAACGACGTTTGGATTCGAATCTCCATAGAAGGGAAGTAGTTCTCCACCTCTCATGGAAGCTTCTTAGTGATAAAGCCAATCCCATGAATCTTGTGGATGACCCTAACTCCTTCTCCTCTATCTATAAAAGCTTTTCCTTTTGCTTTTGACAAGTTAGAGTCTCCAAGTTCCAAATTCTAAGTCCCAAAGTCTGAGAATTGCTAAGCTCATGCTACAAGAAGCCTTATTCATTCTCATGAGGCTAAATCTGAAGTGAGGAGATTCTTTTCCAAGTAGCCAAGGAGAGAGAGGCTTGTTCCCCATTCCCAACAAGCTTTGCAAGGCATGTGCTGCTGATCACCCAGCCAAAGGAGGATTTAACGTCAGAACTATGGTTGTATTCTACTTTGTTGTTTATCAATAATAGATGACTATCATTATGGTTCCACTCTTATTGTCTTTGTAATGATGATTGAGTTATATCCTTTGTGACTGATATATAGTTGCATCTATTGGATTTTATGCTTGTGTTTGTGTCGTTCTTTGCATGTGCAGATGTCCGTTCACGAGGATCATGGGGATTGTGACCGGCCGAAGCAAAGGAACGGGAGCGATGACTCTTCTACAAGTATTAGCGTTGGAATCCAGGTAGGCCCTCATCATCGGTCTTTGATTTGCAATTAGGAACCTGCATGTTAGCATTGTTTGATTATTGCCAGACCCCATTTGGGCTAGTAGGGATCGCCTCTGTCCGCAAAAGGGATTTACCTCCACAACATTAAAAATGAGAGAAAGACCTTAAAAATCATTAAAGCTCTGGTTCTGCACTTTCTCTCACTATTGCATGCGGTCCCACACCCCCTGTTTATATTACCTACGGACCTTCCCGCTCTGTCTCTAAAGGAGTGGGTGCGGACCCCTGTGAAAGTCAAAAAGGCGCAAGTTTATTCTAAAAAACTCACTTTGGGTTAATTCTAGATGATTCTAGAAGGAATTTTGACGTGGATGGTTCGCTCCTAGGTGGTTCATGCATCCCAAAAGTGAAGGAGTTAATCCCTTGATGAGAGGAGCTATCCCTTTGAAGGAGGGCTTTATCCCTTTGAAGGTGGACCTAGTAACTTCCCTCCATTGCACTATAAATTAAGGCATTGGGCTGGTTGCTGGGGAGGTTAGAAGCTGAATATTTTTGAGGGTAAATGCTGGTGGAATTGAGACTTCCTAATTAAGCTTGAGAGGAGAGATCACATACCTTTTGGCTTCATTGGGAAGAGAGTGAAACTTGTCAAAGTAGAGGAGACTTCTTGTTGGACCCTAGGAGGAGCTTGTACATCATCAAGGGATAGGTTGTAAAGTTCTTATTTGATTTGAATTAATACAATCAGATTCATTTTTCTCAAGAAATTGTCTTATGTGATTTGTTTCATGAATTCCTTGATCATCATGATAAGTATGCTTTATTATATTGGCTTTTCAGGTGCTATTTAATTTGTGTGATTGTTTGTGTTTGCAAATTCGCTACAAGGGAGCTCATTTGGATCAAAGGAGCAAGGCTTCCACAAACTTGCATTGGACCCAAGGTAGGCCTAAAACACTTTTCTTCCTTTGTTTATAAATTGCATATTTACTTAGAGAAAGATGGGATTTGATTGGCTTGCTTGTCACTAGATATCATTAGATACTAGGGAGGTCGGTCTTTTCTGCAAGAATGACTCATTCCGTGTGACAAGTTGAATCTAATGAACGTGATGACAGTAAAAGCACAACTATTTTCATCAACGAGAAGAATACACTCATAGGAGAGCTCGAGGTCAAATTGCAAAGGGACAAATGGATCATTTCCTACTATGAGTAGGAAAATAGGCAGTTTGAGGTCAAAAATGAGCTCATGGAGATTCAGCTCACAAAGGAAAAGAGAGAGCATGAAAAGGAAAAGGCCTTACTTGATGAGGAATATGGACACTATGGTGAGCCATTTTATGAACAGGTTCCAAGAAGAAGGCCAAGGACTAGAGGCCTAAAAAGAGCCTTGGAGCAGGAAAGGAAAGGGGAGGAAGAAATGGCCAATCAGCTCACCTTGAATGAGCAATTTGCCAAGATGGTAAATGAAAACCGAGAATATTGGCTTGAGAAGGTAAATGATCATCTGGAGAGCCTCCTAGGCAAGGCCAAGAAGGACATTGATATCCAAAGAAGGATGACGAAGCACTATGCTATGAGAGACAAAATTGCAAGAGTGAAGCTCAAAATAGCTCATGCAAAAATTGAGGCTTTGACCAAGCAAGAGGAGAAAAAGAGGGTTGATATCCTTGCCGAGGCATCACTCCATGCCTCAAACATATAGCCATCTATCAACCCACCAATTTTTGCCATTTTGGAACAATTTTAGCAAGATGTGTTTTGTTGTGTTTTCTGAAGAAATTTTGGCACAGTCGGCATGGTCAAACACGCAGCACCTAAGACATTGCGCTTTTGTTCGGGGCATCCAATGAGCAAATGGTCAGAATTTTTGGATTCAGAATGATGAGGACATGCACCCTATACTTTTTCTAAGAATTTGGAGCAAAATTGGCCAACCAAAAGGGTCAAAAACTACCAAAAAATCACCCTTCTACCTCTTTTCTGGCCTGCTTGCTGCGGTTTGAGAAGCCTTGGTAGATTTCAATTTTAGAGGGGTAAATGAAGCCCATTTTGAAAACCAAGGGAAGTTCTAGAAACTAGACAGGATAAAATTTCCAATGAGCTATCCTGGGCTAGATTTGGACACTAAGAAGGTGGTCAAAAGTCATCTTGAAGAGGACGTTGCACGTTTGACCAGGGTTGCGGCGCGTTTGATAGTTTTCCACAATTTTCATTGTTTCATCCCAAGTTGACTTTTATCTATGGGAAATTCAAGTTTTACCTATTTAATTGATCTATATGATGTAATTATTATGTTTTTACTTTTACCTAGGGTATATACATCAGTTTGATGGCCTATGTGGCATGTAATGAATCAGTTTGCTAGAGTGAGGGATGAGTCAATTTGACCACCCTACACTTTAGCTATCAGTTCAACCTTTATTGCAACTTCTCCTCCACTCATGGATTTGACCCTTGATGCCTAGGATGAGTTGGTTGTTGGCCTATATTATGTATTTTCTCAGTCATTTTACTGGTTGGACTCAGTTGGATGCTTATGCTTTGAGTAGACATCATTTTGTATCAGTTTTCAATAGGAGATTAATGAAAAGTTGTAGCTATTTCTTTGGGATCCATGTGGCATGATGTTCAATCTAGTTTTCTCTATTGTGATCATATGTTAAAATGTTTTTTGTACTTCATCAATCATTTCATTTCTTTTAAGTGGATGTTTTCAAGTTGATAGGCAGAACCCATAATATTTATGCTTTGTTTTGGGAAAATATTCTCAGTCAATGTTTTCTTCAGTTTTGGAAGAACCCATGTTGCTTACATGCTCTTTCTAGCTCCTCATATGTCTTGACATCACCTCACCCATCAAACCCTAGAGTGTTGAGCCTTGTGCCTACGTTGCCCCATCAAACACCCTGCAATTTTGACCTAATTTTCCTGCCCTAACTATTTTGCTCCTCCTGATCCAGCAAAACCTTTCAAAATCAAAATCAAACCTTGTGCTACTATACCTAGCCTAATATAATTTCTTGATCCAGTCATCTCAGCTAAGATCCTTATGAAGAGAGCCCTCTCCTAGCCTAGTAGGGCTAGCTACTTGGCTAAGCGTGGTTTGTGGTTACCGTGGCATTGCCTTCCTTCAGCCTAAGGTTCAATCCAGGTGATAACATGGGCTATAATATACCGTTTTTTTGTAAGTCAACATTCTATTCATTCAGTCAAAAAGATATACATCTGAGACTTCAAAAATCATACGGTCTCACCTCGATCGGGTTTGTTGACCATGATCTGCAGAAGTTGACAAAAATACAAAAGGGATGCTAATTCTAGTGTCCACAAATGAGAGGGCCATAGGCTCCAATAGACAAAAAAAACATAAAGAAAACAAAAAGACATACTAGTCATCTGAGGTGACTGAAATTGGGTTTTCTGGAGCAGTTCCTGGAGGAGGTGCAGGACGGAAGGAGCATTAAACATTCCCTTCGAAGTGCGCTATCCAAGTTTCTAGTTGTTCCACTTTCTCTGCGAGATTTTTTTGTCCCCACTAAACTACCACCACTCACTCCCTAACATGGCACTAGAAATAATGCATGTGTTCTAGTGTAGCCATCAACTCATCATTATTTTCCCGACTGATTCATTCTGTCTCATATACTCGGTCCAGCAAGGATTGGATTAGTTCTCAGAAGTTTTCCAAGCAGCAGTGTTTCAATACTTGTGGGTTTGGGGCATCGTTGTGGCCATCATTTGTAGCTACCTTAGCCCTCCTATTCCCACCACCTTTCTGAGAGCCAAGAGTCTGTGAATTGTTGCCAATGTGGGGTCTTCATGTCTCCGCCACCACTACGTTGATTTAGCTTCCCCCTACTCCGGCCACCTCGTCGACCACCGCAAAGTTTGCCACCCCGCCCTTTGCACGATCCAAAACCTTCACCCTGAGCTTTTCCCACCTGTTTACTCCTGCTTCCATCCAACATCATTGCCAAAGAAAGGGCCTCCTCCCTCCCTGTCCCTGACTGCACCAGGATATTACACCGCCCCTGTCAAGGATTAGAATGCATCTATTGCCATCCAATCAAACACAATTCTTCCAGATATGTTACCCCATCTACTGGAGTGAATTTCTACCCTCCCACCCATCAAACCAAACTTAAGGCAACATCATTAGCTTCGCCATCACATTCCCCTCCACACCAATCACTCCATTGTGCAAATCCGACCACTAGGAGGACGGCCGTTCTCTAGAATCAAGACACCTCTCAAATGTTTCCCTCACCATGCAGCTTCCATCTTTTACAGAGACTCTCCTTACCTAAAATAAACAAAAAAATAACATTTTCCTTCACACCACGCCTGTCAACTCAGTCGGACCCTACAAGGCCTGAGAAAAGCTAGGAATTGGCCTCCTTTATACGCAACAAACCACAATTCCTCGAAGAAAATCAAGAAACCGCCAATTATAAATCACCTCCTATGCCTCTTACATCGTCAAGCAGGAGGCGAAGTATAGTTCCACCACCAAACCTGAGCACTGAACCAAAGTCCCGACACATTCCTCATCTCGCTTATCAACCTGTTGTCACTTCCCTTTCCCAAGGTGTCGTAAACACTCGCATGCCTGTGAGCTAATTTTCATGTACTCCATTCCATCCATCGCATGGTATAAGGGGGCCTGGAGGTACGACCCACCCCACTTGCCCATTTTTCATGCCTCATGGGGCCTGATAGCCACGTTTCTCTCGATTCTCACCCCCATTAGGGAAATGGCCTCCTCCTCCACTATTATCTGCAGCGCTTCTAGGTGGTTATCTCCTCCAAAGGGAGGCCATTCTTGCTGCATTTCCTATCCCTGTAACTCACAGTCCCAATTTGCGAGGAGGTCCATTGCCTTGCTACCTTTTCTATCAATGTGCTCCATGATCACATAATCAAAATATGAGACATGTGATTGGATGTGTTCCCCTATCAATTCCAAGCGCCAACTCTTAATTACCTTGTCGGGAGGTGGGCCATTGATAAGGCGTTGAAGCATAGAGATCGTTATCTGAGAGTCCCCAATGACTTGTAGTTTTTTTATTCCGAGATCCTTGGCCATCCGTAATCCTCTATCTAGGGAAAAATACTTTGCCACGTTGTTTGTTGTGTGTCCACATGAACCTGCATTTAATCTAGTTTCCTGCCCTTTTTCATTCTGAATGATTCCCCTAATACCAGCTTTCCAAGCGTTTCCCTTAGATGCTCCATCTAAGTTAAGTTTGTGGAATTACTATGGATGGCGTTTGAACGTGTTGGAGGAAACCTCCTTTGATTACGAATGTCAAGGGGTAGGAGGGATATAGGACTTTTGAGAGATACCTAATACCATGAGGGTGGCTCACTCCCATCCCTTCGCTTTCCAATCGTCATCCACCCATTGGGTGATGGTGAGGGTCTCTTAGATGTTGTGTTGGATAGTTGTCCAAACAGTGAGGGGATGAAAAGGTTTCGAATGAAAGATTAATATGTTCCTTTATTTCGAGATGTTACACAATACTAAACTCTATGAGAGACACCAAGCTCTGTTCACGATAGGGTTATTGAAAAGGGACCATTGCCATGTTTTTATGGTTTCCCCAAGGTTGTTTACAAACCTATCCAAAGTTCCAAAAAGCTCTGAGTGACACCCCCAGAATTCGACTACCTTTGTGCACAAATTTAAAAGGTGGACTATCATTTCCTCCTCATTTTGACATAGTGTGAAAAATGATGGTCCACTAAAGCCTTTCTTTCTTATTTTTTCCTATGTTAATAGTTTACCCAACCTTTCTAACCAAAGGAAGAACAATACTTTGGGCCAAATGTAAGAATACCAGATTCGCTTCCATATGGATTTTGGCTCCATAGTTCCTTCAGTCAACAGAAGTGAGTAGGCTTCCTTTAAGGTGAACATCCCTTGGGCCCTATATCTCCATTGCAGCTTATTTGGTTCCCCATTTTTTACGGTGGGTCATTTTCATAGAGTTTCAAGGAGACCCTCCCATTCCCTTTCGGGAATCTGAGGGGGCCAATCCTGAGAGGTCTTCCATTACCTCCATTGTGATTCTAGAAGTGAGCCCTTCCAGAAATCCTCGACGAATTTCATGCCTAATGGAGAGGTGAACTCCCTGATCATTGAGAAGGCCTGATCTTGATCTAGTCGAGGATGTTGCATTCAACGATCACTCCTGAATCTGATGCTACCACCATTCCTGATTTCCAAAAATCCATGAGTTCGAAGGAAGGCTTGTTTTTTTTTAGCTTGGTTCCAAATTGAGGATCCATTTGTGAGGTGTGGATGTTTTTGCAGGGGTTGTGATCCTCCCTTGACCCTATATTTTGCATTGCACAATTCTTTCCATATCTCATGTCCCCCTTGTATCCAACACCACCACAACTTGGCACTGAAGTCCTGGGAAAAGGGCTCTTGGTCTTTAAGGCCTAAATCTCCCTGGATTTTTGGTTTACACAACTTGTCCCATGCCACCAATGCCCATTTTCTCTTGATCTACGTCCCGGACCAAAGAAATTTCACGAATTTTGCTCTCAATTCTTTGTAGATTTTTTTGGGTGCAGGCAATGCCAAGAGCTGATATATTGGGATTTCCTGCATAAATGATTTCAACAAAACCAACCACCTTGTTGAGTTAAGAGCCCTGAATGTCCAGCTAGACAATTTCTTGTCAACACGGGACAACACCTATTTCCAGATTGGAATCCAGGGGAACCCCTAGATATGTAGAAAATCTGTGATAGGTTAACCCGATAATGCAATATAAATCAAAGCAAAATACTATAACCTACTTCTACTATCAATTTGCGGAAGCTTAAATATCGAGCTGAACAATATAACCAGAAGAAGAAGAATTAATGGCACAATACACATGAAAATACTTTGGGGAAAACCTCATCTAAAAACCCAACACTATTGTACTATCATACATGGTGGAAATACATAGGAATTATAGAAAGCCTTAGCTCTCACAGCTAGCCAGCTCTGAATACAATCCTCACATATGCTCACAAGCAATCTTGGTTTCTCTCCAGCCTTCCTCTTTTCCCTCCAAACTCCTATTTCCTTGTGTTGTTCCTTATGGATGATTAACCTGTTACCAAGTGGAAAACCAGCCTTCAAAACTGTGTAATCCTCAAGGATGAATCCTTGACTGCATGCATGAGTTTTCTCCATGAGAAAACACATGAAACTAATAGTACACTGTCCTTGAACATTAATCTCAATTGGGTCTTTCTCAGAATAGACATGCATGAGTTTCTGATGTGGGAATCTTCAGTTAACTGGAGTATCACTAGTTGAGTGCATTAATGCATCAATTGATTGTTAACTCACTGTTAGTTCCTCAAATAGTTTGGAACTAATTTAACTGGACTTAACTCAGTAAACTGAGTTAACTAATTACAACTCAAATATGACTCAATCTTATCTCCTTAATTTAAGGGATAACTCTTGCATGACTTCAAAAAGAATTCTAACTTGAATTTCTCTAACTAATTAATTTAAAATAAATTAATTAATTATTCCATGTAGATGTTAAGACTAAATTCGATTTTAATTCACAATTTAATTCAAGGACAAACTATATTGGAATATTCTTGTTTCCATATTTCAACACTCCCTCTCAACAAGAAAGGGATTATCTGCCACCCCGATCTTATCTCTATGGAACTCAAATTTACACTTTGACAATGCCTTTGTCAAAATGTCAACATCTTGCTCCTCTGTCGAAATATACTGCAGCGACATGATCCTCCTCATTACACAGTCTCTGAGATGATGATACCGGATGTCGATGTGCTTAGACCT
The DNA here is from genome assembly GCA_031772625.1 of Pinus tabuliformis. NCBI lineage: Eukaryota > Viridiplantae > Streptophyta > Pinopsida > Pinales > Pinaceae > Pinus > Pinus tabuliformis. The sequence goes on along the minus strand of CM062820.1, from coordinate 126,977,300 downwards.
ATCATGAAATACTGGATTCTTAGAGAGTTTGATACAACTCTGATTATCACAATAGATCACAGTTGGATCCATCCTCTGATCAAACAAAACAACTATGATTTTCCGCATCTAAATGGCCTCACATGTTGCCTAACTTGCAGCCATGTATTCTGCCTCTGCCAAGCTGAGTGCAACCGACCTTTGTTTCCTACTATACCAAGAAACTGCCACTGACCCAAGGTTGAAAATCCCTCCTGATGTGCTCTTCCGATCTGATGGACTCCCTGCCCAATCTGCATCAGTGAAGCCCTGTAGCTTCACTCCCTCTATCCGTTTGTACCATAATCCATATTGAGATGTGCCTTTGAGGTATCTCAATACACGCTTTGCCGCCTTCTAAAACATCTTGGTAGGCTGAACCATCGCTTGACTGAGCTCGTTCACCGCATAGCACAAATCTGTAGTGTGTTCACTAAGTACATCGGTGAACCCACAAGCTGCCTATACACAATAGCCTCTACCACTTCTCTTGAAGTAGCAACCTCCTTCCTCTAGTTACCTGTTAGAGGAGACTACATGGGCTTGCACTTCTCCATGTGGAATCTCCTGAGTATCTCATTGGCATACTTGCCCTGAGACACAAACAACTCCCCATCCTTCTGCCACACTTCCATGCCAAGGAAGTAATGCATGATACCTATGTCTTTCATCTCAAGTTCTCTTGCAAGGTACTCCTTGCAAGACATGATCAACTGGTCATCACCAGTCAATATGATATCATCAACATAAAGTACGATGATCAACAGCTTACCTTTCACCATGATGTGGTATAGGTTCGCATCCGCTTCACTCTTTGTGAAGCCCAACCCAGTGAAATAGTTGTCTATCCTGGTGTACCAAGCACGAGGTGCTTGCTTCAGCTCGTACAATGCTCTCTTGATTCGTCACACATGCAACTCACGATCGAAGGTCTCAAAACCTTCTAGCTACCCTATGTACACCTCTTCTTCAATCTAGCCATTAAGGAATGTAGTCTTCACATCCATCTGATGGATATTCCAACCCAGCTCTGCTGATAGTACCAACATAGATCTGATAGATGAGTACCTTGCGAAAGGAGCAAAAGTCTCATCATAGTCAATCCCCTTGACCTATGAAAAGCCACAGGAAACAAATCTTGCCTTATGATTCTTCACACTACCATCAACAGCTTGCTTTACCTTTTAAAGCCAATGGGAACTCACAACTTACTTGTTCTCTAGACTTCGAACCTCGTCCCAAACACTGTTACGAACTATGGAGTCTTACTCCTCCACCACAGCGTCAACCCAAATCGGCTACTTCACTGCTTCCTCAAAGGAAGATGGCTCGGTCTCAACACATTCCCCAGCAAGGGCCATGTATCCAGTGTACCTCTCAGGTGACCTCCTCTGTTTGCGTTGAGAATATGGTGCTCCCACATTCTCTCTCGCATCCTCCAACAATATGTCAGCTTCTCTTGTGCGCTTCCGTCCATCTCTAGAAGACTCTACTTGAGTGGACATCTCCACTCCTAGAACCTCTGCATGTGGCTACTTCGCATCAGTCTTAGGCTCCTCCTCCTTAGGAACCAACAACTCCTCCACAGCCTGTAGTTGGAGCTCCCTCTCAAGGGAAACTTGCATGGCCTTCTGCTCATCAAACTTGAGATCTCTGTGAACCACTGTCCTTCGAATGATAGGAAAGTACACGTGATAGTTGTGAGGTGTATCAGTGTACCCCACAAATATCCCCAACTCTACTGTCGACTCAAGCTTCTTCCGTGCATCCTTTGTCACATGGAAATATACCAATGAGCCAAAGATCCTGAAGTGACCCACATTTGGTCTCTTATGAGAGAAAGCTTCCTCTGGTGTCTTCATCCCAAGTATGCAATGCGGGCTTCTATTCTGCAAATAGACCATTGTGTTGCATGCCTCAGCCTACAAGTGAAGTGGTAAGCCTTGGTCATGCAGCATTTCCCGTGCTGCCCCTACAATAGTTCTGTTCTTCCTCTCGGCCACCCCATTCTACTGTGGGTTATGAGGTGCCGTCAACTCTCGTTTAATTCCTTCCGTTGCACAGAAGTCCTTAAACTATTGAGAGACATATTCTCCACTGTTTTCATTTCTCAAGGCCTTGATCTTCTTCACTAACTCTTTCTCGACCAAAGCTTTGAACTCACAAAACTTTATGAAAGTTTGGTCCTTCTTCTGCATGAAATAAATCTAGCATTTACGAGAATAGTCATCAATGAAAATCACATAATACCTTTGCTTCACTATGGATGTCATCGAGAATGGTCTACACAAATCAGTATGAACTCACTCTAAGATAGCCTTTGCTCGAATGTCTCGATCATGAAAGGAAGACTTGGTGTACTTTCCCAAGGTACAACCTTTGCATGTGTCAACTTGCTCAAGTTTACCTTTGGGAAGTCCTGTAGATATTTGTTGCATTATCTTCAAAGCCCCATGAAGAAAATGGCCCAACCGCCTGTGCCACAACTCGCCAATGTCTTGGCTTTGCACCAATTCTACTTTCGTACTCAATGCTGCACAATCATCTACCTCTATTTTATAGAGATTCTTCACCTGAATCCCTATCCTCTTGGTCCGACCCATGGCTATGTGTCCTAGGAACGCCTTTCCTTTACTTAAGACAACATCGTAGCCTTTGTCCTCCAACATCGTGACCGATACCAAGTTCTTCTTTAGTCCAGGCACATACATCACATCTATCAAGGTGAGAGGAGCTCCATGCTCCCTCTAAAAAGAAACCATGCCCACTCTTGAAACACTATACCTTCCGTCGTCACCCATCTCTATGCACATCTTGAGGTATTTCTCCTCTAAGGCACTGAATAAATTTTTATCACCGGTCATGTGGAATGAGGCTCCACTGTCAAGATACCAAACACAACCCATCATCAATGACACCATGCATGCGATGCGGGTAAATTCCATTTCGAACTAAGCGGCTAATGCCTCACCTTCCGATCCTTTCGAGGATCCATTCGTGGACTTCTTCAATGGGAAATTAGTTGCATAATGTCCCATCTTGTGACAATTAAAGCATCTTACTTTAAACATGTCACCATTCTTCCCTCCATGAGAAGAATTAGATTTGAAATGGGGAGCCTTCCCCTTCCCTTTCCTTTCCTTACTTGCTAAGGCCAAATTTTCTCCATCATCATTCTTGGATGAAGAACCATCTCATTCACTCCTCCTGATCTCCTCCTGCATCAGATAGAACCATAATCATTCCCAATCCAGCAACGTCTCCCTTCCATTCATAGACTCCTGATAGCTATTCCAACTCTTTGGAAGGCCAAGGAGAGCGAGGCTCACCATATCATCATCGGCAGTAGTTATTCCCACACTACCAAGCTCATCCCTGTAGGTGGTGAGCTTGTTCAGATATGTGGAAATAGTATCGCCCTTCTCCATCTTGATTCTTCGAAGCTTATCCTTGAGCGCCAATTTCCTCTGGTCGCTACTGTTCTAGTAGAGGTCCTTCAATGTCTTCCACATTGAAAATGGAGTATCCTTCCCATGGAGACTCGAAAAAATATGGTCTCGAACTCCCTCAAGGATGATCTGTCTCACCTTTGCCACACACTTCTTCCACTCAGCCAACTCTTGTGCATTAGTTGAAGCTGGCTTTGGGATTTCTTGATTAATGAATTCCTTCAAGTCATTGTCTTCTAATACAGCCTCCATTCTATCTTTCCATGCTTTGTAATTCGAGCTACCTTCCAAGGCATACTCGAGTCTCAAGCCATAGAATGCCATTGGCCAACCTTGAAGTATGATATGAATTCGATTTGCACCTACAACCCCAAACTTCAAACTTCGAATTCTCTTCTCAGTATATTGTTCACAGCTCTGATACCATGTAGAAAATCTGTGATAGGTTAACCCGATAATGCAGTATAAATCAAAGCATAATACTATAACCTACTTCTGCTATCAATTTACGGAAGATTAAAGATCGAGTTGAACAATATAACCAGAAGAAGAAGAATCAATGGCACAATACACATGAAAATACTTTGGAGAAAGCCTCAACTAAAAACCCCACACTATTGTATTATCATACATGGTGGAAATACATAGGAATTATAGAAAGCCTTAGCTCTCACAGCTAGCCAGCTCTCAGTACAATCCTCCCAGATGCTCACAGGAAATCTTGGCTTCTCTCTAGCCTTCCTCTCTGCCCTCCAAGCTCCTATTTCCTTGCGTTGTTCCTTGTGGATGATTAACCTGTTACTAATTGGAAAACCAGCCTTCAAAATTGTGCAATCCTCAAGGATGAATCCTTGACTACATGCATGAGTTTTCCCCATGAGAAAACACATGCAACTGATAGTACATTGTCCTTGAACATTAATCTCAACTGGGTCTTTCTCAGAATAGACATGCATGAGTGTCTGATGAGAGAATCTTCAGTTAACTGGAGTAGCACTAGTTGAGTGCATTAATGCATCAACCGACTGTTAACTCACTATTAGTTCCTCAAACATTTTGGAACTAATTTAACTGGACTTAACTCAGTAAACTAAGTTAACTAATTACAACTCAAATATAACTCAATCTTATCTCCTTAATTTAAGGGATAACACTTGCATGACTTCAGAAAGACTTCTAAATTCAATTTCTCCAACTAATTAATTTAAAATTAATTAATTAATTATTTCCAAGTAGTTGTTAAGACTAAATTCGATTTTAATTCAAGGACCAATTAAATTGAAATATTCTTGTTTCCATATTTCAACAAGATAAGTGTTGGGAATCACTCCCTCTCTGAATCCCAAGTTTCTAACCAAGCAATTTCAGACTCGTGGATGAGTATTAAAGAAGTATATGTCTAGATTTTCTCCATTTATCTGGGTACCTGAAGCTTGTTTGGATGTCTCCAGAATCTCACTGATTTTCTTCGCCTCTTGTAGTGATGGCTTTCAAAACAGCATGTTTTCATCTAAAAAAAAATTATGAGTTATCGATGACGTTTCATGGGATCTTTGATACCCATAAGATCCCCAGAGACAACTGCCATTTTGATAAGGTGGCTCAAGCCTCCAGTGACTATGATGAAAAGGAAAGGGGATAAAGGGTCGCCCTTCCTAAGCCCTCACGATCCTTGAAAGGGTTGGGAGGGTGCCCAGTTCACCATGATTGAGAAGAATGGCATTGTTATTAATGATTTGACCCATCTGATCCATGTCGGGGAGAATTCCAACACTGCAAGTATTGATAACAAAAATTTCCAATTTAATCTATCATATGATTTAGAGAGATCTAGCTTTATGATCATACCTGGAGTGCATGTTGATGTTAAGGCATGTACTACTTCGTGAGCCGCTAGAATTTCATCCAATTTTTCTTGGCCTTAAACAAAACTGATTTTCTCTAGTCCTATGATGGTATTCAATAGGGGTTTGAGTCTTCTAACCAGGATACCTAAAAGAATATTGTAGATAACATTTCATAGGGTGATCGGGTGAAACCCGCTCAGATCCAGGGCTTCACCCTTCTTAGGAATGAGGGAAAGAAATGTTGCGTTCAGGCCCGCCCATAACTATTGGTAGCATCAGGAGTATTCCACAATCTCCAGGATTTCTTCCTCTCATAATTTTCAACTCACCTTAAAGAACTCAGTTGTGAACCCGTCCAGCCTTGGTGCCTTATTTTTCGGAAGGGCCTTCACCACTTCCTCGAATTATTCTAGGGATATTTCTCGCATGAGGGTTGCGTTTTGTTCCTCTAAGATGACTGAAGGAATATGTTGTTGAATCTATTGAATTTCTTGTTGTTTGTCTAGTTCTGGTTCCGTGAAAATGGATTGGAAGTGTCGGATTAGTTCTTCGATGATCTCCTCATGGTTGACCAAATGGCACCCCTCCTTGTCCTTAAGGGAGAAGATACGATTGAAGCGTATATGATTGATCATAGTTTGGTGGAAAAATTTTGTATTTCGCTCCCCTTCCCGTATCCATTAAACTCTTGATTTTTGTTTCCATAGAATCTCCTCCTGCTTCCACCTCTATTCTAGGACATTGATAATTTCCTCCTCTTGACCCATGTGATCCTCTATCAGGCCTTCCAATAATATTTGTTGTTGGAGGGATTGCATGGCGTCCTCCTGGCGGCACTTCTCCCAATGAATTTTCCCAAAATCCGTCTTGTTCCAGACTTTGATTTTTCCTTTGAGCTCTTTGAGTTTCAGTTGAAATGTTTCCATCGGGTTTCTCCCTCTATCCCTTGAGACACTCAACCATTCTTCCATTTTGGGTAATAGATTTTGTCGATCTAGCTAAAAGGATTCAAAGCGAAACGGCCTATTCCAAGGGGCCATTTGCAAGTCGATCTTAAGGCTTATAGGCCAATGAACGAATCCCATGCATGGGAGGATCTCAGCCTGAAAGAACAAATCCTGTAATAAAATGTTATCACAAAGAAGAAAACAATATAAATTTGAGGCTATTTGGTTACCTCCTCGCCGATTGCTCCAGGTAAAAGTTCTAATGGATTTCACATCTTCCTTTCCCAACTCCTAGATCATTTCCTGGAACTTCCCTGAGTTTTGATCTAGGTGTCGTATGCCCCCCTTCTTCTCACTGAGATCCTTGATGAGATGAAGTCTCACTCTATAACCAAATTTTCCATCCCCACTATTTCCTTCAAGTGTCGCAATCCTAGTAAAAATCTTGGTTTTGACCCCGGCATAGTGGGACTATATACCCCTATTAGCTAGACCTTTTCCAAGTTTCCTATACATTCGAATTGTCCTGTAAGGGAGTAGGGGTTAGCCATACATTTATCAAAGGCAATGGATCTAGGGTCCCATAGGATTCCCAGGCCTCCCACACTACCGCGGGCATCCAAGGCCAATAAATCCGCCAATGGCCAATTACTGCTTGCTATTTCTTTGAACTGCTCCTCTGTCACCTTGGTTTCCTAAATAATGAGAATATCAAGCTGCTCTTTTTGAATTCTTTCCTTTAGGTACCTCATCTTCCCTTTGGAGTTGAGGCCATGAATATTCAATGAGATCAATTTCATTGATGAAGAGAGGGGTTGGAGTGATGATAATACTCCGCCAATATATTTGCATGTCCCAAGTTAACTAGCATTACCCCTACTTCCCGAATCACCTCCCTCGTTGGTCTTATTCCCCTTTTCCTTGGGTCGTGGCTTTGATCAGATCTTAGGGATGGGGAGATTTCATCCTGTGGTACTAAATCCAATGTTTGCTTTTGGACTAACAATGCTTGTATTTTCCCCCATTCCTTGAAGATCTAATGGAACTGTTCTAGGTGATCCTGGGGAATTTCGACCGATCCATCTTTCGCCCAACTACGAAGGTAAGCAACCATGACTCACTCATCAGATTTTAACTGATCAATTTCACTTCATGATCTAATCCATCATGCACATGATCCAAGGCTTCAAGGATCTCTTTGTTATTGTATTAGCCATCCAGGTTCTTGCACTTGCTCTTTTGCTTTCCTTTTTGACCCTCTACCTCCCACTCAATCTCCACTGTTGTAAGGGTTGAGGAATTAAGTCCCGATGTTTCAGTAATCTCTAGATTTGAGGCATCCACCACAAGGGAAAATCAATTTTCTTGAGAGATCTATGGGGACAGATGAGAGTTTATTGGCGGTCGAATTGAGGTAGCGGTGGTGGAGTCCCATGCTTGACTAGTCGACGCATTTTTGGCCTTGGCCTAGCCTGTGGATGGGGGAGTTTCATTTGTAGCGGGGCGCTGACGCTGCACTTCCTGGAATCCATCTAAGGTTGGAGCCATTGACAGAGGTTGGGCCTATTGAGGGAAATCCCTAAAGAAGTGGTCGTACTCGTGGCACAGTTGAAATTTGAATGGCACATGATCACAATCCAGTGGTTGTGACCAGGTTTCATCCTGGTACTCTATTTTCACTGATTCTGCGAGAGGTTGAGAGATATTCATGTACACATAGATGCAGAAATATGATGAAAATCTTCTTCAGCGAGTGGACTCCGAGATTTAGACAAACTCTCCAATGGAATTTCCTATTAGTTCCAAGATATCATTTCCCATAAATCTTCTGGGAGTGAATATAGAAGTCTAACCCAAGTCAGGGCCGCCAGGAATTGCTCCTTGTCTGGGTTGTAGCAAGGTTCCCAGTGTCTCATGAAAAGCCCCACATTGTTCATGAAGTAAGGGCCATTATCCAAGATTCACTTCTGATCCTCTATGTCTTCAAAGATTATTGTGAAGAAACACTTAGCCCTTAAGTGAATATCCATAGGGGCTTTCGGCTGCCATGTTTCCTGGATCCATCTGAGGATCTCCCGTTCCATGGGCAAGATACCCATACATTTACATATAACGTCGTGGTCTTGCATGAATTGGCAAGATTTCTCAAGCTGGTTGTTGAGGATGGTCACCTTGGGGTTTTAGGCTGCCTTCAGGAGGCAGCACCCCTTCATTCGTTCCTTCCATTGAGCTCCTACCGCCATGGATTTTGGTGTTTTCTCATTGCATGGCTAATCAGAAAATGATCCAGGACTTCAACCGCAATCAAGAACCAGGGTTAAAGACCTAAGGGTAAAAGGTTAAAGGGTTAAAAAGGTTCATTTAACCTTAAAGCACTAAAATCCTTTGTAAAGCACTAAACCTTTATTAACGCGCAAAACCTTGATAAAGCGCAAAACCTTTTATAAAGTTCTTTTTCATTAAATCCAAATAAAGTATGTGGGTTGTATTGGCCAAAGCGGTAAATGGTATATCACGTGAGTGAAAGGCTGGAAGTAGTATTCGACCCAAGGTACGCGATTCCATTCAGCAGGAAACACGTAGCAAAGAAAAAGTGCTCCTATCACGCGCCCTCATTCAGATATTGTTCGTGCAGGAAATCTATGCGATATGAGCGATGTCCGTTCGATCAAGCGGGGTCACATCTATGGCGGAGATTGTCCGGGCAAGTTGGCCATCGGGCAACGTGATAGCCGTTAGATGAACGAGACAGATCGACGGTCCAGGATGAACCCGACCGTAAAATATCTATGGCTGATTGTCCCTAACCACTGGGGTTATATCACACATATGTGTGCCCAGCAGTTGCGGTAAAGCTAAACGGCTACCTCTGATAGTTAGCCTGGCGGAATGGCTAGAGTTTAGCGAATGTGCTAAGTTTAGTGGAAGTCAGGTGCGATAGCTAAATTTGGTTAAAGATATCAAATAAAAGCAGAGACAGAGTAGTTTACAGAGGAGCTGGAGATTCCAGATTCCAAAGGGAAACGGGGATTACAGAGGAGTTTTGCAGAGAGTCCAAAGAGACAGAAGCAGAGCCCAAGAGTGAACCAAGAGGTTCGCTAGACTAATAAGAGCCTTCTAAAGCTAATGGAATGATCCATAGAAGCTTAAGAGGTCATCATCATGGAGAATTCCATCCAAGAAGATTGATTCTGGAGTTCAGAGCCACCAGAGGTTGGAGGTAGTTGCAGGAGCTACCAGAGCTTATTCTCAGTGATCCAACAGTCCATCCTAATTGTAAAGGACCTTCTAAATCCATTGGAGGGGTTTTTAGAAGTATCTGAAGACTTCTAAGGGCCAAGATGCTACAGTGAAGTTTCAGAACAGAAAATGATCAAATGATCAAGTCTGTTGTTGGTGTCTGATGTGTGTTGAAGACATAAGAAGGAGTTCCAGAGCCAGTTGCGGAATTCTGAGGGAGTTAGTGCCATCCAGAAGCTCAAGTCAGCTCAGTATACTAATTGAAGGAATCAAGTCCAGAGAAGCCTAGATTTGTCTGCAAAGTAAGGACAACCAGGGATAAGATGGTATTCTAAGCCCATTGGTTTAGTTGTAAACCTTTTGAGTTGATTATAGAACTTGTAAAAGAAGTTTTACCATAATCCCAAAGAGCCTAGTCAAGTTAACCAGAGCTCAAGGAGACGTAGCCCATGATATCAGGGTGAACTCCTATATTATTTTGATGTTATGTGTGATTGTTGATTTGGTACATTTCCCTGTTATTTGTCTTTAATATCAATATAAGCAAATAAGCACTTAAATAGTATAAACAAGGACATACACCTAATTCAAGTCCTTAATTTCGCATTTGTCAATCTAAGCTAGATCATAAATTTGTTAAGCTTTGGAGTGGGAGGTTCTTGTAAGTATGACAATAATTTAGACCCCCATTTCAGATCAGGTGGTATCAGATCTAGATGCTTGATTGATAGAATAATAGTTGCTTGTTAGACAGAGCAATATATTGCTTGTTTGACTTGAAAGGTGTTAAACAGTACAAGGGATTTGACTATTTGATTGTTTGTAAACTGACTATTGTTTGAGTTTGCAAAGGTGAAGGGAAAGCTACTGATAGCTAAGTCCAGGAGAGGACAAGAAGGAATAAGGGTTGAAGGAATTCTCCTTACCCCAAGGACCTCAAGACAATCCTTGAAGCACAAGAGGTTTGTTTGCTAAAGGCTGCTTGAATAAGCTCTTTGTGAATTTTGTTGAAGTTCTTTTGTTCATTGTTATAATGACAACTTCTACAAGTGAGTTCTCAAAATCCTCCTCCTTCACAAGATTCTTTGATGAAGACTTGAAGCAAGACATGTTCATCATGATGAACATGGTGAGAGAAATGTATGAGGATGGAAGGAAGAGCATCATACTTCAAGAGCAGTTGAATTCCATGAAGGAAGAGAAGCAGTTGCTTTCTAATAGATTGCAGGAAGTGGAAATCCAACTTCATATTGCAAATATGAACCTAGAAAGGATGCATGAGTTGGAGACACAACTCCTTATTGCCAAAGAAGCCTTAGTCAAGTATCAGCTTGCAGAAGAGGTAAACAATTCCAGTATTTCTTCAATTTCCTTTAAGAATTATTATGTTGGTTCTTGTGAAAAACATACAAGAGGCATAGGGTCCAAGTTGATGTCACAAATGGGCTACGAAGGAAAGGGATTGGGAAAACATGCACAGGGCATAGTTGAGCCAATAATGGTTGAGGAAAGGCCTAAGTATTTGGGTCTTGGCTATGGACAAGTTGATGGAGAAAGTTCCAAAGCAGCCATGAAGGCAATTGAAATAGTTCCTAGAAGGAGTTTCATGTCAAGTCTTCTACCTCAAGAGTGTAAAGATTGTATTCTTGGGAAATGCAATAGTTTGAAACATACTTTGCAGGAAGAAGGTGTTCATAAGCAGGCACTTGAACCAGAGAGTTGTAAAAGATCTGAAAGCATTGAAGAGATTGATGGTGTTCCAAAGGAAGCCACTTCTTCATTCTATTCACCTCCTCATGAAGGTAATAAAGGTGAAAAATAAAGGCATAAATATGATTTTAATCATATTCCTTTCTATTATGTAAAGCATGATAAATTTCCACATAAACATGGGAAAAGAATTGCATGTTCCTTTTTTGGTTTGTATAACCATAGTGTTTCTAGATGTTGGAAAAGAATGGCCACATACAGGAAACTAATGAACGAAAGGAAGCAAGAAGCCAAAGGTCCACTGGACAAGGCAAATCATGTTGTCAAGAAGATGCACATGCGTTGCACTTGCTGCCATAAGAAACGACATATTGCTGAAATGTGTTGGACTCTGAATCCAACAATGCTTCCACAAAATCTGAAGAAGGTGGAAAGAGAAAATTTCAAGAATGGAAAGGAAGTTTCCATAATTTATGTGTTGCAGGATGATTCGCAGGGTGATGTCAATGTGCAGACAAAGGAACCACCTTTGAAATGGATTGGTAAGAAATGGTTAGAGTTCTTATCCAATTAAGGTTGCATGTTTCTTTTGATTTAATGCATTTCTTTGCTAATGAGATGCAAGTTGCAGGGTTTACCAATAAGGTGACTAGGAAGGTTGAGTATGTAGACTCACTTTATTGCTGCAAACATTATTTTCATTTCAGCTTTAAAAGTACAGTGTGCTTAAGAGAAAGTTGAAGGATGAAATGCATGCATGAGAATGATATGCATGAACACATGGATGATGATGATTTCCTTGTATTTTGAACATGTATGTGTAATTAACTTGAAGGGTGGATTGCATTGTTTTTAAAAATGCATGTAATGTAATATTGACTTGGGAAAAGTTGATTTGTTCTCCAAGATGTAAAAAGGGAGATAATGATGAAGTGTTTCATCTGTGAAAAAGAATCCTTAAGTTCTTTTTACATGCTTGACTTGAAGGGTCAATTGTTGTAAAGGCATGATTTTGTTGACTTGTTATCTAGTCAATAATTTGTACAAAGATGTGAAGACATGATGGTGATTCACAAGAATGTGAAATCTGTTTCTGTTGAGAAGCAAAAATCTAGGCCATCCAGTTGTTTTCTGTATTTCTGTTGTTTTTTACAATATGTCAGAAAAACATACTATAACTGGTACAAATGTACATTTCTGTTAAGAAGATGTAATCTTACAATTGTTTGAAACACCTTGGATCAATGATCAAGGCAGAGAGGTTCAAACTACCTTCTGTAACCTTCTCAGTAGGAGTTCTACATGAATTCAGGAAGGAAAACCATTTTTAATAAGAGGATAGTTCTTAACAGGAGAACAAGTGCATCCAAGAAGGAAAGCTTCAAAGTTTTGGTTCAAAGGCACTAGCTATGCAAGGCAAGTGTATGGAGGCTAAAAGAAGAGGGTGTCGTACTCTCATCTACTGTCCAGATCAGTGTATCAGTCTTTTGGGGTCCAAAAGATTCAAAATGATCCAGGACTTCAACCGCAATCAAGAACCAAGGTTAAAGACCTAAGGGTAAAAGGTTAAAGGGTTAAAAAGGTTCATTTAACCTTAAAGTGCTAAAAGCCTTTGTAAAGTGCTAAACCTTTATTAACACACAAAACCTTGATAAAGCGCAAAACCTTTTATAAAGTGCTTTTTCATTAAATCCAAATAAAGCACGTGGGTTGTATTGGCCAAAGCGGTAAATGGTATATCGCGCAGGTGAAAGGCTGGAAGCAGAATTCAAACCAAGGCATGTGATTCCATTTAGCAGGTGACATGTAGCAGAGCAAAACTGCTCTTATCGCGTGCCCTCAGTCAGATATCGTTCGTGCAGGAAATCTACGCGATATGAGCGATGTCCGTTGGATCGAGTGGGGTCACATCTACGGCGGAGATTGTCCGGGCAAGTTGGCCATCGGATGACGCAACAGCCGTTAGATGAACGGGACAGATCAATGGTCCAGGATGAACTCGACCACAAAAGCTCTATGGTTGATTGTCCCTAACCACCGGGGTTATATCGCACATATGTGCGCCCAGCAGTTGTGGTAAAGCTAAACAGCTACCTCTGACGATCAGCCTAGCGGAATGGCTAGAGTTTAGCGAATGTGTTAATTTTAGTGGAAGTCAAGTGCAATAGATAAATTTGGTTTAATATATCAAATAAAAGTAGAGACAGAGTAGTTTACAGAGGAGCTGGAGATTCTAGATTCCAAAGGGAAACTGGGATTACAGAGGAGTTTTGCAGAGAGTCCAGAGAGACAGAAGCAGAGCCCAAGAGTGAACCAAGAGGTTCGCTAGATTAATAAGAGCCTTTTGAAGCTAATGGAATGATCCATAGAAGCTAAAGAGCTCATCTTCATGGAGAATTCTATCCAAGAAGATTGATTCTATAGTTCATAGCCACCAGAGGTTGGAGGGAGTTGGAGGGAGTTGCAGGAGCTACTAGAGCTCATTCTCAGTGATCCAACAGCCCATTCCGACTGTAAAGGACCTTCTAAATCCATTGGTGGGATTTTCAAAAGTATCTGAAGACTTCTAAGGGCCAAGATGCTACAGTGAAGTTTCAAAACAACAATGATCAAATGATCAAGTCTATTGTTGGTGTCTGATGTGTGCTAAAGACAGAAAGAGTTCCAGAGACAGTTGCGGAATTCTGAGGGAGTTAGTGCCATCTAGAAGCTCAAGTCAACTCAGTACACTAATTGAAGGAATCAAGTCCAGAGAAGCCTAGATCTTTCTGCAAAGTAAGGACAAACAGGGATAAGATGGTATTCTAAGCCCATTGGTTCAGTTGTAAACCTTTGGAGTTGAGTATAGAACTTGTAAAAGAAGTTTTACCATAATCCCAAAGAGCCTAGTCAAGTTGACCAAAGCTCAAGGATACATAGCCGATGATATCACGGTGAACTCCTATATTATTTTGATGTTATGTGTGATTGTTGATATGTTGCATTTTACTGTTATTTGTCTTTAATATCAACATAATAAAATAAGCACTTAAACAGTATAAACAAGGACATACACCTAATTCAAGTCCTTAATTCTGGATTTGTCAATCTAAGCTAGATCATTAATTTGTTAAGCTTTGGAGTGGGAGGTTCTTGTAACTATGACAAGGAGTTAGACCCCCATTTCAAATCAATGGCCCTGATGAGGACGATGTTGCCAAGGATGGCTTTTTTTCACCAGTGAGGATTAATTTCAAGGAGGGATTTTCTCACCCCGCTCTAGGAGGCCCCATATAAGGTGTGATCAACCTGATAGTGCGCAGATGGTGATGGTGGCTGTGACGTTAGTGGGGAAGGACTCTAGTGATTCAAAATAGAGTCATGCTTCAGACTAAACCCTAGCCAAAAGTGTGCTCTCACCGTGGCTTCATCCAATTTTGATGGGAATGGCTATAATGTATTGTTATTATAAAGAATTTTTCTTTATTATGAAAATTTATGTAAATTTGTAATAATTATATTAGAGTCTTAATTTATCAACTTAAATGTTCTAAATTTGAGATGTTATGATAAAAGTGGTGTTATAACTTACATGTATTCCATTGTAGCCTTTTATAGCTTGATGGATGTCAAGTTAAATGGTAGAAGTGTTTTTGGATAAGTATATATATATATATATATATATATATATATATATATATATATATATATAAACAAAATCTCCTCTAACTTGTGAATAAATTGAATGGTAAATCAATGAGTTAAATAAACTTTTATCTTGTAATCTAATGTCTAGATGAACTGACTAGATTTCCAAAACTAATACTTGAACATTAGTTTTAGTGGTTGGAATTCCAATAATAAAAATAGATTAATTTATACTTGTTTATAACTATAGGTTATAGTCAATTTATCATGATTATACATACCGGTTATAATCAGTGTCGGGTTGGAACCCAATCATTGCTTGTAGATTTAATTGCGCAATAAATATTCAAATTGCATTAACAATATGTGAATTATAATTATAGGTGGAAAATAATCATTAAAATGTCTACCTTACCTCATAGTCAAAAGAGTATAGTAAATAATTATTTGTATGCAAAAAGTTTTGTGTTAAAATTTTATTATGTCGAGAGGTACTTCACAAAGTATGGGGGAGACTTTGTAGTGCCCATAAAACAACCTAGATCCATCTTAACTCTGGATCTACAATCACCAAGAGGGATCAAAATTGTTTTCACTCTAAAAGAGGTTCGCATATAAGAGATTTGATCTCTCTCGACACTTGGTAGATCCAAAGTTAATATGGATCTAGGATGATTTAATTCCCCCCTTTAAATACGCTATATTTTACATCAATACCATGGGTTAGTACCGCAAGCTCTCAATACCATGGGTCATTTATATTTATATTTTTTATTTTATTTTCATAGGGTTATTTTTTTTTTGTTTTTATTTTATTTTGATTGAGCTAAAATGTTTACATTATGTTGCAATGTCTCTATCATATTGGGCTAGAGAGTGTCTCTTGGTGAAATGAGTGTAAACATTTAAATGTCAACTCAATGTGGGAGAGATGTTGTAATGTCCATAAAACAAACCACTAAATCATAATTAAAAACTTTCAGACCAGGAGTTATGGTTCGGGTGAAAGCACCCTAGAGCTTTGGGTTAGAACCCCAACAGAACAGAAGCAAACTACAACAAGAAATACTCAAACTGCTCAGGCAAGATGCTTATATTATCAAACTAAGTAAGAGTGACCATATCTAGATTTCCTTCATTCGAGTAGGTCCCGCAGGGTTCAGACCCTTTGCAACTCCCGATGTTCTTCAAACCTGAAAATCATTCAATTAAAACATACATAGCAGTATAGAAGTAAAGCATATTCACAAAATTGACTTTATATCATATAAACAAATGATTGATCATACATCAAAACAACATTCATATATGAAGTAAAACATAATTTGATGCATAGACATAGTTAATTTCGGAAACAAGATAGCATTTCTTTTATTGCAGTAAGTTGTAAATAACATGGAGAGAATTCACCTGAGTCTTTTTGTGGCTCCAAGCGGAACTGTCCACCGGATTCATCCTATCCCTACCTTCAACAATCTTCTTCCATCACCAACACCATGATATCTCAAGCAAAAAAAACGATATCTATAATCAAGGAAACAAGGGTTTCCTGAAGCTTGGGGAAGTGCATGAGGCACAGGGAATCATCAGACTCAGTCAGGGATAATCTCAGTATAATAACTCTATCTCTTCTCCTCTTTAAGGCCTTCCCATAGAGGTCTATTTATACCTCTCCCAATTAGTTTTTTAGTTGGGAAACGGTTGGGCCATGGGCAATAGGAGGTAATCAACAGGTAAAACCTGTGAACTCCGCCCAAAATTAAGGAAAATTAATTTTTTAAGTGTTTTAATACATATATACGGGTTGGGTATTGACTGACCCACGTACACATGCTTTTAGCTCATGGCAAAGTAACGTACATGGAATAAAACACTGTTTTTTATATATTTGGACCAAGTCTGGAAGGAGGGGCTGCCCTAGGCCATAAACAAAGCATCATATATACCAAGAGTGGTAAATGGTGATATAACAAGGTAACTCCTCAAATGTAATCGTATTATTCATTTAGGTTGTTCATTATTATATACAAGTGGGAGTGACTATTCATTTCATCTCACAATGACTCTTCATTTTCTCTATTATTTATTTACACTAATTACATTTGTTCACCCAATCCCTATGGTTAGGTTTCAACATTCCCCCCCTTAATCTAAAGGGATGTTGGTGAGTCCAAGCATCGTTTTGAATCTTTCAAGCTTTTCTCCTCTAAGCACTTTGGTGAAGATGTTTGTAATCTGCTCATTGGTGCAACAATGGCGAAGATGGATTGTTTTGGCCTCAACATGATGTCGAATGAGATGATATTTGTATTGATGTGCTCCATTCAATCATGGAACTTTGGGTTCTTGGCCAACTTTATTGTCGAGGTATTGTCAATCATGAGTGGAGTCAATTGTACTTGGTGTACTTGCAAATCTTCCAAAATTTTCCTGAGCCACACAATTTCTTTTGTTGCCTCAGCTGCTACCACATATTCTACCTCTGTTATGGAATCTTCTGGAACTGATTGTTTGCGTTATCTCCAAGAGACATCTCCTTATCCAAGACTCATAGCATAACTCGAAGTAGATACCCATGTTTCTTTGTCTCCATTGAAGTCTGAATCAAAGTATCCAATCAATTTGAAGTCACCCACCTGTGTATACTTGATTCCAAAGTCTTGAGTTCCCTTCAAGTACTTTAGAAATTTTTTTGCAGTAGACCAATGTCCCTCACAAGGCCTTTGCATAAACCTGGAGAGGATTCCAACAACAAACAAAATTTCTAGTCTAGTAGTAGTTAGGTAGTTGAGACTTCCTACAAGTCATCTATACATTATTGCATCCTCAAATTCTTTTCCTTCAAATGGATGTGAGCTTTAAGTTTTGTTCCATTGGAGTAGTCAGAGGATTGCATTCAATCATGCCAAACCTGTTCAACAGAACTCCAATGTACTTCTTTTGAGAAAGGAATATGGACTTCGGATGTTTAGTTATTTCAATACCAAGATAGTAATGAACATAGCCCAAATCAGTCATTTCAAAACCTTTCCTTAATTCCTTCTTTATGGATGCAATGTAGCTCTCATTTTTCTATGTCATCAAAAGATCATCTACATATACTAATGAGCCTAGGTATTGCAACAATAATGCTGCAACTCCCAGGGCTACTAGCTTTACTTATCAACCCGGGGTTTGTACAAAATTGGAGGTGGCAGTGCTATATGCACAAGTAGAAGTGAAGGTCCTACCTGTTGTCACTGTTTATAGAGTCAGAATAAACTTTAATTCTTTGATGGAAGGAGAGAAAACCTTATTCTAAGAGAAAGCTACTTCTATTGCAGTGATGAAGAAAACAGCATGAAAGGCTAAACTTGCATCATAACATAACTTAATCAACCAAACAACTATGCTAAGCAGAATTGCTCATTTAACATTAACCTAAGGCTAATTATCTATGTTTGCAAAAGTAAAAACATAAAAACTAGACTAAGGAGTAACAAATAAACTTATGCTAAGTCGGATTTCAGGCGGAAAAAGCGATCGAAGGTCAAATTAGTGAAAGGAGGGCGTGAGGGAGAAACAGCACACGAGAACCATTGGATCAGTTGGGTGAAAGGAAATGAACGAGCGATATTTGATCGCAGAGGGTTACATAGGTATATGGGTAAACAAGGGAGAAAAATAGATGAATGGCTGATATTTAATCGTGCGGGTGAGGCCAAGAGATGGAGGGGCGAGGCTGACAGGAGTGATGAATAGCTAAGATCTTATCGTGTGGGTGAAGGCAAGAGATAGACGGATGAGGCTAGTTGACAAATGGATGGCGGAGATTAGATCGCAGGAAAAAGAACGTGCGGAAATGGTGGAGCGGGTTTATAGGGAGGTACGTTATTTATCGCGCGCCCTCAAAGTTGTAAGTGGTTTTCTCAAATTTTACGCGATTAGCCTCCCCGGGCAACACATCGCACAAGGAAACCAGCCATTTCCCGTGCTCTTGGGTGGATAATGGTCGGACAGAAATCCACGTGATATGGCGCGATAATCGTTGGATCAGGAGGGGCTGATCAACGGTGGAGATCAGCCAAGCTAGTTGGTGATCAAGGGAAGTGACTGTCATAGGATTAGGCAAGGCAGATCGATGGTGGGGACTTAAAGCTCATAAAGTGAATGGTGGACTCCACGCAAGGCAACAGTTGAAGAAAATAGTGAATCGGACAGTGATCGTGAAGATTTTTTGGAGATCAGACGGTGAGGAAGCGATGGACGGAGAACGTGTTGGAGGTGGTTTCAAAGAAAAATGACAAAGAAAACCAATGAGGGTATATAGCTAACTGCATTCAAACAACGAACTCCATAGCCTATGTGAGAACTAGAAACTGTGTTTTTGGGGTTGCTAGTGGGTCTCTGCCTCAAGTCATGGTCCCAGAGGGAGGAGATGAGGCCGAGACACCTATGCACAACCTGATAGTAATCCTTTCCTCTAGTCTGACCTATGAATTAAAAAACCACAAATGACAGCAAAATACAGCAAATGCAACTACTAAAACAGATGAATAGAAACAGGAAGCTATTCAAATAAATGAACAGAACCAGAAAGTTGCTTAGCCAAATGAATCAGAACCAAAACTTCTTGAGCAAATGCATCAACAAACCATGAAACTACTTAACAAATAAAAAGAACATAATTTTATGCTAGAATAACATAACAGTAAAGAGGAGTTATGGTTGCTTGGGTCAGGCCCTAACCCAAGAGCTTTAGCCCTCGAAGTTTAACTCAGAGTTGGCTTAAACAAAACTCATCTTTATCACAGAAATCATGGATTATGGAGAAAATTCACAAGTCTTTGCAGTTCATAAATAAAACAGGGTTTTACAAATGAAGTATGAATCCTAGTGAGGTCCTAAACATCTCTATTTATACATTTTGAAATCTCTAACAACTTCCTTCCCATTAGGGAGGCTTGGCCTCTAACGACTGAAAACTGCTTGAATTCCCTTTCACTTGCTTCATTGTCTTCTTTAGTCCTCATGATGTGGTTGTTTGCACTCCGAGCTGATGGAGGAATATTCGAATGGAAGGGTAGTATATGAGGAGGATTAACCTCCTATAATTCCTCTACCTTGTCCCATTCAAGTCTTGACCAAGGTCTTTGCTATATTTCTTTGCTTTTATCCTTTATAACTGCATTTCTCCTTTCTTTTATCCTTTATTCCTGCATTATATGCACATTAGACTACAAAGCCAAATATCCAACTCTAACTCATTTCGTAAATAAAATATAACAAAAAGTATGCAATAAGTTGTGAGAATAGTTGGTTTGACTAAGCTAGGAGGTGAATTAAGGAAAATTAAGGCCCATATAATTACTCAATAATGAGGCTCATCATCACCCCCTACTGAAAGTGTTGCTCATCCTCTGAGCAACTTAGTGGCTCTGGTAGGCTTTCTGACATCCCATGCTTCTGTTGTGGTCTCTTCTTCTTGTTCATAGAAGCCTGCTTTCCTTTCTGCCTCTTTTCCTCTTCTTATTTTTCTAATATTGAAACTATGTGGCAGTGTGTTCTATTTTAGCAGGCATGTATATTATCATCTCTTATCAGCTTAAATATATCCTCAATATGTGAAATTTCTTTCCCTTGGGCAACAAGATATCTAAGTGCCAATTGAGGATCATTTGAAATTAGATTATGGGTGTTGAGTAGGTCCATGGGATTTGATTGTTCAGCTCTAATGAAAAGAGGTTCATTTTGCTCTCTGGCCAATATTCCTTCATCTCTGCAGCCCTTGACTTCTCATGGTTTAGCCATGATGCCAAAGCCATTAATTGTAGATCTCCTAGCTCTGCATTAGGATCCAAATTATTCATGTCTGTGAGGGCCATGTTATGCAAGTAAAAATCAACCATTTTGGCCCCATCCTTTAGTGCACTTTGATCATGAAGATCAATAAACTGTCTGCAGTCCTAAAATGGCATGGTGCTCCTTTGTGCTAGTGTCTTAACCTGAAATTCCAGCCATTATTCTTTGAGGTAAAGATCATAGGATTTAGCTGGCATCCTACACTGGATGGCCTCCAAGGAGAGGTTTTCCATACATGCTAGCTGGTTTTCCTTTTCCTGCAATTGTCCTCTCTATTTTTCTTATCTTCTTCCTTTTTCTATTCTTTCTTATCTCCATCAGTTTTTTCCTATGTTTCAGCATCATCCTCCTTTTGTTTCAGCATGGTCCTCTGTATTAGTTTCTTCTTTATTCATCTCATCCCATCTAGCTTTGTATCATCTTCTTGTTTTGCCTCCTCTTCATTGACATAAGGACTAACATCATAGATGAGAGTTTTGATGTCATCCTCTACTGATAAGTCTTTCAAGACTGACCATTTCATAGGGATCCTGAGGTTTTGTATGGCATCCTCAATAATGATTCTAATCAAATCATGGTGAGCCAACTGTTGGGAATTCCCTTCCTTTACTTTGTTGCTGGAGTCTATGAGTGATTGCATCAAGAAATAGGGTATGCTGAGTCTCTGGTGAACTGATATTTCTACCCCAAATCTTAATTCTTCAAACATTCTCAAATGTGACCATAACGATACTATATCTATGGACTCTTGCATTCTCTTTTGACTTATTAAAGAACTTCGTTTTTGCCACCTTTTCACTTATAAACTAACTACCTCTTAACCATTACAACTTTTGATCAAATGATGCATATGAGTGAGTGAGTAGGATACTTACCTATGGTCTTGATGCCATGCTGCAGTTGT
Source organism: Pinus tabuliformis (assembly GCA_031772625.1). Taxonomy (NCBI): domain Eukaryota; kingdom Viridiplantae; phylum Streptophyta; class Pinopsida; order Pinales; family Pinaceae; genus Pinus; species Pinus tabuliformis. Next base: position 126,955,717 of record CM062820.1, on the reverse strand, counting down.
CAAAGATCAGAGGTGCTGTTGATGGTCATTCTTCTTCCTCCTTTGTTGTCTGTTGATGGTTTATTAGCTTTTGCAGGTGTCTGTGACTAAAGATCTGATGTTGTTGTTGTTGTGGAGCTCTTGGATTTGATGTTGTTTCTGCTGTGGAGCTGTTGCATTTGATGGTGTTGTTGTTGTGGAGCTCCTAACCTCTTGGCAATGTTTGGTGTCTTCCTTAGAATTCTTGATCATGTTGTTGGATGGTGCTGTGAGGATGTTGTAATGAATGGACAGAGGGAGTAGGAGTGTATGTGGATGTAGGGATGATGGTAATGGTTGAGGTGATTCTGTTAGAAAACACAATATTCACCTGAATGGAAGCAATGAAGTGAAAAAAAATAGAATTTATAGAGGGATGCATTGGTAAGGAGTGGAGGAGATGAAATATATGTGAGGCAGGGTTCCCTTTGGATCTTCTCTTTGCTCCTTAGTTGTCTTTCTCACCCATCTGCACATAACAATTATGTTCTTTTTTTCTATATATATATATATATATATATATATATATATATATATATATATATATATATATATATATATATATATATATATAAACAAAACACCTAGGCTGCCTCAGAGAGTTTTTCACACTAGATATCTGCCCTGGGCACCTCGGGACCCAGGGATCTTCTTATCCTTTTCATTTTTCTCATCCTTGGGTCACCTCATAGAGGTTTTCACCTGAATCCTTATTCTTTTTTCTTTTTCAGTGACCGGGTGAGGGAGGAGCTGGAACTTGCTCCACCATCATCACTTCCTTATTAATGTTGTCAATGAACTCTTGTCTTCATAAAGGCATCTTGTACATTTTCAGTCTATTTCCATTAACTAGCAATGGAATGGCTTCTTCATCAATAGTCCTGATTTGCACTAAACCATTGTCATGGCATCTTTCCACCACATAAGGTCCGAGCCATCTTGTTCTTAAATTTCCCTTAAAATCTTTAAACCTGGAATCATATAACAATGCCCAGTTTCCTTCTTGAAATTTCTTCTCTTTGATGTGCCTGTCATGCCAGACCTTCCTTTGAAGCTGAACTATCTCTGTATGTAGGAGGGCCTCCATTCTGAATTCATCCAAGCCATTCAAATGCAACAACCTTTCTTTCTGTGCATGACTGAGATCTAAATCTAGTTGGGTTGCCATCCTCAATGTATTATATTCAAATTCAATGGACAACCTATCCTTTTTACCATAGACCAACTCATAGGGTGTAAATCTAATGGTGGTCTTCCATGTTGTATTACACGCCCAGGTGGCCTCAACTAGTCTTTCTGCCCAATCCTTTATGTTGTTGTTCAATACCTTGGTTAGGATGTTTTCCAGTGCTTTGTTGGTCACCTCCACTTGCCCATTAGCTTGTGGATGATAAGGAGTGGAGGTCCTATGCTTGATTTTGTGATGCTCGAGCAGTTCTTCAATCATGATATTGGTAAACTAGCTACCTTGGTCTGTGACTAGCTCTCTAGGGTACCCTAATTTGTATATTATATTATCCCTTAGGAACTCAGCCACCTTCTCTTCTATTGTTGCCTTAATTGCCTTGGTTTCAGCCCACTTAGTCAAGTAATCAGTGCACACAATAATGTGTTGTTTTTTCTTTGAAGGAGGATTGATAGGCCCAATGAAGTCCATTCCCCACTTGTCAAATGGCTTGAAAGTCACTTGAGGTTGTAGGGGAATTTCATCTCTTGGAGTAGGCTTTCCCATCCTCTGGCACCAATCACACTGACTAATGTACTTCCTCACATCCTGATGAAGAGTAGGCCTATAATAGCATGCTTGAAACAATTTGAATGTTGTCCTCTTTGCTGCAAAGTGACCTCCACAAGGCCCATCATGATAGGTCAGAAGGATGTCAAAGACTTCCTAAAACCTTACACATATTCTCAAGATTTGATCTCGGCCAAGTTTGAACAGATTGACCCCAATCCAGATGAAGGGGGCACTTTTCCTGATTATCTTTCTCTTTTCTCTGGAGGGTAGGTTTGGTGGGAACTGTGTTGATACCAAATTGTTTTTATATCAGAAAACCATGGCGAGAGTACTAAGATAGAAAACAAATTCTCGTTTGGTAATTGATCATCAACCATTCCTTCTTCACCTACAGGAAGATTCATCCTAGATAGAAAGTCAGCAACAACATTCTCCTTACCAATCTTATCAACAATAGTTAGATCAAATTGCTGCAATAAAAGTAACCATCTTATGATTCTAGCATTTACATCTAGTTTGTTCATTAAATATTTAATTGCAGCATGATTAGTATGCACAAATGTTTGATAGCTTGTAATATAATGTCTAAACTTGTTCAGTGAATGCACAACAGCTAGGAGTTCTTTCTTGGTCACAGTATAATTTAATTCAGCCTTTGACATGTTTTTACTGGTAAAATAGATGGCATAAAGCAATTTCTCCTCTACCTGACCTAAGGCTGCTCCTATGGCTTTATGTGAGGCATCAACATGGATATGAAAAGGGAGGGCCCAGTTTGGGCCTCTTAGGATTGGTGCAGTGATTATTATCGTTTAGAATGTCTAAGGCCTCTTGACAACTTTTTGACCATATAAATTCAGAATTTTTGGCCAATAATCTGAACAAAGGAGAGGCCAATTTGTTGAAATCCTTTATGAACCTTCTATAGTATCCAACTAACCCTAAGAAACTCCTAACATATCTCTTCTTTTGTGGAGGTGGGACCCTTTAGATGATGGCTATTTTGTTTGGGTCCACCTGCAGTCTTCTGGGGTAGGCTAGAGTGGTTGGGCTAATCTTTGAGGAAAGGGTGGATTTACTTTCAGGGTTCTTTCCTCTCTTTCTTCCTCAACCTCCCTATGTAGAGAGGGAGGTTGTTTATCAGGGAGAATTCTCCCAGATCTTAGGTTAATCTCCTGGATTTCTACAGCATAAGCTGGGTATGACGTCTCTCCATTGTATGCTTGTTGAGCCTGCCTATTATTTTGGTTCGGATTTGGTTGGGCAGGCATCTGGGGTTGCTTGGGTGGAGCAAAGTGCAGGAGTTGTGGTTGTGCAGGTGGTGGAGGCAATAGGGCTCGAACATTGTTGAATTGGGGCCTCCACCCCTGGGGTGGGACATTCCACTAATGTTGTGGTTGACCATAAGGTTGGAATGTCTGGCTGGCTAGCTGAGATTGATGTTGAGATGTATAGGACCAAGGAGGGGGTGTATACCAGGAAGGATGAATAGGGGGTCCCCAAGAAGGTATAGCAGTGGCTTGGTTGGGGTTGTAGTATGCATGGGATGGCCCTTGCATACCTTGTTGGTATTGTCTAGGCCCATGAGGTCTCCTTTGGTTGATGTAGCAAAGTTGCTCAGTGACCCCTTCAACTCCTCGATATATAGCTTTTAGTCCAGGTAAAGAAGGGCACTTGACTGTGGAGTGGTTTTCTTCACAGACTGAGCAAATCTGAATGCAATTTAATGGACATTCATTCCTAGGATGCCTCCTAGTGCATCAAGGAAAAAAAATGGTCAAGGCTCTCTCTGCTTCCTCTTGCTTCCTTTTGATGTTCATGGTGTCCAATTGCAAGGAAAGGGTTTTCATCATGTCACTATTGAAATCTTCTAGCATATTACCAATTTCACCCTTGATGGATAAGTTGGAGGATGATGTACTGGCCATAGGTTGACTACCCCTACTATTTTTCCTAGATGCCCTAGAATGGTTTATAAATACAATCTTAATATCCTCATAGGGTAATTGGTATACATCTCCTCCTGCTATCATAGTTAAGGTATCCAGAAGGTCCTCCCTTACTCCTCTAAGCAAGACCAACTTTAGTGGCTCAGGGTCAAGTGTGCACCTAGCTCTTTTGTAACTAAGCTGGAATCTTTCTTCATAGTCTTCTAGGGATTCATCCTGGCCTATGGTCACCCTAAAAATATCCTCTTTGGTATCCTTTGACCTATAGTAGTCCCTATATTTGTTGTTAAAAGTTTACTTCATCTGAGCCCAAGTTGTGATGTTATCTCCAGGTAAACCCATGAACGAGCGCAATGTTGCATCCTTGAGGGTAGATGGGAATAGTTTTAACTTTTGCTCATCATTTTTATAGTCATAGGTTTGGCAAATGACAGCAAACTCAAATAGCAAAGTGTTAGGGTCCTCTGTGGTCATGCCATGGAAATGAGGTAGAGCAGAGGGGCTTATATTCTCCATCTTAGTGTCCCCATTGGTTTCCCTGATGGGGAAGGCACTCTCAATTCTCTCTCTATCTCTCCGATCATTTTGGGTTCTAGCCATTGGTTTAGTAAGAATGGGTTCTTACTCTTTTTCTTCTTCTGTAGGTTCCCTAAATAGGTAAGTTTGCTCACCTAAAAGGTCTTCCAATTCACCGTCACTGAAGAAGACAGGAGGTTGCCTGTTGGATGCAATGGGGGTATCTGACAAGAATTTTTCTGAATTGTCCCTAATCCTATGAGGCATGAAAGGAAATGTTTTTGGATTGGTTTTTGGAGTTTTTTCTTTAAAGCTAGAAAGTACTTGTAGACTGGAAAGGAAAGTAGCTAATGATAACTAAAGGAAAGAAGGAAACTAGATTACTTTTGTAGAAATAAACTAGTGGAAGAAAGTTTGAAGGCTAGAAGTAGAAGAAAAGAAAGTAGGAAACTAGAAATAGAAGAAAAGCAGTAATTACTTCTACTAAGACACCTCCTCGGCAACGGCGCCAAAAAGTGATGAACCTAGGTATTGCAACAAAAATGCTGCAACTCCCAGGGCTACCAGCTTTACTTATCAACCTGGGGTTTGTACAAACTTGGAGGTGACAGTGCTATATGCACAACTAGAAGTGAAGGTCCTTCCTGTTGTCGTTGTTAATAGAGTTAGAAGAAACTTTAATTCTTTGATGAAAGGAGAGAAAACCTTATTCTAAGAGAGAGCCACTTCTATTGCAGTAATGAAGAAAACAACATGAAAGGCTAAACTTGCATCATAGCCTAACTTAATCAACCAAATAACTATGCTAAGCAGAATTGCTAATTTAACATTAACCTAAGGCTAATTATCTATTTTGTAGAAGTAAAAACATAAAAACTAGACTAAGTAGTAATAAAGAAACTTAGGCTAAGTCGGGTTTCAGGCGGAAAAAGTGATCGGAGGTCGAAATTAGTGAAAGGAGGGCGTGAGGGAGAAATAGCGCATGAGAATCATTGGATCATTTGGGTGAAAGGAAATGAACGATGAAGACTTGATTGCGGAGGGTTATGTAGCTAGATGGGTGAACAAGGGAGAAAATTAGATGAATGGCTGAGATTTAATCACGCACATGAGGCCAAGAGATGGATGGGTGAGGCTGACAGGAGAGATGAACGGCTAAGATATTACCATGCGGGTGAAGGCAAGAGATGGACGGATGAGGCTAGTTGGTAGATGGATGGTGGAGATTAGATCACGGGCAAAAGAATGTGCGGAAATGGTGGAGCAGGTTTAGAGGGCAGTAATCTGTTTATCGCACGCCCACAAAGTTGTAAGTGGTTTTCTCAAATTTTATGCAATTAGCCTCCCTAGGCGACACATAGCACGAGGAAACCACCCATTTCGCGTGCTCTTTGGCAGATAATAGTCGGAAATAAATCCACCCGATATGGCGTGATAGCTATTGGATCAGGCGAGGCTGATCAACGGTGGAGATCGGCCAAGCTAGTTGGGAATCAGGTGAAGCAACAGCTGTCTGATCAGGCAAGACAGATCAACAGTGGGGACTTAAAGTTCATAAAGTGAATTGTCGACTCCACGCAAGGCAGCAGTTGAAGAAAATAGTGAATCAGATGGTGATTGTGAAGGTTTGTTGGTGATCGGACTGCGAGGAAGCGATGGAGGGAGAATGTGCTGGAGGTGATTTCAAAGAAAAATAACAGAGAAAACCAATGAGGGTATACAACTAACTGCATTCAAATAGCGAACTCTGTAGCCTATGCCAGAACCAGAAACTGTGTTTTTGGGGTTGCTAGCGGGTCTCTGCCTCAAGTCATGGTCCTAGAGGGAGGAGATGAGGCCGAGACACCTACGCAAAACCTGATAGTAATATTTTCCTCTAATCTGACCTGTGAATTAAAAAACCACAAATGACAGTAAACTACAGAAAATTAAACTACTGAAATAGATGAACAAAAACAGGAAGTTATTCAAATAAATGAATAGAACCAGAAAGTTGCTTAGCCAAATGAGTTAGAACCAAAACTTCTTGAGAAAATGCATCATCAAACCATGAAACTACTTATCAAATAAACAAAACATAATTCTATGCTAGAATAACATAACAGTAAAGAGGAGTTGTGGCTGCTTGGGTTGGGCCCTAACCCAAGAGCTTTAGCCCTTGAAGTTTAACTCAGAGTTGGCTTAAACAAAACTCATATTTATTACAGAAACCATGGATTATAGAGCAAATTCACAAGTCTTTGCAGTTCATAAATAAAACAGAGTTTTACAAATGAAGTCTAAATCCTAGTGAAGTCCTAAACCTCTCTATTTATACATTTTGAAATCACTGACAACTTCCTTCCCATCAGGGAGGCGGCCTCTAACGACAGAAAACTTCTTTTTGTCCCTTTCACTTGCTTGGTTGTCTTCTTTGGTCCTCATGATGTGGTTGTTTGCACTCCGAGCTGATGGAGGAATATTCGAATGGAAGGGTAGTAGCTGAGGAGGATTAACCTCCTATAATTCCTCTACCTTGCCCCATTTGAGTCTTGACCGAGGTCTTTTCTATAGTTATTTGTTTTTATCCTTTATACCTGCATTTCTCCTTGCTTTTATCCTTTATTCCCCCATTATATGCACATTAGACCACAAAGCCAAATATCCAACTCTAACTCATTTCATAAACAAAATATAATCAAAAGTATGCAATAAGTTGTGAGAATAGTTGGTTTGACTAAGCTAGGAGGTGAATTAAGGCCAATTAAGGCCCATATAATTACTCAATAATGAGGCTCATCATATACCACAAGATATACGACTGTTTTTCCAACCTTCTTGACAAACAAAGTTGCATCATCAAGATCATAATGTTTGAAATTGAGTTTCAGAAGATGCTCAGTTAGCTTTTCATACCAGGCTCGCAGTGCTTGTTTGAGGCCATACAAGGATTTCACAAGTTTTCATACTTTATGTTCTTGTCCTTTTATAGAAAAATCCTTCGGGTTGGGACATAAAAACATCCTCTTTTAGATCTCCATTCAAGAAAGCATTTTTTACATCCATTTGATGGATTTTCCAACCGTTCTGAGCTACTAGGGCAAAGAGTGTCTGGATGGTAGCCCATTTTGTTGTGTGGGAAAAAGTCTCCTCATAATCGACCCCTTCCTTCTATGAAAAACATTTTTCCACAAGCCTGGCTTTGTGCTTTTCAAGTGAGCCATCAACTTTATACTTGTTCTTGTAGACCCACTTGCAGCTAATTGGTTTGGTTCCCCAATGGAGGATCAACTAGCTTCCAAGTGCCATTCTTTATCAAGGCATCATACTCCTTTTTCATTGCTTCTTTCCATTCATCATGAGAAGCAACTTTTTTGAAGGAAGTTGGTTCAAAATCTGTAGACAAATTCAATTCACAATCATAAGAAAAATCCATATCAACAAGTGAATTAGAGTCATCTACATCACCTCCATTTTTCCGGGGCGAATTTCTAGTTCCTGCCTTTCCAACCTCATCAGGACGAACACTTTCAAGTGTCTTTGTCAGCCACTTTGGGAGACCTCTTTGAGATGGTCCAAGCTGCTCTGTTGATTGAGTTGGGACCAAATCAAGATTGAGTCTCCCAATTCTGTCAATCATATTACTCAAAGTATCATCCGTTGTTGGAGTTTCATGCGGGGGAGAGAGTGCTTTAGAAGAAGATTCCACAGGTTGATCTAGTATAGGAACCCCCCCTTCAAGATGTGGAATCTGATTATCAAATTCTTGAAATGATTTTTCATTTGTGAATCTATCCAAGCGATCAAGTTGCCACTCAACAACATTGTCAGTTTTGGATGATTCAAGAAAGATTACATCTCAAGATACAACGAACTTTTTATTGACTTCATCATAGAAATGGTATGCTTTGGATGTGTTTGAATACCCCAGGAAGATACACTTATGACTTCTTGCACCAAGTTTGTTTCTATGTACCTTTGGTATCAAGGCATAACATGTGGAACCAAAGACCTTGAGATGATTTACCGAAGGAATGTGCCCATACCACATTTCATAAGGAGTCTTGTTTCTAATAGCATTAGATGGACACCTATTTTTTATATATATAGCACATAGAACTGCATCAGCCCAAAACATCATTTTTACATTTTTGAAAAACCTCATGAAGCACACCATATTTAAGATTGTCCTATTCATTCTTTTAGCTACTCCGTTCTGTTGGGGATTATAAGGCACAGTTGTTTGATGTTTGATCCCATGTTGGCAAAGATAGTTTTCAAATTCATTTGAAGTGTATTATTTTCCATTATCAATGCGAATAGAGCCAATATGAGATTGTGCGTCATTTTCAATCCATGTATGAAAGTTCTTGAACGATTGAAAAACATCAGATTTGTTCTTCAATAAATAAACCCAACACATTCTAGTGTAGTCATCAATAAATGCCATCATATATTTATTTCCATTTGCAGAAGGAACAGACAATGGACCATATAAATCTGAATGAATGAGTTCAAGTTTTCTATGTGCTCTGGAATTTGAATCATGAAAAGACTATTTGCCATGCTTTCCTAGAATGCAAGCATCACATTGCTTCAGTTTCCTAGGAATTGTAGGCAAACTAATAACACCATTTTTCTTCAACAAGCGAAGGTTGTCATAGTTCAGATGTCCAAATCTAGCATGCCATAATAAACTTGATGGAAATGTACCTTCTTCATAACGAGAATTGTATGAGAAATTTTGTGCACAAGCAGAGGTACCCTGCAGCTTGAGAAGCCTTTCTTCTTCTATCCCCGTCATGACAAGTGAGTGATATGATGCTTTTCTCACCTCAAGCTTGCCATCAAACATATGAATGGAGTGTCCTTGCTGGTGGATTTGGACCAAGGACAGCAAGTTTCTCCTCAGTTGTGGGAGATATAAAACATGATGCAGAAGAAAGTTTGGATGACCAGGCAATTTAAGCATGATTATACCAAGCCCTGATGGCTTTAGTTTTGATTTGTCTGCAAAGTATATTTCTCCATCAACATTGTTAGAAAATTATTCAAAAAAATATCTTCTAAAATTCATGTGGCAAGTTGCTCCTGAATCAAGAAACCGATCATTTTTCCAAGAAGCAAGTGAAGCATTAAATAAGTCTTCATTTACTCCAATATTACAGTGTGCCACAACATAGTGAGTGGATTCAGGTGCTTTACCTTTCTCTTTCTCTTTAGTTTTACCTTTGGGTTGGTTTCTTTCATGCTCAATTCTATCCCAAGGCAACTTGCATGTGGATGCATCATGTGATCCATCTCTTTTGCAACATATGCAGTGAAAATCTGACTTTTCTCCTTGAGAGTGTCTGCCCCCCCTACCTCTGAAATATCTTCCTCTTCCTCTTGACCACCTCTTCCTATCAAAGAATCTTGAGCAATATTCTTCTCTCTATGTGCAATGCACACAGCCTCTTAAGAACACTGAGCAGTTGTCTTCTTCCCAAAAGCTTCCTCTCTTTCAACAATTTTTTTCACAAGGGAGTCAAACGTAATATCTTTGAGGTTTACATTTGCTTGCAATGACTCAAGATAATTTTAGTAAGTGGGATAAAGTGCCTTGAGAAAATCTATCAGAGGAATGTCCAATTCAACATTAGTGATTTTGATATCATGCTTAATAGATTTTACTTCTGATGTAAGAGAAAGAGGATCATCATTTTGTAATTCAAGGGTGAACAATTTAATCATGAGTTGAACAACTTCCAGTGCAGTGTGTGAGTCATAGAGTTCCTTCAATTTTTGTAAAGCTTCGCAAGCATTTGAAAATGGAAAAATATGGCAAATCACCTCTTCATTTACTGATGTCGGAATCAATGTATAAGCCTTGCTGTTCTTATTTTCCCAAATGGTGAATTCCTTATCTGAGGTAGGTTGTTTTGGCTCTTTGTCTCTATCTCCAACACACACTCCTTTCCACATCTCATTATAAATGACAGTGTGTTTGATTTTCCGCAACCATTCAGGATAGTTCTCCTTCCCTGTGAGAACCACTTCCACAATAGATATCAATGAGTGCATTTTAGAAATGACGCAGGGGGTTGACGAAAATGAGGTGGTAGTCTGTAATTCGACTACTAGTTAACTTTGTAACCAATCAGTTGCGCTTAAATCCAGTTCTGTACGTGGATTTTTCTCCTGAGGGTCTCGCTTATTTGACCCATCACTGTCGGTCCCTCGTTGACTTCTCCTTTTATCAAGTGCTTCAATCTATGTCATTGATCTCACTTCTCCAGATCCAATGGATATCGCATTATCTGCTCACCAACTAGCCCGGACGATCTCCACCGTCAATGGGACCCGTCCAATCGAATTGTTGTCATGCAATCTCATAACAGAACCAAAAGGAATTAAAACTCCAGTTCATAACCTTATCGCATCCCATTCTTAACATTAACATGTGCGCACTTTCGAAAGCGATATGTGTTTGATCACCAATTAAGCGGATGGTCCGATCACTCTAAACCTTAAACTCCTTTTAATAACCACATCGCATTCGAAATTTAAATTAACTCACATTCATCTTCTGACGCAATCACCATCAGATCTGACTCGATTAAATGAATGGCTATCGCATCACCTGCTCGCCAACTATCTTAGCCGATCTCCACTGTCGATTAATCTAGCTTGATCCAATGGCTATTGCGTAATCTTGTGTGAAATCTTGCATGATGCATAACAAGTCGAGAGCGCGTGAGAAAAGTGGTTTTCCCGTGCTACGTGTCAACGCTAAGGTTAATCACGTGAAGTTTAGGAATACCACTTCCAGCCTTTAGGGCACACGAGATACCGCTTACCACTTGCCAAATACTACCCACGTGCTTAATTCATATTTTAATGAAAATATTTAAGAAAAGGTTTAGCGCTTAAACTCAGTATTAACACTTAACACTAATTGACTATGATTTATAAATAAAATGTATGAACAGAGAAAAATACCCGATTAGGGTCGAGAACATCGATACATAGTCATAAGAGAATTTCATTCATCGCACCTGTGTTTAACACTATGAAACCAAGAGAGTGATATCTCAACTGCGCTTGTGGAGCAGTTTCCTCACATAACCAGTTGAACGTCTGCAGCAATTGCCAGAGAGGGGTAGCAGTTGCGAGAGAGGGGCAGTAGTGACGAGAGAGGAGTTACAAAGTAGAGAAGGAAGCCAAAAATGGTGTTGGATCTGATACCATGTTAGACTAGGAGGTAACTCCTCAAATGTAATCGTATTATTCATTCAGGTTGTTCATTATTATATACAAGAGGGAGTGACTGTTCAGTTCATCTCCCGATGACTCTTCATTTTCTCTATTATTTATTTACACTAATTACAGTTGTTCACCCAATCCCTATGATTAGGTGTCAACAAAAACTAAGAAAATTAATAGATCGATTTAATTCAATTCGTTATATTATAATTTTTTATCATTATTCATAAAATTACAAACCAACCTAGATCTATCTTAATTCCATATCTACCAAGCGCTGAGAGGGATCAAATCTCTTGAGATGCATACCTCTTTAGAGTTAAAAGAGATTTGATCCCTCTCGTTGATTGGTAGATCTAGAATTAAGATGGACCTATACTAGTTTAATTTCCCTCCCCCTTTAAATAGGTTATATTTCACATGAATACCATGGGCAAATATCATGGAGCACTTTTATTATTATTATTATTATTTCAATTTTATAGGGTTATTTTTATTTTGTTATTTTATTTTTTTGACCGAGATAAAATGTTTGCATTAGATTACATTAATCTTTTTATTTATTTATTTTAATTATATCAATTTTTTATTGAATTTAACGTAATCGAAATGTTAAACATTACATTACAACATCTCTACCATACTGGGTTGGAGAGTTCCCCTCAAAGCAATAATTGTTTGCAAGAAAAAAATCATAATATGCATATCACTTTAAAATAAATTTAAATAATAATGATTCATATTCATAACTACAATATTCCATAAGCCTTAATGAGTAGTTGTTGGTTGAATCCCCAGCTGCCAAGTATTTGGCCCTTTATCGTGAGGTTCAAGTTCAATTCTCATTGGGTCCATTAGGGTCAGGCTCCATTAGTTGAGTTGGTTGGGCATGCGTCCCCTTCAAATGGGCCCGACTAGGGGTATTACTGCAAAAAAACCACAATATTTCATAGCATATAATTAATAAACAAAAAAAAACATTAATAAAGTTTATATATATATATATATATATATATATATATATATATATATATATATAAATTATTTCATAATCATTATACTTCATAACTTCGTATTTAAATTTAATTAATAAGCATATAGAAATTTTACATTTATAATATGTAAAGTCATGGTTATGTAAAGGGCCTATAAAACTTCTTGTGTAAATTTCTATGAAAGCCTAGGGACATGTCTAATCAAGTCTTTTCACTTAACCCTAATATTATCCTAAGTTTTTCGCAGCACAATTAGCCTATCGCAAGCCTACAGTTGGCACTATGAAATATTTCCGTTGCGCTGGCCGAAAATTTTAAAAGATAGGTTTTCAAGCTGCCAACCCCAACATTTCAAGTGTTTGAGCGTCTTTTCACAAATCCCTACCCCTTTCCATCAATGGTGTGGCAACTAACTTCATTGTAAATCCCAAGAAGTAAGTTTAAACTCAAACCCTAAATTTCCTAGTTTACCCTAAAATGGTAATTTCTAGCGAACCCATAAATTTGCTTACAGTGCGCGGGAAAGCTCTAAAAGTGTTTGTAGCCTCTATCCAGGAGAATTCAAGATTGTAGAGGGATTTGCAGTGTTAAGATTCTTTGCAAAGATGGGTCAATCAGGTCATGTGAATATTTTTATGTCAAAACCCTAGTTAAGGAAACAAAGGGAGATCCTAGTCATATCCCTATTGAAGAGCATATTGAAAACCTTTTAAAGGAACCATAGGTTAGGGTCTAGAAGAGGAGGCAAAGCATATAGCAACAAAATATGAAAAAGGGAAACAAACAAGGAAAACAGAAAATGGAAAACAGGGGAGGAAGAAATGGAAACAAAGCCTAGGGTTAATGAAAAAAACCTCATACTTGCCCTACAAACAAGCGAAGACTGAATTTCAAGGCCAAAATGAACCCTAGGTTGAAGGATACTGTGATTATTTATGCAAAGGAAGAGAATGTGTTAGCTTCAAAGAGAAGAAAGAGACAGAGGAAAATAGAGCATGCTAATGGAAACAGGAAAGAAACCCTAAAGGATAATAAAATCATACAAAAAGCTACCAGAAGGGTGACACGAAGCCAAGATAAATTAGACCTCCTTTCTCAAGGTGGTGAAGCCATGGAATAATAAACAAATCTATATTTTTGGTGTAGCAGTACCTTGAGCCATGAACAGGGGAATTTATTTTGTTGTAAAAACCTTAATTTTGACTAATATATTTCATGAATATTTTGACACTCTAGCCAGCATACTCCAGGGTTGTATGAAGATATTATACAAACTTTTTTGGATTGTAATCACGCATATGAAGTCCCTATGTTTTTGGTCAAATAGTCAACAAGAAGGAGAAATGACAATGCTCTTTTTTTCCCTATTTTAGGTTTTGTTAGGAATGAGATTATTTACAAAAACCTCCTTCATATTTTACCCAGAAATCGTGGTTTGGAAATTACAAATAAATATTTGAGGCATATTTTTCCAAGTTTTGTAATTTTGTTATTTTCCTGTTTTAGCCAATATTTTCAAAAGAAGTTTCCAACATATGGAGATGAATTTGTAAAAAAAAAAAGAGGTCTCTCTTGGTGAAAAACTATTTTAAAAAATTGTCTCTCAGTTTTTACGCAGCTAGCATGGTTTGAAGGATATGAAGGAATATTTTCAACCTATTTTTAGAATTTAAATAATTAATTATTTCATGTTTTAATCATCCACTTTGGGCAAGGTTTTCGAGGAGATGAAGATGAATTTTCAAAATATGAAAGAGTTTTTCTGGGGAATGAGCAAATTGAAAAAAATATATATATCTTTCAATTTTTACACAACTATCACGATTTGGGAGATCTGAATGCATATTTGAAGCCTATTTTTCATAAATTTGCTAGATTTTTCAAAATTTGGTTTCCTATAAAAATGCCAAGTCGACAGTTGAAGGCCACCTCATCAAATTCAACTCAGGATCAGAATAAATATGGGTGAATAGGTTTTTTAGATCCATTTCTTTTGGATATTGAGGATTATTGTAATTAATACTTTCCACAAATTGTGGATCTAAAACCTATGTAGTATTTCTATAAATTAAATGTAAAAGGAAGACCAAGGGTTGGTTTTTTATGAAAGAATAGCCCTTGTTTATGCTTTGAAAGCTTTATCAATCTACAGTTTTCCAAGATCAGTAGATTTTGATCAGTGATATAAATATTCATGTGATGGTATGTCTTAGTATGTGTTTTCTACATGTTTCAGTGTTTCCTTCTTTGTAATATCATTTGAATGTATGGTCTTTTGAATATTTGAATAAGAGTAAATGTTACATAATTCATCCTTGCTTTGATGCTTTGTTTCATATATTTCAAATATTTTCACTCCTATCTTCTAAAGCTACTTTAGGATTCATTTCATATGCCCTATTATAGTGGATTGTTCTCTTATTTTATTCCTTCAGCTATAACGATGACCAATGTCTAGGATGTGCTATCTACCTTGCCTTTGTCAATCCTGATCAAACAACCAATATTTGGGTAAGTTGCTTTAAACCCTAGCTTATCAACTCCATTACTCAATAGACTATCTCTCGCATCCCCAACCAAACCCTACATCAACACAACTCAACTGAAGATCTAGTCACTGTGTAAAAGTACAATAAATTACTAAATATAGTGATTAGAATTTTAGAGAGATACCTCTCTAGATTGAAGGGGTTAGCCTTCAATCTGTAAGATTGGTTTTGAATGGTTACCTTATGAATTTCTCTCCTACAACCAAGAACATTTTTTTAGTGATAACACCATTAACCCTAGATTAGAACATAAATGTAGTTACCTTGACCAAATCTACAAACTACCATGGGAAAAACCATCTTTCCCAAATCCATGCGCAAAACCAAGGATGGGTCCGCTCACCATCCTTGGGTTTGCCCCCCATCCTTGGATCTGCCCAACCATCCTTGGGTCACCTAAAAAAAATCGGGGTGCTTCTGTGAACCCTGTGCAGGGGTATTGCACCTGATGCAATGTAACAACGCCTGGAACTAGTCATGTAAAGAATATAACACACACCCAACAATTTACTCAATTCAAATTGTTCGCTAATGTTCTGAGTGTGTGTATGTGTGTGTAATTTTAATTGAGGTGGCATTAAATATATCTTGTATGTCTTTTTAATTTTTGAGGTGACATTAAAAAAATGTCGATAGTCATGTCTATTTCAAAATAGGTGTTTAGATTTTTAATTTAATTATCAATAATTATTAGGTGGATGGTGGAGATTTAACATCCATGTATTATGCTATAATATTCATAGTAGTATACATATATCAAGGGTTAAGAATTATCTCCAAGTTATTTATGTTCTTTTAATTAATTTATTTCAAATTAATTAATTAAATAAAGCATCATATCAACACATGTCATATTAGGTATGTCATATATCAGCCATGGTTTTGACCCATGGGATTATAACAAAAACTATTTACAAGCTAAGAATCTACATGGTTAAGAATTTACAAGTGGGGGTGAATCTCCATGGTTAAGAAAATGGTTTAACTCATAAATTAATTCTTTTATAATTAATTATATATAATATTTAAAATAAAGCTACAATTTAGTTAATTTGTATGTTTTTTAATTTTTTGTTTGTTTATTTAATCTGGGCAATGTGAAATGTATCTTGGGGTAAGTGTTATGATATGTAATACTTCTAAAGAGGAGCGGGAGAAGCACAGTTTTCTAAGCAACAGAAGCAAGGGTTTGACATAGATGGCTTTCAAAGGGGGAGGGAGCAGGGCTCCCTCCTTTCGAAACGTGGTAATAGACAAAGGGAATGGGATTAGGATGGGCTTAAGGTCACATGTAGATGGTATATCATAGAATGTCCATGGGTCAATAGAAGTATTTGGAAAAGGATAGAGAATAAATCAAGATATGGGCCCAACAGGGAAGCAAGCAGACCAGCAACAAAATCAAAAGTCAAAAGGCTCCACATGTTCGTGTAAGACAAAAATAGCAGTGATCCCAACGACATTGATCATCGATCCCAAGACCCAGGCCTTTAGGGAATGTATGAGGTCATATGTTGTCATATGCAATTTCATGGGTCTCTGGCCCACAGAAAAATCTTTGTGTGATTGGATCAAACATCATTGGAAACCGAGGGGAGAAATAGAGCTACATCTAGGGTCAAAAGGATTTTTCACAGTGGTATTTTCCAATATGGAAGACAAAGACTGAATATTTGATGGTGGTCCTTATTTTTTTGCATCAGTTGGTTTATACATGAGGCCATGGATGGAGAATTTCACCCCGGAGAAGGAAACCTTTACATGCGTCCCAGTTTGGGTCAGGTTGTATTCCCTTCCCCTAGACTATTGGCTTCCTACAAATACACAGCATATGCAAAAAATTGTGTTGAAATGGATGTCTTCGGGGCTATGCCTGAAGCTATTAAACTATAGTTTTGTGATGAATTTTGGTTACAACCGGTGGACTATGAACAAATCCCTTTCAGATGTAGAAGATGCCATGAACATGGCCACCTGATAAGGGAATGCCCCTTAAGAAAAATGGAGGAACAGAGCAAAGAGACAAACTGAAAGGACGCAAATGGTTTTGTCAGACCCACTCCAAGGGGTAGACCTAATAGAAGACAACAACAACAAAATCAGGGAAGGAAAGCTCATAGAAATAGCTTTGAAGTCCTAGCCAAGGAAAACCCAGAGGGACAAGGTGGGGAAGAAGAGGACAGGGAGGAAAAAGGAGAAGGAAAAGAGGAAGAAATGGTGTAGCCGAATGAGGACTATGAACAACAAGGAGATATCCCAGATCTATCAAAATATTTTGAGGGAGACATGGAAATG
Organism: Pinus tabuliformis; assembly: GCA_031772625.1. Lineage (NCBI taxonomy): Eukaryota > Viridiplantae > Streptophyta > Pinopsida > Pinales > Pinaceae > Pinus > Pinus tabuliformis. Next base: position 126,938,433 of record CM062820.1, on the reverse strand, counting down.
ACCCTAAGCAAAGTAGGAACAGAGGATCTGGAATTGTAGGAGATAATCGAGTGGGAGGGAATCGACCTCCAGGATATGGTGGAACAAGCGAGGAAACAGGGGATAGAAGCAATCAACATAGACCAAATGGATAGAATCCAATATCTATACCTAATGAGAGAAGAGACAAGATTATGGGGGCAGAAAAGACCACATCCAAAGAAAGCAATGGGATCTCCGAAGGGATATCAGTTAGGAGTGAAAAAAAGGGGATCTCAGACAATTATGGCGCCACGAAAGAGCCAACAAAAAATATGGAGGAATCCAAACAGTGTCGCCCTGAAGGAGCTGGGAGCTATGTTAATAAACTCAGGTAAGATGAGAGCGTTAGGCTTGCCCTCCTTAAACCATAGTTAAATCATGAAAGTTTTATCATGGAACATAAGAGGCATTAGTAGCCTTAGGAAACAATGGTTGTTAAAGAAAAATATTCAAATGGAACAACCTGATATCATTTTTTTACAAGAGTCAAAGTGCTCAATAGAGAAAATAAAGGAGTTAAGTAGGATATTAGGGAGAAGGTATGACACAGTGGAGGTGGAAGCGCAAGGCTCGACAGGGGGATTGGCCATCTGTTGGAACCCCCAATCCTTGATCTCACTAGACTCTGAAGCCAATAGATCATACTTATCAGTAGAAATGCAGGTTATAGGAACCTCAAGCACAATGGTGTTTACAAATTTTTATGGGCCCCAAAGAATTGAGGAGAAGATCAAGCTTCTACAAGATCTGAGTAAGATAAATATCGGGAAAGAGCATTTCCCTTTGGTTTTGGGGGGAGACTCCATATAATAACCTCTTTATGTTAGGTCCCTATAATACTAGTGATTCCCCCATTACTATTGTCATTGTATCCCTTATTGTGATTATTGTGCCCCTATTGTCCCCATATTATTATTATTGTGCCCCATAGGAGCCCACTATTGTTATTTTTGTGCCCTTACATTATTCTTGTTATGTCACCTTTTATTATATTGTGACCCCTTAGAATCCTATATATAGAAAGGAGATTTTTTCATTCGTATCATCCAATAATTGTTCATTTGTGCAATCTAAAGGAGGTTTCCCCCTCGAAGAGGCTGATTTTGAAGTTGTTGATCTATCTTTTTGTGAGCTGGTTTCATAAAATTTGGTATCAAAGCTTTGGATTCTAGGGTTTCGTTGCTCTAAAATAGGCCATCATGGAATTTTCTCTATAAATTTTCTTCTACGATGTTTCAGAAGCTAAAAAAATCCATTTGAGCCGAAATCTTAATGACCCTCGAGTTTGAATTTCAGATCTTGTCTCACTATTTTTTTAGAGATATGATCCAAGGAAGTTAGGGTTTTTTCAGACTCCCGAATTACATCCTAAAGAGGTGACCTTGGGAAAATAATCATAACTTTATCTTTGAGTATCAGATTGAAATTTCGTGAGTTACAGAAAGAGGACACACTTTAGTTTTCTATGCATCATTTTCAGTTCTGAAGGTTGAAACAGTGACACGTGGCACTTCATACAAGTTCGATCTAATGAAAAAGTGTATAATCAGGTCATCTTGCGAGATTGGGAATAACGCTTTCTTGGAGAAACAAATTTCGATCATACTAATGACGTTGGAAAGAGGACTTAGATGGCTACTACACTTTGCAATTTCAGACCTTGGAGATCTGAAATTTCAAAGATACATCAGATTCAATATAGAGCTCCTACAAAGTGAAAAAAGGTGTGTAGTTTTTTTCAAATTTTTCATAAGTTTGGTTTGAAGTTTGGAGGAATTCAAAGGGTGCAATGAAGAATAATTATCATTAATTGATGCCCTGAAGAAAGAAAATGGAAACACCTAGTAAGCAACCTGAAATCTCTAGCATGACTCATGAATAAGAGGAAGAAATGCAACATGATATATCAAAATTACGAGACCAAGTGCAACAAATTTAACTCTCACAAAAAGTAACAAAAGCTAAAATGGATGGTTTAAAGAAAGGCGTGGAAGTTAAGATGGATGGTATGAAAGACAACATTGAAGGTTGGAAGAAGGACATGGAAGGTTAGAAGGAAGGTTTGACAAATTTGCTACAAGAAAGGCTTCCTAATGGCGAAAAGGTAGTAGAGAAAAATCGTAATGAGAACTAAATAAATGTTAATCATGATTCAAATAATGAAAACATTGAATATTTGAAGAAAGACGTGGAAGGTTTGACAGAAGGTTTGACAAAGTTGCTACAAGAAAGGCTTCTTAATGGCGAAAAGGTAGTAGAGAACACTCATGATGAGAACAAAATAAATGTTAATCATGATTTCAAAGACTCTAAGATTGGAATAAAGACCCACCATTTTCCAAATATCGATATGAGGAAGTTTGATGGCAAGGATCCCATAACATGGATACTACAGATGGAACAATATTTCGATCTCCATAATGTGCAAAACACACAAAAGGTATGCATTGCAACTTTATATTTGGAACCCAATCAGTTTGTATGGTATCAATGGCTTTGCCCTTGCAAACAAACTGTCACTTGGTCAATTTTTACAGATGAAATGATAGCACATTATGAGGATACAAAGAGAAACACCTTCTTTAGCCAATTGATAAATCTCAAACAAAAGGGTCCAATGGTGGATCATATTGAGGACTTCCAAAAATTGAATATAAGGGTAAAAGATATCCCAGATGAGAATAGGATTGATGTGTTCATAGGGACTTTAAGGGATAACATCCAACATGAGGTTCACATTTGGGAACCTGATTCATTGGAGAAGGCATTTAGGTTAGCAAGAAAAATTGAAAGAAAAATTATGGCAACAAGGAATCCTACCAATCACAACCATAAAGATGGAAGTGTTGTGATAGAAAATACACTAAAGGTCATAAGTGTGCTGAGAATAAATTATTTTACATAGATTGTGAAGAGGAAGAAGAAAAGGAACAAGAAACATCAAAAGAAGAGGATACACACCAAGAAAAAATCCTAGAGAAAGAAGAAATGAATCCGACCATATCTTGTAATGCATTGGCTGGAATAATAACTCCTCAAACTATTAAGATAGAAGAACATATCAAGAAGAAAAAGGTAATAGTTTTGATTGATTCAGGTAGTACCCATAATTTTATTCATTGTAAGATAGCGAAGGAATTGAATTTCTTCCTATATCTAGCACCAAAGTGTCAAGTGATGGTTGCAATTGGAGGAACCATAAATTGCTCTTGTAAGTGCCATAATATCAAGCTATCCATGGGAGAATATGTATTGAATAGCCCAATGCTTTCCATTCCAATGGGTGGTGTTGATTTTTTACGAGGAGTCCAATGGATACAATCCTTGGGTACAATATCTTTTAATTTTCAATAACTTTTCATGAAATTTTTTTCGAAAGGAAAGGAAGTTGAATTAAGGGGTATCATAGGGAAACCGAGAAATATAATCAACTCTAGTGGAATGACAAAGCTTCTAAAGAAATAAAAACAAGGCGTAATTGCACAATTATGTTTGCTAGAATTTCCCACATCAAAATCATCTATTTCTCCAGATCTCCAAAAAGTATTGGACAATCATTCCAAGGTATTTGAGACTCTGAAAGGCCTCCCACCTATTTGTGATCATGATCATGCTATTCATTTGATTCTAGGAAGTGTTCCTCCAAACATCAGGCCTTACAGATATCCCTATGCCCAAGAGAGTGAAATTGAACGTATGGTTGCATAAATACTAGAGGATGGTATAATTAAACCTTGTCAAAGTTCTTTCTCTACTCCAGTAGTATTGGTGCACAAGAAGGATGGATCATGGCGCATGTGTCCGGATTATAGGGAGCTCAACTAGCTCACTATTAAAGATAAATTTCCCATTCTTATCATTGATGAATTGCATGGATCAATTTACTTCACCAAGTTGGATCTTTGTTCACGATATCATCAAATCAGAATAAAGACTAAAGACATTCTGAAAACAACATTTAGAACTCATGAGGGTCATTATGAATTTTTAGTCATGCCTTTTGGCCTTACCAATGCACCTTCTACATTTCAAGGTTTGATGAATTCCATTTTCAAACTCTTCCTTAAAAAATTTGTGTTAGTATTTTTTGATGATATACTAATCTACAGCAAGTCTTGGAAGGATCATGTTCAACATGTTGACAAGGTGCTCAAACTATTAGAGGAGAAACAATTATAAGCAAAAAGCTCCAAATGTTTCTTTGGAGTACAAGAGGTGGAATATTTGGGTCATATTGTATATCATGAAGGTGTTAAGGTAGACCCTAGCAAAATTAAATTCATTAAGGAATGGAAAATCCCCGCATCCATAAAGCATCTATGAGGATTTCTCAATTTGATAGGGTATTATCGCAAGGTTGTTAAGAATTATGGGAGAATAGCATCACCTCTAACAACATTATTGAAGAAAGATGCATTTTCATGGACTCCAAAAGAAATGAAGGCCTTTGAACATCTTCAAGAGGCAATGTGCCAAGCACTGGTCTTAGCGACATCGAACTTCATAAAAACCTTTATTGTGGAATGTGATGCCTCAGGAAATGGAATTAGTGTTGTTTTAATGCAATAAGAAAGACCCATTTCTTTTGAAAGTCGTCAAAGGAAATGTTGGCAATATTACATGCACTTAAGAAATGGCGACCATACCTAATGGGAAGACAGTTCAAGGTAAAAACAGATCATGATAGTCTTAAATACTTTTTAGAACAAAGATTATCTTCAAAAGAGCAGGAAAAATGGGTCACAAAGATGTTGGGTTATGACTTTGTAATCATCTACAAAGAAGGGAATCAAAATTTTGTGGCAGATGCACTCTCAAGAAAGGATGAGGATGTGGAAGCATTGCTTTGTTCCATTTCTATTATCCAACCAGATTGGATAAACAAAGTAAGGTAGGAATGGAAGAATGATGAAGAAGTGTGGGCACTCATTCAGAAGTTACAACAAGATCCCAATACATCTGATACATTTAACTGGAAAAATGATTTGTTATGGTACAAAGATTTCTTATACCTAGGTAATAATTCCCAACTCAAACAAAAGGTTCTTATGGAATTTCACAATTCTCCCTTACGAGGGAACTTGGGATTTTTAAAAACTTACCACAGGGTTAAGAAGGAATGTTTTTGGGATGGCCTTAAATCAGATATTCAAAAGTTTGTGGCAGAATGTTTGTTTTTCCAAAAAAATAATGTTGAAACAATTAAGACCTCAGGTCTATTACAACATTTATCCATTCCAAGCCAACATTGGGAGGAGCTTTCAATGGATTTTATCACAGGTTTACCCAAGTCTAAAGGAAAGAGTGTCATCATGGTGGTAGTTGACATACTCACCAAGTATGCACAATTTTTTGCATTATCTCATCCATTTAAATCTAGTACAGTTTCTAGCCCATGGGTCTTTGGATTGACGGTGAATGGGTGCACTGTTAAGGCACTCCTTGTGTTAGGTCACTAGTTCAAATCCCCCGTGGGTGCTTACCTACAAAAAAAAAAAAAAAAATCTAGTACAGTTTCTACTGCATTTATGGAAAAAATTCAAAAGCTACATGGAAACCCAAAGATTATTGTAAGTGACAGAGGTCCCATTTTAACTGGAAATTTTTGGACAGAATTATTTTCTTGTCTTGGTACTCAGATAGTTCATAGCTCATCTTATCATCCTCAATCTAATGGGAAAATTAAGATAGTAAAAAAATGTTTGGAAGGATATCTTCATTGCTTTGTCTTTGATAAACAGATATAATGGGTCAAATGGTTGCCTCTGGCTGAATGGTGGTATAACACTTCAGAATAGTTCATAGCTCATCTTATCATCCTCAATCTGATGGGAAAATTAAGATAGTAAAGAAATGTTTGGAAGGATATCTTCATTGCTTTGTCTTTGATAAACAGATATAATGGGTCAAATGGTTGCCTCTGGCTGAATGGTGGTATAACACTTCAGAATAGTTCATAGCTCATCTTATCATCCTCAATCTGATGGGAAAATTAAGATAGTAAAAAAATGTTTGGAAGGATATATTCATTGCTTTGTCTTTGATAAACAGATATAATGGGTCAAATGGTTGCCTCTGGCTGAATGGTGGTATAGCACTTCCTTCCATACTGCAGCAAAAATGAACCCAATTATGGCACTTTATGGATATTATCTACCATCCATCACATCATATTTAAGAGAAAATTCTAAGGTTCAAGCAGTGGAAGATCACATCGATCATCAACAACAAGTTCTCCAACTCTTAAAGGATAACCTCACTTTGGTGCAGAAAAGAATAAAACAACAGGTAGATCAACATCGCAGCGAAAGAAGTTTTGATGTAGGTGACTGGGTATTCCTACGGCTACAACCATATAAACAAATGTCCCTCAAGCAAGCTAAGAAGGATAATAAATTATCACCAAAGTATTATGGTCCATACAAGGTGTTGCAAAATATTGGTACTATGGCATACAAATTGGAGCTTCCTGCAGCTTCCTGAGTGCACCTAGTTTTCCATGTTTGAAGATTAAAGAAGGTTATAGGTGACAAGCTCCCAGTTCAAACAATATTTCTAGAACTTGACGAGGAAGGAAAAATCATATTGGAACCTAAAGCAGTCACAGAAACAAGAACTCGACAGCTACGAAATCGATCAATTTCGGAGTATCTCATCAAGTGGAAGAACTTACCCGCTGAAGATTCCACATGGGAGGATGAGAATTTTATACAGAAACATCCAGAACTACTCAAGCATTGAGGACAACACTTCTTTGAAGGAGAGGGGCATGTTAGGTCCATATAATACTAGTGATTCCCCCATTACTATTTTCATTGTAGCCCTTATTGTTATTATTGTGCCCCTATTGTCCCCATATTGTTATTATTGTGCCCCATAGAATCCCACTATTGTTATTGTTGTGCCCTTATATTAATATTGTTATGTCAACTTTGATTATATTGTGACCCCTTAGACTCCTATATATATAAAGGAGGTTTTTTCATTTGTATCATCCAAGAATTGTTCATTTGTGTAATGTAAAGGAGTTTTTCCCCTCGAAGAGGCTGATTTTGAAGTCATTGATCTCTCGTTTCTATCTTTTTGTGAGCTGGTCTCGTAACACTTTATCGAAGAAGAAAGGTGGCCAAAGAAGAGTAGATAGAGATGTTGAAGAATTTAATGAATTCATTGAGGAAACCAACCTCATTTATATGGAAACAGTGAATGGATGCTTCAGTTGGAGTAATAAGAGGGGAGGGAAACATCAAGTGACATCCAAACTTAACAAGTTTTTAATCTTAGAATATTTAATGTTGAGAGGGGTAGATGCAACAGCAAATATCCTTGTATGTGGGGGGTCTGATCATTAGCCAGTGATTTTAATGCTACAACTGGTAGGTACCCCAAAAAACATGCCCTTTAGATTTGAAGCCTTCTGGTTAGAGCACCTTAACTTAATGGTGAATATCAAAGGATGGTCGGAGGAATGGATCCCAGTCAAAGGCTTGAACATGTACACTTTGTGGGCTAGGTTAAAACATATTAAGTTGAAATTAAAGCAGTGGAATAAGACAAAATTTGGGAACATATTTCAAGCGAAAAAGGAATTGAAACGGAAAATGGAAGCCCTACAACAATGACTAGTATCTGAAGGTTACTCAAAGGATGGTAAATAAGAAGATATGGAGTTACTAAAGAAGTGGGAGGATATATGTAAACAAGAGGAAATTCTATGGAGACAAAAATCTCGAGTGTTATGGCTTAGGGAGGGGGAGAGAAACAATAAATTCTTTCACCGATCAACACTCAATCATAGAAACTCCAACATAATCCTCAGAATAAAGGATGAGAGGGGGAAAACTTTCAAGGCTTATCAAGACATTGAGGAGGTCTTAGTCTAGCACTTCCAAAATATAGTTGAAGATCCCCAAGTGTAGAGAGGGGAAGATATCAAAATGATTGTGAGGCATATCCCAAAGGTTCTTTGTCAGGCGGAAAGAGTCGATAGTGCGGACACAACCAACCTCCCTAAGAGCCTAAGACTCTCTAGTGACAAACAAGACAAACAAGAGCGATCCTTCTCTAAACATGCATTTACCATACAAGAAATCAAGTGTTTAGATCCTACCTGTAGTCCAATGCTGTTGTAGCAGTCCAGCCTCGCTGATCCGGATGAGCTCCTCCTTCACTTCGAAACCTGCATTCACTAACAATCAAACGATTAAATAGCACTTGATAATCTCATAAAATAAAACATATTTAACACATAGACCAAGGAGTACATGAAATAACTCATAAATAACAAGTTATTGAGAAGAATGGACTCATTTGCATTAATAGGAAACAAAAGGAACAATTACAACCTGAGCCTTGGTGTTGTGCAAGTCCCTCCCAGGGTCCATCAAGAGTTCTCCTTTACTTTGACAAAGCTCACCCACTTCCAAATAGAACAAGCAAAGATGACAATCTCTCCTCACAAGCTTCTAAATGGGAGTCCTAATTCCAGCAGCATCTACCCTTAGAAATGTTTAGCTTTCAACCTCCCCTCCTTCTGGCCCAATGCCTGTATTTATAGTGCTCAAGAGGAAGTTAATCAAGTCCACCATCAATGGGATAATCCCCTCTTTGGATGGGATAGCTCCCTTATTGATTGGATAAGTTCCTCTTTGGTAGGGGTACATGAACCATCTGGAGGCGCTCAATACACGTCGAACAACCTTCTAGAATGCTCTAGAAATGACCACAAGTAACTTTTTGAAGATGAAACTTGCGCATTTTGACCTTTACAGGGGTACGCACCTGCCCCTTTACATACAGAGTGTACAAGTACGCAGCTTTTGTGAACATTAGGTGCGTATCCGCAGGTAAGGTTGAGAGAACCTGCGTACCCAGAGATAAATACATTTATAAAGACTTTCTCTCTTTTTGGAGTTTGACATGGAGAGCAGAGGCATAAGACTTGCCTAGGAGGATAGCATGACTGTTGATAGAGCCATACCAACTGTAAATAGTCATGGTGACATTTTTTAGTGTAACAGATTGCCCCCTAAAGTGCGAAGCCTGTAGTAGATTAGGGTTTTGTATTATCTAGGAAGGGTGAAGCGCTTTATCATTTCAAGGATTATCTCGTGGAGAGCCTGGTCAGAACCTGCAATTTTCAACACAAAATACATGTATAAGATTATATCATCGCTGAGGTAGGCATTCCCATACTCAGATCAAAACTTTAACTAACAGACTAACTACTCTGATACAGGAATGATCTTGCAGTACATCATAATCATAGACTTTTGTAGACACAGTATGGGCGCAGCCATCTGTTTATGATTAGTCTACTAGATAATGAATACAAAACTCCTCGCAGCCTGGATGGTGGAAACTAGATCCAGGGTCTTCATTTCTACTTCCCGAATTGGTACGATTCTAGCCATGCGAATAAATGAGTTGATGTCGAACATGGTAGAAACCACTTGATTACCAGTCGATGATGTAAACTGTTAACAAGTGTGAGAGAGACCACCAGTAATGTCAATGGTTCTCAAAGTACCCAGTACAATCCATGAGATGTGAATGAATGAGTTGATGTCGAACATTTCACGGAATCCTTCGATCAAAAGTCAATGATGTAAACTGACGTCAAAGGTGAGAGACCTGCCATTGATGCATGCAGACTTCAAGGTACTGACGATTTCTAAGTCATCTTTCTAGATAATGTGCTGATGTCGATAGCAAGCGACCCGTTGCAGGCAAGCCCACAACACGGAATCATTGTTCAAGTTGAAGAAATGTTGCTGTAAGGACTGACTCAGGGATGGTCAAATGGATGACAAGTATTTTGCAGATGAAAGTTTTGCTTGGAGACCTCTTGAACACATAACGACACAATAGATGGCTTGGTGACGAATGACTCAAAGTTAATCCCCGGAACCCGGCTGAAGACTTTCAATGTGGTTTGATCAACTTGAGGTAAAGGATTTCCCAACCCAGGTGAATGAAAAGTGTCGTGTTCAAGAGTGGTAATAAGGTTTCTTCTGAGACAAAGGATAACAAATAGGCTCATTCTTCTCTCTTTTCCCCCACCATTTCTGGCAAGTACCTCTTTATTTTTGACAAGCTTGAGGAGGATAACATATGCTTGATTATAAGCTCATCCTTCGGATGAGTCCAACCTAGTTTTGATTCGAACCCTAGGAAGGAGTGGTTCGTTCCTGTTTGTAATTGAACAGGTCCTTTACTGTGAAATTTTAACGAGCCCAGTATAGGAGAAACTCAGCGTTTTTCAATTTTAGAGAGTCTGAAAAACTTAAGAAGACTCCAGGTTGAACTTTTTCGTAAATTTGTGTCCCCCAAGCCCGAAAAAGTATAAAATAATACCTGGGAGAACCGCTTGATCTTGCGACCAAGGAGTACTTTCATGATTAGTGTCTCTGACCTAAAAAGTAAAAAGCGATCAAGGACACGTCGTTTTATTTCCGTATCGAGTTTGAAACGACAAAAACCCGGCAATCTTTTCCTGATTTTACGGTCAGAAAAGAGCTATAATGGGACCGTCTTTTAATGCCATTTTAACGAGTGTAAAAGAAACGCTCGGTAATCTTTTCATGTTTTAGGAGTCATAAAAGAGCTTAAAAGATGACTCTGACGTGAAAAATGATAATTTACCCTAAAGTCCCTTTGTCCTGCACAGAAACAACACATTACTCATACCTGTTTAAGATGGGTAAAAATACATCGAAAATGTCCTTCCATGGTGAAAAATAAACAAACTTAGCATTCATTCATCCAAAAAACCTATAAAAATACTTTTTACCATGTCATTTTACCATTTTACTGTTGAGGTTGAGAAAAGGGCTTTTGACAAGAAACTTCCCGTGGAGATTGCGGAGAATCCGACCGTCAGAATCGAACTCCGTTTCACCAGGTATTCTACAACACCCCTCTCTTGTTTTCCATCCGTTTAGAATTCATTTTTAAGCTTTTATTTGATTTTTTGGGGGTCTTGGGGTTTCAAGATGCGCACTTCGGGGTACGCAGGTCATGCACTGCTGACCTGCGTACCCCGATATTTTCCCAATGGGAAAATTACGGGGTGTACGCACCCGGCCTTAGGGGAAGCTGCGTCCGGACGCTCTGTCCCTAAAGGCCGGGGTGCGTACCCCGCAAAACACAAATTGAAACCCTCATACCTCCAAAATAGACCAAAATTTTTACATTTTATGAGTCTTAACTGATGTTTTATGACGTGCAGGGAGCACACCATGCTTGATTGGCGTAAAAGAGATCACGAGGACGTTGATTTGGCCGCGATAGGTCATCAACCTTCCATTGATGCATTAAAAGCATGCGGACTGTACAAATACTGGGCCATACCTGGCATGAGGGGCCAAGTGCCGTTCCTTGAGTGGCTGGTTGAAAGGGGGAACATTCAGAAGCAATGTTTTTACATCGGAGAGCACCAGCTCGAGATAGAGCCCTCCGACATATATTTTCTCACTGGCTTGCCTAACAGGGGCGAGCAACTTTCTCTATTCGGGACTAGGCCGGGTGGCCAATCCCTTGCTAGTCTCCGACTAGAGTGGTGCAACAACCAAAACCATGAGAAGGGGATAGAAATCAAGTACATATCCCGACCTGAACTTATGGTGATAGCCTTTACTGTTACCAGACTTTGCGGCGCGGCCGCTTTGCACCAAGCCACCGGGTCCCAAATGTGGATGGCTATAGACTGCTTCCGAGGCACCATTTTCAACTGGTGCGATGTTGTGTTGGCTAATTTGAAGGGCTAACTAACCAGGGCAAAGAGAGGACAACTGAAGACCTTTGGATATGGGCATTTAGTTGTGAGCTTTGCCCTAGAGAGAGTTCCAATGCTGGTCCCCCAGCATCTTACAGTTCCAGTTGGGGCTCCTCGGGAGCCTAAGTTGACGAGATGGGTTGCGGTAATGGCCCGGCATCCTGATGAGGGCGCAGCAGTTGTTCAATTTCCTGATGGTTACTTTCACTGGCTAGAGAGCCAGGTCTTTGCTATTCAGGACTTTCCTTATGCCGGAATGGATTTTCGGAATGATCCGGACATGGTTCTTCCACAGGGAGAACAGTGGGACGACAGAGGTATTTCATTTTCCACGAGTTTTCAAATTATATATATATTTTTTTTTGTTTTTATATATCGCCTCAAAACTGACAGCACAAATTTTCAAAATGCAGATGTAGGTCCACGGCGTCCAGCCAACCTCCGGGCTTTTGAGAGGAGAGTACCAGCTGTACCAGCACCAGCCCCACAGGATGCGGCCGCAGAGACCTTAGCCGAGCTGGAACAGGATCTAGAGCGTCTGGCAGTGGATATACCAGAGACCACCATAGATGATATTCCTATTCGACTTCAGCGCTATGTGGTCGCAGTCCCAGGACCTTTTAGGAGGTTCTTGTGTAGGGTAGCGCGGGCAGTGGTCTCGTATAGAGAGCACCACCAGTGATTGACTAGTCACTTTTATAGACACATATGACATTTTGGCTTTTTGTACTTATCATTTTTGCCGATCATAAGGTGTTTTTCAACCTATGATCGAAGACGATGTATATTTTTGACACACTCCTATCTATATATATCATTATTACCGGCTTATCTTGTTTAACATATGTGATGAAATGTTTTTAAATTTACTTGTATGATTATCGCAAATGTCTGTCCAACATTCGAGAAGCAATTGCATCTGCTAATGTATTTAAAGACCTTGGAATATGCTGATATTCAATGTAATCAAATTCACGTTCCAAGAGACGCACTCTCAAAAACAACCTTAATAACACAGGATTTCTAATGGCATATACTCTATTAAGCTGTAATACAACGAGTTCAGAATCTAACCTCACTATCAAACGTCGAATTCCAAATGAAATAGATTCAGACAATAATTCAACTACTGCACTGTATTCTGCAATGTTGTTCGTCGTTTGACCGAGGCTCACCCCATGCATAGAAACTAACTCGTCAGAGGGCGAATAGATAACCCAAGCTGCGGAAGAGATATTCCGTGTACTACGACAAGCACCATCGGCAAATCCAATGTATGTTTGGAGAGGCGTCGACATCTGCAATATCAAGAGTAAAACCAAGATAAGCCAGAATAACGACGAAAAACACACTTTCTAAGCTAAGCACACTATCTAAACTAACAAACATACTAGCTAGAAAGAAAAACTAACCTAACTAAAAATCTCCACACCCACCATTTAAGCATAATACCTCTTTAGGTAAAGTCCATTTCTGGGTTTACCCAAAGAGTCCCCATCAAAATCTACCAGCTCATAGGCCCCTTTTGCTAGCTTTCGCTTTACAATGTAGGGTCCATGCCACATAGGAACGAATTTTCCAGCACCTAGTTTATCGTTAGCTTGATCATATAACAGCACTAGGTCTCCCTCCGAAAAACTCCGAGGGGTCACATTTCTATCATACTGAGCTTTCATTCGCTTCGCGTGAGTCTTGATTGCCAATGCAGCGTCACGTCGAGTCTCATCTAATTGAGCTAAGTATAATAAACGTTTCTCCTCTTCGGAAGTGGCTGGGAGTAATTCGACAGCCATTTGAAGTGATGGGATTTCGCATTCAATGGGTAACACAGCTTCCAAGCCATAAACTAGCTGGAAAGGAGTGAACCCTGTTGAATTTTTCATTGAAGTTCGATATGCCCATAGCGCTGAAAATAACATGTTGTGCCAATTCGACCGATGAATACCAATGATTCGTCGGATCATGATAACCAGAACTTTGTTGATAGACTCAACCAAACCGTTGGCTTGCGGATAATAAGGAGTAGAGCTATCGTGGCGCAAACCAAGCTGGCTTGTAAGCTCAGTCATCATGATGTTTCGAAAATGGCTCCCATGGTCAGTGATGATTGCTTGTGGGACACCAAACCTAGTTATAATATGATTGAATACGAAAACTGCAGCTGTTTTGCCGCTCGCGTCGAATGTAGGCATCGCCTCGGCCCATTTAGTAAAATAATCAACCGCGAGGATGATATACGCATGCCCCCCGGCCGAGTGAGGGTTACAAGTAATAAAATCGATACCCCATTTGGCGAAAGGACCAACGACAATTATAGGATGGAGAGGAGCAGGTGGTGCGCGAATCTTGCGATCAAACACTTGACAGTTGTGGCACTTCCGGACCGCAATGATACAATCTTTAAACATGGACGGCCAGAAATAGCCAGCGCACAACACCTTCTGAGCTGTGGCATACCCAGACATATGACCGCCACATGCTCCAGAGTGACAATCATTCAAAACCCTCTCAGCCTCTTCGTGAGTTAAACAACGTCGAAAAACTAAGTCTGCCCCCCGGCGATAAAGTGTATCTCTAATAATTTTGTATTGCTGGGATTGAAACCGAATTTTTCGACGTTCCGACTTTGAAGCTTCAGGCCGAAAGGTTTGGGTTTGGAGATAGATGATTATATCTCCGTACCACGGATCTAAAGTACTGATAAGAAACAAAGATTCGTCCGCAATGGACTCCTCTGCCACAGTTTCTGTGTCAGCACGCGGGAAATCACACATCAATTCCGCAAAAACTAAGGATTTCTTAGACTTGGACTTCTCAAACTCCAAGTCGAACTCTTGCAGGATAACGATCCATTTAGAGTACTTGCCCCCTAGCAGTTGTTTTGTCAAAATATAAATCATAGGGTTGCAATCCGAAATGACTGTAGTTTTACGGAGAAGAATGTAGTGACGAAAACGCTGGACAGCTTGAACGGCTGCCAGGGCCAATTTCTCCACATGCGAATATTTTAGCTCAGTGGGGTTTAATGTCCTACTAAGATAATATATCACATGTTCCGCTCCGAACTCATCTTCTTGAACTAACACCATTCCAATAGTGGAATGCGAAGCTGCGAGGTATAAGAAGTAGTCCTGGTTGTAGTTGGGAGGATGCAACAACGGTGCATGGGTCAACGCGTGTTTAAGTGCATCAAAAGATTGTTGGGCAATCTCATCCCAAAAGAATTGAGCGTTCTGTTTCAACAACCGTGTAAAACCTTTAGTGACCTCGGCATAGTTTGGAATGAATCGGCGTAAAAAGTTTGCTTTCCCTTGCAAACTTTGGAGTTGGCATAAACTCGAAGGAGGAGGCAAGTTGATGATAGCTTCGACCTTCGAGGGATCGACGCGAATGCTGGCTTTTGAAACAACAAATCCCAGCAATCGACCCGTCTCTATACAGAATACACACTTGTGGGGATTCAACCGAATTTGATAATGCCTACACCTCATAAAGATTGCTCGTAAGTGGACAAGGTGATCAGCTCGATGTAAAGAATGAGCAGGCAAATCATCGAGGTACGGTTGAACAATGTGTTTGATGTCATGAAATGCGTAAGACATCGCCCATTGAAAAGTGGCTCCGGCATTCTTAAGCCCAAAAGGTAATTTGCAATAAGCAAATGTCCCCCATGGACAAATGAATGCCGTTTTTGGTTGATCGGCAGGTAGAATATTGATTTGATTATAGCCCGAAAAACCATCCATAAAGGAAAACATTTCACTTCCGGCACAATCATCAATAATTTGATCGATATAAGGCGTAGGATAGTTGTCTTTTGGACAAGCTCGATTTATATCCCTATAGTCGATACAGATTCTTATTGTTCCTTGTTTCTTGTTAACCGGAACAATATTCGATACCCAATCTGTTAACGAGATTGGATAAATGAAACCTGCTTTCAACAGCTTCTCGACTTCTGCTTTAATCGCAGCTGCTTTCCGAGGGTGAATCTGACGCAACCGTTGCCGGACGGGTTTAGCGTCCGGGTAGGTCTTTATTTCATGAACAACAATGGCAGGATCGATTCCCGGCATTTCCTCGTAAGACCAGGAAAACACATCGCGGAATTCTTGGAATAGGGCCTTGTAAGTTTGGATTTCATCTTCTGTACATGAGGCACCTATATGAATGTTTTCCTCAATTCCGGGCTTCACTGAAATGTCAATGGGAATAGTGCGAGAAATATTCCCTAAGTTCAACTCCGAATCAGAATGTTTCATTGGATTCTGAGCGTCTTTGACATATTCAGCGGTAAAGATAGATGAAAAGTCATTTTCAAAAGCGTCATCCTCAGGTAAAAACGAAGATCTATGATGAAGATCTTCCCATGGTAGATCGTCTACACTTAGGATTTCGCGAAGTTGCTCGTCAGATGACACGACTTCGGGAAACGCTATCTGTTCTAAGGTTGATGTGAAAAGTGACTCTTCACTGACCACATTCATTTGGTCGATTTGGGTTGAACGCGAGTCGGTAAAAGACACGACGGCTTCATAAGCAATTTCATATGGACTCAAAGGCATAGCATCACCGAATGAGTCTATCTCAGATTCAGATGGGACAATCCAAGGATCATCGTAAATAAGTGTGTCTGATGTAATCATATGAATTGATGCAAATGAAGGGTCTGCGTTGATTGGAGGGAAAGGAAAAGTTCCCAGTAAACCGGAATCTTTAACTAAACCTACGCCAACGTCCCTATAAGGGATTGTCGTCTTACCGACATGCTGGATACTCTCTGAAGAGGCTGGGTCGGATGAAAAGTATGTCAGCTGATCAATTGTCACGATCTTACTGTTATGTGGAAACTTTATTACTCTGAAGACCGATGAAACGACCGTTGTCATAGCATATGACCAACTTCGACCCAAAAGAAGGTTATAGTCTAGAGGGGCATCAACCACCTCCACATCCAGACTAACGGTTTTCCCTTCTACCCCTATAGGCAATTCCTGTAGAATACCAAACGGACGGAACCCACGGCCATCAAAGGCCTTAAGGATGGTCGGGGATTGGTTCAGCGAAGGAGAACCAAGCGATCTCCAACACTGAATCGACATAATACACGTAGAAGATCCCTCATCAATCACAGTCCGATGAATAGGCCTGTTTTTTACTATCACTGGAATTTGGAAAGCCATTTGATGGGGTAGACGCGGTGTACTATTTTCTAGATCGAAGATTATCAGATTCGGGTCCTGAACATCAACAGCTCCGATAGCCGACAAAAGTAATTTTCGTTGTGCTGGGCATGATTACAGCACTTCTAAAGCCGACATTGCTGAGGGTGAAACAACTAAGTCCTCAACAATGTTGTAATTCTGGGCTGCTCTCGCATGTGGATTGAAAGCAGACCTTCGAAGTACACCCTTGGCGGGCGGTTTGATTACTAAGTCCAGGTTAGGTTTTTCGATCTGTAGTGGATCGAAACCAGGAGCTGAGGTTGATGGATTAGAATGAGAAGATTCTGCTTCCTTACCATCAACAAGATTCTTACTACCATAATCTTGCGACCGAGTTGCAATCCTCACATGAGACATCATCAAAATGGGTTCTTCACTGGCAGTCGAGGAAGAACCTATCATCTTACTCTCCTGCTTTGGAAATGGATTTGTTAACACAGCAGGAGTGGGAGAACCTTTGACTATTTTCACAACCTCGGCCCGATGAGGGCAATCTCTTGTAAAATGATCCTCTTCACAAATAAGACAAGGATATCGAGGTTTGCGCTTTTCGTCATTGGTTTCCGACTTTTCCGTTTTCTCCTTCGGAGCCTTGTCTGCTTTAGCCTTCTTCTTTCCTTTCTTCTTTCCACCGTTTTTTGTTTTGGCCGTAGATGACTCTACAGCGTGAATATCGGCGGAAAGTTCAGGAGAAGACTCTCCTGTCGGGGAATCAGGCAAAGTAATTATAGGAGTAGTAGAAGTCTTGGAAGATTTCTTCTTGCTCTTTGTATTCACGATGCCAATCATACCATCAGTGGCATGAGATCCCGAAGGAGCAGCAGCGATTTGATTCGATTTTGGAAGATCTGGGATCTTCTCGTGTAACGTACCTGACTGAGTATAAACTAAGTCAAGGTACTGCGCCTGAGCAATGACTTGCTCCTCAGTAACTACTCCGGCCTTAGCTACATCTTCAGTAATCTTCGGTAATAATGATTTAACAAACCATTCAGCTAAGATTTGGTCCGGAATAAAAACTTTCACTAACCATCTTCGACGTCTCCACTCATGAATGTGATCATAAATATACGTGGACGTCGATTGTTTTAGTGAAGTTAATAACTCCGTGCCGTTATCGTATCTGACCGGCAACTGAAAGTGAGTTAAGAACGAGGTAGCTAACTCGCTAAAATTGTAAAAAGAGGCCCGTGGTAACTCAATGTACCACTTGGCCGCGAGACCAATGAGTGTACGCTGGAAAAGACGTAAGCGGATCGAATCATCCGAGATAGAATTTGAAGCACACCAGAGGTGGTAAGTCATCACATGATTGGACGGATCCTCTCCAGACTTACCTTCGAACTTGGGTATATCACTGGGCAACTTATTTGGCATTGGCGGCCAGAACGGAAGATATTGAATTGGATCGTTCGTTAGGCGCGTCAAGTCTGGTAAATCCAAAGTTGCGATAAACGGTAATTGCCGGTTAGGATCTCTAAAACTCTGGGTCACAAGACCAGTCCCAGGAGGAGGATATCCAGGATAACTAGGAACAGGAATCGCATTAGGGATATTATATCCTCCTGGAAAACCAGGATTAACCGGACCGTACTGGGGTTGTTGAGGTTGTTGATAAGTGTACCCAGGATACGGTTGATACTGGTAAACCGGCTGTTGGACAGCTTGCCCATGTTGGTACTGTCCCTGGTACGGTTGATGAACAAATTGAGGTTGAGTAGTGACAACCGTACTTAAACCAGGCTGACCTGTAGGCATCTGAACCGTGGTTTGAATCGTAGATCTAGACAACGGTAAAGATGCCTGAGGAGTGGTTGCAGAGACAGTAGAAACCGGAGCTGTCGATACTCCAGAAGTAGGTGTGGCAGATGTTGCGGTAGTTGCAGCAGCCGTTTGAGATGGAGTACTAGGTGCAATTGGCGGCTGAGTAACTACCGAAGTTACAGAAGTTTGAACATTTGACTGGACAGGTTGCGGTTGCTGGGGTGGACCAGAAACTACGGGTTGTCCAGCTTGAGGTACCAACTGTATACTTGGCTGCAACACCTGTTGACCCTGTGATGGATCCCACACTATCATTCCGGGGTATTGACCCGTAACAGGTTGAGAATACTGAGATCCATAACCGGATTGAGGATAGGATTGATAACTGAAAGGTACAGTTCCCATACCTTGAACATATGACTGACCTTGAGGTGTTTGATAACCTTGACTC
This sequence comes from Pinus tabuliformis, assembly GCA_031772625.1. Taxonomy (NCBI): domain Eukaryota; kingdom Viridiplantae; phylum Streptophyta; class Pinopsida; order Pinales; family Pinaceae; genus Pinus; species Pinus tabuliformis. Next base: position 126,919,196 of record CM062820.1, on the reverse strand, counting down.
GAGTATTGACCTTGAGGTTGATAACCTTGGGGTAAACACTGATACTGCGGTTGACCTTGACCTTGAGGTAGATACCCTTGAGGTTGATACCCTTGGGGTTGATACCCTTGAGGTAAATATTGATACTGAGGTTGACCCTGGGGTACATATTGAGGCTGGGGTTGGCCTTGAGGCATGTATTGCACCATAGGTACATACTGACTTTGAGGCTGCCCCCCAGACACAATTTGTGTACCTTGAGGTTGCCCCCCAGGCGTTAACTGAGGCTGCCCCCCAGGCGGTAATTGGCCACCTTGAGGTTGAGAAACGGGAACTGAACCTGACATCATGTAAATGTCTCCTACACCCAACGGTGCATTACCATTGTTCCCAGCTAATAACCCATGATCAATGGGTTGAGGAGATGCCCCCGCAAAGGTACCAGAAAGTGATTGATACCCGGTGGGAACAGAAGGACCGTCGTGTAAGAAAGATTCAGAAGTTTGAGTAAACACGGACGACTGACCAGACATATTTACAGGAGTATAAATACCTCCAGGTGGAAAAGGAGTACGAGGTGTAGAAAAACCTATCCCTGAGTTGTCTAAATAATTGGTTAACGAAAGGTACCAAGTAGTACTTCTAGGAGGACTGTAAAAGATAGATTCACGCTCCCTGAGCTCAATAGTAAGTTGATCTTCAAGGTTAGAGACGCCTATTTCTTCCTCTGGAGCAAGTTCTTCAATAGCAATCAGACCAGTAGGAAGATTTTCGGTGATAACTCGTTCTACTCTTGGTGAATCTGGAACACTAGAAGTCAGAGTAACAGGTTCAGATATTTCAGGTTCTTCGCCTGTATCACTAGTAGACGAAAAACTACCAGCAATCTCAGACACTGTAACAGCTTCGGGATTATAACCTGTCTCTAGACTTTGGTAATCTGGATAGACTACCAAGGAAGATTCTCCTTCTTCAGGTGAACCTACTCTACTGCCACTAGGAGGAGTTACAAGGACCTTCAAACCTTCTAGATTACTCGGGTCGTCTCGAGGAGGTTCACCCCGAAGTCTACGGGATCTCCTCAACAATTCGGCCACAGAAACAACTTCAGGAGACTGGCCCCGAAGTCTACGAGACTGTCTCGGTAATTCCGCCACAGCTAAAAACTTTTAACTACTACACACGAAAACAAAGTAAAATTTCAAATCAAACTACCTAAAGTCGCTAAAGAACCAAACAAATTTGAATCACACGCCTAAAGAATCTAGGGCGCCAAACCAAGCACAAAAAGTAGCCTTCCAGACCGAAAACGCTAGTTGGAGATGAAACCCAACATCGCCGGATTCAGTACAGAAGTGGCGGGTGGAACAGTTACCCCGGCAACCTGCTTAATGAATAGACCGGCACAAGTTCCTCCACTTTAACCGTCTCGAGAGAAGTGAACCCCCCGGAAAATCCAAGTGAGTCTAGCCGACGTCTGCTTCAGGTACAGTGGGATCTTCCCTCCATCGTCACCTCGGTAGAATCCTAAAGATAATGGTCACTAAGGTTACCAACCGCAATAAATGCACCTGGGGGAACAGTCTACACTCCGACAGCACGCAAGGGCAGAGTATCAAGCTCAATCCCCTTGCCGGTTCCTTGACAATAATCCAAGGTTTACCGACAAGTGACCCCTGCTTCCTCGACAATGGTTAATCCGAGGTTTACCTTTTGTAATACGTGCGTGTCTGGCGTCGTTCCCAACGAGGGAGGATTGATCCCCTCACTGGTTCGGACACGAGCTCGTGCTTCTCCTTTAAGAGGAGCTTTCCCAGAGTACAAATGAGACAATTGGATTTATTCTATCACAAGATAAGCTACTTGTTTGGTTTTGTTGTCTTGGAGAGTTAATTACTCTCCTACTCCAAGACACTAGCCTGATCTAAATTGGTGTTTCAGAGCCCTAGTAAATAAAAGTTACTACGTTGATTTTACTTTAAGCATTAATTTTGTGGTTTTTCTTAAAGACAAAAGGTAGCGGAAATGAAACCAATGGTGTGTAGACTCGACTCAAACCACTACAAAGATGCACCTAAGATGATTTACGCTACTTTTCTCTTTCAATGAAACTCCTAACTAAGAGAGTTGGAAAATGCAAATTTTATAGAAAACAACTTTCTTAGTAAAGACAATCAAAGAAACAATTCTCTTTATCTTTCCAAGCATACAAACATGACCACTCCTTACGTGCATGAAAAATTCTTTTTCTTTCAAAATACCTCAAAGCTACTTGAAACAAAACTTTTCAAAGGAGACGTTTTTGTATTTTCTCTTATTTAATAAAGCATATAAATCTATTTTAACGAAAATCAATCTCAAAATTTATAAAATCTATGAAAAGTTGACTCACAAGAAAATCAAAAAGAAAGTTACTCTAAAGCAAACCTAACGAGGCAAAAGCCTACAAAGATGATTCTAGGTTGTTTTACTTGACCACAATCAAGCCAAGGACCAGCTAATGCAGAATCAAAAGACCAGTCAAAACAAAACTCAAATCTTTTTGTTCTTTTTGTAAAATGGAATTCAATACTCAATCAACAAGCACTTCGAAATTTGCCAAAGAGACAACTCAAAGGTAAGTTGCTCTCACAGGTAGACTTTACGACAGGTCCGACTCCTAAGAAGGCTGACAAAACCAGAGAGATCTAAGGCTTGACAACTTCTACCGCCAAAGTCACTACAGGACCTACTCAAAAATCAAACCCTAGGGCTTAAACTTCTATGAAATCCACTAAAACACTCAATGCTATCGAAACAAGTTCAGGTGAAGATCTTTGACAAGAGACTAATGGATCTGGGTAGTAAAAACTAAGAAAAAGCAAAATCTAAGAGGAAAAATGCAAAAAATGGAAATTTCTTAATTTTTAGCAGGGTACGCAGGCAACCTGTTAAGACAGGTGCGGGCCCGCTCTGTGCACACAGCAACAGTGCGTACAAGTACGCACTGTGCAACACTCAGAGGGTGCGTACTACTGGAAAAACCAAGAAAAACTAAAATCAATCTAACCCTAAGCTAACCCACCCAAATACAAAGTCACAGAGCCAAAAACCAGAAAATAAATGACTTTTCTCAGATCAAAGTTGCATACAAAGGAAAAAACTTTCTCATCAATGGAGTCCCCAGCGGAGTCGCCAATTTGTCAGGCGGAAAGAGTCGATAGTGCGGACACAACCAACCTCCCTAGGAGCCTAAGACTCTCTAGTGACAAACAAGACAAACAAGAGCGATCCTTCTCTAAACATGCATTTACCATACAAGAAATCAAGTGTTTAGATCCTACCTGTAGTCCAACGCTGTTGTAGCAGTCCAGCCTCGCTGATCAGAATGAGCTCCTCCTTCACTTCGAAACCTGCATTCACTAACAATCAAACGATTAAATAGCACTTGATAATCTCATAAAATAAAACATATTTAACACATAGACCAAGGAGTACATGAAATAACTCATAAATAACAAGTTATTGAGAAGAATGGACTCATTTGCATTAATAGGAAACAAAAGGAACAACTACAACCTGAGCCTTGGTGTTGTGCAAGTCCCTCCCAGGGTCCATCAAGAGTTCTCCTTTACTTTGACAAAGCTCACCCACTTCCAAATAGAACAAGCAAAGATGACAATCTCTCCTCACAAGCTTCTAAATGGGAGTCCTAATTCCAGCAGCATCTACCCTTAGAAATGTTTAGCTTTCAACCTCCCCTCCTTCTGGCCCAATGCCTGTATTTATAGTGCTCAAGAGGAAGTTAATCAGGTCCACCATCAATGGGATAATCCCCTCTTTGGATGGGATAGCTCCCTTATTGATGGGATAAGTTCCTCTTTGGTAGGGGTACATGAACCATCTGGAGGCGCTCAATACACGTCGAACAACCTTCTAGAATGCTCTAGAAATGACCACAAGTAACTTTTTGAAGATGAAACTTGCGCATTTTGACCTTTACAGGGGTACGCACCTGCCCCTTTACATACAGAGCGTACAAGTACGCAGCTTTTGTGAACATTAGGTGCGTATCCGCAGGTAAGGTTGAGAGAACCTGCGTACCCAGAGATAAATACATTTATAAAGACTTTCTCTCTTTTTGGAGTTTGACATGGAGAGCAGAGGCATAAGACTTGCCCAGGAGGATAGCATGACTGTTGATAGAGCCATACCAACTGTAAATAGTCACGGTGACATTTTTTAGTGTAACAGCAAATATCCTTGTATGTGGGGGGTCTGATCATTAGCCAGTGCTTTTAATGCTACAACAGGTAGGTACCCCAAAAAACATGCCCTTTAGATTTGAAGCCTTCTGGTTAGAGCACCTTAACTTAATGGTGAATATCAAAGGATGGTCGGAGGAATGGATCCCAGTCAAAGGCTTGAACATGTACACTTTTTGGGCTAGGTTAAAACATATTAAGTTGAAATTAAAGCAGTGGAATAAGACAAAATTTGGGAACATATTTCAAGCGAAAAAGGAATTGAAACGGAAAATGGAAGCCCTACAACAATGACTAGTATCTGAAGGTTACTCAAAGGATGGTAAATAAGAAGATATGGAGTTACTAAAGAAGTGGGAGGATATATATAAACAAGAGGAAATTCTATGGAGACAAAAATCTCGAGTGTTATGGCTTAGGGAAGGGGAGAGAGACAATAAATTCTTTCACCGATCAACACTCAATCATAGAAACTCCAACATAATCCTCAGAATAAAGGATGAGAGGGGGAAAACTTTCAAGGCTTATCAAGACATTGAGGAGGTCTTAGTCCAGCACTTCAAAAATATAGTTGAAGATCCCCAAGTGTAGAGAGGGGAAGATATCAAAATGATTGTGAGTCATATCCCAAAGGTTCTCACTGAACAGAACAACAAGAATTTAAATAACCTTGTCTCCATGGAGGAAGTGACATTGGCAGTGAATGAAATGGATAATGGAAAGGATCCTGGACCAGATGGATTTACTATAGATTTCTTTAAAGCTTGTTGGGAAATTGTCAAATATGATATTTATGAGGTGGTGGAAGATTCCCAAGAGTCAGCAACAATTCTCAAAGCCCTGAATTCAACTTTTATAGCCCTTATTCCCAAGGAGGAATTGGCCAGTACCCCTGAAAAGTTTAGACTGATAGCCCTGTGAAATTTTTTATATAAAATCATATCCAAAGTAGCAACTAATAGGATGAAAACAATTCTTCCTTATCTGATCTCGGAGGAACAATTGGTTTTTGTGGAGGGTAGACAAATTTTGGACAATGTAATCTTGGCGCATGAAGTAGTTCACTCACTGAAGACCCAGAAAAAGGTCAGTATGATTATGCAATTAGATTTATCTAAATCTTATGACAAGATCATCTGGGAATACATGGTGATGTTACAAGCATTTGGCTTCGATGAACACTGGATCAATTGGATTATGGAAATGGTCTCATCACCTAGTTATTCAATTTTAATTAATGGAGCCCCATCAAAACCTTTCTTCCCGTCCAGAGGAATTTGGCAAGGGGACCCATTGTCTCCCTTCCTATTTATCTTAATGATGGAAGGAATTGGGAGGGTGATAGGAGCGTCCAACAGAGGAGGAGACATAAAAGGACTTAAGCTACATGAGGATGCTCAGGCGACCACTCATCAACAATTTATGGATGATACCATGCTTCATGGCGTTCTTATGTTAAAGAAGGCACGTCATTTTAAATCCATTATGGAGACCTTCATGAAGGCATCAAGTATGGAGTTAAACCAGTCAAAGTCTATGATTTTCTTTTTTAACACTCACATTGTTATCCAGAGAAATCTATCAGCTATTCTAGGGTTCCAAAGGAAACCCCTCCCTTCTAAGTATTTATGGGTTCCCCTAATAGTGCAAGCCTGGAAGAAATCCAACTAGGAGAGAGTAATCTACAACCTTGAAGATAGGGTTAAAATATGAACTGTGAGAGCGTTGAATTTTTTGGGGCGACTAGTACTAGTAAAAGAGGTGTTGCAGGCTATCCTAGGGTATATGTTATATGTTCTTCCTATGCTTAAGGGAGTTCTCCACAAAATAAGTGAGGCCCAAAGAAACTTCCTGTGGCGAGGGGTAAAGGAAAAAATGGAAATGGTAATCGGTGGCATGGAACACAGTCTGTAAACCCAAGCATGAAGGAGACCTTGGGCTGTAGGACCCTGAGATAATTAACATGGAAAATTGGGCCAAATTGTGGTGGAAATGGTTAAAATGAGGGGAGACACAATGGGTGAAACTGTGGAAAGAAAAATATTCCCCTAATTGTCAACTAAAAGATCTAGTAAGGCTCACGGGTTCAATCCAGGGGTTGGCTATATGGAACCTGGCATGGACTAACAAAGAAATTATACAACAGCATATATTTTTGGAAATTAGAAATGGAAAGGATGCCCTATTCTGGGAGGATTCCTGGCAACAACAAACAAAATTAAACAAACCATAATGGCAGGGTCTTCAGGTAACCACAGAGAGACAAGGGCATAGGGAATTCCACCAAATCTCTACTTAAGGACTGGAAAATAACAAATGGAGAAGATGGAACTTAAACATCCTCCACTAGGAAAATCTGAGTGATTCATACATACAAGATATCACAAAGGAACTTAACAAAAGAAAAAGCATGGTGAACGACGACCAGGACCAACTATGATGGGGACATCGAGAAGGGGGATATTTCAACCTCAAGGAAGCCAAGGCTTACCTTCGAGCTAAACATCTTGAATTCAATGACCCATCTTGGAGTAAAATCTGGGTGGCCTCTCACTGGCCAAAAATTAAAATGTTTTTGTGGTTAATTTTGCACAGGAAGGTGCTAACCTGGGAGAATTTAGTTAAGTGGGGGATGATTGGTCCATCATGGTGCTGCCTATGTGAGAGTGAAGAAGAAAACCTTAGCCACCTTTTGAAAACTTATAGATATAGGGTATCTTTATGGGAATGGCTCACCATCATCTATAGACAAAATGATAGAAACAAGGAAAGTATACAGGAAACAATTAGAAAAATGGTGGTTACAATATACTAAGAATGAAGTGGTGAACATGACCTAGAACTTGATTCCGGGATTTATCCTTTGGTCAATCTGGAAGGAACGCAACCACCAGATATTCTGTGATAAAAAGCTCTTAGTTGCAAACTTGATGGAAGAAATGTGTCGTCAACTTAAGGAATGATCTGGATTTAAATAGGAATGCAACAAATTACAGAAATAACCATAAACATAGATATGCAGTAGAAATAATACTTCATTTCATTAATGTAAAATACTAAAATATGCTTACAAATGAAATGGAAATGAACAGCTAGGGCGATGGTATCTTATCTCTGAGAAGATATGTGGTGGCTACATGCCTCTAAACTGTGTTACAATGAGGCTCGAAGGCTTGTTTATTGTCGAGAAACAATGGAAAACCCTAAACATCCAAAAACCTAACCCTAGAATATGAAACACCAAACTGTGGGCCCCGTTTGGGTAAATTGGTACATCAACTTCCCGGGGTCGTAACTTTGGCATACGAGCTCCATTTGATGCGCACAATATCTCGTTAGAAAGGTTAGAACTAAAACTTTGGGAAGAGAAACATCAGTCCGTCGACCCATGTTTCTCCCATTTTTCCCAAAAAACGTTGTTTAGGGCCTCAAAATGGCTCTGGAAGTTCAGGACCTGAAAAATTGCTAAAAATAGTAAATTGTGCTACAATTAAGGAAACTGAAAAGCTGAAAGAAACAATGGTGGAGGTCCAAGTGGACTTGGCGGGTGGCTACCAATATCCACCTAGATCATTCCTCCCCCCTTAGAAAGCAATGGTCCCCATTGCGTTGAGTTCCTCCATGAGATGAGGAAACTTCTATTGAACTTGGTCCCTGGTGAGCCACTTGCCCTGGTGAAGGAGTTGGCCTGATTTGACAACTCGATACAGTTGGATATTCTGCTAGCAAGTGTGCTTAATCTGTGTTTCCATGATCTAATCAGTTGCAGCTTGTTCCATGCAATATGGATTTAACTCTGTGGGTGTGAGTTGTTCTGCAATGTCGGATGTGTCTAGTAACAGTGGAAAGTATGGCCGAAGGCGGTCCACATTAAACACTGGGTGTAGGCCAAGGAATGGGGGAATGCTGAGCTCAAATGCATTGTCTCCCACAGCCTTGGTAATGGTGTAAGGATCATATTGGAGTGGTATGAGTTTCCGATGGTCTCCGGTAAGGCGTTCCTTTTTCAAATGCAACCATACTTTGTTGCCCACTTCAAACTTGTGTGGCACCCGATGTTGATCATGTCGTTGCTTGTACTTGGCATTTGATTTCTCCAGAATGTCATGGACTTGCTGGAGAATATGTTGGATGTGCTCAATGAAGTGGTTTGCCTTATCTGTTTCGGACTAGACAAGAGCCGAATCTGTGTGAGTAGTTGCAAATGGTATGACCACATCAATGGGACATAGTGGTTGGAATCTCAAGCCTACCTGAAAAGGGTTGTGGCCAGTCGAGTTATGGAGAGCCTAGTTGTAGTTGTGCTAAACATAGGGGAGGCTCTCGTCCCATGTGTGTGGATGCTTTGAGTTGTACATGTGCAGAATGTGTACGATCATCTGGTTGACAACCTCTATCTGGCCATCAATTTGAGGATGGAAGGTTGTCGACTTAGTGAGTTTGGTGTCCAGCATCGACGAGAGACTGGACCAAAATGTACTGAGGAACCTGTTGTGCCGATCTGAGATGATAGATTGTGGGATCCCAAAGTGTACCCACGCTCATTCAAAGAAGAGTTTAGTAGTGGCTTCTGCTGTGATATTCTTCTTGCAGGCCGCCATAATGGCCATCTTCGAGAACCTGTCGACGACCACAAAAACACATTCGTTTCCATTCTTAGTGGAAGGAAGGCCTGACATGTAATCCATGGAGATGGGTTCCCAAGGTTGACTAGGGGTAGCCAGCGGGGTATAGAGGCCTTGCTTCTTGATGGTCGGTTTGGCAATGGCATAGGAAATGCATGATCTGATGTACTTCCCAACATCATGTCGAAGATTCGGCCAATAGAAATGCTTCTGCAGTACTGCCACCATTTTCTCGACCCCAAAATGCCCAGCAGCCCGACTGTAGTGTGCTTCCCAAATCATCTTGGCACACTCGCTTGAAGGAACATAAAGGTGACCTAGGTGGCATAACAGGGCATCTTGGAGGTGAAAATCTGGAACATGTTGACCCTCCAAGAGTGTCTGGTATGTGTGGCTGAATTTTGGGTCGCTTTTGTATAGAAATGGCCAATCAGAAGTCTCGTGCCCAAAAGAGTCGAGCACGGTGATTAACGCCATGATCGGTTGTAGAATAAGGAAATCTACAACATTATTGGTGCTTCCCTTCTTATACTTGATATTCAAATGGAACTGTTGCAGGTATGTGGACCACTTCTGATAGCGATCATTCTGTAATTTCCCTTAGGTCTGTATGAACTACAGGGGTCGGTGGTCTATGTGGATGACCGTTTCCTTCCCCAAAATGTAATGATTCCATTGTCAGCAGGCCTGCACAATAGAATACATCTCTTTTTCATAAGTGGGATACTTCCGGACTGCATCTGAAAGTGTCTCACTATGATATGCCATTGGATGCCCGTGTTGAGAAAGGACTGCCCCAATATCATAGTCAGAGGCATCTGTCTTGACCTCAAATGGTTGTTGCAAGTCTGATAATGCAAGCACAGGTGCCGAGCAGAGGCGATCTTTCAACTTTGTGAATGACTTCTATTGAGATTCAGACCAAAAGAATTTTTCTTTTGCTCCTCCCTTGGTGACTTGACTCAAGGACCAAGTGATATGAGAAAATCCCAACACAAACCTGCGGTAGAAGTTGGCAAGACCTAGAAAACTGCGGAGGCCTGTCAAAGTGGTTGGAGATGGCCAATCCCAAATGACTTGGATCTTGGCTGGATCCACATGCACCCCCTGTTCATCAATAATGTATCCCAGATACTGAACCTCGGTCATGCCAAAAGTTCATTTCTCCAAATTGGCACATAACTTATGTTGCCGTGGTGTTTGGAGAACCTGTCGGATGTGGTGGAGGTGCTCTTCCCAACTCTAACTAAAGATCAGGATGTCATCCAAGTATACCACTACAAATGAGTTGGTGAATGGACACAAGATGTCATCCATTAGCCTCATGAAGGTTGCAGGAGCATTCGTCAATCCGAAAGGCATAACCAACCATTCGAAAAGACTCTCCTTGGCTTTGAAGGCAGTCTTCCACACATCGGAGGGTTTGATTAGTACCTGGTGATATCCTGACTTCAAATCGATCTTGTTGAAATATTTTTCCCCCTTCAATTCGTCGAGGAGGTCATCAATCCATGGGATCAGGTACCTATTACGAACAGTGATCTTGTTCAATGCCCGATAGTCAATACAGAGTCTCCAAGTCCCATCCTTCTTCTATACCAACATGATCAAGCTCCGACAGGGTGATGAACTCGGACGGATATGACTTTCTATAGCAACTCCTAAATTTGCCTCTTGATTTCATCGTTCTCCATAACGAAGCACCGATAGATTGGTCCATTGGGCAGCGGTGCACCTGGGGTCGGATCGATGGAGTGTTTGACCTGATAATGCAAAGGAACCCCTACAGGGGAGGTGAAGATGTCCTCGTACTCCTCCACGACCTTGTCCGTATATAGTTTCCAAGGATAATTTTAGGGGTGAATGTTCGACCTTTGGCGAAATTAAGGGGTTTTAAATTTTTAGTGGGCAAATATTTTGTATCATAGTACATTTTTACAAATCACCTCAAATAGCTTACCTTATTTTAAGGGAGAGGGTAAAAAAGGTAAATTTAGCCCTTGAAATTAGGACTTACAACCTTCCATTCGCCCATTTTCAAGAATAGGTTTTATTTAAGTGAATCCATTCGCCCATTTTCAAGAATAGGTTTTATTTAAGTGAATCCTATGGGCCAAATACCATATTTATAAAAGAGGTATGGTAAATTAATAAAAATATAAATAAATGAGAGGTATGGTAAATAAATAAAACATTTTTTATATTTACTCCATAAGTCACCTTATATACATGTAAGGGTGTAAACAAATAAAAATATAAGTAAAGTGGAGGTATGGTAAATAAATAAAACGTCTTTTTATACTTACTCAAAAGGTATGGTAAATAAATAAAAATATAAATAAAATAGACGTATCGTAAATAAATAAAACCTCTTTTTATATTTAGTCCATAACCCTCGTTATATTTATGAAGGCTCAAGAAAGAGGTTTTATTTAAGTGAATCCTATGGGCCAAATACCATATTTGTAAAAGAGGTATGGTAAATTAATAAAAATATAAATAAACGAGAGGTATGGTAAACAAATAAAACATTTTTTTATATTTACTCCATAAGTCACCTTATATTTACGAACACTCAAAAAATGGGTTATATTTAGGTGAAACCTATGGCCAAAATACTATGGGACAAATACCATGGACTAGATTGTTATTAATACCATGCAAAAAACCATTATTAACCCTAATATTAGAATTAATAAAAATAAAAATGGCACATGGTATTGACCCATGGTATTCACCAAAATGGCACATGGTATTGACCCATGGTATTCACCTGGAATGTAGCCTATTTAAATGGGGGAATTAAACCAGCATGTAACCTATGCTAAGATTCACTAGGACTTTACAAAGTTTTATTATTTAGTGAAAGACTCGCCAAGATCTTACAAGATTTTATAATTGAGTAAAATATTCGCCATGCCTGGTGAGAGATTCGCCAAAAAATTATATATACATATTATATTATTGATAAAATCGCCTTCCATTTTTCCTATATACCATGGAGATTCGCCCATTTATTATATTTATAAATTTAGGGGGGGTTCTTAAAATTTTCCCTGATAGTTGCCGTGCGGAGGGGCCCTGTCTGGAGGTCGTGGCCACTGCCTTCTTCTTTCCTTGAGGGTGTATCATCAAGAAAACAAATTTCTCGGTTTTGGAAATGAGCTTACTACATTGTTTTATAGTAACCAAAGAGATGGCGGTAGGCGGTGCTACCTCCGGTATCCTGTACAACTTATTTCCCAAAGTAACAATAACAGCACGGGGCCTTGATTCACACAGCATGTCGCTTCCACAAGTATGGTTGTCCTAATAATACATCACAAAATTCAAAGGGAGCAATGTCACACAATACCTCATCCGTGAAGGGCTTGATGTTGTATGCAAGGTGACACTATTGGCTCACACGAAGATCTCGTCCTTAGTGAAGCCACCTAATGGTGTGCAGTTGTGGATGTGATGTGGTCGGTAAGCCCAGCCGCTTCATGACCTCTGCCAAAATGAGTTTCTTTTGGCTCCCGCTGTCGACAATGAACTGTAGCCGGGAGCCCTTTACCCACATCTTGGAGTGTAAGAGATGCTCCTCCTCCTCTGTATCTTCGGGTTCCTCCTTCTGGATCTCCATGGTGGCAACAGTGGCGTTGGGCTCCGCATCGATAATATGCTTCCCTTTGTCATTCCCCTTGTCGGGTTCTAACTCAGATTCGGAACATGCATCTAAATCTGAAACCTTTAGCTCAGCCATTAGTGACTACTTGGCCCGACATTCACTTGTGTTGTGAGTGGAGCTCTTATGGAACTCACACCACTTTCCCGTGTCCTTTTTCGGCTTCGCAGCATTGTTCTTTGCTTACAGCTTTGGCGGGTTGTCTTGGGCTACCCCGCCTTGGCTTTGGCCTTTGTTCTGCAGTTTGGGGGCACCTTTCCCTTGCTTCAGATTCGCAGATCCAAAGTCTCGCTTCTTCTGTTTAAAATTTTGCTTGACCTTGACGGCATATCGGTATGTCGTGCTGAGTGAGGAGATGTTCAGGAATACTATTTCTTCTTGGATGTACTTGTGCAAGCATCCGCGGTATTTGAGTACCAAATGCTGCTACGAATCCTTGATACCCAACTTTGTGCAAAGGGTATGGAAAATATTGGTAAAATTCGACACGTCTTGCTCCCTTCCCTACCGCAGCGTAGTCCACTTTATGTATTGATCCTTATAGCTTCCAACAGGGTAGTCTTGCTCCTTGATGGCATCCCGGAATGAATTCCAAGTGGGTGCAGCTAAAAATAGTGAGCCTGTACTATCATCCTTCTGCTCGTAGTAGGTTTCCCACCAATCGTTGACGTGGGGGGGTTGCTTTAAGAAGAGCGAAAATAATCTTTTCTCGACTAGAAAAATCATGAACAGAAAAATAACCCTCTAGCAGATTTAACCATTTATCGACGGCATCTACATTTATCTGACCCTTGAATATGGGATTTCAAAATTAAATTGTACCTTAAATGGTGGGGCATTTCCAGAGTAGCTGTTGGAAGCCAATGCGTCGCCCCTGGGTAGCCGCTAAAGGATCTGGGCAAAGTTGTTCATCATCGCATTCCTTTGTCACTCGAGGGTTTCTTCGAGCAATATTTTGATAGGATCTCCTGCCCCCTCATCTTTCTTTTCATCCACCATGGGAGGCCATCGAGATTTGCAAGGCTGGTCTTGCAAAGGTTCGACCAGTTCAAGCCCTAACTCCTTATATCCCGACCTCGTTGGGGACATGCAAAGAAAAATAGAGAAAAAGCAAACCGCTCTAATACCACTGATCTAGAGTTAAACAGGAACGCAACAAATTACAGAGATAACCATAAACACAGAGATGGAGTGGAAATAATACTTCATTTCCTTAATGTAAAATACTGAAATATGCTTACAAACAGAAATGGAAATAAACCAGCTAGGGCAATGGTAGCTTATCTCTGAGAAGAGATGTGGCGGCTACATGCCTTTGAACTGTGTTACAATGAGGCTTGAAGGCCTATTTATTGTTGAGAAATAATGGAAAACCCTAAACATCCAAAAACCTAACCCTAGAAGATGAAACACTAAACTGTGGGCCCTGTTTGGGTAAATTGGTACATCAACTTCCCGGGGTCGTAACTTTGGCATACGATCTCCGTTTGACGTGCAAAATATCTCGTTAGAAATATCTATCCGAGAACTACAACTTTGGGAAGAGCAACATTGGTCCATGGACACATGTTGCTCCCAGTTTTCCCAAAAAACGTCGTTTAGGGCCTCAAAATGGCTCTAGAAGTTCAGGACCCGAAAAACTGCTAAAAATAGTAAACTGTGCTACAATTAAGGAAACTGAAAAGCTGAAAGAAACAATGGTGGAGGTCCAAGTGGACTTGGCGGGTGGCCACCAATATCCACCTGGATCAAGGAAACTATTCGTAGCATAAGATTTCAAACCTCGGGGGAACAACCTTCCCCTTAGGAAGAGATAATTTTAAAGTTTTCGACCTGGATTACCTAAATGGTTCCAACCACAGACACAGAGAAATCCCTAGAAAGTCGAGCTCTGTAGTGTGGTAGGCTCCTCCTGAGGGTTTCTGGAAATTTAATTTCGCTAGAGCGTCCAAGGGCAACCCAGGCAAGGCTAAAGCCAGAGGAATCATTAGGGACATGACAGGTAAAATTCAAAGGTTATACTTCATCAATATGAGACAAGCCACAAATAATGTAGTAGGGTTCCAAGCCTTGGAGCAGGGGCTAGGAACGTGCAACGAGGGAGAATGTTGAATGTAATAGTGGAGGGGGATTCTACATTAGCTATCGAAGCAGCACGTTGAGTGCAATGTGTTTCTCAAATGAATAAAGTCACGAAGAATTGGCGCCTTGCCCAGATAATCCAAAGGATTAAGGAACACCCGGGGAGTTGAAAATGGTGGAGTTTGCTTAGTAAGATGCTCAAGTAATGCATTAGCGGAAAAAGTTGAAAACGAAGGGGTCGAGAGTGACAGGTTGATCACCGAGCTCGCTTGGAAGGACATGGTGGATGAATAGCTAAAGGATGACTATCGAGCACTGGTGTAGCGAGATCACTCCACATCAAAAGGACGAAGCGACAAATATGAGGTAGACCAAGATGAGGGAAGTGACCCACTTGGTTAAATGAATATTTAATAATCACCTTGATTCAACAAGTAGTTATTGTTAGGGATGATTGAGGAGGTACGTGTCGTCAAGATATGAAGGACAATATGGTCATTGATGGGAAGGAGCAAAACCCGGTTTCACTCAGTCGTCAGTCGGGAGGTCGCATTAATAGGAAAGGATGGTTTAAGGAGTGGAAAAAGACAATGCCCAGTGCAGAGCTGTACTGGAACAGGACAATGGCATTAATGAGTCTGCACAAACTATATGCAGAGGCGAATGATGAGGAAGATGGCCCCATCCTCGCATAAATGTATTGTAACACCATCGGTAAGCGGAAGTTGCAGGAAATAAATGGGGAAGGTGCTCAAAGGACAGGGCAGAATGATTTGTTATGGATGTTTCCTTTATATGTTAAGGATGGAAGACACATTTGTTGCATAGTGATAAGTGTGAAGGATACAAGGAGGAACAGTAGTGAGAGAGAGTTTGTTCATTAAAGAATCACAGGCTCCAAGAAACTTATGGCTAAGGGGAGAAATGTTGGTGGTAGGTCGTGGGGGAGACCGTGAGTGGATGCTCAAAGCTCCATGGCTGGTAAGAAGACGATCATGGAGGATGCGACGAGGGAGGAAGCACTAAACTGTCACGTGATTGTCCTAGAGAAAGGCAAAAAATTTGACGAAATCTGGGAAAATGAGGTAAGGCGCCTGTGAAGGAACATCCCGGACAACAAAATTGAGGAAGAGGTCAGCTGGATTATAGACATAGGGAAATATCAAATGAGACAGATGGTCTATCAGAGAACCTTGGAGATATCCGGTCAGAATAAAGAAATATAAGGTCAGACAGTTAACTGGAGAGTCATATACACTTTAGCGCAGACTTTAGGGTTTGAAGCGAGGATGGAGAGTAGTAGTAGGACATGAGTCCCAATATGTCCGTAATCATCATCCTGGAAATTTCCACAAGCGGTCCCTAGTCTCATGTGTAGCAAAGAGTCTACGTTGCATGTTGTTCGAGGGGTGATGGGAGGTGAGGAGGGGCAGTGCGCTGTCTCTCTAGTGAGGTTCCCGTCAGGGTATGGCAAAGGGATGATAGGATGGTCGGGTGCGTTTTAGGTGGAACTCCCTCCTAATGACTGCTATTGGGCTGGTGGGGGAGTTATCTAGCAACTCGCTAGAGGGAATGGCCTTACGAAGGAGAGCGTGAACATTAATAATAGGGTTAGTTACTGATCACAATATCCCAACTGTGACGGTTAACGGTAAGCAACTGGAAATGCAAACAATAAGGACGGTTGCAACAGAAACTCTAGCTGAGAAGATTACACTTGTGTATGAGTCAGGTGTGGCGGAAGCTCCATCAATGTCCCTAGATAAATGATCATGATTTTGTGTCTATTTTGGTGTTATTTTGTTGTGTGGTTGTGTAGGCCGATTAATAGTAATATGATGATAGGTATGTAAGTAGGTGTAGAACATAAAGATAGATTTACGAACAGACCGCCTTCAAGTGGTAAATGGCTAAGTAGTAGTAGAAGAAAAGAAAATTTTGCAGATATGTCTGGAAGATACCATAGACAAAAAAAACCTTATGACATGTATGGCTAAGTTTTTGTGCAAGACTATATTTTATTGCAGCTGGTATCGTTTCCAATCTGGCAGACCAACACGTTATGATGTATTACACTGTTCTATAGTAATATAAGGTTTTCTACTGACTTACAAAAAAAGGTGTTACAATATATATTTTGGGGTAAGTGTTTTGATACTTAGCATAAATTGATGCCTATCCACATTTACCAATCATTTAACTTATATAATTGAACTAATTTAATTTTAAATCTAATGATTTAATTTGAACATTTTCCTATATTAAATTATAAAAAAAATTCTTAACACAATGATTAATATTTCTAACTAATTTTTTCAATTCAAAAGAACATCTAATTTTATAACTTTATATTATTTCCATCTTATTTCTATAATATAATGGTTCTATATTTGTAAAGATATAATTTGTATCTATAATCTAATTACATCGAATAAAACTTGACATCGAATATAACTTGAAAATATAATGTGTATCTATAATTTAATTACATCATCAAATAAATCTTGAGACTTTGGAGTGAGATTAATGAAAAAAAAAGTCGATGTCATCACATTAACTCTTTAAGTGTATGTAATGTAACACTTAGTTCATTTATATGTTACGCACTTAAAATTGGTTAAGTAAATTCTTACAATCACACTCCAAGTTACAAAGTAATTTGTAACTTAGAAATTACAAGCCTAGAAACTACCTCCATGTTTATCTCTAGAGTAAAGAACTCAAAAATCTGAGTGGACCATATATTCCACCAATACAAGTTTGGTAATCATAAGTTACATATCCAAATTAAAATCATTAATTGTAAAAACATGTACATCATTAACCAAATCATTAATTGTAAAAACATGTACTATATTAACCAAAACCAACACAGTGTGTATTTTAATCAAAACTTAAATGGTTTGACATAATAAAGTTGTATTTAAAGGTCATTAAGCATCAAATAATAAATCATCCAATATCACCTTAAATGAATGGCTAGGAAAAAGCCAATTTAACTTTTCATAACAAATCCAATCCAATTGCATGTTAAAAGCAAGATTTTGGTTTGCATTAGAGCCAAAGCATTGCCATGTCTAATCAAAGTCACAAGCATCGACTCAATTACCAAATGGATCATTTTTTGGTTTTGTAATTTTTAAGTTTAATATTTTGGAAAATAATCATAATAATGTTGTTTTAGTTTTGTTAATTGGGTTTAGTTTAAGTTGTTGGTTTGAGGGGGCCTGATCCAGGTTCGAAGTTAATTAGCCGAACAAATCCTTGTATTATTGGCCCTTTCGGCAACAGCCTGCGGAGCGTGGATTGAGGTTTCACCCGAAGCAGTATGGGGGGATACTGAAACCAAGTTTCCGCACCCTTGAGATATCTAAGGGGTGATTTGTTCCAATTGTAAATACCTACGCGCAGGTCACTTTGCACATTATCCTGACCTGCAAGGCCTTTGCGATTTGTTATAATCGCCTTCACGTAGTCCTCACCAGGGGTTGAGGTGATTTCGCGTTGCCCTAGTAGCAATTTGCGCTACTTCCCCAAGTTACACTGTGTAGCTTATTTATCTTCTTATAACAGTTAGTTATCTTCGCGCAAACAGATACTTTATCTTATATTCACTTTATCGACACATTCATATAAATTCGCGCATCATATAAACAATAAAAAAGCAATTTATATCCGATACATTCAATGCACAAAACAGGAAAAATATACACAGAAATGATGTAAAACTTCTCTTTATTACTTCTCCAAAGGTTACAGACTCAACCTGCCCTACGCACTCAGCTGCAAGGGTCCGCGCACTCAGTTGCGGACTACCAGGCCTCTGCGCACTCAGCTACAAAGCCTTCTCCTACTCTACGACCCAAAGACTCGACTCTGCACTTAAATAAGACTCAATTCTTCATCATTAGATCTTACTGACTTCCTTCACTTAACTTATTTACAACTTAAAGCCTCGCTCTATTTATACAATCCCATGGTCCGCAAACCATGGGTAGATCTCTAAAGTCGACATTACATTACAAAAATGAGGGCAGACAACCCTATGACTTATTTACAATCTTCGCGCTTCGCGCCCATAAAACGCGGAGTCTTTACATCATATTTGGTCAAAATCTGGGCTTTAAGCCCCAAAACTTGCCTTGGGGGATCCTTTGCCCAACAGACCCCCAACACAAACATCGTGACTCACCCTCGAGTCACTCTGTCGGTGTGTAGATCTTCGCGCAGAGGCCTCCCAACTCTGTTTGAACTGCTGCAAGATTGTAGCGTACTGAGCAGCTGCCTGTTGTATCTCCTGCACGCGTTGTTTAGAGACTGTTGTAGTTGAACTGCTTCCCTGTATTTGCTCCTATGTTCCCTACATCTTTTTATAGTCCCGCGCCTCCTTTTAACTACCTGGAGAGCTAAGACTGCGCTTCGATGGGCTAGTCAGATAGTCGAGCCACACATGTATGGCTTCAACCAGCTGCCATTCACTCTTCTAGGGAAAGGTTCTCCATTTAACTTTACCAATTGCACCGTGCCTCTGTCTGTGACTTCCTTAATAACATATGGTCCCAGCCAATGCATTCTGAATTTTCCCAAGAATTTATCAAACTTACTATCATACAGTAACACCAAATCGTTCACCTTGAAGGTGCGCAACTTAATATGTCGATCGTGTCATGCCTTTTCGCGTTGATTTTGTACCTGTTGGTGAAAGCCAGCCAAAAATCGTTCTTCCTCAAGTTCCTCCAACTGCGCGAGCCTCTCGTCCAAGGCTTCGCAGTCCGTCATATTTGTGAGCGCTGATATGCATAGACTAGGCACGATAGACTCCATCGGTATTACAGTGTTTGCTCCATAGGTCAGCCTAGAAGGCATCTGTTCTGTCAGTTTCTTGCACATCGCCCTATAAGCCCATAAAATTGCTGGTACGCGCAGGTCCCAGTCACTTTTCTGCGCATTATATACCTTGTTTAGTTCTTCGCACACTTCATTAAATGCTTCTGCGTGGATAACCTTCTGCGGGCTCGTTCTCTCAACACCCTGTCGTTCCAACTTAAGGAACCATTCGCATATTTTCCCCCCCGACACATGCTTATTGACCGTATTTCCCAACGCGCAGTTCATGTGTATCCGCACAGGTTTTTTACCATATGCCTATACCCACATAGACAGATGCACACGTGGACCATCCCGTCCATTATATTTATCTACCAATCGCACTATAAGTTTCCCAAACCGTGAGAGCAGCGTTTTCCTGCATGCACGCCAGTCTCTAAAACTTCCTCTGTGCGTACCCCACCACCTCGCAGGCATAGCACGCAGTACCCAATTCAAGGCCTGGAAACATTGCTTTTTCGGCACCTCCCTTTCAAATCTGTCCAAGAAAGCATTTACCTCACCTAAACCCTCATACATAGGCAGATCTCTTGCTTCTATCGATACACAACGTAGTGACCTTGTCATCATGTTACAATTCAGCGTGGTTACCTCATGTAATCGATTCTTCCATCGCTCTATCTCCTCATCAAAATCTGAAGTACAGGAGCTTTCGCGCTCCCATGAGATCCGTCTATCCACGGTGAGATTTACCCAATCTTGCTCTTGCGCGGTTATCTTGTAGATGTAGTCCAAATCACCATTGCTTTCATATTCGTGCACCGGCTTTGTATAGCGCAATCCTTCCGCAGGGTCCAAGGGTATAACTATGCACAGATACTTCTTCTCAAAAATCATCTTGCGCTTCTTCAGATTAATCACCCCATTCATCCCAGTGGCCCAATCAATTCCTAAGAGTGTGGGGTAGGGATCATGTTCATCAACAATCTCTATCACTTCAAAGTCTTCTAGCACGCTCACTCCCTCAATATCCACAGTGATTCCCTGTAATCACGCCATGGGTACTATCTTATGTTGGTTCACCATTCGCAGCTGAATAGGAGACCATTGCAGCGTAGGCTTCCCCATGCGCTCCCATGTCTGCTTCGACAGAACGTTTGCATCCGATCCTAAATCCAAAATTACTTGGTCCATCTCATATTCTCCAATCTGCGCGGTTATCCTCATTTCTCTTCATATCCTCATCGCATGCTTTCCAATCTTCTTGACTACACACGATTCTCCTGGCGCGGTCCCAGCGCATCTGTTAATGAGTTCCTATAGTCCCTTACAGCCTTACTATCACGCAGTACCTTCATGCATGTTTCCAGGAGCATCGTAAGCATAGATGGATCTATTTTTTCTTCCTGAAGTGGAGGCATCAACGAAGCTCTTTTTAGCTTCCATGAAGGTTTCCTTAGCATGCTCCAAATCAAACTCTACTTCTTTCGTCAAAGCCTTATGAACCCAAGTACTATCTTTGGGTTGTTTACCTTTATCATCTCCCATTGCGATTCCACTTCAGAGCATAATGTTCACATTTGGATCTTCCTCGCACGGCTCAGACCTCATCATCTACATGTTTTGAGTCGGGGGATGTGGGAGCGCTCCCTTGTTGCGTATCCTAGCTATCAGCGTAGGACAATCTTTCATATCATGATCAAACAAGGTACAATACAAACGTGATGGACACGTTGGATTCGTCCAATCACAGGCATAATGTCCTAGCCCTCCGAAATTATAGCATATCAGTTTTCCGCGACCTCTCCTAGGTCCTCCTCCACCTCAACCTCATCCGCACCCCTGAAATCCGGTTCGCGGCACTCCTACGTTCTGGTCTAGGGCCCATGTTTTGGCCTAAACTATATAGGTGGGAGTTGTATCCATCATCAACTCATAGCTTCTACAAGTGCGCTCATCGTGTCCAACTAATCTACAAAAATTACAGAACAACTGTTGCGAATTCTACGTGTACTTTTATAACAAATGGCAGTTGTCCATAGCATGCTTTTCTCCTATTTGACAAATCATGCACCACAAAGCAGGTGCCGTGCTAGGTCCTACTTACGCTTCCAGCCTTAACGACATCGATACTCCTCCCGCGAGGTAATTTGTGAACAGAGGGCATTGGTCCTTATCATGACCCTAACCCTTGCATTTTATGCACCACACCTCTTCGCGCACTTCTAGTCGGGTTGTCCTGTCATCAGAATCTGCATCTCAAGGCATAAGCTTTTCAACTGTGCGTGGATTTGTTGAACTCCCAAGTTAGGATCCTACATCAAGGTCTCATGCAGCCTCATCGTGATCTCCAAGGCCTTTGCCTGAGTCGTTAACCTATGTTGCGACAACACGTTCCTCAAATGTGGCGTTAACGATGCAACAAACCATTCACGATGCTGTCCATCTGTCAAAGTCATATTAGCTTCACGAATCGTACACTTCAGTCTCTGATCCAGCTCCCAAGGGTTCTCGCCTGATAGAATTGTGATCTCTTTGAATCCAATGATCGATTGCGCTTCTAACTTCGACCTACTAAATTCTCTGTTTAGCACAATTTGGATATTTGTGATTCCCGCATTCGGATTGTCATTAGAATGCTTAATATACCAGGTCAGCGCGCAATCTTGTAGAGCACTGACAAGTGTTTCTTTCTTTATATTATCATCTGTAACTCCCTACGCTTCGCATACAACTCTTATCACGAACCAAAACTGGTCTGGACTTCATTTCCTACTCCCTTGAACTTAGGCAACTTTATTGGGCTTTCCATATTTACTCGCGGTGGTAGCGGAGGTGGTACGAGTGAAGACGAAGGTGAGGGCAGTGAAACTAGTGGCGGTGTGGGTGGGGGTGGTATGCACGGAATCCTCTACCTTATCAAATTGATCGCACTTTGCGTTGAGACCTTCGCGAGCTCTTCTTCGTCCCCTCGCGGAGGTGAAATCAAAGGGCTATTCTTTGGTCCCTCACTTCCTTCATTTCTATAGGTTTTTCCACTTCGCGTAGCTCCAAACACCAAGGTAATTACATAACCCTCTTTTCACACAATAGTATTTTAATCCAAGTATTCAGAGACTTTATGTACTTACCTCGCGGTCTTTTGAGAAAGCGTCGCTCTACCTTGCTATAGCTGACTAAAGTGTCTACCGCGAACTCAGTAATGAATCCTCCTATAATTTGATCGAGTCAGTGATCAACAGTGTGTGTGATCTTATCCTCCAATGCTTCCAATCTGCGCACCAACTCTGGGGTCCACACAATAGGATTGTCGAGTTTCCACCTTCCTTGGCTATCTGCTAGCTTCGCGATCCACTCGTACATCTCAATAGGGAAAGATGTGAAAAAGATTTCGTGGATCTCTGTGCACAAGTAGCAATCTAACCACTCTTCTTTTGTCACTCGCGGATTCATGTTCTCCTGCGCCACGAACTCGTGAATTCTTCTGTCCAATCTTCAATTTCCTTCTTAGTTGGATTCCAATGATACGACATCAGACATCTCTATGCAGATTCCAGTCCCGGCAATGGAACCATTTGTTGGCTTGAGGGGGCTTGACCCAATTTTGGAGTTAATTAGCTAAACAAATCCCTGTACTATTGGCCCTTTCAGCAACAGCCCGCGAAGTGCGGACTGAGGTCTCACCCGAAGCAGTATGGGGGGATGATAGAACCAAGTTTTCGCACCCTTGAGATGTCTGAGGGGTCGATTTAGTCCAACTGTAAATACCTACGCACAGGTCACTTTGCACACTATCCTGACCTCTGAGGCCTTCGCAATCTGTTATAATCGCCTTCGCGTAGCCCTCACCAAGGGCTGAGGTGATTTCGCACTGCCCTGGTAGCGATCTGCGCTACTTCCCCAAGTTACACCACGTAGCTTATTTATCTTTTTATAACAGTTAGTTATCTTTGCTTAAACAGATATTTTATCTTATATTCACTTTATCAACACATTCATATAAGTTCGCGCATAATATAAACAATAGAAATGCAATTTATATCTGATACATTCAATGCACAAAACTGGAAAAAGTTAGACATAAATGATATAAAACTTCTCTTTATTACTTCTCCAAAGGTTACAGACTCAACCCACACTGCGCGCTCAGCTGTAGGGGTTTGCGCACTCAGCTGCAGACTACTAGGCCTTTGTGCATTTAGCTGCAGAGCCTTCTCCTACTCTACGACCCAAAGACTAGACTCTACACTTAGATAAGACTCAATTCTTCATCATTAGATCTTACTAACTTCCTTCGCTTAACTTATTTACATCTTAGAGCCTCGCTCTATTTATACGATCCCATGGTCCGTGAACCATGGGTATATCTCTAAAGTCGACATTACATTACAAAAATGAGGACGAACAACCCTATGACTTATTTACAATCTTCGCAGTCTGCACCCACAAAACGCGGAGTCTTTACATCGGATTTGGTCAAAATCTAGGCTTTAAGCCCCAAAACTCGCCTTGGGGGATCCCACGCCCAACAGGCCCAACATAAGTGATTACCAAATTCGCCATTTTTTGGTTTTCTAATTTTTAAGTTTAATATTTTGGAAAATAATAATAATAATAAGGTTGTTTTAATTTTGTTGATTGGGTTTAGTTTAAGTGATTAAGAGAAAAAAATCATTTTTAATCTAGATTCAATTTTTATTTATGACATATTAAGCTCTTAATAAGTATTTTTGGTAATGGCGTCAAGCTTTATTGTCTTAAAAATCCCTCATATATATAAGAAAAGAAGGAAAAAAGAAATATATATATATATATATATATATATATATATATATATATCCTTCTTTTCTGATTATATACATGTTTAAAAATTTTCCTTAAATTTTACATTATGAAAAAATTAAAGAAGTGAATAACATATTTTTTTATTATAAATATAGTTTTAATCTTATCTTAAATTCAACTTATTTAATTTTTTTATATTAAATTATCTTTTACTAGTTTTAAAATAGAATATCTTTATTTATTTTTGTTGTTAGTCTAATTCACAGGAATTTGAACTTTGAATCCCATGCTTTACATGTTACTTCATAACAAGGGGATCGCCAATTGAGCTACACCCCATAGGCAAAATCTCTTAATTTTTATTTTAAATAAAATCATCTACTTTTTCAAATAAAATTTATTTTTTTATTATTATATAATTTTACTTAGATTATATTTTTATAAATAAAAATTTCATTATAATACAAAATATTTTCATTTAATATTGTATTTTCCTTCTACACTTTGTGTTCGCAAATATATTCTTATCCTTTCCCTCCCTGACAAACTGCAACCAAGTGATAATAACTTAGGGTGGCATCTACATGCAATTGTGGCTCATCTCTTTGCTTCATTTTCATAGGGTTCATCCATGAAGGCCATAATTTCCTCTTGCGGTTTGTGCAGACTGAGCCAGGTAAGCCAAGAATTCTTCTTTGCTCCCCTCGAAGATCACATGGTCAGTTAGACTATTTCATTGGTTTGGGTTGATTAAGTTTCTCATGTGACTATAATTTCTTCGTTGGTCTGGGCTCTCAAAGGCTTACTAGTGTTGAACCTAGCCCCTCGTAGACTTGTCACCCTCCCTAGGAAGTTGCCTCTAGTCATCCACAACTTATGGAGGTAATTTGTAGGCATTCTCATCCAATTCTCTCATTTACAAGTCTGCATGCCCCATCAAAGAGGCAAGGCTCGACTAGGCATGAATTATTACCTAGAATGTGCTCGTTCAAGGGCACAGATGCAAGCTAAGAACTTGGCATCCACGTAGTGTGAGCTCACCCCCAACTATTTCAAGAGGAAATAGCTCAAACAAAATGGGATCTAGCTGATGAAAGGTGCACTCTCACTGATATAAAGGTTTTGGTGGAGGTGTAAAACTTGGTTCTAGATGCAGGGCACACTATGGGTCGCTACAACCAATACATGTACATTGTGGATATCTATTAGCATTTGAAATTTCTTCTTGGAAGAGTTTTAGTTGACAAATATGAAATCAAACGAGATGTAGAGACACATGATCTTGATGGATCAAAAGCTTGGACATTTAGAGAAGCATTTGGGCATCCCTCTTGATCCTATTTTCTCCCCAAGTAGCAACAAGGAGCCCATCACAATTGAAGCCACAAATTCAGATAAGTCCAATCGAATGTCTTGCAGAGATTTTGTTGTTTCTATCTCTATGTTTAAGTTCTATAGTTTTTGGATCAAAAATGGCCCTAGAGACCCACTTGATAATCATAGTATTTATGTTCTTATGATTAATCAAACTATTTCTTCTAGAATAATTAAACAATTGAAGTTTTGTATCTTATCTAGTTTCTTAGTAACATACCATAACAAACTTCTATAAAACATATATATAATTTAAAATAAATAAATATATGTATATAATTAAATTAAAATATTATTTTCAACTAAGCCCTGAGGGTTAGCTCAATTGGTCGAGTTCTTGTCGTATAAGCACCTCGGTGTGAGATGTCACGAGGTCAATTCTCCTTGACCCCCTCAAGGTTAGACTCTAAAATAAGTCAGTGAGACTTATCCTTTAAAATAAATCTACTTGAAACCATTTTCGTGAACGTAGTGGTTAGACTCTAAAATAAGTCAATGAGACTTATCCCTTAAATCCCTTAAAATAAATATACTTGAGACCATTTTCGTGAACCATTTTCGTGAACGTAGTGGTTAGACTCTAAAATAAGTCAATGAGACTTATCCCGCTTAGACTCTAAAATAAGTCAATGAGACTTATCCCTTAAATCCCTTAAACTCTAAAATAAGTCAATGAGACTTAGGTTAGGCTCTAAAATAAGTCAATGAGACTTATCCCTTAAAATAAAAATAAGTCAATGAGACTTATCCCTTAAATCCCTTAAAATAAATCTACTTGAGACCATTTTCGTGAACGTAGTGGTTAGACTCTAAAATAAGTCAATGAGACTTATCCCTTATCCCTTAAAATAAACGTAGTGGTTAGACTCTAAAATAAGTCAATGAGACTTATCCTTTAAATCCCTTAAAATAAATCTACTTGAGACCATTTTCGTGAACGTAGTGGTTAGACTCTAAAATAAATCCCTTAAAATAAATCTACTTGAGACCATTTTCGTGAACGTAGTGGGACTCTAAAATAAGTCAATGAGACTTATCCCTTAAATCCCTTAAAATAAATCTACTTGAGACCATTTTCGTGAACGTAGTGGTTAGACTCTAAAATAAATCCCTTAAAATAAATCTACTTGAGACCATTTTCGTGAACGTAGTGGTTAGACTCTAAAATAAGTCAATGAGACTTATCCCTTAAAATAAATCTACTAGAGACATAGTGGTTAGACTCTAAAATAAGTCAGTGAGACTTATCCCTTAAAATAAATCTACTTGAGACCATTTTCCTGAACGTAGTGAATACCAATACCAATCTCCAGAATCCATAAAAATATATATATAGTTTTCAACTAAAATCAAATTTAAAACATATATTTCTACAAATTATAATTATGATACAACATTATTTTCAATTTTATATATACTAATTTTATTTCGTGAACATAGTGGTTAGACTCTAAAATAAATCAATGAGACTTATCCCTTAAAATAAATCTACTTGAAACCATTTTCGTCTCCAAAATCCATAAAAAATATATATAAATAATATATATAGTTTTCAACTAAAATCAAATTTAAAACATATATTTCTACAAATTATAATTATGATACAACATTATTTTCAATTTTATATATACTAATTTTATTTTCATATTTACATCCATAAAATATTTCACTCTTTCCTCTCTAACTAAAATTTTAAATATGGTCAATCTTCTGATTGAACTAAAATCAAATTTAAAACATATATCTCTACAAATTGCAATTATGATACAACATTATTTTCAATTTTATAGATACTAATTTTATTTTCATATGTACATCCATAAAATAATTTTATTTTCATATGTACATCCATAAAATATAAAATTTTAAATATGGTCAATCTTGTGATTTACATAGCTTTTACCTTCTTCCTCCTGCCCAAATCACAAACCTCTCCAATTTACCTTCATATGGAATATTTCGGGATGAACATGTCAATGGATTTGACATTCAGTGTTTTTGATGAGGCTTATGGATAGGGTGCTTTTGGTATTTTTTAAATTTATATGGATAAAGTGTACTCTTATTTATATTTATTTTTATAAAAATATATATAATGATCATCAGATAAATTATATATCATATAATTGAAAATTTATAAATAATTGATATAATTCTTTTACATTACAATGAAAATATAAATCTTTAATCAACGATGTTATATTTTAATCTTAAAATTTGTTAATATAAAATATATCTAAATTTGTTGATACAAATTAATATATATATATATATAAATCATCATAATTTTCATTAATTAGATTAATTAAGGTAATTATGAAAAAGAGTATTAATAATATTTACAAGAGATATGTTGAGTTTTTATTAAGTATATTGTTTTAATGATTTTGAGCTTTTTATTAAAAAATTTCAAATTTTTACGAAATTTAGTTTACTTTACTTACTATTCTCATAATGAAGAAAAGTGCCTAACAAATTTCCTAAATTTCTTCAAAATATATATTTCACGAATAATAATAATAATAATAATATTACTTAGAATAACACATTCTAATTAAAAGACATACCACATCAACTACCATAACAAAACATTGTATCAAATATTTTATCATATCTATTATTCCTTATTCAATTTTTAATCTATTATTATTTTTTATGTTAAATATTCCTTACTAAAATATTATTATTCATTTCATTAAATAATAATTACATTCTAATTTAATCCTACTCATATTTCTATTAAATTATATAATTCAACTCTCCAACACAATTTTTTATTTTTAAAAATTCTTAATTTCGATCTCTAACCACAATTAACCTTTATTTATACTTTACTTATAATATTCCATTACAAAACGTTAACTCTATTACAATATTTTGAATACATTAAGGTAATATGAATAAAAAAAACCATAAATAATTAAATCCACATGGATCAATTTGAAATAAAAATTGACAAACCTAAAGTAAAAATTGACAAACCTAAAGTGCTACAAGAATCCTTAAGCCAAGCCATTACGATGAAAAGAGTGAAATATATATATATTCCCATTAAACCACCTACTAAAAATTTCAACTCAATCACCTCGTTGTAATAGTTGCGGGGATCTTTATAATTGAAGCGTATCCCTCAAGGCACCTTAATAGCCACCAATCGAACCTCAAATTTGAAGTCATGACAAGATTAATTAAAAAGTTTTATTAAAAAAACTTAAATTTTTTTATAAAAGGATATAATTTAAAGGGTTTTTGTTAAAAGATTAATCAAATTTAATAAAAAATAAATTATAAAATGATATAATAAAATAGTTAAACAAAATTTTTCGGTAGAAATTATATAAAAAAAATTTAGCCGACGCGTTTAGAACTAACAAGTGTGGTTTATTATCAAGACGAAACTTGAATATAAAAATAATAAAGTAGTATTTAAAAATTAAAAATTAAAATTATTAAAATTATTAAAATATTATTAAGTCTCCTTCGAGTTAAATGATTTTATTTCAAAATCATTAAAAAAAAACTAATAAAAGAATGATATTATTTAAGTATTAAGTTTATTAATATATATGATATTATTTAAATGTTAAGTTTATTAATATATGAAATGATGAAATAAGATTAAAGAATCAATTGATCTATACAACTAAAAAGTTAGGTTTATTTAAGCAAACGTAAAAGGATTTTGTAAATATATTTCTTGACATTATCATTTCAAAAAATTATATCAATATTTAGTAATAGATATCAAATTATGAAAAATGAAACTCACAAAATTTGGAATCAAATAATTTTATCTATATATATAACAATAATTAGAATATCAATATTTATTAAAATAATTTTATGTATATATTTAAGAATAATTAGAATAACTTTTTGAACATGGTTATCCATATTATTATAAGAAAAAGTTATATAAATATTTGGTAAATAAATTTATATAGATTCCAAATTGTAAAAGAGAAAGTTTAAAAAGTTCATATTTATGTGAGAATGATGACAAAATTAATCATGAAATTAATGGGTAGAATTAAACACTAAATAATACATTTCCAAAATGTAAATTTTGTTTTACAATTAAAAAAGTTGATGTAATTTTAAGAAACTTTTGGTTGAAATCTCTCAATACTTTTATCATGAATGGTAATAAAAAGTAAGTGTATAACCTTTAAACAGTTGACCAAAAACATAATGTTATAAGACATTAATTTAGAGCATTTCATTCTCATATCAAATCAACAATAAAAATATAGATAATTAGAGTATACGTTGGTATTTGAGCTCATTAAAATTTAAATATGCAAAAAATGCACAAGAAATAGAAATTGAAGCACACAACAAAAAACACAAGAATTTATGTGGTAAAACCTGACAATGTGTCAAGGAAACGTCTACAGGGCAAGGGATTGGAATTCTTATTGCTCCAAAGTCAAGAATGACTCTCCAATGTTACATTAAGCCTCTCAAGAAATCATCATTTTAATACAAATAATTTGATACATAACTCCTATGGTTACATAATTGCCTCGACGGTAAAACCATATTTACTCAGATAATTACATTTAACAATGATTTTAATTGTTGTCATTCTTAGCAATCTCCACCTTGACAATAATTTCCTAATCCCTTGCCCATGCCCATTCATCATCTCTTCTGCAAGCCAAGAGAAGCCAAACACCATCGCAACGTCTTTACCAATACTGACTTTGTGAACATGTCTGCACAATTCTCCTATGTGTGGACCTTCTTAAGAGCTACTTTTCCACCATCAATCACATGTCTTACAAAATGGTACCTTACATCAATGTGCTTAGTCTTGTTGTGATAAGTTGGATTTGTAGCCAATGAATAGCACTCTGACTATCACATAATACCTTCACTTTCTCCAGCGTCCTTCCAAGCTCATCAAGTGGAGCTTTCAACCAGATTGCCTCTTTGCATGCATCTGAAGTAGTTATATAATCTGCTTCAGTAGTGGACAAAGCAATTGTTACTTGAAGCTTTGACATCCAACTAATTGTTCCACCCGTGAGAGTAAAGACATATCATGTCGTAGATCTCCTCTTGTCCAAATCACCTGCATAATCAGCATCCACGTATATACAGACAATACAATGGTCACTTGTGCCTCTCAAATACCGAAGCACCCATTTCACTGCTCTCCAATGTTCTTCTCCTAAATTTGCCATGAACCTACTGACAACTCCAACTGTATGTGAAATGTCAGGTCTTGTAGATACCATCGCATACATTAAGTTGTTTGTTGCATTCTCATATAGTAAACGATACATATTCTTTTCTTCATCAATTCTAAGAGTTAAACTCGAAGAAAGCTTAAATTGGGAAGCTAAAGGAACAGTAATAGGTTTCACATTGTCCATACCGAACTTTACAAGTACTTTCTCCTCATACTTCTGTTGTGATAACTAGAGCTTTCCATTTTTCCTATCTCTGTGTATCTCCATGCCCAATATATGTTTTGCAGCTCCAAGATCCTTCATTTCAAATGTCCTAGAAAGTTGAGCCTTTAACCTGTCAATTTCTTCCATGCTTTTGCTTGCAATAAGCATATTGTCAACATACAAAACCAAGATAATGAATATTCTATTGGAACTCTTAAAGTACACATAATGATCATACTCACTTCTAGTAAAGTTCTAGCACACTATGAAGGAGTCAAATTTATTGTACCACTGTTTGGGAGACTACCTCGGGTGATACAATGATTTCTGAGCTTGCAAATTAATTTTTTGTTGTGAATGTAGTATACCTAGGGGGGATATTATGGGGTATAGAGGGAGGTACCCAATGGAATAATGTAATAATGGGATGGGTCATAGTTAATAAATAAAGTGGTTAACCTGCATCATGTAAGGGACCACAAGTAGTTATCAATAATGTGATAAGCCCATGGTATTAGATATATGATATTGAGATACCCATGTTAATGACCCATGGTATTGTATGTATGAAGCCTATATAGAGACTAGAGACTCCCCATTGAGAAATGTCAAGGATTATGGTATTGGCAAGCATATGTTATACAAGCATATGGATTGTATAAAACCTTCAGGTTGTTCCATATAGATCTCTTCATTCAAATCTCCATGAAGAAAGGTTGTTTTAACATCTAATTCTTTTAACTCAAGATCAGGTAATGCAGTTAGCGCTAACACAGTACGAATAGAAACAAGTTTTACAACTAGTGAAAAAATCTCATGAAAGTCAATACCTTCTACCTGAGAATACCTTTTTTCTACTAGCCTCTCCTTATATATTTCAATACTTCCATCAAAATTTCGCTTCAATTTGAAGACCCATTTGCATCCGACAACACTTCTCCCTTTAGGAAGTTCTACAAGATTCTAGGTTTTGTTCTTGGCTAAAGAATCCATTTCTTCATTCATAGCATTCTTCCATTTTTCATTATCTGCATCGTCCATTGCTTCCTGATAACAAGAAGGTTCCCCATCTTCAGTAATCAATGCAATAGATGAAGCATAATCTTCATACATTTTGGGTGTTCTTCTCTACCTTGTAGACCTCCTTAGAGTGACTGGTTGTTGAACTAGTTCCTGAAATTCTATAGTTCCCTTTGCATCTTCTTCACCTTTTCCTTCATAAGTCACTTCTTCCTTCCGACTTTCTGAAGAAGGTTGAGTCTCCAACTGAAATTTTTGTTTTGGAGATACTTGTTCTTGTTCAACTTTTTCAACGTATGATTTTAGAAGAGAAGATTCATCGATGCTTACATATCTACTAATGACTATATTACGCGAAGAAGGATCCCACAACCTGTATCCTTTCACCGCATAGTCATACCCAACAAAGATATAACATTTTGTTTTTGGGTCTAACTTAGAATGTTGATTCTTTGGAATAAGAGCATAGGCATCACAATCAAAAATTCTTAAATGTGACTAATCACAAGACTGGACCAACCAAACTTCTTCAGGAATTTTACAATTAATGGCAACTAAAGGTGATATGTTTACCAAATAACAAACAATAGATATTTCTTATGCGCACAAATCCATTTGCAGGTTAGCATTGCTAATCATGCTTTTGGCTCTCCATAAGAGCCTGATTCATATGTTCACCAATGTCATTTTGCTAACGAGTATAGACAACAATTTTATGTCTAACAATCCATTCATCCTTGCAATATAGTTCCAATTCTAAGGAAGTAAATTCACCACCATTGTCAATTCTTAAACATTTAATTGATTTGCATGTTTTATTTTCAACCATAGCTTTAAACTGTTTAAAGACATTAAATACATCATATTTTATTTTTAACATATAGACTCAGACTCTTCTGGAGTAATCATCAATAACTGTTACGAAGTAAGATGCACCTCCATAGGATACTATAGGAGATGGTCCCCAAAGATCATAATGAATATAGTCCAAAATTCATTTACTATTATGACTTCCAGCTTTAAATTTTTGTTTTCATTGTTTTCCATATACACAATGTTTGCAAAAATCCAAAATCAATGATTTCAAATTAGAAAGTAATTTGTGATTCATCAGTACCTGAAAGCCCTTTTCGCACATGTGGCCCAGCCCGCTGATGTCATAGGCGAATATCTTCTTCTGCCTTCTCAGGTACAATTGTTGCCTCACTAACCTGAGTACTTCCTTTGAGTCTATAAAGGTTTCCAATCTTCTCTGCCTTCATAACAACTAGAGCGCCCTTTGAAACTTTCAACACTCCACCTTGACCTGTAAACTTGTAACCTTCCGATTCTAATACTCCCAAAGAAATCAAATTCTTTCTCAACTCAAGTACATGTATAACATCAGTCGATGTTCTAACTGTATCATCATACATTTTAATTCTTAAATTTCCCATCCCAACAATTGATAAGACACATTATTACCCATAAACACAAAACTACCATTCACAGCTTGATATGAAGTGAACCAATTTCTATGCAGAATCATGTGATGGGAAACACTAGAATCTAACAACCAATTTTCATAATGCTAAGATACATTGCAAACAAGCATAATTTCATCTCCTTACCATCCTTATAATGAAGAAAGGTGTCTAACAAGTTTCTTAAATTTCTTCAAAATATATATTTCACGAAAAATAATAATAATAATAATAATATCACCTAGAATAACACATTCTAATGAAAAGACATACCACATCAACCACCATAACAAAACATTATATCAAATATTTTATCATATCTATTTTTCCTTATTTGCACTTCGGTGTGCGATGTAACGGTCGGGGCGGTCGGTTTGCACGCCCCCGACCGGGTTCAAATCCTGCTGAGCTGCGCCCAAGTGCTGCAGCGTATTCTGTCCTTGCTCGATATGTCGGCTGTTTACAGCGATTGTATGTATGATTTGACGATTTGTCAGCTCAGTCTGACAGTATATTGTAATTAAAAGAGGACCTCATTACGATTCTCCTCGGAACTAGCCCCTCCCTTTTAAAAAATCTATTATTCCTTATTCAATCATTAAATACTTGTCTGTCATAAATTTTAATCTATTATCATTTTTTATGTTGAATATTCCTTAATAAAATATTATTATTCATTCATTGAATAACAATTACATTCTACTTTAATCTTTTTCATATTTTTATAAAATTATATAATTCAACTTTTGTGTCAACATAATTTTTTATTTTTAGAATTTCTCAATTTCGATCTCTACCTACAATTAACCTCTAGTTAAACTTCACTTATAATATTCCATTAAAAAACTTTATTACAATATTTTGAATACATGAGGTAACATGAATCAAAAGAACTATATATAAATAATTAAATTCAAATAGATCAATTTGAAATAAAAATTGGAAAACCTAAAGTGTTACAAGAATCCTTAAGCCAAGCCATTACGATGAAAAAAGTGGATATATATATATATATATATATATATTTATTAATGGGATATATATATATATATATATATTCCCATTAAACCACCTACTAAAAATTTCAACTCAATCACCTCGTTGTAATAGTTGCGGAGATCTTTATAATTGAAACGTATCCCTCAAGGCACCTTCATAGCCACCAATGGAACCTCAATATTTGAGGTCATGACAAGATTAATTAAAAGGTACTATTTAAAAAAAAACTATTAAAATGAATTATAAAAGGGTTAAAAAAACTCTTAGAAAGATTTTTAAAAGGGTATAATTAATTAAAGGGTTTTTGTTAAAAGATTAATCAAACGTAATAAAAAATAAATTGTAAAATGATATAATAAAGTAGTATTTAAAAATAAAAAATAAAAAATATTAAAGTATTATTAAGTCTCCTTCGAGTTAGGGGAAAAGCACTAAGGAGAAGAATGGCGCTCGTTAGGGTTTGCTTGAGCCGAGCAATGATCGCTGCTGTAACGATTCATATGGCCGCCTCAAGGGCCGAGGGCGATCCATGCTTTGGGATGACAGTGATCGCCGTTGAAAGATTTTCTATACCGCAAGAAGACGCAGAGGAATGGCTTTTCTCCTGCAGCCAAACGCATCAAGTATTTCCAGATCTGTATGCCGACGCATCTGAGGTGCTCCTCATCCAAAGATCTAACACGATTTTGGTGTGGGAACGATCTGCAAGCCTCCAACGAGACCACGAGGCGAGGGTAGCAATGGAAGCCCCCTTTCTGGCGTGGGCACACGCAGAGGGCTCTTTCTTGCGGCGGATCGAGGTCACAAAATACTTCTCAGAACAAAGTGGTCTTCATGCCGTAAGGCGTTTAGAGGTCAGATCCAGCAAAACGCAGAGTGTATGGAGAAACGGCAGGGGGGGACTGCATGATGCAGATCCGCTCCCCCCTCCAACGCAGGGGCCTAAACTTTGTAGATCGGGCTTGGATCTACAAGATCTAGCCTATTTCCGTGCACAGCCAGCGTCCAGGAAGAAGATCGAAGGCATAAATAATAGATCGTGCAAAGATTTCGCAGATCCAGACATGCAAAAGGACAAACGCTTAAAAACGGGGACAGAGATGGAAGTTTGCTTCCAGCCAGAGCAGGTAACATCTTCTTATTTTCAGATTCTGATTAAACCCCCACAGGGGAAAACCCGTTTAGTATGGGTACATGCAGGAAGCACCCCCCTGCAGCTGAAACAGCAAATATGGGTAGAAATGGGTTACCCAGTTCAGATCCAACACCTGGTCAGTGGAAGACGGTCCCTCCAGGACTGTAGATCGATGGAAAACTATGAGATTGGTCCAGGATCAATCATCACCTTAAACCTTAGACTGAAAGGAGGGGCACTGCCTCAGGGACAGCCAAGCTCCTCAGGGGGAGACAAGGGGAAAAAAACAGCACCCCAGCAACAACCTAAGGGAGGCTTATCCTACAAGAACATCTTACAGGGCAGCAGAGGTTCAGGGTCCTCTCCAGACCAAGGCGGACACATACCCAGGCCATACATAGTAGATCAATCAGAACAAACCCCAGCTCTCAATGTAGATATTTCAGGGCTTGATGATTTCGTCAAGTCCTATGAATCACAAGCCCTAATATGCCATTTCAACAGTTTTTGGCCTAAACCTCTGGATCTCTTCCATTGGATCTTCACCAGATGGACCATGGAATGCGATATTCACCTATGTTCAAAGGGGTTCTTTATAGTTAAATTTACATCCAAGGAAGTCAGAGATATAGTGATTAGTACTGGTCCGTGGTTTTGGGGAACAGCGGGGCTGTTTATGACCCCATGGTTTCCAGATTTTGATCCAAACAAAATGACTGTATCCAAAATGCCGGTCTGGGTGAGATTATACAATCTCCCTCTTCATTTTTGGAATGAAAGAGTTTTGGAAAGCATTGGGAACAACATAGGGAAGTATATTAAAACAGATCTGGAAAGGGTTGATGAAAGAATTTACACTTTTGCACGTATATGTGTGGAAGTAGACTTAAGCAAAGGGCTGCCGGACAGTATAAGGCTGATCTACAAACAACAAAATTGGCTGCAAGTCCTAGATTATGAAAACACCGCTTTCAGATGTAAGCTCTGCAGGCAAACAAGACACTTGCAAAGCTCATGCCCAGAAGCCAAGAAAGTTAACAGTAAAAAGAAGCAGAAAGGGAAGCAGAGGAAAGGGTAGCGGTTTTCACCCCCAGATTCAGAGGACGAAGCATCAGAAGCAGAGGAGGAAGAGATCCCCGCAGAGAAGACTGAGGCTTCTCAAGAAATGGAGAACCAGGAAGGAACCACATCAGACAACAAGGATACACAGATCTACACAGAGAAGTCAAACGAGGGAATGATTATGGGAGGGATCAAAAGGCATCATCATTCAGATACTTCAGATTCAGATAAGGAAACTGCCTCTCAGAAAACAGAAACACAGCTGGTTATAGCATCGATTGAGCCCACTCAAGGAGAGTGGCGCAAGGTCGAAAATAAAAAGGGGAGAAAAACCTGATGGGTGAGGCCTCACTCACCATCGGAATGCAGTTTTCTCCCCTCCTTATCTCCCCTCCTCTCTATCTTTTTTCTCTTTCTCTAATACAGTCACTGTGTTAGGTTGCATGTGGTGCGAAAGCACGGGAGCCCAATGGGCATCTTTTCAAAAATGCTCAGTGCATATGCTAGTGTAACTCTTTATTATTTTTTAATAAAAAGTTACTGTTTTTTCCTTTGGAAAAAAAAAAGTCTCCTTCGAGTTAAGTGATTTTATTTCAAAATCATTAGAAATGATATTATTTAAGTGTTAAGTTTATTAATATATATATATATATATATATATATATATATATATATATATATATAATTAATATTGTTTAAGTGTTAAGTTTATTAATATATGAAATGATAAAATAAGATTATAGAATCAATTGATTTATAGAATTAAAAGGTTATGTTTATTTAAGAAAACATAAAAGGATTTTGTAAATATATTTCTTGACATTATTATTTTAGAAAATTATATCAATATTTAGTAATAGATATCAAATTATGAAAAATGAAATTCATAAAATTTGAAATCAAATAATTTTATGTATATATTTAAGAATAATCAGAATATTAATATTTATTATGAAAAATGAAACTTACAAAATTTAGAATCAAATAATTATATATATATATATATATATAAGAATAATTAGAATATCAATATTTATTAAAATAATTTTATGTATATATTTAAGAATAATTAGAATATCATTATTTAGTATATATATAAAAGAATAATTAGAATATCAATATTTATTAAAATAATTTTATGTATATATTTAAGAATAATTAGAATATCATTATTTAGTAAATAAATATTGAAAAAAAAGTTGACATAATTTGGAATCAAATAATTGTATGTATTTGTTTAAGAATAATTAGAATAACTTTTTGAACATTGTTATCCATATTATTATTAGAAAAAGTGTTATAAATATTTAGTAAATAAATTTACATAAATTCCAAATTGTAAAAGAGAAAGTTCAAAAAGTTTAGGAAAAGTTATATAAATATTTAGTAAATAGATTTACATAAATTCCAAATTGTAAAGGAGAAAGTTCAAAAAGTTCATATTCATGTGAGTGTGATGACAAAATTAATTATGAAATTAATGGGTAGAATTAAACACTAAATAATGCATTTCCAAAATGTAAATTTGGTTTTACAAATTAAAAAAGTTGATGTAATTTTAAGAAACTTTTGGTTGAAATCTCTTAATACTTTTATGATGAATGGTAATAAAAAGTAAGTGTATAACCTTTAAACAACTAAACAAAAAAATAATGTTATAAGACATTAATTTAGAGCATTTCATTCTCATATCAAATTTATATCAAATAAACAACAAAAATATAGATAACTAGAGAATATGTTGGTATTTGAGCTCGTTAACATTTAAATATGCAAAAAATGCACAAGAAATAGAAACCGAATCACATAACAAAAAACAAAAGAATTTATGTGGTAAAACCTGACAATGTGTCAAGGAAACCTCTACGGGGCAAGGGATTGGAATTCTTATTGCTCCAAAGTCAAGAATGACTCTCCAACGTTACATTAAGCCTCTCAGGAAATCATCATTTTAATACAGATACTTTGTTACATAACTCCCTATGGTTACACAACTGCCTAAATGGTAAAACCATATTTACTAAGATAATTACATTTAACAATAATTTTAATTGTTGTCATTCTTAACAATCTCCACCTTGACAATAATTTCCTAATCCCTTGCCCATGCCCATTCATCATCTCTTCTGCAAGCCAAGAGAATCCAAACACCATCGCAACTTCTCTAACAATACTGCCTTTGTGAACATGTCTGCACAATTCTCCTGTGTGTGGACCTTCTTGAGAGCTACTTTGCCGCCATCGATCACATGTCTTACAAAATGGTACCTTACATCAATATGCTTAGTCTTGTTGCGCTAACTTGGATTTGTAGCCAAATGAATAGCACTCTGACTATCACAGAATACCTTCACTTTCTCCTACGTCCTTCCAAGATCATCAAGTGGACCTTTCAACCAGATTGCCTCTTTGCAAGCATCTGAAGCAGCTATATACTATGCTTCAATAGTGGAAAAAGCAACTGTTAGTTGAAGCTTTGGCATCCAGCTAATTGTTCCACCTGCAAGAGTAAAGACATATCATGTAGTAGATCTCCTCTTGTCCAAATCATCTGCATTATTAGCATCCACATATCTGTCGATTATACAATGGTCACTTGTGCCTCTCAAATACCGAATCACCCATTTCACTGCTCTCCATTGTTCTTCTCCTAGATTTGCCATGAACCTGCTGACAAATCCAACTGCGTGTGAAATATCAGGTCTTGTAATACCATTGCATACATTAAGTTGGCTGTTGCATTTTCATATGGTCAACGATACATATTCTTTTCTTCATCAAGTCTAGGACTCAAACCCGAAGAAATCTTAAAATGGGAAGCTAAAGGAACAGTAACAGGTTTCACTTCTCCACATACTTCTGTTGTGATAACCAGAACATTCCATTTTTCCTATCTCTATGTATCTCCGCCCGAGATATGTTTTGCAACTCCAAGATCCTTCATTTCAAATGTCCTAGAAAGCTGAGCCTTTAACATGTTGATTTATTCCATGCTTTTGCTTGCAATAAGCATATCATCAACATACAAAACCAAGATAATGAAAATGCTATTGAAACTCTTAAAGTACACACAATTATCATACTCACTTCTAGTAAAGTTCTAGCACACCATGAAGGAGTCAAACTTCTTGTACCACTATTTGGGAGACTACCTCCGGTGATACAATGATTTTATGAGCTTGCAAAATAATATTTTGTTGTGACCTTGTATAAAACCTTCAGGTTGTTCCATATAGATCTCTTCATCCAAATCTCCATGAAGAAAGTTATTTTAACATCTAATTGTTCTAAATGATTTTATGAGCTTGCAAACTAATATTTTGTTGTGACCTTGTATAAAACCTTCAGGTTGTTCCATATAGATCTCTTCATCCAAATCTCCATGAAGAAAGTTATTTTAACATCTAATTGTTCTAACTCAAGATCAAGTAATTCATTTAGTGAGAAATAAGTTTTACGACTGGTGAAAAAATATCATGAAAGTCAATACCTTCTACCTGATAATACCCTTTTGCTATTAGCCTCTCCTTATATCTTTCGATACTTCCATCAACATTTCGCTTCAATTTGAAGACCCGTTTGCATCTGACAACACTTCTCCCTTTAGGAAGTTCTACAAGATCCCAGGTTTTGTACTTGGCTAAAGAATCCATTTCTTCATTCACAATCTTCTTCCATTTTTCATTAACTACATCGTCCATTGCTTCCTAATAATAGGAAGGTTACCCATCTTCAGTAATCAATGCAATAGATGAAGAAGAATCTTCATACATTTTGGGTGTTCCTTTTTTCCCTTCTAGACCTCCTTAGAGTGATTGGTTGTTGAACTAGTTCTTGAACTTCTATAGTTCCCTTTGCATCCTCTTCACCTTTTCCTTCAAAAGTCTCTTCTTCCTTTCAAGTTGCTGAAGAAGGTTGAGTCTTCAATAGAATTTTTTGATATGGAGATACTTGTTCATGTTCAACATTTTCAACATCTGATTTTAAAAGAGAAGATTCATCAATGGTTACATCTCTACTAATGACTATCTTAAGCGAAGAAGGATCCCACAACCTGTATCCTTTCACTGCATAGTCATACCCAACAAAGATATAACATTTTGTTTTTTGGTCTAACTTATAACGTTGATTCTTTGGAATAAGATCATAGGCATCACAACCAAAAATTCTAAAATGCGAATAATCACAAGACTGGCCCAACCAAACTTCTTCAGGAATTTTACAATTAATGGAAACTAAAGGTTATATGTTTACCAAATAACAAGCAGTAGATATTTCTTATGCCCACAACTCCTTTTGCAGGTTAGCATTGTTAATCATGCTTTTGGCTCTCTCCATAAGAGTTGGATTCATACATTCAACAATGTCATTTTGCTAACGATTATAGACAACAATTTTATGTCTAACAATCCATTCATCCTTGCAATATAGTTCCAATTCTAAGGAAGTAAATTAACCGCCATTGTCAGTTCTTAAACATTGAATTAATTTGCATGTTTTATTTTCAACCATAGCTTTAAACTATTTAAAGACATGAAATACATCATTTTTTGTTTTTAACATATAGACTCAGAATTTTCTGGAGTAATCATCAATAAATGTTACAAACTAAGATGCACCTCCATAGGATACTATAGGAGATGGTCCCCAAAGATCATAATGAATATAGTCTAAAATTCCTTTACTATTATGAATTTTGGTTTTAAATTTTTGTTTTCATTGTTTTCCATATACACAATGTTTGCAAAAATCCAAACTCAATGATTTCAAATTAGGAAGTAAGTTGTGATTCATCGGTACTTGAAGGCCCTTTTCGCACGTGGCTCAGCCCGCTGATGTCATAAGCGAGTATCTTCTTCTGCCTTCTCAGATACAATTGTTGCCTCACTAACTTGAGTACTTCTGTTTAGTCTCTAAAGGTTTCTAATCTTCTCTACCTTCATAACAACCAGAGCGCCCTTTGAAACTTTCAGCACTCCACCTTGACCTATAAACTTGTAACCTTCCGAGTCTAATACTCTCAAAGAAATAAAATTCTTTCTCAACTCAAGTACATGTATAACATTAGTCAATGTTCTAACGGTATCATCATACATTTTAATTTTGAAATTTCCCATCCCAACAGTTGATAAGACACATTATTACCCATATACAGAAAACTACCATTCACAGCTTGATATGAAGTGAACCAATTTCTGTGTGGACTCATGTGATGGGAAGCACCG
The DNA here is from genome assembly GCA_031772625.1 of Pinus tabuliformis. Taxonomy (NCBI): domain Eukaryota; kingdom Viridiplantae; phylum Streptophyta; class Pinopsida; order Pinales; family Pinaceae; genus Pinus; species Pinus tabuliformis. The sequence goes on along the minus strand of CM062820.1, from coordinate 126,877,307 downwards.
GAATCTAACAACCAATTTTCATAATGCTGAGAAACACTACAAACAAGCATAGCTTCATCTACCATACCTAATTCAGCAAATAAAACTTCAACAATCATACCTAACTCAAATTGATTTTCTTCCTTCTTTGGGTTTTCAACAGACTTCTTTCCTTTCCAATAGCCTTTCTTGAGATTCCCTATTTGTTGCAGTACCAACATTTGACTTTACACTTCTTTCCTTTTGATTTTTATCTAGAAAAAAATAATTCTTTCTCTCCTCTTTTCTTGGACCAACCTCTAGTTACCATGGCTTTTGGTGTGGAAGTTTCAATGCTAGACTTTCTTTGTACTTCTTTAGATAATAGAGATCCCACAACATAATCAAATTCATAAGATTTGGTTGTTCTCAAACTAATAGAAGTCACAAAGTGATCCCATTGTCAATTCTTAAACATTTAATTGATTTGCATGTTTTATTTTCAACCATAGCTTTAAACTGTTTAAAGACATTAAATACATCATATTTTATTTTTAACATATAGACTCAGACTCTTATGGAGTACCATCAATAAATGTTACGAACTAAGATGCACCTCCATAGGATACTATAGGAGATGGTACCCAAAGAACATAATGAATATAGCCCAAAATTCATTTACTATTATGACTTCCGGCTTTAAATTTTTGTTTTCATTGTTTTCCATATACACAATGTTTTCAAAATCCAAACTCAATGATTTCAAATTAGAAAGTAATTTGTGATTCATCGATCCCTGAAGGCCCTTTTCGCACGTGTGGCCCAGCCCGCTGATGTCATAGGCGAGTATCTTCTTCTGCCTTCTCAGGTACAATTGTTGCCTCACTAACCTGAGTACTTCCTTTGAGTCTGTAAAGGTTTCCAATCTTCTCTGCCTTCATAACAACCAGAGCGCCCTTTGAAACTTTCAGCACTCCACCTTGACCTGTAAACTTGTAACCTTCCGAGTCTAATACTCCCAAAGAAATCAAATTCTTTCTCAACTCAAGTACATTATAACATCAATCAATGTTCTAACTGTATCATCATACATTTTAATTCTGAAATTTCCCATCCCAACAATTGATAAGACACATTATTACCCATAAACACAAAACTACCATTCACAGCTTGATATGAAGTGAACCAATTTCTATGCAGAATCATGTGATGGGAAACACCAGAATCTAACAACCAATTTTCATAATGCTAAGAAACATTGCAAACAGGCATAATTTCATCTACTTACCATTCTCATAATGAAGAAAGGTGTCTAACAAGTTTCTTAAATTTCTTCAAAATATATATTTCACGAAAAATAATAATAATACTAATAATAATATCACCTAGAATAACACATTCTAATCAAAAGACATACCACATCAACCACCATAACAAAACATTGTATCAAATATTTTATCATATCTATTATTCCTTATTCAATTATTAAATACTTGTCTGTTATAAATTTTAATCTATTATCATTTTTTATGTTGAATATTCCTTAATAAAATATTATTATTCATTTCATTGAATAACAATTACAATCTACTTTAATCTTTTCATATTTTTATAAAATTATATAATTCAACTTTTATGTCCAACATAATTTTTTATTTTTAGAATTTCTTAATTTCGATCTCCAACTACAATTAACCTCTAGTTAAACTTCACTTATAATATTCCATTACAAAACATTAACTTTATTACAATATTTTGAATACATGAAGTAACATGAATCAAAAAAACTATAAATAATTAAATCCAAATATCCAAATAGATCAATTTGAAATAAAAATTGGCAAACCTAAAGTGTTACAAGAATCCTTGAGACTTACAATATTTTGAATACATGAGGTAACATGAATCAAAAGAACTATAAATAATTAAATCCAAATAGATTAAAAATAAAAATTGGCAAACCTAAAGTGCTACAAGAATCCTTAAGCCAAGCCATTACGATGAAAAAAGTATATATATATATATATATATATATATATATATCCTCCCATTAAACGACCTACTAAAAACGAAAAAAGTATATATATACTCCCATTAAACCATCTACTAAAAATTTCAACTCAATCACCTCGTTGAAATAGTTGCGGAGATCTTTATAATTGAAACGTATCCCTCAAGGCACCTTAATAGCCACCAATGGAACCTCAAATTTGAAGTCATGACAAGATTAATTAAAAGGTACTATTTAAAAAAAAAAAACTCTTAAAAAGATTTAAAAGATTTATAAAAGGGTAAAAAAAACTCTTAAAAAGAATTTTAAAAGGGTATAATTAATTAAAGGGTTAAAGGGTTTTTGTTAAAAGATTAATCAAACGTAATAAAAAATAAATTGCAAAATGATATAATAAAGTAGTATTTAAAAATAAAAAAATAATAAATAATAAAGTATTATTAAGTCTCTTTCGAGGTAAGTGATTTTATTTCAAAATCATTAGAAATGATATTATTTAAGTGTTAAGTTTATTAATATATATATATGATATTATTTAAGTGTTAAGTTTATTAATATATGAAATGACAAAATAAGATTAAAGAATCAATTGATTTATAGAATTAAAAAGTTATGTTTATTTAAGAAAACGTAAAAGGATTTTGTAAATATATTTCTTGACATCATTTCAGAAAATTATATTAATATTTAGTAATAGATATCAAATTATGAAAATGACATTCATAAAATTTGGAATCAAATAATTTTATGTATATATTTAAGAATAATCAGAATATCGATATTTTTTTTTTTATGAAAAATGAAACTTACAAAATTTAGAATCAAATAATTATAATTATAATTTTATATATATATATATATATATATATATATATATATATTTAAGAATAATTAGAATATCAATATTTATTAAAATAATTTTATGTATATATTTAAGAATAATTAGAATATCATTATTTAGTAAATAAATATTGAAAAAAAAAGTTTACATAATTTCGAATCAAATAATTGTATGTATTTGTTTAAGAATAATTAGAATAACTTTTTGAACATTATTATCCATAATATTATTAGAAAAAGTGATATCAATATTTAGTAAATAAATTTACATAAATTCCAAATTGTAAAAGAGAAACTTCAAAAAGTTTGGAAAAAGTTATATAAATGTTTAGTAAATAAATTTACATAAATTCCATATTGTAAAGGAGAAAGTTCAAAAAGTTCATATTCATGTGAGTATGATGACAAAATTAATTATGAAGTTAATGGGTAGATTTAAACACTAAATAATACATTTCCAAAATGTAAATTTTGTTTTACAAATTAAAAAAGTTGATGTAATTTTAAGAAACTTTTGGTTGAAATCTCTTAATACTTTTATCATGAATGGTAATAAAAAGTAAGTGTATAACCTTTAAACAATTGACCAAAAACATAATGTTATAAGACATTAATTTAGAGCATTTCATTCTCATATCAAATTTATATCAAATCAACAACAAAAATATAGATAATTAGAGAATATGTTGGTATTTGAGCTCGTTAACATTTAAATATGCAAAAAATGCACAAGAAATAGAAACCGAATCACATAATAAAAAACAAAAGAATTTATGTGGTAAAACCTGGCAATGTGTCAAGGAAACCTCTACGAGGCAAGGGATTGGAAGTCAAGAACGACTCTCCAACATTACATTAAGCCTCTCAAGAAATCATCATTTTAATACAGATACTTTGTTACATAACTCCCTATGGTTACACAACTGCCTCAACGGTAAAACCATATTTACTAAGATAATTACATTTAACAATGATTTTAATTGTTGTCATTCTTAACAATCTCCACCTTGACAATAATTTCCTAATCCCTTGCCCATGCCCATTCATCATCTCTTCTGCAAACCAAGAGAAGCCAAACACCATCGCAGCTTCAATCACATGTCTTACAAAATGGTACGTTACATCAATGTGCTTAGTCTTGTTGTGATAACTTGGATTTGTAGCCAAATGAATAGGACTCTAACTATCACTAAATACCTTTACTTTCTCTTGCGTCCTTCCAAGCTCATCAACTGGACATTTCAACCAGATTGCCTCTTTGCAAGCATCTGAAGCAGCTATATTCTATGCTTCAGTAGTGGACAAAGCAACTGTTACTTGAAGCTTTGGCATCCAGCTAATTGTTCCACCTGCAAGAGTAAATACATATCATGTAGTAGATCTCCTCTTGTCCAAATCACCTGCATAATTAGCATCCACATATCTATAGATTATACAATGGTCACTTGTGCCTCTCAAATACCGAAGCACCCATTTCACTGCTCTCCAATGTTCTTCTCCTAGATTTGCCATGAACCTGCTGACAAATCCAACTGCGTGTGAAATATCAGGTCTTGCAGATACCATCGCATACATTAAGTTGCATGTTGCATTTTCATATGGTAAACGATACATATTCTTTTCTTCATCAAGTCTAGGACTCAAACCCAAAGAAATCTTAAAATGGGAAGCTAAAGGAATAGTAATAGGTTTCACTTCTCCACATACTTCTGTTGTGATAACCAGAACTTTCCATTTTTCCTATCTCTGTGTATCTCCATGCCCGAGATATGTTTTGCAACTCCAAGATCCTTCATTTCAAATGTCCTAGAAAGCTGATCATTTAACATGTTGATTAATTCCATGCTTTTGCTTGAAATAAGCATATCGTCAACATACAAAACCATGATAATGAAAATGCTATTGAAACTCTTAAAGTACACACAATTATCATACTCACTTCTAGTAAAGTTCTGGCACACCATGAAGGAGTCAAACTTCTTGTACCACTGTTTGGGAGACTGCCTCCGGTGATACAATGATTTTTTGAGCTTGCAAACTAATATTTTGTTGCGACCTTGTATAAAACCTTCAAGTTGTTCCATATAGATCTCTTCATCCAAATCTCCATGAAGAAAGTTGTTTTAACATCTAATTGTTCTAACTCAAGATCAAGTAATGCATTTAGTGAGAAACAAGTTTTACGATTGGGGGCAAAATATCATGAAAGTCAATACCTTCTACCTGAGAATACCCTTTTGCTATTAGCCTCTCCTTATATCTTTCGATACTTCCATCAACATTTCGCTTCAATTTGAAGACCCATTTGCATTCGACAACACTTCTCCCTTTAGGAAGTTCTACAAGATCCCAGGTTTTGTTCTTGGCTAAATAATCCATTTCTTCATTCACAGTCTTCTTCCATTTTTCATTAACTGCATCATCCATTGCTTCCTAATAACAAGAAGGTTACCCATCTTCAGTAATCAATGCAATAGATGAAGCAGAATCTTCATACATTTTGGGTGTTCTTTTTTCCCTTCTAGACCTCCTTAGAGTGATTGGTTGTTGAACTAGTTCTTGAACTTCTATAGTTCCCTTTGCATCCTCTTCACCTTTTCCTTCAAAAGTCTCTTCTTCCTTTCGAGTTGCTGAAGGAGGTTGAGTCTTCAACGGAATTTTTTGATATGGAGATACTTGTTCCTGTTCAACTTTTTCAACATCTGATTTTAAAAGAGAAGATTCATCAATGGCTACATCTCTACTAATGACTATCTTACGCAAAGAAGGATCCCACAACTTGTATCCTTTCACTGCATAGTCATACCCAACAAAGATATAACATTTTGTTTTTGGGTCTAACTTAGAACGTTGATTCTTTGGAATAAGATCATAGGCATCACAACCAAAAATTCTAATATGTAAATAATCACAAGACTGGCCCAACCAAACTTCTTCAGGAATTTTACAATTAATGGAAACTAAAGGTTATATGTTTACCAAATAACAAGCAGTAGATATTTCTTATGCCCACAACTCCTTTTGCAGGTTAGCATTGTTAATCATGCTTTTGGCTCTCTCCGTAAGAGTCGGATTCATACGTTTAGCAATGTCATTTTGCTAACGATTATAGACAACAGTTTTATGTTTAACAATCCATTCATCCTTACAATATAGTTCCAATTCTAAGAAATTAAATTAATTAGAATATAAAAGAATAATTAGAATATCAATATTTATATATATATATAAAAGAATAATTAGAATATCAATATTTATTAAAATAATTTTATGTATATATTTAAGAATAATTAGAATATCATTATTTAGTAAATAAATATTGAAAAAAAAAAGTTTACATAATTTGGAATCAAATAATTGTATGTATTTGTTTAAGAATAATTAGATTAAAATTTTGAACATTGTTACCCATATTATTATTAGAAAAAGTGATATAAATATTTAGTAAATAAATTTACATAAATTCCAAATTGTAAAAGAGAAAGTTCAAAAAGTTTAGAAAAAGTTATATAAATGTTTAGTAAATAAATTTACATAAATTCCAAATTGTAAAGGAGAAAGTTCAAAAAGTTCATATTCATGTGAGTATGATGACAAAATTAATTATGAAATTAATGGGTAGATTAAACACTAAATAATACATTTCCAAAATGTAAATTTTGTTTTACAAATTAAAAAAGTTAGATGTAATTTTAAGAAACTTTTGGTTGAAATCTCTTAATACTTTTATCATGAATGGTAATAAAAAGTAAGTGTATAACCTTTAAACAACTGAACAAAAACATAATGTTATAAGACATTAATTTAGAGCATTTCATTCTCATATCAAATTTATATCAAATCAACAACAAAAATATAGATAACTAGAGAATACGTTGGTATTTGAGCTCGTTAACATTTAAATATGCAAAAAATGCACAAGAAATAGAAACTGAATCACATAACAAAAAACAAAAGAATTTATGTGGTAAAACCTGACAATGTGTCAAGGAAACCTCTACAAGGCAAGGGAATGGAATTCTTATTGCTCCAAAGTCAAGAATGACTCTCCAACGTTACATTAAGCCTCTCAGGAAATCATCGTTTTAATACAGATACTTTGTTACATAACTCCCTATGGTTACACAACTGCCTCAATGGTAAAACCATATTTACTAAGATAATTACATTTAACAATAATTTTAATTGTTGTCATTCTTAACAATCTCCACCTTGACAATAATTTCCTAATCCCTTGCCCATGCCCATTCATCATCTCTTCTGCAAGCCAAGAGAAGCCAAACACCATCGCAACTTCTTTCACAATACTGCCTTTGTGAACATGTCTGCACAATTCTCTTGTGTGTGGACCTTCTTGAGAGCTACTTCGTTGCCATCAATCACATGTCTTACAAAATGGTACCTTACATCAATGTGCTTAGTCTTGTTGTGATAACTTGGATTTGTAGCCAAATGAATAGCACTCTGACTATCACAGAATACCTTCACTTTCTCCTGCGTCCTTCCAAGCTCATCAAGTGGACCTTTCAACCAGATTGCCTCTTTGCAAGCATCTGAAGTAGCTATATACTATGCTTCAATAGTGGAAAAAGCAACTGTTACTTGAAGCTTTGGCATCCAGCTAATTGTTCCACCTGCAAGAGTAAATACATATCATGTAGTAGATCTCCTCTTGTCCAAATCACCTGCATAATTAGCATCCACATATCTGTAGATTATACAATGGTCACTTGTGCCTCTCAAATACCGAAGCACCCACTTCACTGCTCTCCAATGTTCTTCTCCTAGATTTGCCATGAACCTGCTGACAAATCCAACTACATGTGAAATATCAGGTCTTGTAATACCATCGCATACATTAAGTTGCCTGTTGCATTTTCATTTGGTTAACGATACATATTATTTGCTTCATCAAGTCTAGGACTCAAACCCGAAGAAATCTTAAAATGGGAAGCTAAAGGAACAGTAACAGGTTTCACTTCTCCACATACTTCTGTTGTGATAACCAAAACTTTCCATTTTTCCTATCTATATGTATCTCCATGCCCGAGATATGTTTTACAACTCCAAGATCCTTCATTTCAAATGTCCTAGAAAGCTGAGCCTTTAACATGTTGATTTATTCCATGCTTTTTCTTGCAATAAGCATATTGTCAACATACAAAACCAAGATAATGAAAATGCTATTGAAACTCTTAAAGTACACACAATTATCATATTCACTTCTAGTAAAGTTTTGGCCCACCATGAAGGAATCAAACTTCTTGTACCACTGTTTGGGAGACTACCTCCGGTGATACAATGATTTTATGAGCTTCCAAACTAATATTTTGTTGCGACCTTGTATAAAACCTTCAGGTTGTTGCATATAGATCTCTTCATCCAAATCTCCATGAAGAAATTTGTTTTAACATCTAATTGTTCTAACTCAAGATCAAGTAATGCATTTAGTGAGAAACAAGTTTTACGACTGGTGAAAAAATATCATGAAAGTCAATACCTTCTACCTGAGAATACCCTTTTGCTATTAGCCTCTCCTTATATCTTTCGATACTTCCATCAACATTTCGCTTCAATTTGAAGACCCATTTGCATCCGACAACACTTCTCCCTTTGGGAAGTTCTACAAGATCCCAGGTTTTGTTCTTGGCTAAAGAATCCATTTCTTCATTCACAGTCTTCTTCCATTTTTCATTAACTGCATCGTCCATTGCTTCCTAATAACAAGAAGGTTACCCATCTTCAGTAATCAATGCAATAGATGAAGAAGAATCTTCATACATTTTGGGTGTTCTTTTTTTCCCTTCTAGACCTCCTTAGAGTGATTGGTTGTTGAACTAGTTCTTGAACTTCTATAGTTCCCTTTGCATCCTCTTCACCTTTTCCTTCAAAAGTCTCTTCTTCCTTTCGAGTTGCTGAAGAAGGTTGAGTCTTCAACAGAATTTTTTGATATGGAGATACTTGTTCTTATTCAACATTTTCAACATCTGATTTTAAAAGAGAAGATTCATCAATGGTTACATCTCTACTAATGACTATCTTAAGCGAAGAAGGATCCCACAACCTGTATCCTTTCACTGCATAGTCGTACCCAACAAAGATATAACATTTTGTTTTTGGGTCTAACTTAGAACGTTGATTATTTGGAATAAGATCATAGGCATCACAACCAAAAATTCTAAAATGTGAATAATCACAAGACTGGCCCAACCAAACTTCTTCAGGAATTTTACAATTAATGGAAACTAAAGGTTATATGTTTACCAAATAACAAGCAGTAGATATTTCTTATGCCCACAACTCCTTTTGCAGGTTAGCATTGTTAATCATGCTTTTGGCTCTCTCCATAAGAGTCGAATTCATACGTTCAGCAATGTCATTTTGCTAACGATTAGAGACAACAGTTTTATGTCTAACAATCCATTCATCCCTCCAATATAGTTCGAATTCTAAGGAAGTAAATTAACCGCCATTGTCAGTTCTTAAACATGTAATTGATTTGCATGTTTTATTTTCAACCATAGCTTTAAACTATTTAAAGACATGAAATACATCATCTTTTATTTTTAACATATAGACTCGGACTTTTCTGGAGTAATCATCAATAAATGTTACGAACTAAGATGCACCTCCATAGGATACTATGGGACATGGTCCCCAAAGATCATAATGAATATAGTCTAAAATTCCTTTACTATTATGAATTCCGATTTTAAATTTTTGTTTTCATTGTTTTCCATATACACAATGTTTGCAAAAATCCAAACTCAGTGATTTCAAATTAGGAAGTAAGTTGTGATTCAGCGGTACTTGAAGGCCCTTTTCGCACATGCGGCTCAGCCCACTGATGTCATAAGCGAGTATCTTCTTCTGCCTTCTCAGATACAATTGTTGCCTCACTAACTTGAGTACTTCCGTTTAGTCTGTAAAGGTTTCCAATATTCTCTACCTTCATAACAACTAGAGTGCCCTTTGAAACTTTCAGCACTCCACCTTGACCTGTAAACTTGTAACCTTCCGAGTCTAATACTCCCAAAGAAATCAAATTCTTTCTCAACTCAAGTACATGTATAACATTAGTCAATGTTCTAATGGTATCATCATACATTTTAATTTTGAAATTTCCCATCCCAACAGTTGATAAGACACATTATTACCCATAAACAGAAAACTACCATTCACAGCTTGATATGAAGTGAACCAATTTCTGTGCAGACTCATGTGATGGGAAGCACCGGAATCTAACAACCAATTTTCATAATGCTGAGAAACACTGCAAACAAGCATAGCTTTATATACCATACCTAATTCAGCAGATAAAACTTTATCAATCATACCTGACTCAACTTGATTGTCTTCCTTCTTTGGGTTTCCAACAGACTTCTTTCCTTTCCAATAGCCTTTCTTGAGATTGCCTATTTTGTTGCAGTACCAACATTTGACTTTACACTTCTTTCCTTTTGATTTTTATCTGGAAAAAAATCATTCTTTCTCTCCTCTTTTCTTGGACCAACCCTAGTTACCATGGCTTCTGGTGTGGAAGTTTCAATGCTAGACTTTCTCTGTACTTCTTTAGATAATAGAGCTCCCACAACATAATCAAATTCATAAGATTCGGTTGTTCTCAAACTAATAGAAGTCACAAAGTGATCCCAAGACTCGAGCAAGGAACACAACAAGGCAATAGCTTTATCTTCTTCTTCAAATTTAACATCCGTATCTGACAACTGGAAAATAAGTATATTAAATACATTTAAGTGTTCTGCAATTTTAGTACCCTCCTTCATCTAAAGGCTATACAGTTGCCTCTTCAAATAATTTAAGTTGGTTAAATATTTGGTCATATATAGTGTTTCCAACTTCCCCCACAAACCTACTATTAAGGTTTCTTCAAAAATTTTAAAGAGAACTTCATCCATGAGGCACAACCTAATGGTACTAAGAGCTCGAGCATCCAAGTCCTCCGAATCCAAATTTGTCATGCCAACATGTTTCTTTCTAGCTTTATGCAACCCTTGTTGCACCAGCAAATCCGTACCTTCAATTTCCACAATGCAAAATTGTTCTTACTGGTGAACTTCTCCACCTCAAACTTAACATTAGTCATTTTAGCCATTTTCTTCCTACACAGGCTCTTTCAAAAAAAAATCGTAATTAATGCCTCAGTTCTTTTAAAAAATTATGCTTTCAAAAGTTTCAACTAGGTTTTTTCTGAATTTCCTTCTGTTGGTTCACTAGGGTTTCCTCTTTTTGTAATAAATTTCCTGCTAGGGTTTCACCTTCTGCTTTCAACTAGGGTTTCTTCTGCTTCTTTATTTTTTTTTTAAATATTCTCCCTTGCTTTTTACAGAAAAATCAAAACCCAAAACTTTTTCCTTTTACAAAACCCTACTTCAATTCTTCAAAAAAAAAAAATCTTCATAATATTCTTTCTTTTTGCTGCAAACATTCTTAAAAAATTACCTGGGCACACAAATGCTTCTATGTAATATACCTAGGGGGGATAATATAGGCTACAGAGTGAGGTGCCCAAGGGACTAATATGATGTAATGATTAAGGATGATAAATAAATGGGTCATAGTTTATAAATAAAGTGGTTAACCCGCATTATGCAAAGGACCACAAGTAGTTAGGAAATAATGTGATAATCCCATGGTATTGGGTGTATGGCATTTAGAGACCCATGATATTGTATGTATGAAACCTATATAGAGATTAGAGACTTTCCATTGAAGGATGTCAAGGATTATTGTATTGACAAGCATATGGCTTGTGGAGTGATCTCCTTCCTTGAGTAACTGTATTGTGTTGCCCTACCTCAAGGGTTTTGATTAATAAAATATTTTTGTTTGATTAATAAAATATTTTTGTTCTATCATATCTTGTTTGATTTCTTGGGAGAATTGTTTTTCATTTTTTGCAGGAATTTTTTGGGCAGCGAATTTGCAGATCATATCTAAAAATTTTGGTGCAAAATTTGCAACAAAAAAATATCACATCTAAATTCCTTACAAACAATTGCCCAATTTCAAAAAAAAAAAAACAGTTGAATCAGAGTCCGAATGAGGGAAATATCGTTGATTTAAAATTCGTTATTTTGCATAAATTGTTTTGACGGCAATTCGTGGACAGCAGATCTCCAGTAAATTTTTATATTTTTGTGGGCAATTTTTGGAAACTAATTGCATATATAATATCCTCTTGAAAAATCACCCTATTTCAAAAAAAAAATCAATCGAATTGGATTCTGGATGAGGGAGATATCGTTGATTTAAAATCGGCATTTTTTTTAGAATTTTTTGCGACCACGAGATAGTTGCAGCGTGAATCTGAGTTTTCAGATTGCCCAGATCGGGATTTCAATTAATTAGAAAGATGCATAATGGTTATTTCCTTTCTGAAAATAGGCTATAATAAGGATTCTAAGCCATATTGACCGAGTTATGTCCATTTAAATTTTTGCCAAAGTGAGTGATTTTCTTCAAAACCCTTACTCTATTTTTTAAGGGTTCTAGCAAGATGTTTTTTACAGGAAAATATGATGGTCCTACTATTGAAGAATACCTAAGATTTAGGAAGTCAAACTACCCAATAACTTGGGTATTAGTACCATGCAAAGATTTCAATGATGGCGTTGCCATATGGTGGTACTCACTTGATAAAAAGAAGTTGGCAGACCTTCCTAATGAAGAATTTGAAAAAGTTTGTTTGGACAAATCGTCTCATGCTAGAAAACAAGAGAATGAAACATGTAAGTGGTTATTTTTTTATGGTGTCTCCTTCTTACGGGTTCATGGATGTATTCAAAAGGAAAAGATCATTGTGTCTATCAATCCTAGTTGCAAGCATAATTTTATCAATGTTAATTTCGCTAAAAAAATACATGTCCCAGCAAAACATATTGAAAACACACATGTTGATGATGAAAATGTTCAAATTTATAAATATTTGAAGCTTTCTATGGATAAATATGTGTTGCATTCTAATTTTTATGTTTTAGATAGGCTGATGTGGATGTTGTTTTGGGATACCCTTAGATGGAATCTGTTGGTACTATCAATATTAATGTGTAGAAGAAATTCCTAAAGCTCTTGTATAAAAAGAATAAAATTACATTATAGGATATTTCCATATATAAACAGGTAGAGCCCAAGGAGGCCCAAGCAGAAAACGTTGCAGGTACTGACACATCAAATGAGGAGTCTGTGGTGGAAGTAATGACAGAAGACAAGCACCAACTGCAAGTACCAATAGTGGAGGTACCAGAAAAAGCACGAGACACCACTCAGGCACTAATAGTAAAGGAATTAATGAAAGATATTCCATCAGTTCAAGCTTCAACATATCACCACCCACATCACCCAGCAAGACAACAACCAACAAGGTGGAAATGAATTAGCAATAGGGACAACAACCCTAGGACAACAGATAGAGTGGTGCGACGATCCACCCACAGCACATCAACACATAAGAACCGTCGAGATCAACTTCCATCTCAAGTGAGCAAGGCACTAGCTAGATCGAGTGTTCACCTTTCTTTGGGATGGCTAGATGCACGTGCATGGTACCAGTGGACTACTCTTTTGAGCAGATATTATTATTTGTGTTCTTCTCATGTTTCGGGGACGAAACGTGTTTAAAGGAGATGGAATATAGTATACCTAGGGGGGGTAATATGGAGTACAAAGGGAGGTACCTAAGGGAATAATATGATGTAATGATTAAGGATGATAAATAAATGGGACATAGTTTATAAATAAAGTGGTTAACCCACATTATGCAAGGGACCACAAGTAGTTACGAAATAATGTGATAATCCCATGGTATTGTATGTATGAAGCCTATATAGAGGCTAGAGACTTTCCATTGAGAGATGTCAAGGATTATTGTATTGACAAGCATATGGCTTGTGGAGTGATCTCCTTGCTTAAGGAGTAATTGTATTGTGTTTCCCTACCTCAAGGGTTTTGATTAATAAAATATTTTTATTCTATCATCTCTTGTTTGATTTCTTGGGCATATTTCCATTTTAATATATTTGCAGGTCAGATCCACTACATTCTACAGGTTTCCAGACACAGTATTTTTAGGCAACAAGGCAGCTGAGGTCTCGGTGGCGGCTTTACTTCTCAACTTCGACATGGTCATTCTATCCCTCGCCTTGCTCCATACTTTCGACAGTGGCTCGGCTCGTTCAATGGAGGTGCTCCTTCTTCAATCAGTGGCTCGACTCGTTCTGTGTAGGTGGCTCCTCCTTTAATCAATGGCTCGGCTCGTTCTATGGAGGCGGCTCCTTCTTCAGTCGAAAACTCAGCATATCTATATTTTTTTCAGTGGCGGCTTCCTTTACTACTGTTTTCTTTTTAGCGGTGGCTTCCTTAACGTAGTCCCTTCTTTGCAGTCGACCTCACACAAAACAATTTTAAGAAACAAACAACATTGCTAAGTAACTTAAGAAAAAATTAAATTAGACCTTGTGGGCCTGGAGCTCTTCTTCGACTTATTCATGGCTTGGCGTCGACTGTTCACCTTGGATTTATTATTCAACCTTACTAAAGCCTTCTTAAACCACAGGATTCTTCTCGTCCAAAGCTCTGATACCACTTGCTGGTATTTGAGCCCATTAACATTTAAATATGAAAGAACACAAGAAATAGAAACTAAACCACACAACAAAAAACACAATAATTTACATGGTAAAACCCTGACAATGTGTCAAGGAAACCTCCACAAGGCAAGGGATTGGAATTCTTATTTCTCCAGAATCAAGAATGACTCTCCAACATTGCATTAAGCCTCTCAGGCAATCATCATTTTAATACAAAGACTATGTTACATAACTCCCTATGGTTACACAACTGCCTCAACGGTAAAACCATATTTACTAAGATAATTACATTTAGCAACGATTTTATTTGTTGTCATGCTTAACAGAATAAATTTTAAAATTCTAATACTTTTTTATTAGAGAAAGGTTAAGAAAACTCCTCCCTAAAAAAATCTTGCTCAAAGATTGCTTGAACCAATCAAAAGGTTGAAAAATGGGAAACTAGAGAATCAAGATCTTAAAAATAAATTCTACAAGCTAGAAGATAATGAACTTCAACATTTAAGGAGTCATAATCAAAAATTATTTCCACAAATTAAGAAACTAAAGAACGATAAGAAGTTGATACAAAAAAAGTTAGGGTAACAATCACTAATCCAATGAATTAAAAAAATAGCTTGACCTAAAAACAATCATTGATCCAATGAAGTAAAAGAATAGTTTGATGTAAAAACCAAACATTAGATTAAAAAAAAAACTATTTCACAACATAAATTAAAAGGGTGTTTATATTGAAATATTGTCAACAAATAAATCACTTTTAGTATCCACAAACACATGTTTCAAAAACAAGATCATAACCTACAAATATGTGTTGTTATCATCTTAATTATAAAATTCATCGTATTATTTAACAAACTAACCAAAGACAAAATCAATATGAAAAAACAAGTGAAGATCTTATTATATTGAAGAGAAAGTCAAGTGCGAATCTTATTATGTTTCAAATTATAGAAATTGTAGAACACACAATTTTCCAAAAAATTGAATTACGATAGTCTAATCAAACAATTCTACTACATGTGCAGTAACTCCTGTCCTCTCATGTCATCAACCATCATAGCGTCAAGAACGAAAAATCATTAAAAAAATATTTCCAATAAAAACAAAAACAAGTTTTTTCATTCACAAACAATAGATCCCAATTAGAACATAGAGACGACCGTCGCACCAAATTTGGGAGTCATTGAAGAAACAACAACAAAAAAGGATGAAATGATAACAAGACCTAAGAGATCTCATGTATCGAAAACCTCAGAATCAGAAAATAAGCTCACCCCTGAAGCAAATTTAATAGATATGGCATTGGCTATTGTCCAACCACCCTCCCCACGAGAATAAAAAGACGTAAAAATAAAGAAAGGAAAGAATAAAAAAGTGAATGATTTCTACAACTATACAAATTATTAAAAATTCTTACTAACTTTTTTCTATTCAACTCAATTATAAAAGCTTTAAACCACTATTATAATAGATCCATATAATCTTTATCTCTTAATACAATACAAACAAAGCATCTAAAAAAATATCATAAACAAAAAATATAAAATGTAATAAACATAAATATATAAATAAGCATTAAAATTATATATTTTAATTAAAAACATAACTCAACCACCATCGTAATTATCCAATGCATACAGGTTCACTATCATATATCTTTCTTATACAAGTACACCATCATATATCTTTCTTATACAAGTACACCATCATATGTCTTTCTTATATGAGATATCTATTACTAGATATATTACATTCATTTTATAAAAATTAAAAAATTATATTTGAGCCTAAACTATTATGAATTTACTTTTATAGCATGGTATATAATTTACAATGTTCCTTACCCATGGTATCAAGTTCTATTTAATTCAAACAATTATGAATTTACGTTCCTCACTTAAGCGTATGTAATTTACAATGCTCCTTAGCCATCGTGCAAAAGGACAAAGTGTTGTGTATGAAATTTCCATGGTACATTTCCAGTAATTGATTTTAAAATGTATTAATGATTTTAATTCAGAATGATATTTGTAAGATACTTATATTTTTGTAGATTTTGGTAGTTAAGGGGGTTTCTTATTTAGAAAATATGAAAATTCCATATATTAATTTAGTGTTTGGTTTTAATAAAATCTGTTATTATTATTATTTTATTTAGTCATAGTTTTCAACATTTTATTTTATTTAACCAAACACAGCCATATAAATGGTTGAGAGCGTGTGTTTCTTTTTAAGAGGTGACAAGTTTAAATCCAAAGAAAGTTTTGAGAAATTTAGGGGCAACTATATTAGATGATTTCTCTTACTTGATAACTTCTTGTGATGTAATTTTTCTTAACTTGATTAGCTTCTTTTTTCACTTGATTATTATTAGTATTCTCTTCATCAAATAACGATCAAACCATGAAGAACAATAAGACAAGAGGACACAAGATATAGGTGATTAGCCGAGGCCACAACCTCTTCAGCTGAGAAGAAAACCCGCAAGAATTCTTCTCTTCTTATAGAACTTCAATTAACGAATTCCAAGACCCTCCAAGACCAAGTCAAATCTTTCCTCCTTTCCAACAACTTTGACCTCAACAACTTCTACAATTTAGATTCCCGGCATATTCTTCTGCAACTTCAACCTCCCCAGCAAATTTTCTGCAACTTTTACCTCCCCGGCAAATTTTTTTGCAACTTCAACCTCCCCAGCAAATTCTTCCGCAACTTCGACCTCCAATAATTTATTCTACAAAAACCTTAGCCTCTACACGTGTGTAAAATAATGGTAGATTATTCCTCTTTTCCTCTTCGCTTGAGATGATTCTCTCTCCTAGAGAACTCAACTTGCAAATTGTCCTTCTTTATGCCCTAACTCGATTTCTCCAATTCGGTTTTTTTCTTGCTGCAAGAGGTTCCCTAATTCCTTCTCACCTATGGATAGAAATAGCCCAAAAACAATCCAAAAGATGCTTCTCTTTTCCTTCCTTTCCTTCACTAGGTATTAGTTTTCTTCTCTTAGTTAGATCGAACTTCTTAATGCTTGAGTGAGTGTCTTCTAAGTGAGGTTGAGGTCTCCTTTATATAGGCTTCTCACCCATGCTAGGAGGTCGACTTAACATTGCTCCTAGGTCGGCATGTCACCTTGTGTAGGCTGACTTGAACTTTGCATCATGACGAGGTCTTGGAGGGTCTTTTGACTCAATTTGGACTCAAATAAATTATCTTTACAATATGTAACATGCCCAAGAAGGGTCTTTCATACATGGACTTTATTGACTTATAGACTCAATGACGAGTCCTAGAAACCTTCAATGGGAGCTTGACATATAAATAAATTTCCTTGAGCATGAAACCCATGTCTTAAGAATAACAATAAATGTATTTAATACATAAAATCATGATTACATATGTCATTATAAAGACCGAACCTAGTTACATATTTCAGCACTCCCTCTTAACTAGGGAGATATTCATAATCCATACAAGGTACTTGGACATTCTCAATCTGAAGAATTCTCATCAGAAGAGTCGGATTGGTCAGTCATCTCTTTGCATCATACCAACCAACATTGTCACATAGCAAGGCCTTGACTAACATCTCTATCGATCCACAAGATCAAAGCACAATGTTGGCGAGATCAATGACTGATAGACACCATCATCGTTGATTCTCAAGGCACATACTGATCTAGATCTTTTACTTCAAGGATGCATACAGAATTGCATTTAAAAGAGCATGTAACCATATAATGCATACACATAAAATAAGTGGAAATCAAAAGTAACCATGAGAACAAAGGCACAAAAACAAGTTGATAACGGAGTTCACCCAATGTGGGTTACGTCTTCGAACCCTGCTCAATTTGGGGAAGACTCTTTCATTGATCTACAATGAAATCAAATTACATGCAATTACAAAATAATACCTTATACCTCCACTTCTAAGGATGGCCTAAAAATGTAGACCTTTGTTGAAGAAACAAAGTACACCGTCGAGTTAGTGGCGAAAAATCGTGAAAATGACTATAAATTTGACCCTGTTCTGTGTTGGTGACATTTGGGGCTCTAGGGAAACTTTTATATTCCTACAAGATACTCTATAAAATATTCTCCCAAGATTCCTAGGAATCTTTCTCGAAATTTGCGTCAGGTAGGGGCATGGTTCTGGCTTTGGGTTCTGCAGGCATTGTCAGGGTTTTGTTAGCATGTTCCGCTCCCTCCCCGTCCTAACACGAATGGGCATCTTAAATATATGGTGGCGGCACTTTGGAATCAATGACCAACTTGGCTCGACAGTTAACCAGATATCGCCAGGCCATTGGTGGGTTGTAGGTCGCGGGTTCAACCCCTAGACCCACACCCATTGCATATAATTTTAACATAACAAAACTTAATCGTCGGCTTATCATTTTGCGGTTTCTTGGTATGTCATTTGGCTCACAGTTTATGTTAACACCATCGGTGGTCCAGCCAGTAGCCACATCAGGCGAATTCGACACCTGTCGGTGTTTAATATAATATATATTGGTTAACCACCAAGGCCAGTCGGCAGGATTTGATAGCCCATCGGCCAATGGTTTGTATTTTTTTATTTTTTTATTATAATTGGGCCACCGACCTTTTAATTTCTCGCCAAATTTTTAGGGTCACTGAACAAATTAATCAGGGGACAATTTCGTCGTCATCAACTACCAAAAAGGTGCAAAATGTCACCTCCTTAAGAAACCAAATGACTATTGACTAGGCAGGGGATGTGTCATCTCCTAATTGGATCCCTACCAATTGTACTGCCAAGTCATCATGTTGACGTCGTCAGTCATATGGATGATGTCAGCGTACATATTGTTGATGTCAGTTTCACGTGTCATCTTGTGGATCATGCCTGCAAAATTTTAATTGTTTCTCAAAAACTTCAGTGGGGCATAATGTTCTCATACGATATTGGATTGAGGTGTCGTTCACTTCATTGGATTCAGAACAACAAGCTCTTCAATTTGAGATTGATTTCACTGTGTTTCGAGGAATTTGAAAATTTGGCCTTTTAGGATCCTCCTGGATCATTCCTCCCCACTAATGAGATTTTGGGCTGCCAAAAGCCTTATCAGTCAATTGGAAAGTGAGGGAATTGATCCCTCACTTTCTCCTTTCCAATCCAACGGGCCTTACTTGGATACATTCCCTTGAAGCCAATACGAAGGTACTCCACGTCTTCGTGTCGTGAATTCCTAGTTCTCCTGTCAAGAATGATATTTTCATGTAGCTTGTCTAAATATTCATGTGCAAAATCGTCAACTGTAGGAACCTGTCCAACATCCTCGGTGTCCATGATCAAAGGAGGCTCATAGAGCTTCAAGTTTTCAACGTTCACTACTGATTACATCTGCATGTATGCTAGCAAATCAAGGCGAAAAGCATTGCCTCCAATCTTCTCTAATATGGTGAAAGGACCATATCAGATTGGTCTCAACTGTTGAGAAATCAATGCAAGTATATTAGGGTTTGTTTCTTATTATTGATAATTACTTTTGAGTTATGTTGGTTTATTTTATCTTGTGAGTTATCTTATCTTTCATCAAGAAAATACCATACTATGTGTGTATGAATATCACAAAAACACAAGACACAAGATGTAGGCACTATGCCAGGGAAAAACCCCTCTTGAGGGGAAAACCCAGTCAAAAATTCTCTTCCTTCAATAGTTTTCTTTGATACTCTTCAACCCATACATAGGCCAAACCTTCCCTCCACACCAAGCCATCCCTTCCATATCTTCGACCCCTTTGTGGCAACACTTGCACCCCAACAACTTTGACTATGCAGTAAATTACGACATTAGGTAGCAACTGACAGCAACAACACTTGAAATACTTTGATCTCCCAAAATAGAGCACAAAAGAGAGAGAGAGAGTCACACCAAAACTTAGATTTCTTCCTTCTCCTTAGCCTTGACCCAACTCGCACTTCCTTTGACTTCCTTGACCCACTTCGCACTTTTTCCAGCTTCACCAGAGATATCGAACTTGCTTGAGATGAGATGCTGCAAATGAATTCGATCTCCTTCTATTTATAGGCTCCCGGTGAGGTCGAATTGGTGTCCCTTAGGCCGACTCGATGTGGAGGTTACATAAATCATAGTTGACTCAATAATAAACTGTTTTACATGATTCCAAAGCCCAAGAAGGATCTCTTTAAATGTACAATGACTCTATTGACTCAATATTAATCTGAGGAGTCCACAATGGGTACTTTGACTAATATAATGATGACCCAATCATGAAACCCATGCTTTAATAAGTCTTTGATAAAATAATAAAAATTATTTTCTTTATTCTTTTGACAAGTAAATTACATGATGACTCAAATGCATTAATGAAGACTGAACCTAGCTACATTTTCCAACACTCCCTCTTAACTAAGGAGGTATTCATAATATACAAATATAATGGATTATCTCAAACTATATGAAAAATGAAGAGTTTAGGCACTGCAATGCCATGGACTAGATTCCTAACAGAGAAGTCTATCCATTGGTCTCTTAAGAGTTTAGGCACCACAATGCCACAGACTAGACTCCTGACCAAGGAAATCTATCCAAGTAGGACTAAGGTGGACTCAAACTTTCAACCTCTCTAGGTACTATCAGGCTTACTTACTAACGACCAACCCAGGGACCTAGGTTCATATATGAGGTTAGAGCTCTATGACCAATGTCGCCCAGATGTCCTCCTAGGCAATGCTTCACTTGCAAAGCCTCAACAAATCATCATCAATACAATCAACAATATCTACTAAACCAAGCATGTTTCTTAGATATTCAAACTTCTTATTAGGAAGATACTTTGTTAGTATGTTAGCTACTTGTTCATCTGTCGAGACATACTCCAACTTCATGATCCCGTCCTGCACCAAGTTCCTAATAAAGTGGAACTTATTGTTGATATGCTTCGTTCTAGAATGAAACACGAGATCTCCATACCTTTTAATACAAATTTGATTATCACAATTAATCATAGTAGGACCCAGAGACTTCTCGAACAAATATGTCAGAAGCTTCCTTAACCAAGTAGCCTCCTTTCCTACTTCACATGAAACCAAATATTCTACCTCAACACTACTTAAAGCAATGAGATCTTGCTTTCTACTCATCCATGAGATTATAGCATCTCCCAAACTAAAACATCCTCTGGTAGTGCTCCTTCCATTGGTCTCATTGCAACCCTAATCAAAATCTGTGAGGCCAATTAGCTTGACTTCCTTACTATCATACTTGAGGTAGTGATGTACAGTGCCATGACGATACCTCAATAAGTGTTTGGCAGCTATCCAGTGATCATGATGAGGCTCCAACTAAAACTGACGAAGAATTTTTACTGCAAAACATATATCTAGCCTAGTATTTACTAGATACATTAAGGAGCCCACCAACTGGCAATAGGAGGTAGGATCAACGAGACTTGAGTCAAAGCCCCTCAACTTCTTGAGATTGGTGATAATAGGAATAGTCATATGCTTGGAATCCATCATCCTAAATTTCTGCAACAACTTGATGATGTACTTTCCTTGCCCCAAATATATCTCCCCAGGTTTCTGCCATACTTCTAGACCTAGGTAATAGTGCATCAGTCCTAGATTCTTCATCTCAAATTCAGCAACCAACATCTTCTTTCATTCTTGAATTCTTTGTTCCACGCTAATGATGAATAGATCATCCACATATAGTAGAATAATGATGGGCCCATTATTCATGGCCTTGATGTAGAGATTTGAATCAACATAACTCTTTACAAACCCAATTCTAAGGAGATATGCATCCATTCTTGCATACCATGCCCTAGATGCTTGCTTCAAACCATATAGGGCCTTCTTGATTCTACAAACATGAGAATCCATACTATTAACTTTAAAGCCTTCGGGTTGTTCGATATACACTTCAGAAATGCAGTATTCACATCCATTTGATAGATATTCCAACCCATTGTAGCATCCAATGAAACCAAAGATCTAATGGTAGTGTACCTTATTGTGGATGCAAAGGTTTCTTCATTATCAATGCCTTATTTTTGAGAGAAACCTCTTGCAATGAATCTAGATTTGTACTTACCTATACTTCCATAAACATCATGTTTGATCTTATAGATCCATTTGGAGGTGACAACCAATTTTTCAAGGGTCTAGGAATGATTTCCCAAACCCCATTGATCATAATGGATTGATATTCTTCCAAACCTCTTAATTAGAAGCTTCCTTGAATGTATATGGTTCAGCTTCAATTAACTTCGTCATATATGCAGCATAACCAGAATATTTATTCGGTCTTTTCCTTTCCCTGAAGTTTCCTTTCATAGTGTTGGCTCGAGCGAGTCATCAAGGAAAAGACCCCGGGTTAAGGCACGGATGGCCAACAATGGTCCGCTATAGTCTATGACAGCGCTGGCATTTTCACCTCACCCCGAAGGGCAAAGAGTCTCACTCGAAGCGCGCCACGACCAAAAGGGGAGAAGGGCTCAACATGGAATTGAGGGGGTCTAATTTAAACACAGGCAGTCATACACATATGCGTTCATAAAACATGGAACAGAGATAATGATATCCTACACTCGTACATAGGGACTCATCATATATACCACAGAACTAACAACATACTAGTATCGATCTTTCAAGCACCAACCTCATGTAACAAGGAGATTAATTAAAATTTTGATAAGCCATAATACAAGATGTGAAATACACTTATGAGTCTTAACAATCATCAACTCAAATTACATTAAAGTGTCAGAACAAAATACATTTTAACTCGGCTCTTGGCCATCAACAATACAGAGAATACCCGGCTTAGTAGCTCGGGTTAGATCTGCTCCGCAACTCAGTTCCTTAGTTCCTATCCCTTCCTACTTTTGCTCTGGTGTCTTCGTACCTCCTTAGTGGCCCAGTCCTTCAATGTCTCAGCAACAACCCCAACGATCAACGAAACTTAGCAACAATAGTAGCAACACGCCAACAGCCAACAACCATGAGAGTAGTGAGGACAAAGCACTTCCTTTCTATTCTTCCTCTTTTTATATCCTTCTCGACTGCCTGGACTACTAGTTCTCGCTCCGCTACTTACTTCCTTGGCTGCCTCTGCACTTTCCCATCTCCTCGATTACCTTTGCCTTTCGCTGCCACCTTGCCATTACCTTCCCGCAACTACTCGTTCCGCCACCCAACCGTTGCTACCATTTGTCCTTTCTCACCCTATGGTTGGTCAAAACTGGTCAAAACTCTTCAAAATTAACGAAGGCTCCAACAGGCCCCGACCATAATTTCTTGACTCGTCC
Source organism: Pinus tabuliformis (assembly GCA_031772625.1). NCBI lineage: Eukaryota > Viridiplantae > Streptophyta > Pinopsida > Pinales > Pinaceae > Pinus > Pinus tabuliformis. Next base: position 126,853,581 of record CM062820.1, on the reverse strand, counting down.
CCGAGTCAAGTCATTTTGACCTCTAGTGGCTCTGTTGTTGTTTCCATGGGTTCTACGGGTGGCGGCTGTGTTGCTATCGGCGCTATTTCCACTGTATATTATTTCGGCACCTCTGTTACTGTGATACTTTCTTATGGAATAGGCATCCCTTCCGTTTCCAACCTAGCCAGTGGGGTGACATTTGTTTATGTGCCCCTTTCCTGACCTTGTGACTCCTATGTTCCAAATTAAGGCTCCAACTCAGGGACTAATGTTGTCGTCTGTTGCCTGAACTCATTATATCACTGGATAGCCAAGTTCCAGTTTGCGAGGATCACGTCTGCACTTTGTGTAAATGTCTCGGCTGATTGTGATGTCAGGGTTGTCAACCGTTGGACCTGCAGGTCATCTAGTTGTAGTCTGCTTGAGTCACATGCCTCTTTCAATAGCAAGACCTGCATTCGCACCGTAGGCCGCAAGTCTCAGATTACCCTCTTCATTCTAGTCAAATCCTCCTTAATTGCATCAACCTGGGCTTGGAGGACGTCAATTTGTTCATTTAGTTGTTGGATCTAAACAGGATCTGTGCATGCCCTTGTGCTGGAAAATAGAGACAGAATCTGCGCTCGCAATGGGTAGACTTGGTGATTCTTCAGATCTAGAATGCTTAACCAGTCATGGACTTTGCCCATTAAGGCGTATCCATCGGTGAGGGTGTCAGCTAGTGCTTTTTTCTTTGTCTCTAGCTCTCGCATCTTGCTCTCAACTGAGCATGCATATATTTCCACAAGCTCTGGCAGTGCGGACTTTATGGTCTCTAGCTTCTTCTTCATCTTTGCATTTGTGGTCGCTAGGAATATGCACGCTGTCTGTATGTGATCACAACAGTCGATCAAGGAGTAGGCAGACATGTCCATTGGTGTTGTCGTGTTGGCTTCGACAACGGTTAGCCACATGGCTTGGAATCTCTGCGTAAGTTGATGCACTTGTGCTTGCAACCCTGTATTTTCCTCTTGCAGGCGATCGCATTCTTTCGTTACTGTGAGCAATTGCATCATCTGTTGCTCATGCTCCTTAACCAATTTCTCATGCAGGCCCTCGGCCTTGTGGGCGGCTTGCTGAATGAAAGAAAATAATTGGGTTGATGACCAGTGATAAAGTGTATCAGCCCTCATTGTGTCTAGTTTTGGAAACTGTTGTTGTAGGGGTAGGCCGCTTGCAATGGATTTATCGGAATGTGAGGCGGGTGAATGCTCTTGCTGGGATGGTTGTTGTGATGGCAAGGTGAACTGTGGTGTGGCTAGGGTGATACTAGGGTTCGGGGGGACTATGATTTTTATAGGGAGAGCGGGTAGGTACGGGCTAGTCCTTTCTCCCTGCCAACTAGAATCCAGGCGTCTTCCAGTTAGTGGGTCCAGTCCTAGCATTGGTGTTGTACTCTCAGTAGGTGGAATTTCTAAAGTCAAGGTGGCACCTTCCTTCCAGCCAGTTGATTGAACTTCTACTTCTACAGATATTCTCCTGTGGCCGAAGGGGAAGAGCTCAGACACCATTGTGGAGGTGGAAGTTGTTTGCGGGGATGACTCCCATTACTGATGTATTACAGTGGTTTGGATGTTGGGTATTTCCTCGACTATGGCAGTTGTGGGAATTTGATGCTCTACCTCAACAGTGAGATCGATGACTGGGGCTAGGGTGCTAACTTTCGACTTTTGGATAGCCGGCTTTTTTACTTGGGGGGTTCGGATAACTCGCTTCTTTTGTGGTCTGGGCACTAGCCTGGTCGTGGAGGGAGCCTGGGCTACACCCACAGGAGGTGCCATTGAGAGGGGTGGCATTATAATGGGGAACAACATAGTTAAACCTTGAAAATGTTCGGGATATTCACCCTCACCTGGCTCGAAGCTTGCGATTTTCCTCCTTACCTCGAACATTTTCTCCTCCATTTAGAGCAATATTGGTTGGAGTACTTTCGTTGCTGTCCTTCTACTGCTTTATGCCCCCTCTCCTTCTTGGTTTTGTGGCACCATAGCTCCAAACAGGTACCTGGGCTTCCCCTCTATTATTTCGTTGGCCAATCCCATCCATGACTCTACTTCTCTGTGCAAGGCCTCCTCTGTCAGACTAAATCTTTGTGGCCTTAATTTAAATGTGGTGGGATTGACACACTATGGTCTGAGATAAGTATGTGCGTGCGAAGCCCCGAACCAGAGGTCACCTGAGAACTCATCCAGGAGAGTCCTGGGTATTCTCTCCGCGGACTGAATGGCGTCCACCATTTGTGCGTACCAGCTCCTGAAGGTCGTTTCATTGATTTCCTTGATGTTGGGATCCCCCAATGCCTTCCATGGTTCATATCTTAGTATAATTGGTTGATCTTTAGTAATAGTTGCCATCTACCTCTCTGGGGGTTGCCTCCACTTCCACATTACCAGTGTCATTACCAAATATTCGAACATAAATCCAGTGCTCCTTCGGTAGACATCTTCGCATGCCTCAAAGAGTTCGTTGAGTACAAAGGCTGCCCAGTTGAGTATCTCACCCTGGCAACAGTGTTCTGCTATTGAGACTATGTCCAGGGTGCACTCATTTCTTGTGAAGTGCCTCATCGTCTTTCCTGCAATCAGGTAGCAAGCAAAACGAATGTTATCCTTGTTAATTATGTCTAGTTTTATGCCTTTTCCCCCCCGCTCCGTCCCATAGCGGGTGTATATGTTGTCCTCTGTAGGCTTCTTGCCTCGCTTGGCCCCAGCTTGGAATGTTGTGATGACTGCATTCCCCATGTTTGCCAACCCGATCAATCGGTAGATATCTTCGGCATGGATTGGGTATTCTTTTTCCAGCCATAGGGAACCTCCATGCATCCTACTCGCCAATAGCTTGGTACACTGCATGGTGGCCAACTGGGTGTCGAACACAAACAGATTTCTCAAGTTGAACAATGTGGACTTCTGTAGCCCTTTGAAATCTCCCCTGATTCTAGAGGTCTTGGTGCCATCCTCCCATTGAAATTCTTCTGCATATACCTCCCTCTTCATTGTTGGGAATTGGAACCCATCTGTGAAGTCATTGTCGATGAGGTTCGACCGGTCGTATTTCCCATACAAGTCGTCCATAACTTCGATTCTTTCATCTAGAGCAATTTGTGGAACTGATGTGATTCTCTTGGCCATTGTTCCCCTTCTTCTGTAGACAATTTGCATTGGTGGTCTTCTGTTTCTCCTGTCCTGCTCCTATTCTTCTGAGTGCTTCTGAAATCCTTCTAGTGTTTGAAATTCTACCATTCCCTGCATTCTTCTGAGAGTTATGTAGTCAGTTCTGACATGACATCCCCTGACTGACAAGACTTTAATCAACTAATTACTCCAGCGATATTTCCATGTATTCTAGCTATCTTTTTGTCGTCATCGGCTGACTAGTACGTGCCAACTATGACGTAGGCTTCAAAAGTACAGACTGGGTTGCATGGCGTCTTTATTCTGCCGTGATGGGCTTATTTATCAACTAATTCTATGCTTAACGAGAAATATTTTTCGACGCTACCTTGACATTTTCCTTATTGATTACTTAATAAGGAAATAACTATTGGTACGGCAGATGGGACGGGTGCGTGTGCGGCCATCAATTTTGAAAAATTTCGAACCTATGTGTCTTTTTTTGATGATGTTTGACATGCACGGTTATTGTTCCTGCCAACTAGGCCTGTTGAATCTACTGACACTACCCCCCCAACCACAAATGGGTTGTGGTATCACTCTACTGACCGCAACCTTATTATGAATAATACATTTTTTTATTTTTTTATTTTTTTACTTGCAGAAAGGTTTCACGCGTGCGCCATTCACCCATCCGGGCAGTATGACTCCATCCAGTTGCACAAGTCTCATCGCACCTGATTCCTTTATATGTGAAATTATGAACGGGCCTAACCAGTGCATCTGTAATTTTCCTGGGAACTTGAGGAACTTATTGTCATAGAGGAGCACTTGGTCGCTGATGCCGAATGATTTTTTCTTGATGTGCCTATCGTGCCAAGCCTTCTGTCTTCGTTTCTTGACAGATTGATGGAACTCCGCCAAGAACCACATTTCATTGAGCTCTACTAGCTACCTCAGTCTATCCCGCAAGGCACTGCTATCTGTCATTCCTGTTGCTTCTAAGATAAACATGCTGGGTAGTACAAACTCTATTGGCAACATCGCCTCTCTGTCATATACCAACTAAAATGGAGTTTGTTTGTGGAGTCTTTTAACTATTGTTCTATACGCCTAGAGCGTTGTTAGAATTATTTCATCCCAGTCATCTTTGTTGGTTGATATGATTTTGGTTAGCCCTTTTTCCAGTATCTTGTTGAATGCTTCTACTACACCGTTTGCTTGTGGATGGTAAGGGCTGCTCTTGTGATGTTGTACCATAAAATTTGTTAATAGGACCTAGATTGTCTCGTTCAGGAAGTATGTACCTTGGTTTCTTGTGAGACTCCTTGGGCATCCGAACCTTGAGATGATGTTTTCAAAAATGAAGCACGTTGCGGTTTCTACTGTGCAGTTTTTCACTGGCGTAGCTTCTTCCCATCTTGACAGTTACTCTGTGGCAGTAATTATGTATCATCTTTGGAGTGACGTGTTGGGGATATTGGACCAATGAATTCTACCACCCATTTATCAAATATTTGTACCATATGGACTGAGTGTAGTGGTAGCTCATCGTGTCGGGAAGGTCTTCCAACTCTTTGACAAACATCGCATTCATTTGTGAATGTCTTCTAATCCTTATGTACCATAGGTCACCACAGTCCCGCTTGTAGTATTTTCCTTGTGGTTTCCTTACCCCCTACATGTCCAGGCCACCACAGTCCCACTTGTAGTATTTTCCTTGAGGTTGCCTTACCCCCTACATGTCCTCCCACAACCCCTACATGGCACTCGCATAAGATATCTTCTCTTTTTTTCTGTAGGACACAGTGTCTGAGTATCCGGTCTAAACCCATTTTGTAAAGGTGTCCTGCTATGAGTTGGTAATCCACTACTCTGACCACCAGTTGCCTTTTCTGCATTGCGGTGTAGGCCTGCAGACAACTGCTTGTTGTGAGCAAAGTGGCAATTTCCTGTAGGTGGTCAGGTGTGGCTTCTATCCTGAACAAATCGGCATCGGGTAATCGGTCGTCTATTGCTCCATCGCTCTCCCCTATCTCCAGATGAGAGAGGTGATCCAAGCCTACATTCAATCTGCCCGGGCTAAAAACTACTTCAAATGTGAACTCTCGAAACAATAATAGCCATCTACATATCCTTCCCTCCAGTACGGGCTTCTTTACTACGTATTTCAGTGCAAAATGGTCTGTGAAAAATTTGAATGGCGCCCCCAGTAGGTAGTGCCTAAAATTTTGGAGAGAGTATACCATTGCTAGAGCCTCTCGTTTTGTTGTTGTATAATTCTTTTCCATTGTGGAGAGATTTATGCTTGCGTAGTATACTGAATGATCCATCTTCTTTCCTAGTTGCGCCAGGATTGCTCCTAGTGCTATTCTAGACGCATCAATATGTACATGGAACATTTTGTTCCAGTCAGGGTATACTAAGATGGGCACACTTACTAACCTTTCTTTTAGTTTGTCGAGTGTTGCTTGACAATCTGTTGTCCAGATGAATTCCTTCGTCTTCTTTAGCAGTCTCTCCATTGGGGCTGTTATGGTTGCATAGTTTCTGATGAACCTTTTGTAGTACCCCGTATGGCCTAGAGTTGCTCTTAATTGCTTTATGTTGCAGGGCGGTTCCATGTGGATGATTGTTGCTATTTTAGCAGGGTCCACGCAGACTCCATATTTGCACACAATATGGCCTAGAAAGGTTCCAAAGGGAACCGCGAAAATGCACTTCTTCAAATTTAAAGAGATTTGTAATTGTCTGCATCTTTCGAACATTACTCTCAACAGGCTGGTGTGCTTTTTCAGTAGGTTGTACACTGTCCAATCGTCCATGTAGACTTCTAGGAACTTATGAATATAGTCTCGGAAAGTTGCTATTACAATCCTTGAAAATACTGTTGGCGCATTCTTTAATCCAAATGGCATTACATTGTATGCATACGACCCCCACTCCATCGTGAATGTTGTTTTCCTTTTATCTTCTTCGGCTATTCAGACCTAGTGGTAGCCCAAGAAGCCATCTGTGACCGAGTAAGCCTCATTTCCCACAACATTGTCTAGGACTTCGTCGCTGAAGGGTGTGGGGAACAGGTCGTGCACGAATGCATTGTTCAGGCTCCTGTAGTTGACGCATACTCTAATCTCAGTCGAATCCTTCTTTTTTTGAATCACTCTAGGGCTTATCCAGTCAGCTTCGTCGACCAGAAAAATGATTCCTGCATCCAGCATTTTATCAATCTCCCTTTTAACTTTTTCTTTGACCCTTGGGTTTAGCCAATATGGTCTGTGCTTCACTAGTCAGACTCCTGGTTTCAAAACAATTTTCATTTCTCCCAAATTACCTTTTATCCCCTTGAGCTCAACTACCGAAGCTGGGAATAGGTCCTAGTATTCTTGTAGCAAGTCAAAAATTTCTTTAGTGGTTTGTTCATCCCAGTAGTCTCCTACTAATGCTATCTTGGGTTTATCCTTTGCCCCTACATTCTGCTTTCTCAATTTCACTGGTAGGAGATGAGCGCCTTCTGTTGAGGGACTCTCGCAAATCCCCCTTTCTCCCTCTGTTTCTTCAAATGCTAGATGTCTAAGCCCTTCCAATTTGTATTCTTCTGGTTCTACATCGATTCTGTTGTAGGTTACCAGTCCTGGAGATTTCATGTCAAATAAGTATTGTAGGAAGTTTTCTTCATGCTCCCCCTCCACTTGCATCTCCGGAGTGAACAAAACTCCTTTCACCGCTTGAAGCACTTCTGTCATTTGTTCTTCACTATCCTTGAATGAGAAATCGCCGATGAAACGTGTTTTCAAGGCATCCCAAGCAGTTATTTGTCGTCGTAGTTCTTCATGGATATACCACGCCCAGGGGATGGCGTTGAGGGTGTGTATAAAGGCATGCACCCATAGATTTCTTGGCAGCAAAGGCTTTCCCAGTTGGTCGTGCACCTTTTGACATGTTCCTCAGGACTTGAATTCCCCATGTATTCTTTTTGGTCTAGTGGTTGCTCTTCCTTCTTGCTAAACCATTCCTTTAATGCTTGCTTTGCATCCGCCCAGTCTTTCAATAATTGACAGTGTGCTTTCCGCCATCTTTCCGGTGTTTCCATGAGCGCAATGTCCAAAAAGGGAATTATCTGGTTTTATGGTCCATCCTGTCCAGAAACTTATCTATCGGTTCAAGGCCATCGTACTTCGGGATGTTTTCCTTTCTTATATCTCCCCAGTTTACTGGGCTTATCATTGCACATCATCGAGTTGTTAGTTCGTATCCACTTTGCTGCCATGCATCCCATGCAGCTTCTGAACCAACTTCTGAACTTTGGATGCTCCTCCAGCTAACTGATCCTCCGGTTATAGGATTTATGTAATCTTCCCTCTTTCCCACCATGAGAGTATACGACTGGTCTAACATCCCTAGTTCTTCCCTATCATCTGTTGGTTCTGTGAACCTAGGTCCTTGATAAGGGTCCAGCAGCTGAATCACCCTCAGGCCTTCTACTTCGAATATCATCAGTTCCTTTTTCAAATATATGACGACATAGTTTTCGTATGCCCAGTCAATCCTTAGGAGTGTTGGATATGGGTCTTTATCCCCCATAATGTCTATTACTTCGAATTCAGTGTGTGCTTTTACCCCCACTACATCAACTTCTACATTTTCCAATCTTTCGATGGGCAGTATGCAGTATTGATTTTCCATTCTCAATTGAATTGGTGAATACTTCAGTTGAGGTTTCCCCATCACCTCCTAGGTTTTCCAGGGTAGGATGTTTACATCTGATCCCGGGTCTAGAATGGTGTCCCTTATCTGGAATCCTACCACCTTCGCATTGATTCAAAATTCCTTTCTGCTTCTCTTCTTATTCCTCTTCACCCTCCTGGAGGCTTTCTCTAGCCAGACATCACAAGGTTTTCCTGCATCCTCTTGCTCTATGGTACCAAGGCTTTTTCCGTAATTCCTTTAGCATGGTCTCATTTTCAACAATTTTTAAGAACAGTTTAAACCATTCCCCAATGGGTTGGGCAGGGCCAGGCCTGCAGACTTATGGACCTCGGGTATCCCTATCTTCATTCATCCCTTCGAATAAATTGGCTGCTTCTTGGTAATATTGGTTCTGGCGTTTGAGTTGATACGCCTTTTGTTGTGATGCCACTTTGATGATCACAGGGGTTTCCTCAGCGTAGCTATCTTCCCCTGTCTTCTTCCCTCCTCAGGTGAATATATTGATATTTGTTGTGGGGAGACCTTCATTGGTCTGAGGCTCAGCATTCACCAGGTTAGTCCCTCACTGTCTGGTCCTCTCTTCCCATTTCGCGATGAGCTTCAGAAAGTTTTTTGTCGCATGGGTGTTAACTCTGCACTATGAACACCATGGTCTTCTCGAAAGCGGGCATTCCCTTGCGACATTTCCTTCTTGATCGTTGTTGTAGCATATTAGGGGTCCTCTGCCCCCCGATCTCCCTCCGCATCCATTTCCTCCTCTCCCCGCTCGATTTGCTTCATTGACTTGGAACGTGGATCTATCCAGTCTTTCTGCCAGAGCATCTAGCACCTGGCATTAATCGGTGTGATGAGTAGTCAATGCATAGAACTCACAGTAGTTGTTATTGGGGATGCCAGAGTACTTTTGCAGCACTAGACACATCCACGGAAAGTGTCCATATGTTCTACAGATTTCACATAAATCTAAGTTATTCCTTCCTGGGAAGGGTCCTTACGCCCCAATGGTCGCAAACCCCGTGGTCGGAGTGGTTCCCTATTTCCCCGCCACCCCTCCTGCTTGGTTAAGACCTTGTAGTCGCGGGCATTCTGTCATAATGTGCCCCTCCACAAGGTAGTGGGTGCACCAAACATTGGGCCTAGCCGATCATACTGGCTGAAGATCCCTCAGTTTCTCAGTCAGGTTCATGATCTGGATTTGTAAGCCCGTGCTTGTTAGATATTGCAGACTTGTGCCTCCCCAGTATTCATGGGGGTATCGTGCCATTGCTTCTATCCGCGATGCTTGCTCTAAAGCATCCTATAGGGTTCCTATCTTCTGTTGTGTCAGTGGTGTCCTGGTCAAGGGCAAGAGCGCCTTGATGAACCAGTCCCGCTGGTGGTTTGGGTCCAAAGTATAACTTAGCTTGGCAATGGCGTCCTTAAACCTTTGCATGAGCTCCCACGCAGTCTCTCCCTCCCTTTGCTTAATTTCCCACAACTCCGACAGCCCTTGTTGATCGGTTTGCGGTACTTAGAATTCTTGCAAAAATCCCCTCTTAATGTCGTCTATGGTTGGGTTCTGGTTTTGCTCCGCCCACTTTATGAACTAGTGTAGAGCCCATTCCCTAAGCGTGGTCTGGAATTCCACCACTCGAACATTATCTGGAGTCTGGTGGGCTCTCCAGATGGCTTCACAGAGGTACCAATGTTGCTCCACATCCTCATTCCCCTTGCCTGCAAACTCCGGGTATCTTGTAAATGATCCCGCCACACTGTTATGAATATTAGCTAACAATACAAAACTGTTGGTTCCTGGCTGTAGCAACCCATGTAGTCCCAAGTTATTGTTGTAGCCGGTTCTGGTATCACCCCTAGTACTTAGACCAGTCCTGTATTTTTCTCGCTCCCTGTATACTCGCGCTGCTTTTGTTAGGTTAAAGATGAATTCTTCTGGTTTGTGATAAGGTACTTGGGGAAGGTCGGGGAAAACGTCGCTTGTGCTTTGGGTTTGGGGCTGCTAAAATTTGGTGAATGCTGGTTCTTCATCGAATAACTTCCTCATTTTGTTACCCATGTTGTCATCGTCCTCATGCCAGCATGGGTGCCAATCTTGCGGTTCTTCTTTCGCAGCTTTTGGGGAGGATCCCCCGTAGGTTCCCGGTTGCGATCCCACATCCACAACATTCCAGGATAGTCCTCCTCCAATTCCCTATTGCAATCCTATTTCTGCAACCTGCAGGGAATGTCCTTCCTCCTCTTCCCAATTCTGACATCCTTTTGTCCCATCTTCTGGTGCCCTAGCGTCCTCTTCCCCCTTCATCTCAGCTTGGGGTTTTTCCATCGCCACTCCTATCAGGCGAGACCCTCTCCTTCTTTTCCCTAGGGCTCGAGCTACTCTTACCTGCCACTTATCTGCTAATAGCGCCCTTCTCTGTGCTCTAACATCCCTCACTTTCTTTAATCCTTCTGCATCCATCCCCCCGTAGCACCCTTATCCCCTTGTGGGCAGCATTTTCCCCTTTAGTTCCTTCCCCCGATACTGGGGTTTTATGCTTCCATCCCGGCAGTGGCTAGAGATAGCATTCCCTCTTCTACCAAAAACATCTTAATCCACGTTGGGATTTCCCCTATCAATTCCCCCCTTAGCTCGGAGTTGAACACTGCCTCCGCCTTTGAGTAGGACTAATAGCTTTTTGCAACAAACTCAACTACGTACCCTTCTATTGTAGTTCTCACCTAGAAATCAACTGCTCTCGTCTGCTCATTATCCAGATGTTGTAATAATACAGTCTTCAATGGGTGAAGTCCAACTATGGCAGGCTCTCACCGATCCGCTCGAAGGACTTTGCGCCTCAGTTCCCTCAACTAATTGTACAGGTCCTCAGGGAATTTGCACCATAAAATTTCATATTGGTCATCTAATTCCTACGGGTAGCTCTTTCTGCCACAAATTGGTCTATTTTGTGATTCCACCAGTTTCCGATCTCTCTCTTAAACACCCTCGACACCATATTATGAACCAGTTCTCCTAATCTTGGGTCCCGGCAACGGAACCATTTTTTAGCTCGAGCGAGTCATCAGGGAAAAGACCCCGGGTTGAGGCATGGAAGGCCAACAATGGTTCGCTTTAGTCTAGGATAGCGCTGGCATTTTCACCTCACCCCGAAGGGCAAAGAGTCTCACTCGAAGCGCGCTGCGATCAAAAGGGGAGAAGGGCTGAGCATGGAATTGAGGGGGTCTAAGTTAGACACAGGTGGTCATACACATATGCATTCATAAAACATGGAATAGAGATAATGATATCCTAAACTCATACACAGGGACTCATCATATATACCACAGAACTAACAACATACTAGTATCAATCTATCAAGCACCAGCCTCATGTAACAAGGAGACTAATTAAAATTTTGATAAGCCATAATACAAGATGTGCAATACACTTATGAGTCTTAACAATCATCAACTCAAATTACATTAAAGTGTCAGAACAAAATACATTATAACTCAGCTCTTCGCCATCAACAATACAGAGAATACATGGCTCAGTAGCTCAGGTCAGATCTGCTCTGCAACTCAGTTCCTTAGTTCCTAGCCCTTCCTGCTTCTGCTCTAGTGTCTGCGTACCTCCTTAGTGGTCCAGTCCTTTAGTGTCTTAGCAACAACCCCGACGGTCAACGATACTTAGCAAAAATAGTAGCAACACCCCAATAGCCAACAACCATGAGAGTAGCGAGGACTAACCACTTCCTTTATGTTCTTCCTCTTTTTATATCCTTCTCGGCTGCCTGGACTTCCAGTTCTCACTCGACTTCTTTCTTCCTTTGTTGCCTCTGCACTTTCCCATCTCCTCAACTGCCTTTTCCTTCCGCCGCCACCTTGCCATTACTTTCCCGCAACTACTCGTTCCGCCACCCAGACATTCTTTCCATTTGTCCTTTCCTGCCCTACGGTTGGTCAAAACTGGTCAAAACTCTTCAAAATTAATGAAGGCTCCAACACATAGCATCATGTCATTCAGCATATTCTAATGTAGCTTTTAACCAATTTGGCCTTTTCCTTGTAGTTGGGATGACCACAGATTGAATAGGCTCAATTGGTGCTTCTTCTTCTTCTTGATTTGTAGTAGGGTTTTCATGACGATCTTCTTATTCTTCAAATATTGGAACTTCTTCATCATTAGAATCAATAGGAATATGCTTTGATTTCTTGCAGGCTTGATTTTCATCGAATATGACATCCCTGCTTACTTCAATATGTCTTCCTTCCTTAATGTAGATTCTATATGCTTTTGAGGAGAGACTATATCCAACGAATATTCCCTTGATACTTGTGTAATCCAACTTCTTTTGATTATCCTTTGGAACATGGATGTATGTTGGGCTTCCAAATATCTGGAGGTGATCCACACTTGGTTTCTTTCCTGTCAATACTTCTTCAGGTGTTACGTTATTAAGACTTCTATGAGGACTTCTATTTTGAATGTACATGGGTGTCATTTTTTCTTCTCCCCATAAGAATTTTGGTAGGTCTTGATCAAGGAGAATTGTTTGAATGTCTTCTTCAATTGACCTATAATGTAGATGACCATACCTCCCATTCCATATATCAATGGGATTTATCTCCATCTGAACCAAAGCTTGAGGGGGTGGTGTAATAACTCTATAAAGACTTCCTTCACGAACTCCAGTAACCCTAGATTTATCAATGCTAGATTATTTTCCCCAAACTAATACTTATCCATCAACAAAATCAACTCTATCCCCTTTATCTTCTAAACAAGAAATAGAATGAAAAATCTTTTTCAAACCTGGAACATATAGTATGTTGTTGAGGTGCAGCTTTGATCCATTTTCTAGCTTCAATTATGTTGATCCCAGGCCTTTGATAACATAGCTTTTGTTGTCACCCAATTCCACTGCATGAGCATATGTATCCTTTTATAGTGTATGAATTTGTTTACTTTCTCCTGTCACGTGCCTTGATGCTCCATTATCAATTATCCATGCATTGTCATCACTAAGAGAACCTATAAGAGCAGCCAAGAACCCTTGATGTTTGACCTTGTTGAATAAGTAATGGATGAACTTCTTGATCCAGCTTCTAGTAGTGTTGATATCCATTCTCATATAGTTTATCGAAGAGGGAGAATCAATGTTCATTCCTTTTGAGCCAAAAAAGTGATCTTCAACCTTTCTTGACCTTAGCTCTAATACCATATTTAGAAATCAATGCAAGTAGATTAGGGTTTGAATCCTCTTCTTGATAATTACTTGTGAGTTATGTTGGCTTCTTTTGTCTTGTGAGTTATCTTATCTTTCATCAAGCAATTACCATATTGTGTGTGTATGAAGGTCACAAAAACACAGGACAAAATATTTAGGCACTATGTCGGGGAAAAACCCCTCTCAAGGGGAGAATCCAGTCAAAAAATATGTTCCTTAAATAGTTTTCTTTGAGACTCTTCAACCTAGACATATACCAAACCTTCCCTCCACACCAAGTCAGCGCTTCCAGATCTTCGACACCTTTGAAGAAGCACTTCCACCCCAGCAACTTCGACTATGCAGCAACTTACGACATCAAGCAGCAACTGGAAACAACAACACTTGAAAGACTTCGATCACCCAAACTAGGGCATGAAAGGGAGAGAGAGAGAGAGTAGCACCAAAAATTTGATTTTTTCCTTCTCCATAGCCTTGACCCAACTCGCACTTCCTTTGACTTACTTGACCCACTTCACACATTTTCTAGCTTCACTAGAGATATTGAACTTGCTTGAGATGAGATGCTCCAAATGAATCTGATCGCCTTCTATCTATAAGCTCCATGTGAGGTCGAATTGGTGTCCCTTAGGCCATCTTAATCTCCTTTAGGCCGACTTGATGTGGAGGTTACATAAATCATATTTGACTCAATAATAAACCTTTTTACATGATTCCAAAACCCAAGAAGGGTCTCTTTAAATGTACGACTCTACTGACTCAATATTAATCTTAGGAGTCCACAATGGGGACTTTGACTAATATAATGATGACTAAAGCATAAACCCATGCTTTAATAAGTCATTGATACAATAATAATAATAAAAAATATTTATTCTTTTGACAAGTACATTACATGATGACTCAAATACATTAATGAAGACCAAACCTAGTTACATTTTCCAACATCAACTTATTTCTGTCCCCTTTCATTTTATCTTTGCTGATATGGAGCCACACTTTGTCTCCAAACTGAAATTGGTGATCAACCTAGTGTTTTTCATGTCGAGCCTTGTATTGAGCTTGAATTTTCTCCAATTTCTCATTCACTGCCTGTTGAATGATCTGAATTCGTTGAATGAACTTCCCTGTTTTGTCCTTGTCATTTTGCTCACTAGAATATCCATCTCTCCCAAACACCATGTCTAAGGGATCCTTTGGAAAATATCCAAAACATGTCTCGAACGGTGAGCTCTGAGTGGATGATAGCACAGCCGTATTTTATGCATGTTTTACATAAGGAATTTGTTCATCCCACAACTTAGGATGCTTGCCACAAAAGCCCCGGTGTAAATATATCATTGTGCAATTGACAAACTCTGTTTGTTCATCGATCTACGTATGAAATTTCATACTCCTCTTCATCTTAGTGTCCATTATTCTCCAGTAAATCGTCCACAACGACATACAAATAGTCATGACCTTTCCTAGACAAAGGTAAACCACCAACAAAATCTATTGACACACTTTCCCATTGTTAAAATTGGAAACTAGGGCCAAATTCCACCTTGGGACAACTCATATGATGGAGATGATTATTTCATTGGATTCCTATGTTTGAGAGGTCCAATTTTGATATAAATATCATCTCATTCGGACAAGCAGAAGTGGAATTTTGAATTTATTCTCTCTTATGCACAAGTTGTCAAGGTCGGCCTCAGTCAAATGTAGGCTCAAGAAGCCCATTGGATGTGTTTCCTCACCCTCAAGGAATTGTATAAATAGGAGTGACCTCTCTCCTCATTTGAACATCACTCACACACATCATTTGTCTCTATCTCTTCTCTTGATTCGTTCATACAACTTGGGCAACATCTCTCTCTCTCTCTCTCGCATGTGTGGGAGGAGGCCAAAAATTTCAGAGACAAGTATAGGCCAAACTTTCAGAGTGCATACCAACATTGACCAGGGATTTTTTAACTATCTTTCACTGTGTTTTTCTGGGTAGAATTCTGATCCCTTGAGGCTACATTCTCTGGCACAGAAACCAAGGAAATTGAGGTTGTTTGACTTGAGTTGATCGCATGGTTGTTTGACTGCAGGGCTGATTGAAGTTTGACTAGGATTGATTGAGTTTTTATGGACTTTTTGGGTTGACTTTTCCCTTTTTTGAAGGTCGAATTGGATTGTTGCTGACCGAGCTTCTTGGACAAAGTTTTGTAGTTGATTTGACCAACGTTGAATTTCTGGTTAGGGCTACAGTTGACTACTATTGACTGTTGATTTTGAGAGGGTTGTTTTGACTATGTTTGGGCAAGTGAATTTGATCCATGTACTTGTTGAGTACTGAAGAAGGTATGTTTTATTGATTATTTTGTCATCTTTTCTTTAAAAACTCATAATCCCTTTACATCATGAACTAGGGAAATAATAAGAAAATATGGCAAAATCTATGAGATTTATATGTAACGCAAGATAACTAATAATCACAATCTTCTTATGCAGGAAAAGGGAAAAACGAAAGATTGTCGTTCCAAAGAAAAAGACAGGGCCAAGTTAATTGTTGTCCCTTTGGCGGGGAACCATATGCAAACAAGGCGATCTAAATTAAAACATATCAGCCAAGGAAAGGAAAAGGAGATATCGACTCGGGAAAGAAAACAAACAGATAACTGGGAATTAATAGTTTGGTGAATTCCTCGGGATCCTTTGATCCTAAGGGATCGCTGCCTTAACTATTTTTGCATCCTTGATGTCTCCGCTTTAGTTGTTATAAAAAGGGGTAGCACTACTAGCCCGGGGGATGATCGGCTATTATTTTACTCTTATGTAATTTCCCTTTGTATTTAAAACTTTGATCATCGACTCTCGTTGAGAAGTGATCCACTGTAACTTTGTTTGGATGCTTTAATATAAATCTGGTTGTTGTTCCATCTTTGATCCTGGAATAATCTCAAGCGGTGTATCCCTGGAGGCTAAGGGCCCGGCCTTGGTGGAACACTTGCTCTTGTACCATTATCTTTAATTCGTGCGTGGTTTTTATTATCAGCTTTGATCGGTAATATGGTGTGTTTTGTTATTTTATATCATAGCTCTTGTTATATTTACAATATCGTTCTCAGTAACAGGAATATTGTATTGTTCATTCTGATTTTATAACGCATTGTTGTTCCTTTAATCATTGATGGAACATTACTGTTCTTTACAGAATGCTATTTTTGTTCAATTACAGAGTAACTGGGCTGTAATATCCTTAAGTTGGTATTACTGTATTCATCTATGGTTTATACTTAATTACGATTGCTATTCAATTGACATTGATGTTCCATTATGAATTGTGATCGTTATCCTTTATAACTGAGATTAATATTTGTGGTATCGGAGTTAGATTATTGTTTTTCTCAATATCAAAGTGTGTTGTGTGTGTTATTTATTTCGGTTTACTGTACATTCACAATTGGCTCTAAGCGTTGTTCTATATGTCATTGCTAATTGGTTGCCGTTCCATTTCTATTTGTTGACCGACTTATTCTTAGAGTAAGGATTGCTTTCTAATTTCTGTAGGATACGATTGCTGCCTTTATTTACTTAGAGTAAGGTTTCGTTGTTTATCAAGACTAGTTGTTGTTTCAATTATAGTTGTTGTTCCATTTCCTGTTATTTGCATTGCCATTGCGTTGAACAATCTGAAACTGTAGTGAGCATTGACATTCGTTGTCTAGTTCCCAGGTTGATGATCTGTTCCTTGATTGTATTTAGTCACATCAGTTTACAGAGGGATGAGTTATTGTTACTGTACCCTTGACTGATAATTTACTTAGTCTTCTGAATGCATGATTTAAGTCTTAAAGTGCTTTACTGTAAGTAGATCTCATTTCAAGCATCTGTTTACTCTTGTATTTTCTTGAGCACTATACTACTAGCATTACTATGACAAATGACCGCCTCAAACTGAGTACACTCTTTGAGATAAAAAATCGTTCCTCGATTGATAAGTTAATGTGAGGTAAATAGAGGTGAAAAAGACCCTTTTTATGGTTCGACATTTTGGCACTATTTCCAGGGAAGAGTGTAGCCATTTGTTTCTTTTCCAGAGTAGTGTGAGAACCTGTCAGGAAAGAACTGGGTTTTAAAAACGAAAGGTAAGAACCTGCGTGTGGAGTATGTAATAGCCCTGCTCCCCTGCCCGCTTTCCTATAGATTTGTTGCCATTTTGTTTGGGTAGAACTTAGAAGTTGATTTGAGTGCATGACTAAGTAGAAAAAGCCTGAAAAGAATCCCAAACCTCTACCCAAGCCCAATAAAGCTAAGGGGCTGGTGACCCTTGGTCAATCAACCTTTATAGACGAAATCCTTAAAAAAGCAAAATCTCAGCCTTCAATAGGACCTAGAAAAGTTGCTTCTAGACAGCCTACTAGTTCCCTTCGGGCCACAAGATCACCATCTGTAGCCTTTGTTGAGGTGCATAGTCAAACTGGAGAGCAAGATTTTCAAGAAATTGAAAATTCTAGCCCAAAATCATTGCAAGAAGAGAACCTTAGCAATCTTTGTGAAGGAAGAGGAGAAACAGGAGAAACTGAAGAACCAAAATCTCCTCTTGGGGTAATACAGCCATTAAGCAACCCAGATAAGGGAAGTGCTGCAAAAATCATTTATAACAAAGTTGAACAAATTCAAGAACCTGAACCCTCCTAGACATTAGACACTCTCATCATCCCAGATAAAGGAAGTGATGTTAAGGCCATTCCCGTTAGAGCCATTCCCCCTCGAAAACCTAGGAATACCCTCCTAGACATCCCAGAAGGTTATTGGCATATATTTGACCAAATGGCCCAGAACCAACCAAACACCCAATCCTCTACACTGCAATACCCCATTATGGATACTGCAGCTAATGCACCTATGAAACCAATTCCTCTCCAGCATATCCCTACATTCCATGGCCTTACATCAGAAGATCTGGATGCATTTTTATTTGAATTTGACGTGCTGTGTAGAGGATATGACTATACCACCGACCCCCAGAAACTGAAATTATTTCCCTCCACATTAAAAGGGGCTGCTCTAAGATGGTTTATGGGATTAGGTGGTGGTGTTATAAATAACTAGGACCAAATGAAAGAGTCTTTTCTAAAAATATATTAGGACTATTGCAGGTCTAGAGAGTTAAAAGATGAAATATTTCAAATGGTAGCTAGACCAAATGAAACATTAAAAGAATATGTAGAGCGTTTCCAGTACAATCTTCAAAGATCTTCTTATGCATCATTACCCTTACCTAATAATGTATTAAAAACAACATTAATTAGGGGAATGAAGGAACAATGGATTGAAACACTAAACATTATGGGGAAAGGAGATATTTATTAGGAAAATTTTGCTGACATTATTGATTTATGTATCAGGAGCTCGAGAGGCAGCACAAGACTAAAACCAGCAGAACATGATCGGTTTACAAGAGATAACAGAACTTCGGCAGAAGGAGTAACTCGTGCAGAAATTGGAAATTTATTAGAAAATTTTAAAACTGACATATTGGGGACACTGACAACACAACTTGATATTATGCAGGCCAAACAAAAGCAAGCAGAAGCAGAACAAAATTTGGCAATCTTCTATCCCAGATGCAGAAAGAAACACAACCATAAGGAGTGTCCATTAGATGCAGTCCAAGTTTGCGCCATTTGTACAAAAGACCACTCCACAGAGAGTTGCCCCTCACTTCCTGGATTGAAAGCAGTATACAAGGAAGCAGAAGAAGAGCCAGAATCGGTGTATCTACTTAATCAGCGTCGTCAATGGTAGCCGCGACAATCAGGTATGTTTTCAGACCCAGCTTCTTCTTTTCAGCCTCCACAATATCATGCTCAACAATATAATACAATGTGGCAAAATCAACCTCCCTTCCTGAATTGGTCACAACAATCATTTCCTTCATCGTCTCCATGGCCGAATCAAGCAAGCCAACCCAATTGGCCAAATTTTCCCTATACCCCACCATATTGGCAAAACAATGCATATCCAGCACAATGGGCTCCTCCTACTTCACAGAGTCAAGCCTGGCAGACAAACTGGCAAAGACCGAGGAATTAGCCAGTAGGAACCATCCCACTCCCTCAACCTACACTGCTAACATTACAACAAAACCCCCAGCCTAACTTAAGACCGCAATTCCCAGCCCAACCCAACCCCAATCCAAGTAATAGACCGGTCCAATCCATTCAAATAATTGAGACACCAGAGATAGGAACCGACCTAAGGGAGTGTAATGACCTTTAATTAAGATCTAGGTGTATCATCGAAACAGAGGGAGATAAAACAACTCAAGTTGAAAATTAGTTACCTACAGAACAACTGCCACAAGAAGAGGAAGTGACCAGACAACAAATTCATAATCCAGCAACCACATCCTCTCCTCCATTCCCAGAACACCTAATTATACCTCGACCTATACAATACTCTGATTTTGACATTCTGGGAGAACTACAAAACTTGTACATAAAAATCCCACTCCTCCAAGCCATTCAAGACATTTCGATATATGCAAAGACTATCAAAGAGCTATGTATAAAGAAACCAAGGAGGAAAATAACAAGTAACCCAAAAGTCCAAGTAGTTGGCACTCTATCTGATTTATTATCAGGGAAAGAAACACCCGTTAAATACGAAGACCCAGGAAATCCAATAGTAACTGTACAAATCAATGGACAAACCTTCTCAAATGCCTTAGTTGATCTAGGAGCTGCAATTAATATCTTAACAACCACCACTTGCCAAAAACTGGGCATTACATCAGTAGAACCGACCTCTACTTTACTAGAACTGGCTGACCGATCTGTGGTTAGGCCAGAAGGCACACTACATGATGTCATGGTATCTGTTGACTCCTGGGAGTATCCGGCCGATTTTCTGATAATAAACCCCAAAAACCGACTTGATGGACATCCATTGATCTTAGGCAGACCTTGGCTTGCAACTGCCAATGCTTATATTGGCTGCCGACAAGGCAGTATGACCATAGCTAGGGGGGAAAATATCAAGAATCTAGCTTTATATCCCCCAGTGCAGCCAAGTGTCACAATAATAAAAACTAACAAGCATCATGTATCATACCTTACCGAAAATATTAGATCTCCATTAACCATAGAAGAGGCCCTTGATTTCAAAGACCAAACAGAAGATGATGCCATTAACAATTTTATTAGCCAAACTGAAACCAGATCCCGCATACAATGTCACATGATAGAAGCAGCATTTGATAATGAATTAGAAGAAGATCCTCTTAAAGATACGCATGATCAAACAATACCTACTACCTCTGTCTCAAATAGTAAAATTGTACAAATTGACCCAAGAAATACTTTAAACATTAATGCCAACTTGACTCCCGAACAAGAAGAGAAGCTCATCCAACTACTGAGGAAATACAAAGAAGCATTTGCATGGGACTTCCCTGATATGAAAAGAATTGATCCCCAGTTATGTACACACCACATTTACATAGAAAAAGATGCGAGACATGTTTTCCAACCACAAAGGAGACTTAATCCTCATTTAGAGGATGTTGTAAAAGTTGAACTTCAAAAACTTTTAGATGTCAACTTCATCTACCCTATCTCCAATAGTAAATGGGTCTCTCCACTTGTTGTGGTACCAAAGAAGAATGGAAAGTGGAGAATTTGTGTAGATTATAGAGAACTAAATAAAGCAACACAAAAAGACCACTTCCCCCTTCCATTCATTGACCAAGTATTAGACACTCTGGCAGGAAAGAAATTGTTTTCTTTCTTAGATGGCTTCAATGGATACAATCAGATTCAGATTTCCCCTGAAGACCAAGACAAAACCACTTTTACTTGTCCTTGGGGAAAATTTGCCTACAGAGTTCTACCTTTTGGTTTATGCAATGCTCCTGCCACATTTCAAAGGGATATCCTCAGCATCTTTTCAGACTTAATAAATGAAGGACTCGAAGTATACATGGATGATTTTACACCATACGGAGACGATTTTGATCCAGCATTGGACACACTGGAAAAAGTTCTCCAGCGCTGCATTGCCACTAGGCTCTGTTTGAGCCATGAAAAATGTTATATGATGACTACTGAAGGACTTATTCTAGGCCATTATATCTCAGCAGCTGGCATACAGGTAGACCCAGCCAAAATTCAAATAATTTTGCTAATTCCCACTCCTACCACTCAAACAGAGGTATGCAGTTTTCTTGGATTTTCTAGTTATTATAGAAGATTTATAGAACATTTTTCGCATATCTGCACCTCTATATGCATTGACAGGTAATTTTGACTTTCTTTGGACAGAAAAATGTGACCGTGCTTTTCAGGATCTGAAGAAGCTTGTGTCCATAGCCCCAGTCCTTTGAGGACCAAATTGGGACCTGCCATTCCAAATTTCATCAGATGCTTCAGATACAGCTATTGGAGCAGTCCTTGTGCAGGAAGAAGATAAAAAACCATATGCAATTTATTATATTAGCAAGAATTTATCTCCTGCTGAATTGAATTATACCGTTACTGAAAATGAATTTCTAGTTGTAATACATGCTGTCAATAAGTTTAGGCATTACATTACTGGATATCCTGTTATCTTGTATACAGATCACTCTGCCATAAAGTATTTAGCAAATAAGGCGATCACAAATGGTAGAATAACCAGATGGTTGATTTTATTGCAGGAATTTGATATCACAATCAAGGACCGCCCTGGAAAAGAAAATCTTGTAGCTGACTTTCTCTTACGGATGCCTAAACTTGTGGATGCAGCAACAGTTGAAGATAAATTTCCAGATGAGCATCTGTTCGTTGTCACTGTTAAAACACCCTGGTATGCTGATGTTGCGAATTACTTAGCAGTAGGCAAATTACCGAAACATCTGACCCCCAATGAACGAAAACAGATTGTCCAGCAAAGTGCTCGATTTTCTTGGATTGGGGGCTACCTGTTCCATACAGGGGCAGATATGCGCATCAGGAGATGTGTCCGCGACGATGAAATTTTTGATATTTTGAAAGCTTGTCACGACGGACCATGTGGCGGACACTTTGCCAATCGGAGAACTGGACATAAGGTACTGCAAACAGGGTATTATTGGCCCACAATCTTCAAAGATGCAAAGAAGTTCGTTCAATCTTGTGATAGTTGCCAAAGAATAGGACGACCTGGTCAGTCTGACGAAATGCCCCTAAATCCATAGCTGGTTATTGAACCATTCGAGTGATGGACACTCGATTTCGTTGGTCCAATTAACCCATCCTCGAACCAGAAAACATATATTCTGGTAGCAACAGAATATGTCACCAAATGGGTTGAAGCAGAGGCATTGCCGAGAGCTATAGAGGATTTCGTCATACAGTTCCTGTTCCATATATTTGTGCGATATGGGCTTCCAAGAGACATAATTACAGATGGTGGACCATAGTTTGCTGGTAACAAGATTGCCGCAACACTAAAAAACTATCATATCCAGCATAAAATTACTACTCCATACCACCCACGAGCAAACGGTCAAGTAGAAAGCAACAATAAAATAATAGAAGTAATCTTGACAAAAACCATTGCATCACATAGACGCGATTGGGCTGCAAGATTACCAGAAGCCTTGTGGGCTTACAGAACAACATGGAGAAGCACTATTGGCTATTCACCATACCAATTGGTATTCAGAAAGGAACCCATTTTTCCCATAGAATTCGAAATCCAAACATTGCGAACAGCACAAGAAGTTGGTCTAGATCTAAACGAGGCACAGATTAATAGATTATAGCAGATCAATGAGCTAGATGAGATCAGGCTCTCTGCCCTTCAACATACTGCATTAATCCAACAGCAGCGAGCTAAATGGCATGACGCTCTCATTAAAAAGAAAGTCTTCCGCGAAAGAGATTCAGCGCTCTTATACGATTCCAGGTTTCAGGATTTTCCCAGGAAGCTTTAGACTCATTGGCTAGGGCCATACGAAATCCAGAAGGTACATGATAATGGCACCCTTACCCTAATCACCAATGACGGATCTGGACATACCTTCAAGGCAAACTGCCACTGAGTTCGACTATACCGCAAACCACTTACTCGGGAATCCTTCTACCAGCAACTCCATGAAGATTCCAACATGCAAATTTTGGTGGAGGAAGAGAAATCTTCCTCACCTCTGGTTCATTAAAGTGATTTAACTGTTTTTACATTTTGTACATAATTCTTTTGCTTTGTTAGCATAAATTATTCTCTGTACATATTTTTTTGCACTTTGCTGTTCCTTTTCAAAGAATCAGCAATTCTATTGTTTTTGTTGTTCCTTTTAGAAGGAACAACACCTTCACTATCTTGTTGATTCCTTTCTTTCAGCTTGCATTTTTCTGTTGTTCCTTTTTCAAAAGGGACAACACTGTTGTTTTTGCTGTTCCTTTTCCAAAGGAACAACATTTGTGTGTACTTTTGTTTTTATGTTGTTCCTTTTCCAAAGGAACAGCACTTTCGTTTTGTTGTTCCTCTTCCGAAAGAACAACACTTTTTGTATTCGTTGTTTCTTTTTCACTTTGTTGTTCATTTTCCAAAGGAACAACACTTTTGGTCTTTGTTGTTCCTTTTCCAAAGGAACGGCACTTTTGGTTTCTGTTGTTCCTTTTCAAAGGAATGGCACTTGCGTTTTTTGTTGTTCCTTTTCCAAAGGAACGACACTTGCGTTTCTTGTTGTTCCTTTTCAAAAGGAACAGCACTTGCGTTTTTTGCTGTTCCTTTTCCAAAGGAACAACACTTTTGGTTTCTGCTATTCCTTTTCCAAAGCAATGGCACTTTTGTTTTTGCTGTTCCTTTTCCAAAGGAACGACACTTTTTGGTTTTTTTTTGTTCCTTTTCCAAAGGAACGGCACTGGTGTTTTTTGTTGTTCCTTTTCCAAAGGAACAGCACTTTTGGTTTTTGCTGGAACAGCGCTGGCGTTTTTTTGTTGTTCCTTCTCCAAAGGAACGACAATGGCATTTTCTGTTGTTCCTTTTTCAAAGGAACGGCACCTGTACTTTTTGCTCTTCCTTCTTGAAATAACAACATTCTCGTATTCCTTTTATTGATGCTTGTTCTCCTTGTTGTTCCAATTAAAGGACAGTTGTTCTTCTTCTCAATATATTATAATTTTGATTTTTGGAGCACAATTATACACTTATGCAATGGATACAAAACTAGAGCATACTGAAATCAGTAAATCATATGAAAATCGCTATTTTTACAGGAAATTGATTTGAATTGATAAGAGGAAAGAAGAAAGGACACAATTATCCATCACTTTTGTTGTCATTATCCTACTAATACTAATATGATTGCTTATCTTTATCATGGTGGTTCTTTTTTTTTAATTCCCATAATCTTCTTTCATCATTATTAAGGAATAAGAACAAGGGGTATATTTTTCTATTGAGATGTTAAGACTTCTTCCACCATTCCTACTCTTAAGGAGTGTTGAACCACCCTTTGTGTATACATAGGAAAGTACTTTATAAAAAGAAAAAATAAAAGAAAAAAATAAAAAAATAAAATAAAAAATGATTATATAACTTATGGGTTGTCAAATGCAAGATAGGGGGTCTCATCAAGAGCCAACCTACCATGATCATAAGGAAGAAATTGAAGTGGCATTCCCACTATGGCCACCACACCAGGGATATGATCCAAGAGGCACATCAGAAAAAATAAAGAGTCCTTGGAACAAGAGGTCTCATCACGAGCCGGCCTGCCCACCTTTCACTCCTTCCTGGTGAATGGCATTATGGTTTAACTGGTTACCAAGCCAGCATAATGGCCTCCATTTTGACATTGTACAACACTTCCTAAGCATACACAAAGGATCATGGTTCCATGGGTGAAACAAACAACTCTGTCAAGGTTATGGACACCTGTCAGCAGCAGAGCTCTGTTAATGGTATTGAAGTCACATTCCTTATACACCAATAGTAATCATTAACACCCTTCTTTGTCTTATACCTTTGTAATATGTCACATGAGATTATGTATATCATTTCCCCGAACCATTAAACACATGAAAATCTATTACAACCAATCATGATAGAAAAATTTGATAATGACCACATCAGACTTTTTGTGCACGTCAGTTGTCCTATCCTCCTAGCCTCGCATCATATCATAGCATTCTCTTATTTGTTAAGTGATCCCTATAAACCTCGATTTCGGCAATCTGCTCCTTTTGTAAAACATGACATTTCGGCATACGATGTTCCTTTATGACTCTGTACTATGGCAAGATGGCACGTCGCTCCCTCATTTGACGGCTGAGGACGGCCTATCACATTGCATGGGGGAGGCAAGTGACCTCATAATTTACTGGTATACGTGTCAGACTGTTATTCGGAAAACTATTTACTTGGAAATAGCAAGGCTCAACAGTATATTGTTTTTCAATCTGCATGGCTTGTTGTTCCTAAGCCATTTCTGTATTATGCTCTGTAGCAATTAGTAAGTAACCCGGGATTTGAGCGAGCCCTACTGTTTCGTTATTTCCTCTGTATTTCTAACAATTTGAATAGCCTACTGTTCTATTTCCGTCTCTACGTTTTTACAGTGAGCTAAAGCATGGGAGGAAGATCAATTCGAAGAGAACCTCAGGTATTGATAGTTTCTGATGCTGCATGGGAAATCCTGGCAAGGGCAGGATGGCTAGTTTATCTTAATCGTTTACAGGAACCCAACGAGACCGTAGCAATAGAATTCTTGCAGAACTTGCAAGAATATCACTCCATAGTAAGGGGGAGACACATAACAGTCACCGATGACATAATTTCAGAGGTCTTAAGACTGCCAGCCACTGGACCTGTGTGGACTCTAAAGAAGGAGAGACTGCGAAAGATCATGAAGATCTTCCAAGATGAAGGCCAGAACCTGACAGTCAGAGGAAAGGGAGTCCTACCAGCAACATTGGGTGAGTCGTGGGTAGAATTGGCGAAGATCATCCAGAGCTACATCACCTGTGAAGGCAGGAAGGACGTGGTAAGACCACGACACCTTAAACTCTTAGTTGTATTAAAAGATAAATGCTCTGTGAACTTACCTGAATTATTAAATTCATTACTTCATGATGTCGCCCGAAGTATGAGGAAATCACAACATGTAGAATCGGTAGTAAGTCACCATGGGATGATACGGCTAATAGTTAGCCACAGTCTTGCTCAGCAACAGAGCAGCTAGGAAGAGCTAATTTCCATGATAGAAGGGGGACTGACTATGCCAGCCCCAAAACGTAAGCATGTTACCAGTACACCAGATAGACCATTGAAATGGAGGAAATCAGTCAGATTGGCATGGATTAGAGGGAGGCTGGAAAATTCCCAAGGGGATACTAGCCAACCAGTAGAGATAGACGATTCAGGGGATGAGAAACCCCTGCAATTGGAAGGAGAAGAGAATGAGAAAGGATTGGAAGGAAATCAGGAAGGAGAAATGGAGGAAGAGGTCGAGCAGCCTGGGCAGGAGGAGGTAGAAACAGAGCAACACGAAGATAGTCCATTGCAAAATCCATTGCAAGAGGATGAGTTGGCCAAAATTCTAGCCAATATGGGTGAATATGCCCAACCTCTCAGCCCGCTAGGCCTCCATATTGAGGAAGAACCAAAAGAGCATTCTGCTCAGGACAAAAATGCACCCGAGGAATTACGCGACAAGGAAGTAGAAGAAGAGAATCATCCTGTTCATGATGAAGGTATGACAGGAGAAAAAAGTGATACAGAGGAGGAACAATATGTTCCCAGCCAGACCACACCGGAAGAATTCCAGGAAGAAGAAGGGGTGGAAAAAGAAGTCACCCAGGAAATAACAGAGCCAGCTAGGGTTTTTACTCCGAAGAAACCTAAACAAAATAGCGAAGGAGCACCCCAAGAAGAAAACCAGGGAATTGGCCAAGGTGACAGCCCAGGCCCGACTAAACAGACAACTGTTCTTTCCAAGGAAACAGAAGAAATTAGAAGACTATGAAAAGAACAACAAAGATTGTTGAATGTGATAGCACGACTTTGACAACAAATCAGGGTTTTGAAAATGACAAAGAGAACAAAAAGGACTTCGGGGGTAAGACATGCCACCACTCCAGTGAGACCCCCCAAGAAAAAGGTTCGGAGGACCCATGTCCACCCTGCTATTCAAAACCCTGATGAAGAACAGTCTGTTGTTCAAAACACTGTTGAAGAACAGTTTGCC
Source organism: Pinus tabuliformis (assembly GCA_031772625.1). NCBI lineage: Eukaryota > Viridiplantae > Streptophyta > Pinopsida > Pinales > Pinaceae > Pinus > Pinus tabuliformis. The sequence continues at coordinate 126,826,342 of CM062820.1, read as the reverse complement.
GTTCAAAACCCTGTTGAAGTGCAGACTTCCGTTCAAAAGAAAAAGGAACAGCATTCAATTGTTGCTCATGTTGAAGTGCAAACAGATGATATATCAGCCTGTGACAAAAAAGTTTAGACAGAGGCATAGTCCTCTGAGGGAATGCAAACTATAAACATGAGGCGACGCAAGAAGAAGATTCAAGTAAATATTCCACTTGCCACTACTACGTGGGACAGTGATCCGAGGACAATACCCTATTGAAAATGCAACAAGATGATGGAGCTTAGTGAAAAGAAGTCGCCTTCACTAAGTGGGCCCGCAAGCTATTTTTGGCACAAAGTCTATTTTTAGACTATGTCTATTTTTAGACATATGGATCATGGTCTATGAGTTGCACGATGCTATTTGTGGATGATTGATCATGTTGGTAAAAATAGATGGACTTCTATTTTTAGAAATATGGGCAGAGTCTATTTTTAGACTGTCAGGCTAAAAATAGAACATTCGAATATTATTAGCCCATAATAATATTTGGACTATAAACATTATCTTATCCTCTTGGAGCACTTCAGTTCGAGCTACGAATGTGGCACATGCAACTGCCAGAAGGAGATACGCTTTTCTTATGGGTCAGTTGAGCTATTGCATGATGGACTTCAGTTAGAACTCAAGTAATTGAGTTTGGTGGAGTTGATTGAGGAGTTGATGGAGTTGTGTTCAGTTTCACTTAGTTGAACTAGTTGTATTTAGTCTAACTGCAGAATACACTAGTGATGAGTGATGTGAATTAATTATTAATTAATTCACTAATTATTAACTCATAAAGCAACTAAAGAATACATTAGTTAACTCAGTGCATGGACAGTTCAATGGAGACAGGTGTTAGAGGTGGAGACTACTATCAATTGTGACTATAGTTGTGCATGAGATTTGCACAATCAATGATTGAGATTGCCAATGAGGATTGCGCAGTACAAGCCAAGGAAAACGAGCTTGGATCATTCCTATTCTTGTTTTTGGATTGCGCAGTAGAGGCAGGCAGATAGCGGAGGAGATTTGAACCTGTGACTTGATTTAGATCTGACCTAGTTTGTGTGTAGCAGGTGGAGATAGCACTGAGTACTTGTGAGGAGTATTGTACTATGTATTGTTACATGTTCTCTATCATTATAATATACAGATAGTTGGGGGTTTTCAGCTGTATGCTTTCCCCAGTACATACTGTGTTAATGTGCGCATGCGATTGATGTTTCATTGTTTTTAATTCCACAAAATTGATGATCAACGTAGAGGAGGTTATGTATTATGCATGCATTCCGCAAATAGTGTATAATCAGGATAATCTCTGTGAATAAGTGTTATATTATTCAAAATTTCTACATGGTATCAGAGTAGAGTTGATCATCGGATCTATTATTCAGAAAGTGATTACATTTTATTTCTTCAGGCAAAGTCTGTAATCGGGCCAGGTAGCCTTTGGATTCATCCTTCTTTTGGAAGGTGAGATATCCAGTAAAAGCCCATACAGTCAATCTTTGTATGAGAAATACTTTGTTCTCACGAATTTTAGATCAGAAGCGGTTGAGTTTTGAGCTGGTGGAATTTGAATTTGCAGCAGTGTTTTCTTGGTGTCAAAGTTGAAATGTCTTTCAATGGATTGCGATTGGAGTATGCTCTTGAAGGCAGCTCGAACTATATTGCATGGAAAGACAGGATGGAGGCGGTGTTAGATGACAATGGGTTGAAGGATTTCATAGAGGCAGAGGTCCCAAAGCCTACTGATGCTGCTCATGTTGATGCTTGGCAAAAGAAGACAGCAAAGAGTCGAAGGATTCTGTTGGAGGGTGTGAAGGTTCACATTGTATCCAGCCTGCGTGGAAAGGCTTCTCCATACTTGATGTGGAAAGCGTTGACAGATTTATTCCAAAGCAATAACGACCAAAGGAAGTTGGCTTTCAAGGATAAACTCAGAAACATTAAGTGTAAGAAAGGAAACAGTATGCCCAAGTATCTCACGAAGTTCACCCAATGCCGGGATGAGCTGGGAAGTGTGGGGTGACTGTAGATGATGAGGACTTGGTGAGCTTGGCTCTTCTTGGTCTTCCAAAGAGTTGGCATTCCTATCAGGACTCTATCAATGGTCGGGAGAAATTGCCAGGATGGAAAAGACTTTGGTCAAATCTTGTGCAAGAGGAAAGATCAGGAGGAATACCAGGGACGGATCTTCATCAAAGGCACCTGATGAAGAAAATTGCGCTTTGGCTGCCAAAGCAAAGAAGGGGAAGAACAAGAAAGCTTCTCATTCCAGTGGAAAAGGCAAGAAGCAAGACATGTCCAAGGTGAAGTGTTTTCACTGTCACCAGCACGGACATTATGCCACAAATTGTCCGCAGAAGAAGAAAAATAAGCAAGCTACTGGATCTGCAGCGGGAGAGGCCTTAGCCTCGCAGTTTGAGCTGGATTTTTTGTTGATCGCATGCTTGGTATCAAGTGTGATGGGATCGGTATGGTTCTTGGGCAATGGTGCGTCTTTTCACATGACAGGAGATCGAGATTTGTTTTCTGATCTGGATGAGAAAGATCTTGGAGTGCACATCGACATGGGCGATGATGGTAGATACAGTGCGACCGGTATCGGTACCATTTCCTTTGAGAGGGAGTATAGTAAACCCTTCGTATTGAAGGAAGTGATGCATGTTCCAGGATTGAAGAAGAATCTTATCTCTGTGGCGATGTTAGAAGACAAGGGATGTGATGTTGTTTTCAGCGAGGGAAAGGCTTTCCTGCACAGTAAGACAACTGGAGAAACCCGGAAGATAGGGGTTCGAGTCAGGAACCTTTATCAGTTTCATGTAGATGGTTGCACAGCGATGGAATGCAAGGAAGAAGGATTGGTGAGCCAAGATGATGGCGAGCTGTGGCACGGGAGATTGGGCCACCTTCACCATGGAGCCTTGAAGATACTGCAACAGATTACTACTGGGCTTCCTAAAGGCACTCTTGCTCAGTCAGATCAGTGCAAGGGGTGTACTTTGGGAAAATTTGTGAAATCCACCTTTCACGAGAAGGATAGTCACGCCACGACGATCCTTGAGAGAATTCACACAGACGTGTGTGGACCTTTCTCAGTAGCTTCGACAGCAAAACACAGGTACTATGTGATCTTTGTTGATGATTTCTCTCAAAAGTGTTGGATCTTCTTCATGCAGAAGAAGAGCGAGACATACTCAAAGTTCTGTGAGTTCAAAGCACTGGTCAAGAAGGAATCGGGGAAGAAGGTGAAGGCTCTTAGGAGTGACAATGATGGTGAATTCATCTCTGGCGAGTTCAAGGACTTCTGCAGCGCAGAAGGGATTCGAAGAGAGCTCATAGCTCCCCATAACCCACAGCAGAACGGGGTTGCTGAGCCAAAGAACAGAACGATCCTGGGTGTTGCACGGGCGATGTTGCATGATCAAGGCCTACACCTTCACTTATGGGCGGAGGCATGCAATACTGCAATATATGTGCAGAACCGTTGTCCTCACAAGATACTTGGCATGAGTACACCCGAGGAGGCTTATCCTGGTAAGAGGCCTGATATTTCCCATTTGAGGATTTTTGGTTCTAATGTTTACATGCATGTGATGAAGGATGCCAGGAAGAAGCTGGAACCAACTGCAGAAGTTCGGATATTTGTGGGGTACACTGATACGCCCCACAACTATCGTGTGTATTTGCTAGACAGTCGCAAGACTGTTGTGCGACGGGATATAAAATTTCAGGAGGAGAAAGCCATGAAGTGTTCACTTGAGAGGGAGCCACACTTGCATGCAGATGAGGAGCTATTAGTTCCTAAGGATGAGCTTCAGGACGTGGATCAACCACAAGATAAATTTCATGGAGTGGAACATACCACTCATGCAACGCCAACCATCAGAGGGTGAAAGCGCACTACAGAAGCTGAGCGACTGGATCAAGATGCAGAGAAGGTTGTAGGACCACCTACAGGACAGCGCAGACAGAGACAGTCACCTGATCGGTACACTGGATACATGGCTCTTGTGAGCAAATGTGTCGTGACTGAGCCATCCTCTTTCGAGGAAGCTGTGGAGGACCTCGCATGGGTAGATGCCATGGTGGAAGAGTATGATTCGATTGTCAGAAACAGTGCATGGGAGATTGTCCCAAGACCGGAGGGGAAATCAGTGGTGGGTTTGAGATGGATCTACAAAGTGAAGCAGGCAGCTGACGGGAGTGTGGAGAAGTACAAGGCACGATTTGTTGCCTGAGGCTTTTCACAGATAGAGGGGATCGATTATGAGGAGACTTTTGCACCTGTCGCAAGGTATTCTTCCATACGGACGATTCTTTCTCTCTCAGCGCAGATGGGGTGGCACATTCATTAGATGGATGTGAATACTGCGTTCCTCAAAGGAGTCATTGAGGAGGAGGTGTACATAGAGCAGCCCGAAGGTTTCGAGATCTTCAGCAGCGAGTCGCATGTGTGCAGGCTCAAGAGAGCGATGTATGGGTTGAAACAAGCACCGCGTGCTTGGTACACATGGATAGACAGTTATCTCATCGGACTTGGATTCTCCAAGAGTGAGGCGGATCCTAACCTATACGAGATTGTGGTGGAGGGTAAGTTGCTTATCATTGTACTTTATGTAGATGATTTGATTTTGACGGGAGATGCGTTGTTGATACTTTCATGCAAGGATGATCTTGCTAGAGAGTTTGAGATGAAGGACTTGGGCCTCCTTCATTATTTCCTGGTATTGGAAATTTGGCAGCGAAGTGATGGACTATTTGTTTCTCAGGGTAAGTATCCTCGGGAGACACTGGAGAATTTCAACATGCATGGTTGCAAGCCTGTTGATACTCCTCTTCTTGGATGTTGGAGGAAGGAGGATGCTACTTCAGCGGAGGTAGTGGATGCCACTGTTTATCGATAGTTGGTGGGGTCGCTTATGTATCTGGTCAATACACGACCCGATATATGCTATGATGTTAACCAACTTTCACAAGCTATGGTTAAGCCAACCAAGCTCTTCTGGAAGGCAGGCAAGCATGTATTGCATTATCTCAGAGGCACATCGGCATATGGATTGTGGTACAGACAGGAGGATGAGGTGAAGCTATGTGGCTTCACGGATGCAGATTGGGCAAGGAGCCCAACGAACAGAAAGAGCACATCTGGAGGGATCTTCAGTATTGGGTCGACAGCAGTTTCTTGTTACAGCAGGAAGCAGAGATCCGTGGCACTCAGTTCAGCAGAGGCCAAGTATATGGCAGCAAGTTTGGTTGCATGCGAGGCTATATGGATGAGGAAGATTCTGGTCGAGTTGTTCGGGTCACACTTGGAGCCTACAGAGATTTATTGTGATAACCAAAGTTGCATTAAACTCTCGGCTAATCTAGTATTTCATGATAGATCCAAGCACATTGACATCAGGTACCATCATATCATAGATTGTGTGTAGCAAAGAATCATGTTACTTTCATACATTCCCACGAAGGATCAGGATGCTGATATCTTGACAAAGGTGCTCACCAGGAGCAAATTCAAATACCACCGAGGCAGGATAGGGGTTGCAAATAATCCATATCTTGTTGATAGGGAGTGTTTAAAAAGCAACAAGATGATGGAGCTTAGTGAAAAGAAGTCGCCTTCACTAAGGGGGCCCGCAGGCTATTTTTGGCGCAAAGTCTATTTTTAGACTATGTCTATTTTTAGACATATGGATCATGGTCTATGAGTTGCACGATGCTATTTGTGGATGATTGGTCATGTTGGTACAAATAGATGGACTTCTATTTTTAGACATATGGGCGGAGTCTATTTTTAGACTACCAGGCTAAAAATAGGACAGTCGAATATTATTAGCCCATAATAATATATTTGGACTATAAACATTATCTTATCCTCTTGGAGCACTTCAGTTCGAGCTACGGATGTGGCACATGCAACTTCCAGAAGGAAATACACTTTTCTTATGGGTCGATTGAGCTATTGCATGATGGACTTCAGTTAGAACTCAAGTGATTGAGTTTGGTGGAGTTGATTGAGGAGTTGATGGAGTTGTGTTCAGTTTGACTTAGTTGAACTAGTTGTATTTAGTCTAACTGCAGAATACACTAGTGATGAGTGATGTGAATTAATTATTAATTAATTCACTAATTATTAACTCATAAAGCAACTAAAGAATACATCAGTTAACTCAGTGCATGGACAGTTCAGTGGAGACAGGTGTTAGAGGTGGAGACTACTATCAGTTGTGACTATAGTTGTGCATGAGATTTGCATAATCAATGATTGATATTGCCAATGAGGTTTGCGCAGCACAAGCCAAGGAAAACGAGCTTGGATCATTCCTATTCTTGTTTTTGGATTGTGCAGTAGAGGCAGGCAGACAGTGGAAGAGATTTGAACCTGTGACTTGATTCAGATCTGAGCTAGTTTGTGTGTAGCAAGTGGAGATAGTACTGAGTACTTGTGAGGAGTATTGTACTATTTATTGTTACATGTTCTCTATCATTATAATATACAAATAGTTGGGGGTTTTCAGTTGTATGCTTTCCCCAGTACATACTGTGTTAATGTGCGCATGCGATTGATGTTTCATTGTTTTTAATTCTGCAAAATTGAAGATCAACGTAGAGGAGGTTATGTATTATGTATGCATTCCACAAATTGTGTATAATCGGGATAATCTCTGTGAATAAGTGTTATATTATTCAAAATTTCTACATAACCCTACAAGAGGGTTTGATGCAAGCTCAGCAAGCAGTAGAAAAACTCATAGAACAAACGGTTTCTCGAGAGAGGTATGAAGAATTACAACAACAGCTAAGGAATGTCAATCTATCTGAAATCTAGGCTTTTGAAGGATGGTGAAAGGAAGAAGAGAAAATCGCAAAGGTAACTCATAGGTTAGATGTAGTTATCAAGTAGATGCATACCTTATGCTCTTTGTACACTGACGTCCTAGCATGTAGAGCCCATGCTAAGAATTATGCCTTGTTTTTAATGGAACGATATTTGCAATTGAAAATTAAGGTTGTCAAAGCAGGAGCCCCTATACAAATTAATGCTATTGATGATTTTATAAATTGTTGTAAGCACTATGGAGTGAAGGTTCAAATACTACTGTGTGAATTTTATCTGCACGACCTCGTGTTAGATCAAGAGACAGAGCAGAACCCCCGCCCTTTCATTGGGGATATCCAACTGCAGGCATTTGTTTCATTTGGGGTGAATCAAATCAAATGGCTTAAAGCCTATAATTCCTTCCAAAGACAAGAAAACGAATTAGAATTATGGGTAAGAGCTGAGCCTAGAGATCCATTACAGTTATGGAATAAACATAGGAGTCTCATGAGAACTTCGGGCGTGATTGAAGCATTAGGACCCATTCATACAGCAATCAATCGGCAAGGGATAGAATACTTCTTTACCATTAAGGACCTTGCCATTGCAGCTGCTAAATTTCGATACCAGACCTCTAATCTGAATATCCAACTCAGGGAACCATTTAATTATGAAAACTTTAAGTTAGCCGCTGATCGCTTGAGCCTCTATGGTGAACTTATCTTGAGGGCAGGGCCATCTTGGTTAGGATATAGGTTCAGGAGTCTGATTATTTGGCACCCTACACCTGGGTACCAAGCCCTGTATGAGATGCCTGAGGGCCAGACAAGCCATCTTTTTTAACACCTAGTTAGGCATCATGGTTGTAGACCACCACATGAGATCCCGTCTCCAGCCTACTCTCTCACTGCCTTACATGTCAACTACAATGTTTTCATGAGGGCATGAAAAAGAGTAAGCAGGGGGGTGTGTGGAGTACTGAAGAAGGTATGTTTTATTGATTATTTTGTCATCTTTTCTTTAAAAACTCATAATCCCTTTACATCATGAACTAGGGAAATAATAAGAAAATATGGCAAAATCTATGAGATTTATATGTAACGCAAGATAACTAATAATCGCCATTTTCTTATGCAGGAAAAGGGAAAAACGAAAGATTGTCGTTCCAAAGAAAAAGACAGGGCCAAGTTAACTGTTGTCCCTTTGGCGAGGAACCATATGCAAACAAGGCGATCTAAATTAAAACATATCAGCCAAGGAAAGGAAAAGGAGATATCGACTCGGCGCAAGAAAACAAATGGATAACTCAGAATTAACAGTTTGGCAAATCCCTCAGGATCCTTTGATCCTGAGGGATCGCTGCTTTAACTATTTTTGCATCCTTGATATCTCTGCTTTAGCTGTTATAAAAAGGGGTAGCACTGCTCGCCCGGGGGACGAATGGTTGTTATTTTACTCTTATGTAATTTCCCTTTGTATTTAGAACTTTGATCGTCGACTCTCGTTGAGAAGTGATCCACTATAACTTTGTTTGGATGCTTTAATATAAATCTGGTTGCTGCTCCATCTTTGATCCTGGAATAATCTCAAGCAGTGTATCCGTGGAGGCTAAGTGCCCAGCCCTGGTGGAACACTTGCTCTTATACCATTATCTTTAATTCATGCGTGGTTTTTATTATCAGCTTTGATCGGTAATCTAGTGTGTTTTGTTATTTTATATCGCAGCTCTGTTATATTTACAATATCGTTCTCTGTAACAGGAATATTGTATTGTTCATTTTGATTTTATAACGCATTGTTGTTCCTTTAATCATTGATGTAACATTATTGTTCTTTACAGAATGTTATTGTTGTTCAATTACAGAGTAACTGGGCTGTAATATCCTTAAGTTGGTATCACTGTATTCATCTATGGTTTATACTTAATTACGATTGTTGTTCAATTGACATTGTTGTTCCATTATGAATTGCGATCGTTATCCTTTATAACTGAGATTAATATTTGTGGTATCAGAGTCAGATTACTGTTTTTCCCAATATCAACGTGTGTTGTGTGTGTTATTTTTTTCGGTTTACTGTACATTCACAATTGGCTCTAAGCGTTGTTCTATATTTCATTGCTAATTGGTTGTCGTTCCATTTCTATTTGCTGACCGATTTATTCTTAGAGTAAGGATTGCTCTCTGATTTCTGTAGGATACGATTGCTGCCTTTATTTCCTTAGAGTAAGGTTTCGTTGTTTATCAAGACTAGTTTCTGTTCCATTTCCTAGTTGTTGTTTCAATTATAGTTGTTGTTCCATTTCCTGTTATTAACATTGCCATTGTGTTGAACAACCTGAAACTGTAGTGAGCATTGACATTCGTTGTCTAGTTCCCAGGTTGATGATCTGTTCCTTGATTGTCTTTAGTCACATCAGTTTACAGAGGGATGAGTTATTGTTACTGTACCCTTGACTGATAATTTACTTAGTCTTCTGAATGCATGATTTAAGTCTTAAAGTGCTTTACTGTAAGTAGATCTCATTTCAAGCATCCGTTTACTCTTGTATTTTCTTGAGCACTATACTACTAGCATTACTCTGACAAATGACCGCCTCAAACTGAGTACACTCTTTGAGATAACAAATCGTTCCTGGATTGATAAGTTAATGTGAGGTAAATAGAGGTGAAAAGACCCTTTTTACGGTTCGACAGTACTCTCTCTACTGAACTATTGAATAATAATAAGAAGATTTGGTCAAAGGTTTTTCCACACATTGGCATTTTCCCCTGGGATCCGCTAAATATTATGTCATCTTGTCTTGGCTTGTTTTTTGCATATGTTTTATGTTATATCTACATTCACTGTCAATGTGATTATGTTAATGTGATTTCTACTAGAAATAATTGGAAATTGTCATTGAGTTTCTAAAGGAACATTTAAGTAAATTGTGCTAGGCATAGAACATACCATTGTTATCTAAAATTAACATGGTATCAAAGCTTAGGTGAAGACAAATCCCAAGCAAGAGTGAGGAAAATCAATCACTAAGGGAAGTTGTTGAAAAGGACTTGGATGTAATGATGACTACATGTTACTTCAAATCTGAGGACAATATTAAGGAAATATCTGACTATCATGCATGGAAGATGTCTCTAGATTTGACTTTGGAAAAAAATAATGATATGGACTATGTCAAAGGAAGAGTAGTGGGTCCTCCTCCAAATGCATCCATTGCTACACAAACCAAGTACAAAAATGGTGAGGTTAATGCTAAGAAAACTATTTTTGATTTTATTCACAAGCCTTTGGTTGCCTATATTTCTGTTTTGGAAACACCTAAGGAGATGTATGACAAGTTGGTTGGGATGTTCAAAGTAAAAAATGCAAATCAAGTTCTCTTTCTCAAGAACAAGTTGAAAGACATCAAGATGGATAGAGTAGAATCCACTCAATCCTACTTCATGAGGATTACCGAAATCAAGAATGATATCCTATCTATTAGAGAAGTTATTGGTGACAGGGAGCTCACTCTTATTGCCCTTGGATGCATTACAAGAGAACGGTATGTGTTTAACACTACCATCCTCAACAATGAAAAGATTCCAATATTTGATGAATTATTGGCTAGATGCACTCAAGAAAAAATTAGGATGATGGAAGGAGACAAGCCCTCAAATTGAAACAATCATACTGCCTTCTCCACTCATGCTAAAAGGAAGAACAATGTTGGTCCAAGAAGACAAGGTCAAGGGTTCAAGTTGGAATTCAAAGAAGGAATAAAAGGAAGATGCTTCAATTTCAACAGGTTTGGCCACTTCGTTAGAGAGTGTCCTCACAAGAAGGATACTCCGAGAGATGATTACAAAAATAGCAACAACTACAAAGGCAATGGCAATCAAAGGAACAAGTTCGGCGACAAAAGGAAAGCAGAATTCTCCCGTTGCTGGAAATGGAAATGGTCATCCTCCCAAGAAGTCGAGAAACTCCAAGTATAAAGAAGTTAATGTTGTATAAAAGAAAAAAGGATTTTACCTTATTTTTTCCCTCACCATTGTCTCTCCTCCGGACACATTGGATCATTGGTTGATTGATAGTGGTGCCTCAAGGCACTTCACTGGGTACAAAGAGGCTCTCTCAAACTTGATTGAAAAGAAGAATAATATGGATATTATACTTGGGGATAATGCCACTTATCCCATGAAAGGAATTGGGGTTGTCACTGTTCACTTAAAACAAGGTCAAACCCTTCATTTACAAGAAGTGTTGTATGTATCTGATCTGAAAAGAACCTGGTCTCTATTTCTACGATGGAATATAAATGTTTCAAGGTGACATTCGTTGATGGGAAGGTTCGGGTTTGGAAAAGGAACCTGAGAGATGAATCCACTCTTGGATTCAGGGTTGAAGGTGTTTATCAGGTTGGAGGAAGTTTTTTGGGAGAAATGACTTGCGATGCTTCTCTTCAATCTGAATTATGGCACCAAATATTTTCTCACCTTCATTACAAAGTGTTACCTAATGTAAGGAAGATGGTCACAGGTATGCCCAAATTCAACTTAGATCATGAAGGAGTGTGCTAGGGTTGTGCAACTGGAAAACACACAAAGGGACCATTCCCTTCAAGTCAAAGTCAAACAACCAATATTCTTCAATTGGTCCATTCTGATCTATCAAGTATGTTGCACGTAACATCTTTGGGTGGATATTTGTACTATGAAATTTTTGTGGATGAATTCTCTTGCAAAACATGGATCTATTTCTTAAAGAATAAGGACGAAGTGTTCAAATCATTCTTCTCTTTCAAATCCTTGGTCGAGAATCAAACAGGGAAGAAGATCAAAATGTTGAGGATTGATAATGGGACCGAATATGAGTCATATGAATTCAATGACCATTGTAGAGAAGTTGGCATTACGAGGGAGACCACTATTGTATATACTCCTAAACAAAATGGTGTTTCCGAAAGGAAGAATTGAACTATCATAGAAGCCGCATGTGCCATGCTTCATGACCAAGGCCTACCGAAGTTATTATGGGGAGAATATGTGAACACCACTGTGTATGTTCAAAATAGATGCTTGCATCAAGCATTGGACTTCAAGACACCTAGAGAATTTTTCACCGATAAGAAACCTGATGTTTCTCATTTCAGAATTTTTGGTTGTCTTGTACATTTTCATGTGCCGAAAGAGAAAAGAAACAAACTAGATGCATTTGGGAAGAAATAAGTGTTTGTGGGCTACAGTGAAACTTAGAAGGTATATAGAATCTATGTGCCTGGTCAAAGAGAAGTGGAAATAAGTCATGATGTTACCTTCGATGAATATTCTTCCCTTATGAAAGTCCAAGATCTTCCTATCCCTAAGAAGGACAATGATGATGATGTAAGAAAGCAATATGAACCTCCTACTGATAACCCAATGCCCAATGCTGAAGGTCCGGTGGATCCCATTGATCCTCCTCTTAGTGAACCCTCTACTTCAAGAAATAGACCTTTGTGGCTCAAATATACTCTTGAAGATGTTGAGAAACATATTGCACCAAGGGGGACATTTTGCGAAAGCAAGAAGCTGAACAGGTACCAAGGGTACTTAGTTTCCATGAGCACCAATATACAATCTGAGCCATGTACGTTTGAAGAAGTCGTGAAACACCAAGTTTGGAAAGGTGCAATGAACGAGGAATATGAGTTGATTGTGAAGAATGATGTCTAGGATGTGGTTCCTAGACCCAAGGACAAGTATATGGTCACTTCAAAATGGCTTTACAAAATCAAACATGGAGTTGATGGGAGTTCTGAAAAGTTCAAGGCCATGTTCATTTCTCGAGGCTTCTCTCAAAAGAAAGGAGTGGACTATGATGAGATATTTGCACCGGTTTCCGATATACCACCATTTATTCGATCATAGCCCTTGTTGCCTCGCAAGGATGGAGCCTACACCAAATGGATGTCAAAACAACTTTCTTGCATGGTTCATTTAAAGAGGAATTCTATGTAGAACAACCTGAGGTGTTCGAAGTTCAAGATTTTAAGACGCATGTATGCAGGTTGAAACTCCTCTATGGATTGAAGCAATCCCCTAGGGCTTGTTATGAGAGAATTGATAGCTATCTTATGAAGTTGGGATTTACAAGGAGCAATGTTGACCTAAACCTATACTTAAAGGTTAAAAAGGACAAGCCTCTCATTTTGGTCCTTTATGTGGATAATCTATTTCTAACAGTTGATGACCCTCTCATTCATCAATGCAAGAGGGAGTTGGATTCTGAATCAAGATGAAGGACCTAGGACTGATGCACTACTTCCTAGGACTAGAGGTCTGGAAAAATCCAAGTGAGATTTTCCTTTCTCAAGGAAAATATATTGTGAAGCTGCTTGAGAGATGTGGTATGGTCGATTGCAAATTCGTGTCTACTTCGATGGAACTCAACTTCAAGAAGTTGTGTGGAAGTGTTGTTGGGCCTAGATTAGTGAACCCCTCCGAGTATCATCAAATTGTGGGGGCCTTGATGTTCTTGTTCAACTCTTGTCATGACATATGCTTTGTTGTGAACACATTGAGTCAATTTATGGTTGAGCCTCATCATATTCATTAGATTGCTACTAAGAATCTCATGAGATATCTCCGGGGCACAATCCACTATGGTCTTAGATACACTGTCGGGAATTTGAGGCTACATGGATATACAAATGTTGATTGTGCTAGTAGTGTGGTGAATCGTAAGAGAATGTCTGGGTGTTGCTTCTCAGTAGGGCCTGCTTCAATATATTTTATGAGCAGGAAGCTGAAATCGATTTATTTAAGCACCACCGAGGCCGAATACATTGTTGCGAGTATGGCCTGTTGTGAAGCTGTTTGGTTGAGGAAGCTCTTCAATGAGCTATTTGAGAAGGTGCTAGATACCACAATGATATTTTGTGACAACTAGAGTTGGATTCACCTATCAGAGAATCTCGTGTTCCACGACCGCTCCAAGCACATTGATATCAGGTACCACTTTATTCAGGATATGGTACAACAAGGAGAAATAAGGCTCCAACACATCGGGATGGATGTGCCAGTCATAGACATTCTCACAAAGCCTTTGGGGAAGGTCAAATTCTTAACCTTCTGAGAGAGACTTGGATTCGTAGAAAGACCCTCCTATGAGGGTCCTGTATGAGTTGGACATTGAGCTCTGGGAGCTCTTGGGAGCTTGGGTTACTTCTTGGAGCTATGAAAGACCATAGGGTGAGTGGTTCACCTTCCCCTATGATTGCGGATACATGTATGTAGGGTGAGTGGTTCACCTTCCCCTATGATTTACATACGCATAGGATGAGTGGTTCACCTTCTCTTATGGCATATGAGCAGGATGAGTGGTTCATCTTCTCTTGTCGATTCCCTAGCACACATCCTACCCATGGAGTTCGAGACTCATGGGAAGTATCTCTCATCTGGCCAATGAGTTGGGAAAAGTGGTTAGGGACCATGACTAGGATGCATGGTGTTCAACAACTTGATCTGGGATCAAGAACTAACTTTTATCACTGGAGAGTGGTAAGATCTTGTGACTCACTCTCGATCACTTCTTAGTCATTATTACTTCATGGTTCATCAGAGAAGAGAAGTGATGACAAATATGGTACATGATGATAGGATGGCATGATGATGACAGATGGATTGGAAGGTGGATTTCTCCCTAGTTGAAATGGAGTGTTAAAATTGGCAACTAGGGCCAAATTCCACCTTGGGATAGCTCATAAGATGGAGACAATTATTGCATTGGATTCCTATTTTTGAGAGGTCCAATTTTCATATGAAGATCATCTCATTTGGACAACCAGAAATGGAACTTTGAATCTATTCTCTCTCATGCACAAGTTGTCAAGGTCAACCTCAGTCAAATGTAGGCTTAAGGAGCCCATTGGATGTGTTTCCTCACCCTCAATGAATTGTATAAATAGGAATGACCTCTCTCCTCATTTGGACATCAATCACACACATAATTCTTCTCTCTCTCTTCTCTTGATTGGTTCGTACAGCTTGGGTAGCCTCTCTCTCTCTCTCACACTCATGTGTGGCAGGAGGCCGAAAATTTCAAAGACAAGTATTAGTCGAAATTTCAAAGTGCAGATCAATGTTGACCAGGGGTTGTTTGAATGTCTTTGACTGCATTTTTCTAGGCATAATTATGATCCCTTTAGGCTGCATTCTATGGCATAGAAACCAAGGCAATTTAGGTTGTTTGACCTGCATTGACCGCAGCGCTGTTTGACCGCAAGGCTGAATGAACTTTGACTATGGTTGATTGAGTTTTTGTGGACAGCTTTTGGGTTGACTTTAACCCGTCTTGAAGGCCGAATTGGAATGTTTTTTACCGAGCTACTTGGAGGAAGTTTTATGTTGATTTGACCAGCATTGACTTTCTGGTTAGGGCTGCAGATGACTGCTATTGGCTGATGATCTTGACAGGGTTGTTTTGACTGTGTTTTGGGCAAGTGAATTTGATCTACGTACTCTCTATATTGAACTTTTGAATAATAATAAGAAGATTTGATCAAAGGGTTTTCCCCACATTGGGGTTTTTCTGTGGCATCTTCCAAATCTTGTGTCATCATGTCTTGTGTTAGGAAACTAGGACAGAAAATAGAAGAAGATATAGATCAAATACTTCAAAATTAGCCTCTTCGAGGGAACAACCTCCTTTACATTACATAAATGAACAATTCTTGGATGATTCAAATGACAAAACCTCCTTTCTATATATAGGATTCTAAGGGGTCATAATATAATCAGAGTCGACGTAATAATAATAATGTAAGGGCGCAACAATAATAATAGTAGGCTTCTATGGGGCACACTAATAGCAATATGGGGACAACATGGGCACAACAATAACAATAAGGTGTAGAATGACAATAATAATGGGAAAATACACTATTATTATAGGGACGTAACATGCCCCTCTCCTTCAAAAAAGTGTTGTCCTCAACGCTTGAGTAGTTCTGTATGCTTCTATATAAAATTTTCATCCTCCCATGTGGAATCTTCAGCGGTTAAGTTCTTGCACTTGATGAGATACTCTGAAATTGATCGATTTCAGTTCTTTTTTTTGTCACTGCTTTAGGTTCCAATATGATTTTTCCTTCCTCATCAAGTTCTGGCAATATTGTTTTGAATTGGGAGCTTGTCACCTATAAGAGCTTGTCACATATAACCTTCTTTAAGCATGAAACATGGAAAACTGGGTACACTCGGTAAGATGCAGGAAGCTCCAATTTGTATGCCACAGTACAAATCCTTTGCAACACCTTGTATGGACCATAATACTTTGAAGATAATTTATTATTCTTCTTAGCTTGATTGAGAGACATTTGTTTGTGTGGTTGTATTCATAGAAATACCCAGTCACCGACATCAAAAATTCTTTCATTGCGATGTTGATCTGCATGTTGTTTCATTCTATTTTGTGCTAGAGTGAGGTTATCCTTTAAGAGTTGAAGAACTTGTTGTTGATGCTCGATGTGATATTACACTGCATGAACCTTAGAGTTTTCTCTTAAATATGATGTAATGGACGATGGATGATATCCATAAAGTGCCATAAGTGGGGTAATTTTTGCTGCAGTATGGAAGAAAGTGTTATACCACCATTCAGCTAGAGGCAACCACTTGATCCATTATGTCGGTTTATCAATTACAAAGCAACGAAGATATCCTTCCAAACATTTGTTTACTATCTCAGTTTTCCCATCATATTTAGGATGACAAGATGAGCTATGAGCTAACTGAGTACCCAGATAAGAAAATAATTCCTTCCAAAATTTTCTAGTGAAAATGGGATCTCTGTCGCTTACAATAATCTTTGGGTTTCCAGGTAGATTTTGTATTATTTTCATAAATACAGTAGCAATTGTACTAGCTTTAAATGGATGAGATAATGCACAAAAGTGTGCATACTTGGTAATTCTATCAACTACCGCCATGATGACACTCTTTCCTTTGGACTTGGGTAGACCTGTGACAAAATCCATTGAAACCTCCTCCCAACATTGACTTGGAATGGATAAAGATTGTTACAGACCCAGGGTCTTAATTTTTTTAACTTTATTTTGTTGGCAAACCAAACATTCCACCATAAACTTTTGAATATCAAATTTAAGGCCATCCCAAAAAAAATCCTTCTTAACCCTGTGGTAAGTTTTTTAAAAATCTTGAGTGCCCTCCTAATGGAGAGGTGTGCAACTCCAAAAGAATCTTTTGTTTGAGTTGGGAATTCTTACGGAGGTATAAGTGTTCTTTGTACCATAATGAATCATTTTTCCAACTAAATGTGTCAGATGTGTCGGGATCTTGCTGCAACTTTTGGATGAGTTCCCACACTTCTTCATCATTCTTTCATTCATCCCTTGCTTCGTTTATCCAATCTGGTTGGATAATAGAGATGGCACAAAGAAATGCTTCCACATCCTCATCCTTTCTTGAGAGTGCAGCTGCAACAACATTTTGCTTCCATTTTTTGTAGATGATTTGAATGTCATAACCCAACAACTTTGTGACCCATTTTTGTTTCTCTTTTAAATATCATCTTTGTTATAAAAAGTATTTAAGACTATCATGATCTGTTTTTACCTTGAAGTCTCTTCCCATTAGGTAAGGTCATCATTTCTTAAGTGCATGTAGTATTGCCAACATTTCCTTCTTATAAATAGTTTTGTGTAAATACTTTCCTTTGATTTGATGACTTTCAAAAGAAATGGGTCTTCCTTCTTGCATTAAAATAGCACCAATTCCATTTCCTGAGGCATCACACTCCACAATAAAGGTTTTTGTGAAGTCTGGCGTAGCTAAAACTGTTGCTTGGCACATTTCCTGTTTAAGATGTTCAAAGGCCATCGTTGCTTTTGGAGTCCAAGAAAATGCATCTTTCTTTAGTAATGTTGTTATAGGTGCTACTTAATTCTTAACAAACTTGCGATAATACCTTGTCAACCTGAGAAATCGTTTTCATTTTTCTAGGGTCTACCTTAACACCTTCATGAGATACAATATGACCCAGATGTTCCACCTCTTGTACTCCAAAGAAACATTTGGAGGTTTTTTCGTATAATTGTTTCTCCTCCAATAGTTTGAGCACCCTGTCAACATGTTGAACATGATCCTTCCAAGACTTGTTGTAGATTAGTATATCATCAAAAAATACTAACACAAAATTTCTAAGGAAGGGTTTGAAAATGGAATTCATCAAACCTTGAGATGTAGAAGGTGCATTGGTAAGGAAAAAAGGCATGACCAAGAATTCATAATGACCCTCATGAGTTCTAAATGTTGTTTTCGAAATGTCTTCAGTCTTCATTCTGATTTGATGATATCCTGACCGAAGATCCAACTTGGTGAAGTAAATTTCTCCATGTAATTCATCCAATAATTCATTAATGACTGGAATGGAAATTTATCTTTGATAGTGAGCTTGTTGAGCTCCCTATAATCGGACACATATGCCATGATGGATCCTCTTGTGCACCAACACTACTAGAGCAGTGAAAGAACTTTGACTAGGTTGAATTATACTAGCCTCTAGCATTTCTACAGCCATATGTTCAATTTCACTCTTTTGGGCATAGGGATATCTGTAAGGCTTGATGTTTGGAGGAACACTTCCTGGAACCAAATGAATAGCATGGTCATGATCATGAATAGGTGGGATTCCTTTGGGAGTCTCAAATACCTTGGAATGATTGTCCAAGACTTTTTGGAGAATTGGAGAAATATATGATTTTGATGTGGGAACCTCTAGTGAACATAATTGTGCAACAATGCCCCATTATTTTTTCTTTAGAAGATTTGTCATGTTGTTAGAGCTTATTATCTTTCCTGGTCTCTTTGCGATACCCCTTAATTCAACTTCCTTTCCTTCCCGAAAAAATTTCAAGAAAAGTTC
This sequence comes from Pinus tabuliformis, assembly GCA_031772625.1. Classification (NCBI taxonomy): domain Eukaryota; kingdom Viridiplantae; phylum Streptophyta; class Pinopsida; order Pinales; family Pinaceae; genus Pinus; species Pinus tabuliformis. Next base: position 126,807,597 of record CM062820.1, on the reverse strand, counting down.
TTGAAAATTAAAATCTATTGTACCCAAAGATTGTAGTCATTGGACTCCTAGTTCAACATCAACACCACCCATTGGAATGGAAAGCATTAGACTATTCAATACATATTCTCCCATGGATAACTTTATATTGTGGAACTTTCTAGAGCAATTTATGGTTCCTCCATTTGCAACCATCACTTGACACTCTAGTGTTGGATATAGGAAGCAATTCAATTCCTTGGCTATCTTACAATGAATAAAATTATGGGTACTACCTAAATCAATCAACGCTATTACCTTTTTCTTCTTGATATGTCCTTTTATCTTGAGAGTTTGAGCAGTAGTAATTCCTACCAATGTATTACAAGATATGGTCAGATTCATTTCTTCTTTATATAGGGTTGGTTCCTGATGTATATCCTCTTCTTTTGACGTTTCTTATTCCTTTTCTTCCTCCTCTTCACAATCTATGTAAAATAATTTATTCTCAGCACACTTATGACCTTTAGTGTATTTTCTATCACAACTATAACAAAGCCCTTTTTCTCTTTTTTCTTCCAATTGTTGTGGTGTCAACCTTGTAGGTTGTGGAAGGCTAGGGGAAGCAACACTTCCATCTTTATAGTTGTGAGTGGTAGGCTTCCTTGTTGCCATAATTTTTCTTTCAATTTTTCTTGCCAACCTGAATGCCTTCTCCAATGAATCAGGTTCCCAAAGGCAAACCTCATGTTGGATGTTATCCTTTAAAGTCCCTATGAACACATCAATCCTATTCTCCTCTGGAATATCATTTACCCTTATATTCAATTTTTGGAAGTCCTCAATGTGCTCCACCATTGAACCCTTTTGTTTGAGATTTATCAATTGACTAAAGAAGGTTTTGCTCTTTGTATCCTCATAATGTGCTATCATTTCCTCTATAAAAATTGACCAAGTGACATTTTTTTACAAGAGCAAAGTCATCGATACCATACAAACTGATTTGGTTCCAAATATAAAGTTGCAATGTGTACCTTTTGTATGTTTTGCACATTATGGATCCAAATATTGCTCCATCTATAGTATCCATGTTACGGGATCCTTGCCATAAAACTTCCTCATATCAATCTTTGGAACATGGTGGATCTTCGATCCAATGTTAGAATCTATGAAATCATGATTAACATTTCTTTTTTTCTCATCATGAGTTTCATCTAATACCTTTCGCCATTAGGAAGCATTTCCTGTAGCAACCTTGTCAAACCTTCCTTGAAACCTTCCATGTTTAAACCATTCTTAAAATATTCCATATTATCTTTCATGTCATCCATATTAGTTTTCATGTCATTCTTCAATCTTCCATGTTTTATTTTAAGTTATTCTTCAAACCATCCATCTTAGCTTCCATTTAATTTTTGGTTACTCTTTGTGAGAGCGAAAATTGTTGCACTTGGTCTCGTAATTTTGATATATCATGTTGTATTCTTTCTTCTTCTTCATGTGTCATAGTAGAAATTTTGGGTTGCTTATTAGGTGTTTCCATTTTCTTTTTTCGGGGCATTAATTAATGATTATTATGCTTCACTATGCCCTTTCAATCACTTCAAATTATTTTTTCAAACAAAACTTATGCAAATTTTAAAAAAATACACACCTTTTTTCCTCTTTGTAGGAGCTCAATATTGAATCTATTGTATTTCTGTAATTGCGGATCTCCAAGGTCTAAAATTTATTTTTGTAATAGCCCTCTGAGTCCTATTTCCAATCCCACAAGTCTGATCGATATTGGATTCTTCAAGAAAGAGTTATGCCAAATCTCCCACAATGACCTGATTATAGACTAGTTCAGTATAGCAAACTTGTACGAAGTACCATGTGTCACGGTTTTGGCCTTTGGACCTAAAACCATGCCCAACAAACTAAATTTCATCCTCTTTCTATCACTTTTTACCAAATTCAAATATTATGCTCAGAGAGAATGTTATGACGATTTTCCCAAGGTCCCCTATTTGAGATGGAATTCGGGAGCTTGCAAAAACCCTAATTTCCTTGGATCATACATCTGAGAATATAATAAGAAAATATCTGAAATTTGGACGTGACAGTCATCAATATTTCCTCTCAAATGGGTTTTTTTCCAGCTTTTGAATCTTTGTAGAAAAAAATTATAGCAAAAATGCCACAAGGACCTATTTGAAGCAGCGAAACCCTAGAATCCAAAGCTCATATACCAAATGTTAGGAAACCAGCTCACAAAATAGAAGAAGAGACAGATCAAAGACTTCAAAATTAGCCTCTTAGAGGGGGGAACCTCCTTTACATTACATAAATTAACAATTCTTGGATGATTCAAATGAGAAAACCTCATTTCAATATATAGGAGTCTAAGGGGTCACAATATAATCAGAGCTAACATAACAATAATAATGTAAGGGCACAACAATAACAATAAGGGCTACAATGACAATAATAATGGGGGAATGCACTAATATTATAGGGACCTAACATGTTGGCTTGTTTTTTGCATATGTTTTTATGTTCTATATGCATTTGTTGTCAATGTGATGAAGTTAATGTGATTGCTACTTGAAATAATTGGAAATTGTCATTGGGTTGCTAAAGGAACATTGAAGTAAGTTGTGCTAAGCATAAAACATACCATTGTTACCTAAAATTAATATCCATGGACGATTAGGAATAGGGAGTGGTGTGTAGAGCCCCAATTTTCTATTAGTGGGCTTGTAAACTCAACACAACACACACCCCTTTACATATCTCGTTACAAATTTTTTCTTGTGAGGCTAATAACAAAACCTCTGCAAATGACACAATTTTTTCCATACACCAAAATGACCCTACACAAGACAGGTATGTGCCTCTCTAATTTCATGTATTCTTTCACTGGTGGGGATACAAAGTTTTCCAAGGCGTTACAACAGTTTTCCCTACAAATGGTAATTGTCTACCTTTGATCCATGAGTTAGCTTTGCATAAATATCCTTAAAATATTCATCAACAACATATTGTTCAGCATAACTTTCAAAATATAAAGAAGCATTTTGCAAAAATATAGATGCAGAAATAGGAGGAAGAGAGAGCATAATTTCCACTTTGTTGCTAGTGCTCTTCTTGTATTTTATTACCATATGACACTGTTGAAGAAACTTCATCCATCTGAAATGATGTGTCTGTTGAAGCTTGGTCTGTGAATGGAAGTACTGCAAGGGCTGGTGATCTGTGTGAATGATGGTCTCCTTGCCAATCAAATAGTGCTTCCACTTCTTCACGCTTTAGACCAAGGCATACAACTCCTTGTCATAGTTCACAATAGCTTGGGAGAATGTCTCTAAATGGTAACATACAGGTTTCCTTTGCTGCATCAATATGGCTCCCATGGCATACCCAATGGCATCTGTTTCAATTTCAAAAGGATGTTGGAGGTCCGGTAAGGCCAAAATTGGTGCAGTACTGATCTTCTATTTCAGTGTATCAAATCCTTTTTGTTTCTTTCCTCCCTACTGAAAGGTCTTCTTCACACTCATCAAAGCATGCAAGGGGGATGCAATGATGGATAAGTTGGCAATAAATCTTCTCCAATTTTGTATTGCACCCAAAAAGCTACGAAACTTTGTAACATTGATGGTTTTAGGCCACTTTACAATCATATCAACTTTAGAAAGAACTATTTTTAATTATCCACCTCCAACAATGTGACCCAAGTAAACCAAAGAGGTCTTACTAAATTCACACTAAGACATTTTGACATACAATTTTTCTTTTTGCAAAACATCAAGCACCTTTTTAACGTGACTCACATGATCTTCCCAAGTTTTACTGAAAACAAGAATGTCATCAAGATACACAAATACAAAATCATCAAAAAAAGGTCTGAAAAAGTCATTCATCACCGTCATGAACGTGGTCAGAGCTTTGCACATCCTGAATGGCGTTACCAACCATTCAAACAACCCATGTTTCATCTTCAATGTAGTCTTACATACATCATGTTTTGTAATCTTGCCCTGATGATAGCCACTGCACAAGTCGAGTTTTGTGAAATAGACAGCGTTTTTCAATTGATCTAATAAATATTCAATTCGAGGGAGAGGGTACCAATTCTTCACCATTATTTTTTTGAGTGCCCTGTAGTCCATGCACATCCTCCATGTGCCATCCTTCTTTAGAACCAACACGATGGATGAGTTGCATGGAGAAGAACTTGTCCTTATGACTCCTTGGTTTAGCAATTCCTCATGCAATCCGCATCAAGAAAACCTGCTCTGATACCAAACTAGATCCATGTCTTTTACTTCAAGGGTGCATATAGAATTCCATTTAAAAGAGCATGTAACCATATAATGCATACACATGAAAGAAGCGGAAATAAAAAGAAACCATGGGAACAAAGGCACAATAACAAGTTGATAATGGAGTTCACCTAGTGTGGGTTACGTCTTCAAGCCATGCTCAATGTGGGGAGGTTTCTTTCATTAATCTACAGCAAAATCATTAGTGGAATTTTGTCTAAAATGGGCCTCCTAGGAAAAATGTATAACCAAAATAAAATTTATAATAACCAATAGGATTCAAGATGATGATGTCAACCATGGGGGATGATTCACCATTTTTGGAGTAAAAAAGTAAAAAGATTAAAAAATAATAAAATACTAAAACTACTATTTCAACTTGTATTTTCAACTTATCTCCATAAGGTTTTACTCAAATTTCGAGTGGGAGTACTTGTTGGATGCAAAATTTAATTCTTCATCCAAGGAGGGCCCATGTTGCATGCTTTCGATGGACCTTGCTACATGAAAAATGAGAAATACATGAAAAAACGTTATTGCAATCACATTTTTCATGTATTTCTCATTTTTCGTGTAGTAGGGTCCATCGAAAGTATGAAACATGGGTACTCCTTGGATGAGGAATCAAATTTTGCATCCAACGAGTGTTTATGCTCGAATTTGAGTAAACCCATAGGGAGATAAGTTGAAAATATGAGTTGAAAAAATAGTTTTTATTTTTTCCCTCTAAAATTTGATGATGTAAATCTTATTTTATTATTTCCACTATTATTTTGTAATTTCCTTAGGAAGCCTATTTTAGACCTCAAAATTCCCCTAATGCAAATTATATGCAATTACAAAATGACACCTTATACCTCCACTTTTAGGGATGTCCTGAAAATGTAGACCTTTGCTAAAGAAACAGACTGCACCGTTGAGTTCGTGGCGAAAATCATAAAAAATAACTATAAATTTGACCCTGTTCTATGTCGGTGACCTCTGGGGCTCTAGGGAATCTTTTATATTCCTTGCAAGATTCTTTGTAGAATATTCTCCCAAGATTCCAAGGAATATTTCTTGAAAGTCGTGACAGGAAAGGGAACAATTTCCACTTGGGGTTCTACAGGTGTTGTCAAGGTTGCATTGGTGTGTTATGCTCCCTTCCCATCCTGACGTGAATGAGCGGCTTAAATATATGGTGGCAGTGCTTTGGAATCAACGGCCAACTTGGCCCTGTGGTTAGTTGAACTATGTTAAGTCGTTTCTAGGTCAGAGGTCGCAAGTTCGGCACTCAGACCAGCACCTGTTACATATAATTTTAGCATAAAAAAAAATTAACAGACAGCTTGTCGTTTTGCGGTTTTGTGGTATGTCGTTTGGTTGGAAATTTATGTTAACACCACTGGTGGACCGGTCGGGACCACACCAAGCGGGTTCGACACCCGTCGGTGTTTAATATAATATATATTAGTTAACCACCCAGGTTGACCAATGGGATTTGACCGCCTGCTGGCCGGCAGTTGTATTTTTTTTTATTATTATTATAATTGGACCACCGGCCTTTTGATTCCCCGCTGAATTTTTAGGGTCACTGGAAAAATTAGTCAAGAGACAATTTCATCGCCGCCAACCACTGAAAAGGTGCAAACTGTCACATTCTTAAGAAATTGACCGGCTACTGAGTTGGTACCACGTGGCACATTCTGATTTGTTTGTGTTGTCAACTAGGCCTCTGACTGAGTTGCTAACATCACCTGCGACATGTCATCTCTCGATTGGCTACCTATCGACCATACTACCAAGTCATCATGCTGACATCATCATCTGTATGGATGATGTTAGCATCTGTAATGTTGACATCAACACCAAATGTCATCCTGTGGGTCCTACCTATAAAAAAAATTGTTGTTCCTAAAAAACTTTAGCGGGCCATAACTTTCTCATATGATGTCGGATTGAGGTGACGTTTGAGTAGTTGGATTCAAAATGACAAGCTCTTAAATTTGAGATTGGTTTTTCTACATTTCGAGGACTTCTAAAATTTTGCCTTTTAGGATCCTCCTAGATCACATACCCCACCCAGGTGTTCACTGGGTATGTCCTTCTAGAACTATTCTCATCTTGGATTCCTAATCCTCAAAGAATATTGATCCTCTTCTAGTACTCTTATCTTGGATGCCCTAACTCATCCTCAAAGAGTATAAGATGCCAGATGCTTACTCAATCCTCCATTCTTTCTTCACAATATGAAGACAAGAATGACGTGTTTGTCTCTCCCCCTCAACTTGGGAAGATATACCCATTCCTATAAAAGGAATGTACCCAAGCTCCCTCTTATTCAGGGACTTGTCCAAGCTCCCTCTTAATCAGGGACTTGTTACAAACAACAACTCTTAGCTTCTTTGGTTGAGATCATGGTACTGACAAACACCTGTAGGACTCCTATTTTCGATGTCTTGAAGTACATTCTCTTCATTATGGAGTCTTCATCTTTCGTTGGGAATTGGCCATCCATCACTTTCCTTCTTGAACCATATCAGTCATGTCATCCTTCTTTTCATCAGAAAGTGATCTTCTATTCCACATCTGGATTTTATTTATACAACTACCTCCTCCAAGTCATGTTTTCTTTTAGGATCTTCCATCCAACCACATGAGTGCTAGTTGTAGGTGACATATACGACCCTCTTTTCAGTAGCCCTATATCAACCCATCCATATGTTCAAAAATAAAAAATTATTATCAAATCAAAGTTACATGTTGTGATGGCCTTTCATCATGACATATGTTTTCTTGCAACATCAACATCCTACACATTCATAAACACATGTCCAATAATTTCAATGTCAAGGGTTTCCTTTCTTTACAAACCTTATCAGGGTCTTCATACCTTCTCTATGGAGATGTCATGGCCAATTCTTCTATTCATTGGATGTTGATTTCCTTTTACGTGACCATAGTTACATCTTTCATGATCCCTTATTTATTTCTTCACATATTTCTCCCCATAAACTTTCCATCCATAGTTCCTTCATCTTTTTCTACTACCTCATATTCCATATGAGGACATATTATGTTTATTTCATTTTGTTAATATTTGAACCATGCTTTCATCCATCTTTCCAAATAAAGAGATCTTTTCTTTAATAATGCTCATGAGGTGTAGAATTCACCCATGCTAACTATATGATGACATGGCTTAATCTATAAAATATATACATATCTCTTTTCCCCTTTTGGTTAGCTAGACTTTCTTCAGTAGCTTCCTTTCCTTTATTGAGAGTAATTCAATCATATTAACCTGTTGCACTCCTTTGTCACCATACCATCATCCTTCTAACCAATGGATTCAACACAAAATGATCAGCGAGGCACTAGCTTCTTCCAGGAGAGGTGAACCTTCTAATGAAGATTCCAAAAAAGGATCTTGATTATTTTCATCCTGCAAATTATCCTTCCTAATGACTATGATGTATGATGAACTCTATGCTAGATGACTTTCTTCTACCCATAAGTACTACTTATGCTTTCAATGAGGTTACCAAGAGCTACTTCCTTTCTATGATGATTAATAGAACCATGAAGAATTCTAATTCAGTTATCCTTTTCAAGTTCTTTAATGTTGTCACGATCTCTTGTATGCCATCTTCCAATATGATGCATCCTATCACTCTTATAATGCTTTCTACCATGATAGTTATATTTCGTGAGAACTGAAAAAGAACATTGTGAAGGAGATTATCTCAGTCGTAGTAGAGATCTTTCACTTCCTCCTTCTTTGATTTCTTCTTTTCATCTTCTTCCACTTCTTCGTTGGCATGGGCTTCTTTCCTTCCTCATTTGTTGTTTTCCCTCTTACGTTTAAAACAATTTCTCTTGTAGTGCCCATATTCATGACAGCCATAGCATTGGATTTTTGACATATTGATCTTCTTATTTTTCCCAAATTTTCCTTTTCTCTTAGTCGTGGAAACAAACGCTTGAAATTGTTTGCTTGGTCCCACGTCATTCTTTACTTTAAACCTGGTTTCTTCAATCTTACATAGTGACCAAAGTTCACTAAATGGGGTGGCTTCCTTATTTCCATAAATGCTTGATATAAAGTTGCCTCATTCATCAAGTAGTGCATTAAGAATTATTGTGGTCATCTCTTTATCAGAAATTATTTTCCCCAACTCTTGTAGTTGATCTCGTATTTATGAAACCCTCCTAAAGTATGAGCCTATTCCTTCTTCCTTTGATATCTTCATCTTGTATAGCCCAGTTCTTAAAGATATGACTTCTCCAACAATGCGTACGAAGAACAATTCTACTAACTTCTTGTAGATTTATTTTGATGTCTCCAGATTTGCAACATATGGTATGAGGGGATCCTTAATGGTTTTTATAAGGATTATTTGAGCCCTTATTTCCCCTTTAATATACTTGGCTAGAGCTTGAGCTTCTTCCTTTGGAAGTTTAGTGATTAAACCCTTAACATGTCCAACGACTTCATTTTCTATGAGGATCAAATTTGTCCTCTTCTTCCATGCAAGGAAGTTTGATGACCCAACTAATTTTTTGCTTTCCTTGCAAAATGAAATCATTTTAACAGATTTAGACATATATATAAATATACTTACTTGTCAAGTGAAGATGCTCCTTTGATGTTGATATCTTCAAGTTGATGCCTTTCTTGATGATGTTGATGATAGAATATGTCTTCTTGATGAAGATGTATTCCTTTAAAAGTGATCCTTAACTCAAAGAGAGGGAGATCACCTTGATTCCTTGATGATGATGGCAATGCCTCTTCTTGCTTCCTCAGATGATAGTGAAGAATGTGGTGGCTTTACCAAGGGGCTTCAAATGTGGGGTATTTCTTTGATTGAGTGGATGTCTGGTCCTTGAGGTCTTATTTTATTTGTGATGAAGATTGTTCAATGTGTAAGCTTCCCAAGAATGCTTCAGTTTAAAAACCCTTCTTTGAATGAGCTAGGGTTTTGAGGTCTTCTTTGATGCTCCTTAATTACTTTCTTCAATATGATGACAAGGTTATTCCTTCTTGATTATTGATTCTCTTGATGATCTTCTTGTGCTTCAACCCTTGATTATCCTCCTTTAAGTTTCCTTTCCTTCATGTAGTTACCTTAGCTTTGATACCATGTTGAGAAATGTAGGGGCAGCTAGATTAGATGATTTCTCTTACTTGATAACTGATTGTGATGTAATTTTTCGTAACTTGGTTAGCTTCTTCTTTCACTTGATTATTATTAGTATTATCTTAATCAAACAACTACCAACCCATGAAGAACAATAAGGCAAGAGGACACAAGATATAGGCGATCAACTAGGGAAAAAACCTCTCCAACTGAGAGGAAAACCCACAAGAATTCTTCTCTTCTTATAGAACTTCAATTGATAAATTCCAAGACCTAAGACCCTCCAAGGCCAAGTCAAATATTTCCTCCTTTCTAGCAACTTAGACCTTAGCAAATTCCAAAATTTTGATACCCAGCAGATTCTTCTGAAACTTTGAACTCCCCAGCAAATTCTTCTGCAACTTCGACCTCCCTAGAAAATCCTTCTAGAACTTCAAACTCCAGTAATTTCTTTTGCATAAACCTAGCCTTTGCACGTGTGGAAAATAACAGTAGATTCTTCCTCTTTTCCTCTTCGCTTGAGATGATTCTCTCTCCTAGAGAACTTGACTTGCAAAGTGTTATGCTTGATGCCCTAAGTCGATTTCTACAATTCGCTCTTTTTCTTGTTGTAAGATGTGCCCTAATTCCTTCGCACGTGTGGAGAGAAACAGTCCAAAAGATGCTTCGCTTTTCCTTCCTTTCCTTTGCTAGGTATTGGGTTTCTTATCTTATTTATATCGAACTTCTTGATGCTTGAGTGAGTGTCTTCCAAGTGAGGTCGAGGTCTCCTTTACATATTCTTCTCACCCATGCTAGAAGGTTGACTTAACATTGTTCCTAGGTCGACTTGTCACCTTATGTAGGCCAACTAGAGCTTTGCATCATGACAAAGTCTTGGAGAGACTTTTGACATCAAATTTGACTCAAATAAAATATCTTTACAATATGTAACATACCCAAGAAGGGTCTTTCATACATGACATTGATTTTATTGACTTGTAGACTCAATGACAAGTCCTAGAAGCTCTCAATGGGAGCTTGACCTATAAAATAAATTTCCTTGAGCATGAAACCCATGCCTCAAGAATAACAATAAATTTATTTTTCTCATTACATCAAATACATAAAATCATGATTACATATGTCATTATGAAGACTGAACCTAGTTACATATTTCAACATGAAGGTAGTGTATATATACCACCCTAGACTTTAGTAGTCAAATCATTTGATAAAGAAAAATTGCTTGTTTCAAAAATAAAAATGTTGCATATACAATTTAGTATATGTCTTGTTTGTGACTTCAAATTAGATTATTATTGTCGTTAAAACTTGCATTCTTATATAAAATATTAGATAATACTATACATATAATAGCATTAATGATTGACTTCAATTTAATTACATTAAAATTGTTTATCCTAACATCAAATCCACATAATCAATATGTATCATTATGGGCGAACTGAAATATGATTTCAAAAAATCATTATATATCATTATAGGTGAGATGAAATGCGATTTCAAAAAGTCATTACATTTGTGCCCAAATATTTTTACATTATAAAGATAGTGGACCATTGGTAACTAAATAGGTATTTGTAATGGCTTTAAACCTCCATCTAAATCTTAGCCTAAGTCCTTTCGTAGGATAGGTTTAAATATTTGATTTTTAAATCCAACTATGCTCTTCTTGGTGAAAATGTAATTTCCTGTTACTCTAATGAATACATAGATAGATTCAGCACCCTCAAAAAAACCCTTGGTGCACCCAAATCATACCATTTTAATAATTGTAATCTACCATTTTAATTATTTTTCTAAACTTTAATTTGGAAAAGTTCAAAATTGAATGTTTACTAGGTTTCCTTTTGCGCTACGTTGAAGAAGTTCAAAAGTGACCAATGTACAAAGTGTATGCAGAGCTACACAGAAACATGGAAAAAAATTGAAGATCTTGATGCTCTGCATTTTACATTATATCTATTCGCTAGACAATAAACTTCAAGCAATCAGCTCAACAAAAGTGCATACGGAGTGGAAGATTTAACTCCACACTACACACTTTGTATAGCAAAGCAAATAAAATGCCCATCTATGTGACTACATAATGTAAAGGCAAGTGAATTTGTGGGAAAGGTAGAGTGAAGCCTTAGCTTCACCCCCACATTCCACTGTTGAATAATCTAGGGCAAGTAGGATTAATGTGATTCTTCTTAGCTTGATAACTATTTGTGAGATTTTTTAATTTTTCTTCTTAGCATAGTCTTCACTTGTTATTATTAGAGTGTGTCTTCATTAGTTCATCAAATAGCTACCAAAACAAAGAGAGAAGAACACATGTTGTTGGCCACTCCAATTTGACGAATACCAAGACCATGACCCTTGACCTTCTAGGCCACTCCAAGACCAAGACACCAATCCTCTTATTCATCAATGTTGAGATCATCATCACTACTGCTCCATCACCGAGATCTTCATATTGAAATATGTATAAGAGAGTTGCATGTAGATTCATTGATATCATGACAGTCTCAACATGATTGTTCCTTCACTGAGATCATGAATTTTGTGACTATATCTTCATGAAGAACGAGATAGTGACTACACCTTAATGTATGTTGAGATAGTGTGTTACTTTGAGGTCCTTCCATTATGTCGAGACAGTGTGTGGTATAGTAGGATTCTTGAGATCATCCTTATCACTACGGTTATGATAGCACTGATATATGTACCAACAATGAGATTGTGTTTTCTTGACACCTAGTCATTCTTATGCCGATAGTATCTCATTGAATTACCCATCTGAAATCACAATGATACTTCTCCATCCGAGGTCTTGAACTCTTGCTGCCTTAATCTGAGATTCCTGCACCTCCTGTACCCATTCGATACTGCGGAGAAGTCCGAGATTTTCTGAGTTTCCTGTGGTGACTTTAACTGCCTATTTATAGTAATTAGTCCCCCATATTTAGCCGACATATCAATGTGAACTAATGTGTCTCTTTATTCAGCCGACAGGACATTTATGTATACTTTGAGGCCGACATGACTGTCTTCTACCTCGCTTTTCTTGTAGATTTCTTTGTGCTTGTCTTGGAGGATTGTGCTTGGTCTTGGAGGGTTTTTCTAGACTTGTATGCATTTTACATATGCTCATGAAGAGCTCCTTATTAATGACTTTGACTCTTTGACCTTAAATATAAATCCTAAGGCTCTCAATGGGGTCCATTTATAAAATAAACCTCTTTCTCATGAAACCCATGCAGCAAGGCATAATTAATAAATTCATTTTTCTTGTTTACAAAAATAAATGTCATGAAGACCGAACCTATTTACACTTTATTCAACACTCCATCTTAACTAGGGAGGTATTCATGATGGTACTTGGTCATTCTCAATTTTAAAATTTTCTCATAAGAAGAATCGGATTGGTAACCCATCTGTATAGCATCATAGTAACCAACATTATTTCCACAGCAAGGCCTTGACTGACAGCTCTATCTCTCATTAGATCAGAGCACAATGTTGGCGAGACCAATGACTATAGACACCTTCATCATTGTCTCTCAAGGTACATACCCACCCAGGTGTTCACTGAGTATGACCTTCTAGGACTATTCTTATCTTGGGTTGCCAACCCTCAAAAAATATCGATTGTCTTGCCTACTCTTGTCTTGGATGCCCTACACGTCCTCAAAGAGCACCGAACGACAAATGATTACCCAATCCTCCATTCTTTCTTCCAAAGTGAAGACAAGAATGTTATGTCTATCTCTCCCTCTCAACTAGGGAGGATATCATGTGTCTTCATTTCTCTTCATGGGCTTCACCTAGACTTACGGTTTTTAGTCCTAGTCTAGTGCATGACACATGAAATAGAAAAACACAATTGTTGCTCCTTTTTAATCAGGGGTGATCCAATCCAAGCTTCCTCTTTATCAGGGACCTATCAAAGCTCCCTCTTAGCTAGGGACTCTTCTATACATCAACAACTTCTTCTTCGTGGTCCTTTAGCTGCTTGATCAACTTCTCTCCTTGATGTCATGAAATTTAGTTGAGCTTCTTCCTTTTAGGGCAACAGTCATCGATCACTTTCCTCCTTAGTTCTTCATGTCATTCCTTTCTTTATGGAAAGTGGCCTTCTTCATATTTGGAACCTTCATTATATGACTATTTCTTTCTCATCAGGCTTCTTCCATCCATCACATGAATGCTAGTTATACTTGTATTTACAAGTTTTGTTTGAGTAGCCCTGCATTATCCAGATATTATTCAATAAATCAAAACATCATATTACATCAAATCATACCTTACGAGATGGATCTTCATCATGACATATTTTTGTAGGTATCAGCATCCTGCATACATGTTGACACATCTCCCAAAGATATTCATTGTCAAGGGTCTTCATATTTTCCATCAGAGCCTTCATATCTTTCCAAGAGTTTTTTCTAGTCAAGTCTTCTTGATCTTTTCGATGTTGATCGCCTTCATTAGGGTCGCATATCTCACGATCTCTTCCTCCCTCACACATTACATTCCCAATATATTTCAATCAGATTTTCTTCATTGTAGTCAACAACCTCATACTTCATATGAGGACATATTATTTATTTCATCTAGTGTGACTTATGCCTTCATGCATCCTTTCAAAGGAGGAGATCATTTTTCTCCTGATCATGCTTCTTAAGATAGAACCAATGATCCATGTTACCTGCAACCATATGACATGACATTATAATATTAAACACAAGAATACATACATTATTTTACCTTTAGGTCATCAAGGCTTCTTTCAGCATCTTCCTTGATTGAAAAAATATTCAATCCCTCAATCTTCTTTATGTCATCACATCATCATCTCATGGATTCCATAAGTTGTAGTTCTTGTTGAAACACTTGCTTCTTCTCTAGATTAGTGAACCCTCTGATGAGGATTCCATCAGAAAATTTTTGAGGATATTGTGTTTCCCCAACTGGCAGATGTTTCCTTTTTGACTTGATGTATGATGAGCCTTGTCCTAGATGACTATTTCCTTCAATGTCCACTGAGGTTTCCAAGAGCTATATCCTTCATTTTTTGTTTGTCATGAATTTTGTCCTTCATGATTCCCATGTTGATGTTATGTGCTCTTGTTTCTAATGCTTCCATGATGCCACGATGCATCTTATCATCATTGTCATATCTTATGACAGAATCTTATGATAGGACCCTTTTGTGAGGGATACCATCTTACTCAAAGGAGATATTTGTTACTCCCTCTTTTCTTGGACCTTTTCTTCTGCTTCCTTCATCTATCTGGTGATATGAACTTCCAAAATATTTCCATAGAATTGGATCTTATCTATACTTTGCTTGAGGACCAACCTTGCCTTTCCTTTCAGCACATGGTTCAGTTCTTTTAACCTTCAATATTTTTTCCATCAACTTGTCTTTCTCTATCCAGCATAGAGACCACAAATTGTTGAATGAGGTAACCTTCTTGTTCATGGAAATTTGTTACCTTGCCTATCAGTTAGGACGATGACGATTAACTTCCTTCCTAGAACTTGGAGATGGGATCTTATGAAGATATCCTACATCCCTTGATACCCTTTTACTTTCATGAAGATCAAATTTCATGTGACCTTCTTCATTGCACCTTCAGAGAATGATTTTATCATATGCATCTCTTTGATGTCTCCAATGTTTCTATATGAGGGGATCTTTCATAAGTATCCCTTTCCATGAATTCAGATAATACCTTTTGATATGTTCAATGACTTCATCTATCTAGATGACGATGTCTATCTTCCTTTTTCATGCAAGGAATCTTGATGACCCATCCAACTTATAGATGTCCTCGTAATTATGAAGTCATTTAACAAAACTTGATTATAGAATGAAAAGATATTTACTCGTCATGTGAAGATGAAATCTTCACCTTGATGCTTTCTTGAATGATTTCCTTCAATGAGATTCTTGCTTGAGCTTCCTAGTACAACTGAGTTCCAAGAATTTTCTTGAGACTTCCTTGCATTGTTCAGCACCAAGCACTATTGCTTTTATAATATGTTGAGATTACTTCATTCGTTGACTATGAGGGTATGATATCGAAATCACTAATTTTGAGAGCACTGTCATGATACCCATCCGATATGTGGTATTGTGTTCTCCTTTTGAAGTGATATTGCTGTAATGTATGATGTGACTGTATATCCTTGTGGCCTATGTGATGCTCCTTGCTGGAGTAGAACCTTGCTTGAGTTGACTAGCATGAACAAAGATCTCCTTTGATACCTTCGAGAATTGTCCAATACCAAGCATCAAAACTTCTTCAAACTTAAGTCATTGAGATCTCTGTGGTATGACATAGATTGTAATGACACCAATTTAGGGATACCACCGAGACTGTGAGAGGTATTGTGTTTTCCTTCTTTTGACTGTGATCCGAATTTTGAGCACTAGCATTGAGACTTTACTTTGACTGAGATTACTTGATCTTAAATTGTCTTGTTGTTGTAGACTGCTTATTGAAGACTTGATCCTTTAATCTTGACAAAACTCTTTAACTTTTTTTGATGCCCTTCTTGAAGATTGATCCTTGTATGTCTCTTTTGTTGCCCTTCCTTTGACTTCAGCACCTTAGCTCTGATACCATGTTGAAGAATCTATGGCAAGTAGGATTAATTTGATTCTTCTTAGCTTAATAACTATTTGTGAGGTGTTTTAATTTTTCTTCTTAGCATAGTATGCACTTGTTATTATTAGAGTGTGTCTTTAGTTCATCAAATAGCTACCAAAACAAAGAAACAAGAACACACGATGTTGGGTTTCTACCAAGGCCAAAACCTCTCCCTCTTGGAGAGGAAAACCCGCAAAAAATTCTTCTTATAGAGATTCTAATTTGACGAATATCAAGACCATGACCCTTGACCTTCTAGGCCACTCTAAGACCAAGACACCAATCCTCTTCTTCATCA
This sequence comes from Pinus tabuliformis, assembly GCA_031772625.1. Taxonomy (NCBI): domain Eukaryota; kingdom Viridiplantae; phylum Streptophyta; class Pinopsida; order Pinales; family Pinaceae; genus Pinus; species Pinus tabuliformis. Next base: position 126,791,261 of record CM062820.1, on the reverse strand, counting down.
ATGTTGAGATAATCATCACTTTTTCTCCACCATCGAGGTCTTCATCAACGAGATCTTCATATTGAAATATTTATAGGAGAGTTGCATGTAGATTCACTGATATCATGACAGCGTCAACATGATTGTTCCTCCACTGAGATCATGACCATTGTGACTATATCTTCATCAAGAACGAGATAGTTACTACACCTTAATGTATGTCAACATAGTGTGTTACTCTGAAATCCTTCCATTATGCCGAGACAAGTGTGTGGTATAGTAGGATTCCTAAGATCATCCTCATTATTATAGCACTGAGATTTGTACCGAGAATGAGACTTTGTTTTCTTGACACCTAGTCATTCTTATGCCAAGAGTATCTCACTAAATTACCCATCCGAAATCACAGTGATACTTCTCCATCCAAGGTCCTGAACTACTACCTTAATCCGATATTCCTACACCTCCTGTACCCATTCGAGATTGTAGAGAAGTCTAAGATTTTCTAAGTTTCCTGTGGTGACTTTAGTCGCCTATTTCTAGTAGTTAGTCTCCCTTATTTAGCTGATATGTCAATGTGAACCTATGTGTCTCTTTATTGAACTGACATGACATTTATGTATACTTTGAGGCCGACATGATTTTCTTCTACCTCACTTTGCTTGTAGACTTCTTTATGCTTGTCTTGAGGATTGTGCTTGGTCTTGGAGGGTTGTTCTAGACTTGTATACATTTTACATAGGCTCATGAAGAGATCCTTATTCATTACTTTGACTCTTTGACCTTAAATATAAATCTTAAGGCTCTCAATGGGAGTCATCTATAAAATAAACCTCTTACTCATGAAACCTGTGCAGCAAGGCATAATTAATAAATTCATTTTTCTTATTTACAAAAACCAATGTCATGAAGACCAAACCTAGTTACACCTTATTCAACATCCACAACGACAAGTCTCATTAAGCTTAAAGAAATGCCAAAGGGTAGAGTCTATCTATACACTCTACGAGGAGACATAAGAATAGAAAGGAGATGTCTTCCACCTTCCACACATCACAAACTGAGTAAAAAAAAAAAAAAGGAGGACAAGATTGAAGACCCTAGCCAAATTGGTAAGAACATGGCCACATATTGGTAATACATGCAGTTATGACCAACATAGAAGATCGAGAAAGAAAAATATGCGACATAGACAACAATGATTGTAAAAAATAAGAATCACAGTGTTCTATATTTTAAAGAGGAAACACACTTTGATCGTGGAGGAAAATTGCCAGCGATGGATGTAACAAAATTGGTAATAGATTCTTGGGGTGTTTTTTGCTTTCCCGAAAAGATTGAATAGCTAGAAGAGATCAAAAATGTTGAGAAATCAGTATGCTTATAGATTAAGATTGATTCCTCTTATTTGTTAATTACTTGTGAGTGTTTGCTGGCTTTTATTTTATTATATCTTCTTCATCAAGCAATTACCAAAAACATAAAGTGCATGAAGATCACAAGAGACAAAGAACACAAGATATAGGCTCCAAGCTAGGGAAAAACCCCACAAGGGGGAAAACCCAAACAACTTTTCTTCTTATAGAATCATATCAAAGTGATACATCCAAGACCTAAGACCAAGACCAAGACCTCCACAAGGAACCAAGTTAGCCCTCCTTCATATCTCCTCCAACAAAACCAAGTCAACAAGAATCAAAGTTGGTCAAACCTCTTCAAGTCAAAATTTCAGATCTGCAACTTCGCAGAGTTTCCCCAACACCTTCGCATAACAAAGTTGCCCAGCACCTTTGCAGAAACAGAATTCTGGCCTGTAATTCCGAGAGTAACCCCAGAAAATTCACACATGTGGACAAAGACAAGCAAAAACTCGAATTTTATTCCTTCCTTGGCCTTCGCACTTAATCTTTTTCTCTCTTTTTCAGAAATCGAATTGTGAGTGAGTGTGTAAATGAGGATGAATTATCTTCCTTTTATAACCATCCAGGAGGTCAAATTGGGCCTCTTCAAGGTCGACTTGACAAGGCAAGGCCAACTTGGTCCTATGGGACAAAATGACTCTTTTTTACTCAAAATAATATTTTTCCTTTTATTACAGATTGTCCAAATCGGACTTTGACACTTGACAAAATTTCTTCTTGACTCAATAAACCCTAGAAGCATGAAGAACATGCTTTGACTAAAAAAATAATAATAATAAATTTATTTTTCTTCCTTTTTCTTTTTACAAGAAATACATATTGATACAAGTACTAAGATAATTATGAAGACCGAACCTAGTTACAGTTTTCAACAATCCCTCTTAACTAGGGAGGTATTCATAATTACACAATGGGATACAAGGATAATCAAATTGAAATATTCTCATAAGAAAAGTTTGGATTGGTAAGCCATCATCAAGAATTAACACTATAACCACCATTGTTAATTTTCAATATAGCAAGGCCTTGACTAACAAGCTCTAACTCTCCATTAGATTAGAGCACAATGTTGGTAGGCATACATTTGGACACCAACACCATAGCCTCTCAAGGAAAATACCCCATTCGGATGGTAACCTGGTATGTCCTTATGTCAGGTTTATTCTTATCTTGGATTCCCAATCCTCAAAGAATATCGATCCTCTTCGAATACTCTTGTCTTGGATGCCCTACCTCATCCTCAAAGAGTATTGGCCCTAGGAACTACTCCTATCTTGGATTCCCAAACCTCAAGAAGTACCGGTCCCATATGCTTATCCAATCCTCCATTCTCCCTACCAATGCCTTAACTAGGCTTACAGCTGTTATTCCAAGCCTAGTGTGTGACACATGGAGAATACAGTGTCCCTCATCACTCCCTCTCAACCAGGGAGGAGATATCTACAAATCCAAGCTTGTCTCTCATGTACTCAAGCTTCTTATTTGGAAGAGACTTCATCAATATATCAGTTACATGTTTGTCTATGGGGATGTATTGTAGCTTCACAACCCCATCCTACACCAAACTTCAAATATAATGGTACTTATTATTGATATGCTTTGTCCCAGCATGAAAAATTGAGTCATTTGTCAACCCTATGAAACTATGGTTGTCACAATGTACAATGGTAGGGTCCAATGGCCCTTCAAACAAATCTAAAAGTATATTTTTGAGCCAACCAACTTCTCTACCAACTTTGCTTGTTGTTATATATTTGGCTTCAACACTACTCAATGCAATTAAATCTTGTTTCATGCTCATCCATGACATCATAGAGGATCCCAAACTAAAATATCCACTAGTAGTGCTTCTTCCATTTGCATCGTTGCCACCCCAGTCTGAATCTATATAGCCCAATAATTGTATCTCATTGCCAGCATATCTCAGGCAATGATGTATAGACCCATGGAGATATATCAAAATATGTTTAGTTGTAACTTGTTATCCAATAATCATGCCTTGGATCCATCTGGAATTGACTAAGAACATTTACTACAAAACATATGTCATGTCGGTGTTGAGAAATCTAGGGCATCAAGGTTAAGTGATTTCTCTTCTTTTAGTAACTGTTTGTGAATGCTTTTTACTTCTTAGATTATGGTCTATTTTTCTTATGTTAGTATAGTATTATTCTTCATCAAACAACTACCAATGCATCAACCATAAAGAGACTAGAGACACAAAATATAGGCTATAATCCAGGGCCAAAACCTCTCCCACTTGAGAGGGAAACCCGAACAAATTCTTCTTCTTATAGAGATTCAAATTGGTGAATACCAAGACCAATACCCTTGACCTATTTTCCACTCCAAGACCAAGTCGCGTACCTTCCTCGACGAAGTCTTTCTTGAAATAAAATTGTTGCTCTTTCCTCCTTCTATGGTCAACGCAAGTCAAACTATCTGCACTTCTGCAATTTCGATCTCATCCATAGATTTGCAATTCTCTGCTTATCTAATTCTCATGTGTGAGTTGTTTGGAGATATCTTCCTTCTTCACTTGACTAGGAGACTCAATCTTATGACCTTGGTTATGATGTATGTTGATATAAAGATCATTTTCTTGGTTCCTTTGCTGACTGAGAAAACCCTATTGCATAACCCTTAATACATGCCACACGTGCGAGGAAAAGGGGGCCAAAACAGTGCCAAAATAACTCTGATTATCCTCCTCCTTCTAGCGTTGGATGAGAGGCTTCTATCTCTCCTTTTCGCACCTTTTGATGTACTTCAGGTGCAAGACCGAATTCAGTGCCTAAAATGAAAGTCGAGTTTCCTATAAATAGTATTTTTCCCATGCAAATTAGATGACATGACTTGGATACAAGGACGGCATGCCTTTTGGAGATTATCTTACTTTCATCTTGAGCCAACTTGTAGGAGAGTTCTTGTGCTTGTATTGGAGGGTTTTCATACTTATTTTAATGACTCATAAAAAATACAAAATGACCAAGAAGGGTCCTTCATACATGACATTAACTCAATTTGACGTTTATCACTAGATGAAAAAACCTAAAGACTCATAATGGAAGCCATTACTAAAAATAAAATTCCTTTCTCATGAAACCCATGAGAAAACCATTACAATAATAATTTTATTTTTCTTCTTTTCATCAATTACATAAAATCACAATTGCATATGTCATTATGAAGATCGAACCTAGTTACACTTTTCAACATTTGGGTATTCACAAGGTGCATCAAGGATCCAATCAACTATCGGTAGCATGTGGGATCAACAAGGTTTGAATCTGGACTCCTTAACTTCTTCAAATTAGTGATCATTGGAGTTGTCATTAGCTTATTGTCCATAATACCAAACTTCTGCAATATATTGATCATAGATTTCCCTTGACCAAGATAGATCTCACCAAGTTTCTACCATACTTCTAGTCCCAAGTAGTAGTACATTAGCCCAAGGTCCTTCATATCAAATTCAGTTGCCAATTGTTTCTTGCATTCTTGAATATGACGCGCCACGCTTGTAACTAGTAATCATCCACATAGAGTAATATAATCACAGGTTCATTCTTTACCATCTTGATGTAGAGATTAGGATCTGAAAAATTCTTGACGAAACCAAGTCTTAATAGATATGCATCCATCCTGGCATACCATGCTCTAGGTGCTTGCTTCAACCCATATAGAGACTTCTTCAACTTGCAAATATGTGTTTCCTTATCATGGACTTTGAATCCATGGGGCTATTTAATGTAAAAGTCTTCATCAATTGTCCCATTCATAAAGGCCTTTTTTTCGTCCATTTAATGAATGTTCCATCCCATAGTAGAAGCAAGATAGATAAGTGATCTAATGGTTGTATATCTAGTTGTTGGAGCAAAAGGTTCTTCATAATTGATTCCTTCCTTTTGAGAAAAACTCCTTGCCACAAACCCACCCTTATACTTGTCAATACTTCCATCAACTACATGCTTGATTTTGTATAGCCATTTGGAAGTTACAATTGATTTATCTTTAGGTCTAGGAACAATTTCCCAAACATCATTTTTCGTTATAGATTGGTATTCTTCTTGCATTGCATTCTTCCATTCTTGATGTTTGACTGCCTTCTCATAAGTGGTAGGTTTTTCTTCAATAATTTTTGTCATGTAAGTTGCATAACCTAAATATCTATTAGGCTTCTTGCTCTCTCTTAATGTTCCCTTTGTTGTTACATGTCCTTCGGCTCCCTGTAGAGTTGACCTTAACCAAGCTAGCCTCTTTCGAGTTTATGGAATGATGACTTGTCGCACATGTTCACTTGGTCCTTCAATTTCTGCATGATTAGTTGTAGGTTCTGGAGTATTGTCATGCTTTGAGACTTCTTCAAAGATAGGTTCCTCTTCGTCATTAGAATCGATGGGAATGTCTTTAGACTTCTTGTATGCAATATTCTCATTAAAGATGACATCTCTACTTACTTTAATACGGTGATCTTCCTTGATGTAGACTCTATATGCTTTTGATAAAATACTATATTCAACAAAGATGCCTTTTATACCTGTTGGGTCCAACTTCATCCTTTTGTCCTTAGGAATGTGAATGTATACAGGACATACAACAATTCGGAGATGATCAACACTAGGCTTATTTCCTGTGAATGCTTCTTCTGGGGTCATGTCATTAAGAATTCTGTGAGGACTTTGGTTTTGTATATATATTGTTGTTACAAATGCTTCTCCCCATAATAACTTGGGAAGGTCTTGGTCATGTAGCATGGTTGTAACACATTCCTCAATTGATTGGTTCTTCCTTTGAGCCACACCATTTTGTTGAGGATTGTAGGGAACTATCAGCTCCCTCTTAATTCTCGCTTCCTTGCAAAAAGCCATGATTTCTTTGTAAGTATATTCTCCACCATTATCTCATCTTAGGGTTTTGATCTTCCTTTCTATCAAATTTTCCACTTCAACCTTAAGCTCTTGAAATTTCTCAAATACTCCATCCTTAGACTTGAGGAGGTATAACCAAGTCTTTCTAGAGTGATCATCACTTAATGTTACATAGTATTGATGACCACCAAGTGACTTCTCTGCCATGGGTCCACAAACATTGGAATGTATGAGATCCAAAATTTCCTTGGATCTTGTGTCACTGCTTGCAAAAGGCTTCTTCACATTCTTGCCAAGAGAACATCCCTTACAGACTCCATGCTCTTCCTCCAGTTCGGGAATACCAATAACCATATGATTCAATGATGGAAATATCTTATAGTGAAGGTGACAATACCTTCTATGCCAAAGTTCACATGGAATAATATCTAGATGCACTAGAGCTTGAGGAAGAGGTGTTAGAAGTCTAAACGGCCTCCTCTCACAAATCCCAATAGTCTTAGCATTTTAAATACTAGATCCCTTAGCCCATATAATAACCTTGCCATCAACAAATGCAACCCTGTCACCTTTATATTCTAAGCAAAAAATAGAAAGCAAGTTCTTTTTCAAACCTAGAACATAGAGTATATTGTTGAGATGAATATTTCCACCATTTTCTAGCTCCAAGGAGGTAGATTCAATTCCTTTGATAGAGTCGCTCTTTTTGTCTCCAAGTTCAACTAAATGAGAGGAGATTCCTTTTAATAAAGTTTTTAGCTGACCACATTCCCCTGTCATATGTCTTGAGGCTTCATTATCGACTACCCATATACTATCATCCTCAAAAGTACTTGTAAGAGAGGAAAAGAGACTTCCATGCATAACATCTTTAGATAGCTTGGAGATGAACCTGATGATGCAACCTTTGATAGTTTTAAGGATACCCCTAAGAATCTTGAGACCTTTCTTCATATAAGTTGCCATTGGAGAGGGAGAGAGAAGATTGATAATTGCTTCAAGGATGTCTTCCAATAAGAGTACCAACAAAAGTGATCCTCAAGTTTTCCTTCCTTCACCTTAGCTTTGATACCATGTTGAGAAATCAATATGCTTGTAGATTAGGGTTGATTCCTCTTATTTGATAATTACCTACGAGTGTTTGTTGGATTTTATTTTATTATAACTTTTTCATCAAGCAATTACCAAAAACATAAAGTTCATGAAAATCACAAGAGACAAAGAACACTAGATATATGCTCCAAGCCAAGGCAAAAACCCCAAACAACTCTTCTTATAAAATCAAATCAAAGTGGGATATCCAAGACCTAAGACCAAGACCTCCACAAGGAACCAGGTCAGCCCTCATTCAGATCTCCTCCAACCAAACCAAGTCAACAAGAATCAAAGTTGGTCAAACCTCTTCAAGTCAAAATTTCGGATCTGCAACTTCATAGAGTTGTCGCAGCACCTTCGCAGAAACAAAATTTTGGCCTGTAATTCGCCAAGTAACCCCAACAACTTCACACGCGTAGACAAAGACCAGCAAAATCTCGAATTTTCTTCCTTCCTTCGATTCTTCTCTCTCTTCCTTGGCCTTCACACTTATTCTTCTCTCTTGTTTAGAATCGAATTGTGAGTGAGTGTGCAAATGAGGTCAAAGTCTCTTCCTTTTATAGCCAAGCAGGAGGTCGTATTGGGCCTCTTCAAGGTCGGCTTGACAACGTAGGGCCGACTTGGTCTTGTGGGACAAAATGACTCTTTTTAACTCAAAATAATATTGTTTTTATTACAAATTGTCCAAATGGGACTTTGACACATGACAAAATTCCTTCTTGACTCAATAAACCCTATAAGCATGAAGAACATGCTTTGGCTAGAAAAATAATAATAATAATAATAAAATTCTTCTTTTTTCTTTTTGCCTTTTACAAGAAATATATATTGATACAAGTACAAAGATAATTATGAAGACCAAAACTAAATAAATTTTTCAACAAGAAAGAATGAATAGCTAGAAGAGCTACTAAAGAGATAGATCGGTCACCAAGGGAGATTGGCTTGAACCTTGGAGGACAAACAAATGGATTTTCAACAAAATTAGCATTGAATATTGAAAGCTTGGATGCTTACAAAAGCTTTGTCAAAGTGTGTAAATCTCGTATTTATAATAAATCTTGAGCACAAAGAGAGTTAAACATAAACCATTTCTTGTTGATTATTCCAAAATGGGCATCCAAGGTAAATATTGTATGTTATTACTATGTTTTTTTCAACACTATTTTCTTCATTTAAATTGCATTGTTTAAGTAATATGTATGTAGATTATATACAGAGTGAAATAGAAACAAATATAAACAATTTTATATTTGCAATATTCATTATAGCGAAAATATCAAGATGACTAATTTGAAGGAGCCAAACCCAAGGATCTGATGCTCTAATATCACAAGTTATGGACCAAATTGCCTAAATACATAAAAAAAATAGAGAGAAGTAACTCCATGTCTTTAGAATGGTAAAGATTCAAAAAATAAGAAGTCACTTAGGGGCAACCTCCCTTTACAATATATCCAATGTGCAAGACTAGATCTTGAAAATGTAGTGAGAAAGGTCTTTTGGCTTGTGCCTTAACTAGTGAAGACCTCGAGTTGTCCTCATGAGTTAGACTTCAATTAGACTGAATTATTTCGAATTTACTAGAATAATCATCAAGTTAGCATGTGTAGAGTTGTGTGGAGTCTTCATTAGTTTGACTATAGAACATTAGGGGAATATTGAGGTCTAAAATGGGCCTCCTAAGGAAATTATAAAATAATAGTGGAAATAATAAAATAAGATTATATTACATCATCAAATTTTAGAGGGAAAAAAAAGAAAAATTTGTTTTTTCAACTCGTATTTTAAACTTATCTCTCTATGGATTTACTCAAATTTCAAGCGGAAACACTCATTGGATGCAAAATTAGATTCCTCATCCAAGGAGTACCCATGTTGCATACTTTCGATGGACCCTACCTACACAAAAAAGGAGAAATACATGAAAAACATGATTGCAATTACGTTTTTCATGTATTTCTCATTTTTCATGTAGTAGGGTCCATCGAAAGCATGCAACATGAGTAATCATTGGATGAGGAATTAAATTTTTCATCCAACGAGTACTCTCACTCGAAATTTGAGTAAAACCTTAGGGAGATAAGTTAAAAATACGAGTTGAAAAAATAGTTTTACTATTTTTTTATTTTTTTATATTTTTACTTTTTTACTCCAAAAATGGTGAATCATTCTCCATGGTTGACATCATCATCTTAAATCCTACTGGTTCTTATAAAGTTTATTTTGGTTGTACATTTTTCTTAGGAGGCCCATTTTAGACCTCAAAAGTCCCCTAATGCGAGGTCGCAGTTAGCAGTCAGTTAGAGCGAGTTAGTCTTCAATCTTGATTGAAGGAAGGACAAGTTAGTCTCCAATGTTGATTGGAGAGAGAACAAGTTAACAACTCCAGTGATGATTAGACGGAGAGTGAGTAAAATTCTAAGTTAACTCACAGTCAGAACTCGAGTTCTAAATTTGGAATTGGGCCTCCTTGCATGTTCAAATTGGGCCTATAAAGGAAGGGCGAAGGCACAAGGAATTCTCGTTTTTTTGTGTACAAAGGTTTGTGTGACAAGATAAAGCTCACGAAATTGTGAGAGAGCCTTGACTGTGGAGAGTGCAACAATTATTTCCTAAGAAATAGGAGGAACAAGTGCACTAGGGTTTAGGAGTTTGTTGTGCGCAGAGAAGGGAAGTTGGGTCCTAATAAATAGGGATGCCAAGTGTGCAAGGAAATAGGGATTTTCCCTATAAAGTAGGAGTTGATCTACACTAGAGAATAGGGGCTCATGTGCACTAGGAAATAGGGACCTAGTGCGCAAGGATTAAGGAACCTCTAGTGTGCAAAGAGCAAGCAAAAGATAGCAGTTTTGCAAAGCAAGTCAAGGGGGAACAATTGTATGCTAGAGGGTCAAGATCTACGCCAACCAAGATAAATTGTATCAGCTAAGAATTTTGTGAGAAGAAGAACGCTTTTTCAAGAGAGAGAGATTGTTTTGTTATTGATTCAATTGCTCCAAGACAATCAATAAAATAGCCAAATCAAACAAGCCGGTTTTCCCTGTTGGGTTTCCTGAGAAGAAATAAGTGTGTCAATTTGTGTCATGTGTTTTTATCTCTGTGTTTTTATTTTGTTTCTTATAAGTTGTTAAGAGGCTCAATATCTTTGTGAAAGCTATTAGTTATTCATCTAAGTAGTTGCATAGTTTCATGGAAATCTAATACAAGATGCCTATACAAATTAATATACGTTATTATAAATAGGAGATAAAGTGAGAATATAATATAACCTACCACTAAGCCACCTAACCATAACTAATAATATTTTAATTAATGAATGACATACTTTGCCACCTAACCATAACTAATAATATATTAATTAATGAGTGACAGACTTTGTGTTGGTGAATCAATTCCACTATAGATTACAAAATTATGGATCAAGCTTGATGTAGAACCACCTCTATGATTTCAAAAATTAAATATATTTATGCATAGTCTATTGGTACATTATAAAGATTTCTTAATGTGAAAACAATTGAATACCCATACACCATATACTCTGTGAAAATTCCTTGAAATGCAGCAACTAGAAATATTTCTTTCTAACTCATAAATTAATTAGTAGTTTATTTTGTTTATGGAAAAATAACAAAATATTCACACTACAATTTCTTCACCAAATAAAATATTGCGGAAGCAAAAAAAATAGGAACCAAGAAATACTAGCATGCAGACACAAATTTTGACACCATTATTTTTGGACAAAAGTCCCCAGAAAAACCCAATGTGGGAAAACCAATGTAGCAGTCTAGGGTTTGTATTTTATTACATGCATCAGAAAATCTGAAAGCAATCTGGATGCCAAAAATCGGTAATCCTGCAGAGAAAATACTAGCAAAAATATTGTGAAGGAATTTTCCTCACACCACAACAATCTTGCACTGAAACTGGCCTTAGAAACCCCTCTGTGAATTTCCCTGTGTTGCCCTCTGCGCAGGCACAATTTTACACAACTTGGATCTCTCTCTGAAATGTTTGTCTAGCCTGCCACTGACTCTGAAAGTGTCTCTCTCGGCCTCGACAAATTATTCTTGCCTTTGGATCTCTAGAACGACCTCTTAAATATGCAAATTGAACTGCCTCCTAGAGGTTGTTGCGTAGCCTCTCTGTGGCTATCTCTGCTTCCCTACAAATGAATCCTCGGAACTGGAAATTCTTCCTCTAGATAACGTTGACCTCTTCTGCCACTTGCAACTCACCCACTAGCTCGATCTCCACTGTTGAATCACTCTTGCTACTGGGAATTCAAACTGCCTAGGGCAACTGAGTATCTACATTTGTGTGTTCTCCATCTACCCATCGACCTCCTCTTATAATCTCCAGTTGGGACTCCAACGGGCCAAGATTAAAACTTAATCAATCGCTGAGATAATCTCCAAGTCGATCTGTGTGAGTTTCTAGAGAATTTTCACATTTCTCAATTAATTGTTATTAATTAATCGATTTCCCTAAGTTAGACTTAGGCATTTTTTAATTATCGATCAATGAATTTAATTGAACCATCAGTAGGTGGAATTTACATAAACAATTTCTGGGTTTATGATAACTCTTGTGTTTTAGCCTTTCCACAAAGTCTCGAGACTAGAACACTATCCAATGCTACAAAAACTAACACTTCCTCTTAGCGAGAAAGGTGTTCTCTCTATTTCTACACAACTACCACAACACCTTGTCTCTCCATCATCCTCCCATACACGTTGTTGATGTCTGACAATTGTAGTTGTCTAATACTGCCCATAAACCACTGCACTGACTCTAATTCATCTGCTATTGACCGTAGTTGAACCTTGTTGCATATGTGTTGTTGTTGATATTGCACTGTACATATTGTATTGTTGCCAACATTGCATTTGCACTACAACCAACTAACATCCCTCTCATTGTTGTTGTTGCTACTACAAACACACAACTGAGAAGCATCCAAAATATTGAATCAGTTGTCTTTGTGCTGCAACTGTCTCCTGAGTTTTTGAGTGTTATTAGCCTTTGCTTTGTCCACTAGGAAATCTACGTTGTTGTTGGTTCTACACTGAGCCTCATGCTCTGTGATCAACACTGCTTTTGCTCCTCAATATCTGATTGTAACTAGTCTGCAATTGTCACTATGGAATCTAACTGCATCTACTGACACTGATCCTCTTGCTTTGTTATCAACACTGCTTTTGCTCCTCAGTATCTGATTGTAACTAGTCTGCAATTGTCACTCTGGAATCTGACTGCATCTACTGACACTGATCCTCTTGCTCTGTTATCAACACTACTTTCGCTCCTCAGTGTCTGATTGTAACTAGTCTGCAATTGTCACTCTAGAATCTAACTGCATCTACTGACATTGATCCTCTTGTTACTGAATCATGTGGGCCCTTGTAGCAAGGGTAATGATCCATGACGAACCACCATCTGATGCTCACCTCAATGGACCCTGCCCAAATATTTGCGCAACTCTGGGACTAAAGCTCGATACCGCCCCACTTCACTCTTGGAGGTATAGTTGCATACATGGTGAAATCTTCCTCCAACCTGGAGAACAATTTGTCTATTTGTACAGATGTTGTTGCCTGATCTTTCTTATCCTAATTGCCCTTCTTCCGCTGAGGACACCAAGCATTATAGTGACCAAACTCGCCACACCTGAAGCATTTGATCTTAGATATATCCTTCTCCATCTTCTTCTTCTTCTTCTTCTTCTCTCCCTACGAGCCTTGTCCCTAACTAGGATATTTTGCTTTCCCCTTTGATGCAAGGTCCATATTTTCTTCCTCCTTCACACCTTTCGATCCTTTGTTGTTTTTGTTGTTGATGGAGCTATTTGCTAGAGATCACCTTATCTCTTCCTGCTGCATGTCTAACCACATCGTGTCCCACGTTGGTAATGTATCTCCTCCCACACTGTGTTGGACGAAGATTTCCCATTCCTAGGAGATAGTTCAGGGTCAAACGCACAAGATCTATATCTAGAGGCACCTCTCCTATGATTGCAAGCTTATCCCGGGCATCCTGAAGTCTGATGAGAAAGGGATCAATGTCTTCACCCTTCTGCATTTGAATATTCCTCAGTGTTTCTTTCAAGAACATCTTTCGTTGCTCAAAAGGATTCTGATATAGCCCTAAGAGAGCACCCCACATCCCATTGGTTATATTCTTATAAGATATATGTGGGACTACATGATCTCAGACTCTATCTAGGATCATCTGCTTTGCCTTAGTCATTTCCTTATTGAATTCTTTCAGTTGATCTGCATCGGTAGGTTCTACCACAACGTTTTTTGCGTAGGTTTTCAGGTCGTACTCATCTAACATGAAGAACATTCTGGCCTTCCAAAAGATATAGTTGGAAGTTCCCTCCAACTTGTCCTGATCTCTAAGCCTAGTTGTGGCCATCTTTGCAAAAACTCGACTTGAATGGAAATTTCCCTCTCTCCTGCTCGATTGTTATCTTTGTTATTCGCACTCCCTTTTGGAGTAAGAAAATATGTCTGGTGCTACTGCCTACTGCAACTGGAAATATTGGATTTATGAAGCTAGAAACCCTCTAAGAAAAACTACCTCTGTGTGTGCACTTTCTCTTCCACCTGGCACTGAATCTACTCTAGCAAACTGTTGCAAACCCTCTGTTCCGGACAAGAAATATGCTCTACGAAAATACTAAGTTGTTTCTCCCTCTACCTGTTGGAATCACTTTTTGGACAAATCGAATTTCCTACAATTACAACTGGAAAATCGAACCCTTGTCCAGCTATTTGCACTGCCTGGCTAAGCATTACACAACCTCTAAAAATTTTGTCTTGTTTCTCCCTCTAAACAACGAAATTTTCCTCCTCTGACTTTGAATCTTCTGTCTATTAAATACACTCTAATACCATGTGAAACTTCCTTGAAATGCAACAACGAGAAATATTTCTTCTAACTGATAAATTAATTATGCAATTTATTTTGATTACAGAAAAATAACAAAATATTCACACTACAATTTCTTCCCCAAAAAAATATTGTGGAAGCAAAAAAATAGGAACTGAGAATACTAACACACACACACACAAATTTTGACACCATTATTTTTGGACAAAATTCCCGTAAAAACCCAATGTGGAAAAACTGGGGCAACAGCTGAGGGTTTGTATTTTATTGTATGCAGTAGAATATCTTAGTACAATTTGGATGTCAAAAACTGGCAATCCTGCAAAGAAAATACCGGCAAAAATATTGTGATGAAATTTTCCTCACCCCACGATCAATCTGGCATTGAAACTAGCCTCAGAAACCCCTCTGTGAATTGCCCTGCGTCACCCTTTACACAGGTCTGCACAGACACAATTTCGTGTAGAAATATGTAACTAGGTTCGGTCTTCATAATGACATGTGTAATCATGATTTTATGAATTTAATGTAATGAGGAAAATAAATTTATTATTATTGATCTTGAGGCATGGGTTTCATGCTCAAGGAAAAATCTATTTTTAGGTCAAGTTCCCTTTGTGAGCTCTTGGATTGATCATTGAGTCATAAAGTCAATTGAGTCATTGACATGTATTGAAGACCCATTTAGGCATGTTACATATTGTAAGAAATTTATTTGAGTCAAATAGAGTCAAGAAACCCTCCAAGATCAAGTCAAAAATACATGCAACAAGTCGGTCCTCCTAACATGTCAAGTCAACCTAGAAGCTAGGAGATGTCGACCTATTTTGAAGGGACTAGAAGGCTATATATAGAAGTCTAGTCAACCACATTTGAAGAGAAGAACACACATAAGAAACTCATCCAAGAATACAGAAGATAGTGAAGAAAGGAGAGCACAAAGTGAAGAAGAAGAAGCATCATTTCAAGATTGTTTTTGGGTAAATACTCTCACACGTGCGGGTTGAAGCTAGGGCATCCACCACAGAAGATACATCAGATTACAGTCAAGTCTAAAAGCATAATTCTAGTATCCATATAGTCCAAAGTGAAGACCGAAGTCTTGAAGAGAAAAGGGCAATCAAGTGGAGGAAAAAGGATAAAATTACCTTGTTTCACTTCACACGTGTGAGGACTACAGGAAGTTTCAGGAGGTCGAGAACTTCATACAGAGAAGCAGTCTTCTATCGCAGGACCTAGGTCAAAGAATAAGGAGAAGTTGATTATGTTGACTTATTGAGAAAAGTGAAAATTTCACTTGATCTTAGAGGAGTTCGGTCAAGGGTCTAGGTCTTGGAATTCATTTATTGAAGATTCTATAAGAATAAGAATTCAGTGGGTTTTCCTCTCATGCTTAGAGAGGTTTTGGGTCGGGCTGATAGCCTACGTCTTGTGTCCTTTGTCTCATTGTTCTTTAATGTTTGATAGTTGTTTGATGAAAAAGAATACATAATAATAATCAAGTCAAACAAGAACCTAATTAAGAAAGTAAAAAGTTTTCACAAGCGGGTATCTTTGCTAGAGAAATCATCTCATCTCTCTGCCCTAGATTTCTCAACATGGTATCAGAAATAAGGTGACAAGTGTAGGAAGGGGAGCTCAATAAAGGACACTCAAGAATCAAAGTTATAGAAGGGTATCAAGGCCATCAAAGCATCAAGAATATCCTTTCATCTCCAAGGCATTTCAAAGTAAGTAACAATACCCTAGCTTGCTCAAAGAAAGAGTCTACACTAGAAACATTTTTGGAACCTTGCTCAAATTTTCATCTCAAGAAAGAAGACCTCAATAGATTCTACCTCTACAAAAATTCAAGAAGACCTACAAGCGAAGCATCTTGAAGTCAACTCATCCAAGGGAACCTAGAAGTAAGGAGTTGTTATCATCATCGAAAATTCAAGGTGATCTCCCTCTCTTTGGGTCAAGGATCATTTTGAAGGAAGAAATCTTCTATAACCACATCATCAAAGATCAAGAAGGCAGCAAATTGAAGATATGGTCATCAGGAGTATCTTCTCAAGTAAGTAATTTTATGTCTACATCTGAATCAGTCAAAATGTCTTTTTGCAAGGAGAGCAACAAGTTGGTTCGGTCAGTTAACTTTTCTAGCATGGAAAAAGAGGACCAATTTGATCCTCATAGAAAACGAAGTTGTGGAACATGTTAAGGGCTCAATAACTAAACCTCCAAAGGAAGAAGCTCAAGCACTTGCAAAGTACATGAAAGGAGAAGTAAGGGCTCAAAGGATTCTCATTGAGTCCATCAAAGATCCCCTCATACCTTGTTAGGTCCCTATAATACTAGTGATTCCCCCATTACTATTGTCATTGTAGCTCTTAATGTTATTGTTGTGCCCCTATTATCCCCATATTGTTATTATTGTGCCCTATAGAAGCTCACTATTATTATTGTTGTACCCTTATATTATTATTGTTATGTCGGCTTTGATTATATTGTGACCCCTTAGACTCCTATATATAGAAAGGAAGTTTTGTCATTTGTATCATCGAGGAAATGTTCATTTGTGTAATGTAAAGGAGGTTTCCCCCTCGAAGAGGCTGATTCTGAAATCATTGATCTATCTTTTCTATCTTTTTGTGAGCTGGTTTCTTAGCATTTGGTATGAGAGCTTTGGATTCTAGGGTTTCACTGCTCCAAACAAGTCATCGTGGCATTTTCGCTATAAATTTTTCTCTACGAAGTTTTAGAAGCTAAAAAAAGAACCCATTTGAGACGAAATCGGTCTGAACCTTGGGTACAAATTTCAAATCTTGTCACGCTATATTTTCGGAGATATGATTTGAGGAATTTAGGGTTTTTTGCAGACTCTCGAATTACATTCCAAACAGGTGACCTTGGGAAAATCATCATAACTTTCTCTCTGAGCATCAGATTGAAATTTTGTAAGTTACAGAAAGAGAACGGATTGTAATTTTCTGTGTACCTTTTTCAGATCCGAAAGTCAACATAGTGACACGTGGCACGTCGTACAAGTTCACTCTACTGAAAAATTATTTAATCAGGTCATCTTGGGAGATTGGAAGTAACTCTTTCTTAGAGAATCCAATTTTGATCAGACTGGTGGCATTAGAAAGAAGACTCAGAGAGTTATCGCAGGAAGCAATTTCAGACCTTGGAGATCTGCAATTATAGCGATACAACAGATTCCATATCGAGCTTCTACAAAGCGAAAAAAAGTGTGTAGTCTTTTTAAAATTTTGCATAAGTTTGGGTTGAAAAAATAGTTTGACGTTCAAAGGGCATAGTGAAGCATAATTATCATTAATTGATGCCCCGAAAAAGAAAATTGAAACACCTAGTAAGCAACTAGAAGGCTCTAGCATGACTCATGAAGAAGAGGAAGAAATGCAACATGATATATCAAAATTACAAAACCAAGTGCAACAAAATTCACTCTCACAAAAAAGTAACAGAAGCTAAGATTGATGGTTTAAAGAAAGGTGTGGAAGCTAAGATGGATGGTATAGAAGAAAAACTGAAAAGCGACATGGAAGATTTGAAGATAGATTTGACTAAGTTGCTACAAGAAATGCTTACTAATGGTGAAAGGGTAGTAAAGGAAACTCATAATGAGAACAAAAGAAATAATAATCATGATTTCATAGACTCTAACATTTGATTGAAGACCCACCATGTTCCAATGATCGATATGAGGAAGTTTTATGGCAAGGATCCGTAACATGGATACTACAGATGGAGCAATATTTTGATCTCCATAATATGAAAAACACACAAAAGGTACGCATTGCAACTTTATATTTGGAACCAAATCAGTTTGTATGGTATCGATGGCTTTGCTCTCGTAAACAAATTGTCACTTGGGCAATTTTTACGAAAGAAACTATAGCACATTATGAGGATACAAAAAGCAACACTTTTTTTAGCTAATTGATAAACCTCAAACAGAAGGGTTCAATTATGGAGCACATTGAGGACTTCCAAAAATTGAATATAAGGGTAAAATATATTCCAGAGGAGCATGGGATTGATGTGTTCATAGAGACTTTAAAGGATAACATCCAACATGAGGTTCGCTTTTGGGAACCTGACTCATTGGAGAAGGCATTCAAGTTGGCAAGAAAAATGGAAAGCAAAATTATGGCAACAAGGAAGCCTACCACTCACAACTATAAGGATGGAAGTGTTGTTTCCCCTAGCCTTCCACAACCTACAAGGTTGACACCCCAACAATTGGAAGAAAAAAGAGCAAAAGGGCTTTGTTACAATTGTGATAGCAAATACACTAAAGGTCATAAGTGTGCTAAGAATAAATTAGTTTACATAGATTGTGAAGAGGAAGAAAAAAAAGAACAAGAAACATCAAAAGAAGAGGATATACACCAAGAACAAACCCTAGAGAAAGAAGAAATGAATCCGACCATATCTTGTAATGTATTGGCCAGAATTACCACTCCTCAAACTGTCAAGATAGAAGGACACATCAAGAAGAAAAAGGTATTAGTGTTGATTGATTCGGGTAGTACCCATAATTTTATTCATTGTAAGATAACCAAGGAATTGAATTGCTTCCTATATCCAGCACCAGAGTGTCAAGTGATGGTTGCAAGTGGAGGAACCATAAATTGCTCTGGTAAGTGCCATAATATCAAGCTATCCATGGGAGAATATGTATTGAATAGCCCAACGCTTTCCATTCCAATGGGTGGTGTTGATGTTGTACTAGGAGTCCAATGGCTACAATCCTTGGGTACAATAGCTTTTAATTTTCAAGAACTTTTCATGAAATTTTCTTCGGTAAGAAAGGAAGTTGAATTAAGAGGCATCGCAGGGAAACCAGGAAAGATAATCAGCTCTAATGGAATGACAAAACTTCTAAAGAAAGAAAAACGAGAGGTAATTTCACAATTATGTTCACTAGAGGTTCCCACATCGAAATCATGTATTTCTCCAGATCTCCAAAAAGTCTTGGACAATCATTCCAAGGCATTTGAAACTCCCAAAGGTCTCCCACCTATTCGTGATCATGATCATGCTATTAATTTGATTTTAAGAAGTGTTCCTCCAAACATTAGGCCTTACAGATTTCCCTATGCCCAAAAGAGTGAAATTGAACGTATGGTTGCAGAAATGCTAGAGGCTGGTATAATTCAACCTAGTCAAGTTCTTTCTCTGCTCCAGTAGTGTTGGTGCAAAAGAAGGATGGATCATGGCACATGTGTCCGAATTATAAGGAGCTCAACAAGCTCACTATTAAAGATAAATTTCTAATTACTGTCATTGATGAACTATTGGATAAATTGCATGGATCAATTTACTCCAAGTTGAATCTTCGTTCAGGATATTATCAAATCAGAATGAAGACTGAAGACATTCTGAAAACAACATTTAGAACTCGTGAAGGTCATTATGAATTTTTGGTCATGCCTTTTGGCCTTACCAATGCACCTTCTACATTTCAAGGTTTAATGAATTCCATTTTCAAACCCTTCCTTAGAAAATTTGTGTTAGTATTTTTTGATGATATACTAATATATAGCAAGTCTTGGAAAGATCATGTTCAACATGTTGACAGGGTGCTCAAACTATTGGAGGAGAAACAATTATATGGAAAAAGCTCCAAATGTTTCTTTGGAGAACAAGAGGTGGAATATCTGGGTCATATTGTATCTCATGAAGGTGTTAAGGTTGACCCTAGCAAAATTAAAGCCATTAAGGAATGAAAAATCCCCACATTCATAAAACATCTGCGAGGATTTCTCGGGTTGACAGGGTATTATCGTAAGTTTGTTAAGCATTATGGGAGAATAGCAGCACCTCTAACAACATTATTGAAGAAAGATGCATTTTTATGGACTCCAAAAGCAACAAAGACCTTTTAACATCTTAAAGAGGCAATGTGCCAAGCATCGGTCTTAGCTACGTCAGACTTCACAAAAACCTTTATTGTGGAATGTGATGCCTCAGGAAATGGAATTGGTGTTGTTTTAATGCAAGAAGAAAGACTCATTGCTTTCGAAAGTCATCCAATCAAAGGAAAGTATTTAAAAGCTATTTATGAGAAAGAAATGTTGGCAATACTACATGCACTTACGAAATGGCGACCCTACCTAATGGGAAGACACTTCAAGGTAAAAATGGAACATGATAGTCTTAAATACTTTTTAGAACAAAGATTATCTTCAGAAGAGCAACAAAAATGGGTCACAAATATGTTGGGTTATGACTTTGAAATCATCTACAAAAAAGGGAAGCAAAATGTTGTGGCAGATGCACTCTCAAGAAAGGATGTGGATGTGGAAACATTACTTTGTGCCATTTCTATTATCCAACCAGATTGGATAAACGAAGCAAGCGATGAATGGAAGAATGACGAAGAAGTGTGGGCACTCATTCAAAAGTTACAACAACATCCCTGTACATCTGATACATTTAGCTGGAAAAATGATTCGTTATGGTACAAAAATCGCTTATACCTATGTCAGAATTCCCAACTCAAACAAAAGATTCTTATGGAATTGCATGCCTCTCCCTTAAAAGGGCACTCGGGATTTTTAAAAACTTACCACAGGGTTAAGAAGGAATTTTTTTAAGATGGCCTTAAATCTGATATTCAAAAGTTTGCGGCAGAATGTTTGGTTTGCCAACAAAATAAAGTTGAAACAATTAAGACCCCGGAGCTATTACAACCTTTATCCATTCCAAGTCAACGTTGGGAGGAGGTTTCAATGGATTTTATCATAGGTTTACCCAAGTCCGAAGGAAAGAGTGTCATCACGGTGGTAGTTGACAGACTTACCAAGTATGCACACTTTTGTGCATTATCTCATCCCTTTAAAGCCAGTATAGTTTCTACTGCATTTATGGAAACAATTCAAAAGCTACGTGGAAAACCAAAGATTATTGTAAGCGACAAAGATCTCATTTTCACTAAAAAAAATTGGACAAAATTATTTTCTTTCCTTGGTACTTAGTTAGCTCATAGCTCATCTTAACATCCTCAATATGATGGGCAAACTGAGATAGTAAACAAATGTTTGGAAGGATATCTTCGTTGCTTTGTATCTGATAAACAAACACAATGGGTCAAATGGTTGCCTCTCGTTGGATGGTGGTATAACACTTCCTTCCATACTATAGCAAAAATGACCCCATTTATGGCACTTTATGGATATCACCCATCATCCATCACATCATATTTAAGAGAAAATTCTAAGGTTCAAGCAATAGAAGATCACATCGAACATCAACAACAAGTTCTCCAACTCTTAAAGGATAACCTAACTTTGGCACAGAATAGAATGAAACAATAGCTAGATCAACATCGCAGCGAAAGAAGTTTTGAAGTAAGTGACCAGATATGTCTACAACTACAACCATATAAACAAATGTCCCTTAAGAAAGCTAAGAAGGATAATAAATTATCACCAAAGTATTATGGTCCGTACAAGGTGTTGCAAAAAATTGGTACTTTGGCATACAATTTGGAGCTTCTTGCAACTTCCCGAGTGCACCTGGTTTTCCATGTTTCATGCTTAAAGAAGGTTATTGGTGACAAACTCTCAATTCAAACAATATTGTCAGAACTTGATGAGGAAGGAAAAAATCATATTGGAACCTGAAGCAGTCACAAAAACAAGAACTCGACAACTATGAAATCGATCAATTTCCGAGTATCTCGTCAAGTGGAAGAACTTACCCGTAGAAAATTCCACATGGAAGGATGAGAATTTTATACAAAAACATCCAAAACTACTCAAGCGTTGAGGACAACACTTTTTTGAAGAAGAGGGGCATGTTAGGTCCCTATAACACTAGTGATTCCCCCATTACTATTGTCATTGTAGCCCTTATTGTTATTGTTGTGCCCCTATTGTCCCAATATTATTATTATTGTGCCCCATAGAAGCCCACTATTATTATTGTTGTGCCCTTATATTATTACTATTATATCAGCGTTGATTATATTGTGACCTCTTAGACTCCTATATATAGAAAAGAGGTTTTGTCATTTGTATCATCAAAGAATTGTTCATTTGTGTAATGTAAAGGAGGTTTCCCCCTCGAAGACGCTGATTCTGAAGTCGTTGATCTATCTTTTCTATCTTTTTGTGAGTTGGTTTCTATGTATCAAAATTGGAAACGGCTAAAGAGATATATGACAAGCTAGTGGAACTATTCTCCGTGAGTACTGCTGGAGAAGTAATATCACTACGACAAGAACTCTACAAAATGAAGATATCCAAGGAAGAAGGAATAACCTCATATTTGATGAGAGTGTCAGAAATAAGAGACCAACTCCAAGAGTTGGGAGAAATAATGTCTGACAGGGAAATGACTACCATAGTGCTCAATGAACTACCAGATGAATGGAGCAACTTCACATCAAGCATCTAGGGAAAGAAGGAAGCTACTCGTTCAAGGAACTATGGTCATTATGCAAAATTGAGGAAACCAATTTGAAGGAAAAGCTTGATGTAGGATCAAGTGAACAAGCAAAAGCATTTGCTACCATGACTAAAAGAAAAGGGAAGTCTAGGAAGTTTGGTCCGTAGAAAAAGAAGAAGAATATGGCCAAGGTTCAATGTTATGGTTGTCATGAGTATGGGCACTATAAAAGAGATTGTCCAAAATTCAAGAAGGACAACAACAAAAGAGGAAGGGAAGAAGCCCATATCACTGAAGAAGTGGAAGACGCTGAAAAGAAGAAGTCCAAAAAGGAATAAGAGATCTCTACTATGATTGAGATGATCTTCTTCACCTAGTTCTTTTCAAGTCTTTGTTCTTTAGTTCTTGTATAGCTATCATGGTAGGAATCATTAGAGGCACCATAGGATGCATCATGTTAGGAGATGGCATCATAAGAAGCATACAATATGAAGCAAGAGCTTGGGACATCATAAGAAACTTGCAAAAGAGTTTAAGTAGAAGTCTAAGGCAGTCACCTATAGTGAAAAGGAGCTCTTGGTAACCTCATTAGCCTCATTAGGAACATAAGTAGTACTTATTGATATAAGAAAGTCATCTAGTATAGAGCTCATCATGCATCATTCAAGAGGATCATTTGTTGGATAAGGATGATCAAGATCCTCCGTTGGAATCTTCGTTGGATGGGTCACCTACTGGAAGAAGCAAGTGTCTCACCAAGAATTCCACCTTGTATGGGATTCATAGAATCGTGGTATGATTTCAAAAGAAGTGAAGCAGGTCAAGGTGATTGAAGTTATTTCAGTCAAGGAAGTTGTTGAAGGAAATCTAGATGACCTAAAGGAAGAAGATGATGTATGTATGCCTCTATTTGATAAAATTGAGTCATGTCATATAGTTGCAGATAGCATGGATAAATACTCTACCTCATGAGCATGATCAAGAGAAAGGGATCTCCTCCTTTGAAAGGATGCATGAAGGCATGGTTCACATATTGACTAAAGATGAAATCAACATAATAAGTCCTCATATGGAATATGAGGTGGTTGACAAAAATAAAGGAACTATGGATGGAAGTTCCTGGGATGCAATATGTGAAGAAAGTAAGGAGAGATCGTGAAAAATGCAACTATGGTCACATAGAAAAGGAAATCAACATCTAATGACTAGAAGGATTGATTGTGACATCTCCAAGGAAAAGGCATGAAGACTCTAATAAAGTCTGGAAAGGAAGATGACCCTTGACATATAATATATTTTTGGAGATGTGTCAATATGTATGCAGGATGTTGATATGACAAGAAGCAGATGTCATGATGAAAAGACCATCACAAAGGTAAGTTTGATTTAATGTTCATTCTTAATTTTTGAACAATATCTGGATGGGCTAATGCAGGGCTACCAAAGGAAGAGTTGTAGATGTCATCTACAACTGATACTCATGTGGTAGGATGGAAGATCCTGAAGGTAACATGATGTGAAGAAGGTAGCAAGGCATGAAGGCCAGATATGGACTAATGGATCACTTTCCGATGAAAGGAAGGATGACATGACTAACATAATTCATAAATGAAAGTGATGGATGGTCGATGCCCTACGAAGAAGTCCCAAAAGATGAAGACTCCATAATGATGAGAAAGAAGTTCATGACATCGAAAGGAGGAGCTCTTCAAGCAGTTGATTGTCCCATGATCTCCACCTAAAAGAGTTGTTGGAAGCAAGTCCCTAGTTAAGAGGGAGCTTGGACAAGTCCCTAATTAAGAGGGAGCTTGGGTACATTCCTTTTATGGAATGGGTTGGTTATCCCTAGTTAAGAGGAAGTGACAAATATGGTTTTCTACTTCATGTGTCATGCACTAGACCAGGACTAACAGCTGTAAGTCTCAGTGAAGGCCATGAGGGGAGATGGACACATCATTCTTGTCTTCACTTTGGAAGAAGAATGGAGGATTAGGTAAGCATCTGGCATCTAGTCCTCTTTGAGGATGCGGTAGGGAAACCAAGATAAGAGTAGTTGTAGAGGACCGATATTCTTTCAGGACTGGGAATCCAAGATAAGAATAGTCTCGATGGAACATACTCTGAGAAAACCCGGGTGGAGTATGTTCCAAGAGAGACAGTGATGAGGGTGTCCATAAATCATTGGTCTCACAAGCATTGTGCTCTGATCTTGTGGAGAGATAGAAGTGTTTGTCAAGGCCTTGCTATGTGCCAATGTTGGATGATATGATGCTATACAAATGGGTTACCAATCTAACTCTTCTTATGAGAATTCTTCATATTGAGAATGTCCAAGTACCTTGTATGGATTATGAATACCTCCCTAGTTAAGAGGGAGTGTGAAAATATGTAACTAGGTTCGGTCTTCATAATGACATGTCTAATCATGATTTTATGAATTTAATGTAATGAGAAAAATAAATTTATTATTATTGATCTTGATGATCATGCTCAAGGAAAAAATTATTTTTAGGTCAAGCTCCCATTGTGAGCTCTTAGGATTGGTCATTGATTCATTGTCATGTATTGAAGACCCATTTGGTATGTTACATATTTTAAGAAATTTATTTGAGTCAAATAGGGTCAAGAAACCCTAACATGTCAAGTTGGCGTAGAAGCTGGGAGATGTCAACATATTTTGAAGGGACTAGAAGGCTATATACAGAATTCTAGTCGACAACATTTGAAGAGAAGAACACACATAAGAAACTCATCCAAGAATATAGAAGATAACAAAGAAAGGAGAGCATAAAGTGAAGAATAAGAAGAAGCATCATTTCAGGATTGTTTTTGTGTAAATACTCTCACACGTGCGGGCTAAAGCTAGGCTATCCACCACAAAAGATACATCAAATTACAATCAAGTCTAAAAGCAGAATTGTGGTATCCATATAGTCCAAAGTGAAGACCGAAGTCTTGAAGAGAAAAGAGGTTGTCAAGCGAAGGAGGAAAAGGGATAAAATTACCTTGTTTCACTTCACACGTGCGAAGACTACAAGAAGTTTCAAGAGGCCAAGAACTTCAGACAGAGAAGCAGTCTTCTATTGCAGGCTCGAGGTCAAAGAAGAAGGAGAAGTTGACTACGTTGACTTATTGAGAAAAGAGCAAATTTTACATGATCTTGGAGGAGTTTGGTCAAGGGTCTCGGACTCGAAATTCATCAATTCAAGATTCTATAAGAAGAAGAATTCGGTGGGTTTTCTTCTCATGCTTGGAGATGTTTTGGCCCTGGCTGATAGGCTACATCTTGTGTCCTTTGTCTCATTGTTCTTTAATGTTTGGTAGTTATTTTATGAAGAAGAAAACATAATAATAATCAAGTCAAAGAACCTAATTAAGAAAGTAAAAAGTCTTCACAAGCAGTGATCTTTGCTAGAGAAATCATCTCATCTGTTATGCTCTTAACCTGCAAAATGATACCCAAATACAGAATATGCGAAGAAAAGATACCCAGAACACAGAATAGCAATGATTTTATTATTCAGAGAGAAATGTTCACTTGCCTCTTCGAGGGGGCAACCTCCAATAGAGCAGAGCTCGACTACAAAATAAGACACAATGCTCCTCGCAGGGAGTCTCTATCCTTTATATATGACTCATACATGTAATACCAGGGGCCAATACCGTGGGTTTTATTAATACCATCTATCTAATACTACGGCCCATTTGCAACTAACTGTGGTCCCATCATTAATTGCGGGTTAACCACTTACAATTATTAATATGGGCTTTATTGACTCTTGACTATGACGTGATCCCATGACATAAATAAGGGGGTTAGGGTGGGACCCTAACATGCCCTCCCCCTTAAGACTAGCCTTGTCCTCAAGGCTGAAGCTGCGGAAACTGCTGAAGAATAGTGGCTGGTTCCCAAGTTGCATCTTCCGGAGAGGTGTCTTTCCATTTGACGAGGACTTCCTTAATCACGCGGCCGCGCAGGTGCTTGTCTCGTGTGTCTAGAACCTGTTCGGGTTGAAGCCAGATTGACCCTTCGTCGTCCAATTCAGGTAGACTGGTTTGAACACGGCAATTGTTCCCAATCACTTTCTTGAGGCATGATACATGGAAAACTGGATGGATTTTTGCCGTAGGTGGCAAAGCCAACTTGTAAGCCACTTCTCCAATACGCTGAAGTACTTGGTATGGTCCGTAGAATTTTGGAGAGAGCTTTTGACAACCCTTGTCTCTGAGCGATGCTGGTCGGCCTGTTGCTTCATGCGGTTCTGAGCTTGATGAAGATTCTCTCTAAGATGGGCGAGCATGGTTGCGCGGTGTTGTAGGAGTTGATCCACTGCTTGTACTTTGGAGCACCCCTTGAGATAAGAAGTAGGGGAAGGCGGAAGTTGACCATATACTGCTTCATAGGGAGTCATTTTGGTGGTGGCATGATAGTTGGTGTTATACCACCATTCAGCGAGAGGTAACCACTGTACCCAAAGGTGTTGCTTTTCTGAAGTGAAACACCTAAGGTAGGTTTCTAGACATTTGTTGACGGCTTCGGTTTGACCATCTGTTTGCGGATGATATGAAGTACTGAGTTTGAGTTGAGTGCCTTGTATTCTGAAGAGTTCCTGCCAAAAATTACTGGTGAAGATCGGGTCGCGGTCGGACACAATAGAAGTGGCATGCCATGCAATTTGAAGATCTGATCCATGAAAGATTGAGCAACCAAAGTTGGTGTAAACGGGTGGGGTAGGGCGCAGAAATGAGCATACTTCGACAGTCGGTCCACAACCACCATGATGACTGACTTGTTCCCTGACTTTGGAAGACCTGTAATGAAATCCATAGAAACCTCCGTCCAAATTGATGCCGGAATGGGCAACGGTTGTAATGTGCCTGGTGTGTTGACGATTTCCCCTTTGTGACGCTGACAGACATCACATTCTGCTACGAAAGTAAGGATGTCCTTTTTCATGCCTGTCCAAAAAAATGATCTTCTAGTGCGAGCATACGTCTTCTGAAAGCCCGAATGTCCTGCAATGGGAGATGAGTGCAATTCTGCCAAAATGCGACTTTTGAGGGTGGATGTTGGTGATATTACGACTCTGTCCTTGTAGCAAAGAATATCATTCTGCCACGAGTAGCCCTTGCTGGAATTAGGATCTACCTGCAATTGAGAAATGAGTTGGGAGAGCCCAAGGTGTGAAAACCATTCCCTGCGAGCCTCTTCAATCCAGTCTGGAATAGGGAGGGAAATTGCAAGCAGAGTACTTTCCTCCTCAAATTGGCGAGATAATGCATCTGCTACACTATTGTCTTTCCCTTTCTTGTAAATGATCTCATAATCATATCTCAGCATTTTGGCTAACCATTTATTTTGTTGTGGGGAGGATAGGCGTTGCTCCAAAAAATATTTAAAACTGTGATGATCTGTGCGGATTTGGAAACGTCGCCCCAATAAGTAAGGTCGCCAGGTCTCTACTGCATGTAAGATGGCCATCATTTCCTTCTCGTAGGTAGATTGGCCCAGATTCCTCCCACTGAGTTGTTGGCTTGTGAAGGCTAATGGTCGCCCTTCCTGCATTAAGACCGCCCCAATACCTGTACCCGAAGCATCACATTCGATGACAAAGGATTTGGTGAAGTCAGGTAGTGCTAAGACTGGAGTGGAACACATGGCGTTTTTGAGAGCGGTAAATTCCTGTTGTGCTTCCTCGTTCCAGAAGAAGGAATTTTTCTTTAGGAGTTGAGTGAGGGGCTTCACTATGCGCCATAGTTGCGGACAAATTGACGATAATAGCCTGTGAGACCCAAAAATCCTCTCAAGCTCTTCAAGGTCTTAGGTTGAGGCCATTCTTGCATTGCCTGGATCTTTTTGGGGTCCACCTTGACACCTTCACGCCCCACAATGTGGCCCAAATACTCAACTTCTTCCATGCCAAACGAACACTTGGACATCTTGACAAAGAATTTATGCTTGCGGAGCAGTTGCAAGAGTAGATCTACATGCTGAAGATGTGCAGCCCAAGTGCCAGTATAGATGAGGATGTCATCGAAGAAGACAAGGACAAATTTTCTGAGATATGGTTTGAGAATGTGATTCATAAGGCTCTGAAAAGTAGAGGGGGCATTACAGAGACCAAATGGCATGACCAGGAACTCATAATGGCCTTCATGAGTTCTGAAAGCCGTCTTGGGAATGTCGACTTCCTTCATGCGAATTTGGTGGTAGCCTGAGCGAAGATCCAACTTAGTGAAGAATTGAGCCCCATTGAGTTCGTCCAGCAAATCATCAACCACCGGGATGGGAAATTTATCTTTGACTGTCAACTTATTGAGGGCCCTGAAGTCGGGACACATCTGCCACTCCCCATCTTTCTTGAACACCATGACCACTGGGGATGAATAAGGACTAATGCTAGGACGAATGACACCTGCTTCCAACAGTTCCTTGATGATTTTTTCTATTTCATTCTTTTGGGTGAACGGATATCGGTATGGCCGCACATTTGGGGGTTGGGCCCCTGGAACCAAGGTGATGCTATGATCATGTTCCCCTCGCGAGGGTGGAAGCTCATGAGGCTTGTCAAAGACCGTCCGATGGTTATTTAAAATCTGTTGCATCTCAGGATGAATTGGCAGAGACATGGTTTCGACTACCTGGATGGCATTAAATTGAGCTACCACTCCATGATGGCCCTTTTTTAACAATTTTTCCATCCTATGCGAGCTGATGATAGAGGAGCTCCCGCCTGGAGTCCACGGAGAGTATGTGTGGAGTTGTTCTGCTTAAAACTCATATATAACTCCTGGAAATCCATAGTGATTGGCCCAAGAGTGCGGAGCCATTCAGCGCCGAGGAAAATGTCGCAACCCCCAATGTGTATGGCAAACATGTGGGTTTTCAACTGATAATCCCCCATTTGAAGTTTGACATTTTCACAGCGGCCTTCACATTTCATTATGCCCCCATCCGCAATTTGGACTTGGAAGTTAGAAACTGCTCGTACAAAACAATGCGCTGCTTCTGCGATTTTTTGATGGATGAAATTATGGGTACTTCCACTATCAATCAAGACTACTACTGGGCGATGTTTAAGAAAACCCCGGATTTTGAGAGTTTGAGGGGAAGAAATCCCTGCCAACGCATGCAGCGAAATAACTGGTTCGTCAGAGACATTCTCCTTTGCGTTGTTTTCTTCTAGCGCCTCATGTTCCTCAAGTGGTGGATCTTCCTCTGTTGAGCTGTAGTCAGTGGCATCTATTTGAAAAAATTTGGGCTCCTTGCATTTATGACCTGGGGAGTATTTTTCATCACAGTAGTAACATAGTCCTTGCTTCCTTCTTTCGGCCATTTCCGCAGGTGACACCTTTTGGACCTTAAGTGTTTGAGTCGTGTTGTGAGCCTGTGGGGGACGACCTTTAGCGGGGAAATTTGGGCGACTGTATTGGGCTGCTAATGCACGTTCCACCTTACGAGCTACCTGGCAAGCCTCCGTCCACGTGGGAAGGCGGTGAAGTAGAACTTGAGCTTTGATGGCTTCTTTAAGACCACTGATAAAACATTCCGTGTAGAACTCATCTGTGAGACCCCTAGTGCGGAAGGCTAAGGCTTCAAAAGCGGTAATATATTCATCCACTGTGCCAGTCTGTCGGAGCTTAGTGAGACGACCCAAAAAAGAGTCTTCCTGTTCAAAGCAATCTCGAAGAGCTTTGGTAAATTGGGTCCAAGTCTTAAAAGGTCCATTGCAACGCTGATGCCACTCCCACCATTGCCACCGTTCATTGTCCAAGTACATGCTCCCCAACATAAGCTTATTCGCATCATCTGGGATATGATTCAATTTGAAATACTGCTCCACTTGTGCTAGCCATGTGGACGCGTGAGAACCATCAAATTTATGCATATCCAACTTGGGAGGTCGATGACTGGGTCGTGGATGGGTGTGCCAGACGTGAGGAGAGTGGCTAGACTCACCCTCATTGTATTCATTTCTATTATACTCCTCCTCGTGGGTTGGCTCCTTGCCCTTCGGAAGAAAATGTTGTATCTGGAGACTTAGTCCTCGAAACTCATTTTGGAGGGATTGCATGGAGTCTTCCAGTTTGTCTATCCTTTCATTTGCCATCACTTGAGCTCTAGTCTCTACCATACACCAACCTGATGAAAAATTGGGACCGCTGAAAAAATTTGACTAATAAATTGAATGGTACCACCTTGCTCAGCTCAATACTGCAGCCGCCAAATCCTCAAAATGTCAATGCTGCCAAAAGTCCTGCGAAAAGTATACCCCGGTATAGGAACCCTTCACAACAACTCCGATCTGGTGGGTCTGAGAGATCTGAATGGCGGAACAACTGCTGCGGCGGATCTGATGGATCTGATGTCTGCTGCTGTTGCACCTCTTTGCACCCGTGGATCGGGAATAGATGATGTGTGATCCCCCGATAGAAAAGGAAACTATGGTCGTGAGGAGTGTCAGGTGCTACAGATCGCAATATACATAAGGGTCTGGCAGTAGTACTCGGCCCAATGTTTCAGGGTTCTAACTAAGGAGGATCGACCGTACCCTTAGTCGTACAACCCGACTTCCCTATCGTACAGGCGAGTAATCTCTCCGAGTGCTGTTCTCGGTGTACTGTAGCCACAAGACGGCCGACGGTTTATCTATGGTGAGGTTTCAAGGGAGCCTAGGGGGCTTCCGATATACCCAGAGGGTACGTGGAAGACAGTCCGTGCGCGGTTTTGTCTAATGCGCTACTACTCAAAGGGTACCCACAGGGGTTACAAGGGAGTCCAACAGACGTGACCACCTCTTGTATTTCCTGCGTGCATGCCTCCCCAAATCCGCAGGTTTATGCGCTTAACGACATATCCCATGGTTTAAAGACGTTGGAACACATATCTAGCCGAAAAAAAAAAAAATTGCTAAGAATTGAAGATCCCACCGACCCTGGAAAGTGCTCTGATACCACTTGTTATGCTCTTAACCTGCAAAATGATACCCAAATACAGAATATGCGAAGAAAAGATACCCAGAACACAGAATAGCAATGATTTTATTATTCAGAGAGAAATGTTCACTTGCCTCTTCGAGGGGGCAACCTCCAATAGAGCAGAGCTCGACTACAAAATAAGACACAATGCTCCTCGCAGGGAGTCTCTATCCTTTATATATGACTCATACATGTAATACCACGGGCCAATACCGTGGGTTTTATTAATACCATCTATCTAATACTACGGCCCATTTGCAACTAACTGTGGTCCCATCATTAATTGCGGGTTAACCACTTACAATTATTAATATGGGCTTTATTGACTCTTGACTATGACGTGATCCCATGACATAAATAAGGGGGTTAGGGTGGGACCCTAACATCATCTCTCTACCCTAGATTTCTCAACATTTCACACTACTTGGATCTCTCTCTGAAATGCATGTCCAGCCTGTCAGTGACTTTGGAAGTGTCTCTCATGGCCTCTTTGAAATTTTCCTACCTTCGGATCTCTGAAACAACCTCCTGAATCTGGAAATCGAACTACCTCCTAGAGGCTACTGTGTAGCCTCTCTGTGGCTATCTCTGCCTCCCTACAAATGACTCCCTAGAACTGGAAATCCTTCCTCCAAATGTTGTTGACCTCCCCTGCCACCTACAACTCACCCATTGCCTCGATATCCACTATTGAATCACTATTTCTACTATGAATTCGAACTGCCTATGGCAACTGAGTATATGCACTAATGTGTTCTCCATTTATCCATTGACCACCCCTTATAATCTCTAAATGGGACTCCAATAGCCAAGATTGAAACTTAATCAATGGTTGAAATCATCTCCAAGTCGATCCGTGTGAATTTCTAGAGAACTCTCACCTTTCTCAATTAATTACTATTAATTAATCGATTTCCCTATGTTAGACTTAGGCATTTTTTAATTATTGATGAATTAATTTAATTGAGTCATCTCTAGGTGGAATTTCCATAAACGATTTATGGATTTTGGAGAACTCCTATGTTTTAGCCTATCCACAGTCTGAAGACTAGAACACCATCTGATGCTACAAAAACTAACATAACCATGCCTAACCAAGTTGAAAGCATGGTTTGGGAACAAGTTGATGTAGATGGGTAAAATTCTGAAATTGCTTTAAATAACACATAGCCATAGACCACCAAAATGAGAATAATAAGAAAAAGCAAATCTTATCAGATTCTATATTCATTGAAGAGACTACGACGTACGAGTGCTCACTTTATGAAGTTAAAGATGTAGCTAACTCTTATATGGAGATGATAATATCCTGCTCAACAAATTAAGTGACTCTTAATACTCAATTCAATGCAGGAAACCATCGAAAGCCAAGATAAGATACCAACCTCCTTTCAATTCCATAAAAAGTCACACGTAACGCGGTATCCCATGGTTTAAGGTTATCATTAACTATGAAGCCATATACATTAAGTTTCTCAAAATAGTAGCAAACACATTATGCCATTGGATTCTAGAAGCCTAACCCGTTTACTTATAACATGTATACACTACGTTTCTCAAAATAGTAATAAACACATCATGGAATTGGAATCCTAACCCCTTTACCTATGACCTGCACTTAATAGTGGAGAGCTACTCTAAATATTGCATATTACCCATAGAAGTGGATACTAATTTGTATATAATGATGTTGCCAATATTTGAACTAATCATCGAGCAAGCATGTCTTTCTCCAATCTAGAAGTGTTAATTTTGGCAGCAAGGGAGAAATTCCCTAGCCATCTCTTGACTTCAAAAATACTATTAAAATGAATTTGATTGTGATCTCCAAGTCGGCTCAAATCATTGGAGGGAAATCATGAGATTCAAATTCAAAGTTTGTGTCGACCTTATTGGAGGAAAAATTATTTTATTTTCAATTAAATAGAGTCATGTCAGCCCATCCAAAAGTTGTGACCCTTCATAAATGGCAAACCACTATAAATACCCCATTGGGGTGATCCTCAAAAGGGTGTGCGAATTTGGTCTGCAATCTTCACTTTGGTATTTTTCTGCAATCTTTGCTTGCGTGTTTTTCTCCGCAATAAGGTTCTGAAATGTACGGAAGAGTTCTTCAAGCTTTTCGCATGACAACAATCTGAGGTTCTGTGCAATGTTGCACTAATCGTTATCGGGATTAATTCGGCGCGGGGAAAAAATCGGGAAAAAATCGTAATAATCGAGAAAAAATCGGTAATAATCAGGAAAAAATCATTTGGTACAAAAATATTCATTTTTTTTCAATTTTTTTAATATCTGAACCATCTACAACATAAAATAAATATATTGACACATAAATATGATAAAAGAACTAATATATTAGATGCTTAATATCATTTCTAGTGCTAAAATCACACATAACAGTCAATCATGTTTTGAATAGTAAGTCCTGACTCCTGAGTCCCTGTTATGCTCATAACCTGCAAAAAGATACCCAAATACAGAATATGCGAAGAAAGATACCCAGAACATAGAATAGTGAGAGACAACAGCAAATATTTTATTATTCAGAAAGCAATATTCACTGGCCTCTTCGAGGGGGCAACCTCCAATAGAGCAGAGCTCGATTCAAAAATAAGACACGATGCTCCTCGCAAGGAGTCTCTATCCTTTATATATGACTCATACATGCAATACCATGGGTTTTATTAATATCATCTATCTAATACCATGGCCCATTTGCAACTAACTGTGGTCCCGTCATTAATTGCAGGTTAACCACTTACAATTATTAATATGGGCTTTATTGACTCTTTACTATGACTCGATCCCACTACATAAATAAGGGGGTTAGGGTGGGACCCTAACATGCCCTCCCCCTTAAGAATAGCCTTGTCCTCAAGGCTGAAGCTGCGGAAACTGTTGAAGAATAGTGGTTGGTTCCCAAGTTGCATCTTCCGGAGAGGTGTCTTTCCACTTGACGAGAACTTCCCTAATCATGCGGCCACGCAGATGCCTTTCTCGTGTGTCTAGGACCTGTTCAGGTTGGAGCCAGATTGACCCTTCCTCATCCAATTCAGGTAGACTGGTTTGAATTTTGCAATTGTTCCCAGTCACTTTCTTGAGGCATGAGACATGGAAAACTGGATGGATTTTCGCAGTAGACGGCAAAGCCAGCTTGTAGGCTACTTCTCCAATGCGCTGAAGTACTTGATATGGGCCATAGAATTTTGGAGATAGTTTCTGACAACCCTTGTCTTTGAGTGATGTTTGCTTATATGGTTGCAGCCTCAAAAAGACCTAATCCCCTTCTTGAAATTGGCGCTTTGAGCGATACTGGTCTACCTGTTGCTTCATGCGGTTTTGAGCTTGATGAAGATTCTCTCTAAGATGGGCGAGCATGGTTGCGCGGTTTTGTAGGAGTTGATCCACTGCTTGTACCTTTGAGCCCCCCTTGATATAAGAAGTAGGGGAAGGAGGGAGTTGACCATATACTGCTTCATAAGGAGTCATTTTGGTGGTGGCATGATAGTTGGTGTTATACCACCATTCAGCCAGAGGTAACCACTGTACCCAAAGATGTTGCTTTTCTGAAGTGAAACACCTAAGGTAGGTTTCCAGACATTTGTTGACGGCTTCCGTTTGACCATCCGTTTGTGGATGATAAGAAGTACTGAGTTTTAGTTGGGTGCCTTGTAGCCTGAAGAGTTCCTGCCAAAAATTACTGGTGAAGATCGGGTCGCGATCGGACACAATAGAAGTGGGCATGCCATGCAATTTGAAGATCTGATCCATGAAAGATTGAGCGACCAAAGTCGGTGTAAACGGGTGGGGTAGGGCACAGAAATGAGCATACTTCGAAAGTCTGTCCACAACCACCATGATGACTGACTTGTTTCCTGACTTTGGAAGACCTATAATGAAATCCATAGAAACCTCCGTCCATATTGCTGTCGGGATGGGCAACGGTTGTAATGTGCCTGGTGCTTTGACGGTCTCCCCTTTGTGGCGTTGACAGACATCGCATTCTGCTACAAAAGTGAGGATGTCCTTTTTCATGCCTGTCCAAAAAAATGATCTTCTGGTGCGAGCATACGTCTTCTGAAAGCCTGAATGTCCTGCAATGGGGGATGAGTGCAATTCTGCCAAAATGTGACTTTTGAGGGTGGATGTTGGTGATATTACGACTCTGTCCCTGTAGCGAAGAATCTCATCCTGCCACGAGTAGCCCTTGGTGGAATTTGGATCCACCTACAATTGAGAAATGAGTTGGGAGAGCCCGGATGTGAAAACCATTCCCTGCGAGCCTCTTCAATCCATTCTGGAATGGGAAGGGAAATTGCTAGCAGGGTACTTCCCTCCTCAAATTGGCAAGATAATGCATCTGCTACACTATTTTCTTGTCTTTTCTTGTAAATGATCTCATAATCATATCCCAGCATTTTGGCGAGCCATTTATTTTGTTGTGGGGAGGATAGGCGTTGCTCCAAAAAATATTTAAGACTGTGATGGTCTGTGCAGATTTGGAAACGTCGCCCCAATAAGTAAGGTCGCCAAGTCTCTACTACATGTAAAATGGCCATCATTTCCTTCTCATAGGTAGATTGGCCGAGATTCTTCCCACTTAGTTGTTGGCTTGGGAAGGCCAAAGGTCGCCCTTCCTGCATTAAGACCGCCCCAATACCCGTACCCGAAGCATCACATTCAATGACAAAAGATTTGGTGAAGTCATGTAGTGCTAAGACTGGAGTGGAACACATGGCATTTTTGAGAGCTGTAAATGCCTGTTGTGCGTCCTCATTCCAGAAGAATGAATTTTTCTTCAAGAGTTGAGTGAGGGGCTTCGCTATGCGACCATAATTGCGGACAAATTTGCGATAATAGCCTGTGAGACCCAAAAATCCTCTCAGGCTCTTCAAGGTCTTAGGTTGAGGCCAATCCTGCATTGCCTGGATCTTTTTGGGGTCCACCTTGACACCTTCACGCCCCACAATGTGGCCCAAATACTCAACTTCTTCCATGCCAAACGAACACTTGGACATCTTGACAAATTATTTATGCTTGCGGAGCAATTGCAAGAGTAGATCTACATGCTGAAGATGTGCGGCCCAAGTGCAACTATAGATGAGGATGTCATCGAAGAAGACAAGGACAAATTTCCTGAGATATGGTTTGAGAAGGTGGTTCATAAGGCTCTTAAAAGTAGATGGGGCATTACAAAGACCGAATGGCATGACCAGGAACTCATAATGGCCTTCATGAGTTCGGAAAGCAGTCTTTGGAATGTCGACTTTATTCATGCGAATTTGGTGGTAGCCTGAGCGAAGATCCAACTTAGTGAAGAATTGAGCCCCATTGAGTTCATCCAGCAAATCATCAACCACCGAGATGGGAAATTTATCTTTGACTGTCAACTTATTGAGGGCCCTGAAGTCTGGACACATCTGCCACTCCCCATATTTCTTGAGCACCATGACCACCGGTGATGAATAAGGACTAATGCTAGGACGAATGACACCTGCTTCCAAAAGTTCCTTGATTATTTTTTCTATTTCATTCTTTGGGTGAACGGATATATGTATGGGCGCACATTTGGGGGTTGGGCCCCTGGAACCAAGGTGATGCTATGATCATGTTCCCCTCTCGAGGGTGGAAGCTCATGAGGCTTGTCAAAGACCGGCAGATGGTTATTTAAAATCTGTTGCATCTCAGGATGAATCGGCAGAGACTTGGTTTCGACTGCCTGGATGGCATTAAATTGAGCTATAACTCCATGATGGCCCTTTTTTAGCAATTTTTCCATCCTATGCGAGCTGATGATAGAGGGAGCTCCCGCCTGGAGTCCACGGAGGGTATGTGTGGAGTTGTTCTGCTTAAAACTCATATATAACTCCTGGAAATCCATTGTGATTGGCCCAAGAGTACGAAGCCATTCAACACCGAGGACAATGTCGCACCCTCCCATGTGTATGGCAAACATGTGGGTCTTCAACTGATAATCCCCCATTTGAAGTTTGACATTTTCACAGCGGCCTTCACATTTCATTGTGCCCCCATCCGCAATTTGGACTTGGAAGTTAGAAACTGCTCGTACAAAACAATGCACTGCTTCCGCGACTTTTTGATGGATGAAATTATGTGTACTTCCACTATCAATCAAGACTACTACTGGGCGATGTTTAATAAAACCTTTGATTTTGAGAGTTTGAGGTGAAGAAATCCCTGCCAAAGCATGCAGCGAAATAACTGGTTCGTCAGGGACATTGTCCTTTTGGTTGTCCTCTTCTACCGCCTCATGTTCCTCCAGTGGTGGATCTTCCTCCGATGAGCTGTAATCAGTGGCATCAATTTGAAAAAATTTGGGCTCCTTGCATTTATGACCTGGGGAGTATTTTTCATCACAGTAGTAACATAATCCTTGCTTTCTTCTTTCGGCCATTTCTGCAGGTGACACCTTTTGAACCTTAAGTGTTTGAGTCGTGCTGTGAGCCTGTGGGGGGCGACCCTTAGCGGTGAAATTTGGGCGACTGTACTGGGCTGCTAACGCATGTTCCACATTACGAGCTACCTTGCAAGCCTCCGTCCATGTGGGAGGGTGGTGCAGTAAGACGTGGGCTTTTATGGCTTCTTTAAGACCGCTGATAAAACATTCCGTGTAGAACACATCTGAGAGACCCCTAGTGTGGAAGGCTAAGGCTTCAAAGGCTATGATATATTCATCCACTGTGCCAGTCTATCGAAGCTTAGTAAGACGACCCAAAAAAGAAGATTCCTGGTCAAAGCGTTCTGTAAGAGCTTTTTTGAAGGTGGTCCAAGTCACAAAAGTTCCATTGCAACGTTGATGCCATTCCCACCATTGCCACCTTTCATTGTCCAAGTACATGCTCCCCACCATAAGCTGAGTCTCATTATCTAAGATGTTATTCAGATTGAAATACTGCTCCATTTGTGCTATCCATGCTGTTGGGTGAGAACCATCAAATTTATGCATATCCAACTTGGGAGGTCGCGGACGGGATTGTTGGTGGGAGCCCCAGAGGTGAAGAGAGTGGCTAGACTCACCCTCACTGTGTCCATTGCCAATATACGCCTCCTCATGGGCTTGCTCCTTGCCCTTCGGGATTATGCTATTTAGTCGGTCAAGCTGAATTTGGAGGGATTGCAAGGATTGTTCAAGTTTGTCCATCCTCTCATTGGCCATAGCTTGAGCTCTAGTTTCTACCATGCACCGACCTGATGTTCTTGAAATTTGGGACCGCCCAAAAAAAATTTCACTAAGAATTGAATGGTACCACCGTGCTCAGCTCGTCGTCCTGATTCTGATGGGCTAGATCACCAATAAGCGCCCCGGGAGATCTTTGACTTTTTTTTAAACTCCTAACAGAGTTTTACTCCTTCCTTAGGAATACTGCAGTAGCCGAATCCTCAAAATGTCAATGCTGCCAAAAGTCCTGCGAAAATCATGCCCCGGTATAGGAACCCCACACAACTACTCAGATCAGGTGGATCTGAGAGATCTGAATGGCGGATCAGATAGCTCTGAGCGACGGAACAGATTGCTGCTGCGGATCTGATGGATCTAATAGATCGGAATGGCTGGTCTGCTAACTCGGAACTGCGGGACTGATGTCTGTTGTTGCTGCACCCCTTTGCACGAGCGGATCTGGCAGAGATGATGCGTGATCCCAAGATAGAAAAGGGAACTATGGTCTCGAGGAGTGTCAGGTGCTACAGATCGCAATATACATAAGGGTCTGACAATAGTACTCGGCCCAATGTTTCAGGGCTCTAACTAAGGAGGATCAACCGTACCCTTAGCCGTACAACCCGACTACCCTATCGTACGGGCAAGTAATCTCTCTGAGTGTTGTTCTCGGTGTACTGTAGTAGCAAGACGGCCGATGGTTTATCTATGGCTAGGTTGCAGAGGAGCTAAGGGGCTTCCGATATACCCAGAAGGTACTTGGAAGACAGTCTGTACGCGGTTCTGTCTAATGCGCTACTACTCGAAGGGGTACCCACAGGGGTTACAAGGGAGTCCAACAAGCATGACCACCTCTTGTATTTCCTGCGTGCATGCCTCCCCAAATCCGCAGTTTTATGCGCTTAACGACAGATCCCGTGGTTTAAAGACGCTGGAACACGTCTCTAGCCAAAAAAAAAATGCTAAGAAATGGAGATCCCACTGGCCCTGGAAAGTGCTCTGATACCACTTGTTATGCTCATAACCTGCAAAAAGATACCCAAATACAGAATATGCGAAGAAAGATACCCAGAACATAGAATAGTGAGAGACAACAGCAAATATTTTATTATTCAGAAAGCAATGTTCACTGGCCTCTTCGAGGGGGCAACCTCCAATAGAGCAGAGCTCGATTCAAAAATAAGACACGATTCTCCTCGCAGGGAGTCTCTATCCTTTATATATGACTCATACATGCAATACCATGGATCAATACCATGGGTTTTATTAATACCATCTATCTAATACCATGGCCCATTTGCAACTAATTGTGGTCCCGTCATTAATTGCGGATTAACCACTTACAATTATTAATATGGGCTTTATTGACTCTTTACTATGACTCAATCCCACTACATAAATAAGGGGGTTAGGGTGGGACCCTAACAGTCCCAAATCAACCTCAAAATATCAACAAAAAATATAATAATGTATCTCATATCATGAGTCATAATGTCATATACAACGAAATGAACCAAATAACTAAAGTCTAATACTACTGATTTCCTTTGCCCCTCTAGATGTAGATGTTGGTGGAGTTGGCAGTAGACTTTGTTGTGCTCTAGAAGCTGAAGAAGGTAGACCACGTCCTCTACTTGTAACAGGGGTAGCTTGGGTCACCTCCTCCTCATCATAAAGAACCATATATATATATATATATATATATATCCACGATTTTTCCCCAAAAAATCGCGATTTTTTCAAAAAAATCGGCTAAAAAAAAATCCAATTAAATCGCCCGATTTTATCGTTTTTTTTTTTTGAAAAAATCGCGATTAAACAATTTAATCGCGATTTTTCTCGATTAGTGCAACACTGGTTCTGCGCACAGAATATTTCCTTGAGAGTTTTAGGGATAAGGATTAGAGCCTGAAGTATAACTCAACTGATATGAGACTACATGGATTACAGTGTTTCATGAGATCATTTCTCTGTGGAGTCTCATTTCCTCTACGATGTATGGTCTGGATAGTAGCTCTCAGTAGTGGCACATGAAAATGATCCTTGTCAAAGAGATCTCGACACAACAACATATATTATGGTCTCCGCAATTACTATGATTTCTCTACGCCAACTACACCCAACACATGTGTGGGACTTCAACCATATTAGCATTCCTCCATTTTTTACATCTCTAAGTTATTGTCATTTCTGTTATCCTATGCATGTATTCTATCTTAGCATTCATGTTGGCAATACAGTAGTCCCAGCACGTTAAGACAATGCGAAGTGTATGATATTGTATGGTTCCAGCACAACAAATATAGCATATGAATGGCTTCTCTTCTATCCAATGTATGGTCTCAGTGCTCATTCCAAGATCACGTACAGCATCACCACAGCAGTAATAGCATCTCGGTCCAGTATTGATTTGAAATTAGTAAAATTGTCACCATAGTATTGTTACTACAGTTCATTTTGTATATGACAATCTCAGCAGTTCAGATCAATATAATGTTTGGTATGTTGAACAGTACAAGTACAGTGTGCGGGCAGTTCTGATCAGTGTTTTAAGATTCGGCCAGCTTGGAACCGATTCGGCCGAGTTGGTCTAAGTCAAGGCCTCACCAAGTCGACTCGACCAGTGAACTGGTTCGGCCAACCGGGTTATTACTGAGCCGACCGAATTCGAGCCTACTCGGCCGGGTTGGATGACAGTGGCCCGTGAATTAAAAAAACAACGATTTTTTTTAATTTTTTTGCTTTTGGGGGACTCCAAGGTTTTCATGATGATACTTTAATGGTTTTTTGTCCCTAATAAGTTTATCTCGCTTGATCTTGAGAGGTTTGTTTAGTTGGTATCACATATGTAGTAGAGATTCCTTAAGAGATAGCTTCATTCTTCTTCAAAACCTTCCAATAGGTTCTTTGCCCCTTTCTTAAAGCAAACCTAACTTTGTGGCCCCAACCTTGGCCCTCCAAAGATGAGCATTGAGCCTTGAGTTGATTACACGTGATGCTACACCCCTTGATGAACCTCCAAATGCTAAAACGCTAAACTTAAAAGCTTGGACTTTGGACTATTTGATGATATGCCCAAATGGACTGAAGATGCCCCCTGGCTGGCCTTGAGCCTATTTTGGTGGATGGTGCCTTCTTCCAAAGCACAAATGAGGATGGTTATCATTGAGATGACTTAGGAGGGCTAGCACATCCCTCTTTGATGCCAATGCTTACGCTTAGCTGTGCCATGTCACTCACATGCTTGAAAAAGGTGACATAGGGTCTCTCCTAGATGACATCATGGTGGAGGATGCACCTTTTGAAGATGTACACATGCACTTTGGGACTTTCTTGGAGTGAGGAACACTCTTGGACCCTTGTATTAGTTCCTTGATGACTTACAATCTATTTTGGAGGATAACATCATTTCTAGCCTCCTTGGTTATGTGTTTTTGTTTTGATCTCTATATCATCATCATGTATGTATTGCACAGTGCACTGGGTGCCATTTTGATATAATGGATATATTCATGAGCCTACTTTGATCATATGTTGTCTTCTATCTACATTCTAATGCTGTGTGTTTGGAAACATGAATGAAAATCTTTAAAATTATGTTTTTTTATAATAAAAAAATAAATATTTAATGTATTTTTTAAAATGACCGAGTCATTGAAAACGAGCCGACCGTGTCGATACCGAGTCGGAGTCGGAGTTTTAAAACATTGGTTCTGATGTGGCATCACAGTTTAGTTAAGTTGGCATCATACTTGTAACTTATAATGGGTATCTCAATTCGCTCTACAATTTGGCACTACAGTTGGTACTGCTCTTGATACTGCAGTTGCATATGGTAGCATTTTCCCTGCCATCTTCAATTGATATGCAGAGACCCTATCTCCAACAGAAACCCTAATCATCATGTATTCTTATATATTGTCAGCATTTCAAGAATATTGACATATGGCATCCCCGCAGACCAGAGGCAGTTAAGGTATTTTGGCAAATGTTAGTATTGTATGGAAATTCTGGTGATAAGACTTGTTCACAAACGAAGTTGTGAACAAGTCATAGCAATGGGTAGTTTGTTGACATTTGTATATTATACCTCTCTGATTGAACTTTCGATGAAAATCTAATAGAAGAAGAAAAATTGAATTCCGGGTTTTCCCCCTTGTGGGGTTTTTCCCTGGTCTCCAACCAATCATGGTGTCTCTATGTGTGAATGCTTTTCTTCCTTTTGTTCCTTTATATATCTGCTGCATAGTTGTTGACATTTTTCTTTCTATAGAATTGCTAATGCTGCTAACGATGTTATAACATGAATGCATATGTAAATGATAAATAAGGATGTATATGCAATTATGAAAGCAAAGAACAATTTCACCCTAAGAAAATTAACAGGGAGAACTATAATGAATGTAAGCAACTTTACAGCATTCAAATTGGAATCCTTTGGCAAAAAATACATGAGTTGGGGTATCTGTTCTACCAAAGTCACCCAGGACTTGCACCTGACTCCAATTGCAGGGTACAGCCCGTCTGCAAAACATATGCCCTATAGGAGGTGAAACATGCAACCCACTCACACCTCTACTTGGTAAACCTAATGCTGAAGTTATAAATATTGATGCTGTAAATCTCTGAACTAACCAACCAAGGCAATTATATTGTCTGATTAGCTTGCACTTATCACAATCCAGCAAGCATGCCCTTCACCAATCTGAGAGGATTACAATTGGCAACTGGAATCTCTTGGCTAAAGATCCATGAGTGTGGGTGTAATTCTGCCAAGGACTCGCACTTGACCCAGTCGCGTGGAACAGTCCATTTGTACATGTGATCTGGGCCACCTACAAGGGGCAAAACCTACAACAGCTTGCACAGACAAACCAGTGCACAAGGTGTGAAACATGTCACTCTGGGGATTTGATTGGGAAGGGGAGTAACACTACACCCGATTACCCATCCAACAAACACCCCATTGACCACCAAAGCAAAACGTGAATGATTTGAAAATATGGTTAGTTGTAAACAGATGTGATGGGAGATCTAGCACCTATTGCCGCGCTTTGTTTCCTGGTTCCTTCAACAACCCAAGGGGATTTTGTGTTGATTGCCCCGCGATTTTGTATCGGTTGCTGCTTCATCAGCTTGAGGGGATTTTGCATCGATTGCCCCTTTGTGATCCCATGGCATTGACCTTTATCCTCACCCACTTTTTACTATAATATACTAATAAGCTCAATCGACATATCACTGTATTGATAGATCATAGAACATTTCACACATCTTTGAAATAAATAGATCAAAATTTTCATTTGAACAAGAAGCCATAATCCATGATCAACAGATTAATTTCTATTAGTTTTCCACTCTATATCAATTAGTATTTGAGCTGTGTAAATCTCCAAAAATTGTTTCTATTTACAGAAATAGTAAAAATAATGATAATACCATATACATCTCTAAAGAGATAAACACTAAGAAACTAATGAAGTGCATACTGGAAAAAAATGATACTGGAAGTGGATACTGGATAGCAAATAGAGTTTCTAAACTGGAAAAGATTTCACCAGTTTCTTTATTATGAAGATGCATGTTATTTTCAACTCAATTGAAGATACGAATACTGGGTTCCCCGTTTATGACAAAAAAATATCGATTCCTGATCATCAAAAGTGCCTCCATTTTAACAGAAAGCTTTCTACATAAGTGAATCTCTCTCATTCAAATACAAAATAAGGACTGGCATTCAAAATCAAAAGACTGACTGGTGCTCAACAAATAGAAAAGTATGTACTATGATTTTGAGTGGAGAAAGTCCGCAGTAATTGGAGCATTTTCCTGTAAGTGAACATTGATTAGATCAGCTGGTTTGTTGGTATGATATGAATGTATTTCAATGGAAAGTTCTGAAAAGCGCAGTTC
The DNA here is from genome assembly GCA_031772625.1 of Pinus tabuliformis. Lineage (NCBI taxonomy): Eukaryota > Viridiplantae > Streptophyta > Pinopsida > Pinales > Pinaceae > Pinus > Pinus tabuliformis. The sequence goes on along the minus strand of CM062820.1, from coordinate 126,746,511 downwards.
TAATTATCAATTTAATATAACCACGTAGAATGCACATTTTCTCCAGACTTGAAAAAGGGAACAATATATTTTAGTATCTGATTACCTTCAAGTATCGTTTTATCAACATTGTGGTGCTGGGGTTAAAGCCCTCAACTGGCTTCCCTTGAGTGCGAGACAAGTTCAGCTGAGCTCGTACACGAGATGCCAGTGACTGTAGAAGAAAATAAAAAGTGAAAAACCAATATGAAATTGATCTTCCCACCAAATTTTCTTTTCTCACATTTCAAGTTAAAAGACATTCTATGTGATTGTTTTGATCATACCTTGCCAAGCTCCACGCCCCATTGGTCAAAGGAATTAATGCCCCAAATGAAACCCTGAACTGCAATCCTGTGTTCATACATTGCTAACAACTAATGTGCCAAATAAAAATCAGTGTTAGCCCATATAATATTCAGCACATCCTGGAAGTTCAAGATTCGTAGGAAAAATTTAACACCATGTAGCTAATAATAAAGGGAACAATATGAGAATACCAATGCTAAAGCCAAAAATGCATCTTTGCAACGAAAGGGTAATTGAACATCGGTTGAGAAAGTTGCAGAATTCAATTTGTTAAGATGAGAAGGTTTTTCAACCAACCTGGCCTACGTTATATGCGGTCAATGATGGTAGTAAGATGCTTAGTGATGGTCGATTCCCAGAGAATGTCTGCATATAAACCATGTGAGAATTTTGAAACCAACTGATAGTTATCAAAAACAAAGATTCATCTCTTACACAGATTCAATTTTACCTTGTGTGCAACAAGATGATCAGAAACTTTCTCATTCCTCAACTCCTCAGGAGTCTGCATGAATTTCAAATCATACAAGAGCTTCAGTCATTATTTCTATTTACAGAACTTCATATGTAAAATTTAGAAAGCAGATAAAAAATTATTTTATTTCCAAGGACCCAAATTGGAAGAGTTACCTTCCCACAGGCAAGAGCATCTGGCTGTGCAAAAAAATTAGACATGAGCTCATCGTGGTTACTCACAACTTCCCCTGCAATTACAATTTACAATTATATAGTGACATAATTTGCATTGATAAAAACATGAAGCAAAGCAACCAAACTCATCAATCTGCCCAAGCTGTGACATGCCTTGTAGATAAATGGGCTGCTGGCTCTTGACGATGCCAATAAAATCACAAGGAATTACACGACCCTGCATATTGCACAGAAGCAAATATCCATGTGACTGAAACTGTCAAAAACTTACGAACCTACAAAAAAGCAATCTAACAGACACCCCCACAAAGTCAACTAAATCATTTTGGTGAGGCACATATTCTCAAAACTGTGGTTGTTCCATCAAAAATTATTGAGAAAGCAGGTCGACATTTTATCAATCACATCAATAATAAGATCTAACCATATTTGAAAGCATTCATTGGAAATAAAAATTAAGTGGTAAGCAAGTCATTGAAGTAAAACTACTGGCTGGGACATTCAGTAAGGCTTTGAAAGGTCTTCTCTTCGCAATTGGGGCAATTCATTCCAGTAAGGTCTTGATTGAAAGAATAAAAATCGGGGCAAATACTTCCTTCCAGTGAGGCCTTGATTAAAAGGTTTAAATAAGGGGCAAATACTTCTTTTCAGTAAGTCTTTGAAAGGCCCTATCAAGTAAATGTGGACACTTTTAGCCCTTGAAAGCTCCTTTGATTTAGTTAAGATCAAGACTCAATACTTCAAAAACTTGTCGTGATTATCTCTTATCTAAAGAAGAGGTAAAGTCTTCAGATCAATACTTCAGACTTGAATGGAAATTATATTTCATTCTGGGACTGAAAGGTCATATCAGGTCCTGAAAGGTCAACCTTGGAGCAGTCAGGCAAGGTCCTGTGCCAGCCTTACAGGGTTGAAATCTAGTGGTTTAATGAAATAATTTTGACAAACAATATCAAACGCAAATGTGCCTTCACTAAATCTGGTCATGGGCAGTGTGATATAATATAACATTATGGCAATTGCTACTTCTCTATATTACATCCATCATGTCATTTATTAGTGATTGGGAAGAGAAAATCTATTACAGTTGAAATCCCTCATCAGTGCTTACTATTAGCCATATTAAATTATCCTCAACTCAAATACACATAAATATTAGCCATATTAATTTATCCTCAACTCAAATACACATAAGAACAATTAAAAATAGATCACTATAAATATGGCTAATGACAGGATAGAATGGTTAAGGTCATAGTTGAAAAGAACAATAAACATATCCATGTAATAGGCATAGTTGTATTTTCCAATTAGCAGGATTCATCCTTTTCTTCTGCAAGAACCATTCGTGATGACTTAACTGGTAAAACCTGTGTTAGCCATTTGAACCAGGTTGTAAAATCATGGCCTCAATTCACTGGGATCAAAACAGCAAGAATTCTACCTGATGAATTAACTGGTAAAAGCTATGCTGGCCATTTGTACCAGGTTCTCCAAAATCTATTTCACCAGCCTCAAAATTGAGGGGCACACCATCAATAGAAACTCCCTTCCCATTACTCTCCATGCTAAGCTGCAACATACAGAAAAACAGATTCATAGCATTAACAAAAAATAAAAAAGATGATCTCAGACAATGAAGGCTCAAGTGCACTAAATTCGACAGCACAGAACATCCAAGACAGAAGTTTACCTGCTGGATGTGTGGTGCAAACTTCTCCAGAGCCTGAGTATATGGCAAGATAGCCTACAAGATTGACAGAAAAAAGAAAAGCTATAATACTCTTGCAAGCTAGAATAAATACACATTGAAGGTAATTAAAGAAGCCTTTTCATGTCTGTTACACTCTAGTAAGATCTTGAAAATATATACCCTAGCTGGATGCCCAAGAAAGGAAACATTCCACACACTGAGGAGACCAAGCAAAACCTGTGAAAATGTCACCAGTGTGATAATTAGAAATGTGTTCAACTTGATTGTGTGAAAAGAAAGCAAACATCAGATTCTGCTAAATCTCATCTGTATTGAATTGTAGGTATCCTGGCATACAGGAATATTTTTCTCAAATGGAGTTGTGTGGAAATGGTTATCTATACTTCTTGCTCCCTCCAGAAACCTTCGCAGACAATGAAAAGAATATTAGTTAGTATCATTGCTCAGCCTACTGTTCTTGTATAGAATTTCTATCCTGCTCCAAATAGATTAAATAACAAAAATTATCTCTCACAGTGCACAAAGAATGAATAACAGGAATTATCTCTCACAGCGCAATATTGAATATCCAGATTCCATACACAGTAGTGTTCTCTCATAAATCAGGAATCTAGTTTTGGCAATCAGCTAGTATAGATGGACAAGTGAAGACAAGTAGGATATTTTTAGCTAGACCCTTCTGCTGCACATTTTTTTTTAATTTCTTTCTCTTGCTTTCAGCATTACCTGGGAATTGATTTCCCATTTCCACATCTTATTCATACTGCATGTACCTTTGGGTCCCATTGACCTACTTTTGTGGTCAATTGTTGAACATTAATAAAACTATCTTATCTTATTTCATCAAAATGATGGTATTCTCCATTCATCAATAGAAATTCTTAAGCTCAAACAAGAATACAGTAGGCTTCTCATAAGACGAAAACAGTAGTAGACTGAAGGTGGTCATTTCTCCATCTCCAATTAGCTTTTCAGTATGTGAAAAGCTCAAATAGGGAAAGAATATACTATGCTCCAACCAACTTTTGCCTCTCATAAGGCTTATCATTTTGGTGTAACTCATTATTACACACATCAGTTTGGTGTAAGGCTTATCATTTTGGTGTAACTCTTCTCTCAATGCAACTTTTATGCCCGTGTATATATGGCAAAGCCAAGCTCATCATTGCCATCCAGAAATATGCCAAAGCCCACCAGGGCATTTGAGGAGTCAAAGCGAGAATTAAAACACTGTGGGCACATAAACACAGGAAGCACAGACAGTAATTGTGACGCACGGAGGTGGAAGAGGCAGGGCACATAAATCAACGTCCCAGGCACAAGTGTAACTTGAAGTGGACTTGAAGTGGAGCCTAGGTAATAACAATTTTTATATCAAAAGAATTGTTATTAGAAATAAGCTAAAATAACATTTACTTTTCCTAAGTTTATTCACAGCTCCTCTCAGGCCTGGCAGCTCATAGTTAACTGTGTATACTCACATCTGGCAGGAACCGACAGTGATCTCAATGGAAGAAAGAATAATAGCAATTCAGCAGAAAAGAGTCATGATAGATATGGCCAGGTAAGGCTGATGGTTAATCTTACAGCAGGTCTGTTGGCTGTTGCAGAAAGCAACATCAAATGAAAAGGGTCAAACAAAGGCTGCAAGACATCTGTCAACAAGCAGATAAGGTAACAGTCACAGAATAAAATAATTCAAAAAATTTACATAGCTGCTTGATACAAACAATAACAAAAGAAGTCCACAGATGCATGAAAAACATTGAACAATCGACATTTATTAGCAGGAGGTTGTTCTGAGTTTGCAGGCAGTATTCACAGGATTGTAATTTTTTGTGCGAACGGAATGAGCAGATGAGTCTTAAATGAAGAGAATATGCAAGAGATAGCAGATGTGAATTGATTGTGTTGAAGCATTCATGTGCATTGAATGCTGGAAATTCATTAAGGTATTGACAACAGCTAGGTGAACTGAATGGAGAAGAGAATAATGGAGGCAATTAGGTAAGTTAAAAATTTGTCTTTTGGTGATCTGAGGTGGAAGAGTTACAATGAAAATAAAATTTCTGAATTACGATGCTTAATGACGAAATTTTAAAACAGCAAGTCCTCATAATACTATGCTCTTAGGCTCCAAGAAATAATGAGCATAACTATCAGAACAAATTAAACTTTCCAGAGAGATAAACTTATCATATGATAACCCAGATTTCACATGTTAATAACGTAATGTTAAGGAACATGCTGTGAAGTTGTGTAGAAGTCAATCCATTGCTTGAGGACATGTCAAGACTCAATACCAAAATAATGAAACTTCCTACATAGTCATGACTCATAAGAAGAATGTGAAACATTTATTTTCATCCTGAAATGTACATATAAATTCCCTTATTAGATTGGCTGGCTTGTCCAAATGGAAAATATTAGATATCATCTAATAGAAAGTTCCCATTCCTATTTGAAATCAACTATGTAAGTTTTAAGAAGCAACTAAGAAAGAAAATTATGTTATAACTTATGAACCATTTCACTGAAAAAATATATTCTTTCAGAGAAAGTTGTACATACTTGCTAACAATAGGAAACCCATACTGAAGTGATAAGGGGAGGGCACCCACAGCACTGCACACTGCCACAGAGTACCAACCAAATTGGTTAGAAGGCCACAATATAGGCTGGAGATGAGAAAATATGTCTGAAACTATATGTACGAAACAAAATTCTATAATTGAAGGACAAACATAAGCCACATACCGCTGTAGCGACCGCCAACCCAATCCCAGAATGCAAAAGCATTTTGTGGGTCTATTCCAAATTCTTTTACAAGCTGCACAAGAGTAACATAAGTGCCCACTTAAACTAACAAAAATAGTGTAATACAATAGTATATAAAGAAAAAAGAAACATAAAAAAAATGATGTTCCCCAAACTAGGGAACTCTTCTTCCAGTAAACAGTATCGACAAATTTACTAAATATACAGCATTTCTTCAAGCCAGCATATAAACAATAGATATATGAAGGTAACAGCAGGAAATCCAACAATTCTCGATAACTCCCATATGATGGCTCCAACAAGACACTTAAACAAATACAATATGCAGGAAGCTGTATATATATTATCCAATCTTTTTCTATTGATAGAAATGAGCATGTAAACATAACTTCATATCGATGCATGTTTGATACATTATACTACTGTAGCAGAAAACTAGCAGGAGGATTCAGCTGATGTGATAACATGGTGCAAGCATAAGATTCAGCAGAAGACAACTGCATAAAGCACAAAGCAAGTACATAATATGGGTAAGTGTGATAGCCCTGAAAAGGTAATAACAATTATCGGGATGATGTTGCACAAGCAAGAACCCTTTTGTACTGCAGGTAAGAGTCCTTTCCTTAAAGCTAGTAAATGCATATAATCATATCACCATTTGAATGGTTGATTTAAACAGTGGAAGGGAAAACAGATAATAACTTAGTCAGGTATTTTGCAAGAATAGAAGAGCTGATTGGAGAACTGAAATATGTGACACTGGAAGGAAAAAAGATATATTTGTTCATATCAGGACTCACCTCTAACATCAGGGCTAGTGTCCAGATAACTAGACCAAGACATATCAGGAGGCAGTGAACACAGCAACAGAGATGGAAGGTGCTATTGATTTTGCTACACAAGATAAAAAGCATGAACAAAAGGAATGGGATCAGAAGCTCCAAAGGATCGAAAGTAATCTGATGCCAAGACTCATTGGAGACTGTTTTAAGCATTTCTATCTTTTATTGGGCGACACGGACTGCTTTCTATCTTTTCGCTGCTTGTCCTTGATGAAGGGTGAAGTGATCACCCAAAACATTGGGCGTCAAAATTCATACACAGTTATATCACAATGACAGTATGTCCAACTGTGTTAGTATGCACTCTCAGCAGAAAACAGTTAATAAGGATGGTGGGTTTTTATGCTTAGGAAAAACTTTTCCACGTTTAATAAAACACTGGATTATCTTTTAGAGTTTGGAAGGTTCTTCAATTCATTTGCTTTACCAAAAAAAAATATTAAAAAGTGTGTGGGAAATGGATTACCTGATGTGAAACAACCAAGAATAGCCAAGAAAAGTCTCCCCATTGTTCCCAGGAAAAAGAAAAATTCCAGAATATCTTGATCATTTTCCTGCATTATAGATAAGTAGCCTCCTTCTTGATGGATGGTTTACTTATGGAGGACCATCTACTGTAATCCATCGCTAAAATGGCACATAAAGTGGTGTCAAGGTTACTTTGGTACAATGCCATATTGTTTAAATACTTTCAAGAGATCATGGAGCTTAAGGACCATGGGAAATTGTCATAGATGAGTCTCCTTGCATTTTCCAAAGTTCCACCGGAGGTAGATCACTCATATTTAGAAGGACATCTCAACCAGTGTAGCATGACTCTTATATGACCCATGAGCCTTGACGGGTTTTATAGCGAGATGGGTCACTCGCATAGAACCCGAGGTTTCTACCCGTACCCGCCAAACCCGCATAAAACTCGTCTACCCGCATTGAACCCATGAACTGCATATGACCCACATAGGACCCGCATAATACCCATGGAGACCCTCAAAATTCGATTTTTTTTATTTGTTTATTTTTTTTGGAGATCATGTGGAGGGAAAGGGAAAATGGAGGGGAATTTTTGCCAAGTCTTATACGGGTCGCTTAGTCCATAGCCAGACAAGTCTTATACGAGTACGAGTCATGCAACATTGATCTCAGCTGATGGTATGCTCAAGTTTGTATCTTATTTGGTTGAAATCATCCCGGAAAGCTAAGTTGCACAAAACACCGAAACGATTAAAAGTTTCCGAAATGGGTACAGCTAGAAACGTCACCCCCAGAAAATGAAAACGTCGGGCAAAATGTCATATATATATATATATATATATATATATATATATATATGTTGCATTGGTTGTGTGACGGGGTACGAGTTTCCGGGACAAACTAGAGCACACCCCCAAATTTTCAGAGGACGACAAGTGCGGCAACTAATTTTTATATTTATTATAACATAAAAATAAAAATAAAAAAAATTAGTAATTCAGCATAAACATGAATGATAAATTAAAATATAAAAATTAGAACTATCACTAATTTTGAAATTCAAATTACAAAATAAAACACTGAAGTCTAATACTATCTAATAATCATTACACATTACAAAAACAAATCTCATCATCATTGCCCATTGTCAAGAACTTAAGAAGTACTACTAGTCTGCTGCAGCCTACAATCTACTATTGTCGACATAATCATTCTATGATGCATGATGAATCATTTCAAAATTTTAGTAGCAGCTAAACTTTGAAAACTAAAAGTGAAATTTAATAAAACTTAAAAACTGTAAACATGAACAAGTCATTAATATTTAATTATAAATCCCAAATTAAGAGTCTAGAAATTAAGAACCTTGAGGGACCTATCAACAGTGTAATGTATGTCATAATCATTTAGAATCACTATTATTTACAAAGCACAAAGAGTATTAATATCCCATCTATTTACCTTATAACATTAAGCATTAAAGATGAGTTAGCCATTGTAATGTTTATTTCAAGGGTAACAATGTTATGTACAAAAGTAACAATGTCATAAAGTGAAATAAACTATATAATAAATGATGTTTATGTTAATGTATTCAGGGAATTAATTGATTGGTTCCTAAAATTAATAATGGAACTTGATACTTATATATACAACACCGCTAGGTGAGAGAGAGCGATGGCTAGGGTTTCTGAGAATGTTATCTGCGTCGACGCCGCTCTCCAGACCAGAGATCTGAGCATCAATGGAGAACACAAGATGGGCCACAGAACATCTGAAGTTTCTGAGGGAGGGACGCACAGAGAGTGGAAGATGTAAGTGGCTCTGCATTTCGTTTCTGCGTGCCTGCGATCTGAAACGAAGCGGACTCAGGACGATATTCTGCAATGGCGGCTCAACTTGAAACTCAACACAAGTCCTTAGACCATTTTGGGTTGGATAGAGGCACTTAGCCCTCACGACCCCCGGAACCTAGAAAGCTCAGCAAACTACCGAGGGGGACTCATGCAACACTCACCTAGACAGGTCGAAGAGCATGGCGAGTCTGTCCGTTGCTTCAGGTTGGGGAAAAATCAGTTGACGTTCACCATTGATGGCACGACCAGGGAATATACTCATGAGAGTAACCCTCCTACTTCACGCGGCAAATAGAATACAAAACAGTATACACCCACCATCTATCCGCAGTGGCAGCTCGTAAATGAGGTGCTCAAAGCCGACAGATCCGGCCCAGACGGCCTAGATCCGGAGAAGAAAGGAACAGATGGGGCATCGATCTACCCAGATCCATCAGATTCAGAATCATTGGTAGCAGATCGAGCCCTATCTCAGATAGATCCAACCAATACCGACCTGGATCTGATCCAAATCTTCATTAAAATGCTGGAAGGAAGGAATATCTGCAGGAGAATCGGGAGAGGGAGACGGATCCAAGACTTAAGGCACGAAATCCAGACACACTTAGGCATACCATCATGCAACACCTGATTTACTCAGGACACAGCCTACAGGATAACCACACACTACAAGATTATGGTATTGCCACAGACTCGAATATCATAGTCAATCTACGACTGCGAGGTGGATGCTCTGGAACCAGTTCAAAGGGCACAGGCACGTTTAAAGACACAGTCAAAGGAAAGGAAAAAGCCCAAACCAAACCAGCATTACCCCCTGAACTACCAGGGCCCTACATAGTGGAACAAAAATCTCAGAATCCTACCTTCACAGTCTCAATACCTGAGGTAAATGGGTTGTATTCAGATTTTCTTACCAAAGCAGTCATATGCAGATTTAATGGTTTTTGGCCTAAATCTGATCTTTTGCACCAATGGATTTTTGCTGCATGGACACCAAATTGTGAAATCCATTTATGTTCCAAAGGGTTTTTTATTGTCAGATTCACCACAGCTCAAGAAAAAGAATATATACTCAATAAAGGACCATGGTTCTGGGGCAACGCAGGGCTCTTCATGACCCCTTGGTTCCCAGAATTTGATGCCAATACAATGATGGTATCAAAAATGCCTATTTGGGTCAGATTACACAACCTCTCATTACACTTCTGGCACCATCAAGTATTAGAAGGTATAGGGAACTCCCTAGGAAAGTTCTTAAAGATTGATGTGGACAGATTCACAAGGGGCATATTCACTTTCGCCAGGATATGCATCGAAGTAGACCTTAGTCAAGGACTACCAGACAGTATTACATTGATCTTCAATGATATACACTAGAATCAACCTTTAGATTATGAAAATACAGCTTTTCGGTGTCGTGGATGTTTGCAAACATGCCACCTTCACAGTGCCTGCCCACAAGCTAAAAAAGACCCCAAAAGGAACAAAAAGCAACCCAAAAAACCAAAAGGTTGGCAATGCACAGACACTTTGGAAGAAGTAACAGGACAAGCAAAAGCAACAGAAAATAATGCAGAAAAGGATTCACAGAAGGACCAGAACAGCACACAAAAGGAGGAGATAGACCACACCACTGCCTGCATTTTGAGGCCCAACAACCCCTTGCAGCATCAGGAGTCCCAAACAACAGGAATGGAAGTAAATAACAACAAACGAACTCATGGATCAGAGGGATCTGATTCTGACAAAGAATATCCTATAAATACAAATGAAAATCAAATGTCCATTGTAACTTCCACTCCCAACACTAGAGGTTGGAGAAAAGTGGAAAAGAAGAAAGGTAGAAAAGAATAGGTTTGCTGTAATTTTTAGTTTTTTATGTATTTTGTGCTAACAGAATCAGCGCATTTGCATATGCTATTTAGCATCTACAACATGTAATTTTGTCTTATGAATAAAATTACATTTTTCCAAGGGGAAAAAAACACCACCACTAGTAATTTAGTAGCACATTGATATGTCATCTAGTTTCTCCTGCTTGTCTCTTGCATATATTTAACACGGTAGTAAACTCATGGTGATTGTGGCATAGGGAAATTTCAAAGATTCATGTCAAGAAAAGGTTTGTTGCAGACATGGAGAAAGAGACAAGTCCAAATTGAAGGCAAATTAAATTCATGGAGTATAGTGACTGTAAACTGTAAACATGAATAAGTCATTAAAATTTAATTATAAATCCCAAATTAAGTGTCTCAGACTTCGCCCAGTCGCTCGACTCTTACCTTAGCTGCAACCTTTGCTTGAGTTCTCTCAACTCTATTTACCTTTGTCGTTGTGAATGGAGTTCTTTGTTCAGCGTTTACCTTCGCCCGCCGTCTAAGACTTCGCTCAACTCTTACCTGCAACCAGTGTTACACGAAATGCCCCCACCCCCAAAGGATCCAAACCAGGAATTGCATCCCATACGGATCCGTGGGTGATCCATCGCAATGATTTTCGGAATCGTGGATTGGGCTGGCGAAGATGGTTCCTGGAAATTCGAAATCGGGCCAGCCCAATCCGCAGTTCTGGATTTCTGAACCGCAGATTCAACGACGAATCCTCCTAGGATCTAGGGCGAATAGGGCATGGATTCATATGGATCCCAAGTGGATCCAAAGGAAGACGACCAGTTCCACAAGGTTCTATATATTTTTTTATTTTTCCTTTGACTTAAGTTGGGTTGGGGCTTCTCGGACACTCCCAAGGCTCCCTTGATGCTCCTTAGATGCTTCCTACATGCTCCCTCATGGTAATGTTAAATTCTTAAAGTAAAAGTGACATTCTCCTTTATTTTTCATTTTCATCCTTTCACTTAAATTTTTAACATTACTATGAAATGACTTGGGATGTTTGAGAGTGTTTCCAGCCTCATCAGACTTCATCTGAAGAAGATAGAATTTCATATCTTATTCAAAATTCAACAAACTTAACAGTTTTCAGGAATTCGAGATCAATGGAATTGTGGCATTTCATTAGATTATATCATATATGAGGGTATGTGATTAGCATTTAATCAAGAGCACCAAGCCCTATATGTACCCTAGTGTTGGTGGTGTTAATTGTTGAACCCCTTTATCATGCCCTTAGTAAAAAATTACCTTTCAATCAAGTCAAAATCATCGATCAAGCATGTTAAGCTTTTTCTACCATATTTTAAGGCTTGGATTAGGTAGTTTGATCAAAATTGGGCAATGTTAACTAATATCGCTAAACAATCGAGGTAGAGGCAAAGGCTAGACAAGAGGAGAAGAATCTAGATTCTAGATGGTTGAAGCATCAAAATGGTTGATGCTCGAATAATTAATCATTAATGTACAATGGATGCCATATCTATCTTGATTTATGTACAAATATGCATGCTTCCATATCTTCTACAACTAATTTGGTATTTTGGATGTTTTTTTTAATATAAATGCAAAAAATATAAATTATATATATATATATATAGTAGATGCTTCGCTTCCTAGATTTTTGGGAAATGACACTTCTGCATCCCTGCTTCCAAAAAACGTCCTCGCTTCGTGCAACATTGCCTGCAACCCATGCAACCTATGTTTACCTGCAACCTTCGCAACCTATGTTTACCTTTGCCATTGTGTCTCTGTAATAGTGTTTACCTTTGTTGTTGCCGTGTAGTTTAGTGTGTAGTATGGAATAGGTTTAGTTTAGTGTGTATACGATAGGTTTAGTTTAGTCAATAGGTTTAGGTTTAAATAGGGTTTAGGTTTCAAAATTTGTTTTTTAATTTTTTGACTTCAAAGTTTAGAACTTAGGTTTTTTTTTAATTAAGGTTTAATGTGCATGATATCGGGGGATGTCCTCAAGTCCCCAGAAAAGTCCCTGATTTTTCGAGGGACGGCCCAGGGACGGCCTAGAAGTCCCCAAGTCCCTGATGGAGTCCCCAGCGAATTGGAGAAGTTTCCGACGAGTTCCAAAGTTCCCGAAATTGTCAAGACGAAGGAAACGCTATGAATTTTGGTGGGGACACATAAATGACATTTTAAAAGCAAAACCAAGTCTACTAAATCTTATTGATGATTACATGATGCAAAAAATCCAAAATCCCCTTTTTAGATGAGGCCACGTCTGTTAAAACTAAGATAAAACATAAACAAAAGACAAATATTGACTACATATTAATAATCATAACAATCCTCATCCTCATCAACAAAAATATAACAAGATGCTTGTTCAACAGAAGAGGCAATTTCGCTAGTGCTTCAGAAGAGGCAATTTCACTAGTGCTTCCAGTTTCTCTTGCATCGCCACTAATATCAAGAGCATCAAGAGACAGCTCTAAGTGTATTTTTTTAATGAAATTAGCTTAGAAGTGAAAAAACCTTGCGAAAAATGTTTAATTAAGCATTTTTGGGCCATAGAAGGGACCCACGTCCTTATTGGACACTTGAGCGGGCCCAAAACAACCACTTCATGTTAAATTTCCACATACCAGCCAGATTTATTTTCTCGTGGCAATTAATTGTATTCCAATCAATTTATTTATTTAGCCAAATAAATTTTGAATCACCAAAAAAAATCACTGGTATTTTTAACCACTAGAAATATATATATGCAACGGAATTTAAATCAAAGAGATCAATCACACATTGCAAAAATAATTCACCCACAACAATTCTATGTCATCTATTAATCTCGGAAATTTGGGTTTTCGACCCATAGAAATACAAGGAAAATACAATAACTAGAACCTATAACTCGACCCTCACAAGATGAATTTGGCCACCTGCGTTGAAATATGTAACTAGGTCTGGTCTTCATAATGACGTGTAATCATGATTCTATGTATTTGATGTAAAGAGAAAAATAAAATTATTATTGTCATTCTTGAGGCATGGGTTTCATGCTCAAGGTCATTTGATTTATAAGTCAAGCACGCATTGAGTGCTTCTAGGCTTGTAATTGAGTCAACAAGTCAATTGAGTCATTGTCATGTATGGAAGACCCTTTTGGGCATGTTACATCTTGTAAAGAAAATTTATGTAAAGTCAAAAGTGTCAAATAGACCCTCCAAGACCTTGTCATCATCAAAAGAACTAGACGACCTCTATGAGTGGACAAGTTGGCCTACAAGCAGCAATTCAACCTAGAGAGAGACCTACATATATAAAGACGTGGACCTCATTTGGGAGAGGAGACAAGCCGACCTCATTTGGGAGAGGAGACAACCAACTCGTGGAAGAACAAGAAGAGAAAACAATACCTAGCGAAGGAAAGAAGAAACCAAGGAAGGAAAGCAAAGTCTTAGAAGATTATTTTTGGGTCATCTACACCTCACACGTGCGAGAAAACTAGGGCATCAATTGCAGCAGTAAGACTGAAATTGAAGCTTCCTTAGGAGACCAAAATCAGATGTGAAAAATACTGTGTGCAAGCCGAGTAGTCAGGAAGGAGAAGGCTATCTAAGCGAAGAAGGAAAGGAAGCAAAATCATCATTATTATCATGCACGTGCCATTTAGGGTTTCTGCAGTATAAGTCGAAGTTGCAGAAGAAGTTATTGGGGGTCAAAGTTGTTGGAGATGTTGTTGGGGGTCGAAGTTGTTGGGGGTTGAAGTTGTTGGAGAAGTTGTTGGAGTCGAAGTTGCAGAAGTTGTTGGGGTCGAAGTTGCAGAAGTTGTTGGGGTCGAAGTTGCTAGAGAAAAGAAAGCTCATCAAGGAGGAAGGATTGACTTGGTCTTGGAGGGGACTTTGACAAGGGTCCTAGGTCTTGGAATTCGTCATTTGAAGTTCTATAAGAAGAGAAGAATTCTTGTGGGTTTTCCTCTCAAGAGGAGAGGTTTTGGCCCTAGATGATAGCCTATATCTTGTGTCCTATTGTCTCATTGATCTTCATTGTTTGGTAGTTGTTTGATAATAGAGAACACTAATAATAATCAAGTGAAAGAAGAAGCTAATCAAGTTAAGTAAAAATACATCACAAGCAATTATCAAAGTAAGAGAAATCACCTAATCTAGCTACCCCTAGATTTCTCAACATGGTTTCAGAGCTAAGGTGACAAGACAAGAAGAGGCAGCTTGAAGATCATCAATTGAAGAAGGATACATAAGGGCCGAAGCACAAGGAGATCATCCATACATCATCTTGAAGGAAGGGACTAAGGAGCATCAAATGGAGACCTTCACTTTTCCACCCCTCCGTTGCGCCCTTCACTTTAATGATTTATCCTTCTTTCATGCATAGAATAGGAGACCAAGCTTGCATTATGTTTTTCCAATACCCCTTAAATATGTACTAGTTTATCGCTCATCTGAGTTGGGACATTCAAGAGTTCCTTTTCAATGTAGCATGGAATATTAGGGAGTTGGGTGATGGCTAATGAGGGGAGGTAGAGCTCATGTTAGGCTTTTTCCCACGTGCTTACTAAATCCCAACCATCTTTTGCATTTTTATTTTCATTAGTTTTGGCTTTATATCCTTTTATCATTCTTTCAACTACATCAACCTCTTAGAGCAAATTTTCGATCCCTAACTCAAAGGCGAGGATACAAGGTACCATTTCCAATGAGAAATAACAACCAACCCAAAGAATGAATGTGGATAATAGGGGAAGCATGGAATGTGGTAAGTATGGATTACCTTGGGCATGTTACTTTAATTAGTGCCCCCTATTAGTGCCCCTCCTAAAAGAAGGACCTGAGGGAAGGTCACGCTAGACTAGGGGAAAAGGATAGCTTCCGAGGTCAAGCTTGGGAACAAGGTACAATCAAGAGCGGTCAATCTTCTAGTTTGGACTATGATCCATATTAGTATGCCCCAACACAATAAATGAAAGCACACGATTACGCGAATGGTTAGTGTACCATCTGATAGATGACCCACCTTCCTTCAAGAAGTATGTCAAATGGGAGAGAGCATTGACCAAAGCATAAGTGGAGAGCTCTAATGTAAAGCTATCTATGGGCCACCATAGGGTTGTTGGCCAGTTGGTTGTCAAATGAGGAAAAAAATTCTTGTATGGGTTACCCACTTTTGATGGGTAGCAAGCATACCACAAATTCAGCCACATACTTTTGCACATATTTTTTCATACCTTCCCCAAAAATAATCTTTCTTTGTGGTATGTTTTCAAGAACCCTAAATGAGGTCCTACATGAGAAGTGTGTAATTCCAAAAGGACCTCCTATTTCAGTTGAGAATTTTTACATAAGTAATCTTGATCCAACAACAAATCATACTTCCACATAAATTTTTCGAATGCAATGAGGTCCTCTTGTAGTTGTTGAATGATCTTGCATACCTTCTCATCTTGTTTCCTTTCTATATGTGCTTCTTCCACCCAATCAGATTGTGGAATGGAAAGAGTGCAAAGTAAACACCAATTGTCTTCCTCTTTCCTTGAGAGTGCATTTGCCACAATATTTTGTTTTCCCATCTTGTAGATAATTTCATCTAGCATCTTTATAGCAAATATTTTTTGCTCTTTTAAAGATAGTGTTTGTTCCAATAAGTACTTCAAACTAGTGTTGATAATATCGGCGATATTCGGAAATATCGTGATATTTTCAGCAAGCCAAAATATCGCAATATTTTCGGCAAGCCAAAATATTGCCAAAAAAATATCGCAATATTTCCGAAATATCGCGCTACGACCTCAAATATTGACGGGCAGGTTGGGTCGCGGCTAGAAAAGCGATTTTGGTAGTTTTATTTGCTCATTTTGGTTTCTTAGTCTTGGAGAAGGAAGGGGAAGAGCTTTGTGGTGGTTTTCAAGGAGGGATTGAGGATCAAACAACGATTATCACCACCAACTAAAAAAAAATGGTGGATCAAAGATTGAAGATCAGTGAGACAAACTTCATTTCTTCCATTAACATGTATGTTCTTAAAAACCCCTATGTTAATGATTTTTTTCATAGATTTAGGGTTATGCTTGCTTGCCTCTTTGCCTACCAACATTTTGCTTCTTTGGTTTTTTTCCATTTGCTATGATTTTCATGCCCGTGAGCCAATGGGTTTTCTCCATATTTAGATAGCAAGCTTCATTTTTTTTAAACTTTCTTATGCACCCTCTTATTGCAATTTTTCAGCTCACATTACATATAATGCAGTAAAAAATTATTTTTTTTAAAATGAGGTGGTTATTACTTATTATTTTTTGTGTATGGGTGTTTAATGCCAATTTTTTGATTTTTTGGTGCCCTAGGTTTGAATTAGTTCACTACAAATATGCCAAAAGTCTTGTACCCATTTTGGGAGTATGGGGAGCCTGAAGGTGGGACAAATCGAGCATATCTATCATGCAAATTGTGTGGGACCAAGATGACAAGAGGGATTACACGATTGAAATACCATCTGGCTAGACTCCCTGGACATGATGTTGGGCTTCGTACGATTTCTAGTGTGGAGCTTATACAAAAAGCTCTTGAAGTAATTGATGAAAAAGACAAAAAGAAGGAAGAGGCAGAAAGAAACACGGTTGAACGTGCAAGTAGATCTTTCGGGATATCTTCTTCTAATTTTGAGGTTGAGGTTAACTCCACAGCGTCACCTGCTAGTGCTAATGTTACTGAGAGTGGGAGATCATCATTTTTTGTTCCACGAACAGAACATGGAGCACAACCTTCCATAAAATCAGTTGTTAAAAAAAAGAGTTATGGGGAGGTGTATTTTCTGGAGCAACTTACCTCTCAGCATCACCAAAACCAATCCATTTTGGCAGCGAATATGTAATGCTATTGTTGTTGTGGGCCCAGGGTACAAAAGGAGTTGTGGGGGACAATCCTTCAAGCAGAAAAGCAGGACATCAACTCTAGATTGGCGGAGTTGAAACAGACATGGGAAGTGTCTGGATGCACAGTGATGTCTGATGGTTGGACAGATAGGAAGGGTAGGACCCTTCTAAATTTCTTGGTACATTGTCCTAAAGGTACCATGTTTATTAAATCAGTGGATGCATCAGCACATATAAAAGATGCAGCAATGATATGTGAGTTGTTAGATGGGTTCATCTAGGAGATTGGTGTGTAGAATGTGGTGCAAGTCATAACAGATAATGCAGCTAATTATGTGTCTGTCGGCAAGATGCTTATGGAGAGGCACCGCACATTGTTTTGGACTCCATGTGCAACACATTGTATCAATTTGTTGCTTGAGGATATGGGGAAACTCTCCTTCATCAAGGAGGTGATTGATATGGCTAGGAGCGTCCCCAAGTTTATATATAACCATGCTTTTGTTCTTAGCCTCATGAGGAGATACACTAGAAACAAGGAGTTGCGGCATCCTGCAATCACACGTTTTGCCACCAACTTTATTACTCTCTAGTCTTTGTTTCAATGCTAGTTTGAGTTGAGGCAAATGTTTGTTTCTGATCAGTGGCGTGATTGTAGATACAGCAGGAGACAAGATGGGGGAGCCATTGCAAAATGATGTACGCTGACACATTTGGCAGGGAGTAGAAGAAGTATGCTCAGTTAGTGAACCTATAGTAAAGGTGTAGATGGAGACAAGCCTGCAATGGTTTATTTGTATGAGGCCATGGATAGGGCCAAGGAGGCCATTCGTTCTTATTTGAAGACAAGGGTTCTATTGGGCTTGATAGACATATGATGTTATGGGATGTGATTGATAGTCGGTGGACAGAGATGCTTCATCGACCCATTCATGCAGCAACACTCTTCCTCAACCCCGCATTCTCATACAATTGCGCCATTGATTTTGATGGCGAGGTGATGGAAGGGCTCCATTCTTGTATTCAAAGGATGGTACCTGATCCTGAGCTTCGTAGCAAAATCAATTACAAGATACAGTTTTATCGGGATTGTGTTGGCCTATTTGGCTTTGATGATGCTATTAGGGAAAGGACCCTCTTCATGCCACATAAGTGACAAGTCATCACTCATTAGAATTTTCAATTTAGAATTTATGCTTTTATAAATCTAGATTTTTAAATTTCAATTATGTAACTTTTATTGATGTATTGTCTCAGTGGATGGTGGAGCTGAGGTGCCCATCTTGGAGGAGTCACCTGCATTGTTAGAGACAGAGGAACCACTAGAACAACGGCAACAAGAGGAGGGCTCAGGGGAGGAGCAGCACAAGGAGGAGGAGCAGGATGAAGAGGAGGAGGAAGAGGAGGAGATTGTGGGAGCATCAATGTCAACAACATCTGCTATAGATATAAGAGAGCACAGCTCCATACCCAGCAGTCATTATTTGACATTAGGTGCAGGGGCAGGGCTTCCTACTGCTAGGGGCAGGCCTGGCAAACAGCCCATCATGTTTTCCGGTAAAAGGGGGAGAGGGCACTGATCTCATATAGATAGCTGCTAGTTTTATTTGTTTTGCTACATATAAATCATGATGATTAGATACTTTTATATGTGTGATGTTATTTTGTATTGGTTGTCCACATTTGAGTCCTTGATTGGACAATTATCAGGGATCGGCAAGATTTGGTATCGCCTTTGATGTATCATTTTTATTTTACATCCACTACATCATATATATCAGTGCTTTCTTCATTTTTATGTGCCAATGTGTTTATTTCATGTTGTTATTGCTTTCTTTGTTTAAAAATCTGAAGAAGAAAAAAATGAATATACTATGCATTTTTTAAGTTTGTCAATATTTGTCGATATTTTGCCGATATTTTCGTCGATATTGCCGATAAGATGTTTTCTGGACCCTCGCCGATATTTTTCCAATACCGATATTTCAACACTGCTTCAAACTATCATGATCACTTTTTACTTTGAAGTGTCTTTCTGTTAGGTATAGATGCCATTTCATCACTGCATGTATTATGGTGAACATTTATTTTTCATGGATGGGTCTAAGTAACTTCTTTCCTTTAAGTTCACTACTTTCAAAGGCTCGCCTTCCTTCATGAATGAAAACTACTCCAATGCCATGGCTTGAGGAATCACACTCCACAATGAAGCTTTTTGTGAAGTCAAGTATGGCTAGGACGAGAGTTGTACACATAGCCTCTTTAAGTTTTTCAAAAAGATTTGGTTGCTTTTTAGTCCAATAGAATGCTTCCTTCTTCAATAATTTTGTTAGAAGCATTGTCATTTCACCATAATCCTTGATGAATTTGCAGTTATATCATGTTAATCTTAAGAATCCTCCAAGTTTCTTCAAGGTTTTGGGGATTGACCATTCCCTCCTAGATTTGATTTTGTTTGGGTCCACTTTGACACCTTCATCAAATACAATACGAACCAAATATTTCACTTCTTGAACCCCACACGCACATCTGGAAGGCTTTTCGTATAGATGTTCTTCTTCCAATAGTGTTAATAACTCATCAACATGTTGTACATGCTCTTCCAAAGATTTGTTGTAGATTAGTATGTCATCAAAAATTAGAAACAAAAATTTTCTAAGGGTTTGAAAATAGAATTCATAAAGCTTTGAAAAGTTGAGAGTGCATTAGTAAGTCCCAATGGCATAACCAAAAACTCATAATGACCTTCATGTGTTCCAAAGGTTGTTTTGGGAATGTTTTCTTGCCTCATTATGATTTGATGATATCCTAAATGAAGATCCAACTTAGTAAAGAAAATGGTTCCATGTAATTCGATCAATAATTCATCAAAGATAGGAATGGGAAACTTATCATTGATTGTCATTTTGTTGAGTTTTCAGTAATGTGTGCACATATGCCATGAACCATCCTTTTTTATAACCATCACCATCAGTGAAGAGAAAGCACTTTGGCTAGGTTGAATGATGCTCACCTCTAACAATTCTTGAGCCATACACTCAAATCTCACTTTTCTTTGCATATGGATACTTATAAGGCCTAATGTTAGCTGGTACACTTCTAGGTTGCAGATGAATAACATGGTCATGATCTCGAGCAGTTGAAAGACCCTTGGGCATCTATCCAAATACCTTGTAATGATTGTTGATAAGTTTTTTTGGTGATTCAATGGAGTAAAGGATATAAATGTTTGAACATCTAATGAATACAATGGTGCAATTACACCATGGAGTCTGTTTTTTGAGTCATTTTGTCATGCTATTAAAGCTTATCACTTTAGAGGATTTCCCTTGCATTCTTCTAAGCTCAATTTCCTTGCCTTCTGAGGAAAATCTCATGAAAATATTGAAAATTAAGGGTCACTGTTCCAAATGATTGTAACCATTGGACCCCAAATACAACATCAACATTACCCATTTGGATTGTAATCATAGGACTATCCAGTAAATAATTTGCCACATTTAGCTTCTTACTATGGCACTTCCTAAACAATTTATGATACCTCCATCTGCAACCGTTACTTGAAATTTTTGTGCTAGATACGCAGAGCAACTAAGAAGTTTTAACTATTTGTAATAGATGAAGTTATAGACAAAATTTAGCAACCCTTGAAAAGGGGTACCTTAAAACGCTATCACTAGACCAAGTGACAACAATGAGGTAGTGGCCCACTGTCACCACAGCTACTACCCCCTACTCTTTATGGACTGTCACCAATGGTAGGAGTCTCGATATAAGGTCACCTAGAATGGATATTCTAGTATTGGGGTACAAGGTGACCTAAAAGGCTTCTAGGGAAAAGCACAACTTAGGTACAAGGTTCCAATCAATGAAGATAGGTAATTTGCTTTCCTTAGAGAGGCCAATTGAAGCAAAACAAAATCTAGGGCTTAATTGTTTGGTTGAGAGTTTGGAGGGTTTCCCACAATGTATTTCAGCAAGGATATAGCACATAAAACCCTCAAGAAGTCCCTAAGTTGAAGCTAAAACCAAACTAGGGTTTTACCCTAGGGAAAGAGAAATTACGAATAAGATTGGAATCAATGCCCACCAAACAAAGTGATTTTGAGACAACCATAATCCTCAATGTTTAGACTTCCCAAAACCAAAAATATCCCTTCCTAGTCAATTTGCACTAAGCCCTAGGTGGCCACTTGGCCTTAAGAAGGTTGAATTAGAGAGAAGAAAATTCAAAATTTATGGATGAAATATGACTTGATCACCAACAAAGGATGTCCAATGCCTAGTCCTAGGGTTGATGGAGTCTATGGATTCTTTAGGTTGGTCAAAACATGCAAAGGAGCAAGGATATTTTGATGCCCTAGCATCAAAACCCTAACTATTACCTTTGTGAGGGATTAAAATTCACTTGGGAGAGCTAATGTAAAATCACCAAGGGGATTTCCATTCACATATCATACAATGTGTAATGCATACAATAATATGACGTAGCTTCCATAAAATTGATATTTCAACAAAATTAGGGCACAATATTTAACTTAGATCACCAATTTATTCCATACATTAGACATAAAATCAGAAATTTAGCAATAAAAGGCCCTTACAAGATAGCATGCATGTACAATACAATCATCAATCCAAGGTAACTTCTTCAAACACAAGAATATAGCTTGAAGACAAAGCATTCTCCATAGA
This sequence comes from Pinus tabuliformis, assembly GCA_031772625.1. Taxonomy (NCBI): domain Eukaryota; kingdom Viridiplantae; phylum Streptophyta; class Pinopsida; order Pinales; family Pinaceae; genus Pinus; species Pinus tabuliformis. The sequence continues at coordinate 126,724,441 of CM062820.1, read as the reverse complement.
TCACATCTCTCCAATAGGAACAAGAGGCTAAAATTATAAAGAAGAGAGGTCAGATTCACAAGTGATGATGATGAGAAATGAAAAGTCCCCTCCTCTATTTATATGAGGAGGACAACTTCTATTTTGCCTAAAATCCCCTAGAAAGACAAGTAAAACATAATGATGCATTGGGTTACAAGCCAACCCACTAGCTTAGACATAAAATCATATGAGATCCCACATGTGTGATTCGTGAGGCCTCATATGGCTGACGTCATCCAATAAAAGAGCTCCATGCGGCATGCGTTGAGGCTCTAAAGTGCCATCGGTCGTGTGGAAGCCTCAAAAATTCAATATATGAGGGTTGTCCCTCAAATCTCCATCAAAATCCCTCTATGGTCCCCAAAATCCACTTGGGGTGTTGGGAGGTGGTCTCTTAGGTCTCCAACAGGTCAATTCACATCTCTACTCCAACATTTAAGGATTTATAGTTGCTACTAGCCCTCCCATGTCTCTGAAGGTGAGACCATCCCCATCTAGGCCTTGAAGCAGCTTCCATCCCTCATAATGTGCTAAGTTCGGCCTAGGGGCATGCTTGTCGTGTATCACCCTGAAGAATCATCAAATATAGTGAAAAGCGGTAAAACGTCCTAGGTGCAGCAGGTGTCCAAGGGTAGGCATGATGTGTTGCTACTACTCAGAGACCCAAGGCTCTCAACGTTTTACTTGTGGGTGCCAATATGCTTCTAAAATGGCTTGGATACATGTGGGTAAGGTGCCCAAGGCTTGGGTTCATGAACCACCTAACAATCACAACATAAAGTCTAGTGAAAGCAACCAGTGATCAAGTACAATAACCATTTTTGCATCTAAGTGAACCAAGCTTGAAAATAATCGACTCTTCAACACTTCAAACAAGAATTCCCTTCCAAACTTAGGGCCTTGAACACACAATGGTGTTTCCTCCCTAGGCAGGAGCGACTAAAGAACACCCTATTAGGTGTTTCCAACTCCCAAGGCCAAGTGACATTTTCTCGATCCACCCTTCAATTGATAGGTGTTAGTGAATAGTAATGATGGAACTGAGGGGAGAAGACTTCATGGCCAAGTGTCATGGGCAAAGGGCCTAGATGTTGGACATTGGATAAACCAATGCTCCCTATGTGCTTCATGACATGGACTAACTGCCTCTCATGGATCCTTATCTCTGGTGATGTGATCGTTGACTAACACCTGCGGGTTTTGGTCTAACGGCAATCGTGATTCCCAACAATTGGTATCAGAGTGTAAGTCACAAGTTCGATACACACTCAGCTTGCGTTGGGAGAGACAATAGATAAACCAACGCTCCCTGTGTGTTTCGTGACATGGACTAACCACCTCCCATGGATCCTTATCTCTAGCTATGTGATCGTTGACTAACACCTGAGGTTTTTGGTCTAACGGCAATTGTGATTCCCAACACCAGCATGATGGGGCTCCTCATCTTGAGTGTACAGATGTGGGGAGGGAGCAATCGTGGATGTCTGAGTTACCAACTCGGCCTTTGTTTTTCCACCCCTCATGTGAGCCTTTTAGTTTTTCTTGATTTTTTTTCTTTGTACTAATGCTCGTAACAAAAAGGGTTAGAGATTGCTTTGTATGAGTAAGGCAATTGTATCACCCCTTAATGATGTGGCAGCTCATTTCCCATCAAGTTTGGGACATGCAAGGGCTTCTTTTCATGATGTGGAAGAGTAACATGTGTTCAAGAACTAGGATATGGCCATAATGAGTGAGGTAGAGTTCATGCTAGGCTTTTTCCCACGTGCTAATTTGTGTGTCCTGGCCATCTTTTGCATTTTGATATTCTTTTTTTTTGTTTTGTGGCCATGATATACTCTTTCCTTTTTCTTTTAGTTGCATCAACCTCTTAGGGCAAAGTTTCGAACCCTACCCAGGTATGACGATGTATGGGTGCCAAATTCCAGAGAACCAATAGTTAGTTGAACTCGAAGAATGGATGTGAGATAAGGGCTTGTAATGTATGATGGAAAGTGGTAAGAATGAAATAGGGATAGTTGGAACTATACTATCTCAATCGAGGCTTCCCAAGTAGTGCCCCTCCTATACCCATTGAGCCATTACGGGAGGTCCCACTAGACTAGGATCAAAGATTAACCCCCCATTTAAGGTGAGGGAACAAGATCACAGTCAAAACCCCCCTTTCTTCCAAGTCACCCCATAATCCATGTCAAATGCCCAAATACAAACAAGCATAAGCACCCGATTGCAAAATGAATAAAGTTCCTTTTCATTGGAGGCCCACCTTCATCCATGTGCTCTTGTCAAATGGGTGAGTAACATAAGGTTGATGCAGGTGGCGAAGATATAACGGCACGTTGTCAGAGAGTGGTGGTTGTTAGGAGCTGGAAGCGAAGAGTAGGAGAAAAGTTTTCTCCTATAGGGTCCCCTTTTGGTGGGTAACAATATCGCAGTCAGCCAATGAATGATAAGATAATGTTGGAGTGTTCTCTTCTAGCTCTAGATCTTGTGATGGTTCCAATTCATGCTCTTGTTCCTCTTCACAGTCTATGTAGAATAATTTCTTCTCAAAACATTTATGTCAAATTGAAACATTATCCCCCTTCCCAGCTTTCATCAATTTGTTGAGGTGACAACCATGTCCGTTCAGTGAGGTTGTGAGAGGGATCATCATTTTCTCTATAGTTGTCAGTGACCACTCCTCTACTAGCCACATTTTTACTTTCAACTTTCCTTGGCAAACTGAAAACATGCTCTAGGGATTTAGGATCAAAGAGATGCACTCATGTTGGATGTTTTCCTTTAAAGTTCAAATAAAGAGGTCTAACAAATTATCCTATAAAATGTTCTTTACCATAAGACTCAACTTTTTGGTAGAAAATCGAAAAGGCAAAACTATTTTCTTATGTTGATAATTACTTGTGATATCTTTGTGTTTTTATTAACTTTCTTACGTTCATCTTTGTTTCATTAAGCAATCATCAAAACAAAACATGAAGATCAGGGACACTAGATATAGGCGCTCAGCCAGGGCTAACAAATTCTTCTACTAACAAATTCAAGTTGAGACAGACCAAGACCTCTAGACCAAAAGTCCTTCCTCCTCCACCAAGTCAGCCTTCCAATATGATTCAGCAACCTTAAGTAGTCTCTTCTAGTCCACAGTTATAGCCTAGCAACAACCCATAATTTCAGCCCCCAGCAACTCTGAATTTTGGCCCAACTTCAGGACTGCAGTTTCAGCCCTTCCAAGAGCTCAGCAGCTTCGCACGTGTGAGAACGAGAGAGAGAGAATTTCGACTTATTGTGCTTGATGGAGACCTCCTTCGCTAGCCTTTTCCTCCTTGTCCCTTGAATTTCGCACTTTTTCTGGCCCCTGAAGTTGTAGATCGAACTTAATGAGTGAGTGTCAAATGAGGTCGAGTTGTTGCCTTTATATAGTAGATTTTGCCCCTCAGTTAGGCCGACTTGGTGGAGGAGGCTTAGAAGACCTAATTTACATCAAAATAAATTTGTTTCTTGACTAATAATGCCCAAGAAGGGTCTATTACATTATGACATGGATAAGGACACTTGACATAAACCCTAAAAGCCTTCAATGGAGGCTTTGACCTAAAAACAATTGACCCAAGCATGAAACCCATGCTTTAATAACTCAATTTCTTAAATAATAAAATATCTTTTTCTTCCTTTTGACAAATACATTACATCAAGACTCAAATAAAATTATGAAGACCGACACTAGTTACATTCTTCAACACTTCTCAAATTGTTGAACGTGTTTTGTAACTAGTCCTTTTTGTCAAAGATTTACCAACTAATTAAAGAATGTATTGCTCAAAAGATCCCCATAATGTGCTATCAATTCCTCTGTAAAAAAAAAGACCAAGATATAATAGAATCCTTTTTCCTTTTGCAAAAACATTGATAGCATGGAAATTCATGTTGTTCTAATAACATGGGTGTAATATTTACCTTTTGTAAGGTTGTCACTTGATGTACATCAAAGTATTGCTCCGTCTAGAATATCCATATTTTGGGATCATTACCATCAAACTTCCTTGTATCAAATTTTGGCATGAAGTAGTTCCTTATGTGGCTCTCAGAGTGAAAATCATGATTAAGATTCTGTGACTCAATATTTGTGCTCTCCAATTGTGATAAAATATTCCCCTATATGATTGAGTTCCAACACAATTATTCTTAATTTCACAATTACATTGTATCTCCGTATCTCCTTTAGAAACCTTCTCTAAGACAAGCTTTTCCATGAAATTCATTGACTTTTGTAATTCTTCCTTGACATAATTTTGTATATCTTCCCTGGTTTATTCCAACTTTTGTTCCATGATTTGTATTGATCATTCAATATGTGACAACTAATGTTCCAACTTGGATACCCAATACTAGACATCTTTTATTTCTTCATGAGTCATGGATGAGTGTTAAAATTGGAAACTAGGGCCAACTTCCACCTTAGGACAGCTCATATGATGGAGATGATTATTGCATTGGATTCCTCTTTCGAAGAGGTACAATTTTAATATAAAGATCATCTCATTCTGATACGCAAAAATGGAATTATGAATTTATTCTTCTTATGAACAAATTGTCAAGGTCGGCCTCAGACAAATGTAGGTTCATGAAGCCCAATGGATGGGTCTCCTCACCCTCAACGAATTGTATAAATAGGAGTGACCCTTCCCTCATTTGGACATTCACTCATCACACATCACATCATCTCTCTCTTCTCTTATTTGGTTCGTACTTCTGGGAGGCAGCTTCTCTTCTTCGCACATTTGGCAGGAGGCCGAGTTTTTCTAGGGCAAAACAAGTCGAAGTTTCAGAGTGTTGACCAACATTGGCCTTGTTTTTGGGCCATAATTCCGATTTCTCTAGGTTTCATTTATTGGCACAGAAATCAAGTTTGGGACAAGTTGACCAGCGTTGACTTCAGATTTGACTGCAAAAAATTACAACAGTATTTCTCTCTCCTTTGACTGGGTTTGACCGAATTGTTTTGGGTTGACTTTGACTCTCCTAGAAGGCCGAATTGGACTGTTGTTTGGAGGACATTTTGGGACAGCTTTGACCACAGTTGACTTTTTGGTTAGGGTTGCATTGACTGTTGATTTGACTATTGATTTGGCATATCTGTTTTGGGCTTGTACTTATGATATTTGTACTCTCTCTCTCTCTCTCTCTCTCTCTCTCTCTCTGTGTTGAACTAGAAGAATAATAAGAAGATTTGATCAAAGGGTTTCCCCACATTGGGGTTTGTCCCTGGCATCAGCCACATCTTGTGTCCTCTTGTCTTGGCTTGTTTTCTGCGTATGATTTTACGTTCTACCTACATTTATTGTCAATGTTTATAAGTTAATGTGATTGCTACTGGATATAATTGGAAATTGTCGTTGCGCTGCTAAAGGAACATTGAAGTAAATTGTGCTTAAGCCTAGAACATACCATTGTTCTCTAAAATTAACATGGTATCACAGCTCAGGTGAAGACAAAGCCCAAGCAAGAGTGAAACAAAGCAATCACTAAGAGAAGTTATTGGGCAAGGATTTGGAATTATTCCCAATGATGACTACATATTTCTTCAAATCCAAGGACCAGATTAAGGACAAGTCTGACTATCATGCAGGAAGATCACTTTGGATTTGACTTTCGAAGAGAATGATGCCATGGACTATGTCAAAAGAAGAATAGTAGAGCCTCCTTTAAATGCATCTGCTGTTGCACAAACCAAGTACAAGAAAGGTGAGGTAAAAGCTATGAAGATTATTGTTGATTCCATTCATAAGCCTTTGGTTGCCTATATTTCTGATTTGGAAACATCTAAGGAGATGTATGAAAAGTTGGTTGGGATGTTCAAAGTGAACAATGCAAATCAAATTCTCTTTCTCAAGAACAAGCTGAAGGATATCAAGATGGATAGAGGAGAATCCATCCAATCCTACTTCATGAGAATTACCATGATCAAGAATGATCTCCTATCTATTGGTGAAATCACTGGTGACCGAGAACTCTCTCTTATTACACTTGGGGGCCTTACAAGAAATTGGGATGTGTTTAACACTACCATTCTCAATAATGACAGGATTCTAGGATTTGATGAACTATTGGCCGGATGCACTCAAGAAGAAATAAGGATGATGGAAAGAGACAAGCCCTCAAATGAAAACAATCCTACTGCCTTCTTCGTTCATTCTAAGAGAAGGAACAATGTTGGTCCAAGGAATCAAGGACAAGGGTTCAAGCCGAGATTCAAAGAAAGAAGAAAAGGAAGGTGCTTCAATTGTAACGGGTTTGGCCACTTCACTAGAGAATTTCCTCACAAGAAGGATACTCGAAGAGATGATGAAAATAATAACAAAAACTTCAAAGGCAATGGCAATCAAAGGAACAACATGTTCAATTAAAAGAGGAATGCTCATGCTACTCAAAATGGAGGTGGTCGTCCTCCCAAGAAGTCAAGAAACACCAGGTATGGTGAAGTTAATGTTGTAAAGCAAAAAGAAATTTATCTTATTTTTGCCCCTCTCCACCGCCTCTCCTCCAGATACATTGGACCATTGGTTGATTGATAGTGGTGCCTCAAGGCACTTCACTGGGTACAAGGAGACCCTCTCTAACTTGGTTGAAAAGAAGACAAATATGGAGATTATACATGGGGATAATACCACGTATCACGTGAAAGGAATTGGGACTGTTACTCTGCACTTAAATCAAGGGCAAACCCTCCACTTACAAAAAGTGTTATATGTACCTAATTTGAAAAAGAATTTGGTTTCTATTTCTGCGATGGAAGATAAAGGTTTCAACGTGTCATTCATTAATGGGAAGGTTCGTATTTGGCAAAGGAATCCAATAGATGCATTCACTCTAGGATTTAGGGTTGAAGGTCTTTATCAAGGTGGAGGAAGTCTATTGGGAGCAATGACTTGTGATACTTCTCTTCAATCCAAATTATGGCACCGGAGATTTTCTCACCTTCAATTTAAAGCCTTACCCGATGTAAGGAAGATGGTCACAGGGATGCCCGAATTCAACTTGAATCATGAAGGTGTTTGTCAGGGATGTGAAGCTGGAAAACATACAAGGAGACCATTCCCCTCAAGTGAGACTCAAACCACCAATATTTTTCAATTGGTCTATTTTGATCTATCAGGTATGTTGCCCATGACATCTCTGGGTGGATATTTGTATTATGCTATTTTTGTGGATGACTTCTCTCGTAAGACATGGATCTACTTCTTAAAGAAGAAAGATGAAATATTCGAATGGTTCCATTCCTTCAAAGCCTTGGTCAAGAATCAAACAGGGAAGAAAATCAAAATACCAAGGACCGATAATGGGACCGAATATGAGTCTAATGAATTGAAAGACTATTGTAGAGAAGTTGGCATTAAGAGGAAGACTACAACCGCATATACTCTTGAACAAAATGGCTTTGCTGAAAGGAAGAATCATACTATCATTGAAGCCATCCGAGCTATGCTTCATGATCAAGGTCTTCCGAAGTTCTTATGGGGAGAAGCTGCCAACACTGTTTTGTATGTCCAAAATCAATGCCCACATCAAGCTTTGGACTTCAAGACACCCGAAGAAGTATTCACCGGTAAGAAACTTGATGTTTCTCATTTTAGAATTTTTGGTTGCCCCGTATACTTTCAAGTACCAAAAGAGAAAATAAACAAACTAGATGCATCTGGGAAGAAAGGAACATTTGTGGGCTACAGTGAAACTTCGAAGGAATATAGAATCTATGTGCTTGGTCAAAGAGAAGTGGAATTAAATCATAAAGTCACTTTTGATGAAGATTTTGCTCTTAGAAAGATTCGAGATCTTCCTATTCCTAGTAAGGCCAATGATGATGCGATGCAGAAAAGCAGGATGAACCTTCGTCCGATGAACTGATGCCCGATGTTGAAGTTCTGATGGATCTCATTGATCCACCTCCTAGTGAGTCCTCTACTTCAAGAAAAAGAACTTTATGGCTCAAAGATACTCTTGAAGATGTTGAGAAACACATTGTACTGAGGGGGACATTTTGTGAGGGGACATTTCGTGAAAGCAAGAAGCCGAATAGGTACCCAGGGTACTTGCTGCCATGGGTACCATTGTACAATCTGAGCCTTGTACATTCGAAGAAGTCGTGAAGCAACAGGTTTGGAAGGATGCAATGAACGAGGAGTATGATTCGATCATGAAGAATGATGTCTATGATGTGGTTCTTAGACCCAAGGACAAATCAGTGGTCACTTCCAAATGGCTCTACAAAATCAAACATGGAGCTGATAGGAGTACTGAGAAATTTAAGGCCAGATTTCTAGCTCGAGGCTTCTTTCAAAAGGAAGGAGTAGACTACGATGAGATATTTGCACCAGTTTCCCGATATACCACTATCCGTTTGATCATAGCCCTTGCTACCTCGCAAGGATGGAACCTTCACCAGATGAATGTCAAAATTGCTTTCTTGCATGGTGCGCTTAAGGAGGAAGTGTATGTGGAACAACCCGAGGGGTTCGAAGTTCAAGATCATGAGACACATGCATGAAGGTTGAAGAAATCCCTTTATGGGTTGAAGCGAGCCCCTAGAGCTTGGTATGAGAGGATCGATAGCTATCTTATGAAGGTGGGATTTACAAGAAGCGATGCTGACTCAAACCTTTGCTTCAAGGTAGAGAAGGACAGACCTCTCATTCTGGTCCTTTATGTGGATGATCTCTTTCTGACAGGGGATGACCCTCTCATTCATCAATGCAAGAGGGAGTTGGCTTCCGAGTTCGAGATGAAGGACCTAGGACTGATGCATTATTTCCTAGGGTTGGAGGTCTGGCAAAAGCCAAGTGAGATTTTCCTTTCTCAAGGAAAATATATTGTGAAGCTACTTGACAGATATGGGATGGTGGACTGCAAGTCCGTGACTACTCCAATGGAACTCAACTTTAAGAAGCTATGTGGAAGTGCTGATGGACCCGAATTGGCGAACCCTTCCGAGTATCATCAACTAGGGGGAGCCCTGATGTTTTTGGTCAACTCCCGTCTCGACATATGCTTCGTTATGAACACGTTGAGTCAATATATGGTCAAGCCTCATCACATTAATTGGATTGCTACCAAGAATCTCTTGAGATATCTTTGGGGCACAATCCACTATGGACTAAGATACACTGTCGGGAATTTGAGGCTACATGGATATATAGATGTTGACTGGGCTGGTAGTGTGGTGGATCGTAAGAGAACGTCTGGGTGTTGCTTCTCTTTGGGGTCTGCTTCTATATCTTGGATGAGCAGGAAGCAGAAATCAGTTGCACTAAGCACCGTCGAGGCCAAATACATTGCTACAAGTATGGCCTGTTGTGAAGCAGTCTGGTTGAGGAAGCTCTTCAGTGAGCTATTTGAACACATGCTAGATACCACAGTGATCTTCTAGGACAACCAGAGTGCGATTCGTCTATCAGAGAATCCTGTGTTCCACAACGGCACCAAGCACATTGATATCAAGTACCACTTTATCCAGGATATGGTACAACAGGGAGCAATAAGGCTCCAACATATTAGAACAGATGAGCAGGTTGCGTATATTCTCACGAAGCCTTTGGGGAAGGTCAAATTCTTAACCTTCTGCGAGAGACTTGGAGTCGTGGAACGACCCTCTTATGAGGGTCCCGTTTGAGTTGAACACAGAGCTCTGGGAGCTCCTGGGGGCATGGAGTACTTCTTGGAGCTAGCTATGAGCGACCATAGCGTGAGTGGTTCCCCTTCCCCTACTAGCGTGTTGGATACAGGGTGAGTGGTTCACCTTCTCCTGTTGATGCCCCGACACACATCCTACCCATAGAGTCCGAGACTCATGGGAGTCTGCGAGAGACTTGGAGTCGTGGAACGACCCTCTTATGAGGGTCCCGTTTGAGTTGAACACAGAGCTCTGGGAGCTCCTGGGGGCATGGGGTACTTCTTGGAGCTAGCTATGAGCGACCATAGGGTGAGTGATTCCCCTTCCCCTACTAGTGCGTTGGATACAGGGTGAGTGGTTCACCTTCTCCTGTTGATGCCCCGACACACATCCTACCCATAGAGTCCAAGACTCATGGGAAGTACCTCTCATCTGGCCAATGAGTTGAGAAAAGTTGGTTAGGGACCATAGCACTACCGATGGACACATTGTGTATTGTTGTACTCCCTATGACTAGGATGCATGGTGTTCAACAACTTGATCTGGGATCAAGGACTGACTTTAGTCAATGGAGATTGGTATGATACACTCTCAATCACTTCTTTTTCGTTATTTCTTCATGGTTCAGCAGAGTAGAGAAGAGCAATGATGGCATGATAGTTGAGGATGACTGGTTGGCATGATGATGGATTGGCAAGTGGAATTCTCCCTAGTTGAAAGGGAATGTTAAAATTGGCAACTAAGGCCAACTTACACCTTAGGACAGCTCATATGATGGAGATGATTATTGCATTGGATTCCTTTTGAAGAGGTACAATTTTGATATAAAGATCATCTCATTCTGAAAAGCAGAAATGGAATTATGAATTTATTCTTCTTATGGAGAAATAGTCAAGGGCAGCCTCAGTCAAATGTAGGGTCATGAAGCCCAATGGATGGGTCTCCTCATGCTCAACGAATTGTATAAATAGGAGTGACCCTTCCCTCATTTGGACATTTTTCACTCACCACACATCACATCATCTATCTCTTCTCTTATTTGGTTTGCACTTCTGGAAGGCAACTTCTCTTCTTCGCACGTGTGGCAGGAGGCTGAGTTTTTGTGTAATCAATGAATGAATTGAATTGATTTACAATGAGCAGTGAAGCTCAATAAATAATACAACTGTATTTACAAAAACAGCAAGTTTCTACTAAGAAAATAGAAACAACAAGTTTCTAACAAGAAAGTACTAATTAAGATCACAGATGAGCATTAAACACTAAAATAGCATTATTCTAATACCCTCCCTTAATGCTCAATCTATTTACAACACCTATAGACCCTCTGAATTTTACAAACTTATCAGGACCAAGAGGCTTGGTGAAGATGTCTGCTGGCTGCTCCGTTGTGGGAACATACAGCAACTGAATGGATCCGTCTTCAACAAGTTGTCGAATGTAGTGACAATGGGTTTCCACATGCTTTGTTCGTTCATGGAAGACTGGATTCTTGGCGAGTTTGAGCACTCCCTGATTATCACAGAACAAGGGAGTAGGACCTGCCTGGGAAACTTTCATATCCGCAAGCATACGTTGAACCCAAACTGCCTCACAAGATACCTTAACTGCTCCCCGATACTCTGCTTCTGTCGAGGAGAGAGCCACTGCCTGCTGCTTCTTACTAGTCCATGTGACAACGCCAGATCCCAAACTAAACACATACCCAGCTGTAGATTTACGATCATCAACCGAACCAGCCCAGTTTGAATCTGTGTAACCAATGAGTGTAGGATTTGAACTCCGAGTGTACAGAATTCCATAATCAGGAGTGCCACTCACATAACGCAGCACACGCTTTGCTACTATCCAATGATTAGCCTTAAGAGCTGACATGAAGCATGAAATGTAGCTCACTGCAAAACTGATATCAGGTCTAGTGGCAGTAAGGTAGATGAGGCTGCCCGCTAATTGCCTGAATAAAGTTTCATCCATAAGTGGTGTGGATGCCTGAGCTGAAATTTGAGCCCTGGTTCCATAGGAGTCGTGGCAGGTTTGTAATCCTGCATTCTGAACTTGTCCACAAGATTTCTGGCATACTTGGACTGAGAGAGAAAGATGTTGTTCTCAGTGTTCCAGACTTCAACCCCCAAACAGTAATGAAGAAGTCCTAAATCTGTCATATCAAAAGTGCTGCACAAATCCTGTTTGATCCCATGGATCAAATGTACTGAACTGCCAGTATTTATAAGATCATCCACATAGACAACCACAAACAAAATATCATCACCAGTATGTTTGATATATAGGTTTGCATCAGATGGACTCTGCTGAAAGCCATGATCTGTTAGGTACTTATCAATTTTCATGTACCAAGCCCAAGGGGCTTGTTTCAGACCATAGAGTGCTTTGACTAATCTACAGACTTTCTGTTCTTGACCGGCAACCTTGAATCCTGGAGGCTATGTCATGTAGACTTCTTCTTGTAAGTCACCATTCAAAAAAGCACTCTTTACATCCATCTGATGGACTATCCAATTGAACTAAGCTGCTAAGGCAAGGACAAGCTGTATGGTACTCATCTTGGTTGTAGGAGCAAAGGTCTCCTCATAGTCTATGCCTTCCTTCTGTGAGAACCCTCGAGCAACAAGGCGAGCCTTATACTTGTCTAGGGTTCCGTCAGCTTTGTATTTCACTTTATACACCCATTTGCAGCTAATGGGCTTCTTCCCTGTAGGAAGATCAGAAAGGGTCCAAGTGTGATTCTTCTGAAGACTCTGGAATTCAGCTTCCATAGCCTGTTCCCACTCAGGTGTACCCTTAGCCTCTGAATAGGTCTAAGGCTCAGAAATACTGTGTAGGTTAGCCATAAGAGCAAAATTTACTGTAGGCTGTTGTTTGCTCTTATTTCTGGAAGTTCTACCTTTAAGGAGCTCATTATCCTGGAGATCACCAATAGTTTTAGCCCACCATTTAGGCCAGAGAGTAGAAGAACCAATATCTGGAGTAGGTGGAGGAGGTTCAGGAATAACAGGAGCAGTGAGAGGAGAATTATTTTCTGGAGGGAACTCAGGTAATGCATTATCAAATACTAATGCTGCATCATCCCTCCCATCAGGTGGACCTAACGGAAGAAAAACACTGTGAGGTTGATCCTCAGAACACTGCTCAGAAGGAGGGGGCTAAAAGAACCCTCTGTCTTCATCAAATACTACATCCCGACTGAAGATAAGACGATCAGTGTCAAAATCTATCAGCCTATAGGCCTTGTGGTGATCACTGTACCCTGTCATCATGAGTCTCTGGCTTTTGGAATCCAACTTAGAGCGCTTAGTAGCTGGAATCCAAACATATGCAACCGAGCCAAAAACTTTGAGGTGACTGATCTTAAGCTTACGACCAGACCAAACCTCTTCTGGAGTCTTCCCCTTAACAGCCTGAGAAGGTGATCGGTTAAGAAGATAGATAGCAGTAAACACTGCTTCAGCCCAAAATTTGTTCGAAACACTCCTGTGTTGTAACATGGAATGAGCCATTTCAACAACTGTACAGTTGCGACATTCGAAAACACTGTTCTGCTGAGGAGTGTAGGGTGTAGTTAACTGGCGTTTGATGCCATGAGTATCACAGAAGTTGGAGAAAGCAGAAGAACAAAATTCCCTCCCGTTATCTGTCCTAAGAGTTATGATATTACAGCCAGACTCTTTTTCAACTAAGGATTTAAACGTCTGAAAGATACTAAATACATCAGATTTATGTTTTAGAAAGTACACCCACATCTTTCTACTGAAATCATCTACAATAAGCAAAAAATATTTGCAACCAGTAACTGAAGATGTATTCATAGGACCACAAATATCAGCATGAATTAACTGGAGTACCTTAGATGCGCGCCAAGATTCTCCATCCTTGAATGAAGACCGATGTTGCTTGCCAGCTTGACAGGCGCCGCACACTCCCAACTGTTGAGTCTGAATATCAAGTAACCCTGACACAAGTCCCTCCCGAGATAGCTGAGAGAGATACTGAATGTTTAGATGCCCATATCTCTGATGCCACAGAGTGTTGATGGGAGAAACACGAGCTGCTAGAGCCACTTCTGGAGAATCACCAGTGTCAAGAAGCCTGTATAGACCATGATCCTCTAGGCCAACAGCAACCGTAAGACAAGTTTCCCTGTCAATAATGGAACACTTGTGCGCACTGAACACTACATCAAGCTGAGGAGAGTTCCTCATAATCTGGCTAATAGACAACAGATTAATTTCCATACCAAGAACATAGTACACATTCAGGAAGATGAGTGTGCGCCCATCAGACTGGATCTGAACTGTACCTCTGCCAACCACTGTGTACTCTTCACCTCCGCCGAATACCACAGAATCACTGAAAGATGAGAAGTCAGTAAACCAGTCATGCCTGTGAGAGAAATGACATGATGCACCAAAGTCAATGTACCAGGCAGAAGACGGGGCATGATCTGAGGACCTCTTAGCCATAAAGGCGTAAAAGGCAGATTCCTTTTGCTCGGAATGTTCTGCAACATTCACTTGCTGATGAGACCCTCCCTGCTTCTTCTGTTTAGAAGCAATTCTCTGTCGACAATCTTTCTTCATGTGGCCGAACTTGTGACAGTAATTACACTGCACATTTTTCTTCTTAGCAGGATCAGAAGGCTGAGAAGAACCTTTCTACTAAAAGGACTGAGAGGACTGATATTTGGCAGCAAAAGCATTTTCTGAGGAGGCTAATGAAGCACCACTACCAAACTGTTGTTTCCAACGATCCTGCTGCATGAGTTTGGTGCATAACTCCGGAAACTTCAGATCAACATTAGTGGAGGTAATGTTGAGTGTTTCTATGAAGTGCTCATAAGGTTTTGGTAGACTTTTCAGAGTGATGACTACCATATCTTCTTCCTCCATGGTCCAACCAATGGCTTCGAGCTGATCTCGAATGTCTTTAATCTTGTTAAGATGTTCCTATAAAGACATATGTTCATCCATCATGATGGAGAACAACTGATTCTTTAGAAAGAAAGCTTTGCTCTTGTCGGACGTCTCGTGCAATTCCTTCAAATGTTGCCAGATTTCAGCAGCTATCTTGCCGGAAGGAATTTGTGGTAACTAATCATTAGTCACAGAGAGTTTGAGAAGCATAACAGCATCTCAATTTCGATCATCAAACTTATCCTGATCTGCACCAGGTGTACCAGGACTGAGCTCTTTTCCCAAAACGAGCTGGTCAAGACGCCTATATTCAAAAATGGTCAACATTCTCTGTTTCCAGATGTTATAATTGGTGCCATTAAAGCGTTGAATGCCTTCCAACATCAGGTTGGTTAGTAAGGCCATCTGCACGTTTCCCAAGACACAAAAAACAAGGGAGTCTGGCACGGATTTTAATGCAGATGCCGACTGATCCGGACAAAAATCTCGAAGTTTGATAGGCCACAAAGACCTTGGAACGCGTTCAGAAGTAATTTTGAATTTTGACCTCTTTAATGCTGCAATTGAAACAATAAGAGCAACCTAGAGAACAATGCATTTCAAAAAAAAAAGATTCCGAATAAGTACAAATCTGATCCACCTCCCACATTTAAGAAGAAGCTCAATGTGCAACTCCGGAATTTGTCAAGTTCCGGCAAGATAACCAAAGTGAAGGGATCTTACAAGCTCGTCAAGAAAGAAAAGAAGCTTAACGCTCCCAAGCCCAAACCGGAGAAGAAGAAGCCAGCCGCCAAGAAACCTAGAGCACCTGCGACTAAAGCTCTCGCAAAGCTCCCTTCTAAGCCCGCGGCTTCAAAGAACCCAAAGAAGCTCGTTGCTCCAAAAAAGGCAGCAAAACCCGCAACTCCCAAGGCTGTGAAGAAGCCCACGCCCAAGAAGGCAGGCAGTGGGAATGCGTGGGTTACAGCTGCGGCTGGAAATGAAGGGCCCCGGTACAGCAAGCCAGTGCCCGCTAATCGACAGCGGCGTGGAGAGTTTCCTGTTCAAGGCGGGGAAAAACGAGAGCACCAGCAGAGAAGGCAGCCACGGCAGTGAAAAACGAGCCCGGAACTAGCAACAGCATACCCACTATGACACTCAAAACAAGCCACGCAATATTGCCAACGAGAAACACACCAGTAGTCGGGAAATAAATAATCAAAGGCTACCAACTAATGAATTGAATTATCAGATGGTTCTCAATGGAGAGAGGCTCAAATACGGCACTTTGTACCTGGTTTCGACGACAGATTCATGGAAATTTCGTGCAGAGCGATCCTATGAAGTAAAATAATATCAAAAGCTAAGCACCGCACTGCCCTTTCTCGTCGTCTAATCTCGATCTCTGTTAATGGGCCGCAAATCGATCACCACTTACGGTTATCGTTACATCTGGTACTTTTCACAATATTAAACCTCCGACTCGAAGCTTTCCACCAGACCAAAGTAGACACCGGGCCAATAGAAATTCGAACCCGGAATTTTTAAACACAAAGGAAGTCGTAATTACGCAGATTACAGAGCAAATCGCTAGTCGTAATTACGCAAGTTTAAATTCCCGGACTCGCGTTGGCGTACAGCATCCAGACTCAGTGCACAAAAAAAACAAAAGAGTCGCTCAGCATCTGTAGACAGGTCCACGGGCTACAACAACAACAGCGAATGGTGATGGCAGATTGTGACGCGCAAAAAAATTTCAGACTCCTAGAGAGCACGAAATGAAACACGAAATTTTTCAAACGAACAAAAAAAATAAATAAATAAAATAAAATAAAATATTTCTAAAAAATACCCGAGCTCTGATACCATAATCAATGAATGAATTGAATTGATTTACAATGAGCAATGAAGCTCAATAAATAATACAACTGTATTTACAGAAATAGCAAGTTTCTACTAAGAGAATAGAAACAGCAAGTTTCTACTAAGAAAATAGAAACAGCAAGTTTCTAACAAGAAACTGCAAGTTTCTAACAAGAAACTGCTAATTAAGATCATAGATGAGCATTAAACACTAAAATAGCATTATTCTAATATTCTGGGGCAAAACAGACCGAAGTTTCAAAGCGTTGACCAGCGTTGACCAAGGGGAATTTGACCAGCGTTGACCTTGGTTTTAGAGCCAGAATTTTGATTTCTCTAGGCTGCATTTATTGGCACAGAAATCGAGGAGTTTGGGACGGGTTGACTAGCGTTGACTTCATATTTGATTGCAGAAAATTACAGCAGTGTTTCTCTCTCCTTTGACTGGGTTTGACCAAATTGTTTTGGGCTGACTTTGACTCTCCTAGAAGGCCGAATTGGACTGTTGTTTGGAGGACATTTTGGGACAGCTTTGACACCATTGACTTTCTAGTTAGGGCTGCATTGACTGCTAATTTGACTGCTGATTTGGCAGATCTGTTTTGGGCTTATACTTATGATATTTGTACTCTCTCTCTGTTGAACTATTGAAGGATAATAAGAAGATTTGATCAAAGGGTTTCCCCACATTGGGGTTTGTCCCTGGCATCCGCCACATCTTCTGTCCTCTTGTCTTAGCTTGTTTTCTGCATATAATTTTATGTTCTACCTGCATTCACTGTCAATGTTTATAAGTTAATGTGATTGCTATTGGATATAATTGAAAATTGTCATTGGGCTGCTAAAGGAATATTGTAGTAAATTGTGCTGAAGCCTAGAACATACCATTGTTATCTAAAATTAACAATGAGCCTTCCAGAGGTTTAAGTGGTGAAGTGACTATTACCCACCACCTGTGGGTAGCGTATATAGGAGAAATATTTTCTCCTTGATGGTCCTCAGTCGGCAGCCAATAGCCCCTTGCAGCCACCAGATAGCTCGATGTGTCGTTTTTTCTGCCAGTTGAGCCAGCCATGTGGTCCCTCGCTCATCTATTATGATTGTATGTTTGAAGGTGGGCCTCCCAACCCCAAGGGTATGACTCTTCATTGGTTTAATTGAGTAATTTTATTTACTTTTCATGGACACTTTTGGATATGGATTGGTGGGGGGATTCGGCGGAAAGAGTGGGCCAAGTCTGTGCTCTTGTCTCCTCTTCCCAATTTGGTGTTTAGCAATGTATCCTAGTCCTGTGGGATCTCCTTTACTAGCCACTAGATTTAGGCTTGGCACTACATGGGAAATCTCAATTTTGGTTGCGTGGTCCCGCTTCCTGACACCATATACATTGCCCCCTTCCGCTCATTTTGACCACGTTCATCATTTTTCCCATCCGGGTCCACATAGGGTTAGCCTCCCCTTCCCCAACCCACACCTTGGGTCAGGCCTGAAACGACGCCCAAGAGATTGATGCAGCTAAAAAGAAAAGAAAAAGCATAATTTGGCCACTCTCAACAGGAAACTTACCACAAAATGCAAAAGATGGTTAGGACATACAAATTTAGCACATGGGCAAAAGCCAAGCATGAGCTCTACCCCTTATCCATGGCCATCGCTTTGGTTTCTATGGGCCCTAGATGAGCCCCCTCCATCATGAAGGAACCCATGATTGTCCCAACCCCTGGTGGGCAGTTGAACTGCCCCACCTTTAGTGGGTATCCACTGCTATATACCACACAACATGATCTCATCCCCTAGATCCCCAAGCAGTTATGAAGGCAAATCAATCAAAGGCAAAAGGCATATGAAGAAGGGTGGAAAAACAAAGGTCGAGGTAACTCATGTGCCATGATTTTCTCCCTCCTACACTCATATACCCAAGTGTGGTCTTCCCCTTATCATAGCTACCCTTATACCATAACATGTGGTCTCGGTGATTCCCTTGATCCCCACTATGTTCCATCACGTTATCATTTGCCACCTACAACTTAAGGGATGTATCTTGGACATGTCTCCCCCTTTAAAGGATGAAACCACCTAATAGAGTCCTTGGTTAATCCCCTTATTGAGCCTGTACATGCCAAAGTCCGCTATGGAAGGGCATGCCTCCATGAAATGCCCCATTCATTCAAATGATTATTCTAATGATTTGTTATATTGGAGGGAAAAGGGACGCATTGGATCTTATGCAAGATTGCAGGTGGGTCTCCATTTGGGGTTTGGTCTCCCTATACGGGGTCCTGGCCCTACAAAGGGACACATTGGCACTTGTAGGGTGAGCGTTGAGAGCCATGGGCCTCCACCATAGTAAAGAGTACTTCATGGACCCTGAGTACCACTCATTGATTGCTCGTGTTCCACCTTTTGGATGAGGATGATGCACTTGGTTCACCATGCCCAGCGGGCTCCATACTTGCACCATACACTTCGTAGATGTTCCAGGATGTCTCCCACTGCAGAGGGAGGGCTTACATCATCATCCTAGCCCTTACAAAAGGTCTACAGGCACTTTCGATCCACTTGGAGACCCATGAGGATGTCCTTGTGCCCCCACACCCACTTGGGAGCACCACGAGTTCTTGCTTGGAAAACAAAGGGCCAACCCCTTGTCTACTATGTTGGGAGTCGATTTTCACATCATGGCACCCCTTGGACTTCATTAGGCTTCTTCAAAGGCCCAACGACTCATTATGTTGATCATTCTTCCCTCTTGAGAGGCTTATCTTTATGTTATTGATCTATTTGGTGGGCTTATCACCAAAAGTAGTCCAAATTAGGCCAATTGAATTCATTAGAGATTGCATAAATACACATGAGGTGATTCATTTTCATCATCATCACTTCGGATTGGGTTATTAGCTATTAGCTATTGTGAGATTTTTGCTATCCCTTTCGAAGGATGAGTTTGGATGATATAGATAAATTTTGGTGTTTGGATCTCTCTCTCTTGTAGCTTCATTATTGGCATTATTTGATGATTGGATATACTCTTTTGTTATTTTCATGCTTATTCATGTTATTTACTTTTGTCACATGAATGTTGTTGGGATTTTTGCTATACAAGTCTGAAATTTACTGCTTTTCTATACGAATTGGTCGAAATTGTGATTTTTTATAGCGTTGCATCATGTCATTGGCCATGTATGAATGGGTGAATGTTCCTAGAGATAAATTGTGTTAAATGCATATGTCATCAATTATTTCAAGTCGAAGTATAAAGTCCTTGGAGCAGTTGTTCTCATGCCCTAATGCCATGCGAAGTTGTTTGAAGGCCTCCTTGATTGGGTGAACTTTTTCCGAACAATAAATTCTCCTGGACTCCATCTCTCCCAAAGGACAAGGCACTAATCCTCCATAGGTTATCACTTTCAAAGCTTATTTCTCTCACCTTCCCCTCTTTTTCTAGGCCTAGCCTCCATAGGTCACCTAGGGCATCACTTTTCTCACGATTTAGCCATCAAAAGAATTTGATCTCTTTCCCACAACTATGTTGGTGTGTCCTCTAGAGGCCCTCCAAGTTGCACAAAATTTTAACAATGGGATCTTGAGATATTCCAAGCCCTAGCTCAAAGATCGATTCTTGCCCTTGGTTTCCCATTGGCTAGTGACCTCATTAGGATCATAGCATTAAATCATCAAAAGAAGATTCTTTCTTTGATCCTCTTCCCTTCCCTAATTAGGTCAAGTAAATCCTTGGTTGATCAACTTCATATCCTTGATCTAAATTTGGGTCCACTTGGCCCTTTCTGGTCCCGCAACTTGTTGACTCCAATTCCACAAAGACCACTTAGAAGCCAAGCATTCATAAGGCCTTTTGAGTCTAGGGGCTTCCTTGATAAGACATATTCTCAAACCCTAACCCTAGAGAGCCTATCACCTTGTTTTTCAAGCAAAAAAGCTATAGATTTAAGCCTCTATTGTGAATAGGCCTTGGGAATCACCTTTTTACCTTTCTAGTGACATATTCATCATTTTCATTCCTCCTATCAGGTATCCTCCCATCAGTGAAAGTTCGTAAAGAGCAGGGAACCTTAGCTAAGGTTACAATGGCTATCACTCCATTGTTGCCCCTTGACATAGTAGTTGCTCTATAGAATCCCCTCCTAGGACCCCTACTAATTTGAGTGGTAACAATGATGTTTGAAGCACCCTTAGAAGCCATGTGAGGAAATAATAATTCACCTCTTTTTCCTCTTCATCAAAAATTTTGAATCACCAAAATAGATCTTCCAATCCAAAGTTATGCCAATTGTAATTTGCATACCTTTCAAAACCCTAATTTGTAGATTATTTGGATCACTGATCTTTTGTCTCACTATATCTCTGAAATTTAAGCCCTTCTGAATCTAAACTTTTTTGTCTACTATACTTCAATGTGTCTTCTCTGCAATTTCAAATATCTAACCAAAATTTGATGTGTCAACTGTCAAGTGAAAGTTATGGTAACTTTCACAAACTTGCTAATTTTTGGCCTCTTCCCAAGAGCAAAACGTGTAATAGCATGCCATGTGTCCAATTTTTAAAATATGATTATGAAATTTTTACCTGAGGTACCTCAGTACGTCTCCTAGTAACCCTAAAAATTTCACAATCCAAAATGTCTCTAGAATACAATTACAACAAAAATTCCAAGATCACTCATTTGAAATTGATTCAATACTATGCACAAACCCTAACTTCCACAGGGTGTATCTCCAACTTATAGTGAACCAAAACATAATATGTTTACTAGTTCTACTCGATATCTCTCCTCCGTGTCTTAAAAATTTCACAGTCTGAAGTGTCCCAGAAAAAAGTTATATTGAAAATGCCAAGATCACTTGTTTGAAACTAATTTCAGGACATTCAAAAACCCTACCTTCCATAGTTTTCATCTTCGAAAGTATAGCTAAACAAAATCTAAAAATTTTATTAGATGTTCTTTGAGATTTCTTCTCAATTGTCTCCATATGTCCTGGTTTGAAGTGTCACACAAAAAAGTTTTGCGGAAATTCAAAGATCACTCATTTGAAAAAGATTTCAGGACCATTCAAAAATGCTAACTTCCATAGGTTGTATCTCCAAAAGTATTGCAAAAAAGAAACAAAAATTTCTATGAAATGTACTCCGAGATCTCTCCCCAATTGTCTTAGATCTTCAAGTTCTTAAGCCCCCCCCCAAAAAAAAAAATATATATATATATATATATATAGAGAGAGAGAGAGAATTCCACGATGACTTGTTTAAAGCAACAAAACCCTAGGTTTACATGCTTTGATACCAAATGTTATGAACCATGCGCCTTAAAAATGTTAAGAAGCCAATAATTATTGTCCACATTGAGGGGGAAACCTCCTTTTACAATGAATAGAATGTATAAGACAATATTTGATGATTTTAAGACTAGGTCTCCTTGGTATATATATATATGGGAGACAAAGGGTACAATTAAAGGTTCTAGTCGATACAACAATATAACAATAGAAATGTAATAACCCAATATCTAGGGCTTAATAAGGGGTTAACATGGGGTTTGTCTAGGGATTAACATAAAGATTAAAGAGGCTTTCACTAAATGAGTTGTAGCCTTCACTGCTTATCAAGGGACTAGGGAGGGCATGGAGTCATCCACACCCACACCCAGGCATAGCCTCTCTATGCAAGATGGGATATTCAAGCTAGATTGGGAGGTTTGGTCCCCACAGGTCATGTGATCCAATCCTGGGCAAGACTATGTATGTCTGGGAGCTACTCCAGGCATGATTTATTCAGATGCAAAAAAAAGGTGGGATATTCAAGCTATTTATGGCAATGGGACTTGAAAATTCCTTCTTAGAAATTGCATTGTTCAAGGTGTTCTTGTTTGCACTAAACCTTGGAGAAACATTAATTTGCATAATTTTTTTACCACTCCCTCTCATGTGGAGACAAAAAGTCCTTTTGTGACCAAGAGCATATGTAAGGTGTGGGAAGCCATCAAATCCAAGCTCAATAGGAAAGGAGATTCTCATCATTCAAGGCTTTTCTATAATGATCATATTTCATGCTAGTTGAAATTGTCCTATTAAATAACAAACCTTTGGCTTAAATGACTTGGTTTTCTACCAAGCATTTATTCAAGAGAGGTCTACAAAAGATAACCGATCTATTTGACTATAATGCTAAAGACTGGAAAAGTTGGCAAACCTTGATGGAGGAATTTCAACTAGCCAATCCTAGCATATGGTGATCTTGGATAAGGATAACAGCCTTGTCTTTAATAGTCTCCTCATTAAAATTGGATAGAAAACTCTTGTGTCTTGGTGGAGACACCAATGTTAGAACCAGTTTAAGGCCTATAAGAAATACAAGCTTGCCAATGGTTATCATTGGTTTTTCCCATAGTCGCTTACTAACATTAAGCTAATTAAAATATGGTGTCTCAAGTCTAATAGAGGACCTATCTACTTTCAACCTCCTCCTTATGGAAGGTCCTTCATTGAGCCAAAAAAGGCAATATTTTCCTTGTCCTTTCGTTGGAAGTCATAGACTTGGGACATGGACTACAACATTTGAGAGTTTATAACCCAAGTTCCCACTCTATGGAAAAATGAGACTGTCGAGCATGTGTTTTGAAACTATACCTTTGGCCAATCAAGCTAGGAATAGGTTTACCTTCACTAAAGTCAAATCCTTCCCTCTCATTATTCTTCACAAAAGTTTTATTATTTGGAAAATGAAAAAATGAGTGTTTGTTTGAAGGTATTAAGAATGATAGAAGGTTCACCTAGTTTGACAGTGTATTGATTTGTCTTAATTTGCACTTGCAGATCTTCCTCCAATTCCAAAATGAGCAGAGTGGAGATGGACCATTTGTGACAATTGATCTATTACTAGCATGGTGCATTCTATATCATGAGCAAGAAGCCCCCTTATAACACTCCTGCTCAATCAACCCAATCTCACCACTTAGATTACTAGCACTATCTCTTGGTCAAGTCATTCAAGTGCATCTTGAAAAGCACCACAAATCAATGTTGCAATAATCATTATCGGGATAATATCGGCGAGGGAAAAAATGGGGAAAAATCGTAAAATAGAAAAAATATTCATTTTTTTCAATT
The DNA here is from genome assembly GCA_031772625.1 of Pinus tabuliformis. Taxonomy (NCBI): domain Eukaryota; kingdom Viridiplantae; phylum Streptophyta; class Pinopsida; order Pinales; family Pinaceae; genus Pinus; species Pinus tabuliformis. The sequence goes on along the minus strand of CM062820.1, from coordinate 126,700,862 downwards.
TTTTAAATATCTAAAGCATCTACAACATAAAATAAATACATTGACACAAAATATGATAAAAGAACTAATATATAAGATGTGTGATATCATTTCTAGTGCTACATCACACATAACAATGAATCATGTCCTGAATAGTCAGTCCTAACTCCTGAGTCCCAACTCAGCCTCAAAATATCAACAAAAAATATAATAATGTATCTCATGAGTCATAATGTCATATACAATGAAATGAACCAAATAACTAATACCATTGATTTCCTCTGCCCCTCTTGCGAGAAAATGCAACAGCTTTCCTTCTAGATGTAGATGTCGGTGGAGTTGGTAGTGGACTCTGCTGTGCTCTAGAAGCTGAAGAACTAGGAGCTACAAGAGGTAGACCACGTTCGCTACTGGTGACAGAGGTAGCCTGGGTAGGTTGTGTCACCTCCTCCTCCTCCTCCTCCTGTTGCTCCTCCTCCTCATAAAAAAATCGGCAAAATTATAAATAAAAAATAATATTAATAATAATTTAAAAATTCAAGATTTTTTCCCAAAAAATCGCGATTTTTTCGTAATAATCATGATAATTTCAAGTTATCGCGATTATTTCGTGATTATTTGTGAAAAAAAAAAAATCACGTAATAATCGGGCAATAATATCGCCATTTTCAAAAAACCGCGATTTTTCGATATTATTGCAATTTTCGCAACACTGCCACAGATAGCCTATCCCCTTAGCTCTCTAATGACAAGTTTCCATTGTACCACTCGCCATATCTAAAGTAGAAAATACCCCTAAACTAAATTAGGGAAAGGTTGGGTGGGAACCATTTATTACAAATACTAAACCAATTGTTGACAAATAGAGGCCACCCCCAAGGACAACTCACCATCGGACTGGAGTATGCTCCCTAGTGTTGCAAGATTCCATGTTGACTTGATCAATCTAGTGGGCCTTTTGTTATATTTATTTCAGCTTAGCATAGCCTTTTGGGAGCTTATATTTTCAGCCTTAGTGTCAGTTTTGTAATAAGTTTGTTAGAGTAACAGGCTTCTAGGTTTTGAACTTTGTACTTTCCTGGGTGCGTAGCACCCGTTTTCATATAAAATGCCTTGTACATATTTGCTCATATTAATAGTCAATGGAAGCATTTACCAAAAACATTGCAACAAGCCTTCTAAAAACTTGAAACAACTTGCTCAAGGAAGATGATATATTATACCAACAAAGTCAAACATAAAAAGCCCAAATTTGTAATATTACTCAAAATCAAGAAAAACCTGAGAGGATCTACAAGGATAGCTTGAATCTACATATCCTAATTTCCAAATGTGCTATACTCTAAGATAGACTAGCCTAGTAGACCAATATTCTAAGCTAAGTCATGCTTCAAGTTCAAAGTTTGCCAAACTTCAAGATATTTCAGACATATTAGTCCTTGCTCACCAAACCTTAAGCAGAATTGAATGCCAAACCTAAAGACAAACAGATTGGACGAATAAGCTTGTGGGAGTTCATCTAAATTTGCTAAAATTAGTTCAAATTCAGCTCGAATTTGTGCGTACATTTCTTTCAAAACTTAAAAACAAATAAAAAACTAATCGTCTACTAGTTTGAACTTCATTCCACTTCCTGCTTGATTGGTTTCTATTTCTCTGGCTCAGTGCTCTCTCCAGGCTCCAAATCTGGTCACCATTCAATGCTCTCTCATACCAGTGCATGAATTACGCCATGACTTACTCCCATACCAATGCACAATTTACAACATTATAGACAAGGATATCTCATACAGAAATATCGAGAGGGGCACTGAGAGGAGACTTGAGCAGTTAGTCTTAACAAGCTACAGTCTTGACTCTCCACTCAGCAGCACTTCATAGTTTTCATCACAGAATCAAATTTATCATATATGATATATGTTCATTTATAAATTACATATTCATATATCTTTATTTTTTGTATTGTCATCACAGGATCAAATTTATCATATATGATATATCTTTTTTTATAAATTACATATTCATATATCTTTATTTTTCGTATTTATCATAGGTTAATATCTCTATTTTTCATATTTATCATAGATATATATATCTTTATTTACCATATATATATTTCCATATATTTATTTATCATTTTCATATATCTTTAGATATCATATTTATATCAGATTTATTTTTATAAATTTATATCATATTTATTGAATATTATTACATATATCTTTAAACTCTGAAATTTTTAAAATTTAGACTTTCTCGAACATAATGTTGAATTTTATATTGAATTATATTACCAAAATTTACACTGTTGAATTTTTTACGAACTTTAAACTCGCCAAACTCGAACCAGGTGACTTAGATTCTACGTGCCTAGAAAAGAATGGGGAAGAGCATAGTAACAATGACAAACTAAATAGTAAAAGCAGCCCTGGTAGATAGGTTCACATCCAAAAAAACAAGAAATTGAGACTTTCAGCATTTCACCAACGAGTATTGTATAGAAAAATCAAAGATGCCCATGAATATGGTAATAGGATAGGAAATACATAGTCACTAAAATAGTGAGCATTCTTGTAAAAAACCAAATCCTCTAATTCATTGACTACCTAATAAAGCTCATGTGGAAAATTTAATTCTCAAATAATGAGAAACCATAAAAAATTGAATAGCCTTAAACTTGAAAAAGAGAGGTCAAAAGAGCGCCATTCTCAAACATTTTAACAAACACTGAAAGACAACACAAAACTAAACCCACCCTTCTAAAACCTCCTTCAAAACAAACTCCCTCAATAAAACAAATAAAAAAAGAATACAAGCATTGTGGAGACCTCACCATAACCATAAATCATAGTAGACTCAATCTGTAACCACAATTTCAATACCTCATACAAATCCAACCCCCAGACGTCAAAGGCAACCATATATAAGTTAGAACTAGCATATGATCAAAATTTAACAACAATTCTCGATGCTACACAAAAACAAAGACAGTCATGTAAGAAAATATGACAAATAGAATCATGAATTCAACATTCTAATCAACAAACTACGTTTCCAAAAATAAAAGAAACCAAATTCTACAAATACAATAACAACTTAAATGTCCCACCAATATCCACAACACAAATAAAAAGGATGGTACTATGACAATCATAAACAATCTATCCTAACCATTCTATAAAAACTTATAGCATACTTCTAGATGAGATCCTACTCATCCTAGTAAACAGAAAAAGAAGACAATGGAAAAATATTGAAATGATACATAAACCCTTTAATGATCACACTCAAATTGTTGGTATTCTTTACCATTATTCCAAAGGGAAGCAATTTAAAGGAAGAATCAAAGTAAAGACAACAAGTATACCAAGGAATAATGATGAAATACAAAGATAACACTCAATGGAGTACCCATATTATAGCAATCCTAAAGCATATAATCCACGAGATACAAAATCTTATCTATATAGACAGTATTTTTTTTATGAGAAATATCTTTATATTCAATATGAGAAATATACATGTTTCAATCCTCGAGGGACTACTCAGACTCAACAACAAGGCCGGAAGCCATTACAACAAAGCTCATCATTTCACTAGCAGGAATTGAACTTGGGTGGGGAGGATAGCAATCATTCCTCCCAGTCATCCAAGATAAACCCAATTGACAGCCTGGCATGCCACCTTTATGAGAAGGGGCCATGTGTTAAAACTGGATGCCTCATTTTTCTTATGGAATAAGGAAAACAATGGTATGCTTGGAAAGACGTAGCAAATAATTTCACATACACTAGCTGTTTTGCCAATAATACTAAATAGAGAAGGTTCTTGTGCACCTTGAGCACATAAAAACCTAAATTGTTGTGATGCTCAATGCACTACGAGTAGGATGTTAGCAATCTGGGGAACCTTCTTAAAATAAATCGAAACTTGAGCCAAGAAAAAGGGTAGTGGCAGTCAGTCATCACTCATCACACATCACATCATCTCTCTCCTCTTATTTGGTTCATACTTCTGGGAGGCAGCTTCACTTCTTTGCACGTGTGGCAGGAGGCTGAGTTTTTCTAGGGCAAAACAGGTCAAAGTTTCAGAGCATTGACCATCATTGACCTCGATTTTAGGGCCATAATTCCGATTTCTCTAGGCCGCATTTATTGGCACAGAAATCGATTTTGGGACAGGTTGACCAGCATTGACTTCAGGTTGACTTCAGATTTGACTGCAGAAAATTACAGCAGTGTTTCTCTCTCCTTTGACTGGGTTTGACCGAATTGTTTTGGGCTGACTTTGACTCTCCTAGAAGGCCGAATTGGACTGTTGTTTGGAGGACATTTTGGGGCAGCTTTGACCACTGTTGACTTTCTGGTTAGGGCTGCGTTGACTGTTGATTTGGCAGATCTGTTTTGGGCTTGTACTTATGATATTTGTACTCTCTGTCTCTGCTGAACTATTGAAGAATAATAAGAAAGATTTGATTTGATTGTTGATTTGGCAGATCTGTTTTGGGCTTGTACTTATGATATTTGTACTCTCTCTCTGTTGAACTATTGAAGAATAATAAGAAAGATTTGATCAAAGGGTTTTCCCACATTAGGGTTTGTCCCTGGCATCAGCCACATCTTGTGTCCTCTCGTCTTGATTTGTTTTCTACATATGATTTTATGTTCTACCTGCATTTACTGTCAATGTTTATAAGTTAATGTGATTGCTATTGGATATAATTGGAAATTGTCATTGGGCTGCTAAAGGAACATTGAAGTAAATTGTGCTTAACAATGTTTATAAGTTAATGTGATTGCTACTGGATATAATTGGAAATTGTCATTGGGCTGTTAAAGGAACATTGAAGTAAATTGTGCTTAAGCCTAGAACATATCATTGTTATCTAAAATTAACATGGTATCAGAGCTCAGGTGAAGACAAAGCCCAAGCAAGAGTGAAGCAAAGCGATCACTAAGAGAAGTTGTTGGACAACAATCTTATCTATATAGACTTTTTTTTTATGAGAAATATCTTTATATTCCATATGAGAAATATACATGTTTCAATCCTCGAGGGACTACTCAGACTCAACAACAAGGCTGGAAGCCATCACAACAAAGCTCATCATTTCACTTGCAGGAATTGAACTTGGGTGGCAAGGATAACAATCATTCCTCCCAGACACCTTTATGAGAAGGGGCCATGTGTTAAAACTGGATGCCTCATTTTTCTTATGGAATAAGGAAAACAATGGTATGCTTGGAAAGACGTAGCAAATAATTTCACATACACTAGCTGTTTTGCCAATAATACTAAATAGATTAGGTTCTTGTGCACCTTGAGCACATAAAAACCTAAATTGTTGTGATGCTCAATGCACTACGAGTAGAATGTTAGAAATCTGGGGAACTTTCTTAAAACAAATTGAAACTCGAGCCAGGAAAAAGGGTAGTGGCAGTGGCAGAAGCTACAATTGTCATGGGTCAACTCAACTCTTGCACTTCAAAATAAGAACACAGATAAAAGGATCAAGTTGGCCAGTGGAATGCATTCGATGACGATGATCTAGCCCCAACTCTAGGTGGAGAGACAAAAATTATAGAAATGGCCCTCCACCAGGTCTTGAATGTGTGGTAGCCAGGTATGACATGTTTCTGCTCTCTTTCCTTTTTCCTCTGGTTAAGGTACCGTATCGATTTTTCTGATTTTGTATTAACTAGGAAGCTTGAGGTGTGCCACCATGCAACCTCTATTATGTATTTTCCTAGTTAATAAAATTATTTATCCCAAGAAAAATCGTGCAAAGATTGCAAAGGTTATTTTGGTCTCTGCAGTCTATTTGCAATGATACAAACAAACCACCAATGACGATGACAATCCCTTCTTAAGAAAATTGAATCAACAGATATTTATATCAATATCCTCATGACACAAAAATAGGTCAAAGGAGCTAGAAAGTACATCAGGCATAAATAGTCAAAAACGATAGCCATTGGGCATGAAATGAATGCCTGTCAACAAAAAATCCCCCCCTAGAGACCAGATACAGCATGCTAATACATTCCTGCAACCCGTGATTGTACAAAATTTGCAAATAAGATAACAAACAACAGTTGAACTGGTGGAGCCAATGAAGTTTACTTGCAGAAAAAATTCATTCAAAGCTTGCATATGGATAATAATGAAAACTAAAATGTCTAAATGCTACCTACTACCAACAAAGCATTATTTACAATTTTACAACAAGTTAGCAATGGACATAATTTTGAATTAGAAAAGATAACAATTTTGAATATTTTGCAACAAAAGAAGTCAGAGAGAAAGAAGAACAAATAAGAAAGGCGCATATACAGATTCTTAAACATAAAATCTTGAACTCCAAATGAGGAATACCTTAAGGTTAGTACTAACTGCCACCATGTGCTTTGCAACAGCTTCAGAACTGTAGATGTGTCAATGGAGTTATATAAGCTATTTCAGCATAATATGGCAATACATCATCATGAATGTCAAATGTGGCAAAGTTTCCAACCCATGCATAACTGATAAATAGAACTCCTCACAAGGTGGAAATAAACTGAGTGACCCAGTGCCTAACTCACCCAAGGGCAGATGTGATCCATGTCCTTAATGTTCGAGCATTTAGCATGGTTTCTGCTGTTGTGAATGTCTTTGATACCACAACAACTGTACCAAACAATAAAATTAATTTTTCATATATCATTAAATCTAACATTCTTCTCCCAAGCTAGAAACTCTCCAATTGGGGACACCATCAATAAAACTTGTTACTTACCTAATGTAGTTTCCGGGTTTAACCCATTAATACTCCGAGCGACATCAACTGGATCAACATTTGCTAGACTGCCATGGAATGAGACAGTTCGAAAAATATGTCATTAGAAAAAAATGGTAACTATCACGAAGAAATTGAAAACAATATTAAAAATAATTGCAGGAGACGAAGATTACTTCTATCACCAAGATTAATGCAATAAAAATAATAGCATTGCTGGAAAAAGAAGATTATTTTTATCGCCAGATTAATACATTAAGGTTGGATGTGAAAATACCTAAAACAATTGTGGCATAGTGAACACACTGACACAATCTTAAGGCTGCATGCAAAAATAATAGCATTGCTGGAAGAAGAAGATTATTTTATTGCCAGATTAATACATTAAGATTGTGTAATGTGCCCAAATTTTGGATTCCTAGGCGAGGTGGTTAGGAGGGTTTTCCAGAGCTTGTGTCAGCGTGGTCATAGCAGCAGGGCTACTCCATTGGTGGGCCTAGAGGGTTTTAGAGGAGTTCATGGGTCCGACTGGGATCACTTACCATATTTCATCTTCGAGATCAATTTCGCACAGTTTGCTCTTGGTTCCATTGCATTCCGACGATTTTTGTAAAATGGCGTTAATAACAAGCATATTTTAATTATTTATGCTTAAGGTGTTGTTCCAGGATTGTTAGTTGGAGAAACACCTTCGTGTAATAGCTCATTGGAATTGGGGTGAAAAGATCTATAGGGCAGAATAATAAAAAGGGGCTTTGGGTGGCCAGTGTGACCACAGAGGCGAATTAATCGTTTTCCAGCATTAAAAGTGACTTTAATTAGTTTATAAAAGTCACTTTATTAAATAAAGAAAGGAAAAGTGCTTTTAAATATTTAATTGGAGGGAAATGGTAAGTGAGTTATAAAAAACAAAAAGAAAAGAAAAAAGGGGAAGGTGAAGGTGAAAAGACAACCCTAAACTCATTCAATAAGGAAAATGAGGAGACTCTTGTCGTTCATACATTGTGTGTGAGTTTGGAAAAAGAGCTCTTGGAGAGAGTTTGAAAGAGAAGCTGAGGGTTTGGAACCCTAGCCTCTATAGCAAACTTCGGTGTTGCAACAAGACACCCTAGTTTGGGATTTGTGAGTGAAATCACTAAAATTTCACCACTGCACTTCAGTGGAGAACAAGATTTGCAAGAAATATTGAGGTACCCAAGTTTTATCGGTTGATTTTAGGAGCTTAGTTGGTATTTCTGTATCGTTTTGGCAGGTAGAAGAACTGCATGAAAGTCTGAGCACACAAGCTCAAATCTGAGCCTTGGAAATCGAGTCCCTTAGCCAAGAAGAGGTCGAGTTTGTTTTTTTTAAGGTGCTGCTCACAGCGTGAAGGATATTTTAAGGTGATGGTGGTCCGATTCACCTTTTGGGAGGAACAGTTCTAATTTACCGTCACGGCTGAGAGAACACTTCACCACTGACAGAGTCTCCCTTCTATCTGGGCTGCGTATCACTCAATGGCTGTAGCGTATGGGTTGCAAGGGTGAAGTACTGTCTCAGGCAGGTTGTATTTCATATCTGGGCACAGACTAATCCCTAAAGAGGCTGCATTCTATGGCTGTATGGACCCACGAGTTCCGAAAATCATATTGATTAGTTTGAAAGCCATTTACTCACCTTTATTTGCTGCTGTAGCTTTACTGGAGGGTATTCGTATTACCTCAGGGACATATTTGAATGGCTTGGTGCTGATACAAAGACCTGGGTACAGTGTGAACCTGTGTATCAATTTCTGGGCAACGTATATCCTAAACAAGTGTTGGAGCATTGTTCCAAAGGTCTGATAATTGTGTATGCATCCATTCCTATTGACTGTTTCACTACCAAGGAGCTGATATCCACGCCAAGTGAACTATTGTTTCCAGATCTGTTGCCAGAGCACATTCCAGGTTCCAAACTTAAGTTCTATGCATTATATCAGTTATTTATATGCCTGTATATGAATGAGTTAATGGCTGTTGCAATTCTGGGTTATTCTCCTTGATGAAAGATGTTCAGTTCCTCATCACATGGTGTTTAATAGTAGTGTATTCCTTGTTGAATAATTGTGAATGGTATATATAACCACTTGAGCTCAATTGTCTGGTTCTGTTATCATTTAACTGGAAATATAGTGGAAAATTGTTCACCTACAGCCAACAGATAACAAACTGATGTGCAAAAGGGATCACTGTAACCTTCACACAGACTCAGAAATTTATTGGAAATTAAGAGAATATACAGGAGGGAATCCTACATCTTTTTACTGTGGTATTGTGATAATAATATGGCCAAATTATGTATAATGGCTGTGGGTAATTTTCTGAGTAATGAATATATCATATTTGACTCTTTAGAGGCCTCATTTGGATGTTATTTGTCCACTGTATATATTTTCTGAAGTGAAAACTATTAAGAAAACACCTACAGAAGTTTTCACACAAACTTGAAGAAAGGTCTCACAGAAGAACTTATACAAACTCAGAAATTTTTAAAGAAAAATCAGAAGTTTGTCAAGGCGGAATCTTACAGATTGGATGTAAAATACCTAAAGAAATTGTGGCATAGTGAACAGTGAACACACTGACACAATCTTAAGGCTGTAAGCAATGTCCTTTCACAAGTTTTTCCCTTTTGAACCCTTCAACTCCTATAGCAAACAATTGGTAATGATGTTCATATTCTTACAATCTTCTAGATATTCATTTTAATGTTTAGTCATCCACCTTTATAATTACTAGGGGACTCACCCCTCTGTAGCTGTCAACAAGGTAGATATTTCTCTTTGACTTCTCGACATAGGGTTTGTAAGTAAGGTCTTTAGAAAACAAGTCTAGTGTCAAACAGTAATGCTATACAATGCATGCCTATTTCAGGGAGCATGCCTTTGAAATCTTTATTAACCATGCATATACATAATGATATCTTGAAATTATGGAATAAACTTGTTGCCAGGGGCAACATTCCAGTAATCAACAATATCGTATGCTTTGGATGTTGATCTAGGTTTGATATTGGTGTTGATTAGTAAATTGTTTCCAACTCCTCTAGACACATCGCCCTCATTTCTTTTCCCAACAAACATTTAAGTGTTGGGTTTGAAATCTATGGATGTAAAAGATATCTCAACTGAAAAAATTAATTCCTCTTTTTTGGAATGCCTCTTTCAAGACATTCATATTTCCATGTCTCTCATTTTTGCTATCATGAGGCTCTATGAGAAAGTTATAGGACAGCTTCATACATCTCAGGAATTTTCTACCTTCATCAAGGCCACCACTAGGGCAAAGCAAGGTTGCCCCCTATCACCAACATTCTTTGGGATTTACATTGATGAGCTAGAAAAACACATTAGGGGTGTTGCTGACAATAGCTCTCTACACAAAATCTTATAGTTACAATAATCATGTTTACAACTAATATGGTCCTCCTGATCTCCTCCCTCAGAGCCCTCAAAGGCAGCTGCACACCTTGTCTAGCATTTTTTTACATAAACAAATGGCAGTGAACCTTTAGCAAAACCAACGTTATGATCCTGAATACTTCTAAAAACATTCTGTTGGATTTCCATTTCTTTCAGGTGGGTCAAGGTGGATATCATTACACCTCAAGGATTTTCTAATGCCATCAAGAGCACTGCTATCCTATGCTTTATTAAATAAATCAAATCTTGAATTTACTCAATAACAGAAATAAAAATCACACATATGGATTGAAAATATAGTGGAACCATTAAAAAATAATTTCTCACACACAGGTAATTATTCCTTCAAATCAGCATTTTATTCCATCAAAAACACTTACAAGGAAACCTCCACATGTTGCCCAATAAAAAATAGCATGCACAGATACCAAAAAACGCTCTAACTGAGCTAGTAGAGCCTGCTGAAAAACCCAGAAACAGCAGAAAACTGCTGTACGACCTGCAGGACAGCCTGTATGGTGCAAGACTCCATCTGTATGACTGGACGGACCTGTATGGACCTATCTGTATGACTGTACAGACTTCCATTCGACTGTATGGAACTGTACGGACTGGTGTCTAGTACTATTTGCTTCCCAAGAATGCCTTTTCCCTGACTGACTGTCTCGTACTACATGCTTCCCGAGAATGCCTTTTCTCTGTCTGTTATCCTATGCTTTATTAACTAAATCAGATCTTGAATTTACTCAATAACAGAAATAAAAATCTGAGTATCCATTAATCAAAGAGATGGCTTGAAAATAGTAATACAGCAGAAGCAACAAAAAATTATTTCTCACACATAAAAGTAATTATTCCTTCAAATCAGCTTTTTATTCCATTGAAAAAACTTCCGAGGAAACCTTCACATGCTGCCCAAAAATATAGCATGCATGGATACCAAAAAACACTCTAACTGAGCTTGTACAGCCTGCTGAAAAACTCAGAAAGAGCTGAAAATTAATGAAGGACCTATAGGATAGTCTGTATGTGAAATGTCCCTTTCCTAACCAGTGGAACTGGCAGACCCCTAGCCTATCAGTTGGTTCCTGTAGGCCACTGGGTTAGTGTTAGGGGTCCTTGGAGGCAATTAATCCGGCAATTGGGCAGTGTTTGATGGTCAGTTGAGATCTCATCGGGATTATGAGCATGATGCCTCTTTTTTGGAATGATTTTGGGATAGCTTTCCAATACTTACTATTTTTAGTAAGTCTATTTCAAGCACCAACTAGCAAGGCTACTATTTTTACTATTGTCATTGGATTCAGTTTTGATGTCTATCTCAGCATTTTATATAGTCCGGTGTTTTTAAATAAAATAATAATAATAAATCAAAGATTTAACTTTATCATTATTTTAATACTTTTAATGAAGGGACTATAAGGGCTGGTAATAAAATGAAAGATGTTTTATTTAAAAATAAATAAATAAATAAGGCCTTTAATTGAGAGACTAAAAGTCATTTTATTTAGTCCCACATGGCCTGATGAAGAGGGTCAAACTTCTTGGGAGAGTTATAAAAGCAAATTTGTGGATTTCATTTCATATGTTGATTTTGATAATTTGACATTGCCATTTTCTGGGGGAGATTACTTCTTCTTGGTTTGTGAGGACGAAACCCCTTGCAGGCGACATTCTCCACATTATTGAGAGATACAATCTGAAGAATATCTCAGCGATTTAACACAGAGACCACAGTGTTGATTTAATCGGATGTGCTCTAAGTCTCAAAATTTGCAACGGGTCTTAGACACATGCATTCTCCAATACCCAGAGATCGTTTTGGGAAATTCCATCCAGAGACAGTTTTATTAAAATAATTAATTATTTTCAATGGGGCCTTAAGTCTAAACTTAGGAAATTAAAATAATTAATGGGTATTAATCTAAATTGTGGGTGTAACTTCTAGAAGAAGACGAGGATCAAGACAAAATTATCTAAGCCATTGATTAGAAGTTAATCTAGGTCGTTGGTTGTCCAACAGAAAGATATAAGAAGAGACTTGAGGGGCACTTGGAGAACACACAGAGGAGAGATCAGAAGTTCGATTTTCTGAAGCAAAGTAGTTGTCGGAGAGATTTCCAATAGTGATCTTTTGTTGTGAGGGGCAGGGATAGTATCCGAAGGGAAATCTTTCCTGGTCGGTGAATACTCAGCAGAGAAGGCAGAGAGAGATCCAGCAAAGGCAACGAAGAGCTAGAGAAGCTGACGTAAAGCCACGCAGAGGCAGCGCAGGCTAACGTAGAGGCAACGCAAAAGCCTTGAGGGAGTCTGAAATTTGCTGGAGGAATCGATTGCAGAAGTCGAAAGTCGGGGTGTGAGTCCACAAGGTGAAAATCGAATTTCCTAAGCAGCAGATTGATCAACTGAAGGGGTGACGCAGTCCCTAGACAGCGTGACGCTGGGCTGACGCAGAGACAGCACAAAGACAGCGAAGGGTTGTTCATTCAAGGGCTGAATCAGCTAGAACTTCCAGTGATAGTGTGAGGTAATCTCACAAATCTCTCTGTCGGTGATATTCTCTGTCACTGGATTGCCGAGAAGGCATCCAAAGATTGTATTCAGAAATTACTACTGCATAATAATAAAACCCTCAGAGCTGCTGCACTGGTTTTCCCACATTGGGTTTTTCCGCAAACATTTGTCCAAAAATAACTTTGTAGATGTGTTGTATCTCTTTACTGTTCAGTTTCTTGTTTCCACTTAAAATTTAATGGCGTAGACTGCAGTGTATTAGTTTCGATATTTACTGTAGGAAACAGTAAGTAACTTGATTCAGAAATTAACAAGTAGGAGAAACTTAATCAGTTGTTGCAGTAGAAATTTGGGCATCCAAATTTTCACATGGTATCAGAGGTGCAGGTGAAACAAGAGAATAGTGTCAGAAGAGCCCAGCGCTAAAGGAGGGAGTTCGAAATTTCTGCAGAGGCAGCAATTCGAATCCCCAGAGGGTTTGCGCAGTTAGGCCAGGAGGGCAAGATTTTCATGGTAAATCTCTCTCTGAGTGAGTCGACAGAGAGGTAGGATTTCCAGATCGAAATTTGTCAAGGGCAAAGGGAGCAGGGCAGCAGAAGCTTCAGCGAAGAGGGTTCCTGGTGTGACGTGGTTTTCTGCAGGCAGTTGCTAGGCAGAAAGACGTCATAGGGAAGAGAGAGACACGGTTGAGGAAATTCTTCCTCAGAGGACTTCCAGCCAAGGAGTCTGAATTCTCACTTGATGAGCAGCAGAAGAGAAGGGGAGATCTACAAGCTCCAGCAAGGAGTGCGTAGACCAGTCTAGTGCTGCGCACAAGAGAGAGGAGGTTATTCGACTTTTTCGTTTGGCACGGATGGCAGCCAATGGACTGAGAAAGAGATCAAGATAGGTTGGATGGGGCATCCAACTATGTCATCTAAAAGGCAAGAATGTCATACCTTCTGGATGCACATTTTCTCAAAGTCTACGTCGACAGCGTGGTAGTTGAGCTCGCGGAACAAGATCCACTCAAGAAGTACAAGGGAGAAATGGCGAAGACAAAAAGAATGATCCTCGACAGATTGAAAGATCATATAGTCTGTCACATCACTGGCAAAAACACTGCCAAGGAGATGTGGGATGCATTGTCAATGCTATATCAGGGATCTTCCGAGGAACAGAAGATGTACTTAGAGAAGAAGATGAGGCCTATTGAGATGCAAAAAGGGGAACGCATTGATCCATTCCTTGCAAAGCTTCAGGAGACCCGAGACAAGTTAGCAGCTGTGGGGTCGACACCTCAAGGAAACGAGATGGTTAGATTGGCCCTCAATTCAGTCTTAGAGGAGTGGCAAGTCTTTGTCCAGAGCATCCTAAGCAGGGCGATTTTGCCAAACTGGGATGAAATGTGGGCAGCTCTTAAGCAAGAGGAGCTGAGGAGGGACTTGGTCAAGTGTAAACTTGACGGAAGCAGCAGTAGTGGGTCGAAGCCCAAGGAGGAGGAAGAGAATGCAACCCTCGCATCCAAGGGGCAGCAGGAGAAACAGAAGAAGAAGAAAGATGTTTCGAAGATCAAATGCTTCAGGTGTGGTGAACTCGGTCACTACGCAACACAGTGTCCTCTCAGGAAGAAGGACAAAGATGAGAAGCATGATTTGAAGGTTGCAGCCGCAAAGATTGAGGAGGAGGAGTTCACCATGACAGCCCAGGCATCTCCAAGAGGGAGGTGGGGTGATTTAGAGTTGTAGTTCGAAAGGACTGCAGATGGGTAGGATCCCTGAGGAGCCCACCTCTCGAATCAATTCCTTGCTACGAAAGCCCAGATCAGTGGTAGCAGGTTGGACCAGCATCAGTTGGTGCAGAGGAGTGCCAGAGTGACAGTTGCAATGACTAGTAGCGCCTGATACTGAGCAGCGCAGAGCAAAGTTGGCAGCAGTGCAGATGGCACAGAGCAGAGGTTAGTAGGCAGCGCAGGGGCTTCAAAGGGTCAGCGCAGAGACTATCAGCGCTCAGACTCCAGCGACAAGATGCATGATACTAAACACGTGTTCAGTAATTTGGGATGTTTTTCCGTTGTTGTTGCAGCAGCTGGAGAAGGTTGTAGTGCAAACGCAACAGTACAGATGCAGCATTTGCGCAATAGTTGGTGGACAGGATGTCAGACATCAGCAGTTGGAGAAGGTTGTAGTGCAAACGCAACAGTACAGATACAGCATTTGCGCAGTGGTTGGTGGACAGGATGTTAGACATCAGCAGCGCAAAGGGAGATGGTTCAGAATCAGAGTTATGCTTCAGCAGGTTTCATTGCTAGAGCGCATTCCTCGCTAAGAGGGAGTGTTGATTTCTGGTAGCATCAGATGTGCTCTAAGTCTCAAAATTTGCAGGGGGCTTAGACACATGCATTCGCCAATACTCATAAATCATTTTGGGAAATTCCACTAGGAGACAATTTTATTAAAATAATTAATTATTTTTAATGGGACCCTAAGTCTAAACTTAGGAAATTAAAATAATTAATGGGTATTAATCTAAACTGTGGGTGTAACTTCTAGAAGAAGACGAGGATCAAGCCAAAATGATCTAAGCCATTGATTAGAAGCCTGAAGTTAATTTGGGTCGTTGGTTGTCCAACAGAAAGATATAATAATAGGCTTGAGGGCAACTTGGAGAACACACAGAGGGGGGATCAGATGTTCGATTTTCTGAAGCAGAGCAGTGGTCGGAGAGATTTTCGATAGTGTTCTTTTGCAGTGAGGCGCAGGGATAACTTCCGAAGGGAAATCTTTCCCATTCGGAGAATACTCAGCAGAGAACGCAGAGAGAGATCTAGCAGAGGTAGCGAAGAGTCAAAGAGGTTGACACAGAGCCATGCAGAGGCAGCGTAGGTTGATGCAAAGGCAACGCAGAAGCCTTGAGGGAGTCTGAAATTTGTTGGAGGAATCGATTGCAGAAGCCGGAAGCCGAGGTGTGAGCCCGGGAGGTGAAAATCGAATTTCCTAAGCAGCAAATTGATCAGCTGAAGGGGTGACGCAATCCCTAGACAATGTGACGTTGGGTTGACACAGAGACAGCGTAGAGGCAGCCAGGGGTTGTTCATTCAAGGGTTGAATTAGCCAGGACTTCCAGTGATAGTGTGAGGTAATCTCACAAATCTCTCTGTCAGTGATATTCTATGTAACTGGATTGTCATGAACGCATCTAGAGATTGTATTCAAAAATTACTACTGCATAATAATAAAACCCTCAGAGCTGCTGCACCGGTTTTCCCGCATTGGGTTTTTCCAACGACATTTGTCCAAAAATAATTGTGTAGATGTGTTGTATCTCTTTCCTGTTCAGTTTCTTGTTTTCGCTTATAATTTAAATGGTGTAGATTGCAATGTATTAGTTTCGATATTTATTGTAGGAAACAACAACTTGATTCACAAATTAACAAGTAGGAGAAACTTAATCAGTTGCTACAGTAGAAATTTGGGCATCCAAATTTTCACACACAGTTGAGCTTCATGTTGAAGAATGTGTAACTAGGTTCGGTCTTCATAAGTATGAACTGTATTCCTGTAAATAATAAAATGAAAAGAAATTATTATTGGAGCATGGGTTTCATGCTCAAGTTCTTTTTTATAGGTCAAGCACCCATTGAGTGCTTCTAGGGTTTGTAGAGTCATTGTCATGTATTGAAGACCCTATGGGCACATTGTATCTTGTAAAGAATTTATTTTGTCTTTAAAGTGTGGAAATACCTCCAAGATCAAGTCGACCTAATGAGTTGTCAAGTTGGCCTACATGAAGAGCAATGTCTCCCCCTTGGAAGAGCTTATATATAGAGAGGAAGTCGTCCTCCATTCTACACATTCACTCACTCATTCTATGCGAAGCAGAGGAAGAGAATAAGTCGAAGAAGAGGGTACAAAGAAGAGGAAGTCAAAGAAGTTGAAGTGCTTGAGCTAGATTTCTCTCTCTCTTGAGAAGGTCAAAATTAGGGTTTTTGTGCTGTGACTATCTCTGGTTCGATCTTGGAAGAGGACGGGAGGAAAAGGCAAGCGAAGGTCTCCTAGGGTATCTTAGTAGCCCTAAGACTCAAGAAAAGGCAAGCGAAGGGAGGAGAAGGCTATTCAAGGGAGATTGAACTTTCCAATAGAAGTAGCAGTTGTCGTGAGCCAGAATTTCAGATCTACAATGGAAGGTCAAAGTCTCTACAGCTGGAGACCGATTTGATCTTGATCTTGGAGGGTATTTGTCTGAGTCACTAGGTCATGGTATTCGTCAATTGAAGAATCTATAAGAAGAGAATATATTTACGAGTTTTCCCCTCGAGAGGACGAGTTTTGGCCCTGGCTTGCAACCTGTATACTGTGTTATTGTTCTTATTGTTTTGGTAGTTGTTTGATGTATCGAAGATTGTAATAATAAGGAACAAAGCTAATAAGTAAAAAGGTAACACAAACAGTTATCAAGTTAAGAGAATTACCCTACTTACTGCCCTATTGAATTGTCAACATGGTATTAGAACTAAGGTTATCTAAGGGCATCATGAAGATCCCCTCTACAGTGAAGAAGTTCATCAAGAAGATTGCAAGCCATCTCAAGAAAAGCATTAAGGAAGTAAGGAATTTCTTATTCTCTACAAAGAACGTATCAATCAAAGAAAGGGATGAAGGTCTCTTCTCGGCCCTCTCTGCCACATTTCAAGATGAAGACATTTGGGTAATTGACAGTGATGCATCAAGGCACATGACTGGTCACTCCAATAGATTGAAGACCTTAGCAAAAGGGAAGTATGCTTATTCAGTGGAACTTGGAGATAACAAGAGTTATCCCGTAAAAGGCATTGGATCAACCTCCATAACACTGGAAGACGAAAGCAACATCCACCTCAACAACATTCTCTTTGTTCCAGGTTTACACAAGAATTTACTTTCAATTTTAAGTTTAGCAGATAGGGGTGATAGAATAGCCTTCATTGATGGAAAGGTCGTTGGTCTAGGGAAAAGACTAAAGTATAAATCAAGCCAAATTTATAGGCATTCGAGAAGGAAGACTCTACAGATTAATGTCTCTTGTGGCTCAAGCCCTAGTCCACATTGAAATTAGCCCATGTCAACTTTGGCATCGAAGATTTGGTCATCTACATTTCAAAATCCTTCCAACCCTAAGTTCCATAGTAGATGGAATTCCTAATCTGAAAGAGCAATTTGAAGGTGTATGTAAAGGATATGCATTGGGTAAAAATACCAAGAGACCATTCGGAAGCAGTGCTTCATGATCAAAAGAAATCTTGGATCTCATTCACTCTGATGTATGTGGTCTTATGACTCCTAAATCCCTTGGAGGTCATCTATACTATGTCACATTTATAGATGATCATTCAAGAAAGACCTGGGTTTACTTAATGAAAACCAAGGACGAAGTATTTACAAAATTTCAAGAATTAAGATCTGATAATGGAGGAGAATATACATCCAAAGAGATTATAGCATTCTGTAAGGAGTCTGGGATTAAGAGGGAGTTGATAGTCCCATATAATCTCGAACAAAATGTAGTTGCAAAAAGGAAGAATAGGTCCATTGAAGAAAGTGTAAAAGCAATGCTACACGACCAGGATCAACTTAAGTTTATGTGGGGAGAAGCCACGAAGACAGTTGTCTACATTCAGAATCGAAGTCCCCACAGATCTCTAAACAACAAAACTCTGGAAGAAGTATTCACTGGAAAGAAGCCATCTGTAGATCATCTTCGGATCTTTGGGTGTCCTGTATATGTCCATATACCAAAGGACAAAAGAAAGAAGTTGGATCCTTCAGGCATGAAGGGAACATTTTTTGGGTATAGCAACTCATCAAAAGCTTATAGGATCTACATGAGAGATGGACATCACATAGAAGTCAGTCGTGATGTCATATTTGATGACAGCATAGCATTCAAGAGATCAAAGGAACTTTCCATAGATTCTGATGATGAAGAACTTCCGATATTTGAGGAAGAAGTTAACCAAGGAAAAGAAGAATCAAACCTTGAAGAAGGTCCCTGTGAACCTATTCAACCTATGGTCATCCCTGAGTCAAGAAAAAGACCAAATTGGTTGAAATCTACACTACTTGATGCAGAAGGTCATGGAGCAGCAACAGGCTCATTTAGATAAAGCAAGAAACCAAAAAGATATTATGGATATGTTGCATACATGACAAAACTGATAGAAACAGAACCATCCTCCTTTGAAGAGGCTGCAAATAATCGAGAAAGGAAGGATGCCATGAATGAAAAATATCAATCTATAATGAAGAATGTAGTCTGGAAGATCGTGCCTAGGCCCAAAGGCAAATTTGTGATTACTTCCAAATGGATCTATAAGATCAAAAATGCAGCGGATGGAAGTATCGATAAGTATAAAGCAAGATTTGTGGCGAGAGGCTTCTCTTAACTTGAAGGCATCGACTATGAAGAGACATTTGCTCCAACAGCAAGATATACAACAATTCGATCATTAGTCTCTCTGGCAGCATCGATGGGATGGAACATCCACCAAATGGATGTCAAGATTGTGTTTCTGAATGGCACAATAGATGAAGAAGTCTACATATAACAACCCTTGGGATTCGAAGTCAAAGATAGAAAGGCATATGTTTGCAGACTGAAGAAAGCACTATATGGCCTCAAACAAGCACCAAGGGCATGGTATGCTAGAATGGATGCATACCTTCAAAGGATAGGCTTCACAAAAAGCTCTGTTGATTCCAACCTTTACATTAAGGTTGTAGATAATGAACCTATAATCATTCTTCTGTATGTAGATGATCTTCTCTTGACAGGTGTAGAAGGTCGAATTGAAGAATGGAAGAAGCAACTTGCAACATAATTTGACATGAAGGATCTAGGGTTGATGCAATACTATTTGGGACTAGAAATTTGGCAAGGACCTAATGAAGTTTATTTGGGTCAAGGAAAGTACGTGATCAAGTGACTAAAAAGGTTTGAAATGATGGAGTGCAAACCTATGACTACTCCGATGATCAAAAACTTGAAAAGACTAAGGAGTTCTGAATCTAGCCCTATGGATCCTTCCGAGTATAGGCAACTCAATAGTTCATTGATGTACTTGGTGAATACTTGTCTAGACATATGCTTTGTAGTAAATGTACTCAATCAATTCCAAGTGGAGCCGAAGCATGATCATTGGGTAGCAGCAAAACATATTCTGAGATATCTACAAGGAACCATCCACTACTATCTAAAATATGATAGAAGGAATGATGTCCAATTAGTTGGATATACAAATTCCGATTGGGGAGGCAGTGAGAAAGATGGAAGAAGCACTATGGGAGGATGTTTTAGTTTTGGATCCTCCATGGTCTCATGGATGAGCAGAAAGAAAGGCTCAGTTGCTTTGAGTAGTGTTGAAGTTCAATATGTTGCAGCCTGTGAAGTAAGCAAAGAAGCAATATGGCTAAGGAAGCTGTTATCCAATCTGTTTGAAGGACCGATGAACCCTACAGTGATACGTTGTGATAACACCAATTGTATATGTTTGTCTGAAGATCCAGTGTCTCATGGAAAGACAAAGCATATAAACAACAAGTATCACTATATCCCAGAGCTAGTACAAAATGGTGAGTTGAAGCTACAATACATCTCCACTAATGAGCAAGTAGCTGATCTATTGACGAAGTCACTTCCAAACAAGAAGCTTGTATATTTGAGGGACAAGCTTGGTTTGGTAGATGTATCCTCCCTAACTGAGAGGGGGAGATAGACAATACATTCTTGTCTTCCCTTGGGAAGAAGGAATGGAGGATTGGGTAACCATCTGGCATTTGATACTCTTTGAGGACCGATATTCTTGAAGGACTAGCTATCCAAGATAAGAATAGTCGAAAGGAAGGTCATACTCTGTGAACACCTGGGTGGAGTATGAACCTTGTGAGACAATGATTATGGTGTCTATGAATCATTGGTCTCGCCAGCATTGTGCTTTGATCATGTGAATAAATTTGTTAGTCAAGGCCTTTCTATGTAAACAATGTTGGTTGATATGATGCTAAACAAATGGGTTACTAATCCGACTCTTTTTATGAGATCTCTTCAGATTGAGAATGACCATATACCTCTTATGAATACATCCCTAGTTAAGAGGGAGTGTTGAAGAATGTGTAACTAGGTTCGGTCTTCATAAGTATGAAATGTATTCCTGTAATAATAAAATGAAAAGAAATTATTATTGGAGCATGGGTTTCATGCTCAAGTTCTTTTTTATAGGTCAAATACCCATTGAGTGCTTCTAGGGTTTGTAGAGTCATTGTCATATATTGAAGACCCTATGGGCACATTGTATCTTGTAAAGAAAAATTTATTTTGTCTTTGAAGTGTCGAAATACCTCCAAGATCAAGTCAACCTAATGAGTTGTCAAGTCAGCCTACATGAAGAGCAACATCTCCCCCTTGGAAGAGCCTATATATAGAGAGGAACTCGTCCTCCACTCTACACATTCACTCACTCATTCTATGTGAAGAAGAGGAAGAGAAGAAGTCGAAGAAGAGGGTACGAAGAAGAGGAAGTCGAAGAAGTCGAAGTGCTTGGGCTAGATCTCTCTCTCTTGAGAAGGTCGAAATTAGGGTTTATGCGCTGGGACTATCTCTAGTTCGATCTTGGAAGAGGAAGAGAGGAAAAGGCAAGAGAAGGTCTCTTAGGGTGTCTTAGTAGCCCTAAGACTCAAGAAAAGGCAAGCGAAGGGAGGAGAAGGCTATTCAAGGGAGATCGAATTCTCTAAGAGAAGAAGCAGCAATTGCAGCAGTTGTCGTGAGCCAGAATTTTGGATCTACAGTGGGAGGTCGAAGTCTCTATAGCTGGAGGCCGAGTTGATATTGATCTTGGAGGGTATTTGTCTGAGTCACTAGGTCATGGTATTCATCAATTGAAGAATCTATAAGAAGAGAAGAGATTTATGGGTTTTCCCCTCAAGAGGAGGGGTTTTGGCCCTGGCTTGCAGCCTATATACCATGTCATTGTTCTTATTGTTTTGGTAGTTGTTTGATGTATCACACATTGTAATAATAAGGAACAAAGCTAATAAGTAAAAAGGTAACACAAACAGTTATCAAGTTAAGAGAATTAACCTACTTACTTCCCTATTGAATTCTCAACACTTCATTGTTGGTTTGATATCTATAGTCTAAAGCAGATTTGAGGATATCTGTGGCAACAAAAATGACTTTGGAGCTTGCTACAGTACTACTGCTATAGTAATGTTGCTATGAATCTGAGTCTATATACCTTTGCAACTTCACCTCACCATCTCCAAGATATCTTAGGCCCTACTCCACTATGCCTCTCAAATACCTGAGCACATGTTTCATTGCTACCCAATGCTCCTGCCTTAGCTCCACCAGGAACTGACTAAAGGTGTTCACTACAAAACATATAGTTGGTCTGGTGTTGACCAAGTATATCAAAGAACCTATCATATGCATGTACAATGTGGGATCCACCAACTAAAACCTGAATCTGTCACTTTCTTCAAATTGGTAATCATGAGTGTCGCCATAGATTTGCAGTCCTCCATCTAAACTCTCTTCCAAATCTCAACTGCATACTTACCGTACCCAAGGAATATCTACCCTAGTTTCTACCAAACCTCCAAAGCCAAGAAGTAATGCATCGTGCCAATGTCCATCTTGAACTCAACGGCCATATCTGCTCTAGACCCTGCAATGAGCTTCTCTACACCTGTAAGCAAAAATTCATATACATACAACACCAAAAGAAGCAGATCAGTCCCAACAAATATAAAGCATAAAATTGGATCTACTTCGCTTTTGGTGAACCCACACTAAGCAAGTATCCATTGATCCTAGAATACCATGCTCTCAGTGCCTACTTGAGTCCATATAAGACATTCTTAAGCCTACAAAGCTATGAGATTGCTCTATGTACACTTCTTCCTCAATGACACCATTAAGGAAAGTTGTCTTCACATCCATCCCATGTATCCTCCATCCCATGGTTGAGACAATAGACATAACAGTTCTAATGGAAATGTACCTAGCGATTAGAGCAAAAGTCTCCTCACAATCCACTCCCTCTTTCTAGGACAACCCTCTTGCCACAAACCTCACCTTGAATTTCTCGATGCTACCATCTACAACATGCTTGATTTTGTAGAGTCAACTAGAACTCACAACCCCTTTGGTCTAAACACTATGTCCCAAACATCATTCTTCATGACAAAGGTGTAATCTTCCACCATGGCATCTTAAAAATGAGAGGGCTCAAAATCAATGACGCTTTTCATCAATGCCATATAGTTGGGAAACTTCATTGGAGGTATGCTCTCCCCAAATGTTATCTTAGGAGCCTCAACATACTCTTGAGCATTTGTCAATGTATGTGTGACCCATCGAGGATCCCTGACAAAATTGGAAGGGGCTAATGTCTCCTCCTCACCTAAAGGCTGACTTCTTGAACTTTGTCTTGGGTGGTGTTGGCTCAATCTTTGGTTGCTCCTCATCTTCTATAACCGAAATGGGTTCATGTGACTTCCTAGATGTAATGTCGTCCTTAAAATTTACATCCCTACTTACTATTGTTTTCCTCTATGCTAGAATATAGATCTTGTAAGCTTTTGATGTCTCATTGTTACCCACAAATATATCCTTCCTATTGGAGGACTCCAACTTGGTCCTTTTCTCTACAGGTACATGAATATAACCTAGACAACCAGAGATGCAAAAACAACTCATCTCTGGCTTCACACCAATGAATGTCTCCTCTGGTGTCTTGTCCTCCATGATCTTGTGCAGACACATGTTTAGGATGTAGATTGTTGTGTTAAACGCCAGGGGGCAAGTAAGCCATATAGCAGGATAACAAGGACACATTGTAGGATGAGGAGGAGAGACCAGGACGAGTGGAGGCATCCACTCAGTCAATGACTCCCAACACAGGGAGAAAGAGAGCCAAGTGGGCCAACAAGTTGATTCAAGAGGCCCAAGAGCAAGTTGGAACTCCCATCTCTACATTCAAGCAGAGCAAGCAGCCATATAGGTACACCAGGTACATGGCATTGATGATTGAGCTGTTAGAATCAAAGCCTTCTTGTTACGACGAGGCAGCCTCTCAGTGGATTTAGCAGGATGCCATGGTGGAGGAATATTCCTCCATCATGAAGAACGATGTCTGGGAGATTGTGCCACATCCAAAGGGAAAATCAGTGGTAGGCTCAAGCTGGTTGTACAAGGTGAAGCATGGAGCAGATGGGAGTGTGGAGAAGTACAAGGCCAGGTTTGTGGCCAAGGGCTTCTTGCAGGTTTAGGGCATTGACTATGATGAGATGTTTGACCCAGTGGCTCGTTATTCATCCATCAAGATGATTATGGAACTTGCAGCATAGATGGGGAAGAAGATCCACCAGATGGATGTGAAGACAACATTCCTCAACGAAGTGGTTGAGGAAGAGATTATATGGAGCAATCAGAGGGGTTTGATACATTCAGTAGAGACACTCATGTTTGTTCGCTGAAGAGGGCTCTTTACAAGCTCAAGCAAGCACCGAGAGCATTGTACACTCGCATTGACAACTACATTCAGGGATCGGGCTTCAATAAGAGTGAGGCGGATGCCAACCTATACTACATCACAGTTGGAGGGATTCTGCTCATTCTAGTGCTCTATGTTGACAATCTTATCTTGATTGCAGCAGACAGCTTGATTCAAGACTGCAAGGCAGATCTTGCAAGAGATTCTTTTATGAAGGACATAGGGCTTATGCACTATTTCCTTGGGCTGGAGGTACGGCAAGGTGATGGGGAAATCTTCTTGGGGCAAAGGAATGACACTATAGAAATTTTCAGAAGGTTTCATATGCAAGATTGCAGGCCCATGACCAAGCCTCTAGTCGCAAATTGGAGGAAGGTGGACGCTAGCAGAGCAAAGCAAGTAGATGCCACATTGTACAGGCAACTCATTGGATCCTTCACCCCACAACCTGACATATGTTTTGTAGTGAACCAGTTGAGCCAGTTCATGACAGATACTACCAGAGTTCACTGGGTTGTTGCCAAGCATGTCTTGAGGTATCTCAGAGGCATGGCAAATTATGGGTAATGGTACAGACAAGTTGATGGAGTGAGGCTTGAGGGCTTCACAAATGCAAATTGGGCAAGGAGCTCTACAAATTGTAAGAGTACTTTAGGCTACGTCTTCAACATTGGGTTAGGAGTTGTTTCCTAAATCAGCGGGAAGCAGAGATAAGTTGCACTCAGCATAGCAGAGGCCAAGTATATGGTTGCCAACTTGGCAGCATGTGAAGGCATCTGGATGAGAAAGTTGTATGTGGGTTTTTTCAGGCAAGAATTGGAGCCCACATGATTCATTGTGATAATCAGAGTTGCATTAAGCTCTCTAAGAATCCAATGTTTCATGACCGATCCAATCACATCGAGATCAAGTACCATAATCTCATGGACTATGTGCAGAAAGGGATAGTAAAGCTACCGTACATTTCCACAAATGAGTAGGTTGCAAATATCTTGACGAAGACCTTAATCAAAGGCAAGTTCATGTTTTCAAAGAGAAATTGGGAGTTGTACAAAATCCCTTCCTCGATAAGAGGGAGTGTTGAAAATGTAGTGAAGTAAGGTCTTTTGGCTTGTGCCTTAGCTAGTAAAGACTTCGATCTATCTTTCTCTAGCATACATGCGGGATCGTGAGATAGACTTTAGTTGTGATGAGTTGATTTTTAGTTCACTGGAATGGTCATCAGTAGACTGCATGTGTAGTGTTGGAGCTTTAGTGCATTGGAGACTTCTTCAGTTAAACTACACGATGAGTGGGACGAGACAAATTTAGTGAGGACAAGTTAAGACTTCAAAGACAAGTGAAGATGGGACAAATTAAGTCCTCAGTTAACACGGTTCACAACTAGAGAAAACTCAAGCTAGTGAACTGAGAGCTAGTCTAAGTGTAATTGGGACTTGCTCCAGTTAACTAGCACAAGCAACTCATTGCACTAGTGTGAACAGTCATTCGAACTTGGCCACTTGCATGCATCGAAAGCCTATTAAGGCAAAGAAGGACGAAGGCACAAAGGTTGGATGATTCTTTGTTGATAGGTATAGTGCATTGATCGAGGAGCGAAGATCAAGAATTCAAAGAACAAGCTGAGACTAGGTTCAACAGGAAACAATTGTGTGAGAGCTGAGAGAAATTTCTCAAGGCAGGGAGCAGTGACAGGATGAGAACAATTTGTGGAGCTGAGACTAGTGAGAAGAAAGTCGAGAGCTTTCTCAGAGGCTATTTGCTAGTTGCAGTAGCAACGCACTGAATTGTAAAAGATTTATTTGTTCAAAGAACAATCAATAAAAAGACCACAACAAAGAAAGTAGGTTTTCCCATTTGGGTTTCCTAGGTAAAACACAGGTGTCGAATTTATGTGTGCATGTGCTTTTATTTCAAGTATTTTCCGTTGCATGTTGAATGTAAAGAAACTTTGTATCTTGGTGAAAGATAAACTTGATTTCAAGTTTTAGTTGCCTTGAGTTTTCAGTAAATTCATCAAAGTAGTTGCAGAGTTTCAAGAAAATAAGCAGACATGACCAGGAGGCAGATGGTCCAAGTTTGACCTAGCTATATTCTTGGTCTGTTTGACCTTGTATTTGATTAATGTATCTCTATTAAACTTGATGATTTCTCTAAGGAAAAGGTTGTTGAGGTTTTCCCCCATGTGAGTTTTCCCCAAGGTAAATTCTTGTGCTCTTTGTTTGGTTGTCTCTTCATGATCCTACTGTCATACATGTTATATTGTTGATGTCTTCTATGTAATTGCTTGATGAGGAATAAGAATATGAAAAGTAATTAAATCATTTGAAGTAATTATCCGATTAAAAGACCCTACGAAAAATCAACACTTATTACACGCAAAGCATCTCACTTTGCTCATGTCTTTCTCAGACTCTTGTTTTCCCTTTTGCTGCTTGGCCCCACTCGTGGACCCCTTCTTCTTCTTCTTCTTCTTGCCCTTAGCTGCGAGGGCTACATTCTCCTCATCGCCACCACCATGCTGATTGCCACTCCTGGCATCCTTCCTGGTCTCATCTTGGATGAAATCATCCCAAATCATGCTCTCTGGCAACAACACAATCTATGAATCCATCCCACTACTTGGGAAAACCATGTAATCAGGTATAGTCTCTCCCACTGCAGCCAACTCATCTGTCACCTGTGTGATTTAGGTAAGGTATGAGGTCATTGTGTCAATCTTGGTCATCTTGGTGTTTTTTAGTTTCTCACGCAACACCATCTTCCTGTTCTCATTGTTACTCTGGTAAAGTTTTATCAGGGAGTCCCACATCTGATAGGCATTTCTTCCTTGATACACGAGGTATAATGTGGTCTTTGATAGCATCTACAAGGATCCTCTTAGTCTTCACATTCCACTTGTTGAAGTTTGCCAACTAAACTGGATCAGTAGGTGGTTGTATTGCACTCTCTATAATATCCCATATCTCAACCTCTCCTTCCATGGGCCAAAGTTTTCAGCCCCACTCAGTCTATCCTCCACCCTCAAACCAGTAGCCCTCTGACCCTCTCAACCAACACAAATTCTTAATTCTGAAAATCAGCAAATAACCTCCCTCTCAACCACAAATATCTGGTACATAGTCTGGTTTTATGCTTGTCGGTCACTATTATTAGTAGAAGGTTGCTTGCTGGTCACTTTTATCAGTTGTGGCCCTTTACACTTTCAGCTGATAAGAAAAAATTTAGCAAGCACACACATAAAATGAACACTTGTTTTTTGGTCAATCTCAGACCCTGGAAAACCCCACAAGGGGCAAACCAGTCTAGAAGAGGATTTTTATTGCTTATCTCAGAGAAAAATTTACAGAATTAAATTACACACATCAAAGGAGTTATCTCTCCTTTGAGTATTGTGCCAGGTTCCTTGAAAGTCAAGCCACAATCTGGAAACTTGAGCCTCTGTCCAGCAATCACTGTTGGAAATCATGCCACTGTCTAAATTTTCCAAGATTGAAATATGTACCACAGTTCAGCACACACAGACCTCGAAATATGTGCCTACAGTCAGCAAAACCCTCCTCGGATATGTGCCTAAGTTGCACAGATACATATACAGTGTCTGAAACAGATATGACAATTTTTTAGAAGATTGGGATAAAATATGGCTACAATATGTCAAATACATACACACATACATATATATCTGCGAAGTCAATTGGGGTCATCTTGGGTGGCAGAATGGTTGTTATCTCCCCCACCCAGGTTCAATCCCCTGCGAGTGACATGATGATGAAAAATATTGCTGTAATAGCTACGTGCCTATGAATATTGTTGCATTGACCCTCACTCTCACCCTTAGGCTAAGAGAGAGGATGATTCCCCTTGATAAAAAAAATACACATATATCTGTGAAAGAAACTAGGAGACATAAAAAATTCAAAGTGCCATTCATGAATTTCAAATTTGAAAATAAAACCAAAAAAAGAGATATCATTAAGAAAGGACCAAGCCCAATATTTATAACTTTTGTAAGAAATTAGTGTTAGCATTCTTTTTATAATGTTTCTTTTCAACTTGAGAGACTGAGATGCCAACTGAAACAGCCTATACGCCGGCTGGAAAAGTCGAAATGCCTGATGCATCTCAAAAATCTGAATTGACACTCAAGCATTTCCAGCCATGTTCAGAGGTGTTTCGTAGAAGGAAACATTTCCAGAACGTCTTTCCAGCACCTCAGAGTGGAAGTTCTGGTATCATAACTTCAAAGAAAAGGAAACCATTTCATCACTTTGACAATTGTTTTAGAAGTGAATGTTTTTCCAAAGTACACTCAATTAACAGATGACAAAAAGAATGCAGATTGTAGGGTATGGACGCAGTTCCTTGCATAAATAAAAGATATAGATAGATTGACCAGGGTTTAATTTTTAATAAGTTACCAGGAATACCTAGTTTATGGTACATTATGAAAGTCGATACCAGAAGCCCACAATTGGGCCTATAAGCTACAATCCTACAAGAGCAACTTCACAAACAAGAAATGAGTTTCAAGAGAACCTGAATTTTGGGCCAGTTCCAAAAGTTTCTAGGTTCATTTTGACTATCAATCTCAAATTTTGCAAAGAGAACTAACCTCCAGAAGGGAAATATCATGAAACTTGTAGGATGTAGATTTCATGACCTTTTGAGTGCACTCAATATAATATCTGTTCAACATAATCCTTGATAGTATGATACTATATTCACAAATCTCAAAGTTGATCATGTTCCCTTTAGTAACATGGTGCTCAGTTATGTATTAACCAACATGGATTTTAAAAACTGAATATTGGATACGAGCTTAAGTCATGAAAATGTGCACAGGGAAGTGTATATATGAACATTAACATGTAAAAGAAGAAAATAAATTGATATTTATCTACACACTCACAATCGCAGTTGACGCCCATTTGCACATTGAGCTGCCTCAGGATCTGCAAATATTTCCATAGTGGATTATGTACTTTCTACCATGAACCTAAAGGCTAATACCATAGTTGTTGAAGTAGAAAAGTGAATGAAAGTATCAAATACAATCTCTCTGAATAGAATCTCGTTTAATTTGAAAACGAACATCTACCAATCAAAGAAAGTAAGAAAAGAAAACAGCATTGTTTGTCTTACTCTAACCTGTTTGAAGAGCACTGTGCACAAAAAGTGGACCCAGAAAGCTGCCACCAATGCCTACTGCCACAACATCTTTAAGCGACTTCCCTGTTGCACCTACCTGCCAATTTCCTTTTTATTTAAAAAGTAGGCAACAATCTGAAATTGTGTCACTGCTAAAACTTTCCACTAAAATGATATGGGGTAATAAATTGCACTATCCTTACCCAAGCCCCAGTCCGAACCCTTTCAGAAAATTCACCGATCTTGTCGAGAACTTGCCAGACATCATCAACTACATTCTTCCCATCACAATTGATGATTGTATCCCTGGCAGCCCTTAGAGCAATATGAAGCACAGAACGATTCTCTGTGACATTTATCTGCCATAGTTCCAAAATAAAAGATGACAAGATGTAGAATGTAAATAGGAAAAAAAGAAAAGAAATATTATAATCTCAAATATAATACTCCTAATTGTCGATAAACTTGCTCTTGACCAACTCGAAAGAATAGGTGTTGAATGTCAATAAGAGAAGTGACCTAGCTTGTCTTTCCTCTGTTTTGAGAAAAGATATAACCTTCAACAACTCCATTTAGGTCAAAAGATTCAATAAAACATTTCCTGATTCTGTAAACTCTTTTACAACGTGATTACTGATTTCTAGTGTGAGTAATCACAAGATACATTCTTGCAAACCATTCTTCTAGCAGTCAAAATATCAAGTCTCAAGCCGAAATTTAATAACTGTCCAGCACGCACCATTAATAAAGATATTTTTACCAATGGGCAAGATTCAATTCCTGTGAGGGCTTTTCCTGGAGCCATGGGAACACCTTGAGGTAATGATCAAATGTATGGTTGCACACATAAGTAGACCAAAGCCCACCCCATGTCCTCTAAACTTAAAGCCCAGTGGGTTAGCTCGAGTGGTTGAGTGCTGTGAATTGCAAATAAGAGGTCTCCAAAACAAGTCCCCAGGCCAGCTACCTTTGTGATATGTTAATATTAGATGTCCCTGCTGGGTTAAATGTACTATAGTCTACACTGACAGTTCACTCTGGTTACCACCTATCAACAGTGCTGAAGTATCTGGGGGTTTTCCTTATGTGGTTACATGGAAGAGAGAAAAAATGTGTGGTAAAGATTCAAGCCAAGGCATCATTACTCAACTAACACCAGCCTAGATCCATCTTAACTCCAGATCTACCAAGCGCTGAGAGGGATCAAATCTCCTTTCACTCTAAAGAGGTTTGCACCTCAAAAGGTTTGATCCCTCTCGGCGCTTGGTAGATCCGGAGTTGAGATGGATCTAGGCCGGTTTTAAATATATATATATATATCTTCTCACATAAGAATATCATTGGAAAAACCATGGGTTATCAAAACATGGAGCCCAAAAGTAAATTTGACTATTTTGCCTCAATTTTATTTTAATTATTAATGTTGTTTTTTATTTTTTTTATTTTATATTATTTTTATTTTTATGTAATTTAACCAAGTCAAAATGTTCATATAAGAGGACAGGATTACAACATCTCTTCCATACTGAGCTGAAGAGCACCTCTTGGAGCAATTAGTTCTCAAGCAATAGATACCCTTGTGAATGCCCCATACATCTTGGTTTGAATTTATTTCAGCACAATAATATTTCAAATTTACAGAATATGCCAAAATTCACAACACAGTAGAATCTTGAAATCTTTACACATCTTTATATGTAGAGAATCATTCGTACATGGTCTCCATTGTACATTTTGTCAATCTTCTCCTTCAGATGCGCCACCTAATTTTGAAAATAGATCGATATCATCAGACTTCCATTTTAAAAATCTTGCAACCAGTAAGTTTTGGGTCTTAAATTTCGTAAATTCTCATACAAACAGCTTCCAAATCAGAGAAAAAAAATCACGTTCAACCTCTGCTAGCTTAAAAAGCTTCTTCACAGTCTCTTGAGTTATCCTTTGCCGAGAATAGTCCAATATAATTCCGTCAAATTCTCTAGAGATTTAAAACATGCATAAAAAATTAATTGATTAAAAACAATTTGGACTACCACATATCCAAGAAAACCTCACACCAAAATAACAGAAATATAGAAATAATTAATGAAAAGACAATAAAAGATGAAAAACAGTCACTACTCAGAGAATAACAATACTATATCTCAAAAATAACTAAGCCATACACTGTCATTGATTCACAGCGAGCTTCATCCTTCAGTAAATTTCTCAAGTGTGTCTTATCAACATCTGCAACATGTTCCTGAATAACAGAGAGCCAAATTTAGAATGAGAACACTGAGCTGAATTGCAAAGTAACAGAATTCCTGATTCCTGACAGCAATGTTCACATACCAACCACAATAGAAATGTGAAACAAATGAGAACTTACCCTTAAGCATTTCCATTCCTCAGTAGCGCTGATCAGATTAGTGCTTGCCATTGAAAGGCTTTCAGCCTGCATTCCAAATTACAGATAATTATCACTGCTCATTTAATAGAGTTTACATTTAAGTTTCTCTTGTATATAATATATATTATCAAACTGATTGTACTTTTTTTTCAGAAGCCAGCCATATAAACAAAAGAACATTTGATTGTACTTTCAAAGACTTCTTCTTTGTAATAAAAGCCAACAAAGTAGGTATTTTTCCAAGTATCTGCTGATTGTGGACCTGTTTTAAAATACACACACACTTTCTAGACAAGAAACCATTAACATTCTCTCATGATGCAGACTCACTAATTTCACTGGCAGCAGCCTCTCAGCATCAAAAAGTCATATTGACAATCTTTCGGAAATTCATTCCATATTTGATTATTGTGAAGTTCAAACCCATAGGTGTTATTTGGAATTCTGGCCAGTACTGTGCATGCTGCACAGCATTAAGGATACCGTAGATAGGATAAACCAACTCAAAACATGCCTGAAAATTCATGCATGATTTCTATGTGCACCATTCTCAAATAGGTTACAAAATAACATGCCTGATAAAATAGGGCCCTGTACAGCTGTAGCCTGTCAAATATCTAGTAAAGTTTATTGGTTCTGACATCGTAGAGGAGGCTTGCCCTAGCTGCTTGAAACAAAGGTCACAGCAAAACTCCGAAGTACATATATAGGAGGATATAAACTGGCACTAACTTCAGAGTTCGTTCATACCACAGCCTTCAGAAAGAAATGACACCATTTAACAGAGCTGGTATATACAAGGATGCTGGAAACAGCAATGGGACAGTGCAGAAGGCATGCCTATTCTATACCTAAAGTGATGCAAGCAAAATGTTGTCATCAAGTACAGTCCAACACACAGACAGTAAATTATTCTGCCATGAATAAAAATAGTACTCTCTCTTCTAAGCAGCACATGCTGCATTCAAAATACAAGTAATCCATCAGATAAGGTACAAAATACAGACTACAGATCAGCTCCTACGGCAGCACAACTACACTGCTGCTATTATGCAATATAACTGACAGCCTTCGTCATGTGTAATGCCTGCAATCTACGACTATAACAACAGTGCCTGCTTTACAAGGCTACCTGCTGTCGCCTGTAGCTTTTACATGCAGTTAGACAGGAAGTGGCATTCTGAGAGTAATATCTTATTGGGTCCCCTAGAGCCCATTTCAGTAGCAATCTCTCTCAAAGTATCAAGGCTGAGCACCAATGCCGTAGCAGCAAAGAGACAACTTTCCTTATTTGTGTCCCTAAGTCAGTCTTAAGGGGGATGTCGAAGATATGTTGGCTAATCTTGACTTGTGGCCCTAATGACCCTTAACATCATTTATGACTCACCCTTAGCGAGCAGTTATATCCCACATGGTGGTTATTAGTTAGGGTTGTGGTCCCACATTTTATGAGTTTTGGGGCAGCTAATCTATAGTTTTAAACCCCACTCCCATGTATTGGATGCTTTACAATATTTGTGTGTATCATGTGAATTATCATATTAATTTAAGTGTGTATGGAGGATAGCTGCCATATCTTGTGTTCTTGGAATGTTCATGTGATCATTGTGTGGAAACTCTAATTTTTCAATGGCTGTAGCAGCTTCTAAACTTCAACATGGTATCATAGCTACGCAACTGAATCTCACCATCCCTGACCACTTACTTTCAAGTTCGCTGCAGAGTTCAAATTATTTTTACCCATCCAAAGAGGACATGAAGAACTATTGAATCCTGAAATCTGTTATGAGAAAAGGAGGATTTCAATATGAGTTTAGTTACAGTACATTTCAGGTAAGGGATTTTGTGCCTCTCAGTTTGTCACAGAGCTGTTTCTTTTCTACAGTCTCTTTCGGATCTAGGATTTCATCTTGAACAAATGTTTGCTGTCTTTGAGCTGCTAAAGAAAATTGTTATCCTAGATTCTTCAGTGTTCACAAATCTGCTATATTACATAAATTTTTCAGTCTTTTTCCATTGTTTCTGTGAGATGGAACAAGTAAAAACGAATCATTTCTATGTTCTCTTCTCTGAAAAATCCACTTTATCCATGGAATTTCGGAACTGTGACACTGTTGCAGGGGCAAATTCTGCTCACAGAGTTCATTTTTCAGCCTGATTTTTAGCAAAAATTTTAACACATATATTTGTTTTAGCCTCTCCATAGAATTTTTTCTTTTTCTGCTGGAATGCCCTAAATCCGCCCAGCAAATCTAGGGTTTCAGCTAATCAATTTTGTGTGCATAGCTCATCTTTTCCCAGAGGATTTTTGGCAGTTCCATCTTCCGCTGTGTTGTGAGAGAGACACATCACATGGATGTGACTGATTTTCTTACTGCTTGGAGGATTTTTTTGCTCATTTCTTGCATTTCAGGCTAAATTTCCAAACTGCTTAGCACAGTTTTCCACATATGGTTGCTGGTGAATGGTTTTAAAACTGTAAAGACCCTAATCTTCTGCAATTAGGGCACGTGTTTCAGCCCATAATTGCAGTAGTTCATCCCGAGGCCAACCCCAAGCTCTCTTTTCACATACATATTAGTGGGTTCTACCTTCTTATAGGACTGAAATTTCTCTGTGCATGGGAAGCCATTTGCCACATCAGTGTGGCCTGTTATTACAAATTTACAACACATAGGGCTTCTTCCAACCGTTCTTTGACTTTCAGTTATGTATCTCCAGGTTTGTGTTCCATGGAAATTTGAAGGGTAACTTTTGAGGGGGAACTATTACTATTTGTTGTTAAAAAATTATTTGCTGCTATTCTTTTTCACAGGGTCCTTTACACTATGTGCACCCCACCCAGATTCTGTACCTTTGCCCACCATATTGAATATTGCATAACTTCTTTTTGTTACAGACAACTTTGATGATGAAACAGAAGACTTGCTCATTTGCGGGGGAAGGTTGCTTCCATGCAGGACACCATTACCAAACCTGATAAACCACTTTCTCTATTGCAGAATTCTCATAATCACCTTTATAATGAAGTTGTTTCTCTATAGCATATTAATGATAGCCAGCATGATACTATTACCTAGCTGTAAAATCTTAATAAAGGTCTCAAGGAGCAGATTGGTTCACTGATAAAAATCAATGTCCAACTTCAAGATAAGATCCATTTATCCATGATTCTATTGCTCAGATTTGTGAGGAGGTTGTTCCTCCTCAAAATGATACTGTCCATCTCTTTGATTAGTATCATGTCTTGAAGCAAGAGTACTTCCTGAGTTAGGCGAAAATGACAAATCCATCCAAACTCTAAGCAACCTCGGACAACACCATGTAAAAGCAAGTAAATTAAGTACTAAAGGTCATTTGGAGGATTGCATTAGTAAATTATAAACTTTTGTTTTGACTACTATATGAAGTATGATAAAGTTATAAACTAGTTGAGAGTTCAATGCTTCATATAAATGAGATATAAGAATTGAATATCAATGCTTGTTCAAGAACTCTTGAATGAATTACAGAGAAGGACGGATTGCTTGACTCTTTGCAAGAGGATGTCCAGTGCTTCTTACGAAAACTCCTTGTTTATGTTAATGCATCTCCTCCTGTACTTGTGCCTACTCATGAACATTCTTCTATTGGGATTCGTGATTTTGAAGTACGGATGAAGTAAGATCTTGATAATTTTCAACAGAATTTTCCAACCCCTTTTGATGCCACTTCCTCTAATGCATTGCTGACTACTGATGGACTATCATTTGAGAAGCATACTAAAGTCATTGGTTCCAGAGTACTTCGCCAAATGGATTATTCCGATGCTGGACTTGGTATATCTCTCCTATTAAGTGTGAGATGAAACCAATGAGAGCAGGCCTTTGATATTTTGTGACATCATTGATATATGCAACTCCCCTTGATCCATGTACAATTGTTTTCAGATCCGGCATCTTTTGCTACTATTGTTTTTTAGGAACTAGATCCTGCACCATCTACTGATTTGTGTAGCGATGATATGTTGGAGCTTGAATATATCACTTCAGATGATTCTTCTGCTGTTGATGTGCAAGAACCACATCCTACATTTTCTGATCAATTGATACTCAATTTTTCACCATCCACATCTCAACCATATAGGTATCATAATCATTGTGAACAAAGGAATTTCCGCTCTCTATCTAGGTGCTGAAATTCCTATTGGTAAGCTAGAAGTTCTTAGAGTCACAAATCTTTAGTAAGGAGGTATAAAAGGAAATTATTGGATCGGTGCCTACTACTAGGACTTATTGTGGTTGGATTGATGATTGACCTCAACAGCATTTGAGCACTTATCTGCGGACTTCATATCAACTTGTCTCATTGATTGTATAGTCGTATAGCCCTCATTGATCTCTTTGATTGATTGACCATCATAGCAGTTTCTTGTTTGACAACCTTGATGGTGCCTTTATTTGTTGCTTCTTGGCAACTGTGCTTTTTATGATGGGAGGACCATCTTGTTGCATGTGCTGTTCGAAGCACTTGTTGATCCTATTAACCATCAGCGAACCATGATTAGGCTCTTGGTTTCCTTATTGACCATCAAGAGAGCATGGTCCAATTATTGGTTTGCATATTGATCATCAAAGCATGGTCAAGTTCTTGACTTACTTATTAACTGTTATGAGCACATGGTCATGAGCCTCCTTGTCATCTATCTCATTATTTTGCAGATTGCTCTTTGACAATATTGTAGGGTTTGAGTTTCCCACTTTAACTGCTCTTGCACATGCCCTTCTACACTTGGATGTCAAATTTCTTGTATTTTCTTCACCAATGTTTAAGAGCTATGCATGACAATGTTTTCAGATGCTCAAATTGTGAAGCAAGACTCTTTTTTTGCATTGTTGACACCGAAGAAATTCCTGTAAACATTTTTGTGGAGGCTATAGTTCTATAGATAACTCTCCATAGAGAGCTTATTTATGACTCATCATGGTCAGGTTGTTGTTGTCAACATTGGTCATTACTATATTCCCTGCCCAATTAAAACATTAAGAGGAGATTATATCATTATTGTACTGTATGTTTGACATATTGAAACTTGGGATAGAATATTACTAGGTAAAAGGAAATGGACCAAATAGCTAAATAAGCAACCTTCTTTACACCTTACATTTATGAATAACCCTTGATGATCCCTAAAACTAGATCTCCTTGGTATATATAGGAGAAAAAGGTTACAATTACAAGTGATGAACCAACTAATGATGAAAATTTTCCCCATTTAAATCCCCAAGTCAATATTATGGGGGATGTTAAGATATGTTGGGTAATCTTAACTTGTGGCACAATGGCCTTCCATCTTTTATGATTCACCCTTAGTGGGCAATTATATCCCACTTGATCTTGGGCTCCCACCTTTTATGGAATTGAACTTAGAGGATAGCTAATCTAAACCATATTCAACATTTGCCTCAATTTTATGTCTCATGTTCACACTTGTCATCACCAGCAATTGGTGAAGCAATCAGCAAAACAACCAAAACCACATAAACAACCACAAAGACCCTACTACTTGGCATCATCTAAATGATTCAAGGGCAAAGATCTTAAGGAAGGAAAGTATGAAGTGTCCCTAGTCCAATATATTGCATCCTCAACATTGGACATGACTCCTCCAGTGGATCCTACATGTCTATAGAAGGTGGCCAGGGTATATAGGTCAATGTAATGGGTTATTAAAGTCATTTTAAGCATTCATCCATGTTGTTCAATGCCATCAATACTATTTTATTATGTTTGGGCGTGTTGACCATGATCTTTAGAGTTAGTAATCATGTCTACTATAAATAAGAGATAAGTAGATCAATGTAAGTCATCATTCATCATCATAAACCAACATCATATCTTTAAGGATTTCCAAACCTATCGTGTAAAATACCTAGTTTGGATAGCAAGATGCCCCCATTTACATTACTAGAGCAAGCTGCATGTGCACCATCTGTCCAAACACATTGCTTTTCACTATATTACACACTTTTCCTTCATTGTTTACAACACTTTGCATTATTTCATTGAATAGTGATACTATATTTTTGCATATGTCATGACATTTCTATTATATTGGGTACTTTATATTGTAATATTAGATTATGTTTTATGTTGGGTATAATAAGTGGTATTAAAGAAAGCAAATCTTTATTTCGCACCTACTAGGAGTTCCTTTCACTACAGGAGCCATAAATTTTGTTGGGGATATTCCAAATTGAGCTTAACTTGAAGTTTTGGAAAGAAGACCTTTATGAGTGTCTATGGTGAAAATTCTAGCTAGGAATTACAATCCATACAAGTTAGGGTTTCTACCCAATCCTACAACCTTGCTAAAACTAGTATAATTCACTAAATTGCAAATATATGAATATTTTGAGATCCAATCGCAATGAGACTTGATGCATCTGAATGCAAACATTCAAGGGTGTTATCAGTTATGGGTTCAAATTTTGGGTCCATCATATATTCTCGTTGGCAAGTTTTGTTACAAAGATTTCTTAGTGAACAAATACATCATAAGATAAATAATGTAAAAGGCAACTATTATGATGGTTACAAGGATACTTTGCTCCTTTTCTAAAAGTTATATTGTATAGATGGGCAACAAATTGCAATATATTCCTCAAAATGATAAATTGTGCCCAATTTATTGTAGCATCGAAATAAATTCAAATTTATTAGAATAGCTAACCCATACTTGTCTTGTGTGTTAGTATTTAGTCACATAGTTCTTTATTGTATTTATTATTAATTATTGTCAAGTAGAAAATGTCTCTACGTGAATAGCCTGCTTGAGTGGTTCCACGAGGTTGTTGGATGAGAGCTAAAAAAGCTCTTCATTTAGTGTCTAGTTGAGATATTCTCTCAACTAGTTTTGATTGTGATAAGACATTGTGTCTAACTTTAGGCAAAGCTGTCATGTATTATATGTGTAAAATTACTTAATAGAACAATCAACATAGCTTTGGTGTGTGTCATGTGTTGATTTTTGTAGCATCGGATGTGCTCTTGCCTCGAGATTTTGTAGAGAGGCTAAGACACATGCATTCTCCAATACCCAAAAATTATTTGGGAAAATTCCACCTAGAGATGGTTTAATTAAAATAATTAACTTTTTTAAATGGTCCCCTAAGTCTAAACTGAGATTTTGCAGAGAGGCTAAGACACATGCATTCTCCAATACCCAGAAATCATTTGGGAAAATTCCACCTAGAGATCGTTTAATTAAAATAATTGACTTTTTTAAATGGTTCCCTAAGTCTAAACTTAGGGAATCCGGTTAATTAAAGGGTATTAATTAAATCAGGTGTGAATCTCCTAGAAAAAGACAAGGATCAACTCCTAGTTAATCTTATCCATTGATTATGTTTTAATCTTGGCCATTGGAGCTCCAACGAGAGATTATAAGGAGTTCGATGGGCACTTGGAGAACACATCGAATGAGAGATCAGAGATCAAATTTCTCAAGAGTAGCAGCGTTGAGTTGCCGAAGTGAGATCAAGTGATCTTCTTGCAGTGAGGGGCAGGGATAGTAGTCTGGAGGAGAGTTTTCCAGATCCGAAGAGTGCAAGGCAAAGAAGGCATAGAGCAGTTCAGAGAGGCAGCGCAGTGCCACGCAGAGGCAGCGCAAAGCTTCAGAGGGAGTTCGAAATTCAGCTGGGAGAGTCGAGATCTAGTGCCAGAAGCTGGGGTGTGAGACCGGAGGGCCAGAGGGTCGAATTTCCAAACAGCAAGAGATCAGAAGAGGAGGTGACGCAGAGCCCAGCTAGTGTGACGCAGAGCTGCGTAGGATTGACGCAGAAACTATGCACAGGCAGCGTGGGACTAGTCAGCTTGTCGCTTGTCAGTGTCGAATCTCCCGAATCAGTGTGAGATTTTTCTCACTAACTCTTTGCCAGTTTTTCTCTATATCGGATTGCTAGTTTGGGCATCCAACGATTTGTACTCAAATTTACTACTGCATAGTAATTAAAACCCTCAACTGCTGCACCAGTTTTCCCACATTGGGTTTTTCCAGAGACATTATCCAAAAACAACCGTTGTTGATGTGTGTGTTTATTTCTCTCCAGTGTAGTATTTAGTTTCGCAGTATTTATTTTGTGTAGGCTGCATTGTATATATTTCGATATTTGATGTAGAAAACTGTAAGTAATTTGTTCAAGTAATTAACAAATAAGAGATATATCCTCAGATTGCTGCAGTAGGAATCGGGTAACCAATTTTTCACATCATATCCCCATTTTTATTTTCCTCTATAGTACAGTTAGGAAGGATTTCTAGGGTATGTGATGGCCAAGCCGCAGGAGCAGGTTACATCATCAGGGGTTCCGGAGGAATTTTGAGGAGTTTTTATGCGATTCGATAGCATTCGCTAGGCATATTCCATCATCCGCACAGCTTTCCTTTCATTCCATTACATTCCAACAACTTTCATTAACGGGGCTATTACTTGGCCTAACTTAGTTAATTATGCTCGAGGTGGCATTCTGAGAGGATCATTTGATGGAACACCTCAGCGTAATAGCTTGTTGGAACCAGAATGAGAAGATCTACAAGATGGGATGTTGAGGAGTGATTTGCAGTGGTCGGAGAGAGTATGGTGGGTGATTTACCATTTTCCCATATTGAAAATGGCTTTAACGAGTCATTTAATTAAGAACAGAAAAATAATTAGTTGGTGGAAAAGGCCAAAAGTGACTTTAGTGAAATAAAATAAAATTAAAAGGTCACTTAAGATAAAGTCAATGGGGGAGCCTCTAGAATAATAATAAAATAAGATGCTTTTAGAGGCTTGGAGATCTATCTATGGAGTCTTTAAAAGGAGGATGAGGAGATCATTTGGGACATCCTTGAGTTGTGATATTTTCTTGTTGGAGAGGTTTGGAGAACCAAGAGTTCCCAGCTTCAATGGTAGCCGCAGGATGGAAACCCTCGGGTGATTCAGCGAGAGTGGGTGAGGACCCATCTCTCTCTCCTTGATGAATTCATCCAAAATTCACAGGTTGCAACTTATTGATTTTCAATTCAAATTTTGGAGTCCCGATCTCAGCTTGTAGCATATATTTGTGGGAGGCCATTCTCTCAGCCATATCACTGTCTTTGTATCAGCATATTTTCATATTAATAAAATAAGGCTGAAATTCTCTACATATTGTCTTGCTTATTTTTTAGTCACAGATTTCCAATTTTGTTGTTGATTTTGTTGTTCATAATTGTGCACATTATCTATTTAAATTAACGACAAATTTTCTAGAGCAAAATCTGGCAAAATTTGTATTTGGAACATTACAGTGGTATCAGAGTTGGTTTTCCTGCCAGCGTGAGGATTTTAATTGCAGATTGATTCTAGGGTTTATATTGGAGATGTCGGAAGAAAGTTATTTCCAGAGGAAGCAAGATCAAATTATTCTATTTGTTGGACCCGTGATTTGGTTGCAATAAAATATATTTTGCTAGAGAAGTTGAAGGTCAAATCCCTTGAAGATTAAATTATGTTGCAGGTCATGTGAATCATTTCAAGCTAACTTGTCTTCTGCATAATAAGTGTTCGACAAACTAAGGGGGCAAATTGTCACTTGAATATTAATCCAGAATTTTTTTATTAAAGTGGCCAAAGTTTTAAAAAGCCAAATTATTATAAAGGGATCGAACAGTGTTGCGGGGGAGCGCACCCCCCCCCCCCGATCCCGCTCCCAATCCGCGCTCCGGGCGGGAGTGACTCAGGAGCGGGTCGGGAGAGCGCTCCCGTTAAAAAAATTTGCGCTCCCTGCCATTTTGAGGAGCGAATAAGGGAGCGTCGCTCCAGTCACTCTGGGAGCGATCGCTCCCAGAGTGACTAAAACAACGGACGAGAGCGAATGGCGCGGTGTACAAAAAACAAAAAACAAAAAAAACGATTTATTTTATAAATTGAAGGAGGGAGGGTAGGAGGGTTTCATTATCATTGTGAATTTGTGAGAGTGAGAGTGAGAGCTCAATTGAGATTGAGAGAGGATGAGAGTGAGGACTCAGGAGCAAGGAGAGAGTGAGAGAGAGCAAGGTGCCAAGGAGAGAGCAAGGAGCAAGGAGAGAGTGAGGAGAGAGCAAGGAGCAAGGAGAGATTGAAGAACTTGCAAGGGGAGATTGGACGCCAAAGAGGTAGGCTCGCCACTCTACAATATTGAATAGAATGTCTAGCAATTTTTTTTTAATGTTTATTAAATTATTCCTAATATCTAAATAGATAAATAAATTCTTCTCTATTTCCCATGCCCATTCCCATTCCATTTTTTTAAATTTTGCAAATTCAAAACTTCAAGAATCAAATTTCAAACATCATGGTTATATTTCTTGGCATTTTCTTCTTCTTGGTTCCTTTTTTGGTTATTATGGTGCTGGCGAGTAGAAAAAGGAGGGTTGAAATTGAAAATGAAGAAGGGGATGAAGAAGGGGGACATAGTGGATTTGATGAAAACCCCGATGAGGAGGAGCTGAAAGAGAGTGAACATAAGTCAGCTCAAAAAACTAAACAATACCAAACCCCATTGTGGAAATATGTTAGGCCTGAAGCAGGGAAAGGGGGTGGAACCACTAAATTTCACTGCCCCCATTGCAACAATAATTACACAAGTTCATACACTCGTGCCAGAAAACACCTCTGCGGGAAAATGGCATGGGATGGAGATAAACAAATAGGAATCAAAACTTGTACAGGTTTGTCAACAGCAGATAGAGCCAAATACATAAGGGAAGAGGAGGAAGCCCAATACAAATCTAAAAAATCAAAGGGTTTCTTTGAACCAAGCTCACAATCACATGCACAAAGAACTCCTTCAAGATCCTCCCAAGGCAGTGAATATGGAGGCACAGGGTCACCAAGTTTAAGGCATAGAACCATATCAGATTTCCTTGATGAAGGGTGTAAGAATGATGTGGATTCAAAAGTTTACAGGTTTCTCTATGCATGTGGGATATCATTCAATGTTCCTCGCTCACCTTATTGGCACAAAATGGTTTCTGCCATAAATGATGCCCCTAAAGGATACAAGAGCCCTGGGTATGACAAGGCAAGAACCGTTGGACTTGATCATGAAAAAGCAAAAATATCACATTCTTTGAATAGAATGACAAGTTCTTGGACTGACCATGGGGTGTCCATTGTATCTGATGGATGGAGAAATGTGAAAGGCAAGCCATTGATAAGTGTTCTTGTTGTGTCTGTTAGTGGTGCCATCTTTATTTCAGCATATGATTACTCAGACAAGTTCAAGACCGCCATCAACATTGCAGAACTATTACTTGAAACAATTGACCATATTGGACCATACAATGTCATCCAAGTCATCACTGATAATGCTCCTAATTGTAAGGCAGCGGGAGCAATTATTGAGGATAAATACCCCAACATATTTTGGTCTGGGTGTTTGGTTCACACAATGAACCTTTTGATGCATAATATTGTTAAGAACAAAAACAAACATTACAAATGGATTGGTGATTTGTACAAGAAAGGCAAACAAATGATAAAATTTATTACAAATCATAGCAATACCCATGGCCTTTTCCGCAGTCACTCAAGATTGGAGTTGTTGAAGATTGCGAGGACTAGATTTGGTAGCTATTAGCCTATTACCTCACCTTCATGCACCTTTTGAAGGTAAGAGAGTCATTGGCTAGCATGGTATCAAGTCCACACTGGCAAGTATTAAAGGGAAGGGCTACAAATGCAGCGGACAGGCAAGGTTTTGAACAGGTGGAGGAGGCCGCTCTTGATGGTATGTTTTGGGCACATGTGAGGCAAGTACTGGATTTCACCAAGCCCATTTATCACATGATTCGGTTTGCAGATACAGATAAACCAGTGATTGGCGAGGTGTATGAGCAAATGGATACCATGTTGGGGCAAATAAAAGATATTGTTCATAACAATGATCCCAACTTGTACAAATTGATTCATGATTGTGTGTGTGTACGGTGGGATAAACTTAATGTTCCACTACATTGCTTGGCGTATATCCTTACGCCAAAATACTACTCTACATCTTGGTTGGGCCAACCTGCACCAGGGGGTGGGGTTAGGACCAAACCCCATATAGATGAAGAGGTATCT
Organism: Pinus tabuliformis; assembly: GCA_031772625.1. Taxonomy (NCBI): domain Eukaryota; kingdom Viridiplantae; phylum Streptophyta; class Pinopsida; order Pinales; family Pinaceae; genus Pinus; species Pinus tabuliformis. The sequence continues at coordinate 126,656,988 of CM062820.1, read as the reverse complement.
AAAGGATATTTGGAAGCATTAGAAAAGTTGATACCTGACAGGGAGGAATGTGCTAGTGTGCGTCTTGAAATAGGCAGATACTTCAGTTGCACTGGTTTGTTTGGTACCTTTCATGCAATGGAAGATAGAGACAGATTTGATGCTTTCACATGGTGGGAATCATATGGCAGCCATGGACTTTTGTGAAAATTGGCAAAAAAAAGTTATCTCATAGGTTGTAAATACTTCTTTTGCAGAGAGGTGTTGGAGCACCTACAGCTTCATACATAATGTGAAAAGAAACAGACTCAATGAAAACCGAGCAGAAAGCTTGGTTTATGTGCACTACAACTTGAGGTTGTTGAGTCATTACTGTGATCGGGCTTATGAAGATCCAACATATAAAATTTGGGACAACCACCCAGAGGATGATAATTTGGAGGACGGCACTATACATCTTGAAGAACTGGAAGAGGAACTTATAAGAGAGGAAGATGAAGCAATAACCATGCCACCTCCACCATCCAGTAGCAGTGCTCGAGTTCCGAGTCTTGTTCCTTTGCTGTCGCCACCTCCATCTACACCCTCACGTGGAGGGCATGTGCCTTCTAGTTCTGGTCGTCGATCTGTGCGGGAGACTCCTAGAACACCACCACGACCTGCTCATACATTAGACACTTCTCGTGGCAAGGGCCACATGTAGTAGTAGATAATAGATTTACAGTTTACTTGTCTTTTCTAGTTTCTATTAGTTTTCATAACTGTTGAGTCTTGACTCTTTCATATCATAATGATATTTTTTGTAAACAATATATCACTGTGACAATTTAAGTTTGAAGTTTGAAGTTGGCAATTATAACTCATTGGTAATGATTCTGAATTATGAATATGATGCTTTGTGAAAGTTGTTTCATTTCATTTCATAATTCATTTTATAGCATTTCATTTCATGTTAGATATTATTTCTTGTAATGGTTAAACTTAGCTTACAAGTACAACTTTGGTGATCAATTATGATAAATGTTATATATTGAATTTTCAATTTTGAAAGCTTGAAGTTGAAACTTTAAGATTGATGAATCACGATTGACAAGACTCAATGTGTTGTAATATATATGTTACTAACTTGTGGACGTGGTTGATGAAGATTATAACTTCTAGATGATTGATGTTATATGGTTCAATGATCAATCTATGTTTTTTTATGTTTTCTATATCTAATTCATCATTCTACATGTTTTTGTTAACATATATGTATCAAAATATATATATTATATAGAAATCGCCCCGGGATTCGCTCCCAAACCGGGAGCTTTTGAAAATGTCGCTCCTGCTCCCGTTTTCGCTCCCGCTCCCCGCTTTTGCTCCTGCTCCCAAGTAACACTGGGATCGAATATCTTTTTAAAAAAAAAGGTGAGCTTTCTTTTTAATGAGTTGGGGCACATTATTTTATGGGGGAGTGGTGATTATGTTTTTGGCATGGAATATTGAGAAGGGCCGAACTTTATCAAAAGGAGCGACTCTTTAATTTTATTTGGAAAAGTCATCCAAATTTTATTGAAGGGCCGAATGTTCTCCATACAAGGCACGGGCTACAAATTATTTGAAGAATTGTGATGGCAAGGTGAATCTGTTGCGCAAGTTTCCTTCTGAGCAGGAGGGCGGAAATTTTTAACTACAAAGGCTGGAATCAATTGCTCATAGGTACCAAATTTCCAATATCCAAGTCGCTGTGAAGGCCGAGAACCCTTTTTCTGCGCTGGCCGGAGGTATTTTCTTGACAAACGAAGCCGAGGATCATTCACTGCTGTGGAACGAGTGTGTTTGCTCCACAGAGGTCGAGATGCATTTGAAGGCAAGAACCTTCTCCTGTTAGCAAATCGAGCATTATTTCTCTCTAAAGACGTGTGCATAAAAATCTCTCACTAGAAGAAAGACCGAATAGACAACCAAATTGCAAGTCTCAATCTGTTGATATCCTTTCTATTCACCTCTCTTTACACCAAGCAAAGTTAAAAGGGAGTTCGATCTATGAGATATTCATTATATATTCAACCAGGAACTATATCATTGAGAAAGGCCAAGTACCCCAGCTAGTAAGGGCACATTCTGAAGTTTGCAAGTCTTTTCTTTGAAGGCCGAATTATTTATCATATCAACCAAGACTGAATTATTTCAAGCCAACGAGGTGATCTTATAGAAAAAATTTACGATGTTGCATCAAAAATTGGAATCCAAATTGTGAAGAAATTTTCAGAGGGTTTTTCCTGCCAAGAACAAGGCTGAGTTAATGATCACAAAGGGAGTCAAGGTGCTTTATAAATTTCTCCAAGGGATGAACAGATTATTAAAGTCACCTTTAGAAATTTCCGGTGCAAAATAGGAGGTCGATTTCTGTCAATAAAGGAAGGTCGTGTCATATCAAAAAGGAGATCAAATCTCATATGGTACTAGCCCTTAATTTCCAAAGCCAAGTGGTTAATGAGAGCGGTTCTGCATTGAGAACGTGGTACCATTTTCAGAAGTTTCAGCAAGGAGAAATGGGCTGAATTCTTTTATGTTCCTGTGACCAGAAATAAAAAAAAAAAAAAACCCTCTTTCATTTCCAGAATCGGGTTGAGTCTATTTAACATTTCTGAGCATTGTCATTTGCTGATTGGGGAAGTCACCTTATCAAACATTCAACGTGGACAGAATTGTATCTTCTTCAAAAAGACTCAGTGATTCTGCGTGTAGTATGAGTTCTGAGCATATTTCTGAGCTGGGAGAGTTACTGAAGCTTCTCTGTTCGTGCATTGTTAAAGTCTGATATTTCAGTTGAGCTACAGCTTTGATACATATTGTTGATATGACTGATATGTTGATGGAATGAGACCAGGTTCTCCTACTTCTGCTCTGTGTTTTTCTTCTTGCATATATTCACTGTCATGAGAATTTGTATCAACCATATATATAAATTTCTGGGTAGTGAAAATTGTTTGGAAGTCTGTAGTGCGTTTTGAAATATTGGATGAATTGTTCTAGAAACAAACACTGAGAAAGTCACATATAGCGTGTTAACCACCAAACTGTTTGACAAATTCTCCCATAGCAATAAATCAAACCAATGTTGCAAACATCGGAATCGGGATAAAATCGGCAAGGGTCCAGAAATCCAAAAAATGGGGAAAATATTGGTAAAAATCGGCGAACATCAGCAAAATCAAGATACCGTCAAAATATCAGTAAAAATCGGAAAACATCAGCTAGGTCAAAAAATCGTGATTTCAAGATAAAATCGGGATGTTATCGAGATGTTCGCAACACTGCATCAAACATGGTCAGAAAATCATTGGTAACAAGTCTATTTTACAAGGGAAATTAGAAGTATTTGATGGTCAGAGTTGTATTGTGCCAAGTGTGCTATACTTGCCACCATCGAGCATGGATCAATGCTTCATAAACTCCCTTAATAAATTAGCAGCAACAATCAACAAATCTCTTTACAAAGGGATACTTACCATGCTACAACAAAAGCAATCAAGGAAGAACATGAAGTTGGGACCCAAAATATATGCACTTGGGACAGATTTGAGATTCATGGGGTTTTCAATAAAAGCCATTCTCAAACTAGAAACTCCTTTCTAAGGTGGATCAGTCAGATGGGAAGAGCTTGATAAGGGCTCTAAAACCAGCCATGTTTGCTTAGTACAACATAAGTATTTGGAGCACCCTTGTATAGGAGTCAAACTTCTAGTTGCCTCTTGTCTCAGTAGTGTCATGATGCTGACCACACCTATACCCCCTTAAAGTGATGACATAATGAGAAGAGTTTTCAAGCTAATAGTAGAGACCTTTTAGGATTTGGATAACAGTGAGGGTCCCACCTTTGGGAAGAAGCTTGAGATCTTGGAAGTCATGGCCTTGGTTAGATCTTATAACATCATGTTTGATCTGGAGAGTGATGACTTGATCCTACAAATGTTGGGAAGAAGCTTGAGATCTTGGAAGTCATGGCCTTGGTTAGATCTTATAACATCATGTTTGATCTGGAGTGTGATGACTTGATCCTACAAATGTTCCAACACTTTTTCAGCATTAAAAGACATCATCCTGACACAGTCCAAACAAATATGCAGTCCATTTTATCTTCATGTATGGGAGTACATGAGGCCATTTGCAAGGAGTTGCAGTCTAGATCGTTGGCCATTTGGAGGAGAGAGCAATTGGTCTCTGTTGTATGTCTGAGATGATAATGGTCAGCTATCATGCCAGAGCATCTAAGATAATTGTTTTGGGAGTTTTGTTTTAATTTGGAGGACCAATGTAAGAAACAGATGTAACACTGTAATGCCTAACCTTGTGAATAATATTAATATCAAAGCAGAGGGCTGCTATAAAATTTCACACAATGATATAGCTTGTATGGTGGCGAGCAAAAACAAAGAAATAATATGATTATCACAATTTTCAAATTGAAAATTAAATAATCATAAGTATGAAAACCTTTAAACTATGTTCAGAAGGTTTAAGAGAATATGCTTAAGCTTACAAAAGATGCTAATGATTTATTGATTCAAAGGGAATTAATTAAACAAACAGTCCATTAATTCATTCTCTTTATAGATTATCACTTCAAAAGCTTATAGGAATAGATTGAAACCTAATTATTCCTACCTAGTTATCTTTGTAAGACATAAGAATATGAAGAAAAACATAATGAGTAATACTGGGAAAACTTACAAGAAACACAAATTGTGTAAAACAAAATTCAAAATCCTTTGCTTTGTATTAATGATCTAAAAAAGTCAAGTACATCAAATGTTTAGAAATGCTTCTTCAAGGGTGCAACCCTTAATAACTCGTGAAGAGAGTTATTTATACAACAGTAGAACTAAGAAAATATCCTAAACTATTTTTACAAAAATAGATTATTATAAAATCAAAATAAAGACTGCTAGTTGATCTGGCACTATTTTGATGTTGCGTTGTTGGTGACTATCGCTGAAAAAACTGAAAATTGTTGAAGTTGGCTGACTGTTCCTCCAAAAGCTGAATGTTGTTCGATTTTCATGTTGGATGTCATATTTACTGATGACCTTTCATCTGATACACTTTCATCTGATACACTTTGACTTGTATTTCTTTATCTGTCTCCTCTGTTTAGTCTTTTACCATGAATGCTCTGTCACCTGCTTTTACTTTTACCAGTCACAGTAAATCACATCATCTGGTATCTTTTACTCTTATCCTGCATTTATGTCTTTAGTAAAAGTGAATTTCACTAAAGACCTGTTTGACTTCATGTGAAAATGTGATATGTTGTTGCTGATTTATCTCTGTTTTAACAGTTACTGCCTCTGTGTAAATGATTTCTTTTGCTCTGTGTATAATTGTCTTTTCCTTCTAAATAAAGCCTTTTGAGTAGATTTCTTTGCGAATCTTGGAGTAAACAGGTTTTGGAACTAGTATCAAAACTATTTATCCAAGCTTCTGGCCTTCTAATCACCTGCAAAATAAAACAATCATTAATAAAAACACAGGTTGACAGGGAGGTGATAAATGGCTTTATTTGAGCTGAGAGGTCTGTGGACGGAGTCCGGAGTGTGTTTAGAAGGTAGTCGGTGGTCAAATTGGGTTGCAGATGCTCTGGGTGGTGCAGGAAAGCTTAGGCAGGTTTCACTGTGCAAACGAGCGAAAAGAGTGAAAATGAGGGTCTTTGGCTACGGGTAACGTTTAAATTTTGGCGCAGAAAACGATAAATGAGCAGTGATGATTTCGGCCTACGCGGGAAGGTGGTATTAAGGTTCATCGCACCGCTTTTGGCACTCGGGCGGTTATTTCATGAGAGCACGCGAGTTCACGTAAAGCTGCCATGTAACCGAAAGGGGCCCGAGCAAAACCACGAATCTCGTGTGCTCTCGGGCTGGTAAAGGTCGGACGTTGAGAGCGCACGATATGGATGTGGGTCGTTGGATTTTGAAGCGAGTGATCAAAGGGCTATCGCGCAGTCGAGATGCACAGAAGGAAATCGAGCGAATATTAGCGGAGCCCGGGGGTTAATTACAAGTGATTTGTAATTAATTTAATGAATAAAATACGGGTTGAAAATATAATAAGTGGGTTTAATACAGTGGGACCGAGGTTAAAATATAGCGGAGGTTTATTAACCGCACCAAGAGTAGTGGTAGTGGGTTAAAAGGATTTATATCGAGAAAAAGTGAATTTGCAGAGTTAATTAAGATAAAGCAGGGGGGAGACAAAACTTAGGATAAAGGGGTTTTTTGGGTTTTTTGGGTGAAATAGGGAAATTAATAAGGGGAAAGTGATTTTTTCAAAGGGGAATGGTTTTCACACTAGGGAAAAAGGGTTTTGGATTGGGAAATGACCCTTGGAGGGTAATTTGCTAGGGAAAATGTGTAAAACCAAAAGGCAAGGGTGAAAATGAAGGGAAAAGGGTATTTTAACAAGAAATGATGGGATAATGGGAAATGAGTAAGTATGTAGTTGGGGGGTGAAATAAAATGAGGGGAAGTTAATCAAATCAGCTAGTGAACATCTTTTCACTTTCATAACTGCTCCTGCACACTGAAACATTGGATCAAGCATGATAAATGTGCTTATGCTTTAACAACCTTGTATTTCTGCAACCTTTCTTCTACCTACCCTTTACTTATCCTAACATTTTTTACTTATTTTTCAAAGTGCATTTAAGCTAACAACCCAATATTTCTTTTCATGAATAATTTACCTCTATACTTTATTCTCTCCATTGGCTCAGATTAAACTTTTGAGCCAATTTTATTTTCTACCTCTGACAATCAATTTAAAACAAAACCAATTATGATTAAATTTGTATAATTGGATTAAATAAACTAGTGTGGCATCTAAACAAACTGCACACAACTATTATTTTCAAAAGTGAATTAGAGTAAAAGTAGTGGCATTTAGAATTGCAACACTTTCGGAGTTTATTGCTTTTTGCTTTTCTCTCTAACCTAACATTTTATTTTTTCCTTCATCCTTTAGGGCATCTATTCTAACATTTTCTTTGATATGAACATATTTATCAAAAAATTTCCTAACATTTTTATTCAATATTCTTTTTGTCCATATCCTAGCTTAACATTTTTTTTTGAAAAATATTTTCATTTTTTGGACTAATTTGTTTCAACTTACCAAAACCAAAAAATGCTACAACAGTCTCAACTATTGCTTATGAACTAGCCGAAAAGTTGGTTGAGCAGAACATTGGGACGTTCAGAAGATGGTTGACTAGGGAGGTGTTTCTCAGGTTTGGTGGGTCATGCAGCAAGAATGAGCTGAGGAGGAAGGGTCTTTGCTTCATTTGCAAGGAACCTTGGGGACCTAACCACTCATGCATGAGTGACACCAAGGAGATGACAGGGGTAGATCAGGAGGAGATTCCTTCCGACTTTCAGGATGTGGATTCTTCTTCTATGGTTAACTTTTAAGTCCATGGGTTTTTATGGGGATACCTCTGAGGAGAGTGAGCAGTGATGGGGAGTTGTCGACAACAGCTCAGAGTTGCAACCATGTTTGGTAGAGGAGGAGATTGATGAGTAGCAAATTGTTCCCATAGGGGAAGACGATCACGGAGTAGATTAGCAAGATGAGGGACTAGTGATTCAGCATGGAGAGCACATAGAGGAGCGTGAGTTAGCTGAGGAGGAGGATGTGCGCAGTGTACGTAATGAGCCATTCTTGGAGCCAGTTGAAGGCTCATGTGCAACCCATGATGGGGGAGGATGAGCAGTCATCCTTTGGGCCATCCATTGGCAAGGAGCAAACAAATGCACAGGCAGCGACTAGGGTTGACAACACTTGTCATCTGGAGGTGCTAGAGCCTAACAGGGCAGCTTTGCAGGGGATTGGTAGATTGGAGGAGCACGAGATTTCCAATCAGATTATTCTAGAGGTGGTGGTGCATCCATCTGTGGGTCTACCCATTGATGAGGTGCAAATAGGTGCAATGGTAGTCAACAGGGTTGCAGTATTTATTGGCGACGGCCCTCTCAAGGAGTACATAGATAGGGCTTGCGACACCTTTTGGGCACCCTTATCCATCCGAGAGAGGGGGTTAAGGTTTTCCTTGTTGGTTGATTGGTCGAAGCGACAAGAGTTGAGCATGGACTAGCATTAGCATAGTAGACTTGTTCCAAACACTAGTGTCCATGCATTGGATTGGCAGGAGATCATGAGTTGGTATCCTATTGATGGAGTGTCATTCTTAGTCAAGAGCATGGTACATCAGAGGTCCTTAAAGATAGGGGACACAACATGCCCTAGTTGACAGCAGGACATAGGTTGGTCATCTATCAACATTCCATCACAGTATCAACATAGTGGGGTTGACCTTGGTCTATGCCAAGGGTTGGACTGGAGATCGGTGATGAGTTGTGATTCTATTGGTGGAGCAGTGTTTATAGCTGGAAACAAAGCACAACTAGAACAATGGGATAGGGTGTTGTTGATTGGCCATAAAGGCATTGGGATCCAGAAGGATCTGTTGATAGCAGGGCAAGACAAAGATTAGTTCAGGATCCAGGTATTGAGGGATCCATTCACGACTGGTTAGCGTGGAGGCATGGCGTAATACAATAGTTCATATGGGATCCTAGTATCAGTTTGCAGATGCCTCTAAAGTGGACAAGTACAGATTGCTTCGGGAGGATTTCTCATGTCCCCATTTTTATTTTCCTCTATAGTACAGCCAAGATGGGTTTCCAGGGTATGTGATGGCCAAGCCGCAAGAGCAGGATTACATCATCAGGGGTTTCGAAGGAGTTTTGAGGAGTTTTTATGGGATCCGATGGCATTCACTTAGCATATTCCATCATCTGCACAGCTTGCCTTTTGTTTTGTTGCATTCCGACAACTTTCAAAAAATAGGGTTATTACTTGGTCTGACTTAATTAATTATGCTCGAGGTGTTATTCCACAATGTTGCAGGATCCATCCCCCCCCAAGAATCCAGAGGCGGAATCGCATCTCGTACAGATCCGCCACCGATCCTTCGGTTCCACCTTTTTTTGGCAATTCCTGGAAAATCAAATCCGCAAGGGCTCGATCCGCGGTTCCCGCTGCCCAATCCGTGGATCCATCAGGTGCAGATCCGCGGATCCATTGGGCGCAGATTCGTGGAGGTTCGAGCGTGTATCCACTGCGGATTGCGAGCGGATCCGAGAGAAGGTGGACAGTTCACACGGTTCCGCAGGGCTTTTATTGTTTTTTTTTTTTTTGGAAATTTCGAACTGTTATGTGATGAACTACACTTTCTGAATACTCCTAAGGTGCCCCTTGATGCTCCCTAGACACTTCCTATATGCTCCCTAATGGTAATGTTTAAGAATTTAAGTAAAAGTAACATTCTTCTTTATCTTTCATTTCCATCTTTTTACTTAAATTTTTAACATTACCATGAAATGATTCAGGATGTTTGAGAGTGGTTCCAACCTCATCAGACTTCATATGGAGAAAATAGAATTTCATATCCCATTCAAAATTTAGCAGACTTAACAGTTTTCAAGATCAATGGGATTGTGGCGTTTCATTGGATTATATCATGTATGAGGACATTTGATTGGCATTTAATCAAGAGCACCGAGCCCTATATGTACCTTAGTGTTGGTGTTGTTGATTGTTGAACTCCTTTGTAATGGCCTTAGCAAAAATGCACCCTTCACTCAAGTCAAAATCATTGATCAGACATGTTAAGCTTTCTCTACCATATTATAAGGCTTGGATTAGGCTGTTTGATCAAAATTGGGCAATGTTGACTAATATCCCTAAACTTGCCATGATATTCCATGCTATTAGATGGTTCTCAATACCAAGCCCCTTAACCTCTCAACCAATATCCTACCACTACTGATTTATGATTTTGACTGGGCAAAGCTCAGGGATTAAGAGTAATTATGTACTTATTAGGCAAGCATGCTCTTACCATGGCCGGCAAATTCTACCACTGGCTGCTTACCATTTCACTCTTAACGTCTATCTGCTTTGGTTTTTCTCGTAGCTACAACTCAAAACTATGAAGGAAACTATGAAGGAAACGGCAACAATTCAAATGTCCCTGACTGACATATACTGATCCATATTAGATGGCTTCTTGTCTTTTTGGAGCAAGCCAGATACATGATACAAGCAAAAATTTGCATTGATAAGCTAATCCACATTTAATGAATTCTTGTCTCTTACATGGAGAAAGCTACAAAAATAACACAAGCAAAATCCTGTAATTTCAGTATCTGGAGACCATTGCTTTTTTACAAGATAATCACATCCGTGGGCTGTCAAGGTTACCAGGACTTTCATCCGGTACCAGGTGTGGTTTTTCTACTGTAGCCTGCCCACTGGTCGTCCCTACCACAAGTGCTCCAACTAGTTGCCAGAGCACAAGCCGATAGGACAATTTCAATATAGGTAAATTTAAAACTATAAAAATGTTTCATTCAATGCAAACTCTGTTTACAAATAGTTAAATTGTTCCTGCAGGAGAAAACTTCGCATAGGCCAGATTTTCCATCAGAGGAATGAGGCTTTACAATTTCTAACCATTGACAGCAGGGAATCGATTCATTGGTGAGGTCAACAAAGCGTTAAGCCATCTAAAAGGAAACATAATGCCAACAGATGTTCACTGGTAAGGTTGACAGAATGTTCCACCATATGCCAGAAACGAAATACGAGCAAAGATTGTAACTTCAATATAGGCAGGTCTTTGTAATTTCCAAGAACAACTGGGCAATGTCCGTGAACAAAGCCACTTTACAATTACATTCACCACATCCAACAACTGGGCAATGTCCATGAACAAAGCCACTTTACAATTACATTCACCACATCCAACAACTGAGTAATGTCCATGAACAAAGCCACTTTACAATTACATTCACCGCATCCATGGACTGTCACAGTTGTCAAGCCCTTCACCCAGTCTCGGATGCACCTTTTCTAGCCTGCGTGCTTGGATTTATTCCCAGATCAGCGTTAGAGTATACGCTCCACCTTGCCAACTTGCCTCTAAACCACAGCTCAATCAACAATTTCAATATAGGCAAACTTACCACTATAAAAAAGCCATTTTCTTCAATTTAAACTCTGGTTGCAAACAGTTAGGATAAAACTTCCAGCAGGGTATATCAGATTCCACCTCGCACGAAAAAGGCTTTCAATAAAATTCCGAACAGCATTGCCAACAGTGCATCGGTTCTACTGATGAGGTCCACCGAACTTTAAACCATCTGCCAGCATCGCACTGTTGCTCTGGAATGTCCGGAGCTAATTTTATAGAGATAAGGCCAAATCCAGGGTGGCTTAGGATATGTTTATTAAAGCACTTTCAGACATATGCATCCCGCATTTGCCAGACGGTATCCATTGCCATCGGATCGGAACTATAGCCAAAACCCTATTAAAAAAAAATCAAAAAAACGGCCATTCGAACCTTCAAACGCCCTTATCTATTCTAGATTTAAAGGACCAAACACATTTTACTCCTTGAGGTTTGATCCCTCGACGGAGTAGCATAAATTTGGAAAGAAAAAAAAATTGTAAAATACAGAAAGCAGAACAAAGCTAATGGAAACATATCCATAAATGAATTGAATTTTTTTATAAAATAGAGGATCAGAGACTTACTGCAGCTTCAGACAGACTGTACAAGCGTAATGCCCCTTTGGACGAAGGCAAACGGATCCTGAAACGATGGATACAGAGCGCAATTACTGATCCTCCAGCAGCTGCCAGGCCTACTAATACCAATGCGTTTCTCATATCTACTACCACCGTTCATTTTTTTGGTCCACCGTCCACGTCGTCATGCTATTTGAAATACGTTTGCCAGATGGAGATGCGCATATCGAAAGAGGGAATTCATCTTTCCACGTGGATGCCATGTCGACAGTCAGCCAGTTGTTTTGTTAGGTTAGTACTCCGACTTTTAACTTTTCCACGTTGACTTTTATACCTCCAGTAACTTCAGCATTGAATTAATGTCACCAGTTTTGTAAGTCAAGACTCAATTCTCTAGATCTCATAACATTTTCTTGCATGGAATTTTCAATGGCATGCATTTTGTAAGTCAAGAGTTAATTATCTAGATCTCATCACATTTTCTAGAATGGAATTGTCTATTATCTAGAATGTGTGACTACTTTGTTTAGATTTTTTTGTTTTTCTAAATAGTTTAATGAAGTGGTGTTTTTGGTTTTTTCATTAGAATTTAGTGATATGGTTGATGAGATTATAATATTTTTAAATTATATTTTATGGTTTTTTTTAATTAGAGTTTGGTTTTCTCATTAGAATTTAGTGATATGATTGATGAGATTATAATATTTTAAAATTATATTTTATGGTTTTTTTAATTAGAATTTAGTGATATGATTAATTATATTTTTAAATATAAAGTAGATTTTATAATATTTTAATAATAGAAATTTAACAATATAATTTTTTCAATATTTAATTAATTAAATTTTAAATAGAATTAATAAAAAAAATATAATATTTATAGATTGAATTATTATTTTTTTATTTTAAAAGAGGTTTGGAAGGGATCAAAAGGTTGATTATTGGAAGGTTGGGTCAGCTCATTATCAATTTGAAGCAGGGAATTTATGGTCTTATTGACTATTTTTAGTCTTGTGGACGTTAAAATATCATTTTATATTATCAAGAGATTTGCATATCCAATTTAAGATGGATCTAGATTGGTTTAATTTCCCTCTTTAAAAATGCTACATTCCACATGAATACCATGAGTCAATACCATGGGCCATTTTTATTTTTATCATTATTTTATTTTTATCATTATTTTATTTTTAAAAAGTTATTTTTTATTTTATTATTTTTATTTTTATTTTGACTATGTTAAAAAAATTACATTACATTAATTTTTTTATTTAATTTTATTTTTATTTTTATATAATTTGACTTAGTCAAAATGTTAAACCTTACATTACAACATCTCTACCATAGTTAGAATAAAATATAATACTTTGTTAATAATTATATTTATAAAAAAGTTTAAATTTTATATTTTTTAAAATATGTATAATTTTAATATTGATAAAGATTGTATTATACATTTTTTAAATTATTAGATATTAAATTTTATTTTTTTATATTTTATTTAAAATGAATATTTATATTTTATATTTTAAAGTATTTATAAATTTTTTTAATATTTTATTCGTAGTTTTATTTAGAACCAAACTTTGGTCTATCACACCTAAAAAAACGAATTATTTAGTTTGATTTAAGAGTTTATTCCTATGCTCAAAAAGCTTGGAGAGAAGCCTCCCGAGCTCACTGTAATTTTGACAACGTAAAAGGCTAGGAAGGTCAGTATTGCAACAAAGATTTTGAAACTAAGATCTAATGTGATTGTATGTGGGGCACTCTAAGAGGAAGTGATTTTCATCCTCAATGTTCGTATTTTCACAGATATGGTAGAACCTTTCCGTCCATGGTGTTTTAGGAACTGCCCAATGACCCGTTTCACTACAGAGCTCATGAGAGTTCGTTCTAATCTTGGCTATATTAATTTTCTTCTTTTAGCTAGTTAAAACAGAGAGAAACTTTTGATCTTCTAGGGTGGGGTTGATGACCTACTTATAATATCTTAATTTTCTTTTAGTTGCTAAATCTTTCTCACACCACATTTTTTCTTTGAACTTAGAAGTAACAATATTTTTAATGTTATTAATGTTTTGCAATGCAACATTCTCGTCGATCTCCCAATGGTTTAACCAGGCCCTGGTGTCTTTATACCAACCTCGTTTGAGCCTTAGGTGGTTTTGGCTGGAATTTAAAGCTAGCTTAGGAAGTCTATGGTCTCCTATGTTATTGAGTTTGTGCTTGTACAACAGAAGCCTAGTCATAGCTAGGCTCTCGATAGGGGAAAGACCCACTTCTATAAGGAGAATAGGATAGGGTGTGTTGCTTTTAATTTTGAGGTTATACATTATAAAACGCTTCTGGATTTGCTCAATCTTTCTCTAGGATTCTCTAGAGATGCTACAACCCCAAACCTCACATCCATATAAGATAACCGGAGTGACTAAAGTTTCAAAGAGGAACTTCTTTCTATCCCACATTACGAGGTTTGTCATTTTACAATTATTTTCAAGACCAAAATAAGCTTTCCATCCCCCATTAATCCTTTTCTCAATGCTATAGTTCCAATTGAGTTTGTGATGAATATCAATTCCTAGGTACTTTTAGGAAGACACTTCCTCCAAGTTATTATTGTCATACATAAAATTAGCGTAAGTGTCCTTCTTGGATTTGATAATCATAACTTTTGTTTTGTCAGTGTTAACAATCATACCCATGGTAGAGCAGAAATCCTTAAGAAGTATAAGTTGCTTATCAAGATCAGATGGGCACCTTGCGAGAAGAACAATATCGTCAACATAGAGAAGAAGGATGATGACTATCCCAACCAAGATCGTGCCAGCACATCCCGCTTCCTCTAAACAACCTTCTAGCTTGTCGATGTAAATGCCAAATAAGGTAGGGGAAAGGGGGCAACCTTGTTTAACTCCGATATTACACTTAATATCTTTCTACCACCCCTCATTGCTCTTTAACTTAGCAATTACATTCTCGTATAACCTTTTAGCAGCAACTCTCAACTCAAAAGAACCTTTAGCTCTTCTAATATGTTCCAAAGGTTGTTTCTAGGAACCGTATCGAAAGCCTTTCTAAAGTCCACAAAGCAACAAAAGAGATTGGATTTATCATTGCGACATTCCTCCACAATGATCCTAAGCATAACGAGGTGGTCTGTTGTTGAGTGATGCTTTTTAAAACTCGCTTGGCCTTTAGCCCGCTTACCTTCACTTTCAAGCCATATGCTTAACTTCCTTTCCAAAATAATACCATATAACTTGGCTATGAGAGCGCTGATCATAATTGTCCAATAATTAGAGGGGTTATTTGTATCCCCACTTTTAAAAATAGGGATAATGAGGCTTTGAGTCCATGGTTTAGGGAACCCTTGTTTGGCCGCTTAATTGAAAAGCTTGTGAATGTGGGGGATGAGGACAGGACCTCCAATTTTTAAGATTTCCTCCTGGTAACCTTCAATGTCCTTAGCTTTCCCATTAGCCAAGTGATTAACCCCAAAATCAATGTCTTCTAATGAGAAAACTTCTTTCATTGTGAGCAGGGTTTCAAAGTTATCCATGACATTAGGAGATTCATAAAGATATTTAAGATAGGAATTCCAGTCGTGTAAAGCAATTTTATTATTATCTTTAGTTTTCCTAGTTAGAATCTGCCTCCAGAATTTCTTAGAAGCTACCTTAGAGAGGTGGAAGAGATTACTGTTTTTTTTTCCTTTTAGTTAGGGCTTTGTATATTTTTATCTTGCTAATTTTAAGAGATTCATCAACAACTTCCTTAATTGCTCTCCTCGCACTTTTACAATCTTTGTCATACCATGGGTTGGTTTTTCTATTTCTTTTATTACTTGAAACTTCAATTGAGAACTTGTTAATAGAATATGAGAGGGTTGTAGTAAAATTATGATAGAGATCTTCCATGTTGTCTATACTAGTTAAAGGAAGCAAATTAGTTTTTAATTCATTTAGAAAGAGAGACTTTTTTATTTCTATCAAAGATTAACTTCTTTTGGCTATAAGGATTATCTTCTATGGGATCTATATGCATGACAAAATTGAGAGTTATATGTAAAGGCCTGTGATCAGAGTCAGGCTCGTGGTCGTTTAAGATGTCAAAATTTGTTATGTCATTGTATAGAGGGAGATCGGAGATAACATAGTCTACCACGCTGCGACCAAGCCCATGGATGCAGGTCATCTGGCTAGAATTGGGCCACTTCTTTAGACAGTTGCAAATTATGAGATCCTAAGCACTACAGAGCTTGACTAGCTCCGACCCAAACAAATTCTCCCTGAGGTCTTTAAAGCTCCTTTTATACCGGCTAGCCAGAGGAAGGTCTTCGTCTAATCAAAGAGGATTAGGTTTAGAATGATTGCTTAGAAGAATAGCTTGGTTGCTTGAAGTTCGAGCATTAAAGTCACGATGGATATTGCCTTCATTCCTTAGGCTATAAATATCATTCTCTAAACCATTGTAAGGACTATTTTTATCTAGATTCTTTTTCTTATAGAAGTTACAATTGATGGGGGGGAAGAGATTGCTATGTAGGTCTTTTTATCATAAATGTCGGTAATTTCTATCCAACTATATTGGTTGTAAGGGTCGTTTTTATAAATCCTAGTATTAATAACAAAAATATTTGATAAAAAAATAATTAAAATGCTTTTTTTTTTGTGAGAATATGAATAAATTATAATAAAGTGTATTATTAAAACGAGTTGTATTTAGTGTGACTTTTTTAAAGATTTTCTGGTGAATTTTTTTGGTCTAATTTCTCTAAATCCGTCACGAATTCATTGAAATCACAAGTTTGTTGGGTAACCCTATACAATAGAAGTGCCTTAGGGATTTTTCAGGGCGTTGAATCCATATATATAGTCAAAAAACTAATTTAAATAACACAAATCAAGATTTCACTACAAATTTTTCTGCCGAATTCTAACACTCGAAACTCCAAAAAATCGCACTAAAAACAACTCCTTATTAAAACACCCTTTAATATAAAAATTATAGATTCAAAATTATGAACAATAATTAAAAAACAATGAAATATAATTTTATTATTTAAATTAATATAATATTTTTGGGTTTTTTTTTTAAATTATAAATAAATGTGAAATTTCCACATTTTTTAATGTAAAATTATGTCCCATCAAAATTGCGTCCAAATCCATGATTCAAATGTTTTGGTCAACTTTTACTCAACAATGTGCAAATTTTAAATGAATACAAATTTTTAAGCGATAAACTAAAAAAAATTATATGTATTTCACATTGATGTATTTAATGTTTTATATATTGGGATATTAATTTTTTTATTTAAAAATATTTAAATCGAAAGGGTTTTATATATAAATATTTATTTGAATAGATCTCTTTTTATAAATATGTGATATTTCCTTTTTATTAAACTATATAAAAAAAAAAAAATCATTTTATCGTCATAAATAAGAGATGTTGGAATATTTTCATAGTTTTTTTTTACATTTTACATATGGAATTTCAATATTAGATGTTGGAATATTTTTATAGTTCCTTTACACCTCACATGTAAGGACCTCCGGTTGTGGTTGTGACGGGCGTCGGGCGGGCATCGTGCACGAAAGCGAGTCGGGCGCGCGGACGGGCACGTGGGCGCGCGAGCGGACGAAGTGCGACGGAGCTGCGGTAGGACTTGCGACGAAACCTGCGACGTTAGTAAAACACACCAAAAATTGGCTAAGTGTCATTCACACTTGAGCGTACACGAAATGAGGGTGCACAAAGGTTTATACGCATTCACGTGGAGCATAAGGTATACCCAAAGCCGACACCATAAAGATGTAACGTGAGGGCTTCATGATGTCATTTTAGATGTCGGCCCAAAAGTATATGCTAAAGTATGGTGCGTATATATATGAGGTGGCTGCACCTCATTTCATCATCAATCATTCGCACTTCTAAATCAGCGAAAGGGGTAAAAGAGCTGCACAGGGGTAAAAGGAGAATACACATGTCTTATGTGTAGTTCTTCCCTTGTGTGGAGATGGAATTTTGACTCGGGTTGAGAGGTGGAGATTGTGCAGGCGATTGTGTGCAGGATTTGGCAAGGTGAATTGGGAGGCTCGGGTGAGTGTTTCACTTTGTGCAAAGGTGCACATAATTTGTAAGAAGGTTGTTCTATGCCTTGATGTAAAATATTCTAAGTGTTGGCTTGAAGTTTGTCAAGCATCACTTGCATTTGTACAATTGAAGTAAAGCTGTTATAATATATATTGCTGGGCAGACTTTCTGGGAGTTGCCCCTCCCTTTGTACTTGTTTATTGTTGATGTTCTCGGTTTATTGTACATGGTTAATGATTGAGAATGATCTTCTTTAAAGTATAAAGGATAACTCTTTACTTGGTTGCAAGAGAACATAAGTTAAAATAAGTTTATGTTGGAGTAGGCGTAGTCCATAAACGTTAGTATTGTTAAAAAGAAAGCGTTCGGTGGTGCCGCACCTCGCTACAAGCGGTTGAAAGATCACCGCAGGTGTAGGGGCGTGACAGTTGGTATCAGAGCAAAGGTTGCTCGAGACAGAGATAAGGGTACTTGCGGGTGAAGGAAACCGTTCACACGAAGTGGAACAAGGGTTGGTTTAGGTTGCAGGATACTCGGTGGAGTTCTTGTATGGTCGAGACTAGATCACAAAGGAAGAAGAAGCTGGTCGAGATGGCAGCCGGGTCTAGTCATGGTGGCAAAGAAACTCCTATGGAGTTCATTGAAAGGGTGTTGGTAAAGTTTGAAAATATGGAGATTTCTTTTGAAGAGAAACTCGATAGACTTCAAATGCATAATGATGAGCTCAAGACACAAAATGAGTACACTGAATATAGGTGTGCACAACTCGAACAAAGGGTCAGAGAAGTCGAGGAATCAAGGGATCAAGGTCTTGCAGAAATTGAGAACTTGAAGAAGACTCTTGAAGATACAAAGAGTGAGCTTACAATTGTGAAGAAAGCCGTGGGGCATAACTCAGGTGGAGGAGTGCCTCATGTGAAGGTCAAGGAACCGGAATCTTATGATGGAACGAGGAAGGCAACAATTCTTGGCAACTTCTTGTGGGACGTGGAGCAGTACTTGGAGCGGTTGAACCTGGTTGATGGTGAGACACAAGTCAAGGTAGCTACTCAGTTCTTGACAAAGGATGCTAAGATGTGGTGGCGAAGGAGAGTGGACCAAATTGCCAATGGCAGTGCTGATGACATCACTTCGTGGAAAGACTTGAAGAAGGCCTTGCAGACCCACTTCAGTCCTCAAGACGACACATGGGAAGCAAGGACCAAACTCATGTACATAAAGCAAACAGGAAGCCTACAAGCATACCAGCAAGAGTATTCAAGTGCAGCTCTAGAACTTCATGACATGGCAGAAAAGGACAAGGTGTTCAACTTCATCATGGGATTGAAACCTTGGGCACGTAATGAGGTAAGGAGGCAGAAGATCAACACACTTGAAGAAGCTTTTGCTGTAGTTGATAGGATGGTGGATCACTTTGAGGAAACTTCTGATGACAAGAAGAAGAAGTCCGAAAAGCCAAAAGAGAAGAAGAAAGATGATACTCCAAAATCAGATGATGGTGCAAAGATGAAGAAACCTTTGAAGTGTTGGTTATGTGAAGGACCACACACGGTGAAGAATTGTCCCTCTAAACTAAAGGTGGCTACGGTTGCACAATCTGAAGATGAGGATAATGATGCTTATGTGGGGATGATGCAGATACTTGGTGCTTCTACTACTACAAAAGCAGTCTCTAAGGACGATCCAGAAAGAAACAAGTTAGAGTATGTTCGAATGAAGATTGGAGATACTAATGTGCTCACTATGGTAGATAGTGGGGCTTCTCACAACTTCATGGGAGAAGATACTACAAGAAGAATTGGGCTGAAATTTGTACCGGCAAAGGCGCAAATGAAGACAGTGAATTCTCCTCCTATGAACATCCTTGGTATAGCTGAGAAGGTGGACACTACACTTGGTGAATGGACCGGGAAGGTGAACTTCACTATAGTACGGATTGATGACTATGAGGCTGTATTGGGGATGGAGTTTATGAAGCAGTTTGATGCTATGATTGTACCACATTTGAAGAAGCTCTACATTTATGATGGAAGGGAAGATGTACCTATTGGTGTGCCTACCATTGGTGCAACAAGGCCTCATTGTAAAGTGGGAGCAATGCAAATGGAGGATAAGGAAAAGGAGAACAAGCGGTTGTCCACTGTTGAGGCAAAGCTTGTGGAACAGTCATTGGTCATTAGATCACTTTCAGATAGCATCTTGGATTTGACAAGAAGGCTAGAGATAGTGGAAGATGATGATGATGATGATGAGGTATATGTAAGGCCGGATGTCCAGAAGGAAGACCGGGTTGCTTATCTACAAAGGATGGAGATTGAAAATCCTGATAGATGGATTGAGTTGATTAGTGAGGGAGAGCCTTCAGGCTCTGCTCCCTCTACATCTTCTTAGATGAATAAGAAGATGGGCTCATTGTTAGCTGCTCATGGCAGTGAGCCCTCAAGCACATGGAGCAGGTATGATTGATGGTGGCACATTGCAGATGATGAAGAGGACTTCATGGACCTGAATGGGACACATCGAGAGTTGGTTTGATGAGATGATCTCTTCACTTTGGAGGGGACACACACATGGACAACATGTTGCAGATGAGATGGATGGAGTTTCCATGGACCCGAGCATGGATTATAGACATCATGGATGATGGTATGTTGTCAAGGACGACAACGATTTCAGGTGGAGGAGAATGTAAGGACCTCCGGTTGTGGTTGCGACGGGCGTCGGGCGGGCATCGTGCACGAAAGCGAGTCGGGCGCGCGAACGGGCGCGTGGGCGCGCGAGCGGACGAAGTGCGACGGAGCTGCGGTAGGACTTGCGACGAAACCTGCGACGTTAGTAAAACACACCAAAAATTGGCTAAGTGTCATTCACACTTGAGCGTACACGAAATGAGGGTGCACAAAGGTTTATACGCATTCACGTGGAGCATAAGGTATACCCAAAGCCAAAACCATAAAGATGTAACGTGAGGGCTTCATGATGTCATTTTAGATGTCGGCCCAAAAGTATATGCTAAAGTATGGTGCGTATATATATGAGGTGGCTGCACCTCATTTCATCATCAATCATTCGCACTTCTAAATCAGCGAAAGGGGTAAAAGGGCTGCACAGGGGTAAAAGGAGAATACACATGTCTTATGTGTAGTTCTTCCCTTGTGTGGAGATGGAATTTTGACCCGGGTTGAGAGGTGGAGATTGTGCAGGCGATTGTGTGCAAGATTTGGCAAGGTGAATTGGGAGGCTCGAGTGAGTGTTTCACTTTGTGCAAAGGTGCACATAATTTGTAAGAAGGCTGTTCTATGCCTTGATGTAAAATATTCTAAGTGTTGGCTTGAAGTTTGTCAAGCATCACTTGCATTTGTACAATTGAAGTAAAGCTATTATAATATATATTGCTGGGCAGCGTTTCTGGGAGTTGCCCCTCCCTTTGTACTTGTTTATTGTTGATGTTCTCGGTTTATTGTACATGGTTAATGATTGAGAATGATCATCTTTAAAGTATAAAGGATAACTCTTTACTTGGTTGCAAGAGAACGTAAGTTAAAATAAGTTTATGTTGGAGTAGGCGTAGTCCATAAACGTTAGTATTGTTAAAAAGAAAGCGTTCGGTGGTGCCGCACCTCGCTACAAGCGGTTGAAAGATCACCGCAGGTGTAGGGGCGTGACATCACACGTGGAATTTTAATATTAACTATTTTGTATCTCTAAATCCATATTTACCTTTTCGCATTTGCTTAATATAATTATAAAATTATCATGCAAAATATCAAAAAAGCAAATGTCATTATGTTCAAAATAACAAATAACATGCATGAACATCATTAATTTTAAAATTAAAAGGGGAAAACAATGATATTCAAAGTATATTAACCACATTTATTAATATAATTGTGCTAAAAGCGCACATTGTCGATATTTTTTATTTTTTATTTATTTATTTTTATTTATATATATATATATATAATTTTTATTTGTTATTTTATTTTTTTTACAGGCAAAAAAAAAAAAAACCACTGTTTTAATATAATTGTGCTAAAAGTGGCACACATTGTCGATTTTGACTACTTCTTCTTCTTCTTCCTTTTTTTTTTTAAAACAGCAGAAAAAAACCAACTGTTTTAATATTATGGATAAAACAGTACATTCTTATGATGGACAAATTGTCCTCATAAACCTTGAGATATACACAGCTTGATAAACTGCCTTGGAAAAAGCTTCTCCACTTACATCCATTAGTACTATTGTCTAAAAGTTACAACATAATGGTACTATTTGCTCTCATCCATTTTTGCAGTTTACACAAAGTCTAATAAGTCGATCAGATCCTTTACATTTCTAAAGATCGCATGCTTAATGTACTCTTTTCTTATATGATTTCTATACAAAATTAGCTACAAAATTTATACTTAAAACAAAAAGTGACAGAAATTTGATATGGAAATATCTGCTACAAGGATCTGCGTTTTTGATCCCGCTTCAGTGATCTATCCTGGCACTTTTATATTTTCAACTTTTGTCTCCTCTGCTCCCATTTTCATCATGATGTGCATGCCTTCTTCTTTGTCTTGTAGTCCCTTTTCGATAGTTCATCTGCTAATTACTTACATAGTTTTGGTTTACCACTTCATCTAAGTCAATTTATTTAATTTGCTGATACTTATTGTTTTTTTGCCTTATAACATGTGATGACTATTTATTTTTTTATGTTCTCCATTGGTAAGTATAACATGTGATGATTATTTATTTTGTCATTTGCATGACAAGGTTTCGTAAGTTTAGGTTTATTTTCTCATAACCTTAGACTGAAAGGGAGAGAATGGTGTTGATCAATAATTTATCATCTAGGCTTACTAATGTAATTATGCTAGTATGTACATTTTTACCAATATAAATGTACTAGTACATACACTTTTACGAGTGTAATTGTACTAGTACATACACTCTCAGAAAGTGAATAGTCTTGATTTACCTACTAGTTTTGGTCTATCACTTTATCCACATCAAATGATTTGCTTTATCGATATTTATAGTCTTAATTTACCTACATATTTTGGTTTATCACTTAATCCGCATCAAATGTTTTGCTTTATTGATATTTATTGGTTACTGCCTTCAGTACTATAATGTTAAAACACACACAAAATTGATAAGCACAATTAGATAATCATGTGATTTATTCTATTAACAATATGTACATATTAATGCATGTGATCTGACCCTTGGTTTTCATCTTTCAAGAGGTCACTTGGACTTCGAATAATTGTTTGAATTCCTCCATAGCAACCCTTATAGATTTGGTGTCCAACATTCCCCCCTTAATTTGAAGGGGTGTATATGAGTCCAAGAAGAGAATTGAAATATAAGAATGCAAAAATGCATGGCACTCAATGGTTGAATGTTCTCTCTGAAATGGTGGTTTAAGGAAGACCACAAACCAAATAACGTAGAAGAACTTGAGGTATCTACTAGTGGTGGTTTAAAGTTAACCACTAACTCTAGAACTAAAGCTCAAAGAATTTCCTAGAACAATTATGAATCTGGCTAGAAGTTGAAGTCTTCTGCTGGTGGAAGTGCTCCTCGATGTTGGTTTAAAGTTTACCATAATTGATGTAGCAGATTTCAAAGTCTTCTACCAATGGTGGTTTAAGGTAGGCCACCAACCAAAAACATGTTAATCGAGCATGACTATGTCTCCAGCTACAACTTTGAATCCAGCTATGGTTGACTTTGCCTCTAGGATCTGGAAATTGGCTCTTTGGTTTAAGCTATGGCTCAAGCTCAATTGATATTTCTTTGAATCTGGTAATTGACCATCAATTCCCCCTTTGTTAGATACAAGATGAGAATATGAAGAAATCACCACTACAAGACATGTTAATACTCAAGAATGAACTCTGAGGTATGACTAATATATCTTCTTGGTTTTTGAAGGCCATTGCCAAGAAGCAACCCATCCAAGGTGAAGTTTTATTCTTGCAAGAGTCTATTGTCTAGAGCATTTGTATGAATGATGAGTATGTTTTCCACAATGTTTACAAGGTTGAAGATAAAACAATTGATCTTTCACATGGCCAACTCAATCACAATGTTGGCATCTGCAAATACCCTGTGGTTGTGGAAGAGGAGCAGGATGTGGAACAGGTGAAGATGAACCATCTTGAATAAATCTAACACTATGAAATTGGATTGGCTTAGAATAGTTTGGAATGTTAAAGGACACATCCTTGTCATATCCAAGACTAGTTTTGTTCTAGTTGTTGGTAAATTCTTCCCAAGGTATGGTGATGGGATTGGGAAGTGCAACATGAACTTTTATATGTTCATTTCAAACTACTCCTAAAGTGGACTCCCTGATCTGATTACGTGTTGGATGTTGATAAGAGTTTGTCTCAAACTCAAATAGAATATTGTTTAGAGCAAAAACCAATTCATAATGATAACTCTTATGTGGTAGCTCATCCTGTTGCAGTTGTGACTCAAGCTGCAAAAACTCAATCTTGTCTTGTCCATTTTGTAAACAGTTTCGAATATCAAAGAGAGTGTCCTTGTTGATTTTTACCATCCCATCAGTAGTGGAATATATCAAGGTATCCAGTAACTCTAATGCATCACCAATTAGAGCCATTTTTTAAGCTCAACAAATGATAAAATAATTAGGAAAAGGTAGACACCAAATTGGGTTCTTAGGAAATTAAATAAAGACACAATTCAAGGCATTATAGACCACCAAAGAAATTGTTGGCTTGTTGAGCAAAAAACAACCTTCTAGCTGTAATGAATGCAAATAGGCCAAATTCTCTTTCACGAATGGTATTGGTACCTCTTTCCAATGGAATATCCCAACCACAAGGGAAATAGATATGTTAGTTGAAAGACTTATGCTACATAGCACTAGCACCAGACATTAGAAATTAACTTGAGCGAGTCTATATCGAAACTTTGTCCCTGCCAATCATAATCTATGTAATTTAGTAAAAGTTCACCAACTCATAGCTCTTCAACTACTTTTGCGAGTTTGTATGCTCTAAGAGGCCAACTTTTACATCATCAAATTTTCCACAACAAGGAGCTTTGAGCTACTTGTAAAGAATCAAGGTTTAATTTAAGGGGAGAAATGCTTAGGGGATTAAATTATGTCTAGAGATTAATCTTCCCTTCAAGTTTAATGCGTGAATATGGTTGCATAGAGCAAAAATATAATAAATAAATACATCAAATCTCCTTGCACAAGTGAGTTGGATGCACTCTTAAAATTCGATGATGGGAATGTTGGAAACCTTGGTCATAGATCACTAAACGCAGCAGGAAATGGAAGTTGGGCATATATATATTGCCTATTAACCAATCTGACCAAATATTCTGAAAAGCAACAAAAACTTGGTTGAAACTCTAGTAATCAATCTCATTGATGAAGTTAATGGCATCCAAAAAACCTCTAACAAGATCATATGCCATAAATTGAAAGCCAAGAAAATCAAAGATCATAGAACAAATATCATAACAGAGAACTTTGCAACTACAAACACCTTGCATAGTTTGCAGGGCTCTCCGTGCACCACCCTTGCTCTTCATAAACACTACAAATTTACATGGTTACGACATGTCAGGCCAAGTATTTGGTAACTACACGAAATTGAATTTCTATTAAGAAGAGTCATTCATACATACATAGGAGAGGGAGACCCTTCGGATTCATATTCCAAGGTCTCTTCATCTTCTTATTTTGTATTTACATATTTACAATATCTCCCCAACCTCGAAGGAATAGGTGTCAGCATTCCCCCCCTCAATATGAAGGGGTGTTTGTAAGTCCAAACAACATTCTAAATATTTCAAACTTTTCTCTTCCAAGTGCTTTGGTGAATATGTCTGTAATCTTCTCATTTGTGGAACAATGGCGTAGGTGAATATCTTGGCCTCAATAATCGAATCAAATGATAATTTGTATTGATGTGCTTGGTTTGATCATGGAATTTTGGGTTCTTAGCCAATTTTATTGTAGACGTTTTGACAATCAAAAGAGGAATAGAATGCGCTTGTTTCTCCTACGAATATTCAAGAATTTTCCTAAGCCACACAATCTCCTTGGTTGCTTCTGCAACTGCCACATATTTTACTTCTGATGCGGAATCTATTGGAATTGATTGTTTACGTAACCTCTAAGAGACAACTCCTAATCCAAAGACTCACAATATAACCTGAAGTAGATACTCCATTTTATTTATCTCCGTCAAACTCTAAATCGAAGTATCCAATCAAGTTGAAGTCATCCACCAGTGTATATTTGAGTCCAAAGTCTTGAGTGCCTTTTAAGTACCTTAGAGCTTTTTTTGTAGTAGACCAATGACCCTCACAAGGTTTTTGCATAAACCTGGAAAGGATTCCAATAGAAAATGAAATGTTTGGTCTGGTAGTAGTGAGGTAGTTAAGACTTCCTATGAGTTGTTTGTACTTAGTTGCATCCTCAAATTCATTTCCTTCTTTGGATGTGAGCTTTAAATTTTGTTCCATTGGAGTGGACAAAGGATTGCATTCATCCATGCCAAATTTGTTCAACAAATCTCCAATGTACTTCTTTTGAGAGAGGAATATAAATTTATGATGTTGGGTTACTTCAATACCCAAATAGTAGTGAACATGTCCCAAATTTGTCATCTATATCCTTTCATCAATTTTTTCTTTATGGATGCAATATAGTTTTCATTGTTCCTTGTCATAGATCATCTACATACACCACAAGATAGACAACAATTTTGCCAACTTTCTTGACAAATAAAGTTGCATCATCAAGATCATAGTGTTTGAAATTTAGTTTCAAAATATGCTCAGTCAATTTCTCATACCAGGCTCACGGTGCTTGTTTGAGGCCATACAAGGATTTCATATGCTCGCATACTTAATGATCTTGTCTCTTCACAACAAATCCTTTTGGTTGAGACATAAAAACATTGTCTTTTAGATATCCATTCAAGAAATCAAATTTTGCATCCATTTGATGGACTTTCCATCCATTATGAGTTATCAAGGCAAAGAGAGTTCGAATGGTAGCCTATTTTGTCGTAGGGGCAAATGTGTCATCATAATCGACCCCTTCTTTCTGTGTAAATCCTTTTGCCACGAGCCTTGCTTTGTGCTTGTCAAGTGAGCCATCTGATTTATACTTGTTCTTGAAGACCTACTTGCAACCAATCAGTTTGGTTCCAAATGGAGGGTCCACCAACTTCCAGGTTCCATTTTTTATAAGAGCATCATACTCTTTTTGCATTGCTTCTTTCCATTCATCATGAGAAGCAACTTCTTTAAAGAAAGTTGGTTCAAAATCAATAGACAAATTTAATTCATAGTCATAGGAAACATCCACATCAACAACTGAATCATAATCATCTACATTGCCTCCATTTTGTCTTGTATAACTTCTCATTCATGTCTTTCCAACCTCGTTAGGATGAACACTTTCAAGTGTCTTAGTGAACCATTTTGCAAGACCTTTATGAGATGGCCCAGATTGTTGTATTGACTAAGATGGGGTTGAATCAAGATTTAGCCTTCCAATTCTCTCAATCACATCACTCAAAGTGTCTTCTTGATCACAAGTGGATGGAGCTTCATGAGGGGGAGAGAGTGTTTCAGAAGGAGATTCCACATATTGATTCAGGATAGGGACCCCCCCTTCAAGACGTGGAATTTCATTTTCAAATTCTTGAAACTATTTTTCATTCTTGAACCTATCCAAGTGATCAAGCTACCGCTCAACAACATTGTCAATCTTGGAAGATTAAAAAAAATCACATCTCTAGACAATATAAATTCTCATTTACTTCACCATAGAGATGATACGTTTTGGAGGCATCCGAGTACCCTAAGAAGATACACTTTCGACTTCTTGCACCAAGTTTGTTTCTCTGTTCCTTAGGAATCAAGGCATAGTAGGTGGAATAAAAAATCCCTAGATGCCTCACTAAAGGAATATGGCCTAATCTTGAGATGCCTCACCAAAGGAATATGGCCATACCACATTTCATAAGGAGTCTTGTTTCTGAGGGCATGAGATGGACGTTTGTTTTTAATATACACTGCACATAGAATTGCATCAACCCAGAACATCATCTTAACATTTTTTGAAAACATAATTGAACAAACCATTTTTAAGATTGTTTTGTTCATCCTTTCAACTACACCACTTTGTTGAGGATTATAAGGCACAATTGTTTGATGTTGAATCCCATGTTGGCAAAGATAGTTTTCAAATTCATTTGAAGTGTATTATTTTCCATTATCAGTATGAATAAAGCCAGTATGAGATTATATATTGTTTTCAATCTATGCATCAAAGTTTTTGAAAGTTTCAAAAGCTTCAGATTTATTCTTCATCAAACATACCCAACACATTCTATTGTAGTCATCAATAAATGTCACCATGTATTTATTTCCATTTGCACAAGGAACAGGCATAGGGCCACATAAGTCAAAATGAATCAGTTCAATCTTTCTTTTTCTTTGGAAAGAGAATCATGAAATGGATTTTTGTCATATTTTCTAAGATACAAGCATCACATTGCTTTAGTTCCTAGGAATGGTTGGCAAACTAGTAACACCATTTCTCTTTATTAAACAACGACTGTCATAGTTCAAATGTCCAAATCTAACATGCCATAAGAGACTGGATGACAATGTACCTTCATCATACTGAGAATTGTATGCATAGTTACGTGCATGAGCATATTTTCCTTGCAGCTTCAATAATCTTTCTTCTTTTATTCTCGTTGTGACAAGTGAGTTGTTTGATTCTTTTTTGTCCTCAACTTTTCCATCAAATATGTGAATGGAGTGTCCTTGTTGGCAGATATGAACCAAGGACAACAAGTTTCTTTGCAACTCTGGGAGGTAGAACATCATGCAGAAGAATCTAAAGGAGTCCAGGCAGTTTGAGCTTGATGGTGCCAAGTTTGAATGGATTTAGTTTTGACTTGTCTGCAAAGTAGACTAATCCATCTACATTGTCACAAAAATATTCAAAGAATTCCTTTTGAAAGGTCATGTGGCAGGTTGCTCCTGTATCAAGCAACCATGCATCTTTCCATGAAGCAAGTGAAGTATTAAACAAGTGTTCAGTTACTCCAATATTGCAATGCACCACATTATAATGATCAAATTCAGGTGCTTTACCTTTTCCTGGATTTGGTGATTTACCTTTTTTTATTGCTTGATTTTGTCCCAAAAGAGCTTGCATGGGGATGCATCATGTCCATTTATGTTACAACATATACAATGAATATTAGTTCTTCCTCACTGGTAATGTTTCCCCCCCTACCTCTGTTATTCTTGTTTCCACGTCCTCTTCTGCCACCTCTTCATATAGAAGAATAGTGTGCCTGATTCTTCTCTTTTTGTGCAAGGCACACAATTTCTTTAGAAAACTGAGCTATGGTCTTCTTCTTCCCAAAATCTTTCTCTCTTTTTGCAAACTTCTCCACAAAAGAGTTAAAAGTAATCTCTTTAAGTTTTCCAATAGATTGTAATGATTCAAGATAGTGAGAATATGTGGGATATAGCGCCTTGATGAAATATGTGAGAGGAGCATCCATTTTAACATCGGTGGCTTCTACATCATGCATAATAGCTATGATTTCATAGTCTAAGGCAAGGAGATCATCATCTTTCAATTTAAGATTGAATAGTTTGATCATTAGTTGGACTACTTCAAGCTCTGAGTGTGACTCATATAAATCTTTCAACTTCTTTAAAGCATTAAAGGCATTGGTAAATGGTGCAATGTGATGACTCACGTCTTCATTTACTAATGCAATAATTAAGGCATAAGCCTTGTTGTTCTTGTTTTCCCATATGGCGAGCTCTTTGTCTGATGTGGCCTTTTTAGGTGGATTCATATCTTCTCCTTCACATACTTCTTTTTGTAGTTCATTGAAAATGAGGGTATATTTCATCTTTCTAGACCATTCATGGTAGTTCTCTTTGCTAGAGAGAACTACTCCAACTATGGAGATGAGTGAATTCATTATTAAATGAAATTTTGAGTTGAGCCCCAAATAGTCAAAATACTTACAACAAAAATCTAATATGTCTTTATAAACAATAACGATCCATCATACAACTTGTCTACAATTCTCATCAAAATAACTCAAAAACTAATATTGGCTCTCGACCAACACCAACTGCTTATTATATAAATAATGGTAACTCTATAAACAATGGAGCTCTGTAAACAATAACAACTCTATAAACAACAACTCTATTATATGAACATTGGCAGCTCTGTTATATAAATATGTTGGAGAGCAGTCAACATAGACTCTAATACAATGCAGTCAACTAAATGTACAAATTCATATGAACCAGTGCAAGGAGACCAAACCACATGGCGTTCAATGCACATATCAATGGTTTAATATATGAATGGAACGACTCTCAAATGTTCGTTGGAGATTATTTAACATAGATATAATACATTTAAACAATTCAACGTTGCATTTAAGTTGTCATACGAAGAGTGAATCCAAGCTACGAGTTGGTGTAGCGCGAGGGAAGACTGGTGAAGAATTCTATAGGGATCTCATGAGAAATGACTTACAGCTCAAACGCACATATCATATTGTAGAAATCAGTCTTTCGAATTAATCACATCGTTCGGATTAGGTCAATCTTGACGATGTGATTAATCTGAAAGACTGATTTCTACATTATGGATCACAAAAACCTTAGATCTAACATATCATATTGTTCTAATTTCTCTTCTTCATATGCCAAAATTCCCTCTCAACGATCGTGGTGAATGGCATTGTACCAAAATGTTCAAATTTCTTTGTGCCGATGATATGAAATTTTGATGAACCAATGAACACTACCCTGCTTCTCCATCATGAGCTCATTGGAATGCATTACGACTTGAATGGATTTTTGACAGAGGAAACAAATGGATTTTAGCTCATAGGTTAAGCATATAGAGAACGCTCAAGTTCTAGCTGGAGCATGGAGAGAATAGGATAGAACTAACAAGAGTTACAGTGGTAAAAGAATGCCAAATTTGGACGTGTGGACCCATGCTCTGGTACCATGTCAGGCCAGGTATTTGGTACCTCCATGAAATTGAATTTATATTAAGAAGAGTCATTAATATATACATAGGAAAGGGAGACCCTTGGGATTCATATTCCAAGGTCTCTTCATCTTCTTATTCTATATTTACATATTTACAATAATTTCCCAATCATGGAGGATTAGGTGTCAACACATAAAAAATAACAGCTCTTCTTCAAAATAAGTTTTGGATAATAAGTTGGATGTTGGAAAAGGCACCAAAAGAACATAAAGAAATAAATTTGATGCAACCAAGAGTGTTTATAGGTGACATATTACATGTGAGTTGTAAACCCTGAAAAAGGAAAGTATGGGTTTTTCCCTTTCAACAAGCATACATTCTATGTGGAGGTTGCATCTTGATTCAACGTGGAGGTCCAAAAACAGACTAACAAAGGATGAACAAGTAGAACCAATGGCATAGAGGTGGTAAGTAAGACTAGCACACACCCAAAGGTGCAGACAAACTCTTGTTAGAATAGATAGGTGTGTTAGGGAGCCAAGGAAGAGAACATGTTGAAGCCAAAAGAGGAATTCTAATGAGTAGACATGGAAGAATTGATGTACAAAGGACCAGGGATGTTTTAAGTCATGAGAGGAGTTACACTGACATAGGTGTCTGAATTTAGCTTTGACAACCTTCTAATGGCAACGGTATTTTGAGCCAAACTAACTCTGATACCATGTAAAAATGCACACAAAATTGATAGACAAAATTAGACAATCTTGTGATTCATTCAATTAACAAGATGTACATATTAATAAAAGTGATTTTGACCCTTGGTTTCATCTTTCAAGAGGTCATTTGGACTTCCAATAACTATTGGAATTCCTCCTCACTAGCCCTTATGGATTAGGTGTCCAACATATAACATGTGATGATTATTTATTTTTAATGTTCTCTATTAATTAGTATAACATGTGATGATTATTTATTTTATATGGGAAGTTTTGTTAAGTGCGGGTGTTTTGGTCTTAGAATTTTAAACTTGGATAACCATATAAATTAAATGGATGGGCATTAAAACACCCACCTCATGATAAGTTTCATATTGTCAAATTTTTAAAAATGATAATAATTAACTAAATTTTAATTTTAATTTAATTTATTGTTATTAATATTATTGCGTTGAGAGACACTCTCTAGCCCAACATGGTGGAGATCTTGTAATGTCTTGTTTAACATTTTGACACATCAAAATCAAAAGAAAAACAACAATAAAAAATAAAAACAAAATAAAATAAAATTAATAATTATAATTATAAATAAAACATTTTGATCGAGTGAATTTACATAAAACTAAAACTAAAAATAAAATAAAAAACATAAAGTTAATATTTATAATTATAATTAATAATTAAACCACCTTAGATCCATATTAACTCAAGATCTACCAAGCGCCAAGAGGCATCAAATCTCCTTTCACTCTAAAAGATGTTTGCACCTCAAGAGATTTTATCTCTCTTGACACTTGGTAGATCTGAAGTTAAGATGGATCTAAGTTGGTTATTAAATACACCAAGAGGTGTTCTCCAGCCCAGTATGGTAGTGATGTTATACTGTCAACATAAACATTTTGACATGGTCAAAAATAAAATATAAAAAAATAAATAAACAAGAGGCGCAAAATAAATAAATAAATAAATAAATATATATATATATATATATATATATATATCTATATATATATAGATATGATACTCTTGCATTAAAAGGAATTGAGGTCATAATGGATGGAGCTCTGAAAATCCTTGCGACAACTAGGGAGTAAATATATGCTTAGATCGCGTGGATCTTTTTGCAGATCTCTACTGCAGTCTAAAGAATGGTGAATCTTAGTGATCCAGTAAAGAAGACGATATATTTTGCAGAAATGGTTGTTTGTCCAACACACTCTTCTTTGGTTTCGTATATTTCCATGCTGAAATTTGGATATGTTCTTCTCGTAGTTCAAGAAGTTCCTTCCCTCAATGTTCCTTTGGAGGAGGAAGCTTTCAACTCTAAAAAGCACTTTTGAGAGCAAGGTTTGGTCTAGAAGTTTAATGGGTTTTGGCTGCGGTTGACTAATCTGCTCAAATGGATCTCTAAGACATGGAAACCTCTCTTGACTGATGTTCTAAATATTTATCCTATGGCACAGGTTTTTGTTGTTGTTGTTTTTTATAATATTGAAGGCAAGAAGAACATTTGAAAATATGGGTCGTGGTTCTACGGTAGTGTCGATTTCTTCATGCATCCCTAGTCTCCCACCTTTGATCTGGTTATGACATTAATCTCCACGGCTCCAGTTTAGGCAAGGCTTCTGAATCTTCCCCTGCATCTCTGGAACCTC
This sequence comes from Pinus tabuliformis, assembly GCA_031772625.1. NCBI lineage: Eukaryota > Viridiplantae > Streptophyta > Pinopsida > Pinales > Pinaceae > Pinus > Pinus tabuliformis. Next base: position 126,623,839 of record CM062820.1, on the reverse strand, counting down.
CCATCATTATACTCTATTGGGAATGCCTTATGAATTTTTTTTGTCACAACCAATAAATTGATTTTTTTTTATAGGACTACTTATGCTTGAATATATGTGGAGATGGAATTCAATAAGGTTTTTTCTACTGAGATTAATCCTACGGCTCAAGACTATGTCTTGATTCAAAAACTCGATTATGAAAATGTTTCATTATGGTGTAGAGCATGTTATGAACAAGGCATGTAATAAAAAACTACCCTCAGTGTTTGCAAAACAATAAAGCTTAAAAAACAACAACAACACCGAAGGCCTAAATGGTGGGAAGAAGCTCAGGGTGATCACTACACGGTATACAAAGAAGAAGAGTCTCAACGTAAGAAAGAGTCAGAGGATAAATAGGAAGCACATATTGTCAAAGAAAATGCATCAGAGGCAACAAAAAACAGTCAAGAAAAAGTACATGCTAATGAAGATCCTCTAGACTGGAAGAGAAGCAAACTCCCATGGAAAGCGAATCCCTTCTTGAATTTACAAGGAATTGTAACAGCCTTAGGTTAAAATTTCATGTAATAAAAGTTAATAAAGGAAAAATAAGACCACAGTCAAGGGACACTTATTCCAAGTTGAATGTTGGGGAAAATATCCTAGTGGCATCACTTGATGTGTTTATGGCTAAGGGAAATTGACAAAGGCTTTGAAAAGACAAAAATGCATTATTGGTATTTTATTTATGAAACATAAAGGAAATTAGGAGAAAAGGGAGGTGAAAGGTCACATGTTGCATGTGGGGAGGAAATTGAAGGAAAATATTGGAAAATGAAGAAATTAGAGGCATCAATAATAAAAAGACATCAGAGCATCAATTAGTAACCTTTTTTTGGAATAAATTTTGAGGCATCCAAGCTCGGTTTGGTTTTGTGATCTCGCTACCAGTTTAGGTGAGATCATGGTATGGTGAGGGTGGAGATGGTTTAACCTGTGGATTCCCTTAGTTTTTATGGATTGGTTTATCCCATGAGATCCCACATTCATGCTTGGAATATGGCATGGGGGTGATTGGCTGAAAGAAAGATTTGGTTTAACTAATCTATGGTTGGATGGTACGTGGAAGTCCCAGACCTGGTTGGATTTTTCCTATGTTTAATAAGAGCTAAGTTTCTCTTGCTTTTGATGAGAAAATTTACTTGTTATTATGTGGCTTTAATGGTTGTTCTCTCATTGTTATTTATCTGGTTATAAGCATGGTTATTTGACATTTCTTAGTCATGTCTCTTTCCATGTTTTTACTTGTAACTGAATGAATAATGAATGCAAGACCTAATTGATGTTATGACAACTAATGTGAGAAGGCAGTGAGCCTTCTTGTTAAACCTCAAATAAGTTTTCAACTCCTTATATTCAAACTTGCATTCATGAGATGTAGGTTGCATGTTTACCAAGTGTTTGACGAAATGTCAGTCTCGGTTTGGGAAGGTCACGTCAAGTATTGGTTCCAGTTTTGGTTTACAAGCATTGCCTTCATGTCTTTTATGAGTTCCATAAGTTCCATGGATTTCTGGGCAGTGACTGGGTCCTAACCCTGGAAAATAGCTTTAAATCTCGCAGTCGTTGGCATAACATAGGTAGAAAAAGGCTACAGTTGCACTCAAGCAGGCTCGTGGGAGTGACTGAAGGCTCTCATTCGCTTGGAGGGCTTGGCAAGGGAGGACACCTGGAGGGGTTCGATTGCTCTTGGAGGTTCTGTAGCACCCAGGGGAAGTCAGTAAGGTCTCAAGTTGTCGCCTCCATTTCCTTAAGATCATATAGGAGGTTAAGTCTTATCATAGTGACACTCAGCTCATGTTTAACCCGGGTAAACCGAAAAAGGTCGGTAAATGTGGGAGGAGGCATTATATGGTGGTATCATAACAGGTTGCACTCTCTTTGGATAAAGTTTGATGTTGTCAAGGTTATGGTTGTCATGCATGAGGTCATGGTATACAGTTGGTATGGTCGTGCATGATGTTGTTATGCTGATGTGTTGATATGGTTATATGGATATGCTTATGATTATACATGTGCAAGCTAATGTGGACTAATCTTGTAGATGAGATAAGCCTCTCCTGAACATCACTAAGGTATGGATTTGATTTTGGTATTTATTTGGTTTCTTTGACATGGTACACTTGTAGGAAGAATAGAATCAAAGATCACGAGAAAAATGGTAGACTACAGTTCATGTGACTCTCCCTGCAGATCAGTTGGGCAACAAGGAGAAGAGTATTCTCCTAGTATAGTAGATACATTGAGGAGCTTGAGGGAATAGATCAGAATTTGCAAAGTAGACAATGACAGGCTGGTTGAGGCTTAGGAAAGACTTACAAGGGATCAAGAGAAGCAGGTAGAGGTTAATGCAGCAATCCTTTAGAGTTTGTCAGAGTTGGAGAAACATGGACAATTGAGAATCAATCAAGAACAAGGAAAGAAAACTAATGGAGCCTATGGTAGCAAGTCTCAGTCCGAATATAGGTTGGATAGAGGGGATACAGTTAGAGGTGGTAGATCACTGGATACACCTAAAAGGAGGACTGGTATGTATGGGCATCATTCTAGTTCCTTGTCAAGGAGACATCATCACAGTCATTATCGTCATCATCCTTATAGGAGGTGTGACTACTTACTTAATGAGTTCAAGAAAGTCAAGTTGCCTACATTTGATGAAGAGATGAAGAAGTCAAAAGATGCAGATAAATGGTTTTTTAGCATGAAGAAATTCTTCAGATTGCACAGTTATTCAGAGAACATGAAATCCAAGATAGCCACCTTCAGTCTCAAAGGGAAAGCAAATATTTTGGTGGGAAGATGTGAATAATGTCAATGCAATTCAGGAAGAAGAGTTTATTTGGGATGAGTTTGTGAGTCTCTTCAAGAAGAAGTACTTATCTGAGAGGTACTATGATGACAGAGCTAAGAAGTGTTATGAGATACATATGGGTTCTGTGACAGATGACGAGTATACTAGCAGGTTCCTGGAGATGTTGAGGTATGTCCCATATCTCAAGAAGGAGAAGTATAAGATTCAGAGGTTCATTAGTGGGTTGCCAACAACATATAGAGATTGGATTGAGTTTGATGAGCCTAGATCGCTAGAGGAAGCCATCCTGAAGTTGAAGCACTGATATGAGTAGTGAAAGCGCAAAGCTGAGCCTAAACGTGACTTGAAGGGAAATGAGAAATTTAAAGAGAAGTGGCCACAAAAGCGGGGAAGACCTCAAGATGCAGGTGAGAAAGAAAATGTGGTTACTTACAATAAGTTCAATATAGTGGAGAAGGGGCATGGGTCGCAGCCTGGAGAGCAGCAGACTAGAGGTGATGGTAGAGGACCATTGCAATGTTGGATATGTGGCAAAGATCATTGTAAGAAGGATTGTCCATTGTACCAGGGAGGTAGGCCTCAGATATATAGTTCTTAGGAGGCACAAACAATTGGGGATGTTGGTCATAGTATTCCTCGGATTTATGCAGTTGTGGACAACAGGCAGGAAGATCACCAAGCATCTATTATTGAGATGGATGGTAAGATTTGTGATCAAGTTATTTCTATTTTGATTGATCCTGGATCTAATTATAGTTATGTTAATCCTAACCTGGTGGATAAGTGTGGCTTGAGAAAATAAGTGCATGCAAAGTCTTGGTTGGTGCAGTTGGCTACAGGTACTAAGAAGAGAGTTCATCATTAGGTAAGAGCTTATGCATTCAAGTTAAATGGTATGCCTGCCGCAACACATTTGAATGTACTATCATTGGGATCATATAGTATGTTTTTGGGCATGGATTGGTTGTATCTTCACAGGACCAAATTAAATTGTTACGACAAATCTATTGAGTGCTTGGATGATAATTAGGAAAGGAGAATCTTGCAGGGAAAGAAGAGGCCTACATTAGTGAGGATGGTCACTGTTATATAGGCTAAGCGCAGTTGCAAAAAAGGATGTGTGATGTTTGTTGTTGATATTTTCAGTAACAAGGGTAAGGGTGTTGAGGATGCATAAATCTTCAAGATTCACCCTATACTACAACAATTTCAGGACATGTTTCTAGCATAGATTCCAGAGTTGCCTCCTCACAGGGAAGTGGAATTTTCTATTGAGTTGGTACCAGAGGCGGCACCAACATCAAAGGTACCTTACAGGATGAGCACTCAAGAGTTAGTAGAGTTGAAGTTGCAGATGAAGGAAATGATTGATAAGGGATACATTAGGCCAAGTGTATCACCTTTGGGTGCACCAGTATTGTTCACGAAGAAGAAGGTGTTGAGAAATCTAAAGAGTGGCAGTTACATGATTTCTCTTATTATGACATTAACTTGTGATGTTTTCATTATTGTTATTAGATCCTTTTAATTATCTTTTTTTATCATAAAGACTAACGTAAAGCAACAAATATAAGAGAAAACAATATGTAGGCACGCAGCTAGGGCGAAACCCCACTCTAGGGGAAAACCAGGTCAAAATTCCTCCTTCAATAGATTCAAGATGAGATGACCAAGACCCTTACTAGACTAGATACTTCCTCCATCAAGTCATCCTTGTTTGATCTTCCTTTTACTTATCACTATGTTAGCACCAAACTATGGTTGCACTGAGACATCACCATTGTAATACCACCGAGACCCTATTATTGTAAGAGCACCGAACTGATGTCATTGTGATACTGAAGTCATTGTGATGGCTCCGAACTGAGGCCAATGCAGTGGCACCAAACTAAAATGGCACCCAAACTGTGAGACTATAGTAGCACTGAGTCATTACGACATGTGCTAAACTGTGGTTATTGTGGAAGCAACTAACTATGGTAACACCTAACCTGTAGTAGCACCGAACTGTGGGAGGCATAGTATCAAAATGTGGCTACTATGGAAACAACCAATTGTGGTAACACCAAACTGTGGGAGGCATAGTACTGAACTATGGTTATAGTGGAAACACTAAAATCATCAGATCTCTTCCTTGTAATGCCACCGAAGTGTCATCTTTGAGATCATCGTAATCTTCTTTGAAATTCGAGCTTCTATTGTGTCACTGAAATATTTCCTCTGAATTGTTGTCTGAACTTATGATCTAAGTGAAGGCCTTTAGGCTTGTATATATAGTTGTCTCTATGTGTAATAAGCCGACATGAATGCTTGAGAGGTTGTGTCTCCATTTTATGGTTAGGCCGACTTGAATTCATTGAGGAAAGCCGACCTGATGGTGATTCTTTTGAGGTCATCTTGAAGGAGAATTGATGGAGGAGTCTTTGACCAAACAACATATTGACTTTGACCCAAATAAATAATCCTAAATTCTACAATGGAGATTTGATCTATAACAATTGACCCGAGCATGAAACCCATGCTTTAACTAGTCAATTCAATAATAAAAAAAACTGTTTTTTCTTTCTTTTGACAAATATATTACATCTTGAATTCAAGTACAATTATGAAGTTCGAAACTAGTTACATTCTTCAACACTCCCTCTTAACTAGGGAGTATTCATATTTACTTATAATAAAATAGGTACATGGAAGATCTCAAAACACATCATCTACGAAGAAGTTTAGGCACTGCAATGCTATGGACTAGATTCTTGACCAGGGAAATCTATCCATTGGTCTCTCAACAATTTAGGCATCGCAATGCCATAGAATAGATTCCTGACTAGGAAATCTATATGGGTGGGACTAAGATGGACTCAAGCTTTCAGCCTCTCTAGGTACCACCAGGCTTACTTCCTAACCATCAACCTAGAGATCTAGGTGCATGTTAAAGATTAATGACCAACACCACCTTTCCAAATTTGCGACCTAGACATCAACTCAAAGTGTCGACCAGCTGTCCTCCCAAAAAATGCTTCACTCACAAAGCTTCAACACTCCTTGATCAAGCAGATCATGGACAACAAATATTTCCTGAACAAACTGATCGGTAACCAGCATGATATCAAAACCTTCGACAGATTTACTTCTACAAACACAACCCCGATTAATAATATATTTTCACATTTACATAATCAAATACAAAACTTTCGGGGTCTGTCAGACAATATATATTGCTTCTCAACACATTAGGACTTTTAACCGAATATTTGATAGAAGATTCGTCAATCATATACTTTCCTTTCTTACTTCATATGAAGCAATATATTCTTCAAAATGCATTCTCCAAACAAAACTATGTTATGCCCTCCCTCTCAACCAGGGAGCTTTCCTCTATCCATGTTCCCTCTTAATCTCAGGGAGATCTCTTCTATTCAGGCTCCCTCTTAACCTGGGGAGATAAGCTTCTTCTTTTTGACATCAAAGAATCTTTCGTGGCTTCCATTCATCTCATCAGAGTTATCGTTACCATCACCATTTACATCATGCTTATCACATCAACTTTTTACTTTACAAACATCTTCACCATTTTGAAGATGATGTACCTGCACAACTTAGATAGAAAGTACAACAAAAACTATAGAAGCATGAATTTATAATAATAGAAGCATTAGACTTTACAAACATAATCAATAAGAGATTATATTTCAATACTTAAACTTCCTTCCCAGGTTTAGTTACGAATCTTAAATCACATCCACAACTCAAAATATTAAACTCATCTAGGGTTTCAATATTCTTTCAACGATATGACAAGTTCTTTCATATAGAAAACCCTAGAAACAATCCAAATTAATACATCTAACAACTTTTAAGTTTCATATGTTAGACTTCCTACAAGGATTTCATATAAACCCTATATTTTATACATGAGCTGTAATAATCAAAACCAATCACAACTTAGTCAACATCATGACTAGCATCCACTGGGGTTTGATGTAAACCCTAGATTTCCATCTAAAAATTCTCAGCAGTCACTATACAGATTCATAGATTCCAGACAGTTATACATACTAGAGAATTTGACTACTACTATGGTTTAGTTGCTAAACCCTAGATTTTCCAAACAACGTTGTCCTAGACGACCAAACTTTGATTAGGGCTTACCTTAGGACACATGACCATGAATAATTAGATCAACAATCATATCTAGGAATTCATTATCATGCATAAGCACATCATATGTCTGACAACATTAATATATTAGACATATACCAACCTAGACCAAACTAGGGTTTCTACCAAATGGACACATGTATATCTAGGGCTTCATTCCTAGGATATTACTTTAAATACATAATAAAGGTTTTTCTTATGGGCCCAACCAAACCCTAAAGATCTAGGGTTTCAATTCATAACATGGTAAACCCTACTATACCAAAACTTCAAAGGTTTGAGATTTCATACAACACCATTTCAACCCTAACAAGTCTAGGTTTTTCATGATCATACAAAAACCCCAAACATGACATCATCAACAAAAAAACTCAAATAGCATTTTCTTAAGTAGTTTTATGGTTTCCGATCTACGTGGATAATGGTGGCCACCCACCTATTCCACTTGGACCCCCGCCATTGTTTCTTTCAGTTTTTAGTTTCCTTAATTGTAGCACAATTTACTATTTTTGGAAGTTTTTCGGGTCCTAAACTTCCAGAGCTATTTTGAGACCCTAAACGACGCTTTTTGGAAAAACCACTGGTGGCCAACATAAGTTTTTAACTTGGTATTTGCTATCAATACTTGTAATACTCGGATATATCTTTCTAACGAGGTACCATGTGCGTCAAACAGAGATCGTATGCCAAAGTTACGACCCCGGGAAGTTGATGTACCAACTTACCCCAATGGGGCCCATAGTTTGGTGTTTCATCTCTTAGGGTTAGGTTTTTGGATGTTTAGGGTTTTCCATTGTTTACCAATAATAAATAGGCCTTCAAGCCTCATTGTAACACAGTTCAGAGGCATGTTGCTGCCACATCTCTTCTCAAAGACAAGATATCATCGCCCGAGCTAGTCTGATTTCCATTCAGTTTGAAAACATATTTCAATATTTGATATTAATGAAATGAATTGTTATTTCTGCTGCATCTCTATATTTATGGTTATATCTATAATTTGTTGTGTTCTTGTTTAAATCCATATCAGTGGTATCAGAGTGGTCTGCTCTTTCTCTATTTTTCTTTGAATGTCCCTAACGAGGTCGGTGTATAAGGAGTTAGGGCTTGATCTGGTTGAACCTTTTCAAGACCAACCTCGCAAACCCCAGTGTCCACCCATGGGGGAAGAAAACAAAGACAAGGGAGCAAGAGATCCTATCAAAATATTGCTCGAGGAGGCCCTCAAGAAACAAAGGAATGCGATGATGGATAAGTTTGCTCAGATCCTTCAACGGTTGCCCATTGGCGGTGCATCCACATCCAACAACCACTCTGGAGGCGCCACTCCTTTTATGACTTTGACATTCCCATATTTGAGGGCCAAATAAACACAGACGTCGTAGATAAATGGTTAAATATGATAGAAGGATATTTTTCTATTCATGATTTTTCCAGCTGGGAAAAAATTATTTTTTCTCTTCTCATATCTGCCCCCCACGTCAAGGTCTGGTAGGAAACCTATTGTGAGTAGAATGATGAAAGTGCGCTCTCAATTTTTTCAGCTGCACCCACTTGGAATTCGTTCCAGGATACCATCAAAGAGTAGTACTACCGTATTGAGAGGTATGAGGATAAATACATAAAGTGGACCACGATGCAACAAGGAAGAGACTAAGGTGTGCCAGAGTTTACCAATGTTTTTCATACCCTTCGTAGGAAGTTGGGTATAAGGGATTCTAAGAAACATTTGGTACTCAAGTACTGTGGCTGCCTACACAGGTACATCCAGGATGAGATGGAGTTCCAAGACATCTCCTCGCTCGGCACAACGTACTGATACACTATCAAGATCGAGTAGAAGCTTAAACAGAAAAAGTGATACTTTGCATCTGCGAATCCGAAGCAAGAGAAAGGTGCCACCAAACCACAGAACCAAGGACAAAGCCAAGGTGGGGCCGCCCAGGACAACCCGCCAAAGCCGCAAGTAAAGAACAACACTGCGAAGCCGAAGAAGGACACAAGAAAGTGGTGTGAGTTCCATAAGAGCTCCACTCACAACACAAGTGAGTGTCGGGTCAAGCAGTCATTGGTGGCCGAGTTGAAGGCTTCTGAATTAGATGTATGTTTCGACTCTGAGTCAGAACCTGACACGGGGAATGAAAAAGGGCAGCTTATTATCAATGCAGAACCCAATGCCATTGTTGTCACCATGAAGATCCAGAAGGAGGAACCTGAAGATCTAGAGGAGGAGGAGCATCTCTTCCACTCCCAAATGTGGGTAAAGGGTTCCCCGCTACAGTTCATTGTCAACAGCAGGAGCCAAAATAACCTCATTTGAGTAGAGTTCGTGAAGTGGTTGGGCTTAACAACCACAACACACCCACAAGGATACACCATTGGGTGGCTTCACCAAGGACGGGATCTTCGCGTTAGCCAACAATGTCGCCTTCCATACAGCATCAAGCCCTTCATGGATGAGGCATTATGTGACGTTGCTCCTCTTGATGTTTGTGATGTATTATTAGGCCAACCATACTTGTGGAAGCGACATATTATGTATGAGTCAAGTCCTCCCATTGTTATTGTTACCTTGGGAAATAAGTTGTACAAGATACCAAAGGTAGCACCGCCTACTGTCATCTCTTTGGTTACTATAAAACAATTCAATAAGCTCATTTCCAAAATCAAGAAATTTGTTTACTTGATGATACGCCCTAAAGGAAAGAAGAAGACGGTGGCCACGACCTCTAGACAGGGCCCCTCCGCATGACAACAACAGATGGACAAGATCGTGGAGGAGTACGAGGACATCTTCACCTCCCCCACAAAGGTGCCTCTGCACTATCAAGTCAAGCACTCCATCGATTTGACCCCAGGTGTGTTGTTTCCCAATGGACCCATCTATCGACGCTTTGTTTTGGAGAACGACGAAATCAAGAGGTAGATTTAGGAGTTAATACAAAAAGGTCACACCTGGTCGAGTTCATCACCCTATGGGAGCCTGATCATGTTGGCAGAGAAGAAGGATGGGTCTTGGAGACTCTATATTGACTATCGGGCACTAAACAAGATCACTGTTTGGAATAGGTACCCGATCCCACAGATTAATGACCTTTTGGACCAACTCAAGGGGGAAAAATATTTCAACAAGATCAACTTGAAGTTTGGATATCACTAGGTACAAATCAAACTGTTGGATGTGTGGAAGACTGCCTTCAAATCTAAGGAGGGCCCTTTCAAGTGGATAGTTATGCCTTTCGGGTTGACGAATGCTCTTACAATCTTCATGAGGCTGATGGATGACATCTTGCAGCCATTCACCAACTCATTTGTAGTGGTATACTTGGATGACATCCTGATCTTCAACCAGAGTTGGGAAGAGCACCTCCACCACATCCGATAAGTTCTCCAAAGACTGCGACAACATAAGTTGTGTGCTAATTTGGAGAAATGCACTTTTGGCATGACCCAAGTTCAATATCTAGGATACATTATTGATGAACGGGGGGTGCATGTGGATCTAGCCAAGATCCAAGTCATTCGGGATTGGCTAGCCCCAACCACTTCGATAGAGCTCCGCAACTTTCTTGGTCTTGCCAATTTTTACTGTAGGTTCTTGTTGGGGTCCTCTCATGTCACTTGGCCCTTGAGTCAAGTCACCAAGGGAGGAGCGAAAGAAAAATTCTTTTGGTCTGAATCTCAACAAAAGGCGTTCGTAGAGTTGAAAAATCGCCTTTTCTCTGCACCAGTGCTCACATTATCGGACTTGCAACAACCATTTGAGATCAAGACAGATGCCTCTAACTATGATAATGGGGCAATCCTTACTCAACAAGGGCATCCAGTCGCATATCACAGTGAGACACTTTTAGACACAGTCCAAAAGTATCCTATTTATGACAAAGAGATGTATTCCATTGTACAGGCCTGCCGACAATGGAAGCAATACATTTTGGGGAAGGAAATGATCATCCACACAGACCACGGACCCTTACAGTTCATACAGACGCAAGGGAAGTTGCAGAATGATCACCATCAGAAGTGGTCCACATACCTGCAAAAACTCCATTTGAATATCAAGTACAAGAAGGGAAACACCAATAATGTTGCAGACTGCCTCAGCCGACCCCTGATCATGGCGTTAATCACTGTGCTCAACTCTTGTGGGCACGAGACTTCTAATTTACCACTTCTCTACAAAAGCGACCCAGAATTCAGCCACACATACCAGACGCTCTTGGAGGGTGACCAAGTGCCAGATTTTCACCTCCACGATGCACTATTATGCCACCTGGGACACCTTTGTGTTCCTTCAAGCGAGCGTGCCAAGACGATTTTGGAAGCGCACTACAGTCGGGTCATTGGATATTTCGGGGTCGAGAAAATAGTGGTAGTACTGCTGAAGTATTTCTACTGGCCGAATCTTTAACAAGATGTCGAGAAGTACATCAGATCCTTCACTGCTTACGCCATTTCCAAATCGACCATTAAGAAGCAAGGCCTCTATACTCCGATACCTACCCCTAGTCGACCTTGGGAATCCATCTCCATGGATTACATGTTGGGACTTCTAATAAGCATGGCAACGACTGTGTTTTTGTGGTCGTCGACAAATTCTCGAAGATGACCATTATGGCGACTTATAGGAAGCATATCACAGTAGAAGCCACTGCTAAACTCCTCCTTGAAGAGGTGTGGGTACACTTTTGGATCCCATAATCTATCATCTCAGATCGGGACAATAGGTTCCTCAGTACATTTTGGTCCAGTCTCTCGTCGATGCTTGACACCAAGCTCACTAAGTCCACAACTTTCCATCCCCAAACTGATGGCCAGATAGAGGTCGTAAACATGATGATCGTACACATTCTGCGCATGTACAACTCAAAGCATCCACGCACATGGGATGGGAGCCTCCCCTATGTCCAACATAGCTATAACCAGGCTCTCCACAGCTCGACTAGCCACAACCCTTTTTAGGTGGGCCTGGGATTCCAACCACTATGTCCCATTGATATGGCCATACCATTTGCGGCTACTCAGGCAAATTCGGCTTATGTCCACTGCGAACCCGACAAGTCAAACAACTTCATTGAGCACATTTAGCACATCCGCTAATAGGTCCATGACATCTTGGACAGAGCTAATGCTAAGTACAACTAGCAACATGATCAACATTGGGTGCCACACAAGTTCTAGGTGGGCGACAAAGTTTGGCTACATTTGCAGAAGGAGTGCTTTGCTGGGCCCCACCGCAAGCTTTGGCCGCTTTGATATGGGCCATACACCATCACCAAGGCAGTAGGGGACAATTCCTTTAAGCTCAATATTCCACCATTCCTTGGTCTGCACCCATTGTTCAATGTGGACTGCCTTCGGCCCTACCTTCCACCATTGTTGCAGACATCCGACATTTCTGAACAACTCACAACAACAAAGTTAAACCCAAACTGAATGGAACAAGCCATGATTGATCGAATCATGGACACACGTATCAAGAACAACCGACAACAAAGGATCCAACTATATTGAGTTGTTAAAGCATGCCAACTTCTTCACCAAGGCAAGTGGCTCACCAGGGACCAAGTTCAGCAGAAGTTTCCTCATCTCATGGAGGAACTCAACGCAATCGGTACCATTTCTTCCTAAGGGGAGAGGAACGATCCATGTGGATAATGGTGGCCACCCACCTATTCCACTTGGACCCCCACCATTGTTTCTTTCAGTTTTTTAGTTTCCTTAATTGTAGCACAATTTACTATTTTTAGCAGTTTTTTGGGTCCTGATCTTTCGGAGTCGTTTTGAGGCCATAAACGACATTTTTTTGAAAAACCACAGGTGAAAATACAAGTTTTCTACTTGTCATTTGTCATCATCAATTGTAATCCTTGGATAGATATTTCTAACGACATATTGTGTGCGTCAAATGGAGATCGTATGCCAAACTTACGACCTCGGGAAATTGATGTACCAACTTACCCCAACGGGACCCATAGTTTGGGGTTTCATCTCCTAGGGTTACGTTTTTCGATGTTTAGGGTTTTCCATTGTTTCTGAATAATAAATAGGCCTCCAAGCCTCATTGTAACACAGTTCAGAGGCGTGTCGCTGCCACATCTCTTCTCAGAGATAAGCTGCCACCCCCGAGCTAGTCTTATTTCCATTTTGTTTGTAAGCATATTTTAGTATTTGATATTAATTAAATGAAGTGCTATTTCTGCTGCATCTCTGTATTTATGTTTATATCTGTAATTTGTTGCATTCTTGTTTAAATTTGGATCAATGGTATCAGAGTGGTCTACTATTTCTCTGTTTTTCTTTGCATGTCCCCAACGAGGTCGGGTTATAAGGAGTTAGGGCTTGATCTGGTTGAACCTATGGAAGACCAACCTCGCAAACCCTTGATAAGCCCCAAAAATGGATAATTATGTGGGCTCATTCAGCCTCCTAATTCGACTTCATCCACCATTCTCATTAGTTTATTGCATGTTTTTTATTATATTTATGCTAATAGAGTGAATTGGGTTAGTCATTATGCCAACAATTATAATGTGTGCTTTATGCAGTCTTTTTGGTCAATTTGGAGACAAAATCAAAGGTTTAAATGAGCACTTGGCAGCCAAATTCGTGGAGAGGATTTTTAGGAAGGTGTCCCCTTCATTTATGGTCCCTTACCTCGAATTCTCCACCATCAGCTCGGAGTTCAAAGGCCACCAAATCGATTATCACAAGGGCAGCCGAGCAAGTGCTAGTAAAAGTGTTGTTAACTACAAGTTTTGGCAGCCGAGTCCCTAAAGTTTAGGAGGGCTGTTGGGGTCCTCAATTTGTATAAATAAGAAGGCTTAGGGCCTCATTTTAGTTAGTCACTTTGTAGGCAGAAGTTAGCTAGTTTGTAGTTCGGTTTTTAGTCATTTTTTAGGCAGTAGTTTAGGTTTGCATTTCAGCACATTTTCAAGTTTTCCTTGTGGACAGTTTTTGGAATGTAACTATTCTTTTGATCAATATAGATGAATCCAGCTTTGCACCAGCTCTAATCGCTCTTAGGAGGTTGTAGCTCTTGGGGTTGGGCCCATCTCAAGTGCCCAGTACCTCCTTTGTTTACCTTTATGTGTTTTCGTTGCATTCTTAGAATAAAATCTGCTACTTAGATTTAAATCTTGTTTTGTTATTTAGATTGCGTTTGATGATTAAAAAGGATTTTTATGTTCAGATTTATTTGATAGGTTAATAACAGAGAACATCTTCAGAAAAAGGGCCATCAAACACCTCTGATTTCACCTCTCCCTTGGTGGGATCAGGCACTGGGATCAAGGTGACCTTGTTGCCACCAAAAACACTGTCTTTGCTTCATCATGCAATCGTTAGTGTTCGATTTTTATTTGCAGAAGTTGGTTACATGTTCAGATTCTTGATTGCTTAGTTTGCATAGCTATTTCACATGTTTCATTGCAAATAAACTTCTATTCCATTTCTTTGCTGTTATCTAGGTCAGATTAGGTCAAAGTAATTAGCTTCTTGATTTTCCAAGTCTTCATTTGTCTAATTCGAAAGATAACTTGCAAAGCGCCTGTAATACCTCTCCATCTACCTGTACTCCATCAATCCCATCTGCTCCATCCTCCAACTTGGATTCTTGCCTCACGTTTTCCATTTGCTCACTTTGCCTTAATTCCCATATTTTTGTGCACCGTTGCTCCACTCCTCCTTAAACAAATCCAACCATCCGCGCCACTCCTCAGCTCCATTCCCCAAGTCCTGGACCTCCTCACACCCCTATCTCACCTCCATACCCACTCCTTCATCTTTCTTCCTCCATCCATCCTCCAAAATCCCATTTCTAAACATCGTGTAGAAAATTACAGAAATCCTGTAGAAATTCCAGAACATCCTGTAGAACCCCTGCAGACTTCCTATAGAAGCTCACGAATGAGGTTTCTTGATACCCAAACTCTGTGAAACTCTCTGGAAGGGTGTTAGGGACCCCTTAGACCCTCTCCGAACCTTCCCGACCTCCTCCAAGCATTTCCTCTCGCCAATCCACCTCTGCACAGTCAAAAACAATTAAATCGCATGCATGATAATTCTGACAACTTATTCAAAAATACAAAAAGATGGTTCTTTCAGATTTGACTATAAAAGTAGCTTATACACATGCATTTTACCTTCTTAGAAGTCAATGGCATCTCTTTCAGTAGCTTGCATCCTTTTTGTTGCATCAGTAGGGCTAGCTGGTAAACTTAGGGTTTGCGTTTCCTTTCAGCTTTCCAGTTTCTTTCTGCAAGTAGATTAGCCTCCTTTGAGTTAGATTTCATCCATCACTTAAAAAGCTTCTTCTAAGAGCTCATAGAAGTTGGCTTAAGCTCCTAGCGGACTTGTGCCAGCTGACCAAGTGACAACTGCGGAAAGAGCTAGTACTTGTGCATACAGCACCGTCGCTTCCAAGTTTGTTACGAACTACCGGGTTGATAAAATTAAAGAAGGGAGCCCTAGGAGTTGCAGCATTATTGCTGCAATACTGGGGCCCACCAGCCCTGACGGTTGCCTATCAGGGAAGAAAAGAAAGACGAGGGAGTAGGAGATCCTACCAAAATATTGCTCGAGGTGGCCCTTGAGAAACAAAGGAACGCGATGATGGATAACTTTGCTCAGATCCTTCAATGGCTGCTCACTGATGGCGCATCCACATCCAACAACCACTTTCAAGGCACCACTCCTTTTAAGGTACAAGTAAACTTTGACATTCCCATATTTTAGGGCCAAATAGATGCAGATAAATGGTTAAATCTGCTAGAAGGATATCTTTTTGTTCATGATTTTTCTAGCCGAGAAAAGGTTACTTTTGCTCTTCTCAAAGCTGCCCCCCCACGTCAAGGGTTGGTGGGAAACCTACTATGAGCAGAAGGATGAAAGTGTGCCCTCACTGTTTTCATTCGCACCCACTTGGAATTCATTCCAGGACGCCATCAAGGAGCAGTACTACCCTGTCGATAGCTATGAGGATAAATACATAAAGTGGAACACGTTGCGTCAGGGAAGGGACCAAGACGTGCCCGAGTTTACCAATGTTTTTCATACCCTTCGCACAAAGTTGGGTATCAAGTATTCAGAGAAACATTTGGTACTCAAGTACTATGGCTGCCTACACAGGTAAATCCAAGATGAGATGGAGTACCTGGACATCTCCTCGCTTGGCACGGTGTATCGATACATTGTCAAGATCGAGCAAAAGCTTAAACAGAAGAAGCGAGACTTTGGATCTGTGAATCTGAAGCAACGGAAAGGTGCCCCCAAACTGAAGAAAAAATGACAAGGCCAAGGCGGGGCGGCCCAGGACAACCCGCTAAAGCCACAAGCAAAGAACAACATCGTGAAGCCAAAGAAGGACATAGGAAAGTAGTGTGAGTTCCATAAGAGCTCCACTCACAACACAAGTGAGTATCGGGCCAACCAGTCAGTGGTGGTCGAGATGAAGGCTTCTGAATGAGATGCATGTTCTGACTTTGAGTCAGAACCCAACAAGGGGAATGAAAAAGGGAAGCAGATTATCAATGCGGAGCTCAACATTACTCTTGCCACCACGAAGATCCAGAAGGAGGAACTTGAAGATCTAGAGGAGGTGGAGAACCTCTTCTACTCCCAAATGTAGGTAAAGGGTTCCTAGGTAAAGTGGTTGGGCTTATCAACCAGAACACACCCATAACCATACACCATCGGGTGTCTTCACCAAGGACGAGATCTTCACGTCAGCCAACTATGCCATATAGCATCAAGCCCTTCACGGATGAGGTATTATGTGACGTTACTCCTCTTGATGTTTCTGATGTATTATTAGGCCAACCATACTTATGGAAGCGACATGCTGTGCATGAGTCAAGGCCTCACGCTGTTAGCGTTACCTTGGGAAATAAGTTGTACAGGATACCAGAGGTAGCACCGCCTACTGCCATATCTTTGGTTACTCCAAAATAATGCAGTAAGCTCATTTCCAAAACCGAGAAATGTGTTTTCCTTATGATACTCCCTTAAGGAAAGAAGAAGACAATGGCCACAACCTCCAGACAGGGCCCCTCCACACGACAACAACAAATGGACAAGGTCATGGAGGAGTACGAGGACATCTTCACCTCCCCCGCAAGGGTGCCTTTGCACTGTTAGGTCAATCACTCCATCGTTCTGACCCCAAGTGCATCGTTTGCCAATGGACCCATATATTGGCGCTCTGTTTTGGAACATGATAAAATTAAGAAGCAAATACAAGAGCTACTGCAGAAAGGTCACATCCGACTGAGTTCATTGATCGTGTTGGTATAGAAGAAGGATGGGACTTGGAGGCACTGTATTGACTATTGGATGTTGAACAAGATCATTATCCGAAATCGATGCCCAATCCCATGGATTAATGACCTTCTAGACCAAATCAATGGGGAAAAATATTTCAGCAAGATTGACTTGAAGTCTAGATATCACCAGGTACAAATCGAACCCTCCGATGCGTGGAAGACTGCCTTCAAAGCCACGGAGGGCCCTTTCGAGTGGCTAGTTATGCCTTTCGGGTTGACGAATGCTCCTCCAACCTTCATGAGGCTGATGGATGACATCTTGCGACCATTCACCAACTCATTTGTAGTGGTATACTTGGATGACATCCTGATTTTCAACTAGAGCTGGGAAGAGCACCTCCACTGCATCCGACAGGTTCTCTAAAGACTGCGACAACACAAGTTGTGTGCTAATTTGGAGAAATGCACTTTTGGCATGACTCAGATTCAGTATCTGGGATACATTATTGATGAACAGGGGGTGCATGTGGATCTAGCCAAGATCCAAGTCATTCAGGATTGGCCAGCCCCAACCACTCCAACAGAGCTCTGCAACTTTCTTAGTATTGCCAATTTTCACCGCAGGTTCTTGTTGGGGTTCTCTCATATCACTTGGCCCTTGAGTCAAGTCACCAAGGGAGGAGTGAAATAAAAATTATTTTGGTCTGCATCTCAACAGAAGGCATTCATAGAGTTGAAATATCGTCTCTGCTCTGCACCAATGCTCACATTACCGGACTTGCAACAACCATTTGAGATCGAGACAGATGCCTCTGACAATGATAGTGGGGCAGTCCTTAATCAACAAGGGCATCCAATGGCATATCACAGTGAGACACTTTTAGACATAATCCAGAAGTATCCTACTTATGACAAAGAGATGTATTCCATTGTACAGGCCTATCGACAATGGAAGCAATACATTTTGGGGAAGGAAACGGTCATCCACATAGACCACCGACCCCTGCAGTTCATACAGGCGCAAGGGAAGTTGCAGAATGATCACCATCAGAAGTGGTCCACATACCTACAACAATTCCATTTGAATATCAAGTACAAGAAGGGCAACACCAATAATGTTACAGACTGCCTCAGCTAACCTCCGATCATGGCATTAACCACCATGCTCAACCCTTGTGGCCATGAGACTTTTTATTGGCCACTTCTCTACAAAAGCGACCCAAAATTCGACCACACATACCAGATGCTTTTGGAGCATCATCAAGTGTCAGAGTTTCACCTCAAGGATGCATTGTTATGCCACCTATGACACCTTTGTTTTCCTTCAAGCGAGCGTGCCAAGATGATTTTGGAAGTGCACTACAGTAAGGTCGCTGGACATTTCGGGGTGAGAAAATAGTGGGAATACTGTAAAAGTATTTCTACTAGCCAAATCTTTGACAGAATGTCAGGAAGTACATCAGATCCTACACTGCCTGCGCCATTTCCAAACTGACCATCAAGAAGCAAGGCCTCTATACTCCACAACCTACCCCTAGTCACCCTTGGGAATCCATCACCATGGATTACATGTCGGGTCTTTCTTCTACTAAGCATGGTGATGACAATGTTTTTGTGGATGTCGACAGATTCTCGAAGATGACCATTATGGTGGCCTGCAAGGAGAAATCACGGTAGAAGCCACTGCTAAACTCTTCTTTGAATGAGTGTGGGTATACTTTGGGATCCCACATTTTATCATCTTAGATCGGGACAACAGGTTCCTCAGTACATTTTGGTCCAGTATCTGGTTGATGCTGGACACCAAGCTCACTAAGTCCACAACTTTCCATCCCCAAACTGATGGCCAAACAAAGGTCGTCAATAGGATGGTCGTACAAATTATGCACATGTACAACTAAAAGCATCGACACACATGGGATGAGATCCTCCTCGATGTCCAACACAACTATAACCGGGCTCTCCACAGCTTGACTGGCCATAACCTTTTTCAGGTGGGCCTGAAATTCCAACCACTATGTCCCATTGATGTGGCCATACCTTTTGCAGCTACTTAGGCAGATTCGGCTTATGTCCAGTTCGAAGACGACAGGGCAAACAACTTTATTGAGCACATTCAGCACATCCGCCAACAAGTCCATGAAATATTGAATAGAGCCAATGTTAAGTACAAGCAACGACATGATGAGCTTCGGGTGCCACACAAGTTCCAGGTGGGTGACAAAGTTTGGCTACATTTGTAGAAGGAGTGCCTCGTTGGGCCCCACCACAAGCTTTTCCCACTCTGATATGGGCCATACACCATAACCAAGGCACTAGGGGACAATTCCTCTGAGCTTAGTATTCCACCATTCCTTGGTCTGCACCCAGTGTTCAATGTGGACCGCCTTCGGCCCTACTTTCCACCATTGTTGGACACATATGACATTGCAGAACAACTCACACCAACAGAGTTAAACCCAAAATGCATGGAACAAGCCACAACTGATCAGATCATAGACACACAGATCAAGAACACCCGACATCAAAGGATCCAACTATATCGAGTTGTCAAAGCAAGCCAACTCCATCACCATGGCAAGTGGCTCACTAGGGACCAAGTTTAGCAGAAGTTTCCTCATCTCATGGAGGAACTCAAAGAAACGAGGACCATTGCTTCCTAAGGGGGGAGGAATGATCTAGGTGGATATTGGTGACCACCCGTCTATTCCACTTGGACCCCCACCATTGTTTCTTTCAGTTTTTCAATTTCCTTAATTGTAGCACAATTTACTATTTTTGGCAGTTTTCGGGTCCTAAACTTCCGTAGCTCTTTTGAGTCCCTAAACGACATTTTTTGGGAAAACCACAAGTGGCGAATACGAGGTTTTAACTCAGTATTCGTTGATAGTAGTTGTAATCCTCAGATAGATATTTCTAACGAGGTACCGTGTGCATCAAACCGAGATCGTATGTGAAAGTTACGACCCCGGGAAGTTGATGTACCAACTTACCCCAATGGGGCCCATAGTTTGGTGTCTCATCTCCTTGGGTTAGGTTTTTGGATGTTTAGCGTTTCCATTGTTTCTCAATAATAAATAGGCCTTCAAGCCTCATTGTAGCACAGTTCCGAGGCATGTAGCCGTCACATCTCTTCTCAAAGATAAGCTACCATTGCCCGAGCTAGTCTTATTTCCATTATGTTTGTAAGCATATTTCAGTATTTGATATTAATGAAATGAAGTGTTCTTTCTGTTGCATCTCTGTATTTATGGTTATATCTATAATTTGTTGTGTTCTTGTTTAAATCTGGATCAGTTTCAAACATTAGCATTAACATACCCTTAAGTTAGGGTTTTTCCAGAGAACCAATCTAGGGTTCTATAAAATCAATTAAGAATACGAGGAGGGTAGATTTATCAAGTGATGAATCACCCAAAACAAGAATCATTATGATTCAATAGAGCTAGACATAACAATGTTAGTAATGTTACACAAATTACAAAAATAAAATGAACGTACCTTTTTATATTAAAATAAATTTATAAGATGTACAGTCTAGGACATACCTAGAGATGTTCAAACCTTGTAAGGATTCCTTGAAGTGTTCTTCTTGTATTCAACCATGATCTTTTATACCTGTAATACATACTTCTCAAGCAAAACATGTGATACTAAGAACATGATTTAATTTCTCAAGTTAGATAACCATGGAGGGTGGAATCCTATGATATTGAAGATCAAGTTATTCACTCTTTCAATCAACATTAGGACCTTTGCTTGAAATCCTAGACTACTTGTAAACCCTTAGAAGATAAGGATTGAGATTCTAATTTTAGTATGTTATCTAACTATAAATAAGGATTATATGAACCATAAGAAATTTATGAACATACATACCTTGTGTTTATGTACCTCTGATTTGATAGCTTATTAGACTCATGACAATACTTACTTTATTTTTCTTGAGCTGGTATCTTGTGCTTTTCATGGGACAGACTTCAGGTTCCCTTCAAACTAAATACTTTTTGTAGTCATAAATACCTCAGATCATTATTAGATTTCCATAGGCAGCTACTCCGAGATCCTTTTCCTCAACGAGTTGTAGACCGAATATACTACTTCACTGTATATACATATCATTGCTTCAATCTTGTCACTGCTTTAGTAAGTAGTGCTTCAACTATGTGGCATCCTTCTCATACATGATTCTTATGGCATTAGGAGACAACTTCCTTTGGTTTCGGACCTGTAACATTATACTTCTATCACCCTTTATTTGTCTGATGCATCAATTATGTAGTGACATCACAGCTCAATTTTTACACTTCTATCATAACTCGGCTTCTTTAGTTCTGTAGTGGCATCATATACTCTCGGTCCTGTGATAGTAGCCCAATAGGATGTTCATGCTTCAACCTAAAATATTATTTCATTGAGATCTACTAAAATACTGTATCTCTAAAATTTTAATCCGAACTAGTTCACAGTGGTATACTGAAAACCTTCTTCTTCTTCAAGGTGTCTTGATATGGTGAATATGTTCTTCAAACACAAATGCAAACATACTCTTTCACTGATGACCATGACCATAGCTAAAAATTCCTTTGAAAAATACCATAGTCTGCAAACTTCCTTTGACCATGACCATAGCTCTAATGCCATGTTGAGAAATCCAAAGAGTGGCAGTTACACAATCTCTCTTATTATGACATTAACTAGTGATCTTTTCATTATTATTATTAGATCCTTTTAATTATCACTTCTTATCATCAAGACTAATGACAAGCAACAAATATATGAGAACACAAGATGTAGGCACGCTGCCATGTTAAAACCCGTCAAAATCCTTCCTTCAGTAGATTCAAGATGACACAACCAAGACCCTTTGATGCAGGAGCATCCGAGCACCTTCATTAAAATTGGAATCCAAGCTGTGAAAGAGAGAACATGGACAACCATTGTAAATTGGTGCAAATTTTGTTAAAACAAGGGCAAAATTGATGGAATTGACAAGTCTTTAGAAGGCTTAATTAAATGTAATTATCTTCCATGTAGGCGATAGAGAAATTTAGGGGATTTGATTGAGCGATTTCAGGGGAGAAATCGTTGATCTTAGATGATCCACGCTTTTGTAATTTTCTATATAAAGAGTCTGTGTTGTGTGACAAAAAGAGGAGAGAGATTGGATACAATGTCATCAAAAGGAGAATTTGTGACTAAGGCCGAGATGCCTTAGACTGTAATCTAGTTCTATATATAATGAAATATGCGTGTTGTCCATATTTCGTGTGTCTGTGTATTGTTTAGTCATAATTTAGATGTATGTGATGGAAGAGTTAAAATCCTATGTTATAGGTTTGTTGATCGACCATCGATCACTATAAGGATCAATGGCGATCCAAAGATAATTTGATATCATAGAGTGATCTGTGTATGGAGTGATGCAAGTGTAAGACGAAGTTCCTATGAACTTTGCCTTAAACAGAGCATGGCATAGATAACTCCGTGTTATAACGTAATTCCATCAAAAGCGAATGAGGGATTTGTTTCAATCGGAACCGTCAGATCGTCTAGATCGACGAATAATAACGACGAAAGGGGAATGGTGGAGAAAATATCGTAGTCGTCTGATGGAAGAAGATCCACGGTCATCACATAGCAAAGAGGCACAAGCGTTAAACGGAGGAGTAAAGCGGTTTTCGTAGGCGGGAAGTTGTTTCCCGTGTGACCTCAAAGCCATAAGCAGTATTTCAATTCCAGACCCGAGAAAGTTATGAACCGTGACTTAATCTAGTTGAAGTCCGGATAGATCACAGTCATCCATTGGGTGATTGATCGGACGCATATCACGTCGGAATAAGCACGAGGCTTAACTCAAAAAATACATGCGATGAGGGTTTATACAACAAGGTCAAAACCTCGTTGAGTTCTGACCATCCTGACCATTCGATGGTTGATTGATCGAATGGTAATCGCGCGGGAAAGTGCATGCAAGTTAACATTTCGGGCGGACCCGATGTGTTATCAAAGCGGGTTGAATTTTATTTGGATTTTGGCCTTATGCGTTCAAAGTGGGACCGGCGTTGTAGGTCGGGTTTTATCGTGATTCCATTGTTTGTTTGCTTTCGGGTTTAATGTGAAGGCCGCCTATTAAAACGCTTCCAACGTAAACGTGGGCCCATAACCCACAGGTCCACGAATAATTTTGTAAAGATACATCTTTGCTGCATAAAGCGGTTGAGTTGTCATCAAAGTGGTATCAGAGTAGGAAAAAGGTTTCCTGCGAGCAAGAGTTTGCAAACAAAAGGGGGAGGTACAGTTATGTTGAAGACTGGTGAGTTTGTGGTCTTTACACTGTTGTGCATATAGTGGCAGCAGAAGGTGAGAAGATTGCAGCAACCTAAAGCATGGAGTGCTCAAATGGTTCCACAGAAGAGAGAACCAGAGAGATGCTAAAAGACCAAGCTCAGAGGAGAGAAGCTTGGTGAGGCATCATGTAGCAGGGAAGACTGTTACTACAGAGGTTTCGTTGCAGCTCACGGAAAGATCATAAAGGCAATTCCACTAAGGAGGTGGGTAGAATTGCTAAGGGATGAAGGAGAAGCATATGACCAAGAGGTCATAAACTTTTGTACCTCGGGAGTCTGATGCAGGAGCATCTTAGCACCTTCATTAAAATTGGAATCCAAGTTGTGAAAGAGGGAACGTGGACAACCATTGTAAACCGGTGAAAATTCTGTTAAAACAGGGCAAAATTGATGGAATTGATAAGTCTCTAGAAGGCTTAATTAAATGTAATTATCAGCCATGTAGGCGATAGAGAGATTTAGGGGATTTGATTGAGCGATTTCAGGGGAGAAATCATGGATCTTAGATGATCCACACTTTTGTAATTTTCTATGTAAAGAGTCTGTGTTGTGTGACAGGAAGAGGATAGAGATTGGATACAATGTAATCAAAAGGAGAATTTGTGACTAAGGCTGAGATGCCTTAGACTGTAATCTAGTTTTGTATATAATGAAATATGTGTGTTGTCTATATATCGCGTGTCTGTGTATTGTTTAATCATAATTTAGATGTATGTGATGGAAGAGTTAAAATCTTGTGTTATAGGTTTGTTGATCAACCGTCGATCACTATAAGGATTGATGGCGATCTAAAGATAATTCGATATCATAGAGTGATCTGTGTATGGAGTGATGCGAGTGTAAGACGAAGTTCCTATGAACTTCGCCTTAAACAGAGCATGGCAGAGATAACTCTGTGTTATAAAGTAATTCCATCAAAAGGGAACGAGGGATTCGTTTCAATCGAAATCGTCAGTTTGTCTATATCGACAAATAATAATGGCAAACAAGGAATGGTGGAGAAAATATCATAGCTGTCCGATGGAAGAAGATCCACGGTCATTGTGTGGCAAAGATGCACAGGCATTAAACGGAGGAGTAAAGCAGTTTTCGTAGGCAGGAAGTTGTTTCTTGCATAGCCTCAAAGCCGTAAGCGGTATTTCAATTCCGGACCCGAGAAAGTTATGAACTGTGACTTAATCCAGTTGAAGTCCGGATAGATCACATTTGTCTGTTGGGTGATTGATCGAACACATATCGCGTCGGAATAAGCACAAGGCTTAACTCAGAAAACAAACATGATGAGGGTTTATACAACAAGGTTAAAACCTCGTTGAGTTCTGGCCATCCTGACCGTTCGATGGTTGATTTATCGGACAATAATCGTGCGGGGAAGTGTGCGCAGGTTAACATTTCGGGTGGAACCAATGTGTTATCAAAGTGGGTTGAATTTTATTTGGACTCCGGCCTTATGCATTCAAAGTGGGACCGACGTTGTAGGTCGGATTTTTTCGTGATTCCGCTGTTTGTTTGCTTCCGATTTTAATGTGAAGGCCACCTATTAAAACACTTCCATCGTAAACGTGGGCCCATAACCCATAGGTCCACGAATAATTTTGTAAAGATACAACGTTGCTGTGTAAAGCGGCTAAGCTGTCATCACCCTTACTAGACTAGAGACTTCCTACATCAAGTCATCCTTGTTTTATATTCCTTTCACTTATCACTATGTTAGCACCAAATTGTGTTTGCATCGAGACATCATCATTGTAATACCACTAAGACCTTATTACTGTAAGAGCACCGAATTGATGTCACTGTGATACTGAAGTCATTATGATGGCTTCGAAGTGAGGTCATTGTATTGGCACCGAACTAAAATGGAACCCAAACTGTGAGATTATAGTAGCATCGAGTCATTGTGACATGTCACAAACTGTGGTTATTGTGGTAACACCAAACCTGTAGTAGCATCGAACTATGGGAGGCATAGTACGGAATTGTGGTTACTGTGGAAACAACTAACTGTGGTAACACCGAACCTGTAGTAGCACCAAACTGTGGGAGGCGTAGTACCGAAATATGGTTACTGTGGAAACACCGAAATCATCAGAGCTCTTCCCTATAATGCCACCGAAGCATCATCTATGAGATCACCACAATATTCTCTGAAATTTGAGCTTCTGTTGTGTCACTGAAATATTTCCTCTGAATTGTTGTTTGAACTTGTGATCTGAGCGAGGGCCTTTAGGCTTGTATATATAGTTGTATCTATGTGTAATAAGCCGACATGGTTACTTGAGCAGTTGTGTCTCCATTTTATGGTTAGGCCAACTTCAATTCATTAAGGAAAGACGACTTGATGGTTATTCTTTTAAGGCTATCTTGAAGGAGACTTGATGGAGGAGTCTTTTACCAAACAAACATATTGACTTTGACCCAGATAAATAATCCTAAATCCTACAATGGAGGCTTGACCTATAACAATTGACCCAAGCATGAAACCCATGCTTTAACAAGTCAATTCAATAATAATAATTTTTTTTTTCTTTCTTCTGAAAAATATATTACATCTTGACTTCAAGTACAATTATGAAGACCGAACCTAGTTACATTCTTAAACAGAAGGATGGTACTCTAAGGTTATGCATTATTACAAGCAACTGAACAAGGTGATGATCAAGAACAGGTACCCATTGTCGAGAATTGATGACTTTTTTGATCAGTTGAAGGGAGCAACAGTGTTCTTGAAGATTGATTTGAGATTAGGATACCATCAGGTACGCATCAAATAAGAGGACATCTACAAGACTGCCTTTAGGACCAGGTATGGGCATTATGAGTTTGTTGTAGTTCCATTCTCTTTGACTAATGCTCCAGCTACTTTTATGTGCATGATGAACAGCTTGTTGCATCCTTATCTGGACAAGTTTGTTATTGTATTCATTAATGACATCCTGATATATTCTAAGAATGAGGAAGAGCATGTCGAGCATTTAGCAGTAGTGTTGGGGTTTCTAAGAGAGCATCAGTTGTATGCCAATCTTAGCAAGTGAAATTTCTTTCAAATAGAGGTGCACTACTGGGGACATGTTGTTTCTAAGAAAGGCATAGAGTAGATCTAGAAAATATAAGAGTTGTCATGGAATGATCAACTCCTAGCAATGTGGATGAAGTCAAATAATTCATGGGGTTAGTAGGTTACTATGGGAGGTTCATCAAGAACTTCTGTGATCTGGGCTTATGCAGGAACACAATAAAATACATAAATACCCATATACAAAGAGATGCAGTATAAATAAAACTTCATTTCATTAATATCAAAGAACTGAAATATGCTTACATACAGAAATAAAAATAAATTAGCTCGGGCTATGGTAACTTATCTCTGAGAAGAGATGTGGTAGCTACATGCCTATGAACTGTGTTACAATGAGGTTCAAGGGCCTATTTATTATTGAACAACAAGGGAAAACCCTAACCCTAGGAGATGGAACGCCAAGAGTTTGTGGGCCCTGTTGGTGTTAGTTAGGCAGCCAGCTTCCCAGGGTCGTAACTTGGTCATATTATCTTTGTTTGGCAACTATGATACCTTGTTGAAAATATCTCTCCAAGTACTACAGGATTTGTAGCAGGCCCCTATCAACGGTGACCAGCCTATTGTGGACCTCAAAAAATGTCGCTTAGGGGGTCAAAACTGCTCCGGAAGTTCAGTACCCGAAAAACTACTAAAAATAGTAAATGTTGTAATAAACAAGGAAATAGATGAAACCAACTGCAGGTCTAGGTGGAATAGGACGGTGGCCAATAATATCCACCTGGATCAATCCTCCCTCCTTAGGAAGCAATGGTCCCCATTGCGTCGAGAGCCTCCATGGGGTGAGGAAATTTCTGTTGAGCTTGGTCCCTGGTGAAACACTTGCCCCGGAAGGAGTTGGCCCGCTTTGACAAATCGATATAGCTGCATCCTTTGTTGGCAAGTATTCTTGATCTATGTTTCCATGATCTGATCAATTGTGGCATGTTCCATGTAGTCCGGGTTTAGATCTGTTGGTGTGAGTGGCTTTGCAATGTTAGACGTGCCCAACAATGGTGGAAAGTATGGCCGAAGGCAGTCTACATTGAACACTGGTTGTAGACCAAGGAATGGTGGAATGTTGAGCTAGAAGATGTTGTCCCCTACAACCGTAGTGATGGTGTGTGTCCCATATTGAAGCGAGGGAAGATTATGATGGGGTCCAACAAGGCACTCCTTCTGCAAATATAGCCAAACTTTGTCACCCACCTAAAACTTGTGCGACACTCGATGTTGATCATGGCGTTGCTTGTACTTAGCATTGGCTCCATCCAATATATCATGGACCTCTTGGCATATGTGTTGAATGTGTTCAATGAAGTTGTTAACCTTGTCATCTTCGGGCTAGACGTGAGTTGAATCTGCCTGAGTAGCTGTAAATGGTATGGCCACAATAATGTGACATAGTGGTTGGAATCCCAGACCTACATGAAAGGGGTTGTGGCTCGTTGAGTTGTGGAGAGCTTTGTTGTAGCTATGTTGGACATAGGGTAAACTTTCATCCCATGTGTGTGGATGCTTCGAGTTGTACATGGGTAGAATGTGTACGATCATCTTGTTGACGACCTTTGTTTGGCCATTAGTTTGGGGGTGGAAAGTCGTGGACTTAGTAAGTTTGGTATCCAACATCAACTAGAGACTTGATTAAAATGCGCTTAGGAATCTATTATCCCGATATGAGATCATGGACTATGGGATCTCAAAGTGTACCCACACTCACTTAAAGAAGAGCTTAATAGTAGCCTCTGTTGTGACACTCTTCTTGCAGACCGCCATAATGGCCATCTTAGAGAATCTGTTGATGACCACGAAAATGCATTTGTTTTCGTGCTTAGTAGAAGCAAGGCCCAACATGTAATCCATGGAAATGGATTCCCAAGGTCCACTATGAGTAGGCAGAGGATTATATAGACCTTCCTTCTTGATGGTTGGTGTGGCAATGGTGCATGTGATGCAAGATCTAATGTACTTCCAAACATCTTGAAGAAGGTTTGGCCAATAAAAATACTTTTGCAGTACTGCCATTGTTTTCTCTACTCCGACATGTCTAACGACCAAACTGTAGTGCACGTCCCAAATCATCTTGGCACACTCGCTTGAAGGAACACATATGTGTCCCAAGTGGCATAACATTGCATCCTGGAGGTGAAATTTTGTAACTTTCTTACCTTCCAAGAGTGTCTGGAATGTGCTACCGAATTATGGATTGCTCTTGTAAAGATGTGACCACCGCGAAGTCTCATGCCCACAAGAGTCGAGCACAGTGATCAGCGCCATGACTGGTGGTCGCCTAAGGCAGTCTGCAACATTATTGGTGTTTCCATTCTCGTACTTAATGTTCAAATGGAATTTTTGCAAGTATGTGGACCATTTCTTATGGTGATTATTCTACAACTTCCCTTGTGTCTTTATGAACTACAGGTGTTGGTGTGGATGACTGTTTCCTTCCCCGGAATGTAATGCTTCCATTAACGGAAGGCCTGCACGATGGAATACATTTATTTGTCATAAGTGGGATACTTTCATACTGTGCCTGGAAGTGTCTCACTATGGTAAGCCACTAGATGCTCCTGCTGAGTAAGAACTACACCAATAGCATAGTTGGAGGCATTTGTCTCAATCTAAAATGGTTGTTGCAGGTATGGTAATGTGAGCACTAGTGCAAAGAAAAGACGATGCTTCAACTCGAAAAATGCCTTTTTTTGGGTTTTAGACCAAAAAAAATTTGCTTTCGCTCCACCCTTAGTGACTTGACTTAAAGGCCAAGTGATATGAGAGAACTCCAACATGAACTTGCAATAGAAATTGGCAAGACCCAGAAAGCTGCAGAGCTTTGTTAGAGTGGTTGGGGCTGGCCAATCCCAAATGACTTGTATCATGGTTGGGTCCACATGCACACCATGTTCATCAATGATGTACCCCATATATTGAACCTGGGTCATGCCAAAAGTGCATTTCTCCAAATTGGCACACAACTTGTGCTGTCACATGGTTTGAATATGGTGGAGGTGCTCTTCCCAACTCTGGTTAAAGATCAATATGTCATCTAAATACACCACCACAAATGCATTGGTGAAGGGTTGTAAGATGTTGTCCATCAATATCATGAAGGTTGTGGGGGCATTCGTCAACCCGAATGACATGACCAACCATTCAAAAAGGCCTTCTTTGGATTTGAAGGAAGTCTTCCACACATCAGAGGGTTCTATGGGCACCTAGTGATAACCAGACTTCAAGTCAATCTTGCTGAAATATTTGGTCCCCTTGAGCTGGTCCAGAGGATCATCAATCTGTGGGATTGGGTACCTATTTCAAATAGTATTCTTGTTCAGCATTAGATAGTCAATACAGAGGCTCCAGGTCCCATCCTTCTTTTGTACCAATACAATCGCGCTCCCATAGGGTGATGAGATTGGCTTGATGTGCCCTTTCTACAACAAATATTGAATCTCCTCTTGATCTCATTGTTCTCCATAACAGAGCATCAATAGATTGGTCCATTGGGTAGCAGCGCGCCCGCGGTCAAATTGATGGAGTGCTTGACCTGACAATGTAGAGGTACCCCTGTAGGTGAGACAAAATGTCCTTGTACTCCTCCACGACCTTGTCCATTTGTTGCTGTTGTGTAGAGCATCCCTCTCTAGAAGTCGTTTCCACAACCTTCTTCTTTCCTCGAGGGTGAATCATAAGGAAAACAAAATTCCTGTTCTGGAAAATGATCTTACTGCATTGCTTTGTAGTGATCAAAGAGAAGGCGGTAGACAGTGCTACCTCTGATATCTTGTACAACTTATTTCCCAAAGTAATAATCACATTGTAAGGTCTAGACTCATATACAACATGTTTCTTCCATAAGTATGGTTGTCCTAATAATACATCACAAACTTCCAGAGGAGCAACATCACACAGTACCTCATTGGTGAAGGGCTTGATGCTGTAGGGAAGGCCCCACTGTTGGCTGCGGCGGAGATCTCATCCTTGGTGAAGCCAACTGATGGTGTATGGTTACGGATGTGTTGTAGTTGGTAGGCCCAGCCACTTCATGACCTCTACTGAAATGAGGTTCTTTTGGCTCCGTCCTTCGACAATGGATTGCAGCGGAGAACCCTTCACCCACATTTGTGAGTGGAAGAGGTTTCCCCCTCCCTTGGATCTTTGGGCTCATTCTTTTGGATCTTAGTGGTGGCCAAGATGGAACTGGGCTCTACGTCAATGGTCTACTTCCCTTCATCATTCCCCTTATCGGGTTATAACTCAGAGTCAAAACATACATCTGATTCATAAGCCTTCAGCTCGACCCCTAGTGACTGCTTGGCCCGACACTCACTTGTCTTGTGAGTGGAGCTCTTATGGAACTCATACCATTTTCCTATGTCCTTCTTTGTCTTTATGGTGTTGTTCTTTGTTTGTAGCTTCGACAAGTTGTGTTGGGTCGCCCTGCTTTGGCTTTGTCCTTTGCTCTGTGGTTTGGGGGCACCTTTTCCTTGCTTTAGATTCGCAGATCTAAAGTCTCGCTCCTTCTATTTAAACTTATGCTCAATCTTGACAGTGTATCATTACATTGTACCGAGCGAGGAGATGTCCAGGAACTCCATCTCATCCTGGATGTACTTGTGTAAACAGTAGCGGTACTTGAGTACCAAATGCCACTTAGAATTCTTGATACCCAACTTCATGCATAGGGTATGGAAAACATTTGTAAGCTTCGACACATCTTGGTCCCTTCCCTGTTGTAGTGTGGTCCACTTTATGCATTTATCTTAATAGATCACGACAGGGTAATATTGTTCCTTGATGGCGTGTCAGAAAGAATTCTAAGTGGGTGTGATTGAAAACAATGAGGATTCCCTCTTATCCTTTTTTTCATAGTAGGTTTTCCACTAGTCCTTTACGTGTGGGGCAGCTTTCAGAAGTGAAAAAGTAATATTTTCCCAATTGGAAAAGTCATGAACTATAAAATATCCTTCCAAACAGATTTAACCATTTATCTACAATGTCTGCATCTATCTAGCCCTCAAATATGTGAATATCAAAGTTAACTTAACCTTGAAAGGAGTGGCGCCTCCAAAGTGGCCACTGGATGAAGATGCGTCACCTGTGGGTAGTCGTCGAAGGATCTGGGAATGGGAAAATTTATCCATCATTGCATTCCTCTGTTGCTCGAGGGCTTCCTCGAGTAGTATTTTGAAAGGATATCCTGTCCTCTCTTCTTTATTTTCTTCTGCCATGGGAGGTCATCGGGTTTTGCAAGGCTAGTCTTGCAAAGGTTCAACCAGATCAAGCCCTAACTCCTTATACCTTGACCTTGTTGGGAACATGGAAAGAACAACAAAGAAAGACCAAACTGGCTCTAATACCAATCATTTATGCTTATGCAAGAACGCAACAAAATACATAAATACGCATTTACACAGAGATGCAGTAGAAATAAAACTTCATTTCATTAATATTGAAGAACTAAAATATGCTTACATATACAAATAAAAATAAACTAGCTCAGGTGATGGTAGCTTATTTCTGACAAGAGATGTGGTGGCTACATGCCTCTGAACTATGTTACAATGAGGCTCAAGGGCCTATTTATTATTGAACAGCAAGGGAAAACCCTAAACAACCAAAACCCTAACCCCATGAGATGGAAAGCCGAGAGTTTGTGGGCCCTTTCGGGGTTAGTTGGGCAACCAACTTCCTGGGCATTAACTTGGTTATATTATCTTCGTTTGGCGCATACGATACCTTGTTAGAAATATCTCTCCTAGTACTATAGGATTTGAAACAAGCCCCTGCCAATGGCTGTGGACCTAAAAAAAATACCCTTTAGGGAGTCAAAACTGCTCTGGAAGTTTAGGACCCGAAAAATTGCTAAAGATAGTAAATGTTGCAATAAATAAGGAAACAGAGGAAACCAACTAGAGGTCTAGCTAGAATAGGCAGGTGGCCACCAATTTCCACCTGGATCATTTTCACGGATTGCCTATCCTATTACATCATTGTAGAGGAAAGGTAAGAAGTTTGAATGGACAGAGGAGTGTGTAGCCGATTTTGAACAGTTAAAGCAGTTGTTGATGAATGCTCTAGTGTTAAACATTTTTGATCTGGATAAAGAATTTGTAGTATGCACAAATGCTTGCAAGAGAGGGATTGGTGGAGTCCTTATGCAGGAGGGACAATTGATATGCTATGAGCCTAGGAAACTGAATGAGCACGAGCAAAACTACGTGACTCACGATCTTGGGTTGGCAACTATTATTCATGCCTTGAAGATGTGGAGACATTATCTTCTTGACATGAGATTAGTATTGATGAGCGATCATAGTGGGTTTAGATATATGTTTGACCAGCCGAATTTGAATGTCAGGCAAGCTAGATGGTTGGTTACCCTTAGTAGATTTGACTTCGAGATCAGATACATCAAGGGTAAGGAAAACAAGGTTGCAGATGCTCTTAGTTGGAAAGTGCAGATGAACCGTGTTGCAGCAATGAGCTTGGATGGGACAAATTTAGAGGATCAAATATTACAGGTAGGACAACATGATGACAGGTATAGGGAACTTATGCACATATTACAACAGGGTATAGGTTATCAAGATGTGGACTATCATCTCAGGGCAGATGGCTTGGTGATGTTAGCGCTTGAGATTTCACCCTAGGCTGAGGAAGGTAAACCTTCAAGGCAACATCAAACCATTTCACCTCGTAGCTAGCCCTACGAGGTATGAGAAGGCTCTCTTCGGTCAAACTCGGTAGATCTTTCAATAGGATGAGCTGACCCAATTAGGAACACTGATATTAGGCTAGTAAACTGATAAGGGGGGTTGATTTAAAGTTTTTGGTGGCAATTGGAGGGAGTGCGATTCAGGGTGCGGGGATTGAACTCAGTTTTTGCAGGTGGGTCTTTGGGGCAAGGTAGGAGTTTGTGCTGATGCCTTAAGCTGAGATGGATGATCAAGGAAGAAAGAGAGGGATCTAAAGAGGGCAAACAATGACTTTGAATCCTCTTTAGACAGTGGAAAACATAAATATTAAACAAAATTGAAAGCTGAGCATGGCATGCATGAATTCAAACTTTATCACTTCTTTTGTTTAATTAGCAGCAATAGAATAAGAGATGGAACACATAAACACACTTACAATGACAATTAGGAAACACACCATCAACACAATAATCCACAAGAATCCACAATGATGTCTGCAAAACCCTGGCCTTCCTTTTCCTCAAATTGCAGAGATACAAGTGAAATATACAATAGAGCTTCTCCCTCAAGAGTCCAACCATCAAAATGAGGATGAGAAGGCATCATATAGCTGATCTAACTCCTTTCCACACCTCTAGGGGTCGAGCTCAACTTCCTAGGAGCAGTTTGAACTAATTCTAAACTAAGAACTAGATAATAGGCAGTCAAAACAACTTGCCTCTAAAACTTAGGAAACTAATCCATGCATTAAATTTTCACTATTTACATCAAATAAAGTTCTAGAAGTGTCAAAGGAGAGTAAATGCATCCATGTGCCATGAAAATTACACCAAAGTTTCTTATTTACATGCCCAAAAGTCATCCAAGAGTAAAAACAGTGTTTTGCTGGCCGAAATGGTCAAATCTGGCAATTTTCCCTGAGTGGTCGCGCCCCTGATCCTGAGTGGTCGCGCCCCTTTGCAGCTCTGGTTGAAGGCCTTCCCGGTGTCCAAATCAGGTGCAAGATAGCTAGTTGGAAAGGTCTGGGAGTCTACTTTCCAACCCAAGTGGAATTTCTGAATTTGGAGTTTAT
Organism: Pinus tabuliformis; assembly: GCA_031772625.1. NCBI lineage: Eukaryota > Viridiplantae > Streptophyta > Pinopsida > Pinales > Pinaceae > Pinus > Pinus tabuliformis. Next base: position 126,589,411 of record CM062820.1, on the reverse strand, counting down.
TTGACCCCTCAAAAATCATTTCTCCCAAGGCAGCTTTCTGCAACTCAAAAAAGGGGCAGAAAGTCAAAATTTGCATGTATTTTGAGCTTTTGGAGGCCCAAATCTCCATAAAATTTGAAACCCATCCATATCCAAGTGTATTTTGTCATGAAAAATCCAAATATGTAGAGTTTTCCTCAATCTGAGCTGTCCCCATGAGTGGTCGCGCGGGGGGTGAGACCACTCAAATGACCAAAACCTGTAAAATGCTAAAAAATGCCAAAAATGCCTCAAAATCCTCAAAATTTCTTGTGTTTGCTGCTGGGAGGATACTAATGAGTATCTTGGTGAGTGAGTGATGCCTCAGCCAAGATACGGAGTGGGTTGGCCTTCTTCTTCCTCGAAAGAGCCTCGTTCAACCGCCGTTGAAGGATCTTCATCCTTGCTTTGCAAACATGCATTCTTGCCCAATAATGATCCTTCATGTGTCTGAGCAACCTTTTGTCTCGGTTGGCTTTCTCCAACAGCTGCTGCAAGTGTACATTTGAACTGATGAGCCTTGATTCCCGGTCCCTAGGCCACAAGTCACCCGGCATCCTACGGTTCAAGTCTCGGTTGCTACGAATTCTCCATAGTTCATCCAACTCTTTTTCCTCTTCTAGTTGCTTGTTGCACTGCTCCAAGTAATTTATTGTCCACTTGGCCATATCAAGCTTCTCCTGCAGCAAGCGGTTTTCCGCCTCTCTCTGTCGGATGATCTCATGCAAATCTGAAGTAGGGGAGCGAGCATCAAGATCAATGAGGTCAACCTGTGTGTCACCGGCTCTCTCCTCCTCTGTCACGGGCTGTTTTCCCTCTCGTACCACTGATGAATAATGCGAGGCCCCTTCCACCTGATGTGGAGATAACACTCACTGACCTGTAGCTGATGATGAAGGCGAGACCCCTTCCACCTGCTGTGGAGAAAGTACTCGCCGAGCTGCTGCAAACAAGGCCCTCGGGCCTTTCTGATAAGTGAGGCGAGGTGAGGAAGCCATGTGTCTCGGAACAGTGATCTCAGGCTGATGTGAAGGACCTCCCTCCTCAAAAATGACCTCTGGCTGTGGCTCGGGCTGTGGCTCTGGCTGTGGCTCTGTGAAGAAATCCCGAGAAATGAAGTCTGCCCATGCAATGCCCTGCTGAGTCAACTGATGAGCAACAATAAGCTGGATAAGACTGTGATAGCACAAACTCCGATACTGCTGAGCTGGAGACCGCCTCTGGAACACTGACACCATCCTTTGAATATCATGGAAAAAGAAAACCGGGATGTTCATCATCCTCACCCGGGTGAAGTGCATCAGCAAGCGAATGTGATAAGAGAAGACCCGAGAAAATCTCCCCTCGCATGTGAAGTAGTGCATGATAAGCCGCATAATAGAAGCATACTCCGCCCGGAGGAACCTGAAAGGAAAGATCCCCGACAAATGACTCATGAATGCTGGCCTGACATATGGCTCAAAATAAACATAATCCAGCATTTTGCGCTTGGGCCACACCTCACCCACATTTGGTATCCCGGTAGCCTCTGAAATCACCTCCGGAGATAGTACAAAATTCACCCCTGCAAGAGTGACCTGCCCGTCATGAAGGTGCAAAACAAATAATCGGGCCAACTCCCTGTGGTGCTGAATCTGGGCCAGCCTCTCACAAAACTCAAGACATGACATGTACCGGAAAAAAGTCACTGCCAAAGGGCAAGCCTGTAACTCTGCTAGAGAAGTGGGCTCTTCTCTCTTATGATGACCACCTTTGCCACCCTTCCGAGGCCTCTGTACCTCAGACTCCGAAGAAGAAGACCGGTCATCACCTTGCTCATTAGTTTCAGTGGTTGACATGATGTTATTGAGCAAGGTGGAGAAAAAGAACACAACTGATTGCTGCCCTGCCTGCAAAATGCTGAGAAGTATGCTGTTTTCAAGGGGAAAAAATCATGAAGGAAATGTTGGGGGGGGACTTTTAATAAGGAAAGGGAAATATATAAACACAGGGAATTTAGAGGACTGATTCACAAAATATCAAACATGTTCCTCATCTCTTATCATTTGGAAATCATTTGCAAATAAATACTTTATTAGGGAAAATATGTGTAATGATCACCAAGGGAAAGGACAATATATTTTTTTTAACATGGGGTAAATGACAACATGATCATAGGGGTATGGGGTAGCATCAATCATTAGCATCAACAGGCTGCTCCTTTAATTTGTCTTTGACTGTACTTTATAAGCATACTCTGTTTTTTCAAGTTTATGTGCTTTTGATGCTAAGGGGAAACAAAGCATTAGTTTGCATTTGTCATGAGGGAAAAAGGGGCTTTAGTTACATGTTGACAAAAGGGAAGAGGGATTTCAATTGCACTGGGATTTTTAGGGAAGGAATAGAGCAATTGAACTGGGATTTTAATGAAGGGAAAAGTAGGGAAAACAGAGTTTAAAATTGGGGAGATGCAACAATTGTTCCTGCGCAAACCCTATCACAGCAAACTGTCCATTTTGAGCATCATGTACAGTTGTATATTGTTGATTTTGGCATGAATGTTTACACAACATCCTTGCCTCTGATTTTTACACAACAATATGCCTTTTTGCTCTTATAGTGGCTAGGCTATGGCATGGTAATACTTGACTCTGTTTTTGTGGCGAACATGCACATGCATTTGCCATATATATATACACTTTTCTTTTTCATAACATTTCTTTTTATCTTTGCTGTGTTTTTATATATCTTTTGTTTTATTAACTGCTGTGTGATAATGCTTTAGGGTTTGAGTAGGGTATATAGGCATTAGGGTTTGGGAAGGATAGATAGGCATTAGGGTTTTGAGGAGGGGTTAGGGTTTTAGGAACTTTGGGATGGGATTTTTAGTATAGTTTGCAAATGAGATAAAAGAGAGAGACACACTGACATTTGTGAACCAAAATGGGAAACCAAGGAGGGAAGAAAGGAATTATAAACCTTGAAAAACAAACATAACCCTAGCATAATGCTTACAACACAAACAATCATTCCTATCCTTTCTCCATGCATTTTTTCTGTGATAACATACATATCAAGCCCATGAATTCATATCTCTAGCTTTCAAATGTATAAAGAGACCCTACCTCGACCGATTGAGTGAATGAGAGAGAGTTTGGGTCGATTTTGGAGGTTCCTGGGCAAATCGGCCTGAGTGGTCGCGCCCCCGTGCTGAGTGGTCGCGCCCCACCCAAGTGGTCGCGCACCCTGCCTGAGTGGTCGCGCACCAGGAAAATACCCAATTTTGCTGCAAATCGCCTTCTTCGACCTCTCAAGTGTGTTTGCTTGCTCTCAAATGCATAATGAGGCTCCTTAGAGGGAAATTTGGCCTTTATATGCCCAAATTTGAAAAAATTAACTTACCAAACCCACTTTGTAATGTTTTTGCTTTGGCATTCATTTTAACACTGTTTTTGAGTTCATTTTGTCCTGATTTTGGCCTTTTGAATGTTTTAACTCCGTTCTTTTTGCAGGTTAGCCATCTGAGGGATGCTAGTGAGGAGACCAGGGTTATTGCCGGCATTTTGGAGAATTTTGAAAATTTTCTTTATTTTTGCAAATTTCACATGACCTTGGGTTTAAAAACAGAGTTTTTAAAACCAAGGTATAAATGAGCTGCAACTGATGAAAAATATTAATGAAACATATGTACATGCTTCCTTCTGGTTTGCTGGGCACATGAACCTTTGACTCATGACCTTGCAGTGATTTTTGACTTAAAACCCTAGACCTAAGACTTGGGATCTCAAGACCAAAATAAACAAGTATAACACAAGCTCATTAAATGACATGACCTGCTCCAGCAAAACCAAGAAGGGAACAAAAGACCAGCTCCTCCATCAGTGTTATGGCATGCCTAATGGGATGCAAGACTGACACTGATGAGACACCTACTTATGCAAAATGCAAAGAGCTTTTGATCACCGATGGAGGGCTCAAGACCGACACTAACAGGTGATATTTAAGGACAGGATCTATGTGCCGGATGAAATTGAACTCAAGAAGATTATCTTGAGGGAGTTTCATGTAAAGCCATATTAAGGTCACCCAGGATATCAGAAGATGTTTATAACAATGAAGAAGTTCCACTATTGGTCGAGTCTAAAGAAGTAAGTGGAAGAGTTTGTGGCTAGGTGCTTGGACTGTGAATAGGTGAAGGAAGAGTGTAAGCATCTAGGTGGGTTGCTTTAGTTGATTTCGATTCCAAAATGGAAATGGGAGGTAATTTCCATGGACTTCATTACAGGTCTTCTGAGGACATCAAGACAACATGATTCTATCATTGTTGTGGTAGACAGGTTGGCCAAGGTAGATCACTTCATTCCAGTAAAGACTACTTATTCAGCTAGTGAGGTAGCACAGGTCTTCATCAGGGAGATCGTGAGATTGAATGGTGTTCCAAAGAAGATTGCGTTAGATAGGGATGCTAAGTTTACTTCCAAGTTTTGGAAGGAGTTGTTTGCAGGTTGGGGGACAAAGTTGGCCTTCAGTACAACTTATCATCCACAGATAGATGGGCAAAGAGAGAGGGTCAAGGGGATTATGGAGGATATGTTGAGGATGTACGTGATGCATCAATAGAGGATATGGGAGGAGTACCTTCCATTGGTTGAGTTTGATTACAACAACGGTTATCAGGAGTCACTGAGGATGAGTTCATTTGAGGCACTGTATGGGCAGAGTTGTAATACTCCCATCAGTTGGAGTGATCCAGTGAATAGGGTACTTATTGGACCGGACATGTTTGCAAACACGGAACAAGAAATGAAAGTTATAAAGAAGAATCTAAAGGAAGCTTATGACATGCATAAGATTTATGCATACCAACACAAGGCATTTAAGGAGTTTCAGGTTGGGGGAGCATGTGTATTTGTGCATCAAGCCCAAGAAGAGCTCCTTGAGGATTGGATCACGTGCCAAGTTGGCACCACGGTATTGCGAGCCTTTTGAGATCCTTAAGAGGATTGGACTAGTAGCCTACAAACTTGCACTGCCTCCGAAAGTGAAAGTCCATCATGGTTTCCATCTTTCATTGCTTAAAAGATATGTAAAGGATGTTAATTATGTTATTGATTGGTCTATATTGTAGGTGGAATCAAAAGGAGGATCCATTGAATCCATGGTTTTTTACTTATGTTTCCAGTTTACAGTAATTATCAAGTTTAGGAATTTCATCCAAGCAACTAGGGAATGGGAAAGTGTTTGATTATTTTGTTGACATTGATGCTCCCTTCTTCCATTTGGCAGGCCTTGTTGGCTTGCATACCCACATCCTTGTTTTGACCTCTGAGGATGTGAAAAACTGTAGATTCCCAAAGAGAGTAAACATTCCCTGGGCTGTCTTGAGTATCTGATTCAGTTTATTGTCCTGGGCTGTAGAGTTATAATTCATATGTTTTATGATTAGAAGGGAATCCCCCAGGATATTCATCTCTGTGATTCCTTCTTACCGAGCTATGGTGAGACCAATATACAATCCATAGGCCTCCGCTTGGTTATTTGTCTTCTTGCCCAAACCTCAGGCATATCTATCTTCAATTATTCCTTCGGGATTAATGAGAACCCCTCCCCCTCTTGCCACCCCATGTGAAAATTAAATGTTAGCTATCATTCATGCTTCTGAAAAATGGAAATAATACCTATTGGGAGCAAAGTTCTTATTCAATGAAGACCACAATAAGATCAAATATTTCCTAATTGATATTTTACACTATGTTCAATTCCATAGTCAGTGATGAATGGATGACAAGTGTTCAAGAAAAGTATGTAAGTAACTAGGACTACGAAGATAACTGGGGAAGTTGAAAATAACAATTCAAAAAACTCAATATATGCTTGGGAAAATGATATATGTAAAAGGAAATAATATATTTTTCCAACCTTTCCACATCCATAATCCAAGTCTTAATAGAAAAACATGTCTCCACCTTTGCAGGCCACATTGGATTCTTAAAAATACACTGCAACATTCAACAATACTTCCTATGGAAAGGAATGAAGGTTGATATCTAGAAGTATGCACATAATGTAGCACATGCTAATGCCATAATATTGAATCAATTGCACTTGTTGGATTCCTTCAATCACTTCATGTTCTTGACCATAAATGGATTTTACCATTACTCTTCCTCCTTTGTTTTTTTGGAAACCTGTCTCGATGGGGACATTGAATGAGGCCCACAATATTTGTATAGGCATCCAACTTGGGGACTTGACCTCACGACCTCCTGCGAGTAATTCATAACACTCAAACACTCGAGCTAACCCATTAGTCTTATCGCAACTCTTCCTATCTTAGAGAATAAGGGCATCATATTTCTATTCATAAATTGATTAGCCAAATATGCTTACTTCATTGGAATATCGTTAAAGGATAAAAATAATAAAGTCGATGATAGCTACACGAAATTTGTTTATACACTCCACATGTTTGCAGAGTCATTGTTGGTGTTAGGGACTCAAAATTCACCAACAACTTTTTCAAGGATATCTTCCATGAAGTGGAAACACATCTCTAAATAGGTAGACAAACTATAATGGTGAGTATATTCCTTGAAGGATACTTGAGGGGCTTCGTGAATGATTGTCAATTGTCAGTGATATTAACGATCAAACCTGGTAAAATGGTGGTACAACACTAGCGGACACACTTAAAAAAAAATACTCCTTTTGAAACTTTTTGGATACCCACCAGTGTTAATAAAGGAATATGTTGTTAACACTTATAAAACCCATGTTGTAAAAATCTACTTAGTAACTTGTGATGAGATCCTTTTTATCCTAAATAACTATTTTGAGAAAGATAGGAATTGGATTGAGCAACAAGGTAGTTTGAGGAGAAAAAGTCATTTGAAACAGGAAATTAGGGATTTGTTTGATTCCAACCATATGAGAAAATCTCATTTAAAGACTACAAGAGTCATAAACTTTAGCCCAAGTTTTATGGTTCTTACCAAGTCCAAAAGGTAGCAGGGAAAGTAACATATTGTTTAGGTATTCCAAACAAAAGGAGGTTGTATGATGTCTTTCATGTTCATGCTTGAAGAAAAAATTGAGTCCAATAACTTCCATACATATAGAGTTGTCAATCTTAGATGGAGAAATAATATCGGTACCCAAAGTATAATGTATCTTAAAAACTAGGAAAGTAATTCATTCAAGAGACATTAATGGATAACTTATTAAGTGGCAAAGCCTACTAAAAGAAGAATCAGTTCAAAATAGCAACAAGAAATGTTAAAAATAGCGTCTAGAAATTCCAATTTAATTTGTCGTTGAATTAAATTTTAATTCTATTCTCATAGCAACTTGTAATAGTTAATTAAGTTAAATTGACTTAATTGGCTTAGGAAATTCGAGTTGGAAGTCTATCTAGAGTCATGTAGAGTGATCCCTAAATTTTAGGGGCCCAGGTTGAGTTCTTTTGAGTTGTAATTTGATAACTTCGTCTAACTGAGTTATAGTCAGTTAAACTAGTTGTAACTGTTGAAGTAACTAGTAGAGGTCTAGTAGTGGAGTAGTGTACCAGTGCATCTCTAGTACCACACCAGTTAACTGCATACTAACTCATAAATAACTCATGCATGTCAGTTCAAAGGAAGACCCAGTTGAGATTAGAGTTCAGGGACAGTGTACTATCAGTTGTATAATTTTTCGATTTGTACAAATGGTGCATGCAATCAGTTGAGGACCTATGTTTGGATTGTGTAGTTATGGAGAGGAAATTTCCACATTAAATAGAGGCTAATACCCTTAGGGATTGCACAAGAAAGTAGGGGCTTGGAAAGCTATTAAATTGGCTAAGTGTTGGCCAAAGTGAGCCTAGGAATCAAGGAGTTAGATTGTACCAGTGTAGGAATTTATCAGGACGAACAAGCATTGTATTTTCTTCTCAGATCTTCTGGTTAATTCAATATAGATAATCGGGGTTTTTAGGAGTTGCTTTCCCAAGAGAAATATTGTGTTATGTGCGATTGATATTCTTCCTTTTCTACTTATTGTTTTCATCAATCAATTTTGGTTTCCACTGAAGAGTAGAGTAGATTCTTGTATTGTGTTTTAGCATATCACATAAGTTGTTGAATCTACAGTAAAAATATACATGGCATCAAAGCTTAAGAAAATATAGAACAGGATATTTCGATTTTAGTATGGGGGATTTTCGCAGTGCATTATGTTAGATCATTTTTGGGATTCAACTGCGTTAAGTAAGTCATTCAAAGTATGACCATTTCCATGAGAGGTAGTCGTAAAGTGACTAATTTCTCATGATTTTTGAATAGTTCACTCAGCACTCATTGCATCGGGTGATGCTCACAGGGGTGAAGAAGTGGGATTGAAACTAGTGAAATGTGGAGAACGAATCACATAGCATCAATCATCACTTCCGGGGCTTGCACCCGGTAACCAGGACTTCCCAGGAGGTCACCCATCCCAGAACTCCTCTGGCTCAAGCGCGCTTAACTGTGGAGTTTTTCCCCACAATCAAGCCCACTTAGCTTGCTACCCCATTTGCAAAACCTTAGCAAGTATTGTGCCTCATGAACCATTCAGGTAGAGATCCCTTGACTCTTTTTGAATTTAAGTATGGGGGATTTTCGCAGTGCATTATGTTAGATCGTTTTTGGGATTCAACTGCGTTAAGTAAGTCATTCAAAGTATGACCATTTCCATGAGAGGTAGTCGTAAAGTGACTAATTTCTCATGATTTTTGAATAGTTCACTCAGCACTCATTGCATCGGGTGATGCTCACAGGGGTGATTGATGCATGATTGATGCTATGTGATTCGTTCTCCACATTTCACTAGTTTCAATCCCACTTCTTCACCCCTGTGAGCATCACCCGATGCAATGAGTGCTGAGTGAACTATTCAAAAATCATGAGAAATTAGTCACTTTACGACTATCTCTCATGGAAATGGTCATACTTTGAATGACTTACTTAACGCAGTTGAATCCCAAAAATGATCTAACATAATGCACTGCGAAAATCCCCCATACTTAAATTCAAAAAGAGTCAAGGGATCTCTACTTGAATGGTTCATGAGGCACAATACTTGCTAAGGTTTTGCAAATGGGGTAGCAAGCTAAGTGGGCTTGATTGTGGGGAAAAACTCCACAGTTAAGCGCGCTTGAGCCAGAGGAGTTCTGGGATGGGTGACCTCCTGGGAAGTCCTGGTTACCGGGTGCAAGCCCCGGAAGTGATGATTGATGCTATGTGATTCGTTCTCCACATTTCACTAGTTTCAATCCCACTTCTTCACCCCTGTGAGCATCACCCGATGCAATGAGTGCTGAGTAAACTATTCAAAAATCATGAGAAATTAGTCACTTTACGACTACCTCTCATGGAAATGGTCATATTTTGAATGACTTACTTAACGCAGTTGAATCCCAAAAATGATCTAGGATATTTCGAGTTTGGTGTGCAAGTGAAATCGAATTTGTAAGTTCGTACTTCAAAGTAGCAATGTGTCATTCTATGGTTTGCGACTTGAGTATGCCTTGGAGGGCAGCTCGAATTACATAGCTTGGAAGGACATGATGGAGGCAATGTTGGAAGATAATGGCCTCAAAGAATTCATAGATCATGACATTCCTAAGCCTCCAAAATCGGATGCTAAAGATATAGTTAAATGGAGAAAGTGTGTGGAAAAAGCGAGAAGAATTATCCTAGGAGTTCGAGACGACATTGTCTTAAGTCTTCATGGTAAGGATACTCCATACTCAATGTGGAAGGCATTGACAAACCTGTTTCAGAATGGCAGTGATCATAGGAAATCGGCACTGAAGGACAAACTTAGAAAGATCAAGATGGAGAAGGGTGACTTAATTCTGAAGTACTTGACTAAGTTCAGTCATTGTCAGGATGAGCTTGGAAGTGTTGGGATTACTGTTGCCGAAGATGATATGGTGAACCTAGATTTTATAAGACTTCCTAAGAGCTGGCACAGTTACTAGGACTCAGTTAATGGGAGGGAGAAGCTACCAAATTGGGAGAGACTGTGGTCGGATTTGGTACAGGAAGAGATTTAGAGGAACACCAAAGACAAATCCTCATCAAAGACTGATGATGAGGAGAATTGTGCCTTAGCGGGTAAGGCAAAGGAAGGGAAGGTGAAGTCATCCTATTCCAAATCAGATTCTTGTCATGGCGGCAAGAAGAAGGACATGTCGAAATTCAAGTGCTTTCACTGTCACTAGTTGGGACATTTTTCCGCAAAGTTTCCACTCAAGAAGGTAGGTAAGAATCCCTTAGGAGATGTGATAGGTGAGGCTCTTGCCTCACAATTCAAACTGGACTTTACCCTCATCGCATGTATGGTGTCATCGATGATGGGTAGTGTATGGTACTTGGACAATGGAGCTTCTTTCCACATTAATAGTAACAAAGAGCTCTTCAATAACTTGGAGGAGAGGGATCTCTAGATGCATATCGAGATGGGTGATGACGGGAGGTATAGTTCTACTGGGCTTGGTACAGTTACCTTTCACATGGAGTCAGGTTCTCCCCTCACTTTACGAGATGTTATGTGTGTTCCTGGTTTGAAGAAGAACTTGGTATATATTGCCATGTTAGAGGATAGAGGCTATGATGTGACTTTTAGTAAGGGAAAGGTTTTCCTTAGACACATCGCCATGGGACAGGTGAAACATATCAGTGTGTGAGTCAAGAACTTGTATGCTCTCGAGGTCAAAGATACATGCACAACCTTGAGGAGAAAGGCAAAGGTTAGAGACTCGGTGGTTGAGAGGGAGCATGAATAAACTCTCAACATGCAACCCTAGAAGCAGCCTCAAAAGCAGTCTCAGAAAGTTGTGGAGCAACCACAATTAGAGAAGCAGAGAGGAGACCGGGTGGAGAGATCCACTCAAGCGAAGAAGAAGCAGCCTCAGAAAGTTGTGGAGCAACCACAATTGGAGAAGCAGAGAGGAGACTGAGTGGAGACATCCACTCAAGCAGAGACCTCCAGTATGGGGGGAATTTCATACCTCCAGGTGAGAGGTGGGGTGATGTGAAGTATTAGTTCCAAGAGTGCATAAATTTTGGCAGGGTCCATTGAGAGGTTTTGTCTCGTGGATCATTACCTTGCTACGGGAGCCCTCAGTACACAGTAGCAGGATGGATTAGTGGTGGTTGATGCAGGTAGATATCAAAGTGACAGAGGCAGAGGCTAGTAGCAGTCAAATACTGGAGAGTGCAGAGAAGAATTGACAACAATGCAGATGGCACATAGGCAGAGTCAATAGAAGCGTATAGTTTTCAATCGACAGAGGTAGAGCTAGTAGCAGTTAGAGACTTTGGTGACTGATGCATCATACTGATTCAGTTCGGATGCTTTTTCAGTTTCAGAAGTTGCAGTAGCAATAACACTAGAGAGAAGTGTTGCATGCAGAACATTCCAAAGGTACCAGATCAGGATAGAGTTGAATTCATTTCTTGTTGAGAGGGAGTGTTGAAAATATCAACAAGAAATGTTAAAAATAGCATCTAGAAATTCCAATTTAATTTGTCCTTGAATTAAATTGTAATTCTATTATCATAGCAACTTGTAATATTTAATTAAGTTAAATTGACTTAAGAAATTCGAGTTGGAAGTATATCTAGAGTAATGTAGAGTGATCCCTAAATTTTAGGGGCCCAGGTTGAGTTCTTTTGAGTTGTAATTAGATAACTCAGTCTAACTGAGTTACAGTTAGTTAAACTAGTTCTAACTGTTGAAGGAACTAATAGAGGTCTAGTAGTGGAGTAGTGCACCAGTGCATCACCAGTACCACACCAGTTAACTAAATATTCACTCATAAATAATTCATGCATGTTAGTTCAGAGGAAGACTGAGTTGAGATTAGAGTTTAGGGACATTGTACTATCAGTTGTATAATTTTCCGAGTTGTACAGATGGTTCATTCAATCAGTTGAAGATCTATGTTTGGATTACGTAGTTATGGAGAGGGAATTTCCACATTAAATAGAGGCTAATTCCCTTAGGGATTGCACAAGGAAGTAGGGGCTTGGGAGGCTATTAAATTGGCTAAGTGCTGCCCAGAGTCAACCTAGGAAGCAGAGAGTTAGATTGTACTAGTGCAGGAATTGTTCAGGAAGAACAAGCATTGTATTTTCTTCTCAGATCTTCTGGTTAATGCAATATAGATAGTCGAGGTTTTTAGTAGTTAATGTCCCCAGAGAAATATTGTGTTATGTGCGATTGATATTTTTCCTTTTATACTTATTGTTTTCATCGAGCAATTTTGGTTTCCACTGAAGAGTAGAGTAGATTCTTGTCTTGTGTTTTAACATATCACGTAAGTTGTTGAATCTAGAGTAAAAATCTATAGAAACTACAACTGAGACTGAAGAATCTAAATCAAGACACTCAATGTTTTAGGTTAGTCCCGAGGGTTACATAAGTTGGTTGAGTCCTCTTTGTTAAAGTGCATCTACTATTGAGAGGCCATGGGTTTAATTCTCCTGACACTCTCGGGGTTAAGCTCCATGGTTGAGCCAACAAAAAGTGATCCTTTTGGGTAGATCTACATGGTACATATATTTCATGGCCATAGCAATCACTGATCTTCGGGGACCATGAACCCCATGGGGAAAAAAGAATGTTTCAAGATTAAAGCATTTCAAGATGAAATGGCTTGTAATATACCCCTAATAAAATCTAGTTTCAATACACTATATTAAATATCATTAGATATAATTAATAAACAATTATAAATGGTCAGCTCAAATTTATGGCTCATGATAATACATGTACAAACAATAATATTTTGCATATCTTATCTCACTATTTACGAATTAATAAAAATCTATCTTTTACAATTCTTTATATCAATAAATAATTCCTTTCAAAATGCATGTTACATGAGGAAACAAGGGATTAGTAAATGATTGAACAACAAAACAAATGAAGCTTGTTAACAAGCAATGCTTACTAAGAATCAGATGTTAATCACACACATCAAATTGTTCATAATGAAGAACAACTTATTAACAGTTTAAAACAAATATAGTATATTCAATATAATCCATGAGACCAAATCGTATGTCACTTAACCATTAATCATGTAAATACATGCTTTACACACACACACACACACACACACACACATATATATATATATTCAATCAAAAGAAAAAGTCATACATTAATGAGGGTTGAATATTCATATTATAATATAGATTGGACTAACCTTTCCAAGTTCCTTTCAACATAATAACAACAACCATTTGATTTATAAACAAAATTGATAGGTACAAAACTTTGTAGTATATTTCAAAAAAAATCATCATCTCGATAGCAATTATGTCATGCATAACAAAAACTACAATGAAATCAACAACTATATGTGGAAACCTATAGACTCACTTCCAACCCCATCCAATGATTCAAAAACATCAAAGTAACTCGTCATCTTGGACAGAGCTTCCTTGGATAGCTTATTAGTCTATGAATTAAATTCCCTATAAATATGCTAAAAAGAGAGCCACTCAAAGGATCCCAAGGATTTTGGCAAGTCCCAAAGCAAAGGAAGTAGCTTGATGTTGTCAACATTATTATTTTTTTGTTTGCTCAATCAATGACTAACTTGGAATCCCCAAGACTTTAAGCTTTTTAACCCCTTCAAGAGAAATGAATGACATAACATTATGAAGGACAACAAGTTCAGCCTACTGGTTAGAACCACATCCAAGCGTGTATCTTATATGCAGAGAATAATTATATAGAACAACACTAACACCACAAGCAAGAGGATGACCTTAACTTGCGCTATCAAAATAACCCAAGGAATAGTGAAATCCAAAACAAGCATGACTAGATTCCATTTCTCTGTTAGTTGGAATCCAACTCTTCAATAAGCTTTTGAATCAAATTTGCTATTAATCTCAACATGAATACTGTTATTAATTTTATTGTTGTTGTTACGAACCTACCAAATACATGATTATGAGCATTATAGTCCACTTAATCAAATCCTCATCTTTGCAATTTATATAGTGTATATACTATGGCTTTTACGTTAGCCTTACCAAATAAAACAGATCATAATGCTTCTCACAGGGGTGATAAAGGAAATCCATATGCATCACCACTACAGTGATTATAAAAAAAAAATCAATGATTACTTAAAATCATGATTCCAACCACGAATATGTTACTTTGAAACATAAAATGGTCCAACTTGCCCATTCACGATTCGATAGGAAAAGAGATATAATCAACACAAACATAGAATGTAACTTAAGAGACACACATATCTCATATAATGTTTTTGAATGGTCACAATTCGAAACTATTAAATTAATACTTGGTTATATATATATATAATAAAGATTAAGTTTCACATAATATTTATATGTAGATTTTTGGATTAATATAATGTAACTAAAACTCTTCAATAATTTTTTAAAAAAACTATATATGTTTAGATTTAAAAAATCTAAATCAGTATTCATTAAAATTAAAATTGTTTACACCCATTTAATGGTCTCTCTCCACACAAAAGCGCACTCGTGGAACATTTTCCACTAAAAACATACTCCACCCTTAACATAACTCGAATCAACAAATATTTTTTTAGCATTGGTCTCTATCACAATTTTGGGTGGATAAATATTTTCCAAATCTTACTTTCCCACTACTTTTTCTAGGATATAAATATTTCAAATTTTATTTTGTTTATATATATATATATATATATATATATATATATTCTTGTTTATAGATATGTTCTTTAATAATGAGTCAAGTGGTTCCACAAGGAAAATGTTCAAATGCGGGATCTGAAGAGTCAAAAAAATTAATGAGGGATGTTATACATCATTTAGATGGAGTCATGTATGTCGTTGGCAGTGTGTTAGGGTGGTGGAATGAGAGATTAGGTCATGTGAACTTCAATTCATGATTATTTGATGTTGATTATTGTAACAACTCCCACCTCTTTATGCCATCTCAAGCTACGAGAGTGTTACTCCTCTTATCTCGATCTCCAAAATTTGTTATGAATATGACATTATAATAACATCTTTTTTCTTGAATTATTCATATAGTAAAAAAAATTCCACCATCACATTCAACTCATCGAGATCTTTCTGGGGATATAAATTTTACCTCAATCTGAGTCTTGGGTAGAAAGTTATGTTGTTTAGAAATTTAGCCCATTAAAAGAGGTCACACCATCAAGAGGGATCTACATGGAACCCAAGTGGCCATCTCTAGCCGCCATGGTGCCATGTCACTGCCACGTGCGGTGCTCATGACACACACATAATATTAGGTCAAGTCTATAGGAACTTGCCATTCCATGAAACTTTATTAAAAATTCTCCCAGTACTCTAGTGCCCGGTATAGGCCCCCACCTTTCTCACATGTTTCCATTGTGCTAAAACCACTAAGGTGTTGACACACAATTTTTTTACCTGGTAGGGTCTTGGCATAGATCCCGAGACCTATCATGTCATGCTAGCACAGACCAAACAGGTGTTGCCACGCGATTCCCCATCCCACCACATCACTGCCACCCTGTACTCCACCAAGTCATACCAACCTCGCCTTGGATTTTTTACATTAAAACGAAACTCTAGTGCTTAGTGCCTTGGGTGTTGAAGAATTTAGGGCAATTAGGTTAATCAGATTCTTCTCATGATGATAATTATTTGTGAGGTACTTTTTACTTTTTCTTATTAACACAATCTTCTCTTGTTATTATTAGAGTGTGTTTTCTTACTTCATCAAATAGTTACCAAAACAAAAGAGATAAGAACACAAGATGTTGGCTTTCTGCCATGGCCAAAACATCTCACTCTTTGAGAGGAAAACCCACGCAAATTCTTCGTATAGAGATCAAATTAACGAATACCAAGATCATGACCCTTGACCTATTTAGCCACTCCAAGACCAAGACACTAATCCTCTTCTTCGTCATTGTTGAGATCATCATCACTGCTACTAAAGTCATCACTGTTGCAACACCGAGGCCATCACTACTGCACTACCGAGATCATTACTGCTGCCACCTTCATCAAGATCTTCACCATAACAACGAGATCTCTATACTGATATATATATATATATATATATATATATATATGAGAGTTGCACCTAGATTCATCGAGATCATGACCTTGTAACTATGTCTTCATCAAGATCATGATTGTATCTATACTGAAACCATGATTACATCTATGTTGAGATTATGACTACATCTAGAATATATGCCTAGATAGAGTGTGTCATTGTGAGATCATCGAGATCCTCCTCATCACAAATATGTCGAGACTGCAAGGAGACAGGTCTGGGCCCTTTTATGTGGTATCTGAGGCTACTTTTGTGATCACTGTATTGTTAGGCTGAGACTATGAGGACGTCGAGAACTCATATTTGTGGTACCCATATGAAAAACACATAGATGCTTGTCCTAGTTCATTGAAATCTCAGAGATGCGAAATACTATGAACACCTACCGAGATTGCAGAGGCATCTGCATACTACACCATGGATAGACTTCCAAAAATACCTCACTGTGGCATCCGAAACCCTTTTCTATGACAACCATCTGAAACTTCAGAAGGATACGAGTTCTACACTTCACTTATGCGAAGATCCTAGCTAGATATATATAGTAATTCATCCCACATATTAAGCCGTCATGACAATATGAATGGATGTGTCTATTAATGTAAGCCCACATGAGCTTTCCACACAATTTGGAGGCTGAATTTGAAGAGGATGGCAAGTGCTTGTCGTTGGAGGGCTAACTAGACATATTTATAGACTTGTATACATTTACTCATGCCCAAGAAGAGCTTCTTCATACATGAAATTAACTCTTTGACTCAATAATAAATCCTAAGGCTCTCAATGGGAACCACTAACAAATAAAGCTCTTGCTCATGAAACCCATGAAGCAAGGCATACAAAAATAATTTTATTTCTTTTGTTTCATAATTTACAAATATCATGTCATTATGAAGACCGAACCTAGTTACATTTTACAACACTCCCTCTTAACTAGGGAAGTATTCATAATGGTACTTGGTCATTCTCAATCTAAAGAATTTCTCATAAGAAGAATTAGATTGGTAATCCATCTGTATAGCATCATAGTAACCAACATTGTTTCCACAACAAGGCCTCGATAGACAACTTTATCTCTCATCAGATCATATCACAATGTTGGTGAGACCAATGACTATAGACACCTTCATCATTGTCTCTCAAGGTACATACCCACCTGGGTGTTCACTGAGTATGACCTTCTAGGACTATTGTTATCTTGGGTTCCGAGCCGTCAAAGAATATCGGTCCTCTTGCCTACTCTTATATTGGATTCCCTACACATCCACAAAGAGCATTAGATGCCAAATGATTACCCAACCCGCCATTCTTTCTTCCCTAGGGAAGACAAGAATGTTGTGTCTATCTCTCCCTCTCAACTAGGGAAGATATGCCCATTCATGTAAAGGAATGTACCCAAGCTCCTTCTGACCAGGAACTTGCCCAAGCTCCCTCTTAATTACGGACTTGTCAGAGATCCCTCTTAACTAGGGACTCTCCTTTTCATCAACAACTTCTTCTTTGTGGGTCCTTTGGTCGCTTGATCAATTTCTTTTCTTAATGTCATGAAATTTAGTCGAGCTTATTTCTTGTAGGGCATTAGCCATCGATCAATTTCCTCCTTGGTTCGTCATGTCATTCCTTTATTCATGGAAAGTGGCTTTCTTGGTACATATTTGGATCCTTCTTAATATGGCTACTTCTTTCTCATCATGCTTCTTTTAAGAAATTTTCATCCACCACATGAATGTTAGTTGTACTTGCACTTACAATTCTTGTTCCAGTAGCCCTACATGAACTCATCCAGATATTATTCAAGAAATCAAAAAATAACATCAAATCAAAAAGTACCTTACAAGATGGCTCTTCATCATGACATCTTCATGTAGGTATCAACATCATGCATACATGTTGACACATCTCCCAAAGATATCCATTGTCAAGGGTCTCCATCTTTTTCAAACTCTCATCAGAGTCTTCATATCTTCTCGGGAGATTTCCTAGTCAAATCTTCTTGGTCTTTTGGATGTTGATCGCCTTTATCATGGTTTCATATCTCACGATCTCTTCCTCTTACACATTCCATTCCTAGGAGCTTCCAATCAGAGTTCCTTAATTGTAGTCAACCACCTCATACTTCATATGAGGACATATTATGTTGATTTCATCTAGTGTGACCTATGCCTTCCAGCATCCTTTCAGAGGAGGAGATCCTTTTCCTTTGATCATGCTTCTCAAGATAGAAGTAGTGATCCATGTTACCTGCAACCATACGACATGACTTTATAATATTAAATACAAGCATACATACCTCATTTTATCTTTAGGTCATGTAGGCTTCTTCCAACAACTTCCTTTATTGAAAATATATTTAACCTTTTGATCTGCTTCATTTCTCATGTCATCATACCATCATCCCATGAATTCCATAAGTTGGAGTTCCTGATGAAACACTTGCTTCCACTCTAGATCTATGAATCCTCCAATGAGGATTCCATCAGAGAATCTTGAGGATCTCACATATTCTTATTCAACAGATGTTTCCCTTTTGACTGATGTATGATGAGACTTGTCTTGGATGACTTTTTCCTTTGATCTTTCAATGAGGTCACCAAGAGCTATATTAACTACCATAGATTTTGTTCTAGCGGTCCTTCATATTTCCCTATGGTGATGTCACGAGCTCTTGCTTCTAATGCTTCTCCTTCCTTGTTCTTTCTTCTTTCAGTTTCCTCCATTTCTTCGGTGAAATGGGCTTCTTCTCTATTCTTCTTGTTATTGTCCTTCTTAAGCTAAGGACAATCTTTCCTATAAAGTACATAACCTTCCATAGCATTGAATTTTAGTTATGCTCTTTTTCCCTTTTCTGAGTACCAAAACTTCCTTTCCTTTCAGGAAATGTTTGAGTCCTCAACACTTTTGCCCTCAACTTGTCCTTTTTTTATCTTGCATAAAAATCACAAGTTGAACTTATCCCATGATTTCTTTTACCCTTGTGATGATGTCACGAATTCTCATTTCTAATGTTTCCATGATGTCACACTGCATCTTAGTGTAGACATAACTTATGTAGGATATAGGAGCCATAAAGAGACCTATAGTGAGAGAGAGAGTATTTTTAATGATTTATTACTCTCTTACCATGGAATTCCTTTCCTCAACTCCTCCTATCCTTTCTAGTGATATGGAATTTATTTTCTTGCAATGTTCATAATTATTTTTCCAGCTTCTTTGATGTCTCCAATATTGTTTATGTGAGAGGACCTTAAGAGTTCCTTCCCATGAATTCAAAGGAGACCTTTTTCATTGATATGTTTAATGACTTCACTTATCTACGAGGACTATGACAATCCTCCTTATTCCATGCAAGGACCTTTGATGACCTATCCAACTTATAGATCTCCTTGCAACCACGAAGTCATTTTACCAAATAAATTAATGAATGAAAGATACTTACTTGACAAGTGAAGATGAACTCTTCTACTTGATCACTTTGATGATGGTTGAAGAAGATGTATTAGAGCTTCCTCTTGGATGATCTTCTTTCAAATGAAAAATACTTTCTCCAATAGAAAATGTTACTCCTTTTGATGAGGATGATTTGTTGCTTCCTTGGAATATCTTCTTCTATGGCAAGGAGATGATCCTTGCTTGTTTTACAACCTTGAATACGATGACAATGCAGTCTCGCTTTCAATATGCTTCGCCTTCTTTTGTAGTGTAGATCAAAACTGCTTCTAGGGTTTCTACTTTCTCCAGGATGATGTGATCTTCGTTTTTAAGGTCCTTCGAGTTACCTTGCTTTGTAGAGAACTTGATGAGGGTCTTGGTGGCATTTTGATGATGATTATGGAAATAAAATATCTTGTTGTTGTAGATTACTTCTTCGATCTAGGGTTCGATCAAAATCAGGTTTTGATTCTTCAATGTAGATATTAATCCTTTTCTTTGATAACCTTCAACTTGTTTTGATTCCCTTCTCGAAACTTGATCCTTGAATGTCTCTTTGTTGCCCTTCCTTTGAATTCAACACCGTAGCCTGAAACCATGTTGAAGAATCCAGGGCATTAGGTTAGTCAGATTCTTCTCACGATGATAACTATTTGTGAGGTGCTTTTTACTTTTTCTTATTAGTGCAATCTTCTCTTGTTATTATTATAGTGTGTTTTCTTACTTCATAAAATAGTTACCAAAACAAAAGAGATAAGAAAAAAAGATGTTGGATTTCTGCTAGGGGCAAAACCTCTCACTCTTTGAGAGGAAAACCCGCGCACATTCTTCTTATAGAGATCAAATTGACAAATACCAAGACCATGACGCTTGACCTATTTATCCACTCCAAGACCAAGACACCAATCCTCTTCTTCGTCATTGTTGAGATCATCATCACTGCCACTGAAGTCATCACTGTTGCAACACCGAGATCATTATTGTTGCACCATTGTTGCACCTTCACTGAGATCTTCACCACAACAATGATATATATATATATATATATATTGCATAAACGTAAATGCAGGACACAGATAGATAAACACAACACAAAGATTCAGGACAAGAAAAATCAAAACAGAAACGCTGAGCTTCTATTATATGCAAATTTCCATAAAACCAAAATATGTATTGGAAAAAGGCTCTTGCTTCCATATATTGGAAACCAAGAGGTCTCCCAAAGATCATCCCTCAAACTACGAATCTTTCCTAAAGATTTCAATAGTAATATGATATGAAATAAAGTGGAGATTCTTGACGAGAGGAACCCACGAAAGCCTGTACAATAATGTAGAGCTTTTACGGAAAGCAAAGTGATGGGATACAAAATGGAGATTCCTAACAAGGGGAACCCACGAAAGCCTGTACAATAATGGAGAACTTTTACGGAAAGTAAAGTGATGGGATGCAAATTGGAGATTCCTAACAAGGGGAACCCACAAAGCCTGTACAATAATGGAGAACTTTTACGAAAAGTAAACTGATGGGATACAAAGTGGAGATTCCTGACAAGGGGAACCCATGAAAGCCTAAACTTATTTATTAAAGCTTTGTAATAAAGCTTTGTACTAAAAGTTATATACAGAGGACCTCCAATAATTACCATTCTCCTTTAGGACTGCGGTCTGTATCATAGTCACTGATGTCAGGACTAGAATCATATTCTTCGACAAACCTGTCTAAATCCAATCCTGGTAGATTTTGTAACCATGGTGGTTCGCTACCAAAGCTGGAAGAAAAAGCAGAGAAGCCCATGTATGGATCTAAAGAACCTGGAGGGATGCCCACTTCTCCAAAGTAATTTAGTTGCATTCTAAAAGAACCATCTTCAAGCTCTACTAGATCTATACCTTTGTACAACAAATCAAACTCAAATATGTCATATCTTTCAACCCCATCTTTCATGTCCTGATGGAGAATTGACAGAGCTGTAAACTGAGTTAGCCTTCCCTGGTCTTCTTTTCTTGGAGCAAATGAAGCCATTAGTAGATTCATCCAGTTGCTCCAAATACAGAATGGGGACACAACATCTTCACAATACATAATTATGGAAACTCTCTCATAAATTTGGGCTATCTGAAGAATACAGTAATAATCTGACCAATTCAATGCTGGGTCAAAAATGTATACAATTCTTCTGTATGGATGCATAACTGACCCAAAATAAATATGAACATTATTTATATTGGCAAGAGGAAGACTGTAACCCATCTTGGCATCAATAGAGAAAAACCATTTCTCTATAATAACCTTTTGAATTTCAGTGGGCAATCTTTTAATTTTAACCAGAAGGCAATCTGTGCAAAATGAATAATGACATTGGGGACATAATTCAACACAAGATTTTTTAGAGGAGGATGAGCTTTCTCCAATCTCAAACTTCTTGATTGCCATTTCTTCTGGTTTATCTGATCCTTCTCTTGTCATAAGATCAACAAGATAATTTTCTTTGCTTGCTTTATAAATTATATCAAAGTCATATCCATCTAGCTAAAGAGCCCATCTCATGATATTGGAGTTACCATGTTCCAGAAGACTTTTGTTTTGGAGCATTCCTTTCATATGCCTGAGGCCAGTCTTGACTATAAAATGAGTGCTCTTAAGGAACAATCTGAATCTTTTAATTCCTTTCTTTACAACAAGAATTTCTTTGTGTGAAGAAGGGTAATTTAATTCTGAACTAGAAAATGTACCTGAAGTATAAGCACAAACTTCTTCTCTTTTCCCATGTTTCTGTAAAAGGATTGCCCCCCAACAACAATCTGATGCATCTATTTCTAGTATAAAAGGAAGATCTTCTTGAGGAAGAGTGAGAGGTGGTAGCTGCTCAATCTTTTGCTTGATATTTTTGACTGCTTGAGTCATTTGATCAGACCAAATGCTTCCTTTCTTTAAACGCTGTTGTAGAACTTTTGTATCTTTTGCTTGTTCAGGATAGAACTGTCTTATATAATTCAAGCATCCCAAAAACCTTTGTACAGTTCTGATATCTAGGAGAATATTAGGAAAGCTAGCTATTGAACGTAGAACATCGACTTTCCCCTGAGATATAAACAATCCCAAATATTCGATACGAGTTTTGGCAATTATGAATTTATTAGATGAATTAGAGAGGGCAAGTCCATGTTGATGGACTGTTTGATAAAAACTCTCTAAATGGCTTTTATGTTCTGCAATATCTCTGCTATACACAAGAAGATCATCAATATATACAATAATAAAAGAAAAATCTTTAAAGATATCTTCCATCCTTTTCTGAAATTCTGAGGGAGCATTCCTCAAACCAAAAGGCATGACATTCCATTGATATTGTCCTCCTGGTACTACAAAGGTTGTTTTGTACCTATCCTCTGGGATAATCCCAATTTGCCAAAATCCACTTTTCAAATCAAACTTGCTGAAAACATTTGCTTTAGCAATTTTGGATAAGAGTAACTCTTTATTGGGGAGAGGATACCTGATCGGCATTAGCGCTTCATTTAAAGCCTTGTAATTTATAACTAGTCTCTTTTTCCCTCGTTTTTTCTCAGAGTGTTTGTTGACATAAAATGCAGGACAAGCCCATGAACTTTTACAAGGTTCAATAAGCTTTCGGAGCAGCAGATCTTGGATTTCTTTATTACACAATTCTTGTTCTGAAGGGCTCATATGATTTGCAGATGCTTTCTGAGCCATAATTGTGCCTTCTTTTTTGAATGGAAGAGAGACAAAATATTTCTCCCTTGACCAAAATGCATCAGGATGATCAGAAGTACAATCTTCTTTGATTTTCTGACTAATATCTGCAAGAACAGTAGCACCATGTGTATCAACATGCTTAACAATTTTATGGATTTTACTTAGATTAGCTAGAGTAGTCTCTTGATTAAGAGCTTCATCTGGCTTAATCTTTAGTGTATATCTGTTCTTGGTTGGTACTGGAATCTTACTTCCCTGTACATTAAAAATGATTAGATTTTTGTCAATTGTAATGGGCATGAATTTTTTCATAAAATCTTGTCCTAACAATATATCTGCTCCTATATCATAATTAAACAGAGTCACAAAAACTTTTGTTGCTCCAAGCAGTAAAGGAAAATTTGGAGCAATATATGAAATCTGGATAAGTTGTTTATTAACTGCTCTGAACTGAATTTGAGTGGGCTTCCAGTAGTAAGCATGGATTGCTTTGTATCTACAACAACTACTCATAGCACTTGTATCAATCTAGGCATCCAGAGTATATTCTTTATATCCAGGGACTTTTATATTTACAGGAATTACCATCCTATCATCAATCCCACTAATATCTTGGATATTCACATTGTTGGCATGATTATGTGTGGTCAAAGCTTTTTGAGAATCTACAATAGAGAGAGAAACACACTTGGAGTTTAAGTCATCTAATTCTTGCATGTGAACTTTGATTTTGTGTGCAAGATCCCTCATCTGTGCCTTATCTTCTTTTAAAAAAATTTCAACCTAGTGAATCTTGTCCAATATTTTCTCTATAGTACTGGTGGACAAAGGAAGATCCCATTCCTGGAAATCTTCTATTTTAATAGAATTTTGAGGGAGATCATTTTTCAAATGATCTATTTTCTCTTGTATCCTTCTTCTGGGTATGAGTAAAATGGGATGTATAGATGCTTTGTCTCTTTCTAATTCTTCCACCTATTGTTTAAGTGTAGAGAAGGAGAACATTAAGCAATCAAAGATATATGTACAATCACTTTGATTATCTTCTAAACATATTTTTCTGAAATCTTCATCTAGATCTGAGGAACTGTCTATTTGAGTAACAGAAAAGCATTCAAAATCAGAATCAGATTGAGAAACTAGATCCCATTCTACTGGATCATATGTTGATTTAAATATAGAAAAAAATTTCTTTTGAATCTTTTTCTTTTCTTTATTGGGACAATTATTTGCCCAATGACCAAGCTTACGACAGATAAAACATTTTGTTTGTTTGGCTGGCTTATTCCTCTTTCTAAATATAAATCTAGATCTTTGCTTTGGAGATGAGTATCCTCTTTTTGATCTAGAGGAATATTGCTTGGTTTTGCATTGACATTTATCAATTTGGTTTCTTTGAGAACCCTTCTTGGAGATGTTCTTATAACATCCAAAATGATATGTCTCTAAAAAGGAATCACAAATAGCAGGACTGAAATGTAACTATTTTTTGACATTTTTCTTGGTCTTATATGATGCACATTCATTATTCAATATTGTGAGGATATGTTGATGCAATATTGCTACTGATAATGTATCAATAGAAATATCGTGGGCCAAAAGTGACTGATGAACCAGTTCCGGAATCTTACCAGGCATAGATGCTATATAATGCCTAAGATATGCAGTATTATGATGATCAGGAATCTTATAATACAAATTCTGCATGGTGCAATAATATTCTGATAGGAGATCTAAACTGCACAATCTTTGACTCATAAACATCTGGGAAAAGTGCTTATTATCAGAAGATATAACTCCCAAAAATTCATGGGATAGAACCATTAGTACTGCTTGTAGTGGATCATCACTTTCTAGAATTTCATTCCATTCATCTTTTTTTATAGTTTCCCACCACAGCCTTGCATTTCCAATTAAATTCCAGGGGAGGAGAATTACTATATCTTTCCATGAAGCTTTTGTATCAGCTTTCTTCTGAGAAGCCCAAGCATTTATCTGTTGTAATAGAATAAGGGTTTGATATCTTATCAAACAATCAAAATTTATAAAGAAAGTATTCCCCTACTTATCAGACCTGAAAGTAGAAGATGGATCATAGTTGAATTCTGTAGAGGCAAGATTCTATGTCCATGTGCTAAAGTGAATCTTCTTTGATTATGAACCAATGTCAAGTCCTGTTGTTCTTGCATTTTTGTTTGAAAAATTAAATATTTCATTTCTTTTGTTCTTTGGGGGATTTGATGATCCTTCATCTCTTGACTGACTTGCCATCTTGATTTCTATGATACATAAATTTTCAATTTTTTGTTTTAGTAGATCTAGCTTTTCTCGAGCTAAGTTAGTGCCTTGAACTAAAGTAGATAGCTCGCTATCATTTCTATCCATCATTTTAAGTGAGAGTTGTTGTGAATTTCCAATAGCTATGGCAAATGTGAATTTTGGGCCTTCTTCTATCTCAAAATAATTAGGAGGGCTTTCAAATTTGACTATAGATGCTTCAAAGCTAGCTAAATCTCTACTTATTACTCCTAGCTGATCATTGATTATTCTGAGTTGGTTTTCATATATGTCTTGAGAAGCATTCATGGTATCAATACTCTGAATTTTTCTAACATGTTCTTTGACTTCAACCACTTCCCTGGCTAAGTCATTTATGTTCTGGTCTATGCAAACCGACTGATAATTACCATAGTTTTGCATTTTAGTGAATTCAGAGGGTTCTAGATCTATAACTGTTCTGTAATGCAAAAACTGAAGATCACTTTGAACAACACCATATTTGAATTTAGGTGTGCTATTACTTGGATCTAATCTTCTTTCTGGTAATTCCATTCTATTTCCTGGCTTTTCTCTGGGAAGGGAGATCATACATAGATCTCTTGCTGGATATATATATATATATATATATATATATATATATATATATATATATATATATATATATATAAGTGTTGCACCCAGATTCATCGAGATCATGACCTTGTAACTATGTCTACATCAAGATCATGATTGTATCTATACTGAGACCATGATTACATCTATGTCGAGATTATGACTGCATCTAGAATGTATGTCGAGACAGAGCGTGTCACTGTGAGATCATCGAGATCCTCCTCATCACAAATATGTTGAGACTGCAAGGAGATATGTCTGAGCCCTTTTATGTGGTATTTGAGGCTACTTCTTTGATCACTGTATTGGTAGGCCGAGACTGTGATTGCAGAGACTGTGAGGACGTTGAGACTTCATCTTTGTGGTACCCATCCGAAAAACACATAGACGCTTGTCCTAGTTCACTGAAATCTTAGAGATGCGAAATACTATGATCACCCACCGAGATTGCAGAGGTATCTGCATACTGCACCATGGACAGACTTACGAAAATACCTCAATGTGGCATCCGAAACCCTTTTCTGTGACAACCATCTGAAACTTCAGAAGGATACGAGTTCTACACTTCACTTATGCGAAGATCCTAGTTGGGTATATATAGTAATTCGTCCCACATATTAAGCTGACATGACAGTATGAATGGATGTGTCTATTAATGTAAGTCGACATGAGCTTTCCACACAATTTGGAGGCTGATTTTGAAGAGGATGGCACGTGCTTGTCATTGGAGGGCTAACTAGACATATTTATAAACTTATATACATTGACTCATGCTCAAGAAGAGCTTCTTCATACATGACATTGACTCTTTGACTCAATAATAAATCCTAAGGCTCTCAATGGGACCCACTAACAAATAAACATGTTTCTCGTGAAGCCCATGAAGCAAGGCATACAAAAATAATTTTATTTCTTTTGTTTCATTATTTACAAAGATCATATCATTATGAACACCGAACCTAGTTACATTTTACAACATTGAGATGGCCCCATAAGGGCTAAGCCCTTTGGATACGCCATTTTTAGCGCAAAAACATTGTCTTTCATCCATTTTTTCCAAACATGAAATACATTGGAAAATCTCCACTAAACATGGTCCTAACGCGATTCTCAAGGCGTCCTTACATGCCACCATCGACCTGTTGATCACTGGAGTGGCAACTGATGATTATATAAAGACTCCATGCCCAATAATGATCCAAATGACACTTGTAACATAAGTTATAATCAGTCAACAGAATTTTTAAGCTCTACCTTTATTTCTCTTCATCTTTCTTGTACCCAAATTCCACACCTTGCGGGGAACTGTAATAAGTGAAACTAGTAATGATGAATTTTAAGTTTGTAATAGGCCTAGGATGTTGGGACTCGATTAGAAAACAAGTACACCTTGGAGTGTTTTTTTTTTTTTAATCTAGTTAATTATCCCTTCTTTTTTAGAGGTGGATAATTTTCTGGGTTTTTTCACTCACTTTTTACTCCAAAGTCGGGGTGACGGTTTGAAAGTTTAGCCCCTAACACATATTAGTGTCTAGAGTTGATGTATATTACCATACTAGATCACACATAAAAAAATTCGTGGAATTTGGTTAGGTTTAGGTAGTCATTTTAAATTTTTTTAGATTTTTCGCACTATGGAAATTGCTAATAAAATTGTACTTGTAATGTAATAAGTGATGCCTAAAGAAGTTGTACGGGGTATGAGTAATGAAATTTGCACTTCTCACTTTCAACTTTCTACTTTGACACACTTTGATGGGTTAAAAATGTATTTTGAATCGTCAAACTCATTTTTCCTAAATTTAATGGGAAACCTAACAATTAATTAAGCCATAAATTAAATAAATGGAGAAAAATAAATATCCACCCATGCTAAATGTTGTGGAAATGAGGTGGAAAATTATGGGGGAGTTAAAGTAAAGTCCCAAGGTGATGTGGATTCCTAAAATTAAGGAAAGGACATGTGTTCAAATAAAATCAATTTTTTGGCATTAAATGAGAAAGTTGCTTACTTGGAAATTCGAATTTGTGAAGTTAATGCACATTTGGGAAGATTTGAGGGAATATTTGGTGGAGATTTTTGTGGGAAATTGTCCCCACATGGGTTACCACCCATATGCACTTGTCATTCCATCATAAAATTTGGATTTGGCACATTAGGGAAGAAGAAAATGATTTCCACTTGCCAAAATTCGATTTTTACACTTGGCATTGGAGCTCCATTCAACAAATTCAAATTTCTCTTTGGGATTGTCACTTCATTCCACTTGTTTAATCACTTCTACATTGGGATTGGCTCCAATGCCATCTGTCATTGTCATTCTTCATTGGGATTTGTTCCCAACTCTCTATATAATAGATCCATGGGCTCTCATATTGTATCAATAATTGTTACTAGCTATTATGCTTGCGGAAGCGCTGATGCCCTGTACACTTTAAAAAATATCAATAAAGACTTTGGGGTTTCATTAATGAGGTGTTCCTCCTTTCGGAGTGTGATGAATTGTTGATCATTAGTATAATTCCTTTTACTCATGCTTTGATCTAATTTGTTTCCATATGCCCTTGTAGATTTGTTAATGTAGAGCTATTTTGGATTGACATTTGATTTAGAAGTATGCTCTAGGTATAGAATTCTCTAGTTTGTTTTAAATAAATATTTAGAGTTTCTTATCATTTTTTATTGCTAAATTTACATGGAACTAATTCTTGATTGAAGTTTTGTAGAGGGAACATCTTGTTGGGATCACAAAATCAAGCACGAGGGGAAGTTTTTGGAGAGACCAACTCACTCCTAATACATTCTTAAAAGAGTTCTCATTTGTTCTTTGAGGCTTCATAGTCTTATCTTACAAAGTGGTTTTGCAAGGGTTTTGGCACATAGCTTGTACACAAGCCAAACACTTCTAAATTTAAATCTCTTTTAAAAAACATCGTACTTCATTTTTTTCATTTGTTATCTAAGAGCTTGAAGATGGCTAGGCAAAGACAATAGTTTACTTTCACTCTTTATCTTAGTCTTTTGTGAATTATAATTGTACATATACATTTTATCTTGTTGATTTTTCCATTAATACTTAACTTATTTTGCAGCCATTGTTTGGATTGTTTGCTAACTCTTGTGAGGCAGCTTTTGAAGAGCAACCTCCTGCAACATCTAAAAAGTGTTTGCAGGACTTTTGACAAGTGTTGGGAGTTCGATTTCCAAGGATGCCATGAACCCTTTTGAGGCTTATTTTGGCCAAGTCGAGTTCACTAGAGGGTTGCCCATTTTCCTCTCTAAGTTGTGGGCATTTGGAAGAAACTTTCAACTTGTTTCCAAGGGCAGTTTTGGGGCTAAAAGCCCATGTTTAAGTAAATTTTTGTAATATAATTCTAAAGACTCCGCATTTTGTGGTGGTGGAACGTGAAGGTGTTATGTGTCAAAAATGGTAGTTAGCCCTTAGTTTTGTAAAGTAAAGTCGGTTGTAAGAGATCTACCCATGGTTCGCGGACCATGGGGTATAAAAAGAACTAAGCTCTAAGTAGTTTAGGCATCGATAGAATGACACATGATGTGATGGAGTCATAGCTTGGAAGCAAGAAGTCTAAGTCTTGGGTTGTAGCATAGGTAGAGGCTCTGTAGCTGAGTGCGTAGAGGCCTAGGGTAGAAGTCCGCAGCTGAGTGCGCGGACCCCTGCAGCTGTGTGCGCAGGGCAGACAAAGGTTGTAACACTTGGAAGATATTAATAAAAGGAGATATTCTGCAATTTTTGTGTCTTTGTTCTGTTGATGCGTTTGGATATTTTATGTATGAATTTCCTTTATTATGCTTATATGATGCGCGAATTAATGCAATTACATTGAATAATTGAATGCAATTACGAATATCTTCTTATGCGGTGTTAACTTTAAGTAGTTGATGAGATAAGAAATCACTTAAACTAATTGGGAAACTACGCGGCACGTTGCCATAACAACGCGAAAGTACTTGAGTAGAAAGTTAGGGTTGCGTGAAGGTCGATCGTACCCTTTCGCAGAGGTATTGAAAGCTGGAATAAGAAGGCTAGTCTTACAAGCCTTAGAACTAAGCGCCCTGCGCGAAGGCAGGGATAGAGGGAATCAAACGACATCACAACCATCTCAGGGTGCGGATACTTGGTTCCAACATCCCCCTATACTACTTAGGATGAGACTTTGGTCCGTACTCTACGGGCTGATGCCAAAAGGGCTAGTCGTGTAGGGATTTGTCTGGCTAATTAACGTTGAACCTG
Organism: Pinus tabuliformis; assembly: GCA_031772625.1. NCBI lineage: Eukaryota > Viridiplantae > Streptophyta > Pinopsida > Pinales > Pinaceae > Pinus > Pinus tabuliformis. The sequence continues at coordinate 126,558,998 of CM062820.1, read as the reverse complement.
GGTCAGGCCCCCTCAAGTCAACAAATGGTTTCGTTGCCAGGACCAGAATCTGCATAAGAGATGTGTGATGTCATATCACTAGAATCCAACTAAGAAGGAGATTGGAGACTGGTTGGATAGAAGGATCCACGAATTCGCGGCGCGCAAGAGAATAGGAACCCGCGACTCACAAACGAACATTGGTTGGATAGATAACTGTACATAGAGATCCACGAGATCTTTTTCTGCTCCTTCTCTATTGATCTATACGAGTGGATCGCGAAGCTAGCAGATAACCAAGGAAGGTGGAAACTTGACGGTCCTATTGTTTGGACCCTAGAGCTGATACAGAAATTGGAAGCATCTAAGGACAAGATCGCTCGCGTTGTCGATCATTGGCTCAATCGCGTCATAGGAGGATTTGTGACTGAATTCGCGGTCGACACCTCAGTTAGCTACAATGAGGTGGAGCGACGCTTTTTCAAAGGACCGTGAGGTAAGTACGTAAAATCTTTGAATACCTGGATTAAAATGTTATTGTGCGAAAAATGGGTTATGCAACTACCTTGATGTTCGGGACTACGCGAAGCGGAAAAACTTATAGGAACGAAGGAAAAAAGGGTCCGGAGTATAGTCCATTGATTTCTCCTCCACGAGGTGACGAGGAAGAGATAGCAAAGGTTTCTCCGCGAAGTGCTATTCAGTTAATAAGACAAGGATTCCCACGAATACCACCTTTGCCCACACCACAAGGATTCCCACGAATACCACCTTTGCCCACACCACCTCCAACTTCACCGCCATCACCTCCAACTTCACCCGTACCACCTCCACCTCCACTGCAGTTCAGTATGGCAAATACAGTGAAGCTGCCTTTCTTCAAAGGCTTGGGAAATGAGGACCTGGACCAATTCTGGTTTGTTGTGAGGGTTGTATGGGAAGCTCAAGGTGTTACAGATGATCATATAAAGAAGGCGACATTAGTTAGTGCCCTGAAATATTGCACGCTAACCTAGTATATTAAGTACTCTAATGATAATCTGAATGCTGGAGTGGCAGACATCCAAGCATCACTGAATAAAGAATTTAGTAGGCCTAAATCTGAGGCACAGTCGATTGTGGGATTCAAATAAATCGCGATGCAACCAGGCGAGACATCGTGGGAACTAGATCAGAGGTTGAAGTGTACAAACCACGAAGCCAATATGAATTTGACAGATGGAAAACATCGCGAGTGGTTTGTGGCTTCGCTACTACGACACTCAAGGAGTGCACTGTTGCAGTAGAAGATAACCACTCAAGCAGAGGCCTTAGATATTTCCATGAGACTAAATGAAACTCCGATGCAAGATCCAAATCTAGGAGTTCAGCAGATCCATGCACAACTGAAGAATCTGTGCCTTGAGATGCAAAGTTTGAAGCAAGACAGGACGGTTCGACCAGAGGTGCACAAAGAGGTATGGTGCTTGAAATCCAAGAGTCAGGGACATGACAAGGACTATTGCCTGGTCTTTGCGAACTATATTGCAGGAGGGGGACCGATGCCTTTAAGGCCAGAAGCTCAAGCAGGACCTAGCGTGGGGCCTGCATTATGGTGTGCTATCTGTCAGGTAGCCAGAAAACATGCCACGGATAATTGTCACTTGTTACATAAGTTTGTACAGACACCGCAACAACTGTTCTGCAACTTTTGTAGGTTGGTAGGGCATGATGAGTGTACTTGCAGAAGCTATGAATTGATGATGGATAGAACTCCCGCCTATAGGGTTCAGGCCGAAATGTGGCCCCTCGACTAGGGCGTAGGGATGGCGCGGATAGGATTTCAAGGGCGCGAAAGAGGCTGAGCAGGAGGAGGACTTGGTAGAGGTCGACGACAGTTGATTTGCTACAATTACGGAGGACTAGGACACTATGCCCACGATTGCACTAATCCAACACGTCTGTCGTGCAAGTATTTCACGTTGTTTGATCATGAAATGGAAGATTGTCCTACGTTGATAGCTAGGATACATGAAAAAGGGGCGCTACCACCTCCGCTGACTCAGAACCTGTAGATGATGAGGTTTGAGCCGCACGAAGAGGATCCAAATGTAAATATAGTGCTCAGGAGTGGAATCGCGACAGGAGATGACAAGGGGAAACAACTAGAAGACAATACATGGGTTCACAAAGCTCTGGCAAAGGAGGCTGAGTTCGATTTGGAGTGCGCATGTGAAACCTTCATGGAAGCTAAGAAGAGCTTCGTTGAGGCCTCCACCTCAGGAAGCAAGGATAAGCCTGAGCAGGAGATGGACCCCTCTATGCTCACAACTTTCCTGGAGACCTGTATGAAGTTACTGCACGATAGTAAGGTTGTGAAAGGGTTACAAGAACTCATCAATAGATGTGTTGGAACCGTGCCAGGTGAGTCGCGCGTAGTACGAAAGATTGGCAAGCATAAAACAAGGACGGGACGGGAGATGAGACTGACCGCGCAGATAGGAGAGTATGAGATGGATCAGGTTATTTTGGACCTGGGGTCAGACGCGAACGTCCTACCGAAGTAGACTTGGGAATGAATGGGGAGACCTGTGCTGCAATGGTCTCTGATTCAGCTAAGGATGGTGAATCAGCAGAAGATCATCCCCATGGGGTGGCTGCAAGGGGTGATCGTGGATATTAAGGGAGCAAGCGTGCTGGCTGATTTTGAAGTAATAGAGATAGTGGATGACAACAATCCCTCTCCTGCGCTCATGGGAATTGACCGGGCTACTGATATGAACGGGGTGATCAATTTGAAGAAGTGAAAGATGATATTTGAGAAGAAATCAATGCGCGCAATAGTACTCCTCGATCCTATTAAGGATCGCGCTATACAGAACCGGTCTGCGATTATGAAAGTGATGACAATCTGGACTATATCTATAAGATAACAACGCGAGACCAAGATTGGGTGAACCCCACTGCGGATGGACGGATTACATGGGATTGTGAGAGTTCCTACACTTCAGACTCCGATGAAGAAATAGAACGCTGGCAGAATCAGTTACATGAAGTAACTACGCTGAATTGCAACATGATGACCCGATTGTTGTGTTGTGTGTCCTTAGAAGTAAGAAATCTGCCTACTTATGATGGTTTTAATGAGGTAGATATCTTTTTGGATGCATTTGAAAGGGAGGTACCGGAAAAACAGTGCTTCCAAGTGTTGGACTGGGCACTGCGCGCTACGCCTGCAAGATGGTGGGGTACGCATAAGGGAAGCTTTGATGGTTGGCACGAATGTAGGAGGATGATGAGAACTCACTTTGGGAAGCCGAAGATGCGAATGACAGACAAGTATGATGGGCAGGAGGATCCGCGCGCGCATCTCGCCAAATGGACCCAGGCTTATGGAGAAAAGTCCCAACCTGAGTGGGTGCACTTGTTCTGTCATACCCTGGATGTTGTCCCGATGAATTGGTACGTAGAAACAGAGCTTCGCCATGGGACAGGCGAATGGAATATCCTGCATGATGGATTCATGATGACATTCAATTTTGAGGATGGGTTTGACAGTATTGATGAAGCACTACAAGAGGTGAAAACAATGATCTTTAGGATACCACATGATCCTTTAGACCTGATTCAGCCTGAATGTGTTACTCAGCTAAGTCGCACACTAGAATGTTATAATGTAACTATTGAAGAAGAGGACGAGGATCCGCAAAAGATTAACATTTTGGAAACAGAAGGTCACCGCGAGGTTCAGGGACTGCATATTGAGAACCTTGATATAACCGCGTTGTTGAAAATGAAACAAGTGAACATTGGTACGGGGGCAGAACCCAAATTCTCGAAGATTGGAGACTACTGGGGTGACGCGACGGTAGATAAGGTCGCTTAATTGCTTCGCGAATATCAAGACTTATTCCCTACCAAGTTTATGGATCTGAAGGGGATAATTGGGGACCTAGGTATGATGAAGATTACATTGAAATCCAATGTGAAGCCGGTTAAGAAAAGACCCTATCGTCTCAATCCGAAATATAAGAAGAAGGTTCGCTTAGAACTAGACAAGATTCTCGTGGCAAGTATCATCAAGCCTATGAAAGAATCTAACTGGGTAAGCCCAATGGTGGTACAAGAGAAGAAGCAGAAGGATGAGATAAGGATATGTGTGGATCTCATAAAACTGAATGACGCTTGTGTGCATGATCCTTTCCCGACTCCATTCACTGATGAAGTGTTGGACAATGTAGGCAGCCAGGAAGCATATTCCTTCATTGATGGGTTCTCTAGGTACCACCAAATCAAAATTGCGTCGGAGGATAGGAGCAAGACAACCTTCGTGACTGAGTGGGGTTGTTTTCAGTACATTGTAATGCCATTTGGATTGAAGAATGCGCCTGTGATCTTCTCGCGCGTGGTTGTTGCGACATTCAAGGAATTTATTCATAAGTTCCTGGAGGTATATTTTGATGACTAGACTGTATTTGGGCTGGTTAAGCGCCATGTAGCAAGCTTGTGCCTGATGTTGGATACCTGTCGAAGATACCAGATCGCGCTCAATCTCAAGAAGTGTATGTTTTGTGTTCCTTTTGGAAACCTGTTGGGGCATGTGGTTTGTAGACAGGGACTGATGGTAGACCCTGCGAAGATCGCGGTGATACTAAACTTGGAAGTGCCGAGAAGTGTGAAATAGATGCGTGCTACCTTGGGACATACGGGATATTATAGAAAATTTATCAAAGGCTATGCCCAGATCACCATGCCTATGGATAAATTGTTGAAGAAGGATGTCACATTCTGCTGGAATGATGACTATAAGAAGAGCTTGGATATATTGAAAGAAAAGATGGTTATCGCGTTGATTCTAGTCTTCCCGGACTGGAAGAAAGAGTTTCATGTGCATGTCGACGCATCATGTATAGCACTGGGAGCAGTACTGACACAGGTTGGTGGAGAAGGCTTGGACCATCCTATTGCGTTCGCAAGCCGAAGATTATCCAAAGCGGAGAAGAACTATTCCACCACTAAGCATGAAGGGCTAGCTATGGTGTATGTGCTCCAGAAGTATAGGCACTACTTGTTGGGAGGCCATTTTAAGATGTATATGGATCACTCCGTGCTGAAGTACTTGGTCAATAAGCCTATGTTGGGGGGGAGAATCTACAGGTGGCTCTTATTGTTCCAGGAGTATGATTTTGAAGTTGTTGTGAAGCCTGAATGACTGAACGCGATACCCGACCACCTGTCGTGCATTGAAACGCGGGAGGAACCCACTAACTTGGAAGAAGGATTGCTTGACGTGTAACTATTTGCAGTGCGCGTCGCGGATGGTCATTTTGAGAATATAGTACATTTCCTAACGACAGGTACTGCACCGAAAGGATACACTATCCAACAAAAGAAGGAATTAGTGGTGTGCATGACAAATTTCTCTGTCATTGCTGGGCATCTGTACAAGATGGGTACTAATGAGATATTGCGACGGTATGTACCAGAGTTCTAAAGAAGCAACATCCTTGCGGACGCTCATGGGGGCACCGCGGGTGGACATTATGCAGGAAGAGAAACCGCGTAGAAGATTCTATGCGCAGGGTTGTGGTGGCCAACCCTTCATCAGGACTCAAAATCATATCGCAAGGCGTGTGATGTATGTCAAAGAACTGGTAGGCCATCGCGGAGGGATGAAATGCCTTTGAATCCACAAATGTTTATGTTGGGAGCCTGTTGGGAGTGGGATCCCCCAAGGGCAGTTTTGGGGCTAAAATTCCATGTTTAAGTCAATTTTTGTAATATAATTCTAAAGACTCCGCATTTTGTGGTCGCGGAGCGCGAAGGTGTTATGTGTCAAAAAGGGTAGTGCACCCTTAGTTTTGTAAAATAAAGTCAACTGTAAGAGATCTACCCATGGTCCGCGGCCCACGGGATTGTATAAAAAGAGCTAAGCTATAAGTAGTTTAGGTATCGATAGAATGACACACGATGTAATGGAGTCATAGCTTGGAAGCAAGAAGTCTAAGTCTTGGGTTGTAGCGTAGGTAGAGGCTCTGTAGCTGAGTGCGCAGAGGCTTAGGGTAGAAGTTCGCAGCTGAGTGCGCAGACCCCTGCAGCTGTGTGCGCAGGGCGGACAGAGGTTGTAACACTTGGAAGATATTAATAAAAGGAGATATTCTGCAATTTCTGTGTCTTTGTTTTGTTGATGCGTTTGGATATTTTATGTATGAATTCCTTTATTATGCTTATATGATGTGCGAATGAATGCAATTACAATGAAGAATTAAACGCAATTACGAATATCTGCTTACGCGGTGTTAACTTTAAGTATTTGATGAGATAAGCAAATCACTTAGACTAATTAGGAAACTGCGCGGCACATTGCCATAGCAGTGTGAAAGTATGGAGCAACAGGTTAGGGCTGCGGGAAGGTCGATCGTACCCTTTCGCGAGGCATTGAAGGCTGGAATAAGAAGGCTAGTCTTGCAAGCCCTAGAGCGAAAGCATGGATAGAAGGAATCAAATGAAATCACAACCATCTCAGGGTGTGAAAACTTGGTTCCAACATCCCCGCATACTGCTTCGGGTGAGCCTTTGGTCCGCGCTCCGCCAGCTGATGCCGAAATGGCCAGTAGTGTAGGGATTTGTTTGGCTAATTAACGTTGAACCTAGATCAGGATCCCTCAAGCCAACAATGCCATGAGCCCTTTTGAGGCTTATTTTGGCCAAGTTGAGTTCACTAGAGGGCTGCCCATTTTCCTCTCTAAGCCGTGGGCATTTGGAGGAAAGTTTCAACTTGTTTCCCTTGCACAAGTTTGTGAAATCTTGTCATTACTTTCTCAAGAAAGGAGGTCTAGTGTCCAAGTTTCAAGCAATTATTGTGAAGACTCTCCTTGAAGTTTAGTTGAAGACTTTGAAGGGCCCTCTTTTCATTGTAATATTAATAAAAGATTTAATTTTCTTGTGGGAGCTTGGGATTTCTCCCATGGTATCCTATCTCCCCATTTAGAGGGAGGTTTCTCTTGGGTGGATTGACATTTGCATGGTTTAAACTTTCACACTTCATTCACTTACAATCATGCTTTAATTGGGAATTAACACAACCTCACTATCACATTTCATGTTAAAATTTGTTACAATTTCATTTGAGCTTTGCATTTTCTATCTCATTGTTGCTTGGAGCTACAAGATTACACTTTGAGAAATTCATCATTTACATGCAAGAATTTTATATTCTTAACAAACTTTGATTTGTTACCATTTACCTTGGTAAATTGTTTCATGAGCACTTGAATACATGCTTCATTTTTATGCTACATTGTTATCTTGAATATTGGAGCAATTTATTGTCATTGTCTATTTGAAACAAATTTTACTTTCAAGCAAAATACTTCTATCGTTTGAATTCATTGATGAGACACATGCAACACTTGTAAGCTAATTTTATTCCTTCAATTGAGGTTATAATTGCAACTTATGTTGAACACTATTTCATTTTCAAGCATTGCAAATCAATCTCTCTTTTGGGGAAAAAACTTACATGCATTTCGTCTAGGAATTTTAGTATAGAAATGCCCCAAGCCTTACTAAAATTTTACCTCCAACATAATTTGGTTGAAGTAGACATCTTAGGGACCCTATACTCCTCTATTGATTCCTCACTATGAGATCCATATCTTTGGGCGAGGGTGAAGTCTGAGGATTGAAGAGTTAAATTGTAATCTTGTTATAGAAATAATTAATAAAATTAACCAAGAGCACTTTCCATTACATTTACTTTACTTGTCTCTTGATGATTTGAGTTTTCATATGCAAAGTCTATTTCAAGAGCAAGTATTGTGATCCTTTTAAACAAGTGCTTTATTTTCATGCTTCAAGTCTAATTGCATATTGATGTCTTGATTTAGCACTTCCTTTCTTTTACATTTTCAAGTTAATTACTAATTTTTGGGTTTTGGCAAGATATGTTTCACATGTTTTGATTTATAAAGTTGATTATCTCAAAAGCATTTTGTATCTTACATATATTGTGCTAACAAATTTTGTTTACATTTCAGGGTTACTTTGCTTCCTCTTTTGAGAGCATTGCATTTTACTTTGAGCAAATATATCTTTTGAGCAAATTCCTTATAAGGCATTGGTTTTATGTTTTTTGTCATATTAATGAATGGAATTGTTATTTCAAGTTCCTCACTTCATATTTGCTCTTAAATCCTTAAAAGTAATCCATTTTCATTATAACACTCTCCTCGAAACTCACATATTTTAACTTAATTTTTCATTAGGGACTACCCCCCTTAGTTAACCTAGGAGATAGCTCAAACAGAGAGAATCGGGATTAGTGTGACAACCGCTTCTCTGATTTTCCTACCACCAACCACACCTTGTAGGGTTGAAGGCTTTTCTCACTAACTTGTAGGTAGGTGTAGCAACAGGGTCAACCGGACCAATAAACACATGCCACGTTTCCTTTTGCCATCTACCCTACCATGTCACGTGCCATATGTCACCCTCCAAAAATTCACTTGGCCTGAAAAAGTGACAAATCCACCTTCCACATGTCATCAGCTCCAGCTACCACGTTAGCTACCTCTACCACCTGTCATTTGTGTGGACATGCCACATCATACCAGGCTGGTGTTTAGGTATTCTAGTGTGATTAAGTTGCACTAATCCTATCTTGATATGAATAATTAGCCCTATCCTTGTTTAATTAAGGCTTTTAAGTATGACTCAGTGACTGTGATTAAGTGTTGCCAAACTCGTGGTAAATTAGTGTTTTCCTATTACAAATTCTATACTGGACTGCGTTGTGGAAAAGTTCTATCGGTCCATGTCGGGTGGGGCATCACTGGACCATACCAAACCATGCTCCATTGATTCATATTGGGCCCTATTCACAACTTATTGGGTCATGCCTATTATGCATTCCTTGAGCCTCTTTCCTTGGCATCATACACCCCGAGACCCCTTTCCTCTGTATTGCATTTCCTTTGGTATCAAATTCTCAGGCCGATAGGTTTAAAACAATTACTAAGCATTGATTAAGCAGTTTAATTAAAAGGATTATTAGTTAATCCTATGCACACCATTCAATATATTTTACATAGAAACACAATATCTCGAAGGCACTAGTTATTTAATCAATTCATTGAGATGTTTAATAAACTACCATCACTTTCGTTGCACAACTTGCAATATGGTTAGATTTTATAACAAGATACAAATATCAATTAACTAAGCATGATTACACAAGTGTTCATGACTATATAAGAGGAATTGCAGTCCATCTACCAGGCATTACTAATCCTTTGAACACATTGAGCTAATATAACTAGAAGCCATTGTTGTCAAATAAGATAGCATAAACACACAATTCCTCATATCCATCATGAACTAAATATTGAGAAACATAGTCCATACATTCATTAACATTCATAGACAAACAAGATTTCATACTAGTCATAAGAACAATGAACATCACAGTTCATGATTCAAATTCACAATGTAATATACTTATATGTGACACTTAAATTGGTTGGCAATTGAAGGAGGGACTTCCATTCTCCACCCAACCAAAGGCCAATTACCACACAAATTTCTTGCAGTTGACCATCCTCAAGCTAGATCCAATGTATGTGGAATGCTTTCTCATGGAAATCACACTAAAGGCTTAATTAAACTTTTAGAAGATGGAGTCCACTTTTCAAGTGGTTTATCAAATGCTCTCTAACAATAAGCACTGAGGTGGTTTATCATTTGTACCTACAAAAATCTCTAGGGTGGTTTTTTGGTTGTTCTTAGTGTAAGCACAATAGTGACTTACTTTTTCATCTGAGTTCATTCACAGGGATTCACCCAAAGTTCAGATGGGGTATTGCTCAGTATCAGGAGTTGGAATCTACTGTCCAAGTGGTTTATCAACTATATTTTCATAGAAAGCACCACAAGGGTCTGGTCTCCACTTTCAAGGTGGTTTATCAGCTACTCAGCAAGCACCACAGTGACCCAGAATTACCTATTTAGGTGGTTTATCATCTATACAACAAGCACCGCAATGATTTAGTCATCCACTGAGCCTCCCACTTTTAAAGTGGTTTATCAGTTGTCTTTGCATAGAAAGCACCACAAGGGTCTGGTGTCCACTATCCAGGTGGTTTATCATCTACTCAGCAAGCACCACAGTGACCCAGAATGCCATATTCATGTGCATTATTAGCTATACAACAAGCGCCATAGTGATTTAATCATCCATTGAGGCTCCCACTGACCACGAAGCTTATATAACACAGTTCACGGGGATTTCACCCAATTCACATGGATTTAAGTCTTGCACAAGGTTCTATTTACATACTTGGATGCCACTTTTCCTTTTGATGCTAATATCCAACCATGTCCACACACTCCAACAATCAACAATGTGCTCCCCAGACCATTATGTCGAGGACAGCAACACCAAAACTATCCCAATCCAGAGTGAGGGAGAGCTCTCTCTCTTCAGTTGTGTCTCCTATAATATTCCCAGTGTCTTACTGTGTTTGTTCAAGAGGTCACAGGCCTATCCCTCAATTCACAAGGGGGATGAGTGTTGAGTTTTGTAGAGTCTTCTAAACGGATAATTACTTCATGTGACTTAATTTTTTTTTCGTAGTCTTATTTATCATCAAGCAATTACACAAAACACATCAATGACATAATGTATATAACAATAGGCTCATGAAGAGACAACCAAACAAAGAACACAATAATTTACCGTTGGAAAACCTAACATGGGGGAAAAACCCAACAACCTTTTCCTTAGAGAAATCATCAATTCCAACAGAGATACATCACTAAATTCAGGCTTATGTGATTCATATTTATAAAATATTCATGAATGTGATTTTTACCCAAAAAATATTTTATGAGAGATACATCAATCAAATACAAGGTCAAATAAACCAAAAATATAGCTAGGTCAAACTTGATCCACTGCCTCCTATTCAAGTCAAATGGATTCCCAAGAAATTAAATTTGGTATGCTTTGTTAGGGCATAATATTGGCCTCGTATTGTGCATGGAGAGGCTCTATTATACTTCCTTGTGACCCACATCGATTTTGGTCCTACAATTAACCTCAAACTCATCTAATATTCTGGTTGACATCTTCTCTTGTCTTTGTCTCAGATCTTCACATGCCTCATACCTTGTCTCTACCTCAGACCTTTTCATGCCTCAGACCTTGTCTATGTCTCAAACCTTTGCATGCCTTAGACCTTGTCTCTACTTCACACCTTCACATGCCTCTATGCAGACCTCAGATGTACTTCTTCGCTACCTCAGATAGACAAAACTTACTTGCCTCAAACATATCCTAATTACTTGCTTGGAGGGAGGTCAAATGATACATATATATAGTCATTTGTTGGGTCAAATGGGTGCCTCTTTGTATGGGGGTGACTTGACTAGGAGGATTGACCTAGCTTCGTTGGAGCCAAAAATTCAATTTCAAAATTTCAAATTCTCTTCTTTTAAAAGTTGACATGAAGAACATGTTGAATATTTTTTATTTTGATAGTAGCATGAAAAACATGCTTTACAAATACATCAATAACTAAAATAATAATTATGAAGACCAACCATAGCTACAAAATTCAACACTCCCTCTTAACTAGGGAGGTATTCATAATGACTATCCAAAAGTTCTCATGTTGACAGATTTCTCTAAGAAAAGGTTATAACAAATCCAATTACCATAATTGGGTCAAACATCTTTGACACACGGTAGATCAATAGCTTCAACAAGTTACCATTATTCGGGTCAGTACCTCATACCTATGGTATATCCTCACCATAATTTGAGTCGGTCCTTCATACACATGGTACATCAGTTAAAATCAACTAGTCATCATAATTCAGGTCAGTACTTGACACATGGCATCTGGGCTAGTTTTGGTTTACCATCATTTAGGTCAGCGTCTTGACATATGGTGAATCGTCGAAGGCCACACTCTATCAGAGTAATTCGGGTCCCCATGCTAAATGAGCTTGATGCTACAAGACCATTCTTCCTAATTTGAGTCATACATGACACAAGAAAAATGTTAGTTTTATGTCGGACCACTCTCCCTAATGTGGGTTAATGTACTTAACATATGGATAATTTCCTTAATTCAAGTCAAAGTACTTTGCATAGGAAGAATGTTAGTCCATGATGTTATCTCATCAATGCTTCCTCTTAATGAGAGAGGCATTCTCAACAAGTCCAATCTTGTCTCTAAAGTATACAAACTTCGCTTGGGATAGAGGCTTTGTAATAAAATCAACAATCTGCTCATCAATATAGACATACTAGAGCTTCATTTCTCCCTTCTGCATCATGTAATGGATGAAGTGGTACTTGATCTTGATGTGCTTCAAACTGTCATGGAAAATTAGATTCAATGTCAGTTTCACACAAATTTTATTATCACAATATATCACTGTCAGCTCGAGCACATGATCAAACAGTCTTGCGAGTAAATTTCGAAGCCACACTGCTTTACAACTCGACAAGCTAGCTACAATATATTTTGTCTTTGCAATGCTAAGTGAAACAAATGTTTGCTTCTTTCTAATCCACGATATCATAGCAGAGCCCAAACTAAAGCAACCTTCGGATGTACTCATTCCATCTTCAACACTCCTTTTCGAATCTGCATTTGTATAGCCCTACAATTGTATATGACCATTTGAGACAAATATCAAACCATAACTAATTTTTCCATGACCAACTGTACCATGTTGGTATTCCATCTCATGTGAGAAACATGCCTTAGCTCATAAAACAAATCAACTTCATTTCACTAGGTCTATAGATGCTTTCCTCTTACCTTGAATGGGTGCTCCCTCTCACACTGAAACATATCCTGGTGTGGTAATTCTAGCTGCTCCATTAGCCATTATTGCCTTCCATCATATCAGATATCTATTCTAACAATGTCAATGACATTCTGTCATCTCGAACTCAGATATCTACTCCCTGTGAAGCTAAAACAAGACTCTCTAATTTCTCCCTTTGTTACGGAATCAATTATTTATGTCATAGTTGTTCCCTCTGACACTTGAGTCTTTATTCTTACGTAAGAGACAAATCATACATGATCATCTTTGTTCCATTAACCCAAGATACGAATCCCAATGAGTCTTCTTGTGATTGTACAAAGTCTTCTTTAATCATGAGACTTCTCCTCATGTTCTTCAAATAATATGAGGTAGTTCTATGTACACTACTTCCTCTTTATTCAGGAAAACAATCTTTGCATCAACCTGGTGAAAATTTCAAAGCAAATATAACAGTTCTAACAAAAGTGTACCTCTCACCTTGGAGCAAATGTCTTGTCACGATCCTCTCCCTCTTTATGGGAGAAACTTCTATTATTAATTCTCGCTTTGTATTTGTCTATATTATCTACTGTTTCATGCCATATCTTGAAGATCTGTTTGGAAGTTACCACTGACTTCCCTTCGGCACAATCTACGTATACTTCAAACTTGTTGATTTTCCTCTCCCACTGATCTCAGATCTCATCTAGTTCACTATCTCTCAACACAAACCATGATTCTGGAAAGTCCTCTTGTCACATGCTTTGCTTCATTCTTCCACTTCTTCCATATACCGACAAAGTCTTGGTAACCTTCAAAATGTGCTTGCGATCCTCACTAGGATGCCATGGAGGAAAAATTACAACCAAGCAAAGAATACAAATACAAGAAAATAACTACTAACAGTAAAAATAATAATCGAAGAAGAGAGATATAGGCTACTTATCTTTTGATTATTTTACAAAAATGTTAACTCCCTCTTGATCTTAGCCTTCTTGCATTCGGTTTGCAATTTTATCATCCTCGTCCTCATTGTGATTTCATTCCCTTCTTACTAGGGTTAGGGTTTCTTCATTTATTAGAAATGTTTATCTAGGTTCAATCCTAAGATTTTATCCATAAACCCCAAGGCTTTCTTATCCAAGCCTTGTTTCTTTCTAGGGTTTACAAACCCTATATATTAATTGTTCAAAACCCTAGAATCACAATGTCCTTGATACATCATTAATCAATAAAGGATTTCTAATGATGATCTTTGGTCACTCCAAACTAAGTAACTTTGATTTCTCAAAGTCATTGTAACAACAACAACATTTAGTCCTTAAAGACTTGGTATTTCTTTCAATGTGCAAAGAATATCATTTTGGTCTTGGCATTATATTCAACACCCAAATCATTCATATCAATAGATGTAATATCTTTCCTTGCAACAACAGGTTCAATGAAACACTTCAAATCAATATGTATTTAGTCATTTATATTTGCAAATGAATTTGTTAGGAGAGTCTTTGATCTTCTAAGCTTGAAGAGTGAATCAACCTCTTATGCATTTTGAATGCCGCTTTTGAGCACAAGATATTTAAGTCAAACAAATGACATCTTCAGATTTAGCAAGATTCTCAAATGGGTAAGTAATTTGAATTCTTTTCCTATGATATTTTCAATGACCTTACTTAAATCCCTCTATTTCCAACAACATGATATAGTATATCATGATCCTTAAAGGACAACTTGGCATCTTCCAGGCCTTTTCTTAATAGTGCAAGGTTCAATCAAGCTTGTACTTTCAAAGTAATGTCCTTATCCTGAACATAACATCTTTCAAAGAAACACACATGTTTGTTATTCTAATTTTCAACATATGTGTAGAGGTTACATGTTTTCTTTATGTGGCTCTATCATGCTTTAAGCGATAATCCGAATTAGACGTTTCCATAACCTTTTTCCATATTAATTTGTCAATGAATGAACTCCTTCAATCTTACATTTCCTTAAAGAAATCTTCAAGGACATCTTTTCTTTGTAGACTCGTAGCTTTGTTGATCCCTGACATCTCAGTCCTCATACTCATCTTTGAGCATCACTGTAATATGCTTACAACAAAGTTCTTTAGACAATGTTGTATCTTGGTCCAATAATGAGAAGTGCTCATGGAGCCCATAAAACATTTCAAATTGATACATTAGTCCAAATACTTTCCACAACACAAAGATTAGAAGTAGACTTTAAGCTCAAAGGATGACTTAATGGTTTGTCTTCAGGAAAAGTTGCTTCTTGAGATTCCATAGAGTCTTAGATGATCATGTTAGTACAAAAACATGGCCTTATGAAACATTGATTAGATAATCTAAAAACAAACTGTAATATTTATGAAGTCATTCGAATTTATAGCATTTGTCCAGGGCCCTTCTCGTTAGACAATGTGAATTGTATCATCATAGCATCTTGTGCTCCAAGGTAGGCTTCAATGATTCTACCTTATGAAATATCAATCACAAAATATTTTTTTTTTCTCGGTAAAGATTAAATCTATTGATAGAAAGTATAGTACAGCAGGAAGTTACAGCCAGGAGAAGCAAGAACACAGGCAGCCGGAAAGGATAGGCTATCCACCTCGGCTCCTAGAAGAAGAGAGAAGAGAGTAGAGCTGAGCAAGAAGTAACTAGAAGAACCAGGGAGCGAAAGCGAAGCATAGGATTCTACCCAACATGGGAAGAGTCAACTATTCGGCACTTTTTCCCTTTCTTTTTACCAACTTTGACCCATTCAGGAGGGCATTGCTGAGCTGGCATGGTTTGCAAACTGAGCTGGGCTGACTGAGAGTTTTCCTTATCTGAATCTGAGGTAGAAGATTCATGAATTCTTTTATGATAGAATGGTTGGACGGAAAAAATTTCGGGCTCAGCCGAGGGCGGATCTTGTGCCATCTTTACAGCCACTCCCTCCTCATTCTCCTCCTCTTCTTCGTTCTGAAATCAAAATCGTCCATGGGGGGAGGGTCATGAGGCTTCCAGCTTTTGGATTTCTGCTTAGGATTGGCTTTCTTCTTTTGGGCAGGCATCGAGGGACAAGAGCTCTGAAGGTGCCCTGTGTGATGGCAGTTGCGGTAGCGGAAGGCTGTGTTCTCGTAATCCAAGTTCTGAGTCTAGTGGAAGTCTCCAATCTTGAGATTGATCTTGTCAGGGAGACCTTTGCTCATGTATATTTCTGCACAAATTCTGGCAAAGGTGTATAGGCCCTTTTCCCCTCTAGACGTGTCTGTGTCTAGAAAGCGGCCTAGAGAATTACCTATCCCCTGGAATACCGCAAAGTGCCATAGGTGTGCCGGGAGATTAGAAAGTTTGACCCAAATTGGGAGCTTGGTGATGATTGCTGTAGATGGATCGAAGTCTGGGAACCAGGGGGTGAGGAATAAACCTGCTGAGCCCCAAAACCATGGCCCTGCTTTTAAAGCTCTTTGGTAGTCCTCATCAAAAGCAAACACTGTAATGAAAAAGCCCTTTGAGCATAACAGAACCTGACAATTGTTGGTCCAGTTAGAGTGAATCCACTGGTAGAGGTCTGCTGTGCGTGGCCATAGCCCATTGAACCTGCATATAATGCCATGCTCTGCATACTTTTGGGTTTGCTCATCCAGCGTTGGATGCCCGATTTCAATGGAGGGGGTTTCCTCCAGTTTGTCCACCAGAAAAGGTTTGGGAGCCTGAACTGGTGGAACTGTTTTTTCCTGCTTCTGTGCATGGACTGCATCTTTGTATGAAAATGCCTTGGCTGAGGATGATTGTCCTACAGCTCCCCCTCTCAGACGAAGGGCAATACTAATGGAAGCATTTCTCTTAATGCTGTAAAAAGAAAGAGGGTAGAGATCCTCAAGTTGTTTACCTTCGTGGAGAAGTCGTTGAGCTGCCGAGGGGATCCCCAGCTTGAGATCCAGAGCATGCTTGAGGTCCTGCACTAGATCCGAAGAGTTCACCCATTGTAGCAGAGTTTTGCCAGAGATGAGCTTGATTTGGATCTGAAACGAGACAAAAAGATCAGAGTTCCTCTTTCCTCTGCAGATCTGAGACGAGAGGAGGCAGGAGCTTTGCTGGGTATTCTTTTTCTGAACTTGCCGCAGGGGCATGAGAGGAGATGATGGGGGTATTCCATCGTCATTGAGACTGTCGATGCATCCCGCTCCATCAAGCCTCCATATGGACCATCCAGATAGATCCAGGGTTCTGAGGGAATTCTGAAGATTAAAACCAGAGTTTTGGCTATTCTTGGGGGACAGAGGAGGTAATAATAAGGTTGAGCAACCTTCCGGATCATAGAATGTCTTCCCATTAGCCGCCATCTGAGGAGAAGCATGAGAATAATCTGCCTGATCATCCTTAGCCATCTCGTTTGCAGTCTGAGGGGGGCGACGGGTGCCAGAAGCAGCCATAGAGGGCCGCAATCTGGCAACCCCAGAAACCCGAACGGAAGCTAAAGAAGAGAGGGGGGTGCTCAGAAGATGATGAAATACTTGCAGATCATGGTTTAAGGGGAAAACCAACGCCCTGTGGCTGAAGCGCGCGCCTCCGTCAACATCAGGGCCGAGCAGAGGCCAGGCGGTGGCCGAAGGAAGGGAGGTGGCGTCCAGGGAGCTAGGGTTCATTGTTCCAGTCCGCGAATTTTTAAATAACATATTGATATTACTACAAACCCCTGGAAACAAAAGATGATTCAGTACTTTCTCAATCACAAAATATTACTTATCAAAACAAATTGTATATTAATTGTGATAATTTGGGCTTTTATGAAGATACTCAGCCTCTATCATTAGTCATGAGACCTTCGGCCTTTGAGATTAGCCCTAAGGCCTTTCGACCTTAAGTAATTAGATCGAGACATAGGATTTCTTAGTAATTTTGATCGAAAAGCACAAATATATCTTTGGTACAGACACCCACACACATATATTATTATTCCAAGATCTAGCATTTTAACTAGGACTCTTTTACAATAGACTATTTGTCTTCCTTTGATATATCCAATCATATGATAGTATTTGACCTTAGACTAGGGCTTAGAGCCTCTTGCAACTTCATCCATTTCCTGAGGAACTTTGATTTTCCAAAATATATTAAAGTGAGCTTTGAAAGATCTTATTCCAAGGCTCGACACTCTTCTTATGGTCATAGAACAAAAAAAAAACAAAAACAGATTTTTGAACAAACTTTTCTTCTCCTCCTTCACAGTTTGAACATGCATGAATTACTTACAATACTTCGGTGGTCATCTCTTTCTAAAAGAAGTTATAACTTAGCTTTAGATTGACCTTATATCCTTAAGGTTGCTCTTCAACCATAAGCTCTAATACCATGTTGAGTTTTATAGGGTCTTCCAAACAAATAATTACTTCATATGATTTAATTATTTTTCATATTCTTATTTATCATCAAGAAATTACACATAATACATCAACGACATAACATATATAATAGTAGGATCATGAAGAGAAAGTAAAACAAAGAACACAAGAATTTACCCTAGGAAAACCCACATGGGGGAAAAACCCAACAACCTTTTCCTTAGAGAAATCATCAAGTTCAACAAAGATACATCAATCAAATACAAGGTCAAACATAAAAACAATATAGCTAGGTGAAACCTGGTCCACTGCCTCCTAGTCAAGTCAAATGGCTACCCAAGAACTTCAATTTGGTCTGCTCTGCTATGGCATAATCTCGACCTCATATTGTATTTATAGAAGCTTTGTTCTATTTCCTTTTGATCCACAAAAATTTGGTCCTACAATTAAGCTCAAACTTGTCCAATACTCTACTTGAGATCGCATCTTGTCTCTGTCTCAGACCTTTGTATGCTTCTTTTTCTAACCTCATATGTACTTCTTCACTTCCTCAGATAGACTAAACCTACTCACCTATGACATATTTGAATTACTTGCATGGAGGGAGGTCAAATGGAACATATATATAGCCTTTTCTTGGGTTGAATGGGTGCCTCTTAGGATGAGGCCAACTTGACTAGGAGGATGGTCGAACTAGCTTCTTTGGAGCCAAAAATTCAATTTCAAATTTTCTTCTTTTATAAACCAACATGAAGAACATGTGAAATATTTTTCTCTTTTGATAATAGCACGAAGAACATGTTTTACAATTACATCAATAATTAAAATAATAATTATGAAGACTGACAATAGCTGCAAAATTCAATAATGGGCACCATCTTCTGCCTCATTACCCCAATAATATCTCATAGTTTTTTGCCAGCCAGCGCCTCTCCCCGAGTCATATCCCATAGATCGACTATCAAGAAGTGGCTCGACCGACGAGTAATTAATGGATCATTAACTTTAGTAAATTTTTTTGGGGCTAGTTTTGTGGTATTTCAAGGCATGCAAGCAAGCTCCCTTTTCCCCTCCTTTAGTTGGCCATCACAAAACTTAGACTTAAGTGTTTGCAATAAATTTTATTAGCTAGTCATGGCTCTTATTCCTACACTCGCATTTCAATTACATTACAAAAGTCGGGGTAGATGAAAGGGTTGTCATAGTCAGATACTTTAGAAGTACAACCATGCAGGGAGATGGATTTCAAACCTACTCTGAGCATGATTGTCTTAAAATTAATGGAGAAACAACAAAATTATGGAAAGAAATGGCAGCAGAAACTAAGGATTAAATTGCTTATTTTAAATTGGTCTCTTGTCTAGTGGAAGTTGTGACATGGAAGGTTTCCTGTAGGTAATTTGGTCTATTGTGGTTTTCTCACTCTTTCTTCTTACTAGTTTTTATGGTCTCGCATTTGGAATTTCCAGGTTATTTGGTTCAATTGGTTAACGTGTTTTAGGTGCCCAACCATAAGGGGTTCCTCTAGTAGTGATGTCCTTGTTATCGAGGACAATTCAAGTCTGTGGATTATTAGTGGAATTTTGTGGTGTGAGTTCTCTTAATGCAAGGTTTGGACGTGGATAATTTCGACACTTTTGTCACAAGGTAGCTCTAGTTCTCCTTGGTCTCACAATTTTCTCAATTTCAATCACAAATATCAAGTTTTACTTCATAGGCATTAGACTTTTGTGCCATCCTCTAGGTTTGTCGGTATTTTAGGTATTTTTCTATTAGCTACATATTTCCCCCTCCCCCTTTTCTATTATTTTGCAGTATCCCCTGTATTTCTGATTTTCCTTGTCCAATAATCTCCCTCAATTTCTCCATCCCTATTTTAATCCCTTGCACCCCTTGGCCACTAGGTTATGTCCTATGGCCACTCAATTGTTTGCATGAGTCAATTATTCACCTCCCTTATTTTTACTAGAAGTTTGTTGCACACTCTTTGTCTCTAATCCAACTCTCCTCTTCATAACCTTGATAATTGTATGTAGATTATCTTCAAGTCAGAGAGGTGGCAAAAGGGGAAAATATGACCTCTCTATGAGTAAATACACCCTTCCACCTTCCTCCTCACAAACTCGATCTCAAGAAGCAACAAGACATGGCATGGCTCGGTATGCAAACATAATTCTTGAAGTGGTTAAGTGCACCATTATAGAAGTGGAAGCAAAGGTGTGATAGGAACATAGGTTTATTCTTGATCAACATATTGAAAGAGAGGTAGGGTAATGGATCCCTGAAATAGGCACCTCAACTAGGTCTTGACAAACCTCTTACATGTAGGTGGTCAATTTATATTGGCACATTAAAACTCTTATTTGAAAAGGTTTCATTGAACGATCTAACACTCAACATGACGTCCTAGTTTGCATGGCTAAAATGATGAAGAAAATTGAAAATCTAGACAAGAAAGTCTCTATTTTGGCCAAAAAAAGCAAATGTTGCATTTACCCCCTCTAATGAAGATAATGGCTCTGCTCCACCAATCCAGGTGGACTCTTCCACGACATGAAAATATCAAGCGAGTCAGTTTACTAGTTATTATTTTCTGTGATAACATTATTTTGACTAGGATGGTTAATCATTGGCAACATATTTTGATTAGTTATTTATTCAGTTTAAGTGATTGACTATTTGCCTTAGTAATAATGATCCGGATCTTGGAGGGAGGCCCCAAAGATCTAAAAAAAATGAAATGGATTTTGTGGGGAGAGGCCCCCAAGATCTGAAAAACTGAAATGCCATAAGAAAATAGGAGAATATACAATAACAAAACCACAAAGAAACTTTTTATTAAAAAATATAATAATTGTAAAGGCTACATTGTTGTGGACAATCTATCCTTTTAAAAAATGTGACTTGTTACTTATAACCTTTTTTTTGTTACAATACCACAGGTAAATTCCATGGGTGTGTAAATACCATGGGTTTATGTCACATACAATACCATGGGCAAATACCATGGATGAATGAATATTGTGGGTGGATGTCACTTATAATACCATGGGTGGATGAATACCATGGGTAGATGTTGTTTTCCATTCGTATCATTCCTCCCTCCTTGAGAAGAAATGGTCCCTATTGCGTGAATTTCCCTCCTGAGAAGCCTGTGTTAAGTATGAAGAGCCACTAAAGAGAAGGGTTTTATGTGGTTAACCCATAACCTTGATGAATGAATATTTGAGGATAGAGATACCTTGTAATGCTTGTGATCAACTGTGATACTGACGGTGTGCAGCCTAGCAAATGGACTTCGATGAAGTGTGAGTTTGTGGATGACCCATAACCATGACAAACGAAGATCCGAGGATAGAGATATCCTGTAATCCTTGTGACCAACTGTGATACTAACAGTGTGTGGCCTAGCAAATGGACTTCGATGACAAGGATTTTGTGCGGTTGACCCATAACCGTGATGTTGATTGTTGATAAAGTAGCAGGTGCCTACATAACCTGGGGTGGGAGGACACATGTCCAAAGAACCCAAGCTGGATGTTGCTATGCTGAAACTGATGAAAGTGAAGTTGGTGCCTATGAAAGCAGGGTGGGAGGGCACGTCTCCAAAGGGAACCCTCTCTGAATGCTGCTCTAGATTTAAAATGGACATAACTTGTTAAATATAACTCAGAATATTTATTATAACCTGTTCTTGGAAACATAATTACCATTCTGCACCTTCCCATGTGTTTGAAATTCCTATTTGGAGACTCTGGAAACTCAAATTCGCGCTGCAATTGTTGGGCCATCATAAAAATTCTAAAAAAAAAAAGAAAAATAGTTGATTTCAAATCAGCGATACCTCCTTCATCCGAACTTCAATTCAACCAATTTTTCTTTTGCAATTGGGTGCTTTTTTTAGAGGAGCTCAGGTTTATAATAATTTTTCTCAAATTCTACACAAAAGCTACAAAAAAGGATAGGAGAGTCGCCATCCACGCATTGCTGTTAGAAAAAAATTTGCAACACAACTGATTTTAAATCAACGATATCTCCCTCATCCAGACTCTGATTCGGCTGATTTTTTTTAGAATTTGGGTATTTTTTCGCAAGGAATCTAAATCTATTATTTTTTTTTTTCTAATTTTTTCACCAAAATTTTCAAATCTTATCTGCAAACTCTCCGCCCAAAAAAATCATGAAGATTGTTGAAGATTTCTGCAAAACTTTGAAACTGAAATATGCATCAAACCCTCATTCCCATGGAGTCGTAACCTAAATATGATACCATTGATCTAGATATTGGGGGGAGGCCCCCAAGGTCTAAAATATTGAAATGGATCTTGTGGGGAGAGGCCCCAAAGATCTGAAAACTAAAACGCCAAGGGAAAGAGGAGAATACACAATAACAAAACCACAAATAAACTTTTTATTAAAACATATAATAATTGTAAAGGCTACATTGTGGTGGACAGTCTGTCCTTTCACAAAATGTGACTTGTTACTTATAACCTTTTTTTGGTTACAATACCACAAATTCCATGGGTGAATGAATGCCATGGGCGGATGACACTTACAATACCATGTGTAAATTCCATGGGTGGATGAATACCATGGGCAGATGCCATTTTCCATTCGAATCAAATAAGTAATGTGAAAATTTTGAATTTTTACTACTAGTCTCGTTTCCCAAGTGGCATATCAATAGCAAATGAAAAGCAATCGTGTATCTCTCTTTTTGAAATTTCACACAAATTGTGTAATCCTACAAAAAAATATGATGAGTGAAGTGTTTTTTTTCCCAGGGAAAAATCGTAATCTTCCATTAATTTGAAAAATTACATGTAGTAGATGCCATAGGCATATGCATAACTGCTGGTCGAAACCAAATTCATAGTTGTCAAAAAATAATATATGTGCTGAAGCCATAACCATTAGAGTGTTGTACATATTCACCACACGGGGTGTTCAGAGTTTGCATAAAAAGATAGATTATCAACATAAATATATACATATATAAAAAACTGAGCTGTTATGTCCATAAAAATTTTTGTGCCTAGTCCCTCCGAGGATAAGATCTGTCGATGTAAGGCCGATGGTAGAACTAATATTGTTATGCTCCATGTTGTTCTAGTATCATCCATAGTCCTCTGGGTTGTGTTGTGGCCTCCTTGGATAACTTGTCAGCAGCCTCGTTATATTCCCTGTAAATGTGTTCGCAAATGATAGAGTTAAATTGAGCCTTGTAAACCATAATCTCATCCACAATGAGTGAAGTGTTGATTTAAAACGTTGATATTTTAAATTTTCATATATTTTTTTTCTTTAATGGTATAAATTTTTAAAAGTTGTAGCATATATATATATATATATATATATATATATATATATATATATATATATATATATATATATATAGTCCTCGAAAAAAAAACAAAACAAAAAACAAAAAAAACAAAAAACAAAAAACAAAACAAAAACAAAAAAAATAAAACAAAAACAAAAAAAACAAAACAAAAAAAAAACAAACAACAAACAAAACAAAACAAACAACAAAAAAACAAACAAACAAACAACAACAATAACAACAAACTGTAATTTTATTCCAAAAAGGTATAAAATTACATTTTGCATATGCTTGTAGCAAAGACGTGCATTCTGAAATGTTTTCAAGTCATATATGTTATAATACATAGACAAAACTTATCAATCTAGACATATTTCTTCGTACAAAAACTGACAGTCTGGGTTGTTGATCAAAGAGCTATCAACAAAGCTCTTTTGTCAAAAATTTATATAGATAAACTGACAAAGAAATTTTAAAGTCTACTTCAAAAGGAAGGTTTAGAAATTTGGTAGAACATCATAGTCTAGCATCATATTCTATGTAAGGTCTATGGTAAAAATCGGATTTGTCCCTTCCATGAAATTCAGACATCGTGGTGACCCCTTGATCCAATTGTATGTCTTCCTTTGATAATTCATATGATGTAGAGTTTATTTCCCTATAAATATGCATACATGATAAATTATTGAATGAGGGTTTTAAGTGAAGGATTTCATATAGAATAAGAGACAAGAGAATGTTTCTGCATAGATGAATAATATTCACCTAATTAACAACAAGAAGAGAGTCCCCAAAAATATGAATATGGTCACAACCTTTTTCTCAAGCAAAAGAAATTAAGAAATTGCAAGCCTGTAGTTCTGCAAACTTGTTGGAGCCATGACCATAACACATCTTGATATCAAAGTAATGTGTCCTAGAAAGAAATAGAAATTCCCCACCACTACTCTGAGTACCCTTTTCTCGGGAGGCCCCATCAAAAAATACCCAGGGCTTGGAAGTATGAGGGCCTTCCAGGACGATGCATTGAATGTTTGGGGGTTCTTTTGATTGAGGAAAATGACTCATAATGGATAAAGCTTCTACTATAACTTTGTCTGCGGAAGAAATTTTGGCTTGGAATATAGCATTGTTGTGGGCCAACCAATCGCCCCAAAAAAGGATAAAAGGAAGGGATTTATAGTGACGAGTTTTAGCAGAGTGGCACCATTAACTCCAAACACTTTCCACATTTTCATCATTCCATAAACACGGATGATTCAAATCCCTTCTACAAGCATCCCTCAAATAGGAGGTAAAGGGCTAGTTGATAAATAAATGACTAATGGTTTCATCATTCATTTGACACAAAGCACACTTGACCAAACCCATTTTATGCCTTTTAACCATTAATTCCCAAGGCACTTTCTGTTCCATAATGCACCACATTAACACTTTGGCCTTTGAGGCGCATCTAGCCTTCTAGACCATTTTCCACCACCATTTATGAGCAATGTCTCGACCTTCCCTGCTAAGTTGAATATATCTAATTTTTAGGGCGTACCAATTAAAGGGGGAAAAGGTCCACGCAAATTCATCCCTTCTGTCAAAGATCCTTATTTGTGATATAGAGAGGGTCTCCAGATATATGTTCCATGCTTCATGAAAATCCACTAATAACCCAAGAGCCATAACTGAGAGCCACCCTTGTTGCTAGATATAGGTTAGCACCGAATTTGCAATCTGGAAATGTTTAGTATAGCCCCTATCCCACAGATTCTCAATCAAAGGAATAAGAAGTGAATTTCAAAAACCACATCCTGGCCACGGGTCTACACTAATCTGAAGCATAATCCCATCCCAATTTTCCAAGCCAACCAAGAATCGATTAGATCAAAGGTATTTAATACAACTCACCATATTAGGGAGATATTTGTCTAAGGTTTCCCAATACTTTTAATATTGTCTTCAATCGAAATAGGTGCAATCTATTTGTGGTACACTACCTCTGTCCACAAATTGTTTGTAGAGATGAGTCTCCAACAAGCTTTTCAATTCCAATGCTTTAGAAAACATAAAGACATGTTTTAAAACCCATCCCCAAGCATCTTTGGAACAACATTTTTCTTTCCATCTTACCCATGGGAGCACAAAATGGTCCTTAATTCCTTGCCACAAGAATTTAAAATAGATTTTATGGGTTTTTTCAAGAATTCCTTTGGGAATACAAGCCAAAGACAACTAATAGATAGGGATTGCCTCCAACACAATATTTACAAGAACTAATTGACCATCTCGAGAGAGCCATCGATGACTCCAAACATTAATCCTTTCTTCCGATTTTTCAATTAACCATATATAATTTGCCTTACCATAAATTATAACCTTTAGGTGAAAACTAAGGTATTTGAGACCAACATCAAACCATTTTGTCTCAAACTAAAAGAGCTTTTTCAAAAGACCAACCACTTCTTCAGAAAGATTTTGTACAAAGAGAGTGGATTTTCAAGCATCGATAAACATCCCCGTTGCCAAGGAGAAAAGAGATAGGATGTCTGAAAGGTTATTAACTTCACATGCATCTCCATTGAAAAATATGAGTATATCATCTACAAAAGTAAGTGAGTGATGGCCATGAGAGGAGTGAGAGTAATACCTTTGAAATCACCTATGCGCTTTCCTTCAACAATCAAGAGACTAAGGCCTTCAACTACAAGAAGAAACGACAAAGGCGACAATGGACAATATTGGCGTAGACCTCTCTGAGGGCGAAATAAAGGGGATGTCGACCCTTTTATCAACACCACAAAAGAAACTGAGAAGAGGCACCCCATAATCATGTTTAGAAAGCCAAGTGGGAAGCCCAAATGTGATAAGAGAAGGTGAATGTATACCCAACTCACCTGATCAAATGCTTTTGAGACATCGATCTTAAGTACCACTCCTTTGAGTTTTTGGATTTTTATGGGGTGGAGTCCCTCCTCAGAAACACTGGTAGCTTAATGAATTTGGCAAGCCTTCAAAAACCAAAACTATGCCATGGAAATATGTTTGGAGAGAATGGGCTTTAGTCTACAGGCCATGACATTTGCAATTACCTCTTAGATATAATTACACAAAGAGATAGGCCTAAATTCCTCAAGAGATGGGGATTATCAATCTTTAGAATCAGTACAATAAAGGTGGAGTTAAAAGCTTCCAAGATATGACCAGAGAGCTTGGATTCCTCTACCACCCATAAAAAAATCCATCTTGAACATATCATATAGTCTTGGTAAGAATTCTATTGACCAAACATATAGTCCTCCTCTCTTTTCCTTCTGAAAACTATGAAGTGTTACCTTTAGTTTCTCTTTTGTTACCTCTTTCATTAAGTGTTCATTATCCTCATCAAAAGAAAATCTAGAAAAAAACATTACCACTCTTAGGATTTGAGTAATAAGAGAACCCTCTAGAGCCCATAAAATATTTTGGAAATGGCCTTTCCCCATCTCAGCCAAACCATGAAAAGTGGAGACTTTATCACTAGGTGGAGTGGAGAATTCCCGAACAATATTCCCCATTTTATGACCTTTCGCATAGGTTTGAAAATTTTCATATTTTCATCCCCATATTCAAGCCATAGAGCCCAACACTTCAATCTCGAAGTGGCTTCTTTTTCAGTGATCATATCCTTGTGTTTCTTTTCTAGTAGATTAAGCTCCCCCGTCTCCTCCGTTGTAGCAAACCCACCACTATCAGGGGAAGAAATAGCCTCTAGATCTTGTTCAACCCTTATAAGCTCTTCATCATCCTGAATGTGTTTTCTGTGAGCCCATTTCTTAGTCTCTTTTTTGACTCTTTTTTGGTTATCTTCAAACTGGGTCGCAGTTGAACTCCTTCTATCAACAAAAGGTCTCAAATGGGATCTTACTAAAGCCCTTAATTCCTCACTTTTAAACCATCCAGATCTCATTTTGAATGGGCTTGGAGGATTTTTCAAATAATCTTGTAGTTCGAAGAAAATGGAGGAGTGATTAGATTTACCCCACTACCCAACCCATTATCTGAGAAGATTGAAACTATCCATGACATGTTGTGAAACCAGGAAACGACCAATCCTTTTGGCAATCATATGCTCTCTCTTATTCATCTATTCCATCATGTGGGCTGCAAATTATATGGAGCAACATCAACCAACTATACTTCATGGAACTTATAAAAAGTTGCAAGGGAGTTGACCCGAGCCTTTAGGCCCCAAATCTCAAAAGTCCCCAAAGAGAGATTTAGGTCCCCCCCAAGGATGAAGGGGTTTTGCTTTAAAACAAGGTTATCAATGAGTTTTTCCTAGTAGGTCTCCCTCTCTAAATAAGGTCCATAAATATTGATAATATGAATAGAGAAGTTGAATTCTGCTAGAAATGCTTCCATCCCAATATGAGAATATCGAAACTATCCACAGGTTGTTGTGAAACTAGGAAACGGGAAATCCTTTTGGCAATCATCTGCTCTATTATTCATCTATTCTACCACGTTGGCTACAATTTTTATAGAGAAACATCCACCAACTCTACTTCATAAAACTTATAAGTGAAAAAATCTGCAAGGGGGTCCACTCGAGCCTTTGGGCCCCAAATCTCAGAAGTCTTAGAGAGAGATTTAGGTCCCCCACAAGGATGAGGAGGTTTTGCTTTAAAATCTGGTTATCAATGAGTTTTTACCCAATAAGCCTCTCTCTCCAAATAAGTTCCATAAATATTGATAATATGAATAGAGAAGTCAAATTCTAGTAGAAAATCTTCCATCCCAAGCCCTAGGTCAACGCTCCACGAATTGACAACTTTAACAGATTGAGTATTCCAACCCAATGCTTGTCCTCGATATCTACCCCTTGCATCAGAGCCAACGAATCTCCATTTGGGAAATAAGGCTTCCAAGAGGGAAGAAATAGCTACACAGTCCTCAAGTGTTTCTTGAAGAAAAATGATCGTGGGTTGATTCACCCCAACTAGTTGATTTATAGCAAGTTTTTTTGAGGTACTTGTTAGACCTATGCTATTCAATGAGAGGATTTTTATGAGGGAACCTCTAAGAGGTGGCTCAACGATCCAAGTGCCCTTATAATAGATTATTTCCTTCCAGTATCGAGATCAACCTATGCTCATTCTTTGCCAATATAAATTTGTGACTTTTTCCATCTTCCCCTATTCCCTCTTGAGAAAACTAGTAGCTTCCACAAACTACTCGACAAGCCAAGAAAAGGAGGGGGTACCATTCTAGAATGTAGATGATAAAGGTATTCTTGTTATTTAGAAATAGGAGAAGAGTATTTGGTTACCATAACCAGAGGGGGACAGTTGGAGGATGACTCAAGAGAATAAGAGGCAAAATCCAAAGTCAAGGGGAGGGAGGTGACCCCAATATTAGATCACACTCTAGACAAAATTGACTACCAATTCTTTCCAATATTAGCAAATGAGTTGAAAACAAAGACAAGGAGATAAGATGTACCCTAAGAGGGGTCTGTTGACGTAGTCGGTGCAGATGAAGATGATCTTGAGTCAACAAAAGGAGCCATGTCCAAAATTGCATTAGCCAGAGTCACCACAGGAGAACTCGGAGAAGCCGTAGACCCTGGAGGATCGAAAGGCTGAAAATAACCGTAGGTCACCTCAATAGAAGTAGGGGGAGGAGGTCCTTTAGAATTGAGACTTGAACAAGCACCATGAGATTTCTTATTCCCCATCTTATGGTCACAATGATCCACCAAGTTTCCATACTTGTGACATCTTCTACACCAAAAAGGTAATCCCTCGTAATCTAGGGCCTGCATTCTAGATTCTCCTTTCCTAATGTTTATTTCTTTTAATAGCCCATCATGGGGGGTCCAACCTCACTAAGATCCAAACCATCGACTTATTCCTCGTAGAAAATTAGGAAACATCAACATCAAGATAATATCCAAGGGTGTTCCCAATATCTTAGAAGGAAAGAGGGTTTCATAGATTTGAGGGGAGAGCACGCAACCAGGCTCAAATAGGAATAATGTCCATCCTTTCCCGAGGTGTCAAAGGTTGGAGACCACAACTTGAAAAAAAGAGGCATTGAATCAATGGACCATACCTAAATTGAGACCACCTTGTCTCTTTCAAGGTCTTCAAAAATCAATTGTATCCAACCTTTGACAAGTATAAACGCCTTAAGTGGTGACTTCACCTTAGGCTTTATAGTGCTATCCACCCAGTCCAAAATTGTCTTTAAGCTAATTTTATGGCCTCAAGGTCTGCCAACCAATGCTTTCACTGGTAATGACACTACCATATCCAAAGGCTCATATGCTCCTAAAGCCAGTAAGAGGTTAGCTATGGGTTTTTCCTTTATGCATCTCTTCTTCCTTTCCCCCCATTCAAAAGGGGTCAAGTTGTCATCGTTGGAGGAATTGATCCTTGGATTCCCTGACATTACTTTTGGTCTAGAGACCCAAGTCTCCCCTTGAGTAGTGTGTAAACCTTCACACTGTGGCACAAATGCTTATTTGTTGGAAATCCCGAGAGAGGTTGTGGGATCACCTCTATTCCTGATGTCACGATCAAAGTTGAAGTCAAGGGGCTAGCAAGAAGCAGAGAGAAGCCCTCTAATGAGCCACCAAAGCTCGTGGGAGGTCCCAAAAACCCTAGGTTAGGATAGAAACTGATGGATACAGAGATGTTAGCTCACTCATCGGAATTGCAAAAGCGAGAATAAATTCATCAATCTAAGGGAAAGGTGAAACAACGGTGAAACCCCCAATGGCTCCCATTGGTACCTATTCCCGAGCCTCAAGGGTAAGCCTAGATAACAAAGGAAGAGCCATTTCTTGCTCGGAAGAGGTAAAAAGGTTATCTCCCCTACTATAAAATTCACTCTGACCCTAAAAATCACCATTGAACCAAATGGAAGTAGGACATATATAAATCCAACCTATTTTCCCCTTTAACCGCATGCCTACCAATCTTAAAGAGAATAAACTCTAGGGTAGAATTCCATATGGACTAAATCTAGGGATGTTGGAGTCAAAGTCTAGAGGCTTTGTTTCTTCCATAAAAGACAAAAGGAAAGACCTATAACATCACAAATTCCACCCAAAACATTTTTTGTATTATAATGGAAGTCAAGATTTCCAAGAGAAATACCTGAATCCATCCACATCCTGCCATCGAGCCAGTACAATCACTAGTGCCCATTACAGGAAAGCTAGGGTTGAAACCCTACTTTGTTGCAACAAAGCTCCACGACGCCATCCTCGATTGAAAGTGATTATCTGTGTGTGTGTGTTAATAGAGATTTGTATTAATTTGAAATAAAAAAATTCAATGTAATTCCTCTTTGACTGGTGGCATGCCACCAGTCAAATGGGTTGTTGTTAGCCAGGTAAATAGTATATCCAATTTCTCAAAAACATGTAAATAAGAGAGTCTAAAAACAATCTACAAATATACAAATTTGAGTCATGTCATCTCCTAGGATTGCAACCTTGCTTGCTTCTAGTATGAAAAATAAAATTATAAGATAAAACATTTATTTGGATGGGGAATCCACCTGAATAGTATTAGTTCCTATATATCCTCGCAATAGTTGTATAATTCCAAACCAGCTACCTTCTTGGTTAACATTGAGACTTTGTCACTAAGTTTCCTCGAGTGCATCTACACATCATCGATATTGATCAATTTTGTGTTGAGTTTCTAATTTTTCAACAAGTACTTTACCCATTATTGTTTTTATCTGCCAATAAAGGTTGATAGCTTGAATTCATACGGTTTGTCTAGTGTGTGTATCCCTTGTTTTAGGAATTCAACTGCCAACCTCTTCCTCCACTTCAACATTCGAAAGAAATATCCACTCCACCCTTACTTCCTGCTTTGCATTTTGGATTTTCTTATGAATATTAGTTGGAATATTTTCCATATGGGTTGTCACAAACTGTTTGGCCACCTGTTTTCCTCTTAGAAAAAGGAGGGTGGCTATTGCCTCAATGACCTCAACGACCTACTAACATGTTGACTATTTGCATCCTAGAACATGGGAAGGGAGATAGGGCTCACATACAAAGAAAGGGAGAAATAAATGACATTATTGTGTAAGGTATACATAATAAACATTAAGTACCACTGGGGAGGAGCTAGAAGATGCCATTGGTTTACAATAAGATAGTTGAGGACTAGATGGAGGAATAAGAAGCACTTGCTTTAGCCATGAGAACTGCTAGAAGGGACCCACAATATGACAATTTTAAATCTGAAATTCATGGAGAAATAGGGGCTATGACAATAAGCCAAAAAAAATCACAACACTTATGAACTAGAGCATAAGAACACAAACCCGTAAAGGCTCTATCCTTGCAAAAATTGAAGAAAAGGCTCAATTTGTTGATATCTAAATAAGTTAGAGTACAAAAAAGCTAGGAGTGCCAAGTAATAGAAGAGTAATTAACACCAAATCATTAGATTTTCTTCTTACCATAACCCTTTTAAAGTTGCTAACTCCTGAGATGCTTGCCCCATTCTTTGCCATTAGAGCCAGGTTGTCATGTGTTGTAGTGTGTGCCATGATGTTTCACTAAGGGAGAGGTCATTGAAACATGTCTCACGGCAACAAATAGTATGAAGAAAACCATAATCACACAAGCATGAACCTCGTGTTGAGCCAATTTCCAAGTCGGTGCATCATTAATCCACCACTTTAGCGAGTGACTATCTTCCCTAGTGAGATCAAACATTCTGATGATTTGACACCTAAGATGGGGAAAACTACAATCATAATTTAATTAACAAATATTTTTAATAAAAAGAAAGATTAATAGCTACAACACAACATAGTACTTGCCTCTACCACTAATTAATTGATTAAGGCCATGTTTTTATTTTCAACGGGGTTTGCATTTTGCCCGCATTTATGCCTCCACACACACTTTGCACTTTTCACAATGAAATCTTCCTCCACACGAGCTTCCTCTGCATAGGTAGACATCTCCTATGATTTTATAACTCTTCGTTGGCAATAAAATAACACACTACGTCTTTGGAAAATAAAATTAGTTAAAGGTCTAAATCGAAATTATAGTTGCACCAGAGGCTAACAATGAAAGTGAAAGGATTTTGTTTGTTTATTTTAACACAATCTGAGATTAATCGAAGTTCTTGAGGCTTCTACTATGCAGTGGAAATTCTTAGGAAAGGTTGACATTTGATGCGTTGGAAGGTAATCTGTCGACCCTCATGTGCACAATGAATTTCCATATTTATCGTATGCTTATATTTGCTAAATGTGTGGAGGTTTATATAGCTAAATTTTTAATTGGTTAATGTGCGGAAGTTTATATAGCTAAATGTTTAATTGGTTATATGTGCAGAGGTTTATAAACCAAACACATACTTGCTAAATGTGCGTATGTTTATATAGCTAAATGTTTAATTGGTTATATGTGCAGAGGTTTATGAGGTTTATATAGCTAAACACATATAAACCAAACATAAACACATATTTGCTAAATGTTTGGGAAATGGATTTCATTTTGGACAAAAATCCATTGCTAGAAGTTCCCATGCTTTCTTGACAATTCCCAAGAATTTCAAATGGATTAATCGCTAAATTTCTCCACTCGGTCATCTTTCTTGTTTGACTCCAGTCATTCATAACTTGCTACCAGTTGAACCAACTGATACTTGGAGAAAGGAAAGTACTCCTTCTAACCTCAAAAGTTATGTTCCCTTATAAAGGACAAGGCCTATTTCCTACTACAAATACAAGTCTTGTTCTCAAACAGATAGTTTGGTCCAATTACAATTCACGTTTTGAACTAGAAAGACAAAAGTAGAAACTCATGGAAAGAGCTACTGCTAATCAAAAGAGCTAGTCCTAACCATCAACCATAAGCTATAGAGTACTAATTATGAAGTATGAATATTAATATATAATGCTAATGAACTAACATTCCCCTTGCTCCGTATATGAAGCAAGCTCTAGGGGTTCGTTCCATGAAGCTCCAAAAACTTGGCTTTGGATCGTATTAGTACAGAAGGCTCACAACAAAAGGTTGATAGCCGAAGCGAGACAACAAGAAGATTAGAAAAGATAGAGTTTACCTCTTCTTGTTACAGTAATTTAAATTGTTCCTTAAAATGTGCAGGAGTTTCGTAACTTATTATTTTTGCAGGAGTTTTGTAACTTAATATTAAATTACGAAACTCCCACACAAATATTAACTTACAAAACTCCCCCACAAAGCCACCTCTGGGTTCCTTAAAATGTGCGGGAGTTTCGTAAATTAATATTAAATATTAACTTACGCCTCATGGCTTTTCATTTTAAACGAAAGTTTTATGATTTGTCAAGGTGACTATGTGCGGAGAAATTGATTGTGTCGGAGTGCGAAGAAATGTGTTTTCTCCGCACTCCCGCACAATCAACTTCTCTGCACTCAATTCTCCAGTATTTTTTATTTTTGTGTGCTAGCATTTATCCTCTACTTGAGTTATATCATTTTGTGAGGCCTTTTGTGGAGCATAATGGAGGCTACGATGTATTTCATCCTAACAAATGCCATTTCCTTTCCTAGGCACACACGAACTCTGCCTTCGAACACTGCAAACTTGAGAAAACTCTGCTAAATGAAAACGCCTTCGTCATTGATCAAACCCTTGGGATTGTATTAGAGGTAGTCAGCGTCCCAAACAGTCTCCATTCGACCCATGGTGTAGGGGTGGTAAATCTCTCGGTTCCCATTTCCCACAAATTCTCTATCTAGCAGGATATCCTCCTACATGGCATGCTTGGAGTAGAAGGGAACCAAAGGGTAAAGTCTCATGGATTTGAAGATTATGGTGTGTAGATAATCCATGCTCTGTAGGTCTTCATACGGAAATACAAGCGCATAAGGTGGCTTAATATTTACTGGGTCTTGAAATTTTCAATATCAATGATGTGTAGATGCACTCGAGGAAACTTAGTGAAAAAGTCTCAATGTTAACCAAGAAGGTAGTTGATTTGGAATTTTACAACTATTGGGAGGATACATGAGATCAATTTTATCTTTGTAAATTGCTTCCTCTATGTAGGGACGAGAGGACGAGTGTCTATGCTTGCTACGATGAAACAAATGACGGTGTCTCAAAGAAAATGTTTCATCAAATCGTCATCATTTTGTACTATGTTGGTCCCAAGCGCTTGCACGAATTTGGACAGGAAGTGTAACGCCCTGCGGTTCCAACCGGGCGTGCGCACCTCCGTTTCGCAAAATTGACTAAGTATGGTCGCCATCGCATATGAGCGCGTGTGGTAATAAGACTTGCGATGGTTATATATATGCGATGGACGAAAGTGCGATGGGCATACCCGCGTTTGGGGCGAGCCGACGATGGACAAACCAAAGTGCGGGCGCTCATGATATAACTTGGGAGGTCGGCCAAGGTTGAACGCACAACCTTTGGTGCATATATATATGGCGACCTGCGGTACATTTGAGACAACAACTTTCGCTCTTGCTCGAACGCACAAGGAGGTGTGCGCAGATAGGAGAAGGCGCAGGTTGCACTTCGACGAGGACTTGGATGAGCCCGCCGAGCCGGGCGCTATAGTTGGAGTCGGTTGTGTGTGTGTGTGGTGCGCACGGGCGCTCACCGCACGGTATTGTAACTCGGTTGGGTGTTGAGGTTCGGTTGTGGGTCGTGCACGGGTGCGCCCACCCGCCCAACGACACACGGGTGAAACGCATTGTATTACATTGTATTTCTTGGTGGAGTCTTGGCAGACCGCCGTGCGCTCTTGCACGGGCGGGCGCCCTCCCTTTTATTGAACGCCGGTTGAGCGCGGCTCCCGGTCATGTAAAATTCCGCATATATAATAAAAGATCGTTTATTATTATTATTGTCGAGTTGTATTATTATCTTTATATTGTTGATGGTTTCCGCACATTAATAATATGAATTCATGTTTATTATGAATTGTTGAAGGCGTAGTTCGTAAAGTTAACTAACGGTGAACAAGTTATTAACTTAGGCGGTGCCGCACCCGCTCAATTAAACGAAAAAAGAATTGGGGGCGTGACAAGTGGTATCAGAGCCAAGTTGATCCGGGTGTTGAAGCTGCTGTATGAAGTGAAATGGTGAAGCCTGATAGAGCAGGGTTGCTCATGACAGGTGAAGCCGATGCAGATAAGGTTATGGAGAAATCGTGGATGAATAGTCTGTGTTTCGTGGACTTGATGGTTCATGGCAAGACCATTCAAGCTCCAGTGGACACGGGGGCCACTCATAACTTCATGACGACACGGTTGGCAAAAGAGGTTGGACTGATGATCTTCCCATCGAACATGGAAGTCAAGGCAGTAAACTCTAGAGCTAAGGTGGCGGGTTTGGTACACTAAGTACCTGTGCAGATAAAAGACTGGAAGGGTCAGTTGGACTTCACGGTGATGGAGATGAATGACTTTGATGTGATACTCGGACAGGATTTCTTAAAGGGAAACAAGGCTATTGTTGTCCCCTTCTGTGATGAGGTGGTGCTGGTTGGACAGTCACAAACTTGGACTTTGCCCACTCATAGGCAAAGGAGGGAAGTCAAGGTGCAGCATGTTTCGGCACTAAGTTTGGAGAAGGCTATGAAGGATTCAGATATGGAGACATATGCGGTGATGTTCAAGGATGTCGAAGGTGATGGAGTGGGGATGCCTGTTCCAGCTGAGATATCTGATGTGCTGACCAAGTATGCAGATTTGATGCCTGATGAGCTTCCGAAGAAACTTCCACCAAGGCGTGCAGTGGACCATAGCATTGAGCTTGAGCCAGGAAAGCAACCCCCGGCTAAAGCACCTTATCGATTGTCAGGGCCTGAATTGGAGGAGTTGAAATGCCAGTTAAAGGAGTTAACTGAGGCAGGTTTCATTAGACCTTCAAGGTCCCCTTATGGAGCTCCGGTATTGTTCCAGCGGAAGAAGGATTCGAATGAGCTACGGATGTGCTGTGATTACCGTGCATTGAACAAGCAGACAGTAAGGAACAGGTATCCTTTGCCATTGGCTGCTGATTGCTTTGATAAGCTTGCGAAAGCCCGAGTGTTTTCCAAGCTGGAGTTGAGGCATGGGTATTATTAGGTGCGGATAGCTGAAGGAGACGAGAAGAAGACCGCGATAGTAACAAGGTATGGTAGCTTTGAGTTCCTTGTTATGCCATTTGGTTTATGCAATGCTCCTGCTACGTTTTGCACTTTGATGAACGATGTTCTAAGACCATACTTGGATTCGTTCGTAGTAGTATACTTGGACGATATAGTGGTGTTCAGTGACAACATGGAGGATCATAAGAAGCACTTGGCGATGGTGTTCGAGGCACTGAGGGCAAATCAGTTGTTCTTGAAGAAGTCTAAGTGTGTGTTCACTCAGACCGAGATTCCGTTCCTTGGGCATATTGTTGGTCAAGGGTACATACGGATGGAGCCGAGCAGAGTGAAGGCAATCGAGGACTGGGTTGAACCGAAGAATGTCCATGAGATGAGGGCGTTTTTGGGCATGACCAACTACCAACGGAAGTTTGTAGAGGGGTACTCCAAGGTGACATCGGCACTGACATACTTATTGAAGAAAGACAAGAGGTGGAGTTGGACGAACAAATGTCAAGAGGCATTTGATGACTTGAAGAAGAGGATGGTTACAGCACCGATACTGAAGTTGCCTGACTTCGAGAGACCGTTTGAGGTACACACAGATGCTTCAGATTTTTCCATAGGAGGGGTTCTTATGCAGGATGGGCATCCGGTGGCGTATGAGAGTCGGAAGTTGCAGGATAGAGAACGAAGGTATCCGGTCCATGAGAAGGAGATGATTGCCATCATCCATTGTCTTCATGTGTGGAGGCATTACCTGATTGGGAAGCCGTTTGTTGTCAAGACTGACAACGTTGCAGCAAGTTATTTTGCATCACAACCGAAGCTTTCTGCGAAGCAAGCTCGTTGGCAGGACTTCTTGGCAGAATTCGACATGACTATCGAGTATAGACCGGGAAGGCACAATGCGGTAGTAGATGCCCTTAGCAGGAAGGGACAACTTGCAGCATTGGAAGGAGAAGACCGGGCAGCAAGGAGTAGGAGTCGAGTTCAGATGTCAGAAGAGATGCAGAATAAGATCAAGGAAAGTGTTGAAACCGATACTTTGGCGCAGAATATAGTGAAGCAGATAAAGGAGGGGAAGACACGAAAGTTCTTTCTACGAGATGGGTTCTTGTTCTTTGGAAACCAACTCTATGTTCCAAAGTCATCTGGGCTCAGGAGGCACCTTTTGAAGGAGTGCCACGATTCTCCGTGGGCTGGCCACCCAGGGCAGCGTCGTTCTTTGGCATTGTTGGAGAGAGGATTCTTTTGGGAGAAGATGCGGGAGGATGTAGAGGAGTATGTACATACGTGCATCATTTGTCAGCAGGACAAATCGGAGACTCAGAGGCAAGGAGGACTGTTGCAGCCTTTACCGATTCTAGAGAGGCCATGGATGAGTGTCTCGATGGACTTCATCACTCAGTTACCACAGGTTCAGGGGTATAATGGGATTATGGTCGTGGTTGATCGTTTTTCCAAGTATGTTGTCTTTGTTCCTACAAAGGTACCTTGTGGAGCCGAGCGGACTGCGGGGTTGTTCTTTAAGAACATAGTGAAGTATTGGGGGATGCCATTGAGCATTGTGTCGGATAGAGATCCGCGTTTTACAGGGAGATTTTGGACCACATTGTTCAAGCTAGTCGGGACAGAGTTGTTGATGAGTTCGAGTTACCATCCGCAGACAGATGGACAGACCGAGAGGATCAACGCGTTTCTAGAGGACTACTTGCGACATTATGTGACGGCTGATCAGAAGAATTGGCCCGAACTCTTGGATATTGCTCAGTTTAGCTACAATATTCAAAAGAGTTCCGCGACGGGGTATAGTCCATTTGAGTTGGTGAATGGGCAGATGCCGGTTGCACCGCATACCGTAGTGACGGGAGGCTTCTTGAGAAGTCCTCATGCGAAGAGGTTCATGAAGGCTTGGGAGGAGACCTTGGAGTTAGCACGGTTACGCTTGCACGATGCTGCAAGGAGGATGAAAAAGTATGCTGATCGTGGAAGACGGGAGGCACACTTCAGTGTGGGAGATATGGTGTTTCTCAGGATTACCAGGGAGCAGTTTCAGCCAGCCAAGGGGACGACGAGCAAACTGACACGGAAGTATGAGGGACCATTCCAAGTAAAGAAGAGAGTGGGGGAAGTTGCTTACGAGTTGGAGCTTCCACGCCATATGCACATGAAGCACCCAGTTTTTCATGTGAGTCAGTTGAAGAGATGTAGACTTGATTCGGACCATCCGGAGAGAGTTGAACCGACGAGAGGACCAGCCGGGATTGTGGACAGACCAGGACTAGAGTTGGAGAAGATTTTGAGTCTCAGAACTATAGGAGTTGGTTGCCACATGCGACGGGAATTTCTTTGCAGATGGAAGGATGCACCGGAGGAAGACAGCTGGGAAACGAAGGATTCACTTTGGAGATGGAAGAACAAGATCGAGAAGTACGACAGGAAATTGAGAAGAAGAGCAGGAATTGTCGGGACGACAATGACTTCTGGTGGGGGAGGATGTAACGCCCTGCGGTTCCAACCGGGCGTGCGCACCTCCGTTTCACAAAATTGACTAAGTATGGTCACCATCGCATATGAGCGCGCGTGGTAATAAGACTTGCGATGGTTATATATATGCGATGGACGAAAGTGCGATGGGCATACCCGTGTTTGGGGCGAGCCGACGATGGACAAACCAAAGTGCGGGCGCTCATGATATAACTTGGGAGGTCGGCCAAGGTTGAACGCACAACCTTTGGTGCGTATATATATGGCGACCTGCGGTACATTTGAGACAACAACTTTCGCTCTTGCTCGAACGCACAAGGAGGTGTGCGCAGATAGGAGAAGGCGCAGGTTGCACTTCGACGAGGACTTGGATGAGCCCGCCGAGCCGGGCGCTATAGTTGGAGTCGGTTGTGTGTGTGTGTGGTGCGCACAGGCGCTCACCGCACGATATTGGAACTCGGTTAGGTGTTGAGGTTTGGTTGTGGGTCGTGCATGCGCCCACCCGCCCAACGACACATGGGTGAAACGCATTGTATTACATTGTATTTCTTGATGGAGTCTTGGCAGAGTGCCGTGCGCTCTTGCACGGGCGGGTGCCCTCCCTTTCATTGAACGCCGGTTGAGCGCGGCTCCCGGTCATGTAAAATTCCGCATATATAATAAAAGATCATTTATTATTATTATTGTCGAGTTGTATTATTATCTTTATATTGTTGATGGTTTCCGCACATTAATAATATGAATTCATGTTTATTATGAATTGTTGAAGGCGTAGTTCGTAAAGTTAACTAACGATGAACAAGTTATTAACTTAGGCGGTGCCGCACCCGCTCAATTAAACGAAAAAAGAATTGGGGGCGTGACAGGAAGTCTTGCTTAATGTTGTTAGGAGGGGCAACAACCATCATATCCCATCTCCATCGGTGGATGATGTCTGTGGAAAAGTCTGAAAGGCACTTCTCTAACTCGACGTTGAGCTTCTTCTTGATCTTCAACAACAACGAGATCAATGCAGTGGCTCTCCTAGCGCAAAGCTCTGTGGCCACATCGAAAACTTGAATGAAGTCCAAAATAAGAAGGGTTGCATCCAGAGAAGAAGGATTGGGTTCTACCTTGAAGGCAACCTTGCAAATTGTATCGAATGCAAAGTGTTGCATAATGTCTTGCAAATCCAAGAAACTTTCTGTGTAGAATCTGAAGAAGTCAATACATGACCTCTCCCATTGTTTTAACACTAAAATTGTGCAGGGACCGATAGGTGAAGTGGTAGCTAGCAACCTTTCGCTATAGCCTCAAGGCATCTTCATCAGCATTTGAAGATCTTGGGCAATGGTTGATGTGAAAGGCTCACCCTTCGAATAATTATCTAATCCCTCCTTTCATCTGGGCATACCATTCCAGTGACAGGTTGCTACCTCTCTTCTTCCAGAAAGAAAACAATGAACCCACCATTGGGTAAGTTTTTGGACCGTAAATGACCTGGAACTTAGGATTGCTATAACAATTAAGGCGACATATATATGTACAGAAAATGCAAAACAAGAGAAGACCAAACACAAACGCAGTATGAAAGAGAAGAGGAAGTTGTTGGATCTCCATTGAAATATTTTCCATGGCTCCTCCTTCTCATATGTCCCTTTTCTTAAAAATATGAGCTATGAACGAGATGGTGCCTTTACGTTTGTGATAATCCTATTACACTGAAGAAACAAATGTCCTTTGATGTTTTAGTATGACCATGGTAGTTATTTAGTCTATATATCGCTTCTATGAACCTAGACTATGGTCCGTGACATGGATGAACAATGTAGTTATGAATATGCAATTTCGAGTGGGTTGATTAAGGGAGTCAGAAACATTGTGTTATATATAATAATGGAGACCTAGTGGACAACTAATTTGCAATTCGTGTCTTTTTGGTGTACATCGATGAATTTAACCATTGGGTATCCAAGTGATAGTGAGATAACACACGTTCTTGAACTGCTAGACTTGTGTGGAGCTTTGTGCAACCAACCAACTTTTAAATCGTGTCTTTTTGGGGTTCAACGGTGGATTTAACTATTGGGTATTAAAGCGACAATGAGATAACGCATGTTGTTGAACTGCTAGACTTGTGCAAAGCTTTATTTGTGTGGAGCTTTCACTGTGAGGGAACCTCCACACGAGCAAAGCTCTGCAAATATTTCATGATATTCAAGACTGGTAGAATTGAAATAAAAAAAGGATTCGTCTATTTTTAAGCTATTTTGTATTATGTGTTTGGTTTATAAGTCTTCACACATATAACCAATTAAACATTTAGCTTTGTAAACCTCCGCACATTTAGAAAATATGTGTATGGTTATAAGCCTCTACACATATATCAAATTAAACATTTAACTATATAAGCCTTCGCACATCTAAAGGGCTTGGCTAGAGTTATGCATATGCACAAGTCTATATTATTGATCTATTGTTTTGGTTACTTTACCACAATCGCTCTCCTTAGCTGAAGCGTTAGTTTTTCCACTATAAGGAAAATACATTATAGCGAAGGTTATAATAGAGGTTTTTAGTGTTGTAAAATTGAAAAAAAAAATCTCTAAAACATTTGTTTGTGATAGCAGATGTTTTAATGGAGATTCTAATGAAACTTCATCACAACAAGAAAAATTTAGGCAGTCGAATTTTTATTTATTTATATTATTATTATTATTATTTGTGCTCGCTTCATGGAAGAAGTAGCATCGGTGCGCTACATATATAAACGCACCGGGAAACATACATAACTAAAATCACTGAGGCGTTGAATGCAAAGAACACTGATGTGTAATATATACCGCATTGGTGTTAATATATAAAAAAAATCCTCAGGGAACTCTTGTAAGGAACGACACCAGGGCATGCAAAAAATAATTGTAGTGTCGGTGTTTTTGTTTAAACTTGCAGCGTTGATGTGTATTGTTTGTATAAACGCACCGGGGCATGCAAAAAATAATTGTAGTGTTGGTGCTTTTGTTTAGACTTGCAGTGTTGATGTGTATTATTTGTATAAACGCACTGGTGCGTTAGTTATATAAAAGGACCAGTGTTGTTAGTTTTCATAATGCACTGGGGCTGGAAATAATATTTTGTAGGACCGGGGTGTTAGTTCTATGAAAGCACTAGTGCGTTAAGAATTACAATGCACTGGGGCATTAATTGCAAACAATATCAGTGCTTGAAGAAATAAATGCCCTGGTGCTATCATTTTTCAAAAAGACACTAGTCATGCAAAAATATGTCGTCACGGTGCTTTTATATAACATAACACACCGATGCGTTTTTATGTCATGGACACATCGAGTTTTTTGTACGAAATTTTCTCTTTTTTGGAAACATCGACTTGTGATAGTTATTGTAATTTTTAAAATTCGTTATTGAACGAAAAATCAACATATATCTTATCACAATATTCATATAAATTAAAATTTGATTAGTGCAATTGTATATGATGTTTGGATTAATTTGTTATATTATCAGATTTCACATCTCTTCGTTATAATATTTAATCAATGATGTAACATTTCACAACGACATTGGATAACATAATAGAATAAATTAAGATGTGTTTTATTATATATCAATAAGATGCTCTTTTTCATACAAAATGTGCTTGTTATTGGTAACCCCTTATCTTTTAATTACGACACTATGTCCATTACATTAAACAAAATGTCTGATTTTCACACACAATTATTTCAAATACAACAGGTTGCATTAATATCCAAATAGATCATCTTTCTTCATTGGAACTGTTGTTAGTGCTTGAGGTACTTACATGACTTGATTTATTTGGATGAATATTTTGTTGATTGCGTCGATTGTTTTCATCTTCTTGATCTTGTTCCATCTGCAAACATAAAAATAAAGTGTAATGAGTGTATCTACATTGGTGAGAATAATGAAAATTGAAATAAATAATATACATCAATGTAAATCGAATATAAATGTACCATAGCAAGAAGTGA
The DNA here is from genome assembly GCA_031772625.1 of Pinus tabuliformis. NCBI lineage: Eukaryota > Viridiplantae > Streptophyta > Pinopsida > Pinales > Pinaceae > Pinus > Pinus tabuliformis. The sequence continues at coordinate 126,515,977 of CM062820.1, read as the reverse complement.
CTCATAAACTGTGCACATGGTTTCAAAACCAAGTCTCATGCCTTGTTGCAACAAGTCTTCTGCTGGCATAGTTTCATACTTTGTTTCCTGCATGTTTTAAACCCCATTATAAATCATAGATTTAATACAAAGGATTTTTTTGTTCTATTAATTATAAATTCAGAGAAGTAAAACAACATAGATACTTACAAAATTGACAATTAATTTTTGACATTCCAACATATACTCACAACTCTTATTTAATCCAATGTCAATCAATTCTTCTGATGACTCTTCTTTGCATGTTAACACCTATTTGAAGACATTCAAAGATAGTTGTTGTAAAACAACTTAAAATATACAAAAATGGAACCTCAAGTTGTTATAAGGAAATATTAACAATTACTCACAAACTTTGAAATCAACTTTTTTCTTCCTTGTCATCATGTTTTATGTGTTGAATGAATTCCATTTTTTTTTTTTTGCAAGAAAATACTTGAAAACTGATATTTAATGCTAAATTATTTATTCATTTGTATAAATTCAATCATGATTACATACATTTGAAGCACCTTGTTGTTGAGATGGCTCCTCCTATGATGCAATTATGTCTATTTCTTTGACCATCTCTTTGCACACTTTTTTGAACATTCCTACTCGCATGTTTCATATATCAGCTCATTGATAATTTGGATTTTTCATAATCTTCCTGAAAAAAAAAAAAAAAGGAGCAATAAGCTATTTTTATATTAATATATGAAAACTAAATATAACAAATTGATATTAATAAATGAATGGTTCCTTATAATATATATATATATATATATAATTTAAAAAAAAAAAAATCATTTAATTAGGAATATTACTTTTTGAATGATTCCTTTTTATTGTGTATGTTTTTGCTATTGCAAGTATGAAATGTCTCATTGACCATTGCTCTGAAAATGCTTCCTGTAGCTTAAGTATAATTTGGTTCTTAGAATCATTAGATTGATTTTTGTATTGTAAGTGGAAAGTACATCTATACGTTTGTTCCACTAGATCCCTCATAATTTTGGAAAATAAATTCCCCTTTTATTAACCTCCAACACCATAGTTTCAAATGAGGTAAAGGCTAATTCATTGTCATTTACATGTTCTATAATTTTTCTTTTCTTAGAATGACATTGATCTTTTCATTCATTATTGCTCCTTGTAGAGCATTAAACATATATGAATTAATGGATTATTTGAAACATGTTATCTAATATTCTTAAGTATATTATTAATGAAAATTAAAAGAAAAAACTCATATTGAAAAGTATTTTTTCATTCACCTGATTCATCCTTCTGCAATTTTCTATCAGGTTTTTGCTCTCTTCGGCACTTAGATTATAAATAATCTTATCGACCTTTTTCATTTTGTGGCTCTGCATGACACATACCAACCAAAACATATTAGTTAAACTTACAGATAGTTTAAACATATTAATCTGTATAAAATTTACAAAGAACTTGTCTTCTCTGCTTTTTCTGATGTGATATCATTGCGTCGATCAATATTTTTGTTACTTGACATCTTCTTAGACATTTTTTTATATCAATATACAACCTGTACCATTCAATATAGAAACCATTAAATATATTTTATAAATAAATCAAATCATTTTCAGCCAAAAATAGCTCAAGTAATTAGTGTGTTTGTCTAAATAAACACACAAGTGGAGGGTTTTGAAGCCAGAGCTCAAGCTGAAACCACGCTCGGGCCACGGGTAGGTTGAACGGGTAGAAGTCAGTGAACAGCTGCCGGCACAGGTCTCAAAGGCGCCTGGCAGGTGGAGACGGAAGTTCTGGATCGGGACAGGTTTTTGTCGGGTTGTTTATTACCATAATACAGGCGATTACAGATTGATACCCGCCTTCATTCCGATCTTCCTCCACAAGAAGCCGTAAATTTTTAACCACTGTTGATTATCGGCTGTAGCATTTATATTGAAACGGTTTGTAATCATGGGTAGCCCCGCCGACTTCGTAGATCTGGACCCAGCAATGGAGGATATCCTCTCAATGTGGGGGAAGGATATCACCGTTCAGAATATGGAGCACTACTTTGGGGTTTTTGAACGGAATAGGTTGGAGGAATTAACACAGGTGGATCCGCCACTGTTTAGGCAAAAAGACAAGGAAGCGGGCAGAACGACTCTCAATAGATTCACTCCGGCAGCTTCCAAACAGGTGGGAAGCGAAATAGTTTACAGGGGGCCAAATGAGGAAGGGCTGCCATCAGATTCAAAGGGCAAAGCAACATTGATTCGAGACACGCCCTCTAAGGGTATTGAAGACTTTACTAATTTAGGGATTTCGGCTGGATATAGTAGGTCAAGGATCCGAGGGGGCTTTCCTTCGTTTTCAAGGGTTTCTCTGCCAAGAGAATCCTCTTCCCTAAATGGGTCTAATGTAAATGGTATCGGAGAACATCCAGTGGGGGAACGGACAGCCTCTGAAGGACTGGTAATGGGTCCCCAGCCTTCAGAGAATATTGAAGCAGGAGCTGCGGATCAATCCCCGCCATTGCCGGAGATAGGAACTATTGGGGGCATAGCGAAGACTATACCAGAAAGAAATGATGAGCGAAGGGGTCTCGGATCTTCGGTGCAAGAATTAAGAATCAAAGGTGCAAAAAGAAAACAGCAAAGACCCATTGGATCTCAGGAGATTGAGGGCAACCTGGTCCTGGGGATGGGGGTTTCAATAGAAGAAACTCTAGCGGTGGCAGATTGTACATTGGTCAGCAGAGTTAGAGGCAAGAAATTCTCCTCTGAATTTCTTCAAGAATGGGGTGAGACATGTTTTGTATCAGCCAGACCTATACAGTTTGAAGCTCAAATTTTAGGGAAGGGGTGGTTCAAGCTTTGTTTTGTTGATAAAGACGCGGCAGAATGGGTCTTCCATCGTAATTGGCACATAGGAAACATTCCTGTACTGTTAAAGAAATGGAACCCCATGTTTGATGCTTTCAAGGAGCGAACGGCGGAGTTCCCTGTGTGGGTGCGAGCTCCGGGCTTACCATCTTTCTTGTGGACAGAAGAAGTTTTAAAATCCATTGGGAATAGGCTGGGGGTTTTTTTGGAGGCAGATTTGTCTTTTTTGAAGACGAAGGATAGATCGATGGCGCGTATTTTGACTCTCCTTAACCCGAGTAGAGGCCTGGCGCAAAAAATAAATCTTCAGTACAAAGAACTTGTGTTTGAACAGACTCTAGACTATGAATACTTACCGTTCAGATGCCATTTCTGCCACGAGTACGGGCATTTGGCAAAAAACTGTTCACAGCTGAGGAGAAGGCGACATTTTAGGAGGACTTCAGCTAACAGAGGAAATGATCATAATAATATTCAGATATCCGTGGAGCATGAATTTACTGAGCCGCTAGGAACAGAGGATATGGAGACAGAGGGGACTGTCAAAAATCCGGTGGATGAAGATGTTCCAAGTCAAGAGGATACTCAGGAAGCCGACAATCATCCGGCGGTTGCTGTGGAGGAACATGATAAAGAAGAGACAGCCGCGAAAGAGCTCGTAAAGGAGGACGTAGCAAGACAAATTCCGTCAGAAGCCGAAGAAACGGGTATGCGCTCAGGGATCCCTAATCTAAAATCTCCTGAGCATGTTCTTTCACCTTCGCATGTTTCATATCCTAATAAATCTGTGCAAGAAACTAATTCTGTTGAAAATAAGAAACACATAGCTAGTTCCCTGAATACAGACAGTAATGCGGATGTCCCTATCATATCTTTAAAACCTCCTGAGCATGGTATTTCTCCTTCGTATGTCTCATATCCTAATAGTCATATTAATTCTGTTGAAAATATGAAACATATTTCCAGTCCTCTGAATGTAGACATTACTGCTGATGCTATTCTGTCACTGGATATAAGTTGTGAAGACCAGTGGCCCCCTCTTTCACATCCAGCTCCTCGTTCACATTGCCCTTATAACCTGAGATCTATGGGAGGGATCCACAGTGAGCAGGAGACTTTAGGTGGATTGGGATTAACCCCTTCTCAGAGTTACCCTAAAAATAAGAGAGGTAGGAAATCGGATATATCCAAGGCAAAAATTAAAGCTAAACTGGATGTTGCAGATGGTAAACAGTACTCTATTACGGGGGTTCTTAGAGCAGCCCAACCCCATGAGAGTGTTATAAAATGATCTTGACAACTTGGAATTGCAGAGGTTTGGCCAGCAAACCGAAAAAACTGGCATTGAAAGAGTGGATAATTAATTCAAATTTAGATGTTATTTTTCTGCAAGAAACCCTGGGGAGGGCTTGTGAGATAGAAGCCATGCTTCATTCCCTTCTGCCTGGGTGGATCTTTTCTGCCATAGACTCTTCTGGTCACTCGGGGGGCATAGCTATTGGTTTAAAAGAAGGACGGGTAAAGGTTTTAAACCAATGGGGGATGAAACAAGTCATGGGCATGGAGGTTTTATCGCCAGATTTCTCTTTTCCTGTCTCCTTAGTAAATGTATATGGGCCATGTCAGAGCAGGGATTCTTTTTGGAAAGATTTGATGTCAAAATCTGTGATGAAATCCCCGTTGATGGTGGTGGGAGGTGATTTAAGTTTTTCCATAGGTAGAGCAGAAACATGGGGACCATCAGCTAGAGAAGATCCTCTAACAGATTTTTTCTTTAACCTCATTCTGGATAATAACTTTACAGATCCTTCACCGATCAAACTAAAGCCTACTTGGAGGAACCGAAGGGCAGGTGAAGATCGGATAGCTAAAAGACTAGACCGCTTTTTGGTGGCTGAGTCTTTGTTTGCCAAAACCCCCATGCTCAGACAGTGGGTTGAGGAAAGAGGGAATTCGGATCATTTCCCTGTTTTTCTGGATCTTTCTTTCCCTCCTCCCAAGCCTCCTGCCCCTTTTAAGTTCAATCCAGCTTGGCTCCAGGATCTCTCTTTCTGCAAGATGTTTAATGAAACATGGGTTCACCCTGCCCACAATTCAGATGAGGATAAATGTTTTTTGTTTATGGAGAACCTTAAAAGATTGAAGAAAGCCACAATTTCCTGGGCAAAGGAAAGAAAACTGAAACAAAATGAGGAGCTGGTTAAAATTAGGGAGGAGCTGGAACAGATGGAAAGTGTGGAGACAGATGGATACTCATCACAGGCCTCAAAAGACAGAATTCTTCTTTTGGAGAAGCAGCAAAATAAAATCCTCTTGGATAAGGAAGAAGAATGGAGAATCAAGAGTAGGGCAACTTGGTTAAAATCTGGGGATGAGAACACCAGGTTTTTCCATAACTTTGCAAAAGGTAGGAAAGCTGCAAATACTATTTGGAGCCTTAAAGACGAAGAAGGGAGGGAATTCAGATCCTTTCCAGAGCTTTCCAGGTTAGGGAAAAGACACTTCCAGAATATTTTTACAGACTCTGGGGAGGTTACTATTGCAGAAGTCTTTAGAACTGTGCAAAGCTTCCCTAGATTCATTGAGGAAGATGAAGCAGAAGATTTATCAATCCCGGTTTCAAAGGAGGAGGTTGAAGCTGCTATGAAAACCATGGGCAAGGATAAGAGTCCAGGCCCAGATGGCTGGACCATAGAACTGTTTCTCCATTTTTATGACCAACTAGGATCCGAAATTACTGAAGTAGTTGAGGAGTCTAGACAGAAAGGAGAAGTTTATAGACCTTTCAACTCAACTTTTATAGCTCTTATTCCTAAAAAGGATGACCCGGGAAGTTTTGAAGACTTCAGACCAATATCATTGTGCAATTGCATCTACAAGATTATAGCAAAGGTAATTGCCCTCAGACTAGCCCCATTCCTGGCGCAAAATATATCAATGGAGCAATTTGGTTTTCTGGATGGAAGACAAATCCATGAAGCTATTGGGGTAGCTCAGGAGGTCATTCATAGTGTCAGATTGAAGAAAAAGAAGGGGGCTGTTCTAAAAATTGATCTATCAAAAGCATATGATCGGATCAGTTGGCTCTATCTGCGAATGTTGCTAACTCAAGTGGGATTCAGCTATCCCTTTATTAGCTGGATCATGGGCTGCATCACAAATGTTAGCTTTGCAGTTCTGGTTAATGGTGCAGCTTCTTATTTTTTCAACAGCCAGAGAGGACTCAGACAAGGCTGCCCATTATCCCCTCTTCTGTTTCTTCTTGTGGCTGAAGGGCTAAGTAGATTGATTCACAAAGCCAGAAGAGAAGATAAGGTAAAGGGTATTGAGGTAGCAATTAATATTTTCATCACACACCTTCTTTTTGTTGATGACATATTGATTTTCACCAATGGTTCCTCTAATGAACTAAAGGAACTAAAATGCATCTTTGACCTTTTTCTTAAAGCAACCGGTATGCAGATAAATTCAAGAAAATCCCATGCTTGTGTGGCGGATATAGAAAGAAGAGAAAGGGATAGAATGGCTAATCTTTTCCCTTTCCCCATACAACCACTGGACTCTCCCTTCAAATATTTGGGCTTTTGGTTAAAGCCTACAGGTTACAAAAAAGAGGATTGGAATTGGCTTATCGCTAAGATTGAATCCAGAATCTCACATTGGAGCTTCAGATGGCTTTCCAGAGCTGGCAGGCTGACCCTTATTAAATCAGTTCTGATAGCCATTCCGGTTTATTGGGCTGCACTAACTTGGATCCCCAAAGGCGTAATGGAAAAAATCAGAAGAATTTGCTGCAGATTTTTATGGGCGGGATCAAAGGAGTCTTCTGTGCTACCATGGGTAGCATGGGACAAAGTGGCCAGACCAAAAGAATGGGGGGGGTGGGGCATTAAAAGAATTCCTGATTTCTGCCTCTCATTAGCAGCGAAATCTGGATGGAGGCTGATAACTATGGAAAATTTATGGACACGGGTGGTGAAAAGAAAATACATCGACCCTATCCCTATGGAAGACTGGATTCGGAGTCGAAATAAGAAGACAAAAAATATATCTGCCATTTGGAAAGCCACGGTGGAAGCTTTTTCAGTGATCGAGCAAGGTTTAGCTTGGAAAGTTGGAGATGGAAGAAAGGTAAGGATTGGCAGAGATCCATGGGTCGGATGCAACGAATCTTATGCCTTATCACCAGGGATTCTCAGACACTTGGAAAGTAAAGGTATTTCAGCATTAAATCAGGTGGAGAAGGTTGGGCAGTCTACTATATGGGGCCAGGCTTGGAAGGATGATGTAGATTTGGGGTTAAATGTCAGATGGAAGTTTGAGTGGGAGGTTTTCATCAAAGAATTAAAACGTTCAAATGTCAGGATAAAAGATGAACCTGATTGTTTGATGTGGGCACAAAGCAAATCAGGGAATTTTTCACCAAAAGATGGTTACCTCTTCTTAATGGGAAAGAAAGGTTGGGGGGTTCCGGATTGGTGGGCCAAAAACATCTGGAAACTCAAAAGCCCAGCTAAGGCCCGGCTTCTTCTTTGGTGCATATTAAAAAGGAAGATCCCAACATGGGAAATCTTACAAGCTAGGTTCTTGGTTGGGCCTGGTAGATGCCCCCTTTGCAAGTCTGAAGATGAAACCATTAATCATCTTTTCATAAACTGTGCTGTTTCAAGAAAGGTATGGGAGGAGGCCACTGGTATGCTAAAGATACAAGCTCAGTGGGGGAATGAACCCTTGGAGACAGCCTGGAGGAGATGGTGGCATGCATATCCGGAGGGAAACTTAAGAAATCTGCCTATTATTTTCTGCTGGGGTATATGGCTTGCAAGAAACAAAAGTCTTTTCCAAGATAAGGACACCCCTCCTTCAGTCATTGCTATTAATATAGTTGCTATCTACTCTGCCTTACCACCCCCTGAGGTTAAGAACCCAAAACCAATCCAAAATCAAATCAACATACAGGAAGGCATTCCCGTTGGTTTCTTTGATGGGGCTTCCCAAAACAACAGGGCGGGAGCTGGCCTGTGTATTCATATCAACCCGAATCACTCTATAAAAGCTTCTGTTGGACTGGGTACAGGCACCAATAATTATGCTGAATTATCTGCTCTGCGCTACCTCTTATGTTGGCTTCTTCACAGAAATATCAACACAATTCAGATATTTGGGGACTCACTAAATGTCATAAATTGGGTCACTGGGAAGGCAACCTGTCAAAATCAGATTTTGATGATTCTTGTTGAAGAAATTTCATTATTAAAGGCATCGTTTAATAGTTTCTCTATCTGCCATATTTACAGGGACAAGAATGAGGAAGCTGATCAGCTTTCTAAGGCTGGGCTTCAACAGGTTATGGGCAGCTGGACTGTAGCAGAGACCAGACAGGGTCAGACAGACATCTCACATCAGCCTCCTTTCTTACAGTCACTTTGATTGCTGTACATTTCCTTCTTTTTGACAGCAGCTTTCGCGGATTTATATGGTTTTTCTGTGTACATATATATCAGTTTTTATTTCCCTTTCTGAAATTACAGGCATATAACCACAGCAAACAGATTTTTGATACTTATTACAATTTTGGTTCCTTACCGGATTATAAACTCCTAATCATTTTATGGGGTTGTTTTCTTTCTGCTGAAGGAGACCCCAGCTAATATGTTTTCGGCTGTCATTAAGAGTGCTATTTTGACTTCATTGGGAGGGAGATTATGCAGGTACAAAACCAGTAGAAGCAGATCCAAAAAGTTTGAGCAGATCAGCAATTGTTGAGCCACCTGTTATGGCTTAAGACCATTATAGATTGTAAAACTTTTTATAGTCAATTAATAAAAAGTTCTGATTTTTTTCCTGGAAAAAAAAAAACACACAAGTGTGTTTACATGAATAAACGCACAGGTGTGTTTATATGAATAAACGCACAGGTGTGTTTATTTGAATAAACACATCGATGCATTTATCCCATTAAATGCACCACGCATTTAGTTGTTTATCATCGTCATGGAAAATTATTATTTTTTAAATAATTTTAAATTATGACGGTGCAATTTGTAAGACTAAACACATTTCAATGATTTAACAGTGCTATTTGGAAGAGGCGTGTGAGTGTTTCCCCTACTTTACATGTCAAATGCCCTATATATAGTATGTACATAAACCCATTAATCTAAAATGCCTAAAATAGAAAACCCTAATTGTGAAGTGGTCGAGGAAATTAAACTTTAAGGTGAAATTTTGAGGGGAAAAATAAGGGTTTAAGGAAAGTATTGAATTTTTTGTATATTTTATTTTCTGAATTTTAATTAAATTTAAATAGGAACAAAGATCGTAAAAATGTTTTCTAGTAAAATAAATAGTACATTTTTTATTATATAATTTTTTTAGTCTAAATTCTGAATAAATCTAACATAAATTGTAAAAAAAATTAATAGTAATTTTTTTTTTTTGCAATCTAGGGTTTTGAGTCAATCACTATACCTTTCAAATTCTGATATTTCTATGGTTCCAAAATATTTTGCTACTCCACAATTCTCCGAGTATGTCTCTCTTGCAAATGATCTCTCTTTTAATTAAACCCTAACAGAAATTGTAACTTTTTTTATTAGTAAAATAAACAATAATTTTTATTTTATTTTACTATACAAGGTTTTGAGTGAATCGCCATACCTTCCGGTTTTTGATCTTCCGAATAGTTTTGCTACTCCAAAGTATTATGTTGCTACACAGTGCCCCTGATATGTCTCTCTTGCAAATCATTCTCTTGAAATTTTGGGAAAAATAACGAAATAATAAATAACTTTTTACTTTTTAAAAGACTTTATGAAATTAGATTTTGAAAAATCAATTGCCGCTTGTTTTTGTATTAAAAAAATAAAAAAATAAAAAAAAAATTGTGTTTTTTATAACATCGATGCATTCGATAGTCATGCGCGCCAATACATTTATTACGAAAGCGCACCAACATTGTCGAGGCACCAAATTTTTTCAACGCACCGACATGATTCATTTTTTTCTTCTTCCTGAAACAGCGCGATTAATTTTTTTAACACAACAATGTGGTTTGCATTTAAAGGCATCGGTGTTGTAATTATTATAAGAGCACCAAGATCGTTAAATCCGTTTTTATTTTCTAAAATCCAAAAATAGGGGTGTACTTGTGTTGTTGTTTTTTTTTAAATGCATCCATGCATTTTTTTACAAGAGCAATGATATGATAGTTTATTTTTTTACTTTTACTTTTTATTTTTTATTTTTAGAATGTCAAAAACCGGTGCAGGTATTATTTAAACGCCACGGTGCTGATATTATTTAAATGCATGAGTGCGCTTTGTTCTCAAAAGAGACCGGTCGGGTTTAAAAATTATCTGAAATTTTATTTTCACGTAAATGACATATTAATCTCAAATTATCTTTTAGGACACACATCTACGTGAATTACAACAGTTCATAGTATACATTTTTTGCTTAAAGTTGCCTTATACTTGAAAATGGTTTGAAAACTATATTGAAATTCAAATTGTGGTTATATGGTTGTCGAGATTAATTTTAGATATGCACACAAAATTTTATTTCTGATTTTTCTCAAATGCAGGGACAAAATCTCAATAATATCAAATGGTCAATTCTTCAAATTCCAACTCGTTCCATATTGCTGATCAAAGTCTTTCGTGGAGTTCTCCCTTTCCATCTTTTAGTAAGTTTAGATTTTATTTATATTTCGATTATCCAATTGAATTTATTTTTCTTTAATCCATGTTAATTTGAATAACAATGTATCCAAATTTGCAAGATTTTGATTTTGAATCGAGTTCAGGTGTAGAATATATTCTTCCATTTCAAAAATGTCGTAAGCTCTTATCAGGAGCAACATATCACAAGAAATTGGTAGATGAAAATGGACAACCTCTTCACCCTGCCAATTGGAACATGGCATCTTCTAGCCACAATCCTAGATCAATGATGGTAATAATTGTTTGGTATAATGTAATTTCAACAAACCAATTGCATTGACATGCTTACTAATATCATTGATATTGTACTAATGACGTTCAATATTTTTTGAAATTATGATTCTAGTGATGATGAGCGACCCACCTACCATCTTCCGGTGCACCCCACTACAACATCAACTCAAGAGAAGGCTGCATTAAGAGCAAGACTCGGAGAGGAAGTATTCAAAGAATGGTTGAGTCAACCACATATTCAATTCCCACTATGTCCAGATTCACCAATTAGGAATGAGTACAACAATAGTAGTTTTTCATCACAAGTTAGAAATGGAGTTAATCAAATAGAGGTTGGTATGGATGATTACTTACGGGATACGACTGCCATGGAGGAAATGTTGTTAGATGCATTCCAGAACGATGAGCTAGGGGATGATGCTCATATCAATGATACCTTATTTGAAAGCCTAAAACTACTTCCACCACCCCTCTCTTTGGACTTGGTAGCAAGTCAAACTCTACTCAGTTGGGGGCAACGATGTTGTTGTACAACTTGAAAGCAAAGTTTGGCATGTCGAATGCATGTTTATTGGAAATATTGAGGTAATTCATGATGAGTGTTAGTGTTGCAGCAAGGATGCTGCAACTCCTGGGCTACCAGCTTTACTTATCAACCTGGGGTTCATACAAACCTGGAGGTGGCAGTGATGTATGCACAAGTAAAAGTGATGCTTCTGCCTGTTGTCACTATTCAGCTGGCGAGAGACCACTAGGGTTCCAAGCCAGACTTCTATAGAGTTAGAAGAATCTTGATTCTTTGATGGAAGAAAGGAAAATCTACTCTAAGAGAGTTACTCTACTGCAGTAATGGAGAAAGCCGGCATGTAATGCTAAACCACACCATGCCCTAATTAACCATTTAACAAGCTATGCTAAGCAGAGATGCTAAGTCCACAATAAAAAAATGCTACTATCTAAGCTACAGAAGTAAAAAGCATCAAACAATACTAATGTGCAAGTAAAGAAACTTAACCTAACTCTGTTTTCACTTTTTGGTCTTTTTACGCAAAATCAAGTATGCAAACTAATTGTTCTTGTGGATGCGACAGGCGAATTGAAGGTGTTTGAGGAAGGCTATAAGGTTTATGAAGTGGTTGGATGGTGTGGAGGGGTCCTAGGAGGCTTTTTGTGACTTCCTAGAGGTTTCCCATCAATTCAGCCTCAAAACAGGCCGTTTCAGGAAAACCTATAGGATGTACTAGAAACCTACTGGATGATCCTATAGGAATTACAGGAAACCTACAGGATACAACCAAGAGCTAATTGTGAGGTGTTGGGAAGCTTAGGAAAGGTGTGTGATAGATGGAATGGAGTGTCAGAAGGTCTAGGAGCACTTAGGAGTCAATATCCAAGATAAGAGATGGTTGGATTCGCTCAATGTGTTTAGGAGAATTTCAATGAAAAATGATGAAAAACTAGTGAGGGTGATGGTGAAGACAAGGGATGGCTAAGGTGGATGAAGTGGAAGGGGGTTGTTGGCTATGAAGTATTGGTCTCCTCCTGAAGCACCTGCTCTGCATAAAACATGTGTGTCTTCCAAAAAAATATGCAACAAGATACATTTTCATAAACTAGAAAAGCATGAATCAACTGCCTATATTATGCATGAAGAAAGTTGTTGAAGGGAATGAAAGCATGAGTGAGATCTTATTGCAAAAATGGAGATGGAAAAAGATGACAATGAAATCTGTCTTGCAACATTAACCAAATACTGAATTAAAGACAAAAAACTCCAAAGCTCATAAAAGAACTAGAAATTTGTGTTTTTGGGGGCTGCTGAAGGGTCCCTTCCTCAAGTCATGGTCCCAGAGGGAGGAAGTGAGGCTGAGACACCTGCTGACAACCTTGTGGTGATCCTTTTTCTCCTTGCTAACTTGCTACTTGAAAAAAGACACAAATGGAAGCAAACTATCACACAACCAATCTAATCTACACTACTTGTAATGGAAATGCATCTAATAAGCAAAATAACAATTAAGTTATGAATCTACACTAAGCATACATGTACAATAAAGAGGAGCCTTGGCTACTAGGGTTAGGATCTAACCCAAGAGCTTTAGCCCTCTGAGTTAACTCAGTGCTGGCTCAAAACAAAACTCATTCTTATTACCAAACAACAAATTACATCAAAAGAACTGTCACAAGTCTTGCAACTTGAAAATAGAGTAGAGTTTTACAATAAAATTCTGAATCCTACTGAGGTCCTAGGCCTCTCTACTTATACATCTGAAGTCTCCAATGACTTCCTTAAAATTAGGGAGGCTTGACTCCCAAACTCGAGATAAACTGGTGCTTTGCCTCTCACTTGCTCAGCTGCCTTCTAGTCCTCATGATTTGGCTGTTTGCACTCCGAGTTGATGGAGGAATATTCGAACGGAGGGGTAGTAAATGAGGAGGATTTACCTCCTATAATCCCTCTCTCTTGTCCCATTCAAGTTTTGACCTTGGTCTTTGCCAAAATTCCTTGATTTTCTCCTTTAATCTTGCATTAAATTCACATTAGACCACAAAGCAAAATATCCAACTCTAACTCACCTCATAAACAAAATATAATCAAAAGCATGCAATAAGTTATGAGAATAGTTGGTTTGACTAAGCTAGGAGGTGAATTAAGGCCCATATAATTACCCAATGATGAGGCTCATCATCACCCCCTACTGAAAGTGTTTCTCATCCTCTAAGAAACTTAGTCAATATCCATATCCTTCATGGCTATGGTAGCCTCTCTGACATCCCATGCCTCTGTTGTGGTCTCCTCTTCTTGTTCATAAAAGCCTGCTTTCTTTTCTACCTCTTCCCATTGCCTCTTTTCTTCTTCTTCTTTTCTCCCTTCTAGCATCCCTAAGAGTAGTGGTGGACTGAGTTTTAGGCCTATCAAATTGACCTTCAACCTTTGCATAGATTGCTTATACATAGGTGTCCTATTGAGTGCCTCTCTCAACCTTTGAGGGGAGTGATATTCTCTTATCTTTAAGTTGTATGGCAGGGTGTTCCATCTCCTCAGGAAAGCATGTATACTATCATCTCCTAACAGCCTAAACATGTCCTCAAAATGTGAAATTGCTTGCTCTTAGGCAACAAGATATCTAGGTGCCAACTGAGGATCATTTGCAATCAAATTATGGGTACTGATGAGGGCCATGGGATTTGATTGTTTAGCTCTAATCAAAAGAGGTTCAGTTTGCTCTCTTGCCAATATCCTTTTCATCTCTGCAGCTCTTGACTCCTCATGGTTCATCCATGATGCCAAAGCCATTAATTATAGATATCCTAGCTTAGCATTAGGGTCCCATACATTCATGTCTGTGAGGGCCATGTTGTGCAAATAAAACTCAGCCATTTTGGCCCTATCCTCTAGTGTACTTTGATCACAAAGATCAATAAACTGCCTGTAGTCCTGAAATGGCATGGTTCCCCTCTGTGCTAGTGTCTTAATCTGAAACTGCAGCCATTGTTCTTTGAGGTAGAGAGCATAGGATTTAGCTGGCATCCTACATTGGATTGCCTCAAAGGAGAGGTTGGCCACACATTCCAATTGGTTCTCTCTTTCCTGCAGTTTTCCCCTTAGCCATGCATTTTCTGTCTCTAGTTGATTTCTCATTATAGCTTCTCTGTCCCTCAAGCCACTTAGCTCTCTGCCCATTTCTTTGAGTTTCTCTTCCATGTGCCCAATGTCTTCCACCCCCTTTGATTTGGTGATCTACATCCATTGTTGAGTTCTGGCCCTCTCCTTCTCAAGCTCGAAGAACAGTGGGATGGAAAAAAATTTAGGCATGACCTAACCTCCTTCAATGAACTGGTAATAGGAGTCCAGGTTAGGTTGGGGGCTAGGTTCTTTTGTCTTTGGGTCCTCCTCTTTAGCTTCTTGCTACTCCCCTACCTTCCTTTCCAATTTTTGTGCTTCCTGTAGATTCAGCAGAGTATCCTGTAGGACTGTTTTTGCTTCCTGTAGATTTTTGCTATGGATCCTATAGGATTGTCTTACCCTTTGAGGAAGTTGATCTAGTAGTAGGCCTCCTCACATAGGTGATAGGGGACTTAGGGGAAGGCATTTTGTCTTTTTGTGTAGGGGAATATTCAATCACAATAGGAATTTTGGTTGATGTTTGTGGCTTCCCCTGTCTTATTCTTGTGCTCTTTCTTGTTCTGAAATATAGTGGGGTCTGCCTCTGCCTTTTTTCTTTTTGCTTGATCGGGGTACTGAGAGCAATGAGGGCAGCTGCTGCCTCTCTCTCAGTGGCCTCTGGAGACACCCTAAGTGACTCCTCCTTGTTTTTTGTCCCCTCTTTTCCATTTCCTTTTTCCTCTATGTCCTTCCTGTCTTCTTCTTCTTGTATATCTTCATCATCTCTATCAGTTTCCTCCTTAATTTCCTCCTCTGTTTCTTCATCATCCTCCTTGTCTTCTCCCTCTTCTTCTTCATCTTCATCATGTTCCTCTGTGTCAGCTCCTTCTTCATCCTCATCTCCCTCTATATCTTCCTATTCCTGTTTTACTTCCTCTTCACTAACAGTAGGACTGACATCATAAGTGAGAGATTTAATGTCATCCTCTGCTGGCATGTCTCTGAAAACTGACCATGTTATAGGAGTTTTGAGGTTTTGGAGGGAATCTTCTATGAGGATCCTAATCAACCCATGGTGAGCTAATTGTTGGGAATTTCCCTCCTTCACTTTGATGCTTGAGTCTATGAGTGATTGAAGTAAGAAATATGGTATGCTGAGCCTTTGGTGAGGGGGTGTTTCTGCTCCAAATCTTAATTCTTCAAGGATAATGAAATGATAGCCATAAACAACACTATACTTACCCTCACATGAGATGTATTTGATTATTTGGTAGCCTACCTCATTCCATGGATATGGAAGACTTTCCCTCCTTACTCCATTTTTGTCCTTAGTGGGTTCCTCACCTTCTAAAAAGAATTTTCTTTTGGCAACCTGGCTATCTCCTTTGTCTTCTTTTCTCCATGGTATTCCTAGGGGAAGTGTGGTGACTCTGCTGATGAGCTCAGGGGTGAGATCTATAGTGAGGCCCCTTATTACAACAGTGGCATGGATTCTGGTGTGTGGAGTGAGGGAGAGAGCAAATTCTTGAGCCACCTCATCATCATACCCTCTGAATTTTTCGAAAAACCCCATCCAATTATGTCTTGTGAAGATTTCAAGCACTTGGGGGTGTTGTTGGATTCTCACAGTGTTTTTGGGCTCTCTCCTATTAAACCCTCCTATCATCTTGCTGGTGAAGCTTGAGGAGAAAAGGAGAGGGTTGAAAAAAAATTTCAAATGCAGGAGCAAAATAGAGATGACTGTGTATTTAATTCCCTTCACACAGTTGCTAAGTTCACTCAAATGTAGAGTAACCTTGGTTCATTTACTTGCAAAGGGGAATATAATTTCATAGCCTACCCCATTAGACTATTTGCAGTGGCCAACTCCTGTGATATCCCTTCTGAACTCTTCTCTACCAATCCTATAGACAATCTTTGTGTATCCTGTAGGAATTCCTGTGCATGCTCCTGTAGGAATTCTTGTGCAGTCCTGTAGGAATTCTTGTGCAATCCTGTAGGAATTCCTATGCAGTGAACGATGGATCTTTTCTTCCGGTGGGTTGCCTGGGTTATGAGAGCGACTTGAGTGAGTGAGTTTCGAGGAGGTGAAATGCATGAATGCATGGGAACGATGTTTTATTTCCTCTTATGGTGATTCGGGGTGAGGTGGTGTGCTGGCAGCAAAGGTACGTTGCCATTCTCGAACCATTGGTCCCCACTACCACCTCATCATTTCCCACTCCTCGTAATCAGCTCCAACCTTGTAGATCCGTAGTTTAACTGCTTTTTGTCCTATTCCTTCTCTGTCTTTGAGTTGACTGCAGCCACGTGTGAGATGACCCCCAGTTGTGCATGTGGGTGGCCAAGTTAACTAGCCACCTTTTCACTTATAAACCAACTATCTCATAACCCTTACAATTTTGACTACATGATGCATATGAGAGAGCGAGCAAGATACTTCCCTGTGGTTTCAATGCTATGTTGCAGTTGTCGAAGACCAAAGGTGTTGCTATGTATATTTGTTGCATGCCATTCTTCTTCCTCCTCTTGTTGTCTGCTAATGGCTTCTTTGTTTTTGCAGGTACCTGTGGTTGAAGATCTGATGTTGTTGCTTTGGAGCTCCTGGATCATCATGGTGAAGACTTGTTGCTGGTGTGATTGGTATTCTGTGGGATAGGCTGCTACAAGATTTCCTATAGGATGTCCTGTAGCTGCTTCTCCCTCAGAATTCTTTAATCATTTTGCTTGTTGGGGCTGTGAGGATGGTGACATGGATGGAAAGAAGGAGTGGGAGTGTGGAGAGAAAAGAATACTTAGGTGATGCTCTTTACTCCTCTCTGTTTCCTTTTTTCTTTTTACTTTTTCTTTTTTGAAGACTGGATAGAAACTCTTGAAACTGATATTTTTTTTTTAATGGTGAGTGCAGGGATGATGATGGTGGACAATGTGAGGTGTTAGATCATGAAGAGGGTGAATTTTAGGGACCTAACAAGTCCATAATTTGCCTTCGGATTGCTTCCTGTAGGATTTCTGGGTCATTGTAAATCCTACAAGATCATCCTGTAGGTTTTTAGGGGATCTTGTAGAAAACACAGTCTTTGTATAAACTAAAGCAATGGAGTGGAAAAATGACAAAAACGATGGAGGGATGCATGGGAATGAGTGAAAAAAATAAATATGTGAGTGGAAAGGGTCTCCTTGGGATCCTCTTTTGCTCCTTGACTGTCCTTCTTGCCCACCTGCAAATGGAAATGTCATGATTAATTTTTATTTTTTTTGAAAAACAACTAGGTTGCCTCAAAGAGGTTTTCACCCTAGTTGTTTTCCCTGGGCACCTCAAGAAAGGTTTTCACCCAGGGATCTTCTTATTCTCTTTTTTTTTCATCACTGGGCTGCCTCAAGAGGTTTTCAACCCAATGATGGGACTTAGGCGCCTCATGGAGTTTTTCACCTGATTCCTTATTCTTTTTTCTTTTTTTCTCAGTGATTTTATGAGGGAGGAGCTGGAAATTGCTCCACTATCATCACTGTTTTATTGATATCATCATCGAACTCTTGTTTTGATAAAGGTCTCTTGTAAATTTTCAATCAATGTCCATTAACAAGCAAAGGAATGGCTTCTTCATCTATGGTTTTGATTTGCACTGAACCATTATCATGGCATCTTTCCACAACATAAGGTCCAAGCCATCTTGTCCTTAACTTTCCCTTGAAGTCTTTATACCTAGAATCATATAACAATGCCCAATTGCCTTCCTGAAATTGCTTCTCCTTGATATTTTTATCATGCCAGATCTTCCTCTGAAGTTGAACTACCTTTGTATGTAGGAGGGTCTACATTTTAAATTCATCCAAACCATTCAATTGGAACAATCTCTCTTTTTGTGCACTGCTGAGATCCAAATCTAGTTGGGCTGCCATCCTTAATGTGTTATATTCAAATTCAATGGACAACAAGGCCTTTTTCCCATAGACCAGCTCATAGGGTGTGAATCCAATGGTGGTCTTCCATGTGGTATTATAGGCCCAGGTGGCCTCAACTAGTCTTTCTGCCCAATCCTTCTTGCTGCTGCTCACCACCTTGGTTAAGATGCCCTCCAATGCTCTGTTGTTCACTTCCACTCTCCCATTAGCTCGTGAATGCTAGGGAGTGGAGGTCATATGCTTGATCTTGTGATGGCTGAGCAAGTCTTCAATCATGTTGGAGGTAAACTGGTTGCCTTGGTCTGTGACCAGCTCTCTAGGGTACCCAAATTTGTAGAATACATTCTCCCTTAGGAACTTAGCCACCTTCTCTTCTGTTGTTGCCTTAATTGCCTTGGTTTCAGCCCACTTAGTCAAATAATCAGTGCACACAATAATGTATTTTTTTTGCTTTGAAGGAGGGTCAATAGGCCTAATGAAGTCCATGCCCCACTTGTCAAATGGCTCGAAAGTCACTTGAGGCTACAGAGGCATTTCATCTCTTGGAGTAGGCCTTCCCATCCTTTGGCACTGATCACACTGACTAGTGTATTTTTTTACATCCTGATGAAGAGTGGGCCAATAATAGCCTACTTGTAACACTTTGAACGTTGTCCTCTTTTCTGCAAAGTGACCTCCACAAGGCCCATCATGACAGGTCAGAAGGATGTCAAAGACTTCCTCTTCCCTGACACACCTTCTCAAGATTTGATCTCGGTCAAGTTTGAAAAGATTGCCCCCAATCCAAGTGAAGGGGGCGCTTTTCCTGACTATCTTGTTCTTTTCTTTGCAGGACAAGTTTGGTGGGATCTATGCTGATACCAAATAGTTTGTTATATCAACAAACCACGGAGAGAGAACTGAAATAGCAAATAAGTGCTCGTCCGGTAATGGGTCATCTACCATTCATTCTTCACCTGCAGGAAAATTTACCCTAGACAAAAAGTTTGCAACAACATTTTCTCTACCAGGCATATCAGCAATGTTTATATCAAACTATTGTAATAAAAGTAACCATCTTATAATTCGAGCATTCACATCTGGTTTGTTCATTAAATATTTGATTGCAACATGATCAGTATGCACAAATGTTTGATAGCCTGTAATGTAATGCCTGAATTTGTTTAATGAATGCACAACAGCCAGGAGTTCCTTTTCGGTCACTGTATAATTTAGTTCAGCCTTTGATAAATTCTTACTGATAAAATAGATAGCATAAGGCAGTTTTTCATCTATTTGACCTAGGGCTGCTCCTATGGCTTTGTGTGAGGCATCAACATGAATATGAAAGGGGAGGGCCCAGTTTGGGCCTCGGAGAATTGGTGCAGTGGTTAACTTATCCTTTAGGATGTCTAAGGCCTCTTGACAGCTTTTTGACCATATAAACTCAGAATCTTTGGCCAACAAACCAAATAAAGGAGAGGCCAACTTGTTGAAGTCCTTTATGAACCTTCGATAGTATCCAGCTAACCCTAGGAAACTTCTGACATCTCTCTGCTTTTGAGGAGGTGGGACCCTTTGGATGATAGCTATTTTGTTTGGGTCCACCTGTAGTCCTTGCTGAGATATTGAATGACCTAGCACGGTCCTTGCAGTCATTAAGAATTCACATTTTTCAGGACTGAGAGACAGGTTCATTTCAATGCATTTGTGCAGTACTTTGCCTAGGTTAGACAGGGCTTCTTGAAAATCATAGCCATAAGGTGTAAAATCATCCATATAAATCTCCATTGCATCATGGACTAATTCAACGAAAATACTCAAGACTGCTCTCTAGAAAGTGGCAGGAGCATTGCATAGGCCAAAAGGAAGGACCCTATAGGAAAAAGTACCCCAAGGACAGGTGAATGTCGTCTCATCTTAGTCTTCTAGGTAGATCTGGATTTGGTTGTACCCAGTGAATCCATCTAGGAAAGAGAAAAATCTTTTCCCTGCCAGGCCATCTAGCAATTGGTCAATGAAGGGTAGAGGAAAATGATCCTTCTTTGTGGCTTTGTTCAACTCCCTGTAATCGACATAAATCCTCCACTTACCATTTTTCTTGGGAACTAACACCAAAGGAGAGATACACTCACTGTCAGAGATAGGCTAAATGAATCCTGCATCTAGCAGTTTTTGCAGTTCTTCTTTGACTATATGTTTAAGAGTTGGATTCATCCTCCTTTGTGCTTGTTGGACCGGCTTGCAACCTTCTTTTGATGTATATTTGGTGATTACACACTGAGGGGTGTACTCCCTTCATCTCCTTGTAACTCGAAGCGAAGGCTTCTAAATTTTCCTTTAACATGTTGCATAGCTTCTCCTCTTCGAGAGCAGAAAGAGATGGATTGATTTTCAAGGTTCTCTCTGGGCCGAATTCTATGGTTTTGACATGGAGTGGGTTGGAATCAGACAAGCATAAGTCAATTGGATGATTGTTTTGGGTTTCCTTTACTGCTTCTTCTAAAGGTAATGAACCGGGTGTTGGACTTTGGAGAAGGTGTTCAATCAAGTCATCCTCATCTTGTTGTCCTCCTCCCATGGTTGCTTCCAAAGAATAAAGTTGGGCAGAATAAAATTCATCTTCTTCCTCCTCCTCCAACCATAAAGGTAAGTCATGCTCTAGAGAAGGTTGAGCAAGAGGGTATAGGACTAACTGCTTAGACATATGCCCATTCTTGATGGTCATATTCCCAACTCTGCTGCTAATGTAAGCATCAGTAGTGACCAACCATGGCCTCCCAAGAATGTGAGGATAACCAGTAAGCTTAGCACTAGGCTGGAGAACTAGGAAATCTGCAGGGTACTCCCAGGAGTCAATGGAGACCATCACATCTTCCACAATTCCCTTAGGGGTTACTGTGGAACGGTCTACAAGTTGCAGAACTGTTGTGGTCTTCCTCAATGAACCTTGGAGGTTGAGCTTGAGCATGTTGTCCTTGGCCATCACACTAATGGCAGCCCCAAGATCGATAAGAGTGTGTGGGACAATGGTGCCATTGATGTGCACATCTACTACAGGGCTTCCAGGGTCCAAATATTTTGGACATGTTACATGCCCCAGCATTAAGTCAGACAGCTGCCCAATGACATTAATGGTAGGGGCATCCCTTTTTCCCTCCCTGGATGCTTGAAGCATTTATCCTTAATCAACTTATTGTAAATGGGAACATCTCTTATTGCCTGGAGAAGGGGGATTTTTACACATAGATTTTTCAATTCTCCCAGAAGTTCAGTCTCTTCTGGGGTAGGCTAGAGTGGTTGGGCTAATCTCTCAGGAAAGGGTGGATCTTTAAGGTTGTTTTTCCTCTCTTTCTTCCTCAACCTCCCTAGGTGGAGGGGGAGGTTGATTATCCGGGAGAACTCTCTTATATCTTAGGTTAATCTCCTGGATTTCCACAGCATAAGCTGGATATGATGTCTCTCCACTGTATACTTGCTAAGCCTACCTATTGTTCTGGTTCAGATTTGGCTGGGCCGACATCTGTGGTTGCTTGGGTGGACCAAAGTGTAGAAGCTGTGATTGGGTAGGTGGGGGAGGCAATAGAGCTGGAGCATTGTTGTATTGGGGCCTCCACCCCTGGAGTGGTGTATTCCACTGAAGTTGTGGCGAAGCATAAGGTTGAAGCGACTAGATGGCTGGCTGGGAATGATACTGAGATGCATAGGACCAAGGAGGGGGTGTAGACCAGGAAGAATGAGTAGGGGGTGTGGTGAAGTAAAATTATAAATGCGGACACGAATGAATTCCTCTAGCCCGATAATGGGTCTAGCCACAACAGATACATTTTATGGAAGATTTCCTTAGGTTAGAATCAATCAAGAGGGCCTACCTCTTGGTCCATTTATCCTACTTGATGATGTCCTTGCTTGCTCGCTCCAGCTATCTCTCACTTCCTTCTTCAAGAACCTGAAACAAGTAAACAACAACAGACCACAAACATGATAATATACAACTTGCAATTCAACCTACTTAACAAGTCAAGAAACATTAACCCATGAATATGTAATATTACAAACATGTATGAAATCAATCGATAGTTGCATATATTAATACCAAAGAGAGATTACAACCATTCGTCTTGACGTTGTAGTCCTCCTCTGACAAGACCAGGTTCCCACACACTTCTGCTAGCATTCCATGATGGCCTCAACCAACAATAGTTTTAAAGATCTTCCCTTTAGGCTTCACTCCAAACCAAATCACACTTCTCCCTCACACAACTAGTAATAGCTTACTGTCTACTCCAAACCAAAATAGCATAAGCACACTAACATCAACACTCTAACTAGCTTGTGCTTGGGAAGAAGGGAGGTTTATATAGGAAAAATGGATGGGAGATGGATCCTCTTCTCATGGGAGAAGATCTTATCCCTCGAGGTAGGTTCCATCATTGTAGGGGAAAGGAACCCAAATTGTCATCCTCGACCCCATTCGGCCAAAATCAGACTTCCATTATGAAACTTCTAGAGTTGGAAGCTTCGACTCGTAATTTAAAAAACTTTCCATAACAGGACTGGCGCGACTGGAACACAGCTCAGTCGCTCCGGTCGGCGCGAGGAGTAGTGCTAATCTCTGCACATCAGCACGGGGAAGACAAAGGTCATTAGCGCTGGTCTTGTAAATTGGGCAAAACAGAAGTTTCTATAGAAATTCCCACTGTAGATCAATAGATTATGCAATATACTAAAACACAATACAAGATCTACTTCTACAACACTTTGCGGAAGCTTAATCTAATTGAGCAAGATCAAGGGAACACATATAACTGAGAATGAGAAATCAATCACACATAACACAGAAGAAATAACCCAGGGAAAGCCTCAACCTAAAACCCCAATCTTTGTATTATCATACAAGTGGAAATCTTGTTCAAGTTACAAAAAGAATCAGCGCTCAAGCTATCCTGCTCTCTCTGCAATCAAACAATACAACTCACAGACTGAATAGACATAGTATATGTCCTCCTCAAGCCCTCCAAGCCTCCTATTTCCTTGCGTAGTTTTTCTTGGGGTCCAGTGAAGCCACATGTGTGAATTGGCCTCATCACACTCACTAAACCTGAAGAAGTAACTGTGCAATCCTCAAGGAAAGAATTCCTTCTACATGCAAGGAATATTCACAATGGAATATTCTAGCAACTGATAGTACACTGCCCCTCCATCTGATCTCAACTGGGTCTCTGTCTGAACTGACCATCATTGTTATTTATGAGAGAATATTCAATTATCTAAAGTGCAGTAGTTACATGCAGGCAAGCATTAACTAACTGAACTTACATTAATTCAACAAACTGTTTGAATTAATCTCACTGGACTTGACTCAGTTAACTGAGCAAACTAATTACAACTCATCCTTATCTCTTTAACTGACGGATAAATTCCTCAATTAATGGAGAAACTGTTGCATGTCCCCACATAGACTTCATGTTTGATTTTCCTTAACTAATTAACTCAATATGAATTAATTAATTATTTTGCAAACAGCTGCTAAGATCAAATTCGAATTTTACTTCTCTATTTTAGTTTAGGGACTGACTAAAATAGGAAGGTATCTCGAAATGCTATTTAAAGAATGTTATTTTTAGCACTTCCATTTTTTCATCCATTGTTGCTATGTTCAACATTGGCTGAACTGCTATTTATAGAAGTGCTATTTTTAGCATTTCTTGTTGCTATTTTCAACAGTTTCAGGGGAAATGGTATAAAAGGGAATTTATTAGCTCATGAGGAGGGACATAATGGGAGTTTCTTCATGAATGAAAAGCATGTGGGGTTCACTGTAGAGGTCCTCCAGGATCAAGGAACAGGGAGTACAGGGACAGTGACAAAATGTTGTGTAACAGATGCCCCCTAAAGCGTGAAGGCCGAGTTGGAGTGAGGGATGAAATGCTTTATAAATCAGTGTGGGGAACCGGTCTACCATTGGAAAACCTGCAAGAAAGTACAGATACATACACATAAACTGAGATCTCTGTCAAATGATACATGAATCGTGGTATGGACGCAACCATCCAGAGAATGATCATGTAAATGGATCTAGGTATAGGCGCAACCATCCGTCAAAGAGAAGGATCACATATGATAACTCATGGTCTTGTCGCATCCAGCCATCTTACAGAGACATGCATATCATCATAACCATGTCACATCACTTCGCAACCTAGACTTTTGTGATCTGAGTCCAGGGTCTTGCGCTCCAACACAACCCGATCAAAGTATAGATTCTAACATGTGAATAGATGTGTTGACATCGAACATGCTAGAAAGTCGCTTGATTATCAGCCAATGATGTAAACTGTTAACAAGTGCGAGAGAAACCACCAATAATGACAATGGTCCTCAAGGTACTATTAGCACAATCCACGGAATGTGAATAGAAGAACTGAAGTCGAACACCCGTGAAATCACTTGATCGAAAGCCAATGATGTGAACTTGTCATCAAGTGCAAATAACTTGCCATTAGGGCATGGAAGGTCTAAGGTACCGGAAAAGAGTCTCCCGGTCAACTTCCTAGATAATGAGTTGAAGTCGATGGAAAGTGACTATGTCGAAGGAGGGCCATAATGAATCCCACATCATCGACGTGAGACGAGAGGATGCAAAATGATTTTGGATGATACAGAGAATCAAAGGTAAGTGTAACTGTAGAAGGAAAACTCTTGAACATATCGGTGACACAACTGGAAGTTTGGCAGCTTTTGGGTCCATAGGATCAGTGTTCATGATGATGTGGCAGAGATCAAATGGAAGACAAAAATGAACGGCACAAACCAGGAAGGTGAACAATATAAAGGAGGATGTCCCAACCGGACACGAAGCAAAGAGTGTCATGTTCAAGAGTGAGATGCCGACACGACTGATAGATTTCCAAATTCCCCCCCACCATTTCTAGTAGGTACCCCAATTAGTTTTTAATCACAAGCTTGAAGGGGATAGCATATGCTTGCACTGTACGTTCATCCTTTAGACGAATCCGACCTAGTAAGTTTAACGAGCCCTAGAAAGGAGAAGCTCATGTTCGTCATGGTGATGAATCTGATGTCATTTAATAGTTTAACGAGTCTGACAAAGGTGTAACTTGATATTTTTTTCATGTTTAGAGAGTTTGAAAAAGACACGAAAAAGAAAACTCCACATGGTCCCTTTTCGCACATTTGTGTCTCTCGAGCCCGAAAAGGTAGAAAACAATACTTGAGAGAACCGCTTGACCATTTCAGTCAAGGAGTACCTTTTTCGTAAATAGTGTCTCCCAAACCGAAAAAGGGGTAAACTTATACTAGGCACACGACGTTTTGCATCCATTAACGACTTCAAAACAACAAGGGCTCGACCATCTTTTCGCTTTTAAAGGGTCGAAAAAGAGCTGAAAGCAGACCCCCCGTTTTTATTCTCTTTAACGAGTCAAAAAGGGAAAAAATACTCGGCAATATTTTCATATGATTTTAACAAGTCGAGTTAAGAGCTGAAACGTGACTCACCGTCACCGTCGAACATCCATCACCTGTCGCTGCACAAGTAAGGTAAAGTGTATTATCAAGTCCTTGAGGCAAAATAGGTCAAAATATTTACAAAAAACCTGATATTTTCATGAAAAATGAATAAAAAGGGGAAAAGTAAATATATTTTCACCATTTACCATTTTACCTTTGTTGTGAAGACTTTTTACTCACTTTTGCCCTAATTGTTCTAGAGCAGATTGCGGGAGATCCGGGAGGTCAATCGACGAGCCGCCAATTCCAGGTAACAGTCGAAGCCCTGAGCTCCATTTTCATGTTCTTTATTTATGCTTTTAGCCACTTTTTTAGATTTTTGAGGAGGTTTTTGAAAATATTTTTCGCCCTCGGTCGGCGCGATTTTCGGGCACGGAATCGCGCCGACTGAGGGTGATTAACAAAGCCATCTACGCCAATTGGCGCCATGGATAGGGAAAAACCCTATTTTCTCAAAATTTTGCAGTTTAAACTTAAATTTTATGTGTCAAGGATAATTATTAACTCAAATTAATGGCTTTTGCAGGAGAGAATCGTTGAAAATGGTGGACTCTAAAGAATGGGAACATGAAGATGTTGACACCCAGGCAATGAATGACCCAAATTTCCTGGAGACTTAGAGGGCTTGCAGGCTCCTCAAATTCTTTCTTACGTTAGGGATGCGGGCCCAGCCGAGTTGCTTCGATACCTGATTAGTCTTTGGGACATTAATCGGGAGATTTTTGTCATTAGCGACCAAGAGCTGGAGTTGGAAACTTCAGATATATACTTCATCACTGGATTGTCCCGCAGAGGGGAGCCGGTGAACTTGTATGGGTCATGTCCGATTGGGGCAAGCATATCTTCCTTGCTTGCCGAACACTGCCCTGAGGCCCTGAAATCCAAGAGTGGGAAGATAGAGATTTCCAGTGTGCGGGATCTGACACTGAGGGTGCTTCTGTTGACTATCAACAGAGTGGCAGGGTCCCAGGCGGAACATGAGACTAACAAGTCGAAGTTCCTTTATGCTATTGACTGCACAGCTCCTACGATCTTCAACTGGGCAGAGGCCATGAAGATGAACATCAAGCGCCAGTTGTCCAAAGCCAAGGTGGGGAATCTGAAGCAATTTTGCTTCGGATCTATACTTGTGACCTTCTTCCTGGAACAAGTACCATTGTTCCAGTATCAGTTGACTGAGGTAGATCCTCCTATGCCACGTGATCCGCAGATGGCCCGCTGGAGTCGTTTGATGCCCAGGATCACTGGGGGTCAGCACATGTCATACCGACCTGCATTCTTTTCATGGCTACGATGACAGAAGATTGTCATGGAGGACTGGCCATACAGTGGCACTGATTTCCGTGGAGATCCAGACATGCCCTTACCAGATGGAGAGGACTTTGATGACGAAGGTAAAAAATCAAATTTTGAGTTTTGAGATTTTTTAATTGTTTTTGGTATATATGTGCTTATAACATTTCTCTTGTTAATGCAGACGTTGGACCAGAGCGGCCAGCTGGGATGTCCCCAATAGCCAGGCACGTCCCTCGCCCTATCGATGTTGTCGCCCCTTATCAAGAAGGGAGTGACAACGAGGAGGAGATCATGAGGAACCTTGAGGGGTTAACTCATGGTATCCCGGAGTATGCTTGGGTAGGATACATTCCCCATTAGTACCAGAGACACACGGTGGGAGTCTCAAATCGGATCCACCGATTGCTAACTCGTGTTGCACGAGCTGTATCATGCTACCACGATCACCATGCTGATTAGTTCCTAGGTCCAACACTTACATTTTTTAGGCCTGCGTGCCATGGATATATGAGGCCTGCGAGCCGTCAATGTTATTTTGGACACACATATTATTTTTGGGGGTTCTGATGTATCAAACATTCTCACCATATATATATATGTGTGTGTGTGTGTGTGTGTGTGTGTGTGTATGTGTGTGTGTGCATGTGTGTGTATGTGTTGTATTTTCCTATCTACTATGGTACAAATGGTTTGTTTTATCTTTTACATGTTTCGTAAATGTCTATCCAACACGTAATTAGCTAATGCATCTGTTAATATATTCATGCATCTAGGAATATGATGATATGTAATGTAATCAAAATGCCTTTCCAATAGACAAATACGGAGATACATTCTCAATATTTGAGGGTTCCTGACAGAATATTGCCCATTGAGTTGAAGGACGACAAGCTGTGAATCCAGGTTGACAACCAATTCTCTGATTCCCAGAGCGATGGCTTCTGACAACAGTTCGATGACCGCACTGTATTCAACAATGTTGTTGGTTGTGCGACCTAGACAGATACCTTGAAGGTCAATCAACTCATCGTTAGGGTCATAAATAGCCCATGCTGTGGATGATAGGTTTCGGGTACTACGGAAAGCACCATCAGTGAAACCAACGTGGGGAGTCGCAGACATTTGCAAAGCAAGAAAAGCATAGTAAACAAGAAATTTGTTTGAAAACTATCACACAAAACCACGCTGTAAAAAAATGAATGACACACTAATGTACACAAGTAACAATGCAAAATGACCTAAGCATAGTACTTCTTGAGGTAGAGCTTGTTTTAGGGATTATCGAGAGTATTTCCTTCATAATCAATAAGCTCATAGGCTCCTTTCTGCAAAACGCATTTCACGATGTAGGGCCCATGCCACATAGGTTTGAACTTGCCTGCCCCTAGCTTATCGTTAGCTTGGTTCTATAATAAGACCAAATCACCCTCAGAGAATGCGCGAGGGGAGACCGACTAATCGAAATGGGTTTTGACCCGTTTCTTTTGTGCTTAGATGAATAAGACAGCGAGACGGCGAGTCGCATCCAGTCGTTGTAAGTATAAGAGCCATTCCTCTTAAGGTGATGTTTCGGGGAGGAGTTCAACAGCTAACTTGAGTGAAGGAATCTCGCATTCGATCAACAATGTTTCTTCCAGACCATAGACCAGTTGGAATGGTGTGAAACCAGTTGTCTCTTTTGTTGAGGTTCAGTAGGCCCACAGAGTTGAAAAGAGCATGAGATGCCAATTGGACTTGTGCATCCCAATAGTATGCTGAAGCATTATGACCAAGACCTTGTTCACGGCTTCAACTTGGCCATTGGCCTAAGGGTAATATGGGGTCAAGCCATCATGGCACAAGCCCAATGCAAATGTCATCTCAACCATCATGTAATCTTTGAAATGGGAGCCATGGTTTGTGACAATGGCTTGGGGTGCACCGAACCTGGAAATAACATGGTTGAAAAGGAATTAAGTCGTCGTCTTAACATCTGAAGAATATGTAGGCATTGCTTCAGCCCATTTGGTGAAATAATCTACAACGACAATAATATAGCCATTCCCTCCGGCCGAACGAGGGTTACATGTCATATAATTGATGCCCCATTTAGAAATGGGACCAATGGTAATGATGGGGTGTAGGTGAGCGGGTGGGGCACGCATCTTGCGTTGGTAAATTTGGCATTCGTGGCACTTACGAACAACAAGAATGCAGTCCTTAAAGATAGATGACTAGAAATAACCAATGCGAAGGATTTGTTGAGCTATAGCGTAACCAGACATATGACCACCACATGCCCCAAAGTGGCAATCATTAAGAACTCTTTCAAATTCCTCGATCGTAAGGCGTCGGTGAAGAACCGAATCAACATCGACATGGTATAAAGTATCACCAATAATACGGTAGGGTTGGGAGTGATGCCGAATCCTTTGGCAATCATCCTTGGTCAACACAGACCGAAACGTGGACGTTTGGAGATACACGATGATATCATCGTACCATGGATCAAGGGTGCTAATAAGGAAAAGGGTCTCATCTGGAAGTTGTTCATCTGCACTAGCAGGGAGAGCCTTGGAGGGAAGGGAACAAATCAATTCAGCGAAAACAAGTGACTTCTTAGATTTGGCTGTAGTGAAGACCAAATCAAATTCTTGCAGGATGACGATCCATTTAGAATACTTCCCCCCAACAACTGACGAGTCAAGATATAGGTCATAGGGTTGCATTCAGAAATCATTGTAGTCATGCGCAAAAGGATATAGTGCCGAAAGCATTGAACAACCTGAATGGTAGCCAAAGCCAACTTCTTGACATGTGCATAACGCATTTTAGTGTCGAGAAGA
This sequence comes from Pinus tabuliformis, assembly GCA_031772625.1. Taxonomy (NCBI): domain Eukaryota; kingdom Viridiplantae; phylum Streptophyta; class Pinopsida; order Pinales; family Pinaceae; genus Pinus; species Pinus tabuliformis. Next base: position 126,485,994 of record CM062820.1, on the reverse strand, counting down.
TTCCGACTAAGGTAGTAGATTACATGTTCATTGCCTTCGTCGTCGTCTTGGACCAAGACCATAGTAATGGTGCTAAGGGTCGCGGCTAGATAAAGGAAGTAATCTCGATAATAGTCCAGCGGATGCAACAAAGGAGAATTTACGAGGATAGCCTTGAGATCATCAAAAGATTTTTGGGCCACCTCGTCCCATACAAAGGGCATTCCTTGTTTGAGCAACCGGGTAAATCCTATGGCTAGCCCGGCATAGTTGGGTATAAAATGACGGAGAAAGTTGGCCTTTCCTTGTAGGCTCTGGAGTTGGTGCAGTGAGGATGGAGGGGGTAAATTTACAATGGCCTCGACTTTTAGTGGATCCAGGTGAATACCGTCCTTGGAAACGATGAAGCCAAGGAGTCATCCTGATTCTATGCAGAAAACACATTTGTGCGGGTTTAACCGAATGTTATAGTGTCTGCAGCGTAGAAAAATCTGTTGAAGATGGTCTGGGTGATCTTGGCGCTTACGAGAATGAGCGGGAAGGTCATCCAAGTAAGGCTAGAAAATGTTGTGAATATCATGAAACACATAGGACATTGCCCGTTGAAACGTGGCTCCAAAATTTTTGAGGCTGAAAGGGAGCTTGTACACGAACGTACCCCATGGGCAGATAAAGGTTGTCTTTTCTTGATCGGCTGGTGCGATGTTGATCTAGTTATAACCAGAAAAACCGTCCATAAAGGAAAAGATCTCGCTCCCGGCACATTCATCAATGATTTGATCAATGAAGGGAGTAGGATAGTTGTCTTTAGGACAGGCACGATTAAGATCTCGATAATCCATGCAAATGTGGATCGTGCCTTGTTTTTTAGTCACCGGGACAATATTGGAAACCCAGTCTGTAAGGGGAATGGGATAGATGAACCTAGCTTTGAGAAGCTTTTCAACTTCACCCTTAATAGCAGCGACCTTCCTAGGGTGCACGGGTAGAGCCGTTGGCGAACGGGCTTTGCGTGCAGATACGTTGGTATTTCGTGCACTACAATGCTAGGATCAATGCTGGGCATTTCTTCGTAGGACCATGCAAACACATCACAAAATTCTTGAAATAGACAAGTATATGTCTTCATCTCATCCGGAGAACAAGATACCCCAATATGAACATGTTCAACGATACCGGGTTTGATAGAGATGTCAATTGGCATCGTTTGGGTAATATTACCCAGATTTCCTTCTGACCATACTTCATGAGTAACAATCGGTGGGGGAAACAGAGAAGAGGACTCTTCAAAAGTGGTAGACATGACTGTCGAGCGAGGCAAGAACGAGGAGCGATGATGAGTATCGATCCATGGTGGTTCCTCGAGAGACATGATTTCCATGATACCTTCATCAGCAAGGAAGGTCTCAACTAAGGGATCAGGCGATTCCAAAGTTCCAAGCCAAGGGGATTGAGAGTATGTATCGAAAGAGGTCTTCGACATATGAGAATCAGAGGATGTAGAGTTTGAAGCCGAAACAATTTCCACGTAATTGACTTCAGCGGGACTAAGCGGCATAACCTCGCCCCAAGTATCAACAAGATCTAGTGCAGGTATGACCTAGGGATCAGATTTTACTGAGATCATGTTGACAGAGGCAACATGAGGAGGTGGGAGTGGAAAAATTCCCATTAAGGTAGAATCTTTGAAGGGACCTGCCCCCACACTCTCATAGGGAGCACCAGTGTGCATGATGTATGAAACATTTCCATCCGAGGAGGAAGAGGCAAAGAAAGACAGTTGGTTGATGGTGACAATCTTCCCTTAATGGGGAAAATGAATCACACAAAATAACGAGGAGGCCACAGCATGCATGGCATGAGTCCAACTTCGGTCGAGTAGAAGATTATAATTGAGATTGGCATCAACAATTTCTACTTCGACTTGCACTGTCTTGCCTTCCAGTGTGATGGTAAGGTTAGGTAAAATAGCGAAGGGTCGTGAATCGCACACCCATCGAAAGCTTCCAAAGTGTTCAGAGATCGGTTCAGTGCAGGAGAACCAATAGCCTTCCAACATGCGGTTGACATGATGCAAGTGGAAGCACCTTCATCGATGACAGTTCCGTGGATGGTCTTCTCATTGATGATTAGTTGAATAAGAAAGACAATCTAATGAGGGAGCCGTGGAACATGGTTCTCTAGATCAAAACATATCAAATTGGAATCGGTGGGATCGATGTCCCCGATAGCTGACAGTGGAGATTTCCGCTGCGATGGGCAGCTTTGGAGTACCTCGAGAGCCGACATGGCTGACGACGCCTGAGCCAGATCTTCAACAATATTGTAGTGTTGAGCAGATCGGGCATTGGGATTATACAAGGATGTTCGCGGTACACCTCAAGAGGGTGGCCGCATAGCGGAATCAAGGTTAGGGCGCTCAATATGCAGAGGGCCAGAACTCAGGGTAGAAGAAGAAAGTGCAGCTTCTTTCTCTTTCCCAGCTATCGAAGCAGGAGTTTGATAGTCTTTTGATTGGGTAGCCACATTAGTAGGTGTACGCATCATGAACACTTGAGATCTAGAGGAAGCATATTAGGGTTGGTCTACCGTTTGGGTTTGTTGAGATGGAAACGACTCTTTGAGGACAGCAGGGGTCCCTTTGAACAAGCGACTAACTTTGGATCGTCGGGGACAATCCTTAGTGTAATGATCTTCCTCGCAAATGAGGTAGGGATACTTAGGTTTCCATTGCGAAGATTCGCCAACAAACGATTTGGGAGGACCTTGTTTTGTGGCATCGGCTTTAGCTTTTCCTTTGCCTTTATTTTTCCCTTTTGAGGATTTGTCCACTGCGGTAGAATGGATATCGTGGACCTCTGAGGTCTTACGAGGGCCAGGTGGATTCTGGGATGAACTATTAGGTACAACATTTGAGACCGACTTCTGTTTGGAAGAAGTTTTAGCAGGGTCTGGGATACTGAACCAATAACTCCATCAACGAGAGGAACAACTAAAGACTTTGATACTGTGGGATCGGATGATGGTCGCAGAGCATTGGGTAATAACTCATATAAAGTGCCAGACTGAGAGTAAACTAGATCCAAGTACTAGTCACAAGTAATGGCCTGCTCTTTAGTGACACACCCACCCATAGCTATATCGCGAGCAATTGGGGCCACAAATGATTTGGTAAACCATTCAGTGAGCAAATGATCAACAATCTCAAATTTGATCAGGTGACGTCTACGTCTCCATTCATGGATGTGATCAGAGATGTGTGTCGCAGTATCTTGCTTAAGCGATGTGAGCAAATAGGTGCTAGTTTCATAGTGAATCAGCAACTGGAAATGCGTGAGGAAAGCCATGGCTAAAGATTTAAAGTCATGGTAAGTACTTCGAGGTAGCTTGATGTACCATTTTGCTGCAGCACCCATGAGGGTTCATTGGAAAAGACAGAGACAAATGGAATCATCCAAGTATGATTTTGACGAGCACCAGAGGTGATATGTCATCACATGGGCCTGAAGATCTTCTTTAGCTTTCCCATCGAAGTTTGGGAAATCACTCGGTATCTTGGACAGCACCAGAAGCCAGTACGATGAATGAAGGATCAGATCATTCGTAAGGCACAATACATCTGGCAACTCGAGTGTATCCAAGATAGGTAATTGGGTGTTAAAAGGCATGGGAGGTCGATAAGCGAGCCCATAGGGAGGAGCCCATCCTTGCTGGTAAGGATTTTGGCTCCACGGTGGGGGATTTTGGCCATATGGCATCGAGGCTGCCCCCATTGCGGATTACCATGACCATAGGGAGGATTTTGACCTTGAATACCTTCAAACTGTCCAGCCATAGGTTGTTGATAAGAAACGTACGGGTTAAAAGGTTATTGAGCCTATTAACCTTGGACATATGGATATGGGACCTGTTTTCCTTGAACATACGGTTGATGAACCTGTTGTCACTGAACAAGAGGGTTTTGGACCTGCAATCCTTGAGCATAAGGTTGATACACTTGTTTCCATTGGACGTAGGGATTTTGTACCTGATACCCTTGGCTGGCAGGATTCTGAACCTGTTGACCTAGGACATGAGGATTTTGAGCCTGCTGCTGCAGGACTTGACCTAGACCTTGCCCCTGCAAGGGTTTACCTTGTTGATATGTATACAAGGGTTGTTGCTACCCTGATTGGTTTTTTTGTTGCAAGGGTTGACCTTGCGATTGCAAAATTTGTCCCTGGGGCTGCATAGGTTGGCCCTGCGAGGACATGGGTTGAGAGGTGTGCGGAGCATATTGCATCTGTTACTGCGCGGCTTGCTGCAACTGTTGTAAGGATTGACCTTGCGGTTGTTGCAGTTGACCTTGCTGTGGGAAAATTTGCCCTTGCTGCTGTGCGGAGAGCCCTTGCCGCAACAAAGGTTTCCCTTGTGGTAACAAAGGTTTTCCTTGTCGTTGTAGAGGTTCTCCTTGTTGTTGCAAGGGTACTTGAACAGTGCCCAAGAAATTAACGAACTGAATCTGGCCATATCCAGGTTGAATGTACTACCCAGATTGGAGGGTGTAAGGTTGATTAACCATTCCTTGAGAAGCATATGGAACGTAAGGATTTTGGTATTGGACCTAAGCCTCATAGGGCTGTTGATACTGAACATTGCTTGATCCAGACGGACCAACGGGATTTTGAACTTGTTGGTACTGGACATTGGTTGATCCAGTAGGATCAACAGGGTTATAAATAATACCAGAAGAAGGCTAATTTATACCAAGCATGTGAGCTTGTGAGTCGCTCACATTAGCGGCACCTGATACCATAGAAACATTCAGGTTCTGCCCCCTAGGCGGTGGCACAATTTGGCCACTAACTAGAGAGACAGAGGAACTGACAGAGACAATCTTTGCAACTACCGACTGTGCCTGACGGGTAACTGGGATATAAAAAGTCTATGTTAATTTATTTATCAGCTATCTTATTAATTAATATATGAATTATTATATTCATCTATTTTAATTATTAATTATTTATATTTTCTAATATAATTTAAATTAATATATTAATCAATTAATATGATTTAGAAATTTATTATTTAGGTTAGCTGTAAATATTATTCATTTATAATATGTTTTGATCTTATTAATTTAGTTATTAATTAATAATTGGTATTATAAAAAAGAAAATTTTAATTATTATTATTTAGTAATAGTTAATTATTTATTATATAATAATTATTTATTATCATATTAATATTAATATTACATTAATTAATATATAAGTTATTATTATATTAATTTATTTGAATGTTAATTATTAAGAATAATTAAAATAAAATATAATAAAAATGATAAAAATAATAATAAATTAAAATTAGGGTTCTAGCCGACTGTTTGTTCCTCCTTAGATAGTTTTGGCCTCGTTAGTATTTATTCTCCCTGCTTGCTCTTCTCTTATCATCATTCTTCAACCCTGATGATGGATCCCACTAGGGATTCGAAACGTTGTTTCAAAAATGTTTACACTGTGGATTCTCCGATCAATTCAGAAGATACAAGAGTATTCGAAATGGTGGGCTGCACCGGGACTGAAGTAATAGCTTGTTGGAAAGTTGTGTTCGTAACAAACGAACTTGAAGTAGGCTTGGTGCCTGGCACCCAAACAGGATTATGGTAAAGTGACAAGGCACTAAGTGTACCTGAAACCAACTGCGCCAAAGATGTGTAGTTGGGTGGCAAACTGGCGGGAATGCCTTCTAAAAAGGGGAAACCCTCGGGAGGAAACTGCAATTCTTCCCCCTCAACAATGCGTGGAGTAGAAACTTCGAACTCATCCAGAGATGTGACTGGAGCATCACCTTCGGGTTCCATGTCTGAAAACAAACGACGACGAATGGCCAAACGAGTACGGGGGGATAGTTCCAAAGGAACACCCGACTGGTCGTACGAACTGTAAGGATATTGCGGTGATATCACAACAGGGTCAAACAGAGGGTTCAGAGGGTAGATAACCAGTCCAAGCTAACTGTCAGTGGTCAGTGAGTTCTTTGGAGTTTGAACGGGGTTGTCCGGAGATTCCGGGCCAAGATCAACAGATGACCCAGTATCGAAAGTAGGCGGAGGACGAGATGACAACGGTTGAATACTCAAAACAATTGCGAGTTCAACATCTTGGTCCTCGAGTGACTCTGGTAACTTAGGAAACGACTCCTCAAACAATCTTTCAGATGGAGGAGAGGAAGAGGAATTGCGTGAACTAGGCGGTTCAGCCACAATGACCTTGTCTTAGTCGACAGAACAATTAACTTCAAGGCTTTAAAATGTCTTTTAAGGAAACTCATGATTTGGTCTCAGAAAAAAACTAACAAGGTGTTTTGGATCGTGGGCAATCAATTATTAAGACACATAAAAGACTGATGCTCTTTCATTTTTTAAGAGTCGAGAAAGAAACAAAGATGACTCTATCGCTTTCAATTGGAAACAAGCTCGAAAGGACAAGTGCTCGAATGATCTTTTAAGTTTAATGAGTCAAAAAGATCAAATGACTGCTCTAGATGATCTAGGTAAACAAGATTACCAGGCAACCGTGAACTGCAGAATACCTCTTGGCGAACCAAGAAGTACGAGCAGGCAATCTCCCCGAATGTTGTGTTCGGTGTATCACGTTTGCAAGGTGAACGACTCGGCTTCCTAAGAAAAAAAATTGCAGCCTAGTGGGGTCTCATGTTATATACTCGACAGTATAGGGAGCACAACTCCATACTAGCGTTGTCTAATGCCGAAGCTAACGACAGCTGCTAGGTATAAAGACGTCAGAACACGTCTCTAGCCTAGACCTTCTAGATATGATCATTAATGTCAAATGCACCTTAATTTAATTGAATTCATTTTAAAGTTGATCTTGAGTTATGTTTCAGTTTTCAAGTCTTAGCGATGCTACTCAAAAAACCTTAAATGCAACTAAATGAGACAATACCCTTTCAATTCGATGAAATGCCTACACTAGAGAGGGTGGAAACTACTCAATCAAATGCAAACAATTAAGAAACTGAAAACGAAATGATCTTTCATTACCTTACTTTTTCAAAAAATAAACTAATGAAAAATGCATTCCAATTCCTAATTTCCTAACAAGCACTTATCTATTAGTCCTTTCAAAAGCAAAAAATTCTCTTCCTTTTTCAAATGTTGATGCAATTCTAGTCTTTTAATGATGCAAATTATCGTAGCATAATGATGCAACAAGCTAGAATTTCATACTTTTTCATGAAACAACGAAACAAACTTTTCGCATATAATCTTTCAATGAAAATTTTTTCGAGACAATAAGCTCTTCAAGCAGATGAAAACATGAAAAGAGAAGTTCATTCAGATCAATGAAACACTGACTTTACCAAACACAAGACAAGCAACGTAATCCATGCCGGAAAAGAAACGTTTAGGCAAGCAAATGAAAACTTTTCAAACTTGTGCAAAAAGAGGTCAAAGTCGTAAAAAGGACCAAAAACAAAATGCAAAGAGTAAGCACACCTACAACCCGACTTAGTGAGTTCACAAACTGCTGAATGGATGACCAACTAGATGCCCTAGTGTCACTGGCCACTCAATGACTCAATCAATCAAGCAGAAAGATGATGAGCCAACAAGCAAACAAAACCAAATGAAAAGTAGCTTTCTAATCAGGGAGAAAATGGTCCAAAAGGCTTACGGGGTCAAAACCACAAGAGCAGAATACACTAGCCAAGATTGGGGTCAAGCCCTAATCTTCACTTACAGGCATTGGCACCATTGCCTAACTGACAACAAGCACCAGAGGTTGGTCGACGCAACTGTTTCTCAGCAACTCACGCTGAATGACGTGACTATCAACGAATTAAGCGTGTTGATCGAGGGAGCTAAGGAAAAAAAAAAAATTTGAAACAGGGACCAGATCTACTACTATGAATTTTAGACTTAGACCAGTAAGCAGGAGAAAAGAAATAGAACCAAAGGGAAAACATGGAACTAGAAAATTTCTCATGAAATCCAAGACAAACAAAATGGTTGGGATCTCCCCAGTGGAGTCGCCAATTTGTGGTGAAGTAAAATTATAAGTGCGGACACGAACGAATTCCTCTAGCCCGATAATGGGTCTAGCCACAACAAATACATTCTATGGAAGATTTCCTTAGGTTAGAATCAATCAAGAGGGCTTACCTCTTAGTCTGCTTATCTTGCTTGATGATGTCCTTGCTTGCTCGCTCCAGCTATGTCAGTTAATGCATGCATGCATCAAACTAGTGTACTCTAGATAACTGAAGATTCTCTCATAAATAACTCATGCATGTCAGTTTAGACAGAGACCCAGTTGAGATTAAAGGGAGGGACAATGTACTATCAGTTGGAGGAATTTTCCTATAAAGGAAACTCATCCATGCAGAAGGAATCAACTCCTTCAGTATTGCGCAGTTATTTCAGAGGTCAGTGTTGTGTGTGAGGTGAGAATCACATAGGTTGCAGCTAGAGGACCCAGGAGAAACTGCGCAAGGAAATAGGAGGCTTGGAGGACTGAAGGAAGGCACAGGTGTTGTCTATTCTGTTTATGAGTAGCAGTGAGGGATTGTACTGAGAGCTGGATAGCTTGAGAGCTAAAGCATTATGTAATCCTGAGATATTTCCACTTGTATGATATTACAGATAGCGAGGTTTTTAGCTGAGGCTTTCCCCAGAGTATTTTTCTGTGTTTCATGTGTATGATTTCTTCTTCCGATTGATCTTGCTCAAATTGATTAAGCTTCTGCAAAGTTTGATAGTAGAAGTAGATCAAGTATTTTGCTTTAGTACATTGCATTATCAAGTGATCTACAGTGAGAATTTCTACATGGTATTAGAGCGAGGTTTTGTAGAAAAAGTTCCACATTGTATCAGAGCAATGGTCAGTCTTGCTCTCCTCGGTCTTCCTAAGAGCTCGCATAGCTACCAGGACTCAGTGAATGGAAGAGAGAAACTGCCAGATTGGGAACAACTGTGGTCGGATCTAATGCAGGAGGAGATCAAGAGGAGCACCAGAGATGGTTCTTCGTCCAAGGAGGATGAAGAAAATGTAGCCTTAGCTAGTAAGGCAAGGAAAGGGAAGGAGAAGAATTCTCATTCCAAATTGAGTTCTCCTCATGGTGGGAAGAAGATTGAAAAATCTAAAGTGAGATGCTTTAATTGTCATGAGGTGGGCCATTATGCAACTAATTGTCCATTGAAGAAATCCAAGAAGGGATCCTTGGAAGGATCTAAAGGTGAGGCATTGGCCTCTCAGTTCGAATTGGATTTTACCCTCATCGCATACATGGTTTCATCGATGATGGGTTGTGGTTAGTTTCCCCTTTGATTGAGGAAGTTATCCCTTAATTAAAGTGATCAGGATGAGTTGTAATTAGTTAGCTCAGTTGACTGAGTTAAGTCTAGTTAGATTAGTTCCAACAGTTTGTGGAACTGATTGTGAGTTCAGTTAGTTAATGCATGCATGCATGTAACTACTGCATTTTAGATAACTGAATATTCTCTCATAAATAACTCATGCATGTCAGTTCAGTCAGAGACCCAGTTGAGATTAGGGGAAGGGACAATGTACTATCAGTTGGAGGAATTTTCATATATAGGAAACTCATCCATGCAGAAGGAATTATCTCCTTCAGGATTGCGCATTTATTTCTGAGTTTGGTGAGTTGTGTGAGAGGTGAATTCACACAGGTGGAAACATTGGACCCCAGGAGAAACTGCGCAAGGAAATAGGAGGCTTGGAGGGCAGAGGAGAAAGTTTATGAGAAGCCTTTGACTGTCTATGAGCAGTAGAGGGATTGTAGTGAGAGCTGGATATCTTGTGAGCTAAATCTTTGTGTAATACGGACATATTTCCACTTGTATGATAATACAGAGATCAGGGTTTTTAGCTGAGGCTTTCCCCAGAGTATTCTTCTATGTTCATGTGTGATTGCTTTCTCATTCTCCGTTATATGTGTTCTATTTGATCTTGCTCAAAATCGATTAAGCTTCCGCAAGTTTGTTTGTAGAAGTAGATCAAGTATTTTGCTTTAGTATATTGCATTATCTGGTGATCTACAGTGGGAAATTCTACATGGTATCAGAGCAAAGGTGATCAAAGTGAAGAACAATATACAAAGAAGGGAGAAGTTCGAAGTTTGAAGTTCCTAATTATAGAATTCGAATTCTTATCACATCTCAAATTTCACCAATGGCGTTCAACGGTTTGAGACTCGAGTATGCCCTTGATGGCAGCTCGAATTATATAGCCTAGAAGGATCGCATGGAAGCGGTATTAGAGGACAATGGTCTAAAGGACTTCATTGATCAAGAAGTCCCCAAGCCAGCAGCTGCTAATGCCCAAGAATTGGCGGAATGGAAAAAATGTGTGGCTAGAGCGAGGAGAATCCTTTTGGAGGGAGTTCGAGACCACATAGTCTCGAGTCTCCATGGGAAGGAGACATCGTTTTTAATGTGGAAAACATTGAAAGATCTATATCAAAATAGCAGCGATCAAAGGAAGTTGGCGCTGAAAGACAAGCTTCAGAAAATCAATTGTGAAAAGGGCGACACGATCTCTACATATCTGAACAAGCTCACCACCTATAGGGATGAGCTTGGAAGTGTAGGGATCACGACAACCGATGATGACATGTTGAGTCTTGCTCTCCTCGGTCTTCCTAAGAGCTGGCATAGCTACCAAGACTCGGTAAATGGAAGAGAGAAACTACCAGATTGGGAACAACTTTGGTCGGATCTGATGCAGGAGGAGATAAGAAGGAGCACCAAAGATGGTTCTTCATCCAAGGAGGATGAAGAAAATTGCGCCTTAGCGAGTAAGGCAAAGAAAGGGAAGGAGAAGGATTCTCATCCCAAATTGAGTTCTTCCCATGGTGGGAAGACGTTTGACAAATCGAAAGTGCGATGCTTTCATTGTCATGAGGTGGGCCATTATGCAGCAAATTATCCATTGAAAATCCAAGATGGGATCCAAGGAAGGATCTGAAGGTGAGGCATTGGCCTCTCAATTCAAATTATATTTTACCCTCATCGCATGCATGGTTTCATCGATGATGGGTTGTGGTTGGTTTCTTGACAGTGGAGCCTCATTCCACATGACCGGCGATAAGAGTTTGTTTAGTACCTTGGAGGAGAAAGACCTTCAGATACTCATAGCGATGGGTAATGATGAAAAGTATAATGTTTCAGGTGTGGGCATAGTTTCTTTTTAGAGGGAGCACGAAGCTCGCATTACCTTGATAGGTGTGAAGTATGTGCAAGGAATGAAGAAGAACTTGGTATCGATCGCGACGTTGGAAGACAAAGGCTATGATGTAGTCTTCAGTAAAGGAGAGTTTTTCCTTAGACACATCACATGAGATAGGTGAAGCAGATCGGTTCACGAGTCAAGAACCTATATTCTCTTGAGGTTCAACATGCATGCAAAGCCTTGAGGAGCAAGACAACTATTGGAGACTTGGTGGTTGAGAGGGAGAGTGCATTACCTATCAACATGTAGCGCCAGAAGAAGTCTCAGACAATTGTGGAGGAGCCACAATTGGTGAAGCAGCTTCAGGAGGTTGTGGAGCAACAACAACTAGAGAAATCGAGAGGAGATCGAGCAGAGGCATCCACTCATGCAGAGACCTCCAGTAGGGGGAAATTTCGAGCCAAGTGGGCAGAGGGATCACATGCATCCATACCTCCAAGTAGGAGGTGGGGCGATGTGGAGTGACAGTCCCAAGAAGGCTAAAATAGGGGTAGGATCTTTGAGGTACCTAGCCTCTTTGATTAGACCTTGCTACAGGAGCCCTAGCGAGGAGTAGTAGGACTGGCTAAGTGGGTAGAGATAGATGCGGATGGAGCGACAGAGGAAGCTTTAGCATCAGAGTGTGTTTCTAGCCTAACAGGGAGGTTAGTTGGGAGATTAGTTACTTACTTCTCAGTAACAGAGTTTCAGTGCAGCAATGGGCAGCACGATGCAACATGATGAGAGGACCAGCAACAGCACAGATGCATCTGGAGGAATCAGTGTGATTGATGTAGTCATAGATCAAAGTGACAGAGGCTAGAGCAGTCAAATACTGAAGAGCACAGAGGTGTAGAGTTTTTCAGTCAACAAAGGCAATAATAGTCAGAGACTTTGATGACAGAGGCATTATTCTGATTTAGGTTGGATATCTTTTTATTTCTAGAGTTTATGGAGCAACAACACTAGAGAGAAATGTTGCATGCAGAACATTCCAAAGGTTTAGGATCGGGTTGAAGTTGAATGCCTTTTTTGTTGAGAGGGAGTGTTGAAAATTGCAACAAGAAATGCTAAAAATATAAATGCTATAAATAGCATTTCAGGTACCAATGTTGGATATAGAAATAAGGAATGATAAAATAGAAATGCTAAAAATAGCATTGCTATAAATAGCATTTTGGGATACATTCCAATTTTAGTTAGTCCGTAAACTAAAATTGAGAATTAAAATTCGAATTTGATCTTAGCAGTTGTTTGTAAAATAATTAATTAATTCATCTTGAGTTAATTAGTTGTAGAAAATCAAACATGAAGTCTATGTGAAGACATGCAACAGTTTCCCCTTTGATTGAGGAAGTTATCCCTTAATTAAAGTGATCAGGATGAGTTGTACTTTGAGTTGTAATTAGTTAGCTCAGTTGACTAAGTTAAGTCCAGTTGGATTAGTTCCAACAGTTTGTGGAACTGATTGTGAGTTCAGTTAGTTAATGCATGCATGAATGTAACTACTGCACTTCAGATAACTGAATATTATCTCATAAATAACTCATGCATGTCAATTCAATCAGAGACCCAATTGAGATTAGAGGAAGGGACAATGTACTATCAGTTGGAGGAATTTTCCTATAAAGGAAACTCATCCATGCAGAAGGAATTATCTCCTTCAGGATTGTGCAGTTATTTATGAGTTTGGTGAGTTGTGTGAGAGGTGAATTCACACAGGTGGCAGCATTGGACCCCAGGAGAAACTGCGCAAGGAAATAGGAGGCTTGGAGGGTAGAAGAGAAGGTTTGTGAGAATCCTTTGACTATCTATGAGCAACAGAGGGATTGTACTGAGAGCTAGATAGCTTGTGAGCTAATGCTTTGTGTAATCCGGACATATTTCCACTTGTATGATAATACAGAGATCGGGGTTTTTAGCTGAGGCTTTCCCCAGAGTATTCTTCTATGTTCATGTGTGATTGCTTTCTCATTCTCTGTTATATGTGTTCTATTTGATCTTGCTCAAAATCGATTAAGCTTCTGCAAGTTTGTTTGTAGAAGTAGATCAAGTATTTTGCTTTAGTATATTGCATTATCTAGTGATCTACAGTGGGAAATTCTATAGATTTTACCCTCATCGCATGCATGGTTTCATCGATGATGGGTTGTGGTTTGTTTCTTGATAGTGGAGCCTCATTCCACATGACCGACGATAAGATTTTATTCAGTACCTTGGAGGAGAAGGACCTCCAGATGCACATAGAGATGGGCGATGATGGAAAGTATCGTGTTTCAGGTGAAGGTACGATTGTGTTTCATAGGGAGCATGGAGCTCGCATCACCTTGACAGATGTGAAGTATGTGCCTGGACTGAAGAAGAACTTGGTATCGATCACGATGATGGAGGACAAAGGCTACAGTCGTGTCTTCAGTAAGGGAAAGGTTTTCCTTAGACACATCACCACGGACCAGGTGAAACATATCGGTTCATGGGTACAGAAACTGTATGCTCTTGAGGTTCAAGATGCATGCAAGGCCTTGAGGAGCAAGGAAACTGTTAAAGACTTGGGGGTTGAGAGGGAGAGTACATTACCTCTCAACATGCAGCACCAGAAGAAGTCTCAGACAATTGTGGAGGAGCCACAATTGGTGAAGCATCTTCAGGAGGTTGTGGAGTAGCCACAACTGGAGAAGCTGAGAGGAGATCGAGTGGAGGCATCCACTCATGCAGAGACCTCTAGTAGGGGGAAATTTCGAGCCAAGTGGGCAAAGGGATCACATGCAGCCATACCTCTAAGTGTGAGGTGGGGCGATGTGAAGTGATAGTCCCAAGGGGGATTAAATAAGGGCAGGATCCTTGAGGTACCCAACCTTTTTTTATTAGACCTTGCTACGGGAGCCCCGACAAGGAGTAGCAGGACTGGCTGAATGGGTAGAGACAGATGCGAATGGAGCGGCAGAGGGAGCTTCAGCATCAAAGGGTGTTTCTAGCCCAACAGGGAGGTCAGTTGGGAGATCAGTTACTTACTTCTCAGTAACTAAGTTGCAATGCAGCAGTGGGCAGCACGATGCAACATGATGAGAGGAGGTGCAGTGCGGATGCATGCTGGGAGATAGGACCAGCAACAACACAGATGCAGTAGGAGGAATCAGTGTGATTGATGCAGTTAGAGATCAAAGTGACAGAGGCTAGAGCAGTCAGATACTGAAGAGCACAAAGGTGCAGAGTTTTCAGTCGACAGAGGCAATAGCAGTTAGAGACTTTGATGACAGAGGCATCATTCTGATTCAGGTTGGATATTTTTTGTGTTTCTAGAGTTGTTGGAGCAACAACACTTGAGAGAAGTGTTGCATGCAAAACATTCCAAAGGTTCAAGATCGGGTTCGAGTTGAATGCCTTTCTTGTTGAGAGGGAGTGTTGAAAATAGCAACAAGAAATGCTAAAAATAGCATTTCAGGATATACTCCAACTCTGTTGGAAATAACAAAAAATAGAAATGCTAAAAATAACATTGCTATAAATAACATTTCGGGATATATTCCAATTTTGATTTGTCGTTGAATCAAAATTGAGAATTAAAATTCGAATTTAGTCTCACTAGCTATTTGAAAAATAATTAATCAATTCATTATGGATTAATTAGTTGGAGAAATTCAAGCTATAAATCTTTGTGAAGTCATGCAACAGTTACCCCTTAAATTAAGGAGATTATCCCTTAATTAAGGAGATAAGGATGAGTTGTATTTGAGTTGTAATTAGTTAGCTCAGTTTACTGAGTTAAGTCCAGTTAAATTAGTTCCAAATAGTTTGAGGAACTAATTGTGAGTTCAGTCAATTAATGCATGCATGCATCAAACTAGTGTACTCCAGATAACTGAAGATTCTCTCATAAATAACTCATGCATGTCAATTCAGACAGAGCCCTAGTTGAGATTAAAGGAAGGGACAATGTACTATCAGTTGGAGGAATTTTCCTATAAAGGAAACTCATCCATTCAGAAGGAATCAACTCCTTGAGGATTGCGCAGTTATTTCAGAGGTCAGTGTTGTGTGTGAGGTGAGAATCCCAAAGGTTGCAGTTGGAGGACCCAGGAGAAACTGCGCAATGAAATAGGAGGCTTGGAGGACTGAAGGAAGGCACAGGTGTTGTCTATTATGTCTATGAGCAGCAGTGAGGGATTGTACTGAGAGTTGGATAGCTTGAGAGCTAAAGCTTTGTGTAATCCTGAGATATTTCCACTTGTATGATAATACAGATAGCGGGGTTTTTAGCTGAGGCTTTCCCCAGAGTATTCTTTTGTGTTTCATGTGTATGATTTCTTCTTCTTTGTTATATGTGTTCTGATTGATCTTGCTCAAATTGATTAAGCTTCCGCAAAGTTTGATAGTAGAAGTAGATCAAGTATTTTGCTTTAGTACATTGCATTATCAGGTGATCTACAGTGAGAATTTCTACATGGTATCAGAGCTAGCTGATCTATAGAGAAATTTCTACAGGACCAGCTTTAGTGACTCAGGGTCAAGTGTGCACCTGACCCTTTTGTAACTAAGTTGGAATCTTTCTTCGTAGTCTTCTAAGGATTCATCATGGCCTATGGTCATCCTGAAAATTTCTTCTTTAGTATCCTTTGACCGACAATAGTCCCGATATTTGTTGTTAAAGGCCTGCTGCATCTAAGCCCAAGTTGTGATGCTATCTCCAGGTAAACCCATGAACCAGCACAATGCTGCATCCTTGAGGGTAGATGGAAATAGTTTTAACTTTTGCTCATCATCTGTATAGTCATAGGTTCGACATATAACAACAAACTCAAATAGGAAAGTGTCGGGGTCCTCTGTGGTCAGGCCATGGAAATGAGGTAGGGTAGAGGGGATTATATTTTTCATATTAGTGTCCCCATTGGTTTCCATAATGGGGAAGGCACCCTCAACTCTCTCTATTCCCTCTGTCATTTCGATTCTCAGCCATTAATTTAGTAGGAATGGGTTCCTCTTCTTCTTATTCCCCTGTAGGTTCTTCATATATGTCAGGTTGCTCACCTAAGGGTTCCTCTAGTTCACAGCCACCGAAGAAGAGAGAAGGTTGGTTGTTGGATGCAGTGGGGGTATTTGGCAAAAATTTCCCTAAGTTGTCCCTATTCTTACGAGGCATGAAAGGAAATATTATTGGGTTGGTTTTGTATTCTTTTTTAAAACTTGGAAAGTACTTGCAGAATTGAAATTGCTGATTGAATGAAAATTACTAACAGGATGAAAAAGCTACTTGCTGAATTGAAATCCTACTTGCAAAATGGAAAGGAAAGCAGATAATGCAAAATGAAAGGAAGGAAACAACTAGATTACTTTTGCAAAAATAAACTAATGGCAGAATATTGAAGACAAGAAATATGAGAAAAGAAAGAAGTAATGACATTATACTCAGACACCTCCTCGGCAACGATGCCAAAAAGTGATGAGCGCCAGTATTGCAGCAAGGATGCTACAACTCCTGGGCTACCAGTTTTACTTATCAACCCGGGGCTCGTACAAACTTGGAGGTGACAGTGTTGTATGCACAAGTAAAAGTGATGGTTCTGCCTGTTGTCACTGTTCAGCTAGTAAGAGACCACTGGGGTTCCAAGCCAAACTTCTGTAGAGTCAGAAGAAGCTTTATTATTTGATGGAAGAAAGGCAAATCTACTCTAAGAGAGTTACTCTACTACAGTAATGGAGAAAGCCAACATGTAATGCTAAACCACACCATGCCCTAATTAACCATTTAAGAAGTTATTCTAACTAGAGATGCTAAATCCACAATAAACAAATGCTACTATCTAAGCTACAGAAGTAAAAAGCATCAAACAATATTTATTTGCAAGTAAAGAAACTAAACCTAACTCTGTTTTCACTTTTTTGGTCTTTTTAGGCAAAATCAAGTATGCAAACTAATTGTTCTTGTGGATGTGATAGGCAGATTGAAGGTGTTTAAGCATGGGTAGAAGGTTTATGAAGTGGTTGGATGGTGTGGAGGCGTCCTAGGAGGCTTTTTGTGATTTCCTAGAAGTTTCCCATCAATTTGGCCTCAAAACAGGCCGTTTCAGGAAAACCTACAAGATGTACTAGAAACCTACAGGATGATCCTGTAGGAATTACAGGAAACCTACAAGATACAACCGAGAGCTAATTGTGAGATGTTGGAGGTGTTGGGAAGCTTATGAAAGGTGTGTGATAGGTGGAATGGAGTGTTAGAAGGTCTAGGAGCACTCAGCAGTCAATATCGAAGATAAGAGATGGCTAGATTCGCTCAATGTGTTTAGGAGAATTTCAATCAAAAATGATGAAAAACTAGTGAGGGTGATGGTGAAGACAAGGGATGTCTAAGGTGGATGAAGTGGAAGGGGGCTACTGGCTATGAAGTCTTAGTCTCCTCCTAAAACACTTGCTCTGCATAAAACATGCGTGTCTTCCAAAACACTATGCAACAAGATACATTTTCATAAACTAGAAAAGCATGAATTAACTACCTATATTATGCATGAAGAAAGTTACTGAAGGGAATGAAAGCATGAGTGAGATCTTATTGCATAAATGGAGATGGAAAAAGATGACAATGAAATCTACCTTGCAACATTAACCAAATACTGAATTAAAGACAACAAACTCCAAAGCTCATAAAAGAACTAGAAATCTGTGTTTTTGGGGGCTGCTGAAGGGTCCCTTCCTTAAGTCATGGTCCCAGAGGGAGGAAGTGAGGCCAAGATACCTGCAAACAACCTTGTGGTGATCCTTTTTCTCCTTGCTAACCTGCTACTTGAAAGAAGGCACAAATGGAAGCAAACTATCACACAACCAATCTAATCTACACTACTTGTAATGGAAATGCATCTAATAAGCAAATTAACAATTAAGCTATGAATCTACACTAAGCATACATGTACAATAAAGAGGAGCCTTGGCTGCTAGGGTTGGGCCCTAACCCAAGAGCTTTAGCCCTCTGAGTTAACTCAATGCTGGCTCAAAACAAAACTCATTCTTATTACCAAACAACAAATTACATCAAAACAACTGTCACAAGTCTTGCAGCTTGAAAATAGAGTAGAGTTTTACAATAAAAATCTGAATCCTATTGAGGTCCTAGGCCTCTCTACTTATACATCTGAAGTCTCCAATGACTTCCTTAAAATTAGGGAGGCTCGGCTCCCAAACTCGAGATAAACTAGTGCTTTGCCTCTCACTTGCTCGGCTACCTTCTAGTCCTCATGATTTGGTTGTTTGCACTCCGAGCTAATGGAGGAATATTCGAATGGAGGGGTAGTAAATGAGGAGGATTTGCCTCCTGTAATCCCTCTCCCTTGTCCCATTCGAGTTTTGACCTTGGTCTTTGCCAAAATTCCTTGATTTTCTCCTTTAAGCTTGCATTAAATGCACATTAGACCATAAAGCAAAATATCCAACTCTAACTCACCTCATTAACAAAATATAATCAAAAGCATGCAATAAGTTATGGGAATAGTTGGTCTGACTAAGCTAGGAGGTGAATTAAGGCCCATATAATTATCGAATGATGAGGCTCATCAATTCACCTGCATGATCGATTAAGTCCCTTATATTTTGAGAAATATTGTCACGCAATCAACATTAAAAATGGTTGATTTTACAAATGTTAAATATTGATATTGTACAATTATATTCCCCACCAACTGCGGGTTATTCAAAGATAAGGTTCTTCCAAGTGATGATGTATTCCCGCATAGCTGCGAAGAGGCAAAGCAATTGTTGAAAATGTTGGGTGTTGAGTACACATCATTTCATGCATGTTCGAACGATTGTATTCTATATAGAGGAGAATATGCAGACAAAGGGATATGTCTGAAATGTGGGCATGAGACGTAAAAAAAAAACAAAAACAAAAACAAAAACAAAACAAAACAAAAACAAAAAACAAAAAAACGGGTAAATCATATTGTCCTCCTCATAAGATATTGAGGCACATGCGTATATACCCAAGGATTCAAAGGCTCTTTCGTTGCAAATAATTAGCTATGTTGCAGGGATGGCATGCCTCACACAGAAGTGAGTCAGGAGTTATGTGAATCCCAACAGATTCAATAGGCATAAAGCATATAGAGGATACATGGCCTGGAAATTTCAAGGATGAAGTACGAAGTCTACGACTTAGCATAGCCATGTATGACATCAACCAATATTACCTCCAAAACACCAACTATTTTGTTTGGCCTATAGTAGTGATCAATAACAATATCCCCCCATGGTTGTTCGTGAAGAATGAACATATTATGTTGCCTCTCATAGTCCTTGGTAGAAAATAAGTGAACAATATGGATGTCTACTTACAACCATTGGTAGATGAATTGAAGAAATTATGGGAAGGGATAAATGTGTACGACGTATCAAGACCCATCGCAATAGACAAGAGTGTTACATTGTATGGCATATGTGCTTACACCATACATAATTATCTAGGCTTAGGAGTTTGCTCTAGCAAAATACATTTTTATTGATTTTTTTATTATATACATAACAATATTCTTTAGCATATTAATTTAATTCGCTGCAATTGTTTTGATCTTCATGGCCGCTAATGTGTCAACATGTATACTATAATTTTGCAGGTCTTGTAACAAAAGGGTATCATGGATGTAAATGTTGTGGACCTTCTTTGAAGGCTAGGTGGTTCGACAACCTATGCAAGCTAGTGTACGACTACTCCAGAGTATTCCTCCCAAAAGAAAACCTTATAGAAGAGAAACATCCACTTTCAATGGTAAATCAAAGAGAACCCAAAGGTCTACAATAATAACACCAACTTAATGGTTTAGAGCATATGGGAGAGAGAAGGAGAAGGAGTTTATATAAATGTTCGATTCAAATGGGGAGCCTATGTTCAATGACCCATAGTTCTTTGACACCTATGTTGAGAAATTTCCCATTGGAATGAAAAGGAAACCTGTCTTTTATGTGCTCCCATATTAGGAGCATCTTAAGATTGCCCACTTACTAGATCCCATGTATATATTTAAAAATGTTTCATCTTCTTTATGGAGGCACATATCATTGAAAGAAAGTGACACATTAATCGTTAGGAGAGATCTTATTTTTTCAAAAACTAAAAAGAAACATTGGCCAAGCCAAGAAACTAGAAGAGATGTTGGTCCCTCATGGTCTTTTAAAGAAGGTGGTGTCCCATGGATTTTAAAGAAAGATGATCTTTCTCTGGAAAAGGAAGTTATAATGAGTGTGAGGGTGGCTTCTTTATATGGGTCTTCACTATGGCACTACTTCACTGTGGAAGATCGTTTGTTGGGGTTGAAATTGCATGACCATTTGAACCTTCTAAAAGTATGTATGTCAAAAACCTTAATTTTTATTTATTTTTATGTAATGAAATATTTTATAATTAATTTTTGTATAATGTACTATTTATTGTGCAATGTCATTATCCTCTGCTCGTGTGTGGGTGTGTGGACCATGACTTCCCCCAAGACTTATGGTGTGCCATATCTAAATTATTTGCATTTGTATGTTGGATCACATCAAAGGAGATTCATATGGTTAGCATTCATGGTGGCGTCAAGAGATAGCTGAGATTGTTTGTATGTTTGAGAAGGAATTGTCAACAAGTTTCATAGGCTTGCAAGTTCATCTTCTAATTCACCTAGTAGACGAGGTTGAATTAGTTGGGGTGGTCTCGATTTGTGACGATGAAAGGGATGAAGACAAAAGAGAAGGGGTGCCTCTCGAGATGAATGGAAAGAGACACATGATAACAGAGTAAGTGTAGGCTTATCAGTTGTCAAATTACTACACAGTAATTATTCACACTAAACTTCATATTAATGCATATTTTGATCTCGTACGTATTCTATATGTGTGTGTGTGTGTGTGTGTTGGTTTGATTTCATCAGCAAATTTAGAAATTGAAGCCATCAACAAATTCATTCTTTACAATATGGAAGCGACACAATCGTGGGTCGCACTGTACAAGTAGAAGAGGAGGAAATGGGACAGTGATAAGAAATAATTCAAACGGTTGAATGGTAGAAGTGTGCCTTATCCTAATCATTTAAAAGAAAATATGACAATGACATGCCCTAACACTTGGTTTTTTATCAAGTCAAAGAGAAATATGGTGCATTTGGTCGTTACCCGCATGATGAAGAGGATGTGCTAAACATAGGGATTGAGTGCAACAACTCAGTAATTATAATCTCTTTCTATATTGTTTTAATTTCATATAGAACCTTTGAATTGTAACATCTATATATATTTTATGTTTTTAATTTTGTTCGGGTTTCACTTTTTTATACGTGCATTTGTTCCCATCTATGTGGGCATATGGGCATCATTTTTGCACGGAGGCTGTCGATGATGGATGCATGACACAATATTGTGGAGTGGAAGTCGGGTTCGACCAATTTAGTCGTGCTAGCCACCCCAATCAAAACTTAATGCATGGGATGTTAGGTTACATTGGAAAGATACAAGAGATTATTCAAGTGGGCTTATTTTTGTTCCAATGTGTTATTTTTAGGTGCAAGTGGCAGGACACCTTTAATCAGAATAATGTAAAGGAAGATCACAATAGTGGGATGATATCTATCAACTCTAGAAAGATGTGGTATGAAGTTAGGAAACCTTGTGTTTTCCCAAAACATTTCAACTAAGTGTTTTTTTACACATATGTGTTGGATAGGGATTGGTAGTTCATATTAAGAGATGACCCTAAATCAAAACATAATTTTGAGAACAACAGTGTCATCATGCCAAGCGAGGAAGATAATCAAGATGATGACAATGGAGAGTGATATGGACTTGTGTTATTTCATCATTTATACTATTGTTGTGTGTTTTTGTTTTCTTTATTTATCTAATTATATTGTTTTTTTGTTCATCTTGTTGGCATTTTAGGTAACATTTACAAACGTTTTACACATTCTTTTTGTAGTGGAAACATTTTTACACTTAAAACTAAGTATTTCCAAAAGTGTACAATATCTGTGATAATACGGATTCAAGGTCACAATCCTTCTCAAAAAGGAAAATGAGAAGAAAATAGTGAATTTAGAAATAACATTGAGGATTTCGTCTCGATTTAAATACTTATTGGTTTATTAATCAATTCACATGTTTTTTCTTCTTGTTTAGTTCAAAATCAATATAAATCATCATGTAGTGATAACTTTATGAGGACTTTAACAATGAAAAAATTGTGTATTAATATGTAAGATTAAATTATTGACATGAGAGGTAAAGTCATGTTTACTACATTTAAATGACAGTTCTTGCAACATTATGTAAATTAAAAGGGTCTTATGCATGTATAAAATGTTGATTACATTTTTTATGGATTATAAGAGAAACAAATGGGCTTACATGGATGCATGAGAGGTTTTAATTTTTTCTTCATAGGTAATAGAACCATTTTGACTTTTCTTTTCAATGGTAATTATAAATAAACGTTGAATCAATAAATATTTTATTGCTATAAAATAAATGATAAATAATGTGGTGGTAATAAAGATGCATTTGTTTGAATAGACTTGGTGATGCATTTTTCTTTCCTATTTAGATTTTGAAAAATAAATATCTACTTTTATGTATTTATAAGTAAATTATTTAAATTAAACATGTCTTTATCATTGTGAACATGATGTAATATTAGCTACGAGAAATGTGAAAACATGAATTTTAATGACTTCTCTTGATAAGTATGTGGAAAAAATAATATTTTTTAGTTGTTCATTAGGAAATAATCAAATATATTATTTGTCAAAGGTTTAAATCTAAGATGTGTAGGTGTAATGTAATTATGTAAGCAATTTTAAATGTTTGCTCAATTAAAAACTTAAAAAAATAGTAAAAAGTTAAATTTATTATAGAGTCCAATATCGAAATGAGTGTAAAGCTCAATTAATAATAAAAAGTTAAAAGTAATAAAAATAATGAAACTCAATTTGTTATGTTTTGATTTTGTTTTTCTTGATAAAATTAGACAATTTTTTAGATAAAAGAAAATCATAACATACATGTCACATTAAAAAATATAACATGTAAATAGTAGCTATAAATTAAGATCCATTTTATGTTATAAATTATAATATGATTCAATAACCATATTTAAATTTAATTAATAAGCACAAAAAAACATAATACTTACAATATGAAAATATTCTTAACAATGGATATTCAACCCCGCTTTACCATGGATGGGCCAATACTATGGCTTATCAACACTACATGCCCAAAAACATAACTTATTTTACAATCAAAATATGTTATAATAATATAGCAAGATTCTTAACCATGGATACTCACTCCATTTTACCATGGATATTGTTAGCTTGTAAATAGGTTTTGTTACAATATAATGGCTTATCAAAACCACATGCCTAAAAACCATAACTTATTTCACAAAAAAATATTTTATCAATTTTTAATTTTAATTTTATTTTATAGCATTCTTTACGGCGAAAATTTTTCTCATAAAACTTGATATGGATCACAAAAGCCTAAATTCAACATTCTTTTAGTTAAAGCTAAAAGAAAAATGTTATAATTACTTTTGGAATATATCTAAACCCCTTATCCTCACAACTACTAAAAACATTCCCAAAGAAATTAAATCGAGGTTTTAATAAAATAAAAAATGAGAATAATTTTATATATAACCAACACAGATCCATCTTAAATAGGGATCTAACATGAGCGAAGAGGGATCCAATTTCTTTAAGTGCAATTTTTTTATGAGTCGACATTATTTTAATGTTTTTTATTTTGATGGAAACGAGCAAAATATCAACTTTGATGATGGACAGACAACCATACTGGGCTGTAGAATGAGCCTCTTGGCTTAATAAAAATGAGAATAAATTTATATATAAAGATGTGAAATTTATATAATAAAAATAATACTATTAAAAACTAGCATAAATCCATCTTAACTAAGGATCCAAGCGACGAGAGCAAGCAAAGTGACTAACAATAATTGAGGAAAGATAGCGCACGATTCTTTTAAGTTTTTCATTAGTGTATTTTATTTGACATGATTGATTTAAAATATAGGTTTAATATTTTACAACCAATTAAGTTTTTTTTTAGATACTTTCTTAAACAAAATACAATGAGATCAAATTTAAGAGGGAGAGAGGGGGAGAGAAGGGGAGAGAGAGGGAATAAGAAAGAGACAAATAGATACAAATATAGATTTTATATAGTATTATATAACTAGCCTAGATCCATCTTAACCTCGGATCTATCAAGCACCGAGAGGGATCAAATCTCTCAAGGTGAAAACCTTTTTTTTCGAGTTCAAAACTTGAGGAAATATTTGCATCTCGAGAGATTTGATGCCCCTCAGTGCTTGATAGATCCAAGGTTAAGATGGATCTAGGCTGGTTATATAATACTATATAAAATCTATATTTGTATCTATGTGCCTCTCTCTTATTCCCTCTCTCTTCCCCTTCATCTTTGTATCTATCTCCCTCCCTCTCTCCTTATCTCTCTTCCCCACTCCCTCTCTTCCCCGTCTCTCTCTCTTTCTCCGCCTATCCCTCCCTCTCTATGTCTCTCTATCCCCCCACCATCTATATCTATATCTACCACCATCTCTTCATCTTTATCTCTCTATCTCACCTCCCCAAACACACAAACAATCTCTCTCCATATCTATCTCTCTTCCTTCCTTCCCCTCTATCTCTCTCTTCTTCCCTCTCTCCACCCTCCAACTATATATCTATATCTCTCTATCTCTCCTTATTTGTCTCTTTACCTCACCCCCAAAACATACACACACTCTCTCAATATCTATCTATCTCTTCATATCCCTCTCTCTCTTCCCCTTCTTTCTTTCTCTCTTTCCCTTCTCTCCCTCTCTCTCTCCTTCTCTTTCTCTTCCCTCCCACTCTCCTCTCTCCCTTAGTCTCTCTCCATCT
This sequence comes from Pinus tabuliformis, assembly GCA_031772625.1. Classification (NCBI taxonomy): domain Eukaryota; kingdom Viridiplantae; phylum Streptophyta; class Pinopsida; order Pinales; family Pinaceae; genus Pinus; species Pinus tabuliformis. Next base: position 126,460,862 of record CM062820.1, on the reverse strand, counting down.
CTCCCCTTTTACTCCCCCCCTCTCTCTCTCCAACTTTCACCCTCTATTTCTTTGTTCTTCCCTCCCTTTCTCCCCTCCTCCGACTCCATCTATATCCTTCTCTCTCTTCCTTCCTCTCTCTCCCTTTCTCTCCCACCTCCCTTTGTCTCTCCCCCTCCCCTCACTCTCTTTCCACTCCCTAACTCTTACTCTATCTCCCTCCCTCTCTCCTTCTCTCTCCCCCCCTCGATCTTCGTGTCTCCCTTTCTTTCTCTTCCCCTTCTCTCCCTATCTCTCTCCTCTCCTCTTCTCTCTCTTCCCTCCTCTCCTCTCTCCCTCACACTCTCTCTCCATATCTCCCTTTTCACTCACTCTCTCTCTCTCTCCACCTCCATCTCTCCATGTCTTTGTTCTTTCCTCCCTCTCCCTCCCCTCTCTCTCTTCCTTCCCCCCCTCTCTCTCTCTGCCCTCCACCTCTGTCACTGTCTCCCTCCCGGTCAAGCCCCCGTGTCATAACTGTCGTACTTTAATGAGTCGGGCACCCAACTCGGGCGCATTTAACCGACAAGCTAGCAGATGAGTCGATGGGCGCATTTAACCGACGAGATGGGTGGGTGCGCACATAACCGACGAGTAGATGGGTGCATTTAACTAACGAGTTGTGGTGGGCGCGTTTAACCTACGATTCGGGAAGAGCGCACATAACCGACGAGTTGTGGTGGGCACGTTTAACCTACGATCTGGGAAGAGCGCACATAACTGACGAGTTGTGGTGGGCGCGTTTAACCTACGATCCGGGAAGAGCACACATAATCGATGAGCTGAGGGCACCAACACAAAAATGACAAAGTGTTGGGGGCATGCGGGCGAGCGGGTATATAGGCAGAAGTTGTGTTTGGCGATGGGTCGACATGAACAATTGGGTGGCTAACGTAATATTATTGCGAAGGGACACGAGTTGTGGAATAGGGAGGGTTGACTTGGCAAGAACCAAGTCCATTCCAACGACAAGCTGGGCAGGCGCGCACATAATCGACAAGCAGATGGGTGCATTTAACCGACGAGTTGTGGTGGGCGCGTTTAACCGACGATCCGAGAAGAGCGCACATAACCGACGAGCTGAAGGCACCAACATGAAAATGACTAAGTGTTGGGCGCGTGCGGGTATATAGGCAAAAGTTGTGTTTGGTGATGGGCCGACGTGATATTATTGTGAAGGGACACGAGTTTTGGAATAGGGAGGGTCGACTTGGCAAGAGCCAAGCCCATTCCAACGACCGAGCAACATCTATATATATATCTAGATATATATATATATATATATAGATATATATATATATATATATGTGTGTGTGTGTGTGTGTGTGTGTGTGTGTGTGTGTGTGTGTGTGTGGAGGCACAACCAAACGAACATCGACGAACTCACAACACAACGCAACACAAGAAACTGGAGAACATGCAGAGATGAGCCCGTGGGTCGGGCTCTTTTGAACGCAACACAAGTTGAGGGTGATCGCAGGTGGGCGGGTCAACCCGACGTCGTTTCAGGTGAGCGCGGGCGGATGTCAGGATGCGACAAACATAGGTGGGAGGGTTTGCACGAGAAGTCTACACAGTAGGTCGACAGTTGGGTCGCGGGTAGGCTGTGCGGGCCACACGACAGGGTGGGACGAGCGCCCAGGGCTAGGCGGTGCTGAACGAGGTGCGGATGCGGTCAGGTCGTGCAGCAGGGCCAACCAACTAGGAAGCACACTCCAACTTGTAAACTTTATGAAACGGGTTGAGGTTTGTCTCCTCGAAAAGTTGTAAAATTACAGGTTTTTACATAAGACTGAATTATTACAGAAATGATGTGTCTCTTACATTAATGTGATGTTGTGACTGTTTTAGTTAAGTAATTCCACACTTAACTATTTAATAATGATGAATGAAGAAATAGGCGTAGTCCAGAAAATGTAAAGAAAACTAATGGGTTGAGTCATTTAGTAGGTGTCGCACATAGCTCAATTCGGGAAAAAAGAATTGGGGCCGTGACAGATGGTATCAGAGCCAGTACAACAACAAAATGCAGAGACTAGGTATGTATGCAGTCTGAAGTTTTTGAACAAAAGAAATCTTGGATACATAGTTTGGGGTTTCTTGACTTGGAGGTTCATGGAAAAACCATCCAAGCTTTGGTGGACACGGGTGCCACACACAACTTTATGATGACAAGGTTGGCAAGAGAAGTTGGGTTGCAAATTTTTCCAACTAATGTGGAAGTCAAGGTAGTGAACTCGAAGGCTAAAGTGTCAGGATTGGCAGATGAAGTGCCAATTCGAATTGGAGACTGGCAAGGTCGATTGGACTTCACGGTGATGGAGATGAATGACTTTGATATGATATTGGGGCATGATTTTCTAAAGGGAAATAAGGCAATTATTGTCCCGTTTTGCGATGAGATCATGTTGAATGGAGGCTCATATACTTGGACTTTGCCGATTCACAAGAAAAGGAAAGAAGTGAAGGTGCAACATGTTTCTGCACTAAGTATGACGAAGGCGATGCAAGATTCAAATGTAGAGACATATGCAACAGTCATCAGGGGAGTTGAAAGCAATGATGGAGTGGGGACGCCTATTCCAGCTGAGATTTCTGATGTATTGGACAAGTATGCAGATTTGATGCCCAATGAGCTACCGAAACACTTCCACCAAGGCTTGCAGTGGACCATAACATTGAGCTAAAGTCAGGGAAGCAACCTTCGACAAAAGCTCCTTATCATTTATCAGGATCGAAATTGGAGGAGTTGAAACGATAGTTGAAGGAGTTGGTTAATGCAGGTTTCATACGACCTTCAAGGTCCCCGTATGGTGCTCTGGTATTATTCCAATGGAAGAAAGATACGAATGAGCTACGAATGTGTTGTGATTATCGTGCTCATAACACGCAAATGATAAAGAACAGGTATCCTTTGCAACTTGCTACAGATTGCTTCGATAAGCTTGCGAAATCCCGAGTGTTTTCCAAGCTCAACTTGAGGCATGGTTATTATCAGGTGCAGATAGTGGAGGGAGATGAGAATAAGACCGTGATTGTGACAAGGTCTGGAAGTTTTGAGTTCCTTGTTATGCCTTTGAAGTTGTGTAATGCTCCTGCTACGTTTTTCACTTTGATGAACGTTGTGCTACGTCCATATTTGGATTCGTTCGTGGTAGTATACATGGACAATATTGTGATATACAGTGATAACATGAAGGATCATAAGAAGCACTTGGCTTTGGTATTTGAGGCACTGAAGAAGAATTAGTTGTACTTGAAGAAGTCAAAGTGTGTGTTTTCCCAGACTGAGATTCCATTCCTTGGACACATTTTGGGTCAAGGACACATACAGATGGAGTCGAGCAGAGTGAAGGCGACAAAGGATTAGGTCGAACCGAAGAATGTTCATGATATGAGGGTGTTTTTGGGGATGACCAACTACAAACACAAGTTTGTAGAGGGGTACTCCAAAGTGACACCGCCACTTATAGACCTTTTGAAGAAGGAAAAGTGATGGCATTGGATGGAGAAGTGTCGAGCAACATTTGAAGACTTGAAGAAGAGAATGGTTACAACACCAATACTGAAGTTACTTGACTTCGAGATACCATTTGAGGTGCACACATATGCTTTAGATTTTGCGATAGGAGGGGTTCTTATGCAGGATGGGCATCCAGTGGCATATGAGAGTCGGAAGGTGCAAGATAAAGAACGACAATATCCAGTTCATGAGAAGGAGATGACTTTGATCATCCATTGTTTACATGTATGGAGGCATTACTTGATTGGGAAGCTTTTTGTTTTCAATACTGACAACGTTGCAGGGAGTTATTCTGCATCACAACTGAAGCTGTCAGCGAAGCAAGCTCGTTGGCAAGACTTCTTGGTAGAGTTCAACATGACTATTGAGTACTGACCATGTAGACTTAATGCAGTTTTAGATGCCCTTAGTAGGAAGGGATAGTCAGCCGCACTTGAGGAGGAAGAAGACGGGGCAAAAAACAATGGGAGTCGAGTACATATGACCGATGAGATGCAAAATAGACTTCGAGCTAGTATGGAGACAAATACTCAAGCACAAAGCATCTTGAAGCAGGTGAAGGAAGGAAAGACACAGAGGTTTTTTCTACAAGATGGACTCTTGTTCTTTGGGAACTAACTTTACATTCCCAAGTCATCAGGACTTAGGAGGCACCTCTTGAAGGAGTGCCACGATTCTCCATGGGCTGGCCACCCAGGGCAGCGTCGTTCTTTGGCATTGTTGGAGAGAGGATTCTTTTGGGAGAAGATGCAGGAGGATGTGGAGGAGTATGTACATACATGCACCATTTGTCAGGAGGACAAATAAGATATCCAAAGGTAGGGAGGATTGTTACAACATTTACCGATTCCAAAGAGACCATGGATGAGTGTTTCGATGGACTTCATCACTCAGTTACCGCAGGTACATGGGTATAATGAAGTTATGGTCGTGATTGATCGTTTCTCTAAGTATGCCGTCTCCATTCCGACGAAGATACCATGTGGAGCTAAGAAGATTGTTGAGCTATTCTTCAAACCAAGATCCGCGAACCATTGAGTATTGTGTCGAACCAAGATCCACGATTTACGGGCAGATTTTGGAACACTTTGTTTAAGTTTGTCGGGACATAGTTTTTGTAGAGATCGAGTTACCATCTGCAGAAATATGGGCATACTGAACGAGTTAATGCACTGTTGGAGGACTACTTGAGACATTATGTGACGACTGATCAGAAGAATTGGCCTGAACTCTTGGATGTGGCTCAGTTTAGCTACAATATGTAGAAGAGTTCCGCAATCGGGTATAGTCCATTTGAGTTGGTAAATGGATAGGTGCCAGTTGCTCCACACACCATATTATCGAGGGGATTTATGAGGAGTCCACATGCAAAGAGATTCTTGACAGCATGGGAGGAGACCTTGGAGTTAGCATGAGTGCACTTGCATGAAGCTGCAAGGAGGATGAAGAAATGGGCAGATAAAGATAGACAGGACACATACTTCAGTGTTGGGGATATGGTTTTTTTTAGGATCATCGGAGATCAGGTTCAACCACCAAAAGGGACTGCGAGATCTTTTATGAGGAAGTATGAAGGGTCATTCCGGGTAAAGAAGTGAGTTGGAGAAGTTGCCTATGAGTTGGAGCTTCCAAGCCACATGCATCTGAAACATCTTGTGTTCCATATGAGTCAACTCAAGAGATGTTGACTTGATGCACATCAGCTTGAGAGGACAAAACCACCAAGAGGACCAGCCATGATTATGGACAGGCCACACCTTGTTCTCGAGAAGATTATTGATCTTAGGACTATGGGTGTTGGGAACACGACACGACGAGATTTCTTTGTTAAATAGAAGAACGCACTGCAGGAGAGTAGCTGGGAAACAGAGGATTCACTGTGGAGATGGAGGAAAGAGATTGCTGAGTATGATGTTGAGTTGATGAGAGTAGATGGATTTCCAGGAATGACAATGACGACAATGACTTATGGCGGGGGAGGATGTTAGGCCCTCGAGTCATCATTGTTGCACTTGGACGAGTTGGGCACCTAACCTGGGCACATTTAACCGACGAGTTAGCGGACGAGTTGACGGTGGCGTTTAACCGATGAGTTGGACGGGCGCGCACATAACCGACGAGCTGGGTGGGTGCTCACATAACCGACGAGTGGATGGGCGCATTTAACTGACAAGCTGTGGTGGGCGCATTTAACTGACGAGCTAGGGCGAGCACACATAACCGATGAGCTGAGGGCGCCAACATGAAAATGACTAAGTGTTGGGTGCGTGCGAGCAAGCGGGTATATAGGCGGAGGTCGTGTTTGGCGGACGACATAATATTATTGTGAAGGGATACGAGTTGTGGAATAGGGCGGGTCAGCTTGGCAAGAGATGAGCCCATTCCAACGACCGGGCAACATATATATATGGGCAGAGGCACAACCAAACGAACATCAACAAACTCATAACACAACGCAACACGTGAAATGAGAGAACAAGGGGAGATGAGCCCGTGGGTCGGGTGCTTCTAAACGCAACACTAGTTGGGGGTGATCGCAGGTGGGCGGGTCGACCCAGCGCTGTTTTGGGTGAGCGCAGGCGGACAAAAGAAAGTGACAAACACAGGTGGGCGGATCTGCATGGCGAGTCGACGGTTGGGCCGTGGGTAGGTTATGCGGGCCGCACGACAGGGTGGGACGAGCGCCTAGGGCTGGACGGTGCTGAACGGGGTGCAATGCAGTCGGGTTGTGCAGCAAGGCCGACTTACCGGGCAGTGCACCCGAACTTGTAAATTTTATGAAACGGGTTGAGAGTTGTCTCCCCGAAAAGTTGTAAAATTATAGATTTCTACATAAAACTGAATTATTACAGAAATGATGTGTCTCTTGCATTAATGTGATGTTGTCACTGTTTTAGTTAAGTATTTCCACACTTAACTATTTAATAATGATGAATGAAGAAGTAAGTAGGCATAGTCCGAGAAATGTAAAGAAAACTAATGTGTTGAGTCATTTAGTCGGTGATGCACTTAGCTCAATTCGGGAAAAAAATTTGGGGCCGTGATATTCCCTCTTCGTCCCCCCTCTCCCCCTCTTCAATTTGATCCCATTGTATTTTGTTTAAGTATCTAAATAAGAAAAACTCATTTGGTTGTAAAATATTAAACCTATATTTTCGATCAATCATATCAAGGAAAATACAATAATGAAAAACTTAAAAGAATCTTGCACTATCTTTCCTCAATTATTGTTAGTCACTTTGCTTGCTCTCATCGCTTCCTTACTTAAGATGGATCTATGTTGGTTCTTAATAATATTATTTATATTATATAAATTTCATATCTTTATATATAAAACTGTTCTCATTTTTAATTTTATTAAAACTTTAATTTAATTTATATGGGAATATTTTTAGTAGTTGTGGGGATAGAGAGTTTAGATATATTCCAAAAGTAATTATAACCTTTTGTCTTTTAAATTTAATTAAAAAAATGTTATAAAATTAAATTAAAATAAAATATTGATAAAATATTTCTGTTTCTGAAATAGGTTATGGTTTTTAGGCATGTGGTATTAATAAGCCATGGTATTTTAACAAAACCTATTTACAAGCTAATAATATCCATAGTAAAATGGGGTGAGTATCCATGGTTAAGAATCTTGTCATATTATTATAACATATTTTGATTGTAAAATAAGTTGTGGTTTTTGGGCTTGTAGTATTGTTAAGCCATGGTATTGCAACAAAGCCTGTTCACAAGTTAATAATATCTATAGCAAAGTGAAGATGAATATCCATGGTTAAGAATATTTTCATATTGTAAGTATTATGTTTTTATGTGTTTATTAATTAAATTTAAATATGATTATTGAATCATTATTTTAATTTATAAAATAAAATTTACATGTTATATTTTTAATGTAACATGTATATTATGATTTTATTTTATGAAAAACAAAATCAAAACATAACAAATTGAATTTCATTATTTTTATTACTTTTAACTTTTTATTATTAATTTAGCTCGTGATACAATGTTATATAACAATTTTAACTTTTTACTATTCTTTTAAATTTATTTTTAATTAAGCTTACATTTAAAATGATATATATACATATATTACATCTACACACCCTAGGCTCAATAATATATTTACATGTATAGAAAAAGCTCAACATCTTTAATACATATAATCATAACAAATTTTGATAACATGTAAAAACTACAATGAGATCTGTCATTTTTAATACCTATAATAATAACTTAATGAACTCAATAATTTTTAAGACACATAATCATAACAAATTTTAATAAAATATAGAAACTTTAATGAACTCAACCATCTTCAATACATATAAACCTAACCATTTGAGCTTATGTTCTACTCTTATGCCCTCTTCAGGATATACTTTGACAAAATTTTGTTTTTGATATCGCTCTTTTAGCTTCTATAATGTTTTGTTAGTTTTTTGGTTAAAAAATATGATTTCTCTTTTTAGACATTATTGGTAGGGAAATGTTGCTAGTCCTCTGTTTTTTTGTGATTTTGAAACAATCTGGTATTATAATTCACACTTTAAAAATATTTTTTCCTTCACTATAAATAAAAAATTTATTTTTTTATTTTTTTATTTTATTTTATTTATTTATTTTTTCTCGTTTAAAAGATATATATATATATACACCGAAAAAGTCCAATATGGGGTAGATCTCACTTAAAAGTAAATGTAAACATTTAACATGTAATGTTTAACATTTAACATTTTTAATGTAATGTCGGCCCTATTTAGAAATCAATCTAATTATTATTATTTATAAACACAATATAAATTTAAAATATAAAGAGATTTATGAACACTCAAAAAATAAATATGGTAAATAAATAAAAATATAAATAAAGTGGAGGTATGGTAAATAAATAAAATCTCTTTTTATATTTAGTCCATAAACCTCTTTCTATTTACAAGACTGAACCATGGGCCAAATACGATATTTATAAAAGAGGTATAGTAAATTAATAAAAATATAAAGAAACGAGAGGTATGGTAATATATATATATATTCCATAAGTCACTTTATATTTACCAACACTCAAAAAGAGAGATTTTATTTAGGTGAAACCTATGGGCCAAATTATTATTATTACCATGCAAAAAACACTATTAACCTTAATATTAATATTAATAAAAATAAAGATAACACATGGTATTGACCCATGATATTGAGAATCAATGGTATCGACTTATGGTATTAACATTAACATGGAATGTAGCCTATTTAAAGGGGGCAATTAAACCAACATAGATCCATCTTTACTTTGGATCTACTAAGCTCCGAGAGAGATCAAATATCGTGATATGCAAACGAGCATAGAGTGAAAAAATATTTGAGAGGGATCAAATATCGTTTAAAAGATATATATATATATATATATATATATATATATATATATATAATTACACCGAGAAGGCCCAGTATGGGGTAGATCTCACTTAAAAGTAAATGTAAACATTTAACATGTAATGTTTAACATTTAACATTTTTAATGTAATGTCGGCCCTATTTAGAAATCAATCTAATTATTATTATTTATAAACACAATATAAATTTAAAATATAAAGAGATTTATGAACACTCAAAAAATAAATATGGTAAATAAATAAAAATATAAATAAAGTGGAGGTATGGTAAATAATCTCTTTTTATATTTAGTCCATAAACCTCTTTCTATTTACAAGACTGAACCATGGGCCAAATACGATATTTATAAAAGAGGTATAGTAAATTAACAAAAATATAAATAAACGAGAGGTATGGTAATATATATATATATATATATATATATTCCATAAGTCACTTTATATTTACCAACACTCAAAAAGAGAGATTTTATTTAGGTGAAACCTATGGGCCAAATTATTATTATTACCATGCAAAAAACACTATTAACCTTAATATTAATATTAATAAAAATAAAGATAACACATGGTATTGACCCATGATATTGAGAATCAATGGTATCGACTTATGGTATTAACATTAACATGGAATGTAGCCTATTTAAAGGGGGCAATTAAACCAACATAGATCCATCTTTACTTTGGATCTACTAAGCTCGAGAGAGATCGAATATCGTGATATGCAAACGAGCATAGAGTGAAAAAATATTTGAGAGGGATCAAATATCGTGATATGCAAACTAGCATAGAGTGAATTAATTAATTATTTTTATTTTTTTTCTAGGGGCTTGGTAGATCGAGAGTAAGAATGGATCTATGCTGGTTTAACAACCTGCCCAAACTTTAATGACAACTTAGTAAATTAGTTACTGTTGTCTTTGAATTCTAATATCTATCTAGTCACTAATTTGGATAAGTTTCTTTACAAGATTGTCCTTGCTCAAGGAGAAAGTATGGAATTCTAGGCTTATTTTTACCTTTTTTAGGCGTTATTAATTAAATTATGATTTCATTTAGTGAGTTTATAAAAATATTGTTTTTAAGTATTATAAGTTATAAATATGAACAAAATTATAATGATATAAAATATGTGATGTAGTTATTTATATGGTATTATATTATATAAAGATTATACTAACACTTTTAAGTTATGGACTAATCAATTGTTTTTTTAATAATATATATTTATTTACTAGAGAGATCCACCTAAAGGGATCACTTCTTGTCAACTCAATCATGAAGCTTGACTCTGTCAAGCTTGACTCTCTTGAGAGAATTGAACCAATAATATCTCAATAGCAAAGGTGCTTTAAGGAAAATGACTCTACCAATTGAACTAATCCTAAGAGTTTTTTTTTTTAATAATATTGTTGTTGTGTTTTTTTTTTCAAAGTTGAACATTATAAGTTACATTGGTCAATGCTAAATTAATAATGTTCAACTGGAAAATCTATTACTAGAATATTAGTTTCGGAAAGACTAATAATAATTTTGTAACCATATTTAAATTTAATTAATAATCACATAAAAACCCTAAATGCATGCTTTATAACTAAATAATAAAAAAATTAATAATAATAATAATATATATATATTTTGGTTCATGGACACCACTGCTACATCCCGCTACGTCCACGAAAACCGATCACCACCAGAAATATCTGAGTTTGATTACCTCCATGGAATGGGTGCTGCTACGTCCTGAAACTGATCACTGGCCGCTACGTCCACAGAAATATCTGAGTTTGATTACCTCCATGGAAATATCTGAGCTTGATCAAGGGTATCAAACCTCCCGGCCAATAGCTAGGCTTAACCCCAAGGGCTTCGAGGATAATTGACCCTGTGACCTCCCGAATAGGCTAGGCACTTATTTGACCAATTGAGTTAACCCTTAGGGCTTTATATAGATATTTACTTTTATTTAATTAATCTTTAGAATTATTTTGATTCTTTTATTTTTTATATTTTTCTTTTTAGTTTTTAAATTCGTGTTTTTAATGTTAAAGCCATAGTTTTTATCTTCTTAGGCTAATTGATTTCTATTTTGGCTTATTTTCATTTTCTTTAATCTCTACTTTTATTTTTATTATATGTATTTTTTTAAGTTTTATTTGATAAAATATTATTTCTTCATTTTTTTATTATTTTTTTTGGTTTACGTTTTTAACATTTCATTGAAATATAATATAATATATTTTTTTCAATGGGTTATGTCATCTCTACTATATTTATTTGTTCATTTAGATCAAACTATTCATCTTTATCCCAATGATGAACCACTTTGGTTTGAAATAAGTCCATCTTAAAATTTATATGTGATTTATCCGAAATAGACTCTTTATAAAGAACATAAAAACTTAATATTTATGATAAATTTACAATATAACAACATTCTTAATAAGTCCATCTTAAAATTTATATGTGATTTATCCGAAATAGACTCTTTATAAAGAACATAAAAACTTAATACTTATGATAAATTTACAATATAACAACATTCTTAACGATGGCTATTCACTGCCAATTTACCATAGATATTATTAACTCGTAAATAAGTTTTGTTGCAATACTATGGCTTATCAATACCACATGCCCAAAAACCATAACTCATTTGACAATCAAAATATTTTATAAATATTTTACTTTGACTTAATTTTATAACATTTTTTTAATTAAATTAAAAAGAAAAAAGGTTATACTTTTGAGATATATCTAAATCCTCTACGCTCACTGCTACTAAAATGGTTTCTTGGGCATTCCATAGAGAATAAATCAATGTTTTAATAAAATTAAAAATGAGAATACTTTTATATATAAAGAAGTGAAATTTATATAATACCGACCTAGGATCTACCAAACGAGAGATCAAATTTGTGTTCACCTCAAGAGATTTGATCCCTCCAAAAATGGTTTGCACCTCAAGAGATTGGATCCCTCCAAAAGTGGTTTGCATCTCAAGATATTTGATCTCTTTGTACAGATCAGAAGTTGATGGATCTAGGTTGGTAATAATTAATTAAAAAATAATTAAAAGATCTTATATTTAGGTTATCATAGTTGATATGAGTAAAATATTATATTCTTGGTTATTATGGCTGATATGAATAAAATTTGAAATATTTAAATGATGATAATGTTAGGTCAATTTTGACTCGTTATATATTAGTTAAAATATTTTTGAATTGATTAGTGTTGAGTTTTCCATTAGTGATTTATGGGCCTACGGTATTGGATAACCCATGGTATTTCACATGAGCCTTTGCCTGTGTTTGAATGACTCTCTCAAGGTCATGCATGTCCTTGCAGTGTAATATAATTTCGACAAAGAAACTAGGGTTTAATGACTTTAAATACTCTATTGTAAGATGCCTCGATACCTAGTTTATTAAGGTTGATAAATATCTGCTAAACCTTAATTTAACCAAGATTGATAAATATCTACTAAGCCCTAGTTTTTTTTAACCAAGATTGATAAATATCTACTAAGTCCTAGTTTTTTTTTGCTAAGAGATCAGACAGCAAATCTTTGTACAATGACAGGTGATTGTTTTTTGTTTTTGTTTTTCTAATTTTACTCACCATTTCACTCATTTCTACTTATATTTAAAGCTTACATTTTCTCATTATTTGCTTTAGGAGCACGCCTTCGTTGTTAAGGGTATGCCTTATTTTTTATTTATAAAGTAAATTTGGATTGACTTGGAGTATCCATGAAAGTGTGAGAGTATTAAGGAAGAAGTACTCTATGAATGAGTGCTTTGGTCCACTGGAGCGAGGAAGGATGCTGATAAAAAAAGCTAATATGCCTTTCTTGCATCATTGGCCAAGGGTTTGGTTTTGTTTTGGCTCACCATCCCACTCATATTTAAAACTTACATTTTCTGATGAGCACTCCTTCATGGTTAAGAGTATGCTTTTTTTTATGAAGTAAATTTGGATTGATTTGGAGTATCCATGAAAGTGTGAGAGTAAAAAGAAGAAAGGATGCTTCTTAAAAAAAGCTAACATGCGTTTCTTGCATCATTGGCTAATGGGTTGGTTTTTTCTTTTTTAATACAGTAAATTTGAATTGAGGTGGAATATACATGATACATGAAAAGGTTAAATGTTGCATAACATGACATGGTTGGGTATACAGATACAATATTATATTTTATGAAGTTAGATTTATTATATGTAAATAGGTAAATGTTTGTAAGATTTATTTTGGGTATATCTCTCTAAGATGTATTTAGCACACATACCTCCTATTTCAGGGAGACAGATTTTTATCTCAAGTGAAGTTTAAAATGAAAATGTTAGACTAATTTTGCTCTTATTATAAAATAGTTCAGATAACTTTGATTTAATGATTGTTGAGTTCAATGTTGGTGAATTATAGACTTATGGTATTGGGTAATCTATGGAATTTACCCGTGGTATTTGATATGGAGAATATATACATGTTGTTGTGTTGTTGTTTAGCCATCTCCAAACTGTTTATGTATTTGCGCTGTAATCTAATTTTGGTAAAGGATTTAAGATTGTAAGTAGTATGTATTAAGTAGTGGTTTTACAATCTATAGAATAAATTTCTTTTGTTGAAGGCAAAATTTGTGGAAAAATTGCATTGTCTATTTTTTTTAATATACATTCACTATGAAAATAAAATTGAAATATTAAAAAAGAAACAATAAAAAAATTCAAAATTCTTGTGAAAACATAAAGAATTTAGATGAAAAGAAAAAATTCACAATAAACATCAAAACACTTAATTTATGATACCTCTTACTTTGTTAAAATTAAAAAATCATAAAAATTAATTAAATTATAACTGAATTTAAATTTATTATTATTAATTATAAAAATAATCAATAAATTAAATATATATACATTTAAAAAAAATAGAACAACAATCTTAATCATAAACACTTACCTCTACTTTATCATGGATATTCTTAATCTATAAATAGGCTTTGTTACAATACCATGGGCCAATAGCATGGCTTATTAATATCACATGCCAAAAAACCATAAGTCACTTTATATCACAACGTTGTAGTCTAACAATTATGCTTTATGGAAATTCCGGTCATATTTTGAAAAAAATCCGGCAGTGATTTTTGTAAATCCAAGTAAAAATTGTTAAAATTCATAATTTTAGGTGTCCTAGACGTTTTTGATGGCATTGAATCCATTTCCACCATAAAAAACATGATTCAAACATGTCTTTACAAAAAAATTTGAAATTTTTTTGCCCGGATTCCAGCCACTTTTGGCAGTCCCGCAATTCCTCTGCCTCGGTAGACCACTCCTATGGCAAAGACTCATATGAAATTTTTTTAAATTAATTAATCTAATTAAAAGAGTAAAAATAACATAATTACTTTGGAGATAAATCTCAACTTTTAATTTGTGTAGACATTATGAATATTTAAAATATTTTTTGGAGGCTAAATCTCTACCACCAACCCACTAAGTATTGACCTATTCCAAAATAGACACACCTATCAACCTAATTTAACAACACAAATAATAATGATAAAAAAATTCAAAATTTGTTGTAAACAAATTGTAATGATGATTACAATTTTTTTCAAATATTTAAAATTATTACTAATCAAATGCATAAAGGTAAATGTTTAAATGATTGATGATAATCTCTCTATTATTTTTAATATTTTAAATGATTTTAGTAATTTGGCATCAATTTTGGTACACATATCAACATTATATAAGATGAATGAGTCCATATCCGAATGTATTGAGTAGATGGGGAAGTTTTGGGGCTTTTCTTGACTACTCACCACGTATTTCATTAGTGTTTCTCGGTATAATCTCTTTGGTTGCCCAAAGACTGAAATAGTGGCATAGGACATGTCTAGTTGCAAGGATCCTTGGAGTTTGGCCCCCCATGATCTGGATAAAAGCATACCATATTTGGGTGGAATATCAGCTACCACCACATCCATCAAAATTGTTTTGGTTGGGTATTGGACCAGGGAAACACACAAATCTTTAATTAGGCCTAGACACCTGACTTGGCTTGAATCAAATGAGAACAAATCTTTGTATGGTCTTGTGATATCTAGGTCTAGTTTTTCCATCACAGATTTGGGCATTAGGTTGTGTGAAGCTCCTGAATCAAACATTGCATTGTGTAACACCTTGTCATGAATATTTAAACTGACATAGAAAGGTGGAACTCCTCCATTTGCTGTCTTTCCGTTAACCTCAGGACCAAAGAGTAATTCAGGTTGATCGTCTAGAACATTCGCAACATCCCTATTGTCTGATACTTGGAGCGACCTGTTGATTTGTTGTCTATACACTTCATGTTTGGCCACTTCAGAAAGAGGAACAACTATCTTCAACTTACCTATTTCTGTTTCCAAGTTGAAGGGTTTCTCTATCTGAGTCTTTGTATTATGGGCAACAGATTTTTCCTTTTCAGCTGAATTTTCAGTGACCTTTTCTTCATCATGGGTATGATTTTGAGTTAAATCTGTTTTGAATTTAGTTTCAGGAATGCTGTTTGAACTTGCTTTTGAGGGGAGGGATGAGGATGGCTGATTTTTAGAGAGCTATACATCTGATATATCCTCCACAGTGACTTCTCTTGGGTGTAGGCCTGTTTTATCAGAGGATTCTGGGAGAACAGCTTTGTCTTTTGCTTTCTTTGGCTATTTAGCATCCTTTGGTTTGCTCGTTTCTGGCACATCTATGGTTCTGCTCCGCAATTTGTACTGTTTATGTACCTCATAAACTGCTGCATCATAACCTTCCCTAAAGTCAAATGACTCTCCTGATTTGGTTTGAAATTGGTTGCAATTATGGGCCTCTTGATCTTCTTGTGTTAAAAAGACTTGGTGTTCACTGTCCAAACCCATCAAGTTGATGTGAGGGTCCTCTGTTGGTTCACTAGATGTTGAGGCCTCGGCATAATTTTCTTGAAAAGGAGGTCTGATGTTCTGATCAGGACCAGCCCTTCCAACATTTGGATTTTGATTCTTTCTAAAGTTTGGGTTTCTAGCAGCACTTGGTTGACCTTCCCATGATGATTTTCTCTCAATGGTTTCCACCCTATCCCCAAGTCTGTCCATACCTTTGATAATTGCATCCAGTTTTTGTTCAAATGTTGAAGGTTCTTCCTTGAAAGTAGTTCTTCTCTCAGCTCTTGCCCGATTTCTTTTAGCAATAAGGTTTGCCTCTACACTAACAGCTATGTTTTGCATGTCTACTAGGGTTGGCGGTGCTCTTTCCCTCAGTTGATATGCCATATCAGAATCAAATCCATCAGTGAATTTGATTAAGGCTAAGTCAGGTGGAGGTCTAAGGTTTTGAGGGATGGCATTGTAAACATTGTTGAATCTTGCACAGTAATCTAGAACAGTTTCTTGTGGGCCTCTTTTTATTGTGTCATACTCAGATAGAATGTGTAGTGGATCTTTCTTCATTTCCCATCTGTTGAGAAATGATTGGTAAAGAGCATCCGAGTTGGTTATGGAATTTGCAGTGAGTGCTCTAAACCAAGTTCTTACTTCACCTGTTAGACTTTGGACAAAGATTTTCATTCTCACATCATCATTGTCTATCTCATAATTCTCAAAGTAGTCTTGCATTTTCTTTGTATGTTGTAGGGCAGTATAGGTACCTGTACCATCAAAATAAGTGATCTTACTTTGGTAATCCTGAGGCATAGCCCCTGGATTTGCAAGTAGCTGCAAAGGGGCATATCTATTTTCCATATTGATAGGGATAAATGGGACAACAGGAAGGAATGGAACAGCAGGGACAACAATGGAAATTTGTGCAGTGGATAGAGGTGTGGAGAATGTGTTCTGAGAGGTGGATGAGGAAGAAGGAGAAGAAGGAGCAGTGTGAGGATGAACTGAAGGTTTAACAGGGGTTGGAATATAGTTTTGTTGAACTGTTTCAGGACTTGAATCAACAAACTGTTCTTGTTCCTCATGCTTCCTAAGGATCGTTGGGATTAAGTTAGGATTGTCAAAAACAGCAGGAGGATCTGGGTCGGGGTTTGACCTGGTATAACGAGTTTTCCTCTTTGGAGCCAGCTTCCGAATTTGTTTTTGGTATTTTTCTAAGAAATTTTTGGAATTTAGCAAGGAAGTAATCAAATTTTTGGAACATCTATCTGTAGCTTAAAACTAGCATGAAGATTGACTGAAGCAGCTTTTATTTACTCCTGTAGATGCAAAGCAAGAACAGTTTCAAAGGCTTCCTGGCTGACATTTAGGCTTCATCTGTAGCTTTAAGGAACAAACAACGATTGCAATAATCCATTCTCCCCAGTGGAGTCGCCAATGATGTTATCACTCAGGTTGTCCCTTGGTTCCTTAAGGGATACGACCGAGGTAACCACAAACCAATCTTTGGGCTGCAGGTCCTAGCCTACCTGCAGTCAGAGAGGGCTCTCTCTTTAATATTTAACTTTGTTTTTGGTTGATTTTAGGCTAGTTATGGTGCACATGGGTTTTGTTTTGATTTTGGTGGGAAGGATGATGTTTCAAGTAGAGTTGGGATGCATAGAGTGGGAAGTTCAAACCATTGGGCATGGAGTCATGGATTAGGGCTTGCTGTTGCATTTTCTTGGTCACAAGAGGAATACAGAGCAGGATAGCTACACATAGAAAAATATCAGGCTGGAATAAAGATGGAATGAAGGTCAGAGATGAAAGGCAACTAAGAATCTTTCATTAGCTAACAGAGAGGGAAGGTGAATGAAAGTTTTCCTAGGAGCAGTCAAGAATTCCTAAATAATAGTCATATGTGAAAGAAACAGGGTAAACATGATCATTTAAGCATGCATATTCATAACCATTTCTTAAGAAAACATATAGAAATAACAAGAACTGAGCATAGGGTGCAGTCAAGCAAAACCTAAGCTATTCTTCTTTCTTGCTATTTAGATGGTAACACAATGGTGGCATAAACATATGTAAACTGTAAACAGAGTTAGGGAAACACTTATTGAGCCATGTAGTAGCACGAGAATTCCATAGTCACTCTTTGGCCATTAAATAACACAACAGATAATTCCTCATCCAAAGCATTCCAGCAGTCTTTGATTACAGAGCTCTCAAAATATACAGCGCAAGTCTAGAATGAGGATTATCAACCGACCAACCCCAAATGCGTTCTATGGGGAGGTATATATACAAAAACAAGATACAAAATATCTAGGTGATGACTCTTCAAGCAATAAATTATATCACCAAATCTTGTCAGGGAGTAAATGAAGCATTAAACACTGCAGTTAATATTGGCTTGCTAGCTGTCTATTTTGTCAGAAAACTTTGACTTTCTGGGCTGAATGAGTCGGCTGCCTGCTGCGCATTTATTACGCATGTGTTGCCCTGATGCTGGTACGCTGCCTGTTGCTGTCTGGGTCTTCATCCTGTGTGCTCGGCTTCTTAGCATTTTGATGAGCTGTAGTTATCATTTCAATTCTGCTTTATGCTGATTTACCTTTGACAGGTGTATCGTGCCATCTGTATATGCTCAACTGTAGCTTGATCAAAAAAGAATTAATAAACAAAATCACCTAAGTAATGTCTCTATCATCCCATTCCACCAATCCTCTATAGGTAGCTGATGCCGTTGTATCTTTATCAATGTTTCCTCAGCTTATGTGCATCTATGGAAAGTGGGTTGGAATTCGAATAGGTGGTTTATCTCATGTGCAATGTAGAATAGATTTTCTAATTTATCAAAGACACTCTGTCCTGATGGAGGCCCTGTACCTTCTGAAGTGCTTGAGGAAGCTGTGATTTGGTTGGCAGCAAAATTATTCACTCTGTTGGCATAAAGGTCATGTGACAACAGTCTTCCAGCACTGGTTAATAAACTTGGTAGCCCTCTGCTATGTAATGCCATGATCTTTGTCTTGAACTCATCCACCTCTGTTTGCATTTCTTGGCATTTTTTGTCCAATGTCTGCACAAAATTCCTAAGGGTTAACACCCTTTTTATTAGCAAAATAGTTTCAGTCCTGTTACTGATTCCTAATGCTGCCAGCTGCCCTTTGGTGCGAGTATTCAAAAATTGGATCATTCTATTTGCTTGCTCGGGCATATTTCTTAAGGATGCTCTAGCCTTTTGGTTTTCAAACTGAGCCAAGTTTATCAAATCCATTTGCTCATGAATGGTTTCAATGGATTGCCATTGGTCTGTAACGGATTGGCCAATTTTGGCCCACAAGATTTTCTTGATGTCTGCTAGGGTTCTATCAAAAGTGAGCTCTTTCTCCAGCTCCTTTATTCTTCTTTCCAAGGCTTTGACTTCTCTTGTTTTCTCAGCTACATCCTGCTTTGATTTGTCATATTTTACCTCAATTGTAGCCAGCTTTCCTTTGGTTTCTTTCAATTCTGTCATTTGCAATTCCAGAGCTTCTATTTCCTTCATCATATTGTCCATTTTCAAGCTGGTGCCTTGCTCTGTAGGTGCTGAAGTAGTGGCTGAAATTGGTGCTAAGCTTGAAATGCCTGATTTTGATATTGTAACAGTGGGAGGGACTGTTGTGGTGGCCGTGGGAGGAGTAGCTGTAAGAATCTGAGCTATTTGAATTGGCTGAGGGGCCAACTCTCCCTGTCTTTCCTGCAATGATGCCTCCAAGGCACTCTCTGTCTCTATCAACCTTTTATGTAAGGTTGTAAGTAAAGCTACCACATCCTGCTCCTCTTTTTGTTGTGCCAGCTCTGTAGCTTGAGGGTGCAATGTGGGTGACAGCCTGATTTGTCTTCTTAGGGCAGCTATGTCTTCATCCTTCTTTTTTATCAAAGCTTGTACACCCTTGGGATCGGAGGGATCATGTCCCAGCTCTATGATAATCTCCTCCAAGGACTTGATTCTATTGTCCTTGGCCTGTGACGAAGCTTTCTCCAACTCAAGTTGGGCAGCAGTGTTGTGCAAAGAGTTTTGCAATCTGTGGGCTAACAATGTCTTATCTACTAGAGTAGAATATACCATCTCCCCAGTCTGCTTGTGCAATTCAATCTGGTCCATCGGATGGATATCCTTGGCAAACACTTCCAGATTGGTTCTAATGTAATCAGCAGCTGATTGGGGTTGCTGAGTTGTAGGTCTGAAGTGACCGAGGGTCATTCTTCCTTCCTGGATGTCATAGGCTGCCATTAGCCTTTGCTGATTGGTAGGGGCCATCCTTATTAGCTGGTTGTACAGCTGTAGTCTCACTGGCTCATTCCTGGCTTTGATATCAGTGAATGATTTTTTAATATCAGAGGGTTGTCTGCCATGTTGCCTTGTGGATGTTACTTCCACTCCCTGCTGTCTCTCTTGCTCCTGATGAAAAGAGTTGGCCGATGTCTCCATGCCTGTGGGAATTTGTTGTTCTGTGGGCCCCTCTGGCATTTCTTCCTCTGAAAAAGGATTTAACCTTTGTCTCTTCTCTCCTTGCTGCTCTGTAGATGTCCCTGGAGGGGTCTCTTCCTGCCTATCTCTCTTCTTTGCCCTTTCCTCATTAAGAGGTGTCTGCAATACTGGAATTTCTGTCACCTTTGTTTGTGTAGAAGGGTCTTGCCCTTGGCTTTGTTCATCAGTAGAAGCAGGCCGATCTACCATTGTTTCTTGTTGTCCCAAATTGTGCACTTGTTCTTCTGAATGCTGCACCTCTTTTCCTTTATCTGTTGCTGCAGGTGAGGTACTTCCTTGGGCAGGTTGCTGGTGGGCCGTGGCAGAAGAGGTGCCTTCTCCAATGTACCGAGGAGCTGTAAAAAACACCTATCCACAAGATTCCAAGTCAACAGATTTTTCCAGATTCTTGATTGCTTTTTCTGTTATTTCTTCTTCAGTGAATTCTTCAACTAGAGTGCCCTTTACCCACTCTTGTTGATTAGCAAATTGCTCAATTTGAGGGATAGTGTAGTGTTCATATGCTGCAAGCCTGTATTTGATTCTTCTAAGGCTTATAAAGTGATTGGGGTCATATGGTGCCCAATAAAAGCTTGTTTTTAGCTTGAGTTTCTCCCCTAGAATCTGGTCAGCATCCTTCCATGCTTCTTCCCTCTTATTGAAAATAAAGGGACCCAATTGATTCTTGATTTTTAGCTGTGCCTTTTTGCTTTTGCCAAAGAAATGCACCATATCTGCATTACCAAATTGCCGAAAGTATTCTAAGGCAAATAGTCTCATGGGGACATATTTGGGCAGTCGGTAGGGGGCTAATTCACAGCCATAGACCCTGATTATGGTGTGGTTTTGGTAGAAATACCAGTCACCAATGCTGTAGCTTTTGGAAAGCTGTAGAATCTTCTGCATCTCATCAGTGAGTCTGGGGGGAGGATCTGTTGACAACAAGCAGGTAGCTGGATAGATAAACAGGTCAATGAACTCACAGTATGTGTATGGGGAGTAACTAATATGATGGAATACTGATGACCAAAATATGACTGACCTCCTCTCCCCTCTTGCATCCAATTTTTTGAGGACAACTGGGAAACTCTCAGACTGATAATACAACAGCAAATGATAGATGTATGAGGTGTATTTGAATACCCTTTCCCTTTCTAGGCTCATGAATTGCTCATGAATCTTATCAGCAATGAAGGTGGCATAATCATACTGGACAGCAGGGGGTTGTCCTAGAGTGAAGATAGACATCAAGGCAAAGATAGTATTGTCTACAATCTCACTTGTTCTGAATCCCAAGATGTAGGAGATCATATCTATAATCATTTTTCCCTCCTCAGTAAATGCAACATGGAGATAAGGAATTGTAAATCTGGAGTAACAGTCTGGGGGCATAAACAACTTAGCAATTCGGTCAATCTCTGCAGGGGGCAATTTTGATGCTTGATCTATCAGATTCTTCATGGAAAGGGGGACCAATGGCTGAGTTGGTTTGAATTGCAACATCTCATTGATAGACTGAGGAGTAATGTAGAAGGGGACTTTACCAGCAGGGTTTCATCACTGCCCTATGAACAGGATCATAATTAGAACAGCAGTGATGGATGAGGTCAGGAAAAACATTTACTGAGGGCAAATAGTACATGGGCATGTTGGACTCCCATATTCTTAATGGATCAGTCTTGTTTCTGAACTTATTCCTTATCTCACAAAAGGCTTGAAGATGAGGCTTCACTCCTTCCATATCATCAATTTGATAATCTTTATCTGCAAGTGGAAGCCATTCTAGCTGTCTATGGGGTGCATTTAGTGGAGCAATGTTAAGGGCAACTGGGGCCTCCATGTTTCGACAATGATTACAGTTGGATTAGGCCTGTATTTCAGCAGAAAACAGAGTTGTGATAATGGTTTTCTGGGCAAGGAACTCACAGTTTCAAGTTCTGTGCATAGCTGTTTTTGAGGAGTAAAACTTAATGAAATGAAGATTGTGCAAGGCTCTGCAATTAGTACACTGGAAAGGGGAAAAATAAAGGGCTTTAGCAACCTGCTCTTAGTGATTCTGTGGGTGAACTGGAGCTGCAATTTGAGCTGGCGGTGGCAGTTTTATCAGGGGGGCAAAGATGCCAGGTTTTGGCCGCAACTATAGTTATGTGGGGTAGAGAGGAGAAGGTTGCAGGTGCCAGTATGTTTCAATGTGGATTTTCAGGTGTATTTGGCTAATTTTGCAGAGAAATCATGAAAAATAGGGTTACTGGTGCTTTTCGGGTAAATACCTGATCACTTGGAGAAATGTTACGGTGAATAGCTGCGGGCGGAGGCCGAACAGGCCGGGTTGCAAGTTGAATAGGCCTTGGTGACTGTCGGGCACATTGAATGCACACTGGTCGTAAGTGGCATGCAAAAGTTTGCAACGTTCGTTTGCATAAAAAACAAACGAAAACGACGTTTTTGCCCTTTTTAACACAAATTTGGGCTTTTGCGGCATTTTGGCGCTTTTTTGTTATGACGTCAGCATGACGTCATCAGCGGGTCCCGGGTACGACAGGGTGACGTGGCAGTTGACTGGGCCGACGACGTGGCACAGGACACGGTGGCAGGGTAGGGACGGAGGCAGATGCGGTGGCAATGACACGGGGCGACAGTGGGTTGACGCAAGAGTGACGTAAGAGGCGACGTGGCACTGACGTCGGGGGCGGAGAGACAGAAGGCGGTTTGTGGTTTTATCGGACCACCTTCTGTACGGGAGCGGTATTTGTCAGAGGGGCTCCGATACAATCAAAACGGGACACCTGTCTTTTGTACGGCGGAGAAACCGCTAGGCTATCGGAGGCTAACCGTCGATCGTCGGGGCGGCTCCGAAATCGGTGAGAGCCGTCGGATGGGGAGGGCCCGATCCGACGGTGGACGGAACTGCGAGCTGCGGGTACGATAATGTACGGGGCCCGCTGAATATTATATCATTTGTTTATATGGCGGGGGTTCAAAACTTTGGGTTTGTGGGTTTTGCGGGTTATTTGCGCCGGAAGTGTTTAATGTTTAAATAAACATTTGAACACCCAATATTAACAAAGAGCGCAAAAAGGGTAGAATAGTAGGGTTTAAGGGTAAAGGGGAGTGGTTATTAATTTAACCAGAGGTTAAATTAACTCCGGGTGAGGACACGGAAGGGTTAACAGTAGTCCCGGATGGACTATTATTCCCCTAAACTATATTTATATGGCTATATTGCCATAGGGTGGGATATTTAATACATTTTTGGGATTTTTTATAATTTTTGTACCATAGGGATGGGGAAGTAGTTTCAGGGAGCTATATAATAGAATTGGGGGTTAATATGAGTTTATGGATTGAAACTGAATGGATGAATGCTAAGTCCATAGTATGAAAACTTAGAGATAGGAAGATGAAAGGAGTATAGAATGATTTTTACACAAGAAATGTGGCTTCTTTTCATTGAAGAAAGTCAAAGCTTGACTTAGTATTTTTACAAAAATGAAGTGATAACAGGACTGGTTGGGCAGATCCCAAGGTCCTTCAGGGGTGTTAGTAAGAAACTTTGGGGGGGGGGGGGGTGAAAGGGAGTTAGACATGCTTCCATCATTCTGCCATCAAACAACTGCTTTGGCATTTCTTTCATTGATGAGACAAGTTGTAATTGACAATACATCAGGTGATCAAAACCTTGCTTTCTGCAACCTCAAACTACCCACCCAATCTAATACACCTAACATTTTTTCTTCCTTTTGAATGGGTGCACTTAGACTTGCAGACCCTGATTATCCTCTTTTCTTTTAACTGCCCTCTTATCTAAATCTACCCTTATCTCTTCCAAGGGCCCAGATTAAGCAGTTGGGCTCCTTAATTTCTCTACCTAGCTACTCATCTGCCAAGCTTGAACTGTTTGGACAGATATTCATTCTCTAGTCTAGAACAAGCAATTTAAACCATGGCATGGTCCAGATTGAACTGTTGGGCCATCCATCAAACTAGCAGTGGCATTTGAACTAGCCACTTTCCTGGTCTTTCTTTGGGGTTCATTTTTATCATTTTTTCTGACCAATTTACTCTTTTTGCCCTTTGATAATTCTTTTAGGGCATACCCTCTTCACATTTTTTAACTTTCCACTAATGCCTTTTTTACAAAATATGGAACCTTTGCAGCATGAAAAGATGAACATATTTGGCACTTCCACTGTCAATCATGAAAAATGAAACCTATTGGTATAGGAACCTAACACAACCATTGGTAGATGAATTGAAGAAATTATGGGAAGGGATAAATGTGTACGATGTATCAAGACCCATCGCAATAGACAAGAGTGTTACATTGTATGGCATATGTGCTTACACCATACATAATTAACTAGGCTTAGGAGTTTGCTCTAGTAAAATACATTTTTATTGATTTTTTTTATATACATAACAATATTCTTTAGCATATTAATTTAATTCGCTGCAATTGTTCTGATCTTCATGGCCGCTAATGTGTCAACATGTATATAATAATTTTGCAGGTCTTGTAACAAAAGGGTATCATGGATGTAAATGTTGTGGACCTTCTTTGAAGGCTAGGTGGTTCGATAAGCTATGAAAGCTAGTGTACGACTACTCCAGAGTATTCCTCCCAAAAGAAAACCTTATAGAAGAGAAACATCCACTTTCAATGGTAAATCAAAGAGAACCCAAAGGTCTACAATAATAACACCAACTTAATGACTTAGAGCATATGGGAGAGAGAAGGAGAAGGAGTTTGTATAAATGTTCGATCCAAATGGGGGGCCTATGTTCAATAACCCATAATTCTTTGACACCTATGTTGAGAAATTTCCCATTGGAATGAAAAGGAAACATGTCTTTTATGTGCTCCCATATTGGGAGCATCTTAAGATTGCCCACTTACTAGATCCCATGTATATATTTAAAAATGTTTCATCTTCTTTATGGAGGCACATATCATTGAAAGAAAGTGACACATTAGTCGTTAGGAGAGATCTTATTTTTTCAAAAACTAAAATGAAACATTGGCCAAGCCAAGAAACTAGAAGAGAGGTTGATCCCTCATGGTCTTTTAAAGAAGGTGGTGTCCCATGGATTTTAAAGAAATATGATCTTTCTCTGGCAAAGGAAGTTATAATGAGTGTGAGGGTGGCTTCTTTATGGGTCTTCACTATGGCACTACTTCACTGTGGAAGATCGTTTGTTGGGGTTGAAATTGCATGACCATTTGAACCTTCTAAAAGTATGTATGTCAAAAACCTTAGTTTTTATTTATTTTTATGTAATGAAATATTTTATAATTAATTTTTGTATAATGTACTATTTATTGTGCAATGTCATTATCCTCTGCTCGTGTGTGGGTGTGTGGACCATGACTTCCCCCAAGACTTATGGTGTGCCATATCTAAATTATTTGCATTTGTATGTTGGATCACATCAAAGGAGATTCATATGGCTAGCATTCATGGTGGTGTCAAGAGATAGCTGAGATTGTTTGTATGTTTGAGAAGGAATTGTCGACAAGTTTCATAGGCTTGCAAGTTCATCTTCTAATTCACCTAGTAGACGAGGTTGAATTAGTTGGGGTGGTCTCGATTTGTTACGATTAAAGGGATGAAGACAAAAGAGAAGGGGTGCCTCAAATGCCTCTCGAGATGAATGGAAAGAGACACATGATAAAAGAGTAAGTGTAGGCTTACCAGTTTTCAAATTACTACACAGTAATTATTCATACTAAACTTCATATTAATGCATATTTTGATCTCGTACGTATTCTATATGTGTGTGTGTGTGTGTGTTGGTTTGATTTCATCAGCGAATTTAGAAATTGAAGCCATCAACAAATTCATTCTTTACAATATGGAAGCGACACAATCGTGGGTCGCATTGTACAAGCAGAAGAGGAGGAAATGGGACAGTGACAAGAAATAATTCAAACGGTTGAATGGTAGAAGTGTGCCTTATCCTA
The DNA here is from genome assembly GCA_031772625.1 of Pinus tabuliformis. Lineage (NCBI taxonomy): Eukaryota > Viridiplantae > Streptophyta > Pinopsida > Pinales > Pinaceae > Pinus > Pinus tabuliformis. Next base: position 126,434,545 of record CM062820.1, on the reverse strand, counting down.
ATCATTTAAAAGAAAATATGACAATGACATGCCCTAACACTTGGTTTTTTATCAAAAGTCAAAGAGAAATATGGTGCATTTGGTCGTTACCCGCATGATGAAGAGGATGTGCTAAACATAGGGATTGAGTGCAACAACTAAGTAATTATAATCTCTTTCTATATTGTTTTAATTTCATACAGAACCTTTTAATTGTAACATCTATATATATTTTATGTTTTTAATTATGTTCGGGTTTCACTTTTTTATAGGTGCATTTGTTCCCATCTATGTGGGCATATGGGCATCATTTTTGCACGGAGGCTATCGATGATGGATGCATGACACAATATTGTGGAGTGGAAGTCGGGTTCGACCAATTTAGTCGTGCTAGCCACCCCAATCAAAACTTAATGCATGGGATGTTAGGTTACATTGGAAAGATACAAGAGATTATTCAAGTGGGCTTCTTTTTGTTCCAATGTGTTATTTTTAGGTGCAAGTGGCAGGGCACCTTTAATCGGAATAATGTAAAGGAAGATCACGAAAGTGGGATGATATCTATCAACTCTAGAAAGATGTGGTATGAAGCTAGGAAGCCTTGTGTTTTCCCAAAACATTACAACTACGTGTTTTTTTACACATATCTGTTGGATAGGGATTGGTGGTTCATATTAAGGCACGACCCTAAATCAAAACATAATTTTGAGAACAACAGTGTCATCATGCCAAGCGAGGAAGATAATCAAGATGATGACAATGGAGAGTGATATGTACTTGTGTTATTTCATCATTTATACTATTGTTGTATGTTTTTGTTTTCTTTATTTATTTAATTATATTGTTTTTTATTCATCTTGTTGGTATTTTATAATATAATTGGTAACATTTACAAACGTTTTACACATTCTTTTTGTAGTGGAAACATTTTTACACTTAAAACTAAGTATTTCCAAAAGTGTACAATATCTATGATAATACAGATTCAAGGTCACAATCCTTCTCAAAAAGGAAAATGAGAAGAAAATAGTGAATTTAGAAATAACATTGAGGATTTAGTCTCGATTTAAATACTTATTGGTTTATTAATCAATTCACATGTTTTTTCTTCTTGTTTAGTTTAAAATCAATATAAATCATCATGTAGTGATAACTTTATGAGGACTTTAACAATGAAAAAATTGTGTATTAATATGTAAGATTAAATTATTGACATGAGAGGTAAAGTCATGTTTACTACATTTAAATGACAGTTCTTGCAACATTATGTAAACTAAAAGGGTCTTATGCATGTATAAAATGCTGATTACATTTTTTATGGATTATAAGAGAAACAAATGGGCTTACATGGATGCATGAGAGGTTTTAATTTTTTCTTCATAGGTAATAGAACCGTTTTGACTTTTCTTTTCAATGGTAATTATAAATAAACGTTGAATCAATAAATATTTTATTGCTATAAAATAAATGATAAATAATGTGATGGTAATAAAGATGCATTTGTTTGAATAGGCTTGGTGATGCATTTTTCTTTCCTATTTAGATTTTGAAAAATAAATATCTATTTTTATGTATTTATAAGTAAATTATTTAAATTAAACACGTCTTTATCATTGTGAACATGATGTAATATTAGCTACGAGAAATGTGAAAACATGAATTTTAATGACTTCTCGTAATAAGTATGTGGAAAAAATAATATTTTTTAGTTGTTCACTAGGAAATAATCAAATATATCATTTGTCAAAAGTTTAAATCTAAGATGTGTAGGTGTAATGTAATTATGTAAGCAATTTTAAATGTTTGCTCAATTAAAAACTTAAAAGAATAGTAAAAAGTTAAATTTATTATAGAGTCCAATATCGAAATGAGTGTAAAGTTCAATTAATAATAAAAAGTTAAAAGTAATAAAAATAATGAAACTCAATTTGTTATGTTTTGATTTTGTTTTTCTTCATAAAATTAGACAATTTTTTAGATAAAAGAAAATCACAACATACATGTCACATTAAAAAATATAACATGTAAATAGTAGCTATACATTAAGATCCATTTTATGTTATAAATTATAATATGATTCAATAACCATATTTAAATTTAATTAATAAGCACAAAAAAAACATAATTTTTACAATATGAAAATATTCTTAACAATGGATATTCAACCCCCCTTTACCATGGATGGGCCAATACTATGGCTTATCAACACTACATGCCCAAAAACATAACTTATTTTACAATCAAAATATGTTATAATAATATAGCAAGATTCTTAACCATGGATACTCACTCCATTTTACCATGGATATCATTAGCTTGTAAATAGGTTTTGTTACAATACAATGGTTTATCAACACCACATGTCTAAAAACCATAACTTATTTCACAAAAAAATATTTTACCAATATTTTATTTTAATTTAATTTTATAACATTCTTTACGGCGAAAAATCTTCTCATAAAACTTGATATGGATCACAGAAGCCTAAATTCAACATTCTTTTAGTTAAATCTAAAAGAAAAAATGTTGTAATTACTTTTGGAATATATCCAAACCCCTTGTCCTCACAACTACTAAAAACATTCCCAAAGAAATTAAATCAAGGTTTTAATAAAATTTAAAATGAGAATAATTTTATATATAACCAACAGAGATCCATCTTAAATACGGATCTAACATGAGCGAAGAGGAATCCAATTTCTTCAAGTGCAATTTTTTTATGAGTCGACATTATTTTAATGTTTTTTATTTTGATGGAAACGAGCAAAATATCAATTTTGATGACGGACAGACAACCATACTGGGCTGTAGAATGAGTCTCTTGGCTTAATAAAAATGAGAATAAATTTATATATAAAGATGTGAAATTTATATAATAAAAATAATACTATTAAAAACTAGCATAAATCCATCTTAACTAAGGATCCAAGCGACGAGAGCAAGAAAAGTGACTAACAGCAATTGAGGAAAGATAGCGCACGATTCTTTTTAAGTTTTTCATTAGTGTATTTTATTTGACATGATTGATTCAAAATATAGGTTTAATATTTTACAACCAATTGAGTTTTTTTTTAGATACTTTCTTAAACAAAATACAATGGGATAAATTTTAAGAGGGAGAGAGGGGGAGAGAGAGGGAATAAGAAAGAGACACATAGATACAAATATATATTTTATATAGTATTATATAACTAGCTTAGATCCATCTTAACCTCGGATCTATCGAGCACCGAGAGGGATCAAATCTCTCAAGGTGAAAACCTTTTTTTTTTCGAGTTCAAAACTTGAGGAAATATTTGCATCTCGAGAGATTTGATGCCCCTCGGTGCTTGATAGATCCAAGGTTAAGATGGATCTAGGCTGGTTATATAATACTATATAAAATCTATATTCGTATCTATGTGCCTCTCTCTTATTCCCTCTCTCTTCCCCTTCATCTTTGTGTCTATCTCCCTCCCTCTCTCCTTATCTCTCTCCCCCACTCCCTCTCTCCCCCATCTCTCTCTCTTTCTCGGCCTATCCCTCCCTCTCTATGTCTCTCTCTCCCCCCACCATCTATATCTATATCTACCACCATCTCTTCATCTTTATCTCTCTATCTCACCTCACCAAACACACACAATCTCTCTCCATATCTATCTCTCTTCCTTCCTTCCCCTCTATCTCTCTCTTGTTCCCTCTCTCCCCCTCCAACTATATATCTATATCTCTCTATCTCTCCTTATTTGTCTCTTTACCTCACCCCCAAAACATACACACACTCTCTCAATATCTATCTATCTCTTCCTATCCCTCTCTCTCTTACCCTTCTTTCTTTCTCTCTTTCCCTTCTCTCCCTCTCTCTCTCCTTCTCTTTCTCTTCCCTCCCACTCTCCTCTCTCCCTTAGTCTCTCTCCATCTCTCCCCTTTTACTCCCCCTCTCTCTCTCCAACTTTCACCCTCTATTTCTTTGTTCTTCCCTCCCTTTCTCCCCTCCTTCGACTCCATCTATCTCCTTCTCTCTCTTCCTTCCTCTCTCTCCCTTTCTCTCCCACCTCCCTTTGTCTCTCCCCCTCCCCTCACTCTCTTTCCACTCCCTAACTCTTACTCTATCTCCCTCCCTCTCTCCTTCTCTCTCCCCCTCCATCTTCGTGTCTCCCTTTCTTTCTCTTCCCCTTCTCTCCCTATCTCTCTCCTCTCCTCTTCTCTCTCTTCCCTCCTCTCCTCTCTCCCTCACACTCTCTCTCCATATCTCCCTTTTGACTCACTCTCTCTCTCTCTCCACCTCCATCTCTCTATGTCTTTGTTCTTTCCTCCCTCTCCCTCCCCTCTCTCTCTCCCTTCCCCCCCTCTCTCTCTCCGCCCTCCACCTCTGTCACTGTCTCCCTCCCGGTCAAGCCCCCGAGTCATAACCGTCGTACTTTAACGAGTCGGGCACCCAACCCGGGCGCATTTAACCGACGAGCTAGCAGATGAGTCGACAGGCACATTTAACCGACGAGATGGGCAGGTGCGCACATAACCGACGAGCAGATGGGTGCATTTAACTGAAGAGTTGTGGTGGGTGCGTTTAACCTATGATCCGGGAAGAGCGCACATAACCGACGAGTTGTGGTGGGCGCGTTTAACCTACGATCCGGGAAGAGCGCACATAACCGACGAGCTGAGGGCACCAACACAAAAATGACAAAGTGTTGGGCGCATGCAGGCGAGCGGGTATATAAACAGAAGTTGTGTTTGGCGATGGGCCGACATGAACGATTGGGTGGCTAACGTAATATTATTGCGAAGGGACACGAGTTGTGGAATAGGGAGGGTTGACTTGGCAAGAGACAAGTCCATTCCAATGACGAGTTGGGCAGGCACACACATAATCGACAAGCAGATGGGTGCATTTAACCGACGAGTTGTGGTGGGCGCATTTAACCGACGATCCGAGAAGAGCGCACATAACCGACGAGCTGAAGGCACTAACACAAAAATGACTAAGTGTTGGGCACGTGCAGGTATATAGGCAGAAGTTGTGTTTGGTGATGGGCTGACGTGATATTATTGCGAAGGGACACGAGTTGTGGAATAGGGAGGGTCGACTTGGCAAGAGCCAAGCCCATTCCAACGACCGAGCAACAGATATATATATATATATATATATATATATATATATATATATATATATATATATATATATATATATATGTATATATATATGTATATATATATGGGTGGAGGCACAACCAAACGAACATCAATGAACTCACAACACAACGCAACACATGAAACTGGAGAACATGCAGAGATGAGCTCGTGGGTCGGGCGCTTTTGAACGCAACACAAGTTGAGGGTGATCGCAGGTGGGCGGGTCAACCCTATGTCGTTTCACGTGAGCGCGGGCGGATGTCAGGATGCGATAAACACAGGTGGGAGGGTTTGCACGAGAAGTCTACACAGTAGGTCGACAGTTGGGTCGCGGGTAGGCTGTGCGGGCCGCACGACAGGGTGGGACGAGCGCCCAGGGCTGGGCGGTGCTGAACGGGGTGCGGATGCGGTCAGGTCGTGCAGCAGGGCCAACCAACTAGGCAGCACACTCCAACTTGTAAACTTTATGAAACAGGTTGAGGTTTGTCTCCTCGAAAAGTTGTAAAATTACAGATTTTTACATAAGACTGAATTATTACAGAAATGATGTGTCTCTTGCATTAATGTGATGTTGTGACTGTTTTAGTTAAGTAATTCCACACTTAACTATTTAATAATGATGAATGAAGAAATAGGCGTAGTCCAGAAAATGTAAAGAAAACTAATGGGTTGAGCCATTTAGTAGGTGTCACACATAGCACAATTCGGGAAAAAAGAATTGGGGTCGTGATAGATGGTATCAGAGCCAGTACAACAACAAAATGCAGAGACTAGGTATGTATGCAATCTGAAGTTTTTGAACAAAATAAATCTTGGATACATAGTTTGGGGTTTCTTGACTTGGATTCATGGAAAAACCATCCAAGCTTTGGTGGACACGGGTGCCACACACAACTTTATGATGAAAAGGTTGGCAAGAGAAGTTGGGTTGCAAATTGTTCCAACTAATGTGGAAGTCAAGGTAGTGAACTCGAAGGCTAAAGTGTCAGGATTGGCAGATGAAGTGCCAATTCGAATTGGAGACTGGCAGGGTCGATTGGACTTCACGGTGATGGAGATGAATGACTTTGATATGATATTGGGGCATGATTTTCTGAAGGGAAATAAGGAAATTATTGTCTTGTTTTGTGATGAGATTATGTTGATTGGAGGCTCATAAACTTGGACTTTGCCGACTCATAAGAAAAGGAAAGAAGTGAAGGTGCAACATGTTTCTGCACTAAGTATGAGGAAGGCAATGCAGGATTCAGATGTGGAGACATATGCGACAGTCATCAGGGGAGTTGAAAGCGATGATGGAGTGGGGATGCCTATTCCAGCTGAGATTTCTGATGTATTGGACAAGTATGCAGATTTGATGCCCAATGAGCTACCGAAACACTTCCACCAAGGCTTGCAGTGGACCATAACATTAAGCTAAAGTTGGGGAAGCAACCTTCGACAAAAGCTCCTTATCATTTATCAGGATCGAAATTGGAGGAGTTGAAACGATAGTTGAAGGAGTTGGTTAATGCAGGTTTCATACGACCTTCAAGGTCCCCGTATGGTGCTCTCGTATTATTCCAACGGAAGAAAGATACGAATGAGCTACGAATGTGTTGTGATTATCATGCTCGCAACAAGCAAACGATAAAGAACATGTATCCTTTGCAACTTGCTACAGATTTCTTCGATAAGCTTGCAAAATCCCGAGTGTTTTCCAAGCTCAACTTGAGGCATGGTTATTATCAGGTGCAGATAGTGGAGGGAGATGAGAAGAAGACCGTGATTGTGACAAGGTATGGAAGTTTTGAGTTCCTTGTTATGCCTTTCAGGTTGTGTAATGCTCTTGCTACGTTTTTCACTTTGATGAACGTTGTGCTACGTCCATATTTGGATTCGCTCGTGGTAGTATACATGGACGATATTGTGATATATAGTGATAACATGAAGGATCATAAGAAGCACTTGGCTTTTGTATTTGAGGCGCTAAAGAAGAATTAGTGGTACTTGAAGAAGTCAAAGTGTGTGTTTTCCCAGACTGAGATTCCGTTCCTTGGACACATTTTGGGTCAAGGACACATACAGATGGAGTCGAGCAGAGTGAAGGCGACAGAGGATTGGGTCGAACCGAAGAATGTTCATGATATGAGGGTGTTTTTGGGGATGAAAAACTACAAACACAAGTTTGTAGAGGGGTACTCCAAAGTGACACTGCCACTTATAGACCTTGTGAAGAAGGAAAAGTGATGGCGTTGGATGGAGAAGTGTCGAGCAACATTTGAAGACTTGAAGAAGAGAATGGTTACAACACCAATACTGAAGTTACTTGTCTTCGAGATACCATTTGAGGTGCACACAAATGCTTTAGATTTTGCGATAGGAGGGGTTCTTATGCAGGATGGACATCCGGTGGCATATGAGAGTCAGAAGGTGCAGGATAGAGAACGATGATATCCAGTTCATGAGAAGGAGATGACTTTGATCATCCATTGTTTACAGGTATGGAGGCATTACTTGATTGGGAAGCTTTTTGTTGTCAATACTGACAACGTTGTAGGGAGTTATTCTGCATCACAACTGAAGCTGTCAGCGAAGCAAGCTTGTTGGCAAGACTTCTTGGTAGAGTTCAACATGACTATTGAGTACTGACCATGTAGACTCAATGTAGTTTCAGATGCCCTTAGTAGGAAGGGATAGTTAGCCGCACTTGAGGAGGAAGAAGACGGGGCAAACAACAATAGGAGTCAAGTACAGATGACCGATGAGATGCAAAATAGACTTCGAGCTAGTATGGAGACAAATACTCAAGCACAAAGCATCTTGAAGCAGGTGAAGGAAGGAAAGTCACAAAGGTTTTTTCTACGAGATGGACTCTTGTTATTTGGGAACTGACTTTACATTCCCGAGTCTTCAGGACTTAGAAGGCACCTCTTGAAGGAGTGCCACGATTCTCCATGGACTGGCCACCCAGGGTAGTGTCGTTCTTTGGCATTGTTGGAGAGAGGATTCTTTTGGGAGAAGATGCAGGAGGATGTGGAGGAGTATGTACATACATGCATCATTTGTCAGCAGGACAAATAAGATATCCAAAGGTAGGGAGGATTGTTACAACATTTACCGATTCCAGAGATACCATGGATGAGTGTTTCGATGGACTTCATCACTCAGTTACCGCAGGTACATGGGTATAACGAAGTTATGGTCGTGATTGATCGTTTCTCTAAGTATGCCGTCTCCATTCCGACGAAGATACCATGTGGAGCCAAGAAGATTGTTGAGCTATTCTTCAAACATATTGTGAAGTATTGGGGTGTGCCATTGAGTATTGTGTCGAACCAAGATCCACGATTTACGGGCAGATTTTGGACCACTTTGTTTAAGTTGTTCGGGACATAGTTTTTGTAGAGATCGAGATACCATCTGCAGACAGATGGGCATACTGAATGAGTTAATGCATTGTTGGAGGACTACTTGAGACATTATGTGACGACTGATCAGAAGAATTGGCCTGAACTCTTGGATGTGGCTCAGTTTAGCTACAATATGTAGAAGAGTTCCGCAACCGGGTATAGTCCATTTGAGTTGGTAAATGGATAGGTGCCAGTTGCTCCACACACCATGTTATCGAGGGGATTTATGAGGAGTCCACATGCGAAGAGATTCTTGACAGCATGGGAGGAGACCTTGGAGTTAGCATGAGTGCACTTGCATGAAGCTGCAAGGAGGATGAAGAAATGGGCAGATAAAGATAGACATGACACATACTTCAGTGTTGGGGATATGGTTTTTTTGAGGATCATCGGAGATCAGTTTCAGCCACCAAAAGGGACTGCAAGATCTTTGATGAGGAAGTATGAAGGGTCATTCCGGGTAAAGAAGTGAGTTGGAGAAGTTGCCTATGAGTTGGAGCTTCCAAACCACATGCGTTCGAAACATCTTGTGTTCCATATGAGTCAACTCAAGAGATGTTGACTTGATGCACATCAGCTTGAGAGGACAAAACCACCAAGAGGACCAGCCATGATTATGGACAAGCCACACCTTGTTCTCGAGAAGATTATGGATCTTAAGACTATGGGTGTTGGGAACACGACATGACGGGATTTCTTTGTTAAATGGAAGAACGCATCGGAGGAGAGTAGCTGGGAAACAGAGGATTCACTGTGGAGATGGAGGAAAGAGATTGCTGAGTATGATGTTGAGTTGATGAGAGTAGTTGGATTTCCAGGGATGACAATGACGACAATGACTTATGGTGGGGGAGGATGTCAAGCCCCAGAGTCATCACCGTCGCACTTGGACGAGTTGGGCACCTAACCTGGGCACATTTAACCGACGAGTTAGCGGACGAGTTGATGGTGGCGTTTAACCGATGAGTTGGACGGGCGCGCACATAATTGACGAGCTGGGTGGGCGCTCACATAATCGATGAGTGGATGGGTGCATTTAACCGACGAGTTGTGGTGGGCGCATCTAACTGACGAGCCAGGGCGAGCGCACATAACCGACGAGTTGAGGGCGCCAACATGAAAATGACTAAGTGTTGGGTGCATGCGAGTGAGCAGGTATATAAGTGGAGGTCGTGTTTGGCGGACGACATAATATTATTGCGAAGGGATACGAGTTGTGGAATAGGGCGGGTCAGCTTGGCAAGAGATGAGCCCATTCCAACGACCGGGCAACATATATATATGGGCAGAGGCACAACCAAACGAACATCAACAAACTCATAACACAACGCAACACGTGAAATGAGAGAACAAGCGAAGATGAGCCCGCGGGTCGAGTGCTTCTGAATGCAACACTAGTTGGGGGTGATCGCAGGTGGGCGAATCGACCCAGCACTGTTTTGGGTGAGCGCAGGCGAACAAAAGAAAGTGACAAACACACGTGGGCGGATCTGCATGGCAGGTCGACGGTTGGGTCGCAGGTAGGTTATGCGGGCTGCACGACAGGGTGGGATGAGCGCCCAGGGATGGACGGTGCTTAACGAGGTGCAGTGCGGTCGGGTTGTGCAGCAAGGCCGACTTACCGGGCAGTGCACCCGAACTTGTAAATTTTATGAAATGGGTTGAGACTTGTCTCCCTGAAAAGTTGTAAAATTATAGATTTCTACATAAAACTGAATTATTATAGAAGTGATGTGTCTCTTGCATTAATGTGATGTTGTGACTGTTTTAGTTAAGTATTTCCGCACTTAACTGTTTAATAATGATGAATGAAGAAGTAAGTAGGCATAGTCCGAGAAATGTAAAGAAAACTAATGTGTTGAGTCATTTAGTCGGTGCCGCACTTAGCTCAATTCGGGAAAAGTTTTTGGGGCCGTGATACTCCCTCTCCGTCCCCCCTCTCCCCCTCTTCAATTTGATCCCATTGTATTTTGTTTAAGAAAGTATCTAAATAAGAAAAACTCATTTGGTTGTAAAATATTAAACCTATATTTTCGATCAATCATATCAAGGAAAATACAATAATGAAAAACTTAAAAGAATCTTGCGCTATCTTTCCTCAATTATTGTTAGTAACTTTGCTTGCTCTCATCGCTTCCTTACTTAAGATGGATCTATGCTGGTTCTTAATAATATTATTTATATTATATAAATTTCATATCTTTATATATAAAACTGTTCTCATTTTTAATTTTATTAAAACTTTAATTTAATTTATATGGGAATATTTTTAGTAGTTGCGAGGATAGAGAGTTTAGATATATTCCAAAAGTAATTATAACCTTTTGTCTTTTAAATTTAATTAAAAAATGTTATAAAATTAAATTAAAATAAAATATTGATAAAATATTTTTGTTTCTGAAATAGGTTATGGTTTTTAGGCATGTGGTATTAATAAGCCATGGTATTGTAACAAAGCCTATTTACAAGCTAATAATATCCATAGTAAAATGGGGTGAGTATCCATGGTTAAGAATCTTGTCATATTATTATAACATATTTTGATTGTAAAATAAGTTGTGGTTTTTGGGCTTGTAGTATTGTTAAGTCGTGGTATTGCAACAAAGCCTATTCACAAGTTAATAATATCTATGGCAAAGTGAAGATGAATATCCATGGTTAAGAATATTTTCGTATTGTAAGTATTATGTTTTTATGTGTTTATTAATTAAATTTAAATATGGTTATTGAATCATTATTTTAATTTATAAAGTAAAATTTACATGTTATATTTGTAATGTGACATGTATATTATGATTTTATTTTATAAAAACAAAATCAAAACATAACAAATTGAATTTCATTATTTTTATTACTTTTAACTTTTTATTATTAATTTAGCTCGTAATACAATGTTATATAATAATTTTAACTTTTTATTATTCTTTAAAGTTTTTAATTGAGCTTACATTTAAAATTGTTTATATACATATGTTACATCTACACATCTACTCTATACGCGTCTAAGCTCAATAATATATTTACATGTATAGGAAAAACTCAACATCTTTAATAAATATAATCATAACAAATTTTGATAACATGTAAAAACTATAATGAGATCGGTCATTTTTAATACCTATAATAATAACTTAATGAACTCGATAATTTTTAAGACACATAATCGTAACAAATTTTAATAAAATATAGAAACTTTAATGAACTCAACCATCTTCAATACATATAAACCTAACCATTTGAGCTTATGTTCTACTCTTATGCCCTCTTCATGATATATTCTGACAAAATTTTGTTTTTGATATCGCTCTTTTAGCTTCTACAATGTTTTGTTAGTTTTTTGGTTAAAAAATATGATTTCTCTTTTTAGACATTATTGGTAGGGGCAATGTTGCTAGTCCTCTGATTTTTTTGTGATTTTGAAACAATTTGGTATTATAATTCACATTGTAAGAATATTTTTTTTCTTTAATATAAATAAAAATGTTTTTTCCAGTTAAAAATATATATATAATTACACCGAAAGGGTCTAATATGGGGTAAATCTCACGTAAACATAAACGTAAATGTAAACATCTAACATGTAATGTTTAACATTTAACATTTTTAATGTAATGTTGGCCTTATTTAGAAATCAATCTAATTATTATTATTTATAAACACAATATAAATTTAAAATATAAAGAGATTTATGAACGCTCAAAAAATAAATATGGTAAATAAATAAAAATATAAATAAAGTGGAGGTATGGTAAATAAGTAAAACCTTTTTTTATATTTAGTCCATAAACCTCTTTTATTTACAAGACTGAACCATGGGCCAAATACGATATTTATAAAAGAGATATAGTAAATTAATAAAAATATAAATAAAAGAGAGGTATGGTAATATATATATATATTCCATAAGTCACTTTATATTTACCAACACTCAAAAAGAGAGATTTTATTTAGGTGAAACCTATGGGCCCAATTATTATTATTACCATGCAAAAAACACTATTAACCTTAATATTAATATTAATAAAAATAAAGATAACACATGGTATTGACCCATGGTATTGAGAATCAATGGTATCGACTCATGGTATTAACATGGAATGTAGCCTATTTAAAGGGGGCAATTAAACCAACATAGATCCATCTTTACTTTGGATCTACTAAGCCCCGAGAGAGATCAAATATCGTGATATGCAAACCAGCATAGAGTGAAAAAATATTTGAGAGGGATCAAATATGGTGATATGCAAACTAGCATAGAGTGAATTTATTATTTATTTATTTATTTTTTCTCGGGGCTTGGTAGATCGAGAGTAAGAATGAATCTATGCTGGTTTAACAACCTACCGAAACTTTAATGACAACTTAGTAAATTAGTTCCTGTTGTCTTTGAATTCTAATATCTATCTAGTCACTAATTTGGATAAGTTTCTTTACAAGATTGTCCTTGCTCAAGGAAGAAAGTATGGAATTCTAGGCTTATTTTTACCCTTTTTACCCGTTATTAATTAAATTATGATTTCATTTAGTGAGTTTATAAAAATATTGTTTTAAAGTATTATAAGTTATAAATATGAACAAAATTATAATGATATAAAATATGTGATGTAGTTATTTATATGGTATTATATTATATAAAGATTATACTAACACCTTTAAGTTATGGTCCAATCAATTGTTCTTTTTAATAATATATATTTATTTACTAGAGAGATCCACCCAAAGGGATTACTTCTTGTCAACTCAATCATGAAGCTTGACTCTGTCAAGCTTGACTCTCTTGAGAGAATTGAACCAATAATATCTCAATAGCAAAGGTGCTTTAAGGAAAATGACTCTACCAATTGAACTAACCCTAAGAGTTTGTTTTTTTAATAATATTGTTGTTGTGTTTTTTTTTTTTCAAAGTTGAACATTATAAGTTACATTGGTCAATGCCAAATTAATAATGGTCAACTGGAAAATCTATTACTAGAATATTAGTTTCGGAAGACTAATAATAATTTTGTAACCATATTTAAATTTAATTAATAATCACATAAAAACCCTAAATGCATGCTTATGTCTTTATAACTAAATAAAAAAGAATATATATATATATATATATATATATATATATATATATATATTTTGGTTCACGAACACCCACTACTACGTCCCGCTACGTCAACGAAACCGATCACCAGAAATATCTGAGTTTGATTACCTCCATGGAAATATCTAAGCTTGATCAAGGGTATCAAACCCCCAGCCAATAGCTAGGCCTAACCCCAAGGGCTTCAAGTATAATTGACCCTGTGACCTCCCGAACAGGCTAGGCACTTATTTGACCAATTGAGTTAACCCTTGGAGCTTTATAGATATTTACTTTTATTTAATTAGTCTTTAGAATGATTTTGATTCTTTTATTTTTTATATTTTTCTTTTAGTTTTTAAATTCGTGTTTTTAATGTTAAAGCCATAATTTTTATCTTCTTAGGCTAGTTGATTTCTATTTTGGCTTATTTTCATTTTCTTTAATCTCTACTTTTATTTTTATTATATGTAATTTTTTTTTTTAATTATGTTTTTTATAAAGTTTTATTTGATAAAATATTATTTCTTTTCATTTTTTTAATATTTTTGGTTTACGTTTTTAACATTTCATTGAAATATAATATAATATATTTTTTTCAATGGGTTACGTCATCTCTAATATATTTATTTGTTCATTTAGATCAAACTATTCATCTTTATCCCAATGGTGAACCACAATAAGTGGTTTGAAATAAGTCCATCTTAAAATTTATATGTGATTTATCCGAAATAGACTCTTTATAAAACTTAATAAATTTACAATATAACAACATTCTTAACGATGGCTATTGCCAATTTACCATAGATATTATTAACTCGTAAATAAGTTTTGTTGCAATACTATGGCTTATCAATACCACATGCTCAAAAACCATAACTCATTTGACAATCAAAATATTTTATAAATATTTTACTTTGACTTAATTTTATAACATTTTTTTAATTAAATTAAAAAGAAAAAAGGTCATACTTTTGAGATATATCTAAATCCTCTACGCTCACTGCTACTAAAATGGTTTCTTGGGCATTCCATAGAGAATAAATCAATGTTTTAATAAAATTAAAAATGAGAATACTTTTATATAAAGAAGAGAAATTTATATAATACTGACCTAGGATCTACCAAACAAGAGATCAAATTTGTGTTCACCTCACGAGATTTGATCCCTCCAAAAATGGTTTGCACCTCAAGAGATTGGATCCCTCCAAAAGTGGTTTGCACCTCAAGATATTTGATCTCTTTGTATTGGTAGATCAAAAGTTGATGGATCTAAGTTGGTAATAATTAATTAAAAAATAATTAAAAGATCTTATATTTAGATTATCATGGTTGATACGAGTAAAATGTTATATTCTTGGTTATTATGGCTGATATGAGTAAAATTTGAAATATTTAAATGATGATAACGTTAGGTCAATCTTGACTCGTTATATATTAGTTAAACTATTTTTGAATGGAGTTGTCTATAATGCGACTTTTTGGAGATTCCGGTGCCGGAATCCGGCAGAAGAAATTGAGGTTAAATCTTGATTTGTTTGCCGGATTTCAACCGGAAAAACCCGCCGGAAAAGCTTTCAAAAAGTCGCGTTATAGACAACTGCTTTTTGAATTGGTTAGTGTTGAGTTTTCCATCAGTGATTTATGGGCCTACGGTATTGAATAACCCATGGTATTTCACATGCACGCCTTCGTTGTTAAAGGTATGCCTTATTTTTTTATTTATTAAGTAAATTTGGATTGACTTGGAGTATCCATGAAAGTGTGAGAGTATTAAGGAAGAAGTACTCTATGAATGAGTGCTTTGGTCCATTGAAGCGAGGAAGGATGGTGCTAAAAAAGCTAATATGCTTTTCTTGCATCATTGGCCAAGGGTTTGGTTTTCTTTGGCTCACCATCCCACTCATATTTAAAACTTACATTTTATGAGCACTCCTTCATTGTTAAGAGTGTTTTTTTTTATAAAGTAAATTTGGATTGATTTGGAGTATCCATGAAAGTGTGAGAGTAAAAAGGAAGAAAGGATGCTGCAAAAAAGCTAACATGCGTTTCTTGCATCATTGGCTAATGGGTTGGTTTTTTTTTATATAGTAAATTTGAATTGAGGTGGAATATGCACGATACATGAAAGGGTTAAATGTTGCATAGCATCACATGGTTGGGTATACAGATACAATATTATATTTTATGAAGTTAGATTTATTATATGTAAATGGGTAAATGTTTGTAAGATTTATTTTGGGTATATTTCTCTAAGATGTATTTAGGTACACATACCTCTTATTTCAGGGAGTAGACTTTTATCTCAAGTGAAATTAAAACAAAAATGTTAGACCAAGTTTGCTCCTATTATAAAATAGTTCAGATAATTTTGATTTAGTGATTGTTGAGTTCAATGTTGGTGAATTATAGACTTATGGTATTGAGTAATCTATGGAATTTACTCGTGGTATTTGATGAGATTTTTTGTAGCAATATTTGGTATGGAGAATGTATACATGTTGTTGTGTTGTTGTTTAGCCATCTCCAAACTGTGTATGTGGTATAAAGAATGTATGCATGTTGTTGTGTTGTTGTTTAGCCATCTCCAAACTGTTTATGTATTTGCGCTGTAATCTAATTTTGGTAAAGGATTTAAGATTGTAAGTAGTATGTATTAAGTAGTGGTTTTACAATCTATAGAATAAATTTCTTTTGTTGAAGGCAAAATTTGTGGAAAAATTGCATTGTCTATTTTTTTTAATATACATTCACTATGAAAATAAAATTGTAAATATTAAAAAAGAAACAATAAAAAAATTCAAAATTCTTGTGAAAACATAAAGTATTTAGATGAAGAGAAAAAATTCACAATAAACATCAAAACACTTAATTTATGATACCTCTTACTTTGTTAAAATTAAAAAATCATAAAAATTAATTAAATTATAATTGTATTTAAATTTATTATTATTAATTATAAAAATAATCAATAAATTAAATATATATACATTAAAAAAAAAATAGAACAACAATCTTAATCATAAACACTTACCTCTACTTTATCATGGATATTCTTAATCTATAAATAGGCTTTGTTACAATACCATGGGAAAATAGCATGGCTTATTAATATCACATGCCAAAAAAACATAAGTCACTTTATATCACAACGTTGTAGTCTAACAATTATGCTTTATGGAAATTCCGGTCATATTTTGAAAAAATCCGGCAGTAATTTTTGTAAATCCAAGTAAAAATTGTTAAAATTCATAATTTTAGGTGTGCTAGACGTTTTTGATGGTGCTGAATCCATTTCCACCATAAAAAAACATGATTCAAACATGTCTTTACAAAAAAAATTGAATTTTTTTTGCCCGGATACCAGCCACTTTTGGCAGTCCCGGCAATTCCTCTGCCTCCTTAGACGATTCCTATGGCACAACCTAATTTAACAATACAAATAATAATGATAAAAAAATTCAAAATTTGTATTGTAAACAAATTGTAATGATGATTACAATTTTTTTCAAATATTTAAAATTATTACTAATCAAATGCATAAAGGTAAATGTTTAAATGATGATGATAATCTCTCTATTATTTTTAATATTTTAAATGCTTTTATTTAATTTTTTTTTTGAATTTTTATTATTATTAAAACGATTTTCTAAAATTCAAATTTTTACCATTCATTATTATGGTGTAGTTTAACTATTAGATCAAATGGATCTAATGGTTTTACACAATACAATTTTTTGTAAGATTGTCATTTTTTATTATTTAAAATAAACTTTCAAATACATAAATAGATTCAACATCCTAAAAAACTAGATTTTTGAAATAACTTATAATTTTTAAAAATATCTACAGATCATAATTATCGAAAAAAATATTAAAAAAACATTTCACCACCTAATTATTAGTAACTAAATTAAAAACTTTATTTTAAAATAAACAAATCTATTAACCTATCAAAATGATTATTTTTAAAATATTTTTGTTTTTTCATAAAATAAAATAAATTATACTTACTTAATGAGTTTCAATTAATTTTTATTAGAAATATTTTATGAAAAGTAAATCCTGCCCTTCATTTTATAATTGAAAATTGTTATTTTAAAATAAACATAACTATCAACCTAATAAAATGAATATTTTCAAACTAAAATTTTATTTGATTAATTTTCACAAAACAAACTCAAATAAAATAAAATAAAACCCCAGTTAAACTTCACCAGGCTGAGTGGTACACGCCATAACAATACCCCATGAACAAACGGTAACAAGAGTGTTAACCACAGTGAAACTCACTGTGAGTCAACCGAGGTCCATGTGTCTGTTTACCAACTTTTGTTATTTCTCAACAAAAAATCAGGACTCTCTCTCTAGACCCTTTCGTACTACCTCTCTCCAAGGGTTTTCCAACTAAGTTTCCCGCCTTAACGCACCTGCGCCGTTCCCTCCCTGTATTTGTTCGGCTCTTCCTTCATTGTTTCTCTCATTCCCTTACAAATCCTCTTGTTCAGGTGGCAGGTTCGATTCCTGGTCACTCGTATCTTTAGCCAGTGCCTTTTTTTCTTTTTTCTTTCTATCGAAACAGTGAAGAATCGACGTAGCAGAGCAAGTCTTCAGGTCTGTTTTTGGCATTTGTCATTTCCTTAGACATTCCCAAATTCTTCGGAAGTAAATTGTATATATCTTAGTGTCTTTTTAAGGGTAACAAAGTAGGGTTTAATTCATTTTGAAGTCATCAACTTGAAAGCCTGCATTTGCTGTAGGTTAGTTTTGTTTTCCATATGGCACTCAGCTGACAAGTTGATATTATTAGTTTTGCATTTTATGATGTTTCATTATACGTTGCTTACATGTTTTTGTTTTGTTGTGAGAGCTTGCATTGATTGCATGTGTGGATGGTGGTGGGCTACGAACGGGGTCCTTCAGTATTAGGTTTTACTTACACCTGCAAGCTAAAATGACAGTTTATATTATTCGTGCTTTTCACCCGTTTTTGTTCTTAATGGGTGCATCGGTTTCATTGACTCAAGGGACACTTTTATGTAAAACATTACTATAAATTTCACTACTGTGTGACATTCATACGAGTTCCTTCTGAGTTTACAAAGGGCGGTAGGTGCCAAGTTCGAGGGGTGGAAATTTCACTTGGACTTGGTACCCAGCTTCATCTCTTTCAAACTCATGCAATATGCATGTGATTGAACACAGGAGCGGAATCCTGGTTAAGAGCTTAACACTCCATCGAGCGATTGGACCATTGCCGGATTGGTATTGACGAATGGTATAAATAGAATATAAAAGGGAATAAGATATTATTAACTCCATCACTTCATCGTGTTTACAAATGAGGGCACACGAATCATTTATATGGTTCTCACTCTTGATAGGGAGCATCTCTCTGCAAGACTCACTCATAAGCAGGGTCGCGGCATTTGCAAGACTCGTGCATAATCGTAGTCACTAGCGTGCCATTAGATTAAACGTTTTTTCAGAGAGAAAAAGCGGTATAGATTATATTATGGATATATAAAGATCAAATATACATAGGAGTTCAAAATCCTCAGCCATATTAAGCAAAATCATTATGAATGGGGAGAAACACATAATTCCCCAAAAGAGTTCTGATTATCCTTTTCTCTTATTGTGATTATAGTGCCATTAGAGTTCTGATTATCCTTTTCTCTTATTGTGATTATAGTGCCATTAGGGTACCACTAAACGTTAACTTTCCTCTTCTCTTATTGTGACTTGGCACCATTGGCATGGATGGAGAAATTTCTTTGGGGGTTTAGTGTTTAAAATTCCATTTGGGTTTTGATTGGTATCTTCAATAAGGTTTCTTCTTCATTTCCTCCATGTTTTTCTATTGTATGCTTAAGTACTATACAATGCCACTAAAGCTTTTATTTTATTTAGAACCCACTATGCACAAGGAAATTCTACCTGCTATAATGCATATGGGATAAGGGTTATCTGCCCACTGCAAGTCATGACTCCACTGGACGTTCCAGTCCCCTGGGGTCCTAATGTTTAATTTGACAGAATTAGTATAGATGAGTAAATTCTCATTGGGCCTTAGTTGTTAAATGCCATTTGGGATTTGATTGTATCTTTTATAATTTTTTGTTTCATTTCCTCCATGCTTATGGGTTATTGTCTGCTTACCTAATATGCTACTCTTTTCAAGCTTCTATTTTAGTTTGACTCAAGTAGGTACAAGGGAATTAGGTAGGCTAGAATGTTCCTTGGATGATTTTGGAGTATATGTTCCCTTTGCAAGTGATGAATCCCTTTGAGCTGAGTTGGCAATAGGTATGGATTTTCCAAGTAATGCGGTTAGGCATCTAGTGTCATTTTGCTGCAAATTTTGAGCTCTCTCACAATTCTACGAAAACAGTCCTTCAACTGTCAATTTCAGTTAGAGCACGAGCTCCCAAAAGGTGCTGTGATTACATTTGAAGTTTGAACATAACTCTTCTAACTCAACAAAAAAATAAAAATATCTACTAACTACAAGATCATTATCCACATTAATAGCACTGTCAATTATTAACATGAAGCGCTGAAGTTTTGTGAGTTGCACTTGTGGCAGTTCAGTTCTTGTTTCAGTTCAATCTTACTTTCTGATTATAGTTGTTTTAATTGACATGGGTTCTCCCCTACAGAATAAATTGAGTTTCTTGGGGCAATGTGAAGTCACAAGTTGTTGAATCTTTTGTTGAGTGGAAATCTCTGTTTTCTGTTAAGACGAAAAAATATTTTATTGCCAAATCAGGGAATTATATATGATGGTCTGATCATGCACTAGATTTTGGAAGCATCTCAAAGAAGATCATATGATAAGAAGGCAAGCTATGGTCAGCTATTCTCTATTCCTGCTTATGAGTGGAATATGCTTGTACAAACTTAAACAAATTGCTGGCTTCTCCATTGCTTCTCCTACATCTTCTTGATGCCAAGAGGGAAGGCAATCAATCATGTCATCGTGTCCTCTAGTTTGATTAAAATCATATCCAACTGACTGGCTTGAGTCTTCACTATCTACGTGTTCCACTTTCTTGTTGCTGCCTGCCTTAATGAGTTGAAGATCTTTGAGAAATATTGTGGACGGCCATCCCAGTTTTAACAATATTTCTCAATACATTTACCAATGTTTGTTGCTTGGTGTTACTTAAAGGGCAATTCCAGATTTTTTATGTCAGTTGCTTTCACATTGAACATTACTATAATTGCTTGTGAAAATCAGGGTGGTTATAAGCAAAGTTTCACAAATAACACATTACTGGCCCTACATGTCTAAAGTTTAAACATCACATGTTATTTGGATGCAATCATAATTAGTGGCAATGGTTTGTCTATTTCCATAATTACTCATCAATTTTATAACTACCATCTCACCCCTTGATATTTTTCCTTTATTTGTTCAATAGACATTGCTCCCTTGCTCCTTGCTGACTAGTGCATATTTTCAATCCGAACCCCTTGTTGTGTAACTGATTCACTGGTTTACTGTAATTTCTTCTTACATGCTTTGGGAATGCCAATGCTGAATCTCTAGTCTTGGCCAAAAGATGTTGAAGCTCCTAATTTCAATATGCCTATTTATCAGCCATGAAGTTAAGTACTGAGTTGCCCATGATCACTAATCTGTCAAATATGGAATTTACCATTTTTGTCAGACCTTGAAAATTAAATTGATTAGACGAGTGTTGTTTCATGGCCAATTCTTAGCACGAACATTGGAATGCTTTCATGGTCTTTCTGACACCACCTGGGTTCCCCTATCTCATCAAAGTTCAGCTGGTTCCTTCTACAATTGATAATGCCTTGATCATCCTAAGATTAAGAGATACTGACATCCACCTTGTTGAATTTAGCTAGAATGTCTTGCTTATTGATGCCTCAAAATGGGCATGTATCCCAACAGGTAAAGTTCAGCAGAGTTTCTCTTAAAATAGGGTATGCCTCTTCTCCTTATTGTCTTCCTTTTGATAAAATTGTCGCTAACATGGACTATCCTTTCTCTGTAAACTTTCTTAACATACATAGGCCTGATTCTGGATCTATTTTAAGAGTGAGGGTTGAAGAAAAATGCGATGAACTGATTCTTATTTTTCTCTGCATGGGTAATATCTATTAATTTGAGAGCCTTTTTCTTGAAAGACTTAGCACACCAGCTAAATGAGAGCCAAAACGTTTGCCCATACATGTGGTTATTAGATCTTTTCTAAGAGTGCAATACTTGTCTCTTGCTATCTTTCTCATGGCAGAGGCTATTGGAACCTGCTTTGACTGTAACTCTTACCCTTACCTTCTGCCCATTATGGTTTCAGATTGATCACTTCTCTATGTTGCATTTACTGTTTTAAGAACAAATCAATGCATGATTTCTTTGAGCACTCATTTGGGTAGTTATCCATATTAGCTCCTCAAAATGAGAAATCACTTGCTTTCCTTGGCTTCATTCTATACCTGTTCAACCCCCATTACTTTTTACTTATATATACTATTTTCCACTATCAAAATAGCATTCTGATTAGAGAACCCTTCTTTACATGTTTCCAAAATAACTCAGTCCACAGTTTCATTAACATTATCGGCATGGATCTAATTTCATCTTCCATTACTCTCTAGCTCTAACTTGTACTTGCATATTATATTCCATCTCAGCAGGGGTTTCTTTCATTTTGCTCGAGTCACAATAGTGGACAACACAGATTTAATCATCTGCATCCTTCATGCTAAAGTCACTTGTGATTCCAACTTGCAACTTTCCTAAAATCCTCATTGGACCTTTCATAATTAGTATTTAGTATATCCATTGACAAAGGAGCATATACATAAATGGAGTATTCAGGTCTGCTGTTTGAATTGCTAGAAATTCACTTTTAATAATATGGGTATTATATTAGATCCATTCAGCAAGTAATTCTTTAGCAATGCATTTAGTCATTGGCTATTTGTCCAAATTATTATAGAGAGGGAAACATGATGCTATTGCTTTGCTTATGATTGAATATCTTTGTTTAAATTATTAATGTAGTTATTCTTTTCATGTGCCAAAAATTTGTTTCTTGAAATGAATGTTTTTAAATTTTCTATAATGAGATCATATATTTGAAATTTTGTTCAGCACCATGGCTTATCAAGGACACCAGTTCTGAGTTGATTGATCAAGATATAATGAATATATAAATAGTCTTGCTGCAAGGTTATAAGATCTAAGTTTTAGTTTATTATATTGGATGTCCTTACTGTGGCATGTCTGTTATTCATATGATATTGAATTTTGAAATTAAAAATGGCTTGCTTTGTTTTTACAATCACAATGCAGATTTTAAAAATGGAGAAGGATTCAACTGCCAGTCTTAAAGGAGACGCACATTCACCTATATCTGTTTTAGAAGATGAGGTAAAGATGTGTTTCTGCTTTCTCAATTTTACTGCAATTTCTATCTATTACTGCATGGTACTTAGGTTTGGTAGTGTGTTTGAGATGTGATATGTAAAGAACATTACTTAATTGTGACTGTTCTTTTTCAAGCCTTTGGCTACTGCTTGATGTCCTATCTTCAAATACTTTCATTCTATTGCCTTGGACTTTTGTTCTATTTGAAGTCTGTTAATGATCCTTGTGTTTCTTGTTCTTTTATAATTTTTTTTGCCTTGAGATTGAGATTATTATTTCATTTTCTATGAACAGGGAATGTCTAGAAGTGAAGCGCCAGTTGTTGATATAGAGGATAATGATTTATCAATTCATGGTGAAGCATTGGAAGTTCCAGAGGATATGGCCATGGAGGAGAAACGCCTAGAAGAAGAACGAGCTGAGCGAGAAAAGAAGGAAATGGAAAAACAACTGAGCAATGGGAGTTCACAGATGGATCATTTATTATTTAACAAATTGGATGAGCTTCTTAGCCAGACTCAACTTTATTCAGAGTTTCTGCTTGAGAAGATGGACGACATCACATTTGTAAGCTACAGAACTGTATTTGACATTTTGAAAGGCACCTTCATCATTTTACTATCTCAATATTCAAATGGAAATATGTTGTATACAGATTCCAAGTGAGAATGGCAATGCAAAAGCAAGTGCGGTGAAGAAAAGTGGTAGGGGTCGAAAGCGTAAGATGGTGACTAATAATGCAGTAAGCTCCCAATACTCCTTTAAAGTTCTCTGATCATCAATGCATACTTCCGTTTGAATCTATCCATACTTGCACTAAAACTAGACATCAACTAATGCATCATTTGTACCTATGTGATATGTATGATGTATCTTGGTTGGATACTTAGCTATGCTTCTACTTTAAGCATTGATCTAGGGGTTGTATTTGCACTCCCACATTGTATTTACACGGGAATGTACTTTTAGTCCCTTTGACTTGCTTTTGTGGTCAGTAGTTGGACATCAATAATTTTATCTTTTCCTGATTATCTTCTTGATGTTATTATACTAATGTCTGGGATTTTCATGTCATGGTATAAAAATGTGGCTGTTTGATGTCTTTTATTTGATTCCTATGAAATGTGATCAGATGATATGGTCAACTTTGTTGAGTTTTAGGCTCTGATCACAGGCTGACACCCTATAGAATATAGGGTAGGGATTTTATCCCCCTTCATTTCACACTTTTGAATCTGGTATGCCTGGAGATATTGGCAGGGACTTTTGTTTGGAATCTGTATTCTTTTGAAACTGAATCCTAGTTTAATAGCTGGGGTTTGAATCAGGAACAGTGTTCCTAAACCATGACCATGGTTCAAGTTTTATAGTTTATCCTTCTTTATAGAAAGACAATGAATAGTACTTGGGCCGGTTATAGGAAATAAGTGTATTTGTTTGGAAGTGTAAGGGTTCGGATGCCAACATTTCTTTTGGAAGCTTTCTTGAATAATGTCAGGATATTAATGACTGACAATTAGGAATATCTATTTTTCTTTCTGCTACCAGATTAGTTTGTTTTATACTTGATGTCACAAACTGCCAATCTAGACTTTAAACTAGCACTGAAGTATGTTGGATGCTTAAGCAATTATTGCTGGTCTCTAGACTAGGTACCATTCATCATACTTTACTGTTAACTAATTTGTTTGTGTTGAGAAGCTAAAAATATTGCATTTAAGTGGATGTACTGTGGAATATTTTAATCCAAACCTTATTTGTAAATGATATTCATGATATGTAAATCATAAGGTATCAAGTAAAGAAGGATCTTCATTTGAAATACCTAGTTTGATATGCCTTCAAGGGCGGAAATGAAGAGTTTGTTATTTGAAAAAATGTTATTTGGAAAACTTTGCTCAGCAACTCTCTACTGTATTATATGCTTGTAAAATATGATTATGGTGCTAGCCTAACCTTGCTGCTCTCAATATTAGGACTCTTATCAGACAAAGAAAAAGTCAAAAAATGCTATCAATGCTATGACTGAGAATTGCATAGGAGACACCCCAGTTCAAACTTCTGATAATTTAACAGAGGAGGAGAGGAACTGGAAAGAACAGATGGAACTTGTTCCTCTATTGATCGGGGGAAGGTTAAAGTCCTATCAAATTAAGGGTGTAAAGTGGTTGATTTCTCTGTGGCAAAATGGGCTCAATGGAATTCTGGCAGATCAAATGGGTCTAGGAAAGACAGTGCAGACTATTGGTCTCCTTGCTCATCTCAAGGGGATGGGCATGCATGGGCCCTTTTTAGTAGTTGCTCCTCTTTCAACTCTCTCGAATTGGGTGAATGAAATCAATAGGTGGGGTATTGAAAGTCTCTTCTAGTATTGATTTTCTTTTGTCTTGCCCCTGCATGTATACTTATCAATGTAAAAAATTAAAATTCTAAGGGAGGGTCTATTTGCAGGTTTGTTCCAAGCATGAATGCTATAATCTATCATGGCTCCAAAATTGAGCGACAAGAGCTGAGGAAAATCCACATGCCTCACACAGTGGGCCCAACATTCCCTGTTATTGTCACTTCTTATGAGGTTGCTTTGAATGATAGCAAGGCTTTGGCTCGCTATGATTGGAAATATATAGTTGTTGATGAGGTATGTTTAATACAAATTATTTATTCTTTGGCTAGCTATGATTGGAAATATTTAGTTGTTGATGAGGTATGTTTAATACAAATGCTTTGTTCTTTGGTCTTTTAGGTTTCTTATTGGATTATTATGTGTCTGCAGGGACACCGATTAAAAAACTCCAACTGCAAATTGCTGAGGGAATTGAAAACCTTACCTGCTGAAAATAAGCTGCTTTTGACTGGAACACCCCTACAAAATAATTTGGCGGAACTTTGGTCCTTGCTGAATTTCATTTTGCCTCAAATATTCACATCACGTGAAGAGTTTGAATCTTGGTAAGCATCTACTGTGCATGCTTTTACTTGCTTAGTTATTGGATTGAGGCATATAGGATTTAACTTTGGTCCTTGCTGAATTTCATTTTGTCTCAAATATTCACATCACGTGAAGAGTTTGAATCTTGGTAAGCATCTACTGTTCAAGCTTTTACTTGCTTAGTTATTGGATTGAGGCATATAGGATTTTACTTGTCTAATAAGTTTGGATTCTATGAGATGTTAACTCCATTGGATCATTATTCTGCCATTATCAAGTCCAATGCTGAACCTTTTGTTCTATATACTTCTCTATCTTCCTAACCTGTAATGACAACACTTGTTGGCAGCTCTGCTGTATTAATGTTGATAATTTTATCGTAGGTGGTTTATAGTAGCTACATCTTTGAGTTGTTCTGATGATACTGTCTCTAGTCATGTCACTGAGGAGGCAGCTTGGTATTACAGTGTGCTAAGATTCTATCCACTGTGGGTGTTCTATTAGAGTCATCCTTTGTCAGTGTTTTGTAGCAATGAATGTTGGAAAAGATAAATCCGAGTCTCCTGTGTGTACAGCTTACTTTGTAAGCTGCCTACTAGATGCAAGTCATGGAAGTGCAAGTTGCTTGGGATGAAAACAGATTTAATTAATGTGGCCCAGCAATATGATTTATCTGTGCATATTAAAACATCAATTTATGATTTCAAAGATTATTACTTGCTCTAAGGTCTTCACAAGAGAAGCTGTTGTATCTCAAAATGAGGGCTAGGGTCAGCTTGCAATAAACAATATTTGTTTGTATGGGTATGATGCCCCCAAGTGCATGAACTGACATTACAGGAATGCAATAATGGCTTTCAATCATCTATGACTGTTTCTATGGTTATTCTAGGTTCTGTGTTTCAACATGGCTTTAATAGCTTGAATGTCAGAGGATCTTCACAGTTTCTCTTCATTTTGTTGCAGCTTTTGAATGCTCTTGTTCTGTCACTTTTATATTTTGATTAGTGTAATGAGTTGCCTTAGTACAATGTATTGAGACAAACACCATCCTTGGTAAGACCGTGTTGAAAAGTTTTACTGCCTTTTTAAGAGAGCTTTTGTCAAAATGTTCTTCATTATCCTTAACCTTCTGCCTGTTCATGACTTGTCTAGAGTGTTTTTTTTTGCTTATTCTGACTGGATTTTGCAGCAATTAGATATTAATGAGAAGTCCTTAGCCTGTGCAACCTTCACTTTAGACCTTCATATGCAGTTTTATAATGATGCTAACTCGGTTCTTTTGCAGCCTCCCTCATGAAACTTAACTGTCAGGTGTCGTGCTTGTCTTGTATTCTTCACATGTTACAGTCTGTCATAAGATATGCTTGTTTTCAAGGTCAAATGTAAGCTTCAAGGCAGTTTTCATGTTACTGGTGTCTTGAATTGATGATATGCTAGCATTAAGCACGGATTATGCTTTATGAAAACTGCCTTGATTGGATTGTTATTGAAATTCCCTGTTATACCAGTCATCTTTTAGTATGGTACACAGATCAAATTCTTTGCCCCAATATACATTTTCATCAGTTGTGTGGTGTACCATTTATGCCTACCTGAAGCATGGACTATCGGTTAAGTGGGATAAATGATGCTGAAATATTTGTTACAGACATGTTATTGATTGCATTTTAGAGGCCATTGCATTTTCAGTGGCTGCAAAATTTACACCCAAGCAATTTGCTGATTACCTATATTAATCAGTTTATATAACGGCCAGCTTCTGGTGAGTCTGAAAACTAAAGTCACTTGTACTCTGCTCCATTCAGCATGACCTATGCATGCTTCATCTTTGATTATTGGGTTGATTTACATAGTGAATAGAGAACACAGATTGGTACTTTAGGTCTGGTAAATACTAAAAGACATATGAGTTGGCACCCTAACCAGTTTTACAAGTCATTCAGGGTATAATAATAATTCAAAAGTAGGGTTATTTGGGCTGCTTGACAATAACGTGAAGAGAGGGCACAAATTGTTATGTTATAGGAATGGTGACAAAAGCATAAGAGTAGCATCCCAACTAGTTATACAAGTCATTTAGGATACCTAGGATGCTTCAATTGTGCCTATGCTATACCTAGAAAATAGCTTATTATTTCATTATTTTCGCATGCATCAAGGAAGGATCATTATGTTTTTCTTTTCTGTGATATAGCAGGATAAGATGTAGGATTCATTTGGCCTTGTTTCTGATGTTTGGAAGGATCAATGTTCTAGGGTAACAAAAGACGGCTCATCTGCATCTAGATGTCTAATTATATCCTCTGTTTTCATTTAATGTTTGATCTAGCTAGGGTAACAAAAGACGGCTCTTCTGCATCTAGATGTCTAATTATATCTTCTGTTTTCATTTAAGGTTTGATCTAGCTGGGAAACAAAGCAATGGGATGAGGCAGGAAGAAATTGAAGAGAAAAGAAGAGTTCAAGTAAGTTTACCTCTTTAGTACGCTGTGAATAGAAATCTAAGTAGTTTATTGGCTTTTGGTCACTTTATTTTAATTTTGGATGGGACATTGATAAGAAGTGCTTTTCCAGGTAATTTCAAAGCTTCATTTGATCCTTCGACCATTTCTTCTCAGAAGGCTGAAAGAAGAGGTTGAGCAGTCCCTGCCCAGGAAAAAAGAGATAATTTTGTATGCAGATATGACAGAACATCAGAAGCAGATCCAAGATCATTTGGTCAACAAAACACTTGAGGTTTATTTGCACAATAAATCAGAAAACGGTAAGTTAAATATGCAATTTGTTCACATCTCTAAGAGTGGTATTCAAGCACATTTCAGCATGATCCTTTAAATGTTTAGAGTTATGCAATGTGTCACAGCAGCTATTGCATGTTATTTCCTTAGTCTAGATTGAGGGTCGAGAATATGACAGAATCTGTTTTATCTATCTCAGGCACAGGCCTAAAGGGAAAGCTGAACAATTTGATGATTCAACTGCGCAAGAATTGCAACCACCCTGATCTTTTGGAGTCACAGTTCGATCAATCATGTAAGGATCATGTAATTTTATTGTATTCTTTTGGGAGTCATGTAGTGAGCTTAGAAAGTTATGTTCTTATAATCATGAAATTTTGACTGTTCTTGAAACTGGTATTAATAATGGAGATGTTTCCTGAATTGGTTTTAAATAAGTTTCATACATCTGATCTTGGCTATTTATCCAGTTGAATATCCACCGGTGGAGCAGTTGGTTAAGCAGTGTGGTAAATTTGGTTTGCTAGAGAGGCTATTAACACATTTGAAAGCTCAGAAACACAAGGTAAGACAGTGGCCCTTAATTTTTGTGCTTTCAGTTCGATCATTTTGCTGGGTCAAGCCAGCCTTTTTAATTCTGTTCATTATTAATGTCTGATGGTGGGAAACTTAAGGTGATCAAGAGAATATAATGATGTATATTTCTGGTTATCAAGGCAATGCCTCTACTATTTTAAACCTGCTTTTTGTTCTGACAAGATGTGGTCTGATTACAGATGTTGATATTTTCTCAATGGACTAAAGTTCTTGACTTGCTGGAGTACTATTTAAGTGAGAGAGGATATGAGGTTTGTCGCATTGATGGAAGTGTTAAGTTGGAAGATAGGAAAAATCAGGTAAAGGGTAATCCTTCCATTGTAAATGGTACATGTGTTTTTTAGTTTTGAGACTAAAAACAGGATCAAGTGAAATAACAGAGTGTAATTTAGCATTGTCAACCACAGTGCTATATTTCAACTCCAGTTCTAAAGTTACATTTGTGACACTATCACATTGCTTATATAATGCTAATGACTAGCGTTTATAACTTGAAATATGTTAAGTCTACTGACTGTAATCTCATTGTTAAATTTCCTCACAGATAAGGGATTTCAATGACCCAGATAGCAACTTTTGTATCTTTTTGCTAAGCACACGGGCTGGTGGTCTTGGAATCAATCTTACTGCTGCAGACACTTGTATTATCTATGATAGTGATTGGGTAAGAATTTAAGAAAGTAGGAACTGTTGGACATGTTTACAATTGTGGGAGGGCTTTAGGTATTTTATCATGTATTAACAAACTTGTCATAAGTAACACTTGGATTCTGTTCTGTCAAAGGCATGTTTTATATAGATATTTATTTTTGTGATGTATTATCAGCTTATACTATTTTGTTAATGAGTTTGGCAATACAGAATCCTCAAATGGATATGCAAGCTATGGATCGATGCCACAGGATTGGACAAACACGACCTGTACATGTTTACAGGCTTATCACAGCACACTCTGTGGAGGTAACAGTAATCCTCTTGAGATTGAATCAACAGTTAAATGCTTCTTTATTATATGGTTGTCTTAATATAAGAGATCCTGCATACAGGGTCGCATGCTTAAAGTAGCGTTTGGTAAGTTAAAGTTGGAGCACTTGGTGATTGAGAAAGGACAATTTCGTCAGGAACGGAATACCAACATGCTAGAGGTTTGAACATTTGCTTAGATGACTTATCTTTGTTTTTTGCATCCTGCTAGAATGTTTCTGTTTCTTTCCTAGGCCCTAGGGACATCTGCACAATTTGGATGGCAAATGACAAAATGTAAACAATACTATAGCCGGCTGAATATCTTGGTAAATTGGTGGTCTTAATCATGGTCAGGAATCAGATCTACTTGCTTTGATCCAGCAAGAAAAAGATGAAGAGGAGGAACTCATTGAGTGTGAAATTAGTGAATCAAATCTTGTCAGGCTGATGGACCGTTCTGATATGCTAAACGATTCAGCTGAACATGCAAGTGCAAATGCTGATACTCTTCCTCTCAAGGGACCTGGTTGGGAGGTAGTAGTACGCAGTGGACAAGGTGGGAGTGTGCTGTCTTCAATTGAAGGCTAGCAAAAATTCTCTTCTGATACCAGCGACTTGAACAATAAATTATAATGGCCCTTTTGTTCTGTTTTGGTGTTACGCCCTATGGACTATAGTTGGTGTATTTTTGTAATCCCCATTAATTCTATTGATCATTTTCTGTCAGGGGACTGTCTTATCCATCTATTGTAGTTTAGTGCTCAGGCATGTCACAATGTCTCATATAGGGATGATTTTACAAGGGATCGCAGTGCATTGTTGTGGAATTTAAAGGCCAAATTAATCTAAAGCCTTTTGACAGCTCTGAAAAATGTAACATATTTTTGGCGTGTACTTGGTGGAAAGCTGGCAGCTTATTCCCTCTGTAATACACATGGTAAACTGATGTCTGTAAATTTATGTCGGTATATCCAGATGACTACGTTTAGTCTGTCAATGGAAGTTTTGATCATAATGCAATGTTTCAGGGGTTATGCCTATGGTGTTTAATGGTCCTTGTGATAGACATTCTGGTCTTAAGACGGTTTCAGGATTTCCTTTATTGGACAGGCCTGTAATCTCTGCGGTAAAGTATGGTTGAAACTGTGTTACTGATTAAGTCTTAGGTGTTTGACTGCATTATCATGTAATGGTATATAGGTGAGATATTTGTAATGACAGGTTAAATTCTTTTTAACTGGAGAATATTTAGTGATCTAGTGTAATTTTTGCCCTAGGGTTTCTTCGGGTACTAGGGTTTTGACAAATCTTTTCCCTTTGAAACAGCAGTTTAATTCAATACAATTATTGTATCCTTCATTGAACAGAACTGACTTCTCAACGATACAGTGAATCAACAGAATGTTATCATGCAACAGATCCAATTCTTCAATTAATGCAGTAAACCTTAACAGAACAATATGATGAATCAGCAGATCCACTTCAATACAATATTATTGTCTGACAGATACATACACAGTATATACAAATAATTGACAGAGTTATTGTGCTTTGAAGAACTAGGAGAAATATCCTCGTGATTCAATTGCACCATGCTTAGAAAAACATATTGGATTCTTTTGTTGGATATTATGCATATCTATTTCATTATGCAGTTCAATGCTTGGGACCAATGAGAGAATATACCCATCATAGTACAGTGATCAATTACAATGAGACAATCTGCAAGGAAGAAACATGCATCAGGAGCTTGTGACTTATGGTGGTTGTACTTTGCGCCACACATCTTCAATTCATACCCAATATATCCAACATTTCCTCTGCAAAAATCGAAAGGTAGCCCTTCATAATCTTCTTTTTGACAACTAAAAGATTGATGTTCCTTTAAAAAAAACAGAAAATCTATTTTCAGAAATTTCTGTTTAACAGAATGTTTTCAATCTTCAATTGATAGAAATCCACTAGCTTGCCCAACTTTGTCATTGTAATATAAAATTAAATAGTTTGTAATTAATAAGTAATTAGGAAAAGGGCATGATCTTGCCCATTCAACAAGAGGCACTTAGGGCCGTATTTAAGCTAATCATTAATAAAGATATTTATTCATGTTTTCTGTAATTAAAGAGTTTGTGTGCTCCATTTGGTATCAGAGCAGGTTTTCAGTTTCTCCAGCAGCTAATTCCAGTTCTCGCTAATTTTCCATCCGCTGCTCTAGTTGAAGTTTACTCCAACAGTTGCGACGTATCAATGAACAACAAAACTTGAACTCCAAATTTGACAGTGATGAGAAGTGTAGCATGGCTCAATAAAGTGGAAGAATATTTCGAGATTTACGACATTGAAAATGATGATGAAAAGATCAGGGATGCATTCATGCAAATGGAAGGTGAAGTATA
The DNA here is from genome assembly GCA_031772625.1 of Pinus tabuliformis. NCBI lineage: Eukaryota > Viridiplantae > Streptophyta > Pinopsida > Pinales > Pinaceae > Pinus > Pinus tabuliformis. The sequence continues at coordinate 126,401,953 of CM062820.1, read as the reverse complement.
TAATTGTTATGTGTGGTGGAAAAAGACGACGCTTGTTATTTGTTGGAGGAAATCCAAAAATGTGTTCTTTAAAAGGTTTTAAGGTGTTAAAGAAGGAAGAGTTTTTCTCAACGCTTGAACAAAAAAGAGATGTGGATGAATACACTTGGAAATGAGAAACTTTAGCTACACGAGTACTTGGTTTATCATAGAATTGTTTTGTTCAATCATACACCATGGGATTTAAGCTTCATCTCTAGGTTGATTTTAGTAAAAAATTGATTGATTTTAAAAATAAGGTTATTGGCATTCCATTGAAATCAAGGAGCTTCAGGGTACAACAAAGAGAATAGAAAGTGAGCTCAAGCGGAACTATAATGAATTTAAAAGGAACATGCAATCTTTTCAAATACGGTAAATTTAAATCATAATTGAGCAAAGATGTTGTTGACTTGTATTAGTGATAAGTTGAAGATTACATTTAATCAAATACTCCAGAACAATGAAGCTATTCAACATTTCAATTTTTTGGATTTGTCAAACTCGTCAAAATCACATGAGAAACCCGAGTTTCCAAAAGCATCGTCCATATCCCTTTAACAAAATAGTAACACAAATTTTCAAATATAACTCGAGTTTTTAAAAGCATTGTCCATATCCCTTCAACAAAATAGTAACACGAATTTTCAAATATATAGCGCTAGAATCAATTCTCAAATATGCAACTTGTGAATGAATACCCTCTTTTTGCTCCAATGGTTGTGACATATCAATGAGGAGCAAAACTTGAACTCCAAATTTGAGGTAACGAGAAGTGTTGTATGGTTCAATAAAGTAGAAGAATATTTCAAGATTTATGACACATTGAGAATGATGATGAAAAGATTTGACATACTTGTTATATATATTTGTTATATATTTGGTGGAAAAAGAAGGCACTTGTTATTTGTCGAAGGAAATTCAAAAATGTGTTTTTTAAAAGGTTCTAAGGTGTCAAGGAAGAAGAGTTATTTTCAGCGCTCATCAAACTTAACAAAAATGAGATGTGGACGAATACACTCGAGAATGAGAAATTTTAGCTACACAAGTACTTAGGTTATCAGACCTGTCTCGTTCAATCATACACCATGAGATTTAAGCCCCATCTCTACGCTGAGTTTGAGCTTCGCGACATCACTTCTATAGAAGTAGCAAGACAGAAGGCAAAAACTATTGAAAAGAAGCACATGAAGATGCAATGGCCAAAAGTTGAAAGAGTATATTCGAAATAAAGATTTTCCCAAGCTGCGAACATGGATGACACAAAATATGTTCCACCACATCTTCGTGAAGGAGAAGAGACTAACTTGGAAATGCAAAGAATGAAAGATTGCAGGCGCAAATGTTGTGGCAAAAAATGGGACCCTAAACATAGTTGTGTTAAAAGAAAAGAAACAAAGAACTTGTATAAATGTGAAGCAACTAATGATTCAAACAATGAAGAATTAGATGTAGAAAAAATCGAAGTTTCCCCATAATTTTCTCTAGATCCAGATAACGAGAATATTCTGCAAGTGTCTTTATCGGCCATGATAGTTATATTGTAACCCCAAACATTAAAATTAAAAGGACATATCAAAAAGAGCAACGTAATGGTTTTGAAGGACACCGGTAGCATTCACAAACTTTTTGGACTCAACTATGGTGAAAAGATTCAACAATTTTACATTTCCCATGCCCAACATGAAGGTTTTGGTAGTTGATGATAAGAAAATTGAAAAGTAGGGAAATGCTATAAAGTCAAATTACAAATTCAAGACTAATCTAAAATCTTTGTTTTAAACTGTACCATTAGGAGTGGATGTGGTTCTAGGTATCCAATGGCTTCGAACTTTAGGTACTTACTGTGCCAACCATCAAAAACAGTTTATAAATTTTAAATGGGAAGGGCAAAAATACGAGTTATATGGGTTCCAGCCCTTTGAGAATCAAATTGTATCATCATCCCAAATGATGAAAATGATTTCGAAGGGAGCACTAACTTATTTAGTACAATGTCATCAATTAGAAATGTTGACTTCAAATTTGGTCAACGAAGAAGCACCGAAAGTCCAAGAGCTAATTCAAAAACACGAAAACGTATTCCAAGATCTTTCAATGAAGTTGTCTCCTAAAAGAGAAATCGAGCATACAATTGAGTCAAATCAAGATCAAATCCCATCAACATCAAACTGTATCGATATCTACATCATCAAAAAACTGAAATTGAAAGATTAGTCCATGATCTTTTAAAATGTGGCGTTATCACAAAAAGTAGAATTTTGTATGATGCTCCAGTTGTATTAGTTCGAAAGAAAGATGGATCGTTCAAATTATGCGTCAATTATTGAGGACTAAACAAAATAACAATTAAAACCAAGTTTCCAATCCCTTTTATCAATGAAATGTTGGATGAATTACATGACACTAAATACTTTTCAAAATTGGACTTAAGGTTAGGGTATTACAAAATTAGAATAAGGTTGGAAAACATAACAAAAATTGCGTTCTGAACACATGAACGTCATTACGAGTTTAAGTAATGCCTTTTGGTTTAGCCAATGCACCAATGTATTGCCCTACTTAATCTTATCATGCAAAATTTTCTAGTGTTAAACTATTTTAAAATATTGACTTATAGTTATCAAAAAATATTGGTACATACCTACATTGGTGAAACTGTAATTTATTACTGAAATAAATTTTGTTATTATTCAATTTCCAATTTATCTCTTCAAATTTAAATTTTGATAGGATATGGTCACATTCTATTTATTTCAATTTAAATATTCATATCTCATCTTCAAAATGTCATCTCAAATTTATTTGGGAAAATACATGGTTCTCTTCAATTAATTACCAAATTATATATTCATATCTCATCTCCAAAATGTCTTCTCAAATTTACTTGGGAGAAGATAAGTCAAATGTAAGGATGACATTAATGAGAGGTGGTTGAGGTGGAAATGAGAAGGGGGCATAAATGGGGAAGGATGAGGGGAGGAGAGGGGATTCTTGGTTTTACTTTTGGTTTTGGTTTGGTTGTGGTTTTGGAGGATTTGTTTTGAGAGTAAGGTGGAGAAGAGAGAAGGGAGAGAATGAGAATACTGTTTATCTTGGACACACTACATCTGGTTGGACTTGGGCTCGGAGGGTTAGGGAATTTGTGGAGGTTTCCTGAGCTAGGAAATACTTCTTAGTTGGTTGGGAGGTAAATCCAGTGGGTAGTCAAGAGAAGCATCCCAGCAAGATCAGGAGTTCAAGGGCATCTTAATAAGGCTATCAGAACATGTATTCTTTTATTTATAGATTACTCATATAAGTGATTGAAATAAAATGCTCACTATTTAATTGTAGGAAATAAATTTTAATGGTAAATTATCATCGATTAAATGTTTACTTAAAAATAAATTATTTCTCATTTTATTGTATTGAAATTAGAGAAATTTAGTTTTGTTAGAGGACCCTAAGATGGACTCTTACACGTGGTATTAGAGTGGGTTTAAAATCTGGACCCAAGACCCACTAGACACAAATCTCTGCTAATTTTTTTTATAAAAATGATGTGAAACTGATTTCCCCACCTTCCTCTCACATTACCTCACTTCCAAAATCTGCCAATCAGAGTGTTGTAACCAACATGGTCTGGGAACAAGCATTTTTCCAACATTTCATCCTATAGCTGTCTTGCTTTGCCCATTCTACCAAACTGACAAAGCCCACTAATGAGAATAGTGTAAGAAAACAACATGGCGCTGAACACCACTTTTTACCACTTTATCAAATAACTCTTAAGGCTGCCTGCACATCACCTGCTTTGCCGTACTCATCAATAACAAGAGTGTAAGTAATACAATCTGCTTCCAATCCTACTTTTTCAATTTTTGCCAACAACTTTACTGCACAATCCATCTTCCCTTCCTGTTGCTGTTTGAGGAGGATACTCATAAGATCTTCTTGCATATAATGGTCAGTGAGCAATCCACCCTCAAATTTTGAAATCGGCATTACGCTTGATAACCCATCTTCGTTCAATCTCAAAGCACTGTCGGCTGATTGCTCGCTTTGAAGTCGAGTTCTTGTCTTTGTGTCTCCAGCATCTGTTGACAATTTGTTAGGAAGACCCAACCCTTTGCCACAGGTTACAAAACCTCCCACTTGTCCTTTATTTTGTGCGCTGGAAATGTTCATACTCTGGCTTGCAGGAAAGGGTTGACTGTGTCGTGAATTAGGGACATGGTTACCTATTTGGCTCAACACCGAATTCTGGGCTAGGCTTTGGCCATGCCAACCTTGTTTGCTACTTTGGGTTAAGTTCTGCCCAAATGTTAAAATTGGCAACTAGGGCCAAACTCCATGTGGGTCATCTTATTTATAGCCGCTGATATTTTTATTGGATCTCTCTCATCAAGAGGTGTAGGATTGATCTAAAAATCATTCGATTCCAATAAGTATTCATGGAGTTACGAATTTATTTGTGTTATAAGACATATTGTCAAGTTGGCCAGCATCTTATGTAGGCTCAGAAGCCCAATAGACATGTTTATTCATCATCTATGTTTTAGTATAAATAGAAGAGGATTTGAAGTCATTTTGAAACACTCTTCATGTGATCTCCTTTCCACGTCTTTGGGTTTTTGGAGAAGGAGAAATGCTGAGTATATGCTAGTGTATGATGCCCTAGCCGCAGGTCATAAAGACAGGACATACGCAGGTCATAAAGACACTTATGTGCAGGTCATTGAGACATTAATACGCACAACAAGGAGACCTAATACACTGGTCATTGAGACACTAATACGCACAGCAAGGAGACCTAATACACTCGTCTTTGAGACACTAATACGCATAGCATGGAGACCTAATACGCTGGTCATTGAATACATCTAAACGCAGTCTATACACAGTTAATGGGACACTCCCTCACTGTCATGAAAACTATTATACACACCATAGTTAGTTACAGGTAGGCTGTGTGGTAGGCCGCAAGCCATACCACCACAACAAACACTTGTGTGGGTCTGTTTTGGGGCTGTATTGTGCCCTAATATCTAGCGTGGAAGCAAAGGGATCACACTAAGGTGAGCTGCAGGGATTGAACGCTATTTGAGGAATGTTCCGGGATTGTTTGAGGACTGTTGCAGTGTGCTAAAGTGCCCTAACCAGGAACAGTCAAGCGCAGCGTGGGACAACAAATTTAGAAGCAAGGTTGTTGTGTATTGGGTCAATGTGTTGACCAGATTTGAATCAGATTATTGAGCAGGCTATGGAATTCATGATTTGACGCTGACTTGTGATGAATGGGCATCATGATGATCTCAACACAATGAGAATGATAAGGATGATCAGTCTCAGATCATGATGGGCATGGGCAGCAAAATGAAGGTCAACATGATGATGAATAGGGCTGCATGATGATGGAAGATGCAGCATAATGGAAGATGCAGCGTAATGGGCAACATGATGATGAGAAGTAGATGAGAGTAGCTCAGTCATCAAGGCTCAACACTGTGACGGTACAACATGATGTCACATGGCTATGTGCAGCAAATGGATGAGAGGCAACACTATGATAGGTGAAGGAGTCACCTTAGAAAGTGAGAGATAATGGATTGGTGCCTAGAATCTTCTGAAATATCTGCAGGGCACAATCTCTCATGGATTGAGATACACTGCTGTCATATGCAACCACTAGATTATTTGAATGCGGAGTGGGCAGGTAGTGTGGAGGATCACTAGAGCACTTCTCAGTGCTGGTTCTCCTTGGGATCTGCTTCGATATCCTGGATGATGTGTTCTCCATGACGACTATGTAGCAGGATGATTAGTTCTCCTGTGAGGTCTAGATGATGTGTTATTTATGACGATTGTGTAGCAGGATGATTAGTTCTCCTGTGAGGCCTGGATGATGTGTTCTCCATGGCGATTGTGGAACACGATGAATCGCTCTCTTGTGGGCCAGGATGATTAGTTCTCCGTGGCATCCACTGGACAGGATGATTCACTCTCCTATGGACAAGATGATTAGTTCCACTGTCGAGGCATCCTACCCATGCAGTTCGGGACTTATGGGAAGTACCTCTCATATGATCAATGAGCAGGGAAATGAGGATAGGGACCATAGTAGTACCAATGGACACATCACTGTATCTACCGTACTCCCTATGCTAGGATGACCTTCATTGATCTCGGATCAATGATATTGGTCTGGGACCAGTGGTAGGAGTTGTACCCACTATGACACTAACTTCGGGTTAGTAGAGGACTGGTCTGGGACCAATGGTACATACTCTGAGACTGACTTCGAGTCAGTAGAGTACTGGTTTGGGACCAGTGGTAGGAGTTGTATCTACTATGACACTGACTTCGGGTTGGTTCAGGACTGGTCTGGGACTAGTGGTACACACTCTGAGACTAACTTCAGGTCACTGGAGAATGTTATGACACATTCTCGATCAATTCTTCTTCTTCATGGTTCAACAGAGCTAAGCAGAGCAGAGCAGAGCAGAGCTGAGCAGAGCTGAGCAGAGCATAGCAGTGACAACAGCGCTGAGCAGTGACAACAAAGCTGAGCAGAGCCAGCAGAGCTAAGCATAACTAAGTAGAGCTAGTAGCGCTGAGAAAAGCTGAGCAAAGCCAATAGAGCTGAGAAGAGCAGAGCAGAGCCAACAGAGCTGAGCTGAGCAGAGCAGAGCCAGCTGAGTAGAGTAGAGCCGGCAGAGCTGAGCAGAGCCAACAACGCTGAGCAGAGTAGAGCCAACAGAGCTAAGCAGAGCTGAGCAGAGCAGAGCAGAATTGAGCAGAACAGAGCTAGCAGAGCTAAACAGAGCAGACCTGAGCAGAGCAGTGCAGGGCACTGATGGCAAAAATAGTACAGTCAGACATATGGATTAGCAGATGGAGTTCTCCCTAGTTGAGAGGGAGTGTTAAAATTGGTAACTAGGGCCAAACTCCATGCGGGTCATCTTATTTATAGCAGCTGATATTTTTATTGGGTCCCTTTCATCGAGAGGTGTAGGATTGATTTAAAGATCATCCGATTCTGATAAGTATTCATGGAGTTATGAATTTATTTGTGTTATAAGACATATTGTCAAGTCGGCCAACATCTTATGTAGGCTCAGAAGCCCAATAGACATGTCTATTCATCATCTACATTTTAGTATAAATAGAAGAGGATTTGAAGTCATTTCGACACACTCTTCATGTGATCTCCTCTCCACGTCTTTGGGTTTTTGGAGAAGGAGAAACACTGAGAGTATATGCTAGTGTATGATGCCCTAGCCGCAGGTCATAAATACAGGACATACGCAGGTCATAAAAACACTTATGTACAGGTCATTGAGACACTAATACGCACAACAAGGAGACCTAATAAGCTGGTCATTAAGACACTAATACGCACAACAAGGAGACCTAAAACGCTGGTCTTTGAGACACTAATACACACAACATGTAGACCTAATACGCTGGTCTTTGAGACACTAATATGCACAACATGGAGACCTAATATGCTGGTCATTGAAGACATCTAAACGTAGTCTATATGTAGTTAATGGGACACTCCCTCACTGTCATGAAAACTCTTATACGCACCACAGTTAGTTACAGGTACATTGTGTGGTAGGCCGTAGGCCATACCACCACAACAAACACTTGCGTGGGTTTGTTTTGGGGCTGTATTGTGCCCTAATCTCTAGCGTGGAAGCAAAGGGATCACACTAAGGTGAGCCGCAGGGATTGAAGGTTGTTTGAAGACTGTTAAGGGATTGTTTGAGGGCTGTTGCAGTGTGCTAAAGTGCCCTAACCAGGAACAGTCAAGGGCAGTGTGGGACAACAGATTTGGAAGCAAGGTTGTTGTGTATTGGGTCAATGTGTTGCCCATATTTGAATCAGATTATTGAGCAGCCTGTGGAAGCCATGATTTGAAGCTGACTTGTGATCCCTTTCATTACTACGCTTGTTTCACCATCTGCTGACATCACTGCAACTCCCAAACACTATGTTAAATACCATAGCTCCTACTGAAATCATAAGTAAATAAACCATAAGATCTCTACTACTCTAACAGTGAGCAACTTGGCATAGAACACTTATTGATGACAGGAAGATAGCTCCCACTGCAATCACAAGTAAATAAACAATAAGATCTCTACTATAAGTGTGGGTAACTTGACATAGAACACTTATTGATGATAGGAAGGTCCATCTCCAATCCCATGTTCAAGGAGTTTGAATCCGTCCATGTCAGTGATGTACACATCACTGATAACTAGATCAAAAGCACCTTTTCTCTCTCAAAGCATGGATAACGCCACCATTGCTCGAGAACATGTTGTAAATGATTAGCACTCTAAATTTTCACATGAAAAATGAAGATAAAGAGTCATCTTCCTAATGTATCAGAAATTCATAGGAATGGAAATATCAATTTTGGAGTAAATCCTCCAACATGGTATTTTGCTCAGAGGTATCTATTTAAACTCCTTTCCTTCCCTTTGCAAGGAATCCTTGTATTAGTGAATATCTTTTATTCATACAACATTATAGTCGAATAATTTCAAACCTATATATGTTAAGAAACACTAATCTTCTCTTAAAAAAAACTCTAATATGCTTTGTCGAACCATTGGGAGTTACACTCTCAACTCCCATTTTAGAGAATCTCATCATTTGAACTCACTAGCTGAAAATTTATGAGGATTGGAATGACATTTAAACCCTTTATGTTGTTATGACACATCCTTCTCATTTAGACGAAGTATTAAATTTGCATTAAAATTGGCACGACTCGACTTTATGAGGATTTCTCCAGTCAACCTCGTATATGAGGAATTTATTCTAGTCATGAACATCATTTTGGTGTCAGCGCTGCTAAACTCATGCCCTTCATTGTGCCTTAGCATATCAATGGTAAACTTCCTCCCCCCCCCTTGTGCTCTAACATGTCAATGGTAAACTCACAAACTTGCACCTCCATTGTGCTCCAACATATCAGAGGCTTTATGTTGGGTAATTTCTAAAGCCACATTTCATTAAATTACATGGCCATGGTGAGACTAAAAAGCTTTTATCAAGAAAAATGCTTGTAAATGAAACTGCTTTCTAACATATTATTAACAAAATGGATGCAATTTGAGACCTTTTACTTGAATTCTAGAGGCAAAGAAGCTAAAGAGATCTAGGGAGGCACAGATGGGTCTTCGACAGGCTATGGAAAGTTTGAAGTAGTTGGATGTTCAAAAGAAGAATGGATTTCATAAGGGATTTGCTGAAAGACACTACATAAACAAAAAACAAAAAAATCTAAATCTATTGAAATTAAGTCACAAATATTGACCTAAAAGCTTCTCTCAATTCCGTTAGTTCGATGAGTTAAGAAGTTATGAAAATTATATGTTAAATACATTTTGAGATTGAGATTTATGTGTTTTGCAAGTATATAAGCGATATTAATTTTCATTCTCCATTCTATTAATATCGTAGAGTGGCATTCTTTCACCCCACAATATTTTAGATTTTGTCTATGAAGCTAGTAAGAAGTCACATTTATTTTGACAATACAATTTTTAATTTTTAAACTAATTATTGCAAATAGGTATATATATATGTATGCGTTCATGGATAATTGCTTAGGAACCTTGCTTCAAGGACAATGCCTCTTCAAAAGGTGAGACCAATTGTTTATATGTCCTATAGGGGGTCCCAAGATTCATAAAATGGATATAACAGATTTTAAAAACATAATATAAAGGGTGGGAAGGAACAACTAATGTCCATAGAAGGAAGACATGACTAAAAATGGTATTATTCACATTAGTATTTAACTTAATTATTTGAATATATTAAACCAAGTTATTAATTAGCTCAATATTAAATTATAGCTATGGTACTAAAGAAAACAATTTGTGTTAGAGCATGACTTACAAGTACATTGCACCAGTACCCTAGTGAGTCTCAAGAGAAAATTTGTAAGTTATATAGAACTCACACATGAGAGGTTTTGGTAGATCTTTGGGAATCTTCTTAGTTCTAATAATGCTTTTTTACAAGCATAGTGAAAGAAAAAACTTATGACTATCGTTATACACATGTATGTGAATCAGCGAAGAGGGACAAGTACTAAGAGGGATTAATGAGTCTTGCGCATCATGCAGATATTTGGACAATTCAAAATGGTGAGGACACGAAGAAATCAAGGTTAGATAGAGTCATCACAAGGACCTCCTACAAATAATCCATTACCTTCACCGAAATTGACTCTCATCTTGTGTTCCCTAGAAGCAATTAATGAAACTTAAAAAGGGCGCCCAACAAATGAAGTGGAAGTGGAGCACCTTCCATAAGGGTTAGGAAATCTCGAGGGATCAAGAGACTCTGATAGAGGACATTTAATCGAGGACATTACTAGGGAGCTCCAAAAGATTAAGCTCCCAGAGTTTGCAGGAGGTCGTGCTAGTGAACGTGCAGAAGCTTGGTTAGAAGGAATGAGAAAGTGCTTCGTACTAAGGGATTATAATTCCAATTCAAAAGCTAAAATAACAATATTCCAACTCAGAGATAGTGCTCTGAATTGGTGGTGTAACTTAGAGTGTCAACTACACTTCACTCCGGACACAGTTACTTAGCAGTTATTTGAGGAGAGATTTAGGAAAAAGTACCTACCAACATATTATGAAGAACAACAAGTAAGAGCCTTCCATGCCTTGGTACAGGGAAATCGTAAGGTAGAAGAATATGAAATTAGATTCATGGAATTGGTCAACTATGTCTCCTACATGGAATTGACCAGCGCCAAGCAGATTGTTTTATTTATGGATTGAACCCTAAGATTAGGGCAATAGTGCGGATGTGGAAACCATACTCAGTTGCAGAAGTTGTGGAACAAGCTCGTTACGTCGAAGAACACTTAGACTTAAAGGGTGGAAACAAAACCATTTTTTCACGCCAAGCAAGGTTTATGGGGAAGGCCCCTCGTACCTTCCCCAGGGGAGGAAGTTTGAGGCCACCACCATATGGAAACATGGTTGTACCCAGAGCACCGACAGTGGGGATTTCAATGGTTACTAGTGCAGCTTCACCTGCAGCTTCAAGGGCGCGTGCAAATCAAGGTCATACGCGAGGAGCAACAAGTAGGGGCAGGGGTCCCAAGGGAAGGAACTCTTTCCAAAGAACTCCACAACATTTGGTTCAAGGTCTACCGTGCATCACTTGTTGGGGATGCGGGGGACCTCATTACCAGCGTGACTGCCTTGAGTTACAAGCTGGTAACAACTGTAGAGAAGGAAAAACACCAATTGGGGGGGGGGAGAAGTAGCCACCATCGAATCTATGCAGCGATTGATAACCAACAAGTTGAACACCAGTGTGCCGTGGTAGAAACCTCAGGTATGATAAACAAAGTAAAAGTTAAAATTTTGTTTGATTCAGGTGTTACAGATAGTTTCATTTCACCAGTTGCATCAGAAAAATGTGGGTTGGAAGCCTATGAGCATGATGAATTTAAGCAAGTTGAGATGGCTTTTGGGATTAAAAAAGCAGTAGGACTTAGTGTTGACCAATGTCAGGCAAACCTCGGGGTGTGTATGACTAAGTTGAAGGCATACGTCACAACATTGGGAACGTATGATGTATGATGTAATTATTGGAATGGACTGGCTAGAAGCTCATCAAGCTTTGGTAGACTGTTTCAAGAAGAAGTTGATTTATTTAGATGATGAAGGTAGGCCAATTGAGATTTTTGGAATCAAGAGAGGAGTGTCGCTACGATTCATATCCATGATGAAGGTAAAACGTTGTCTCCGACAAGGTTGCAAGCTTTATGTGGTCGAGGCTATAAGTGACCAGAAAGGACCCTCCCTAGATCAACACCCAATTTTGTCAAAATTCAAAGATGTTTTTCTTAAGGAATTGTCTGGATTACCTCCTGTAAGGAAGATTGATTTCACAATCGACCTATGATGCATGAGCATCCGACATTGTTAATTGAACGAAGAGTCCAAAGCGGAGCAAAGAGAGGACGTGGACCATTGAGCTGAATAAGGGGACTTTTCTGTTTTAAAACGGAGAAAAAGATGGAATGGATAAGTCTCTCGAAGACTTATTAATTATAATCTGCCACATATGTATTCTGTAGCGAGTTTTAGGGCTTCAGTTGAGTGATTCAAGGAAAGGATTGATCGGATCCCTTCAGTGATCCAATCCAATGTATTCTTATAAATAGTGAACCTGCGTGTTCAATTAATAGAGAGCGAGACAGATAGAATATATGTAAGCCTACGGGCAGAGTCGAAAAAGAGGCCACTGAAATTGGAAAATAGGCCTGTGCGAGACAAAGAAGTCTCGAATGTAATCTTTGCTTTTACATATATATATTCAGAGTTTATTCCTGATCGTGTCAGAGAGTGTGAATCACGTGTTTTGTGATTAATTATGGTGGAGCTTGTAGGTTATGTTACAGAGGATTGCAGGCAAAGTTCTGAAGAACACACGGAGGAGAGAATGATGCAGAGGAATCATAAGGGTTCTTAGAATCCATTGAAGAAGTTGAGAATTCGCTGAGGAATCAGCTCAGGAGGGAGTCGCAGTGAAAACAGTGAAGAACTGGATCCTTTTGGGAAAAGCCGGAACCACAGAGAATAGTGAAGAAAATGATGGAAAACACAAGTAACGAGATAGCGAGGAGTAAAGCTTCAGCGCACAGGAGCCGTTAGATCTATGGGATCAACGGTCCAGATCTTATCGCATCTGCAGAAACCATTAGGACGAGGACTGGAATGGGATTTTGAATAGAGCGATTGCGATATTGCGATTGAGCGACCGCCGTCGGATCTGACGTCAGATCAACGGTCTAGATGTGATCGCCCATTGCATATCAGAGAAACCAAGGTATAAGCGACTATGAAATAGTAAGGGGCGATACACTGATAGCGATTAAGCACTAATTGACAATCGAAGATATCGTCTAATCGAAGATCGGGCCTTAATGTAATGTAGGACTGTGGAGTGGCTACAGGAAGTGGACCTGACGCCAAATATAGTCGCGGGTTTAATGAAATTGACTTCCGCTATATGAGTTGGGCGGAGTTTCTCTTTGTAAATGGATTTAAAGGGATTTAGCGCCGATATGTAATTTGTGTGTTAATATGTATTAACCAAGAGCCTCCATAGGAGCATTATGAGAGGGTGGTTATATATATACGCAGTTAAGGGGTTATGTAAAGGCGCTGAAGGGTTTTTAATTCCCGATAGAACGATAAGGAAGGAAAACTTTAACGAAGGCTTAAACAAAGGCTTGAGGCCTGTTTAAAAGACCCGGTAGGTGATTCAGGCGGGGTGATTGGGTTTCGATACAAAGGAACTGGTGGTGAAGGGCCTTAACCATATATAAATATGAAGTTTTGACTCATTTGTGAGTCAATTGCCTGGGACAGTTGTGTTATGCTTTCTTACGCAATCTGTGGGTAAGTGTGGGGGTAACCTTGCACCATTAATGGTATTAAAGTAGAATTGAAATTAGTGCGAGGGAAGATTTCCTATGAAAAGGAGGTTGCACACAGAAAAAAGTAATGTGCATAAGTTAAGTGGATGAATGATAGAGACTATAGCAGAAGATTGTAAGGAGAACTTTTGAAGTTCTGGAAGACTGTAGCAGTTCCAACAGAGGCTTGGAGTAGACAGGAACAGAGGATTCCTTGAAGGAAAGAGGACTTAAGGGACAAAACAGAGGACAGTCCATTCAAAGTGCAGAAGAATGGGTGAAACAAGATCATGCTGAGATCTTGAAGGTGAGGTAATATGTTCTGTTTTAAGTTAATAATGTGTGTTTTTATACTAATGCACAGGTGACAACAAGAAAAGCTGTGAGAGAAGAACCAGATGTGTTCTTGAAAGCAGAGTAAGGAGAATACTCTGAAGAAGAAGAAGTGGTAGTGAACCTGAAGAATCCAACAAGAGATTGGACAGAGAGGACAACTGAAATGTTTTCAAGAGAAAGTGAGAGATTGCATAAGCCTAGAAGGAGCAAGGTGTTGCTCAAGAGGAGGTTCCAGATAGAGGACCATGCTTACCAAAAGACTGAGTGAGGAGAGCTTAGTGAGGTAAGATTGCAGCCATGAGGATTAGATGTAGCAGAGGCTTGTTGCAGATGAGTGAGAAGCTCATGAAGAAAGAAGAGAAGAAGATGACTAATGATAGTCATAGCAGAGGTTCAGAAAGAAGCCACAACAAAAGAAAAATGAAGAAAGAGGATGCCAAAGCAAATGGCAAGAGGACGAGTCAAGAAGAAATTGACTAGGAAGTTGCAGAGTTAAAAGAACAACTCAATGCATTAAGGAGAATACTTGAGGAAAGCTAGAGACTAGGTTGGGTCTTGAGGAAAAAGCCAGTGAAGTGGCATGCGATACAGAGAAGGCTACAACAAATGTAAGTAAAGTGGTTGAAGGAAAAACTCATGGAAGTTGAGTTAGAAATGGAAGAATCCATTTGTGAACCAGAACAAGGAGAATTTCTAAGAGGAAGTGAAGATGAAGACTTGAACACTGAAACTTCAAGTGAAGCCAAAGGGTCACATGGATTTAAATCTGACAATTTGTGTATGTTTATAGGTAAAACATCTAAGGAAGGACAATTTGCTGATATTGTCATAAAAGAAGAAGAAGACCAGTAGAATCTAAATTCTGTTTTGGAAGAGGATAAGATGGATAGGTCTCATATGCAGTTGGGGAAAGATGTCAAGCAACCAAGTGAAGAGCTTGAAGAGGTTGAAGAGGAGACCATCGAAGAATTTCTGAATCATATGAAGGATTTAGAACAACAAGGAGATATGATGGCTGAACCATCAAGTGAGACCACAGGGTATTATGTTTTTAAAACTGATAGTTTGTGTATGATGGCAGATATTGCAGGAGAAAAGCAGCGTTTTGAAGATATCTTCAAAGGAGATGAAGATCTAGAAGCAAAAGGTGACAAAGAAAACTTCTCCGAAGAGGATAAATTTGACAACATACAGAAAGAAAATTCTATGGTTGAGTCTATAGAAGTTGTCATGGAGATGAAGAATCAAGATCTTATTCTGATGAAGAATGAAGAAATATTGTCTCAGAAAGGTAATCAAATGAGTTTGATTAACATTATTGATGAAAAACAAATGCAGGAGAATGTTAATGAAGATGATGAGACAAGGTTAACTCTGGGAGAAGAGTTACAGAAGGACAACAAGACAGAATGTACAGAAGAAAAAGAGACTATGTTAGCGGAAAACATAATAAAGGTTCATCAATTCACCATGATGATAGGCATAGTGGAAATAGCCATGGGAGCTGTTGAAACAGTCAGTGAAGAAGGACATCTACTGAAAGATGTTAAGGAAGAAGAAATCTATGCAAAAGACTTAGCAGAGGGAGAAAGAACACTAGTAAAAGAGTGTTTTGTAGAGGATGAGCAATTTGTTGAAACTGTCAGAAGTATAAGGAAGTATCTTTTAGAAGATAAAAACTCTGAAGTAAAGGAGGATGAAGAATGTCTCTTAAATAAGAGAAGCAGTGATTTATTGTAGCAGAAGGAATTTAACAATGCATGGATGTGTGAAGATGTGACAACACAGGAACAAGTTCTTGTGGAAGAAGAAGATGAAGTTCAGTTTGAAGAGCTGATATGTGAGGCAACAGTTGAGACTGTTGAACCTTATGATTTCCAAACTAATAATTTGTGTATAAATGCAGGAAACATAAGTGGTGATGAAACACTTGCAAAGTATCACAGAGAAATTGCATTGTTGGAATATTTGCTGGAAAATTCGGAGTATGACAGTATGATTGCAAAAGAAGAAGTTCACTATGGTGGACAAAAGCAAAGAGATATCATTGAAGAAGATGGTATGAAAGAGAGACTAATGGACAGTCTCATGAATTCGGTTGAGAGTTCAAATCAGTGTACTGATGTGTTGACAGAGGAGGAAAAAACAGTGTAGCAAACTGAATTGTTGCCAAAGGAAAACATGGCACAACAGCGTTGTGTTTTTAATTTTAACAAGTGTTTAGTGAGTGTAGCTTTTCTTGCAAATGCTGGAGGAGACTTGGCACAACTAAGCCACTTAAAGATGGAAGAAGGAGATTCTGTGGAAAAATTCAATCCATGGAGCAGGGATGTTAAGTTGTTGGAGAGAGTGCTGAACAATGATGATTTAGTGCAAGAGGGTAAGGATAATAGGGAGGCAACAAGCAAAGTTAAAGTCAGCATAGGAGTCATAGCAAGCATTGAAGCAAGAGCAAGCAAACCAAAAGTTGAAGCAAACAAAGCAAAAGTCAGTATAAGAGACAACATAAAAGCAAGCAAACCAAAAGTTGAAGCAAACAAAGCAAAGTCAGTATAAGAGACAACATAAAAGCAAGCAAAGTAGAAGTCAGCAAAGCAACCAAGGCAAAGGTTGAAGTAAGAAAAGAAAGAGTCAACATAGAAGTCATAACAAGAAAGACAAAGGTTGAAGCAAGTGCAAAAGAAGAAAAAAAAGTAAACCAACAACTACAAAGAGAAAGTAACCAACAACAGTTTAAAGAATTAGTGGACAACAACAACCTGAAACAAAAAGGAGGCAGAAAAATGAAGTAGAATATGAACCAGTCCAAAGATGTACTGGAAACAGAGATTGAAGAAATGTGGGAGCCGATGATGAATTAGTCCAAATGGAGGAAAATGATAGCAACATGAAGAAAGATCAATCAGAACTTGAATATGATTGATAAGAAGAAGAAGATGGAGCAAAAGACAACAAAAGTACAACAACAACAAGGGAACAAAGCATGTGGACAGTTACAGAACAAAGTGTGGGATCCAGGAAGACCAAGACCAGAAGACACATGATCAGGAGATCATGAATATTTTCTACTTTGGGAGTCTGATGCAGGAGCATCCGACACTCTTAATTGAACGAAGAGTCCAAAGCAGAGCAAAGAGAGGACGTGGACCATCGAGCTAAATAAGGGGACTTTTCTGTTTTAAAACGGAGAAAAATATGGAATGGATAAGTCTCTCGAAGACTTATTAATTATAATTTGCCACATATGTATTATGTAGCGAGCTTTAGGGCTTCAGTTGAGTGATTCAAGGAAAGGATTGATTGGATCCCTTCAGTGATCCGATCCAATGTATTCTTATAAATAGTGAACCTGTGCGTTCAATTAATAGAGAGCGAGACAGATAGAATATATGTAAGCCTACGGGCAGAGTCGAAAAAGAGGCCACTGACATTGGAAAATAGGCTTGTGTGAGATAAAGAAGTCTTGAATGTAATCTTTTCTTTTACATATATATATTTAGAGTTTATGCCTGACTGTGTCAGAGAGTGTGAATCGTGTGTTTTGTGATTAATTATGGTGGAACTTGTAGGTTTTGTTACAGAAGATTGCAGGCAAAGTTCTGAAGAATGTGCGGAGGAGAGAATGATGCAGAGGAATCATAAGGGTTCTTAGAATCCATTGAATAAGTTGAGAATTCGCTGAGGAATCAGCTCAGGAGGGAGTCGCAGCGAAAACAGTGAAGAACGGGATCCTTTGGGAAAAGTCAAAACCACAGAGAATAGTGAAGAAAATGGTGGAAAACAAAAGTAACGAGATAACGAGGAGTAAAGCTTCAGTGCACAGGAGCCATTAGATCTGTGGGATCAATGGTCCAGATCTTATCGCATCGGCGGAAACCATTGGGACGAGGACTGGAATGGGCCTTTGAATAGAGCGATTGCGATATTGCGATTGAGCGACAACCGTCGGATTTGACGTCAGATCGACGGTCTAGATCTGATCGCTCATTGCATATCGGAGAAACCAAGGTCTAAGCGACTATGAAATAGTAAGGGGTGATACACCGATAGCGATTAAGCGCTTATCGGCGATCAAAGATATCGTCTAATCGGAGATCGGGCCTTAATGTAGTACAGGACTATGGAGTGGCTACAGGAAGCGGACCTGACGACAAATATAGTCACGAGTTTAATGTATTTGAAGTCTGCTATATGATTTGGGCGGAGTTTCCCTTTGTAAATGGATTTAAAGGGATTTAGCGCCGATATGTAATTTGTGTGTTAATATGTATTAACCAAGAGCCTCCATAGGAGCATTATGAGAGGGTGGTTATATACATATGCGGTTAAGGGGTTATGTAAAGGTATTGAAGGGTTTTTAATTCCCGATAGAAGGATAAGGAAGGAAGACTTTAACGAAGGCTTAAACAAAGGATTGAGGCCTGTTTGAAAGTCCCAGTAGGTGATTCAGGTGGGGTGATTGGGTTCCGATACAAAGGAACTGGTGGTGAAGGGCCTTATCCATATATAAATATGAAGTTTTGACTCCTTTGTGAGTCAATTGCCTGGGACAATTGTGTTATGCATTCTTACGCAATCAGTGGGTATGTGTGGGGGTAGCTCTGCACCAACCTAAAACCTGGTGTAGAACCAATATCTAAGACACCCTATAGGATGACAACTCCAAAACTTTGTGAGTTGCAGATGCAGTTAAAAGAACTCTTAGACTTGGGATTTATCAGATCTAGTATTTCACTTTGGGGTGCACCAATGATTTTTGTCAAAAAGAAGGATGGTTCCTTACGACTATGCATAGATTATAGGGACTTGAATAGAGCGACAATAAAGAATAGGTACCCGATACCTCGAATAGATGACCTATTTGATCAAATGATGGGAGAAACGGTTTTCTCAAAGATCGATCTACGATTTGAATACCACTAGTTGGGATTAAGGAAGAGGACATCTCAAAAACTGCATTTCGAACTCGGTTTGGGCACTATGAGTTCGTAGTTGTTCCATTTGGTTTGACCAATGTACCAACAGTATTCATGAGCCGCATGAATGGTGTGTTCAAGAGGTATTTGGACCAATTTGTGCAAGTCTTTCTGGATGACATTCTTGTGTATTCCAAGAATGAGAAGGAGCATGAAAAGCACCTAAGGGTTGTATTAACTTGCTTAAGGGAAAGTCAATTGTATGGAAAAGTGTCAAAATGTTCCTTTTTCAGAAGAAGGTTCATTACCTTGGGCACATCATTTCAGGAGAAGGGATTTCAGTTGACTCGGAAAAGGTGAAGGCCATAATGGATTGGCCAGTACCGAAAAATGTTCATGAGGTACGTAGTTTTATGGGGCTAGCAGGGTATTATCGCAGGTTTGTGGAAGGGTTTTCGAGGATTGCAAAACCCATCACCACATTACAACGAAAGGGGGTCGGGTATGAATGGGCATATGAATGTGACACTGCATTCATAGAACTAAAGAGGTTACTAACTAGTGCACTGATCCTTCGAGTACCAGACATGGAAAAAGACTTCACTGTTTGCACCGATGCTTCAAAGCAAGGATTGGGTGCAGTATTGATGCAAGAAGGCAGAGTAATAGCTTACACATCTAGAAAATTGAAGAAGCACAAAGAGTTGTATGTTACCCATGAATTAGAATTAGTAGCAGTGATGTTAGCTTTGAAACTGTGGAGACACTACCTCGTTGGGAGAAGATTTGAGTTAAGAACAGATCATCAAATCCTGAAGCATCTCTTCACTCAAAGGGATTTGAATGGTAGACAAAGGCAGTGGAGCAAATTCATGAGTGAGTATCATTTTTAGATCTCATACATCAAGGGAAAGGAGAATGTAGTGGTTGATGCACTAAGCAGGAGACCACGAACCTTCTCCCTAGAAGCCTTAAAGGTAAATTTGAGGGAACGTGTGTTGGAGAAACTCTTTGAAGATGGTTGGTATCTAAAGGTTATCTCAGCACTCCAGAGTGGGAAGCAGATATAACCAAAGTTTGAGGGATATGTCCTTGAACCAGATGGAATATTGAGATTTCAAGGGAGAATATACATACCTAAGGAAGGAGGTATAAGAAGGACCATCCTCGAAGAGTCACATAGAGCACTCTATTGTGCACAACTTGGAGTAAAGAAGATGTATGCGGACACGAAGAAACTCTTCTTTTGGACAGGCATGAAGCACGACATAGTCCAGTTTGTCGCCAAATGTCTTGAATGTCAATGAGTGAAGGCTGATCATTGCCATACAACAGGACTCCTACAACCACATGACATCCCTATGTCTAAATGGCAGGTAATTTCCATAGATTTTGTTGTGGGTTTGCCACTCACGCCACAAAGGCACAATGCTATATTGTTTATAGTTGATAAATTGGCCAAAAGTGCCCATTTTATTCTAGTAAGAGACACTTACGATATTACTGATGTGGCACGAGTTTTTATTAGTGAAGTTATTCGACTACACGGTTTACCCACAAAGATCATTTCTGATAGAGACTCTCGATTTACATCTAGGTTTTGGATAAGTTTGTAGTCAGCACTAGGGACTCAGTTGAACCTGAGCACTGCATATCATCTAGAAACAGATGGGCAGACTGAAAGAGTAAATCAGGGTATGGCAGACATGCTTAGGATGTACGTCATGGATAATCAGACTCAGTGGGAAAGGTACTTACCATTGGTAGAGTTTTCCTATAATAACAGTTACCACAGTTCAATCGGGATGCCTCCTTATCAAGCTCTATATGGAAGGCCATGTAGGATGCCATTGAGTTGGGAAAAGTTTGAGGACCGAGTAATAGTTGGGCCATAATTAGTTCAAGAAATGGAGGAACATGTAAAGCAAATTCAACAAAGGTTAAAGGAAGCACAAGATAGGCAGAAGAGTTACGTTGATTCACATAGGATTGATCACAGTTATGAAGTAGGGGACCAAGCTTTTATTCATATCCGACCCAACAAAAGCACCATTCAGTTTTGGAAAGGGACAAAGTTGTCACCTCAGTTCGTAGGACCTTTTAGAATTAAGGAGAAGATTGGACTAGTTGCCTATCGTCTTGTACTACCACCCCATTTGCATAAAACTCATGATGTTTTTCATGTATCTATTTTACGACATTATGTTTCTGATGAATCTCACAAACTGGATTGGAGGGAATAGCAGGTTTCAGACATGGGAACCATAGTGGTCGAACCATTACGCATATTGGACTATAGGGTTCGACAGCTCAGACGTCACATGGTGGACCAAGTTAAGGTCCAGTGGGACAAGTATAGCCCAGGATCTGCTACCTGGGAGGATGCAGAGACTATACGTCGTAACTACCCCTCACTTTTTGAGCATATGTGATGCCCATTTTTGACTATGACAACTACCAATGCTAAGGTTCTATTTTGCAGTTCCATGTTATTTATTTATGAACGTTATGTAATATTGATGCATTTAGTTGGACACGTGAAACTACTTATATAAATCATTTGATGGATTTGGTATTGATGATGGAAATGTTTGATGTATGGCCTAATGTATGACTCACTTGGTGATGAATTATCTAGTGCATGACTTATCAGAATTATTGTTGTTTCATGTATGGCTCAAGTGGATATGATTTATTTAATGAATGAATTAGTAAAATTATGATTTATTTCCAGTATGAACTGCAAGATTGACACGTGGATATTAGACTTAATAACATGATGTTTAAGATCACTTATCTATATATATCTTGTTGTCATATAAATGCATGAATGAGAGCTAAATCATAGATTGGAACGAACTATATGATAGGCAAGACCTACTCTTCCATTGGGGGAAGGTCGAGACATCTTATGAGGAAAGGTATAATGTACATTTTTCTATTACATTTTGTATCTACTGGATATACACTCTTATGACATGGGTAAAATGTGAATGACAGGTGACAAGACTACTTGATTGGATTATTCGATGACAAGTATCCAACCAGTGCTGTTGTGTGGTCCATATTAGGGTGTTGACCCTAGTTGTGGGGAGGGGTGGAGGTATTTCCCACCGTGTAACCTCCAAACTTGAAATTGTGGGAGGGCAGTGGTGGACACGCTCCCGTAGACGTGTGATGACAATTTCCAGTTGCCTGCTGGGGAAGTTAGGTCGATATAGTCGACGCTTCTGCCATATTGGTTTTATTAGTGGTTAGATTGGTATAACCGATGCCACTGTATATAGCAGCAGAGGATGGATAGGGTGGGAACGGAAGTAGGCCAGGAAGGATCAGAGGATATAGATCAGTTGGAGACTCTTGATGGAAAACGATGTCATTGTCTGACTTATCAAATTTTACTACTATAACTCTCTCTCTATTTTGTTATGCCTTATTGCCAAACTGCTTCGAACTCCTTGTATCTTTTACACTCTAACTTCGGGACGAAGTTTTCTGAAGGAGGAGTGTATGTAATGCCCTACTTAATCTTATCATGCAAATTTTACTAGTGTTTAAATTACCTTAAAATATTGACTTATAATTATCAAGAAATATTGGTACATACCTACATTGGTGAAATTGTAAATTTATTACTGATATAAATTTTGTTATTATTCAATTCCCAACTTACCTCCTCAAATTTAAATTTTGATAGGATATGGTTTCCTTCCATTTATTCCAATTTAAATATTCATATCTCATCCCCAAAATGTCCTCTCAAATTTACTTGGGAGAAGACATGGTCCTTTCCAATTAATTACCAAATTATATATTCATATCTCATCCCTAAAATTTCCTCTCAAATTTACTTGGGAGAAGACATGGTCCTCTCCAATTAATTACCAAATTATATATTCATATCTCATCCCCAAAATGTCCTCTCAAATTTACTTGGGAGAAGACATGGTCCTCTCCAATTAATTACCAAATTATATATTCATATCTCATCCCCAAAATGTCCTCTCAAATTTACTTGGGAGAAGATAAGTCAAATGTAAGGATGAGGGGGTAGTTATGACATTAATGAGAGGTGGTTGAGGTGGAGATGAGAAGGGGGCATAAAAGGGGAAGGATGAGGGGAGGAGAGGGGATCCTTGGTCTTGCTTTTGGTTTTGGTTTGGTTGTGGTTTTGGAGGATTTGTTTTGAGAGTAAGGTGGAGAAGAGAGAAGGGAGAGAAGGAGAGTATTATTTATCTTGGACACACTACATCTGGTTGGACTTGGGCTTGGAGGGCTAGGGAACCTGTGGAGGTTTCATGGGCTAGGAAATACTTCCTAGTTGGCTGTGAGGTAAATCCAGTCGGTAGTCAAGAGGAGCATCTTAGCAGGATCAAGAGCTTAGGGGCATCTCAACCAAGCTATCAGAATAATTTTTAATGGTAAATTATCATCGATTAAATGTTTAGTTAGAAATAAATTATTTCCCTTTTTATTTTATTGAAATTAGAGAAATTTAGTTCTGTTAGAGGACCTTAGGATGGACTCTTACAACCAACAACATTCCAAGCTATCCTGTCCATATCTAAAGAAGCTTGTGTTAGTATTCTTTCATGACATTCTAATTTATAGTAAAACATGGAAGAAACACCTATAACATTTGGAACAAGTTCTTATTGTATTAGAAAAACATTAGTTCTATGCCAAGAAGTCCAAATGCACTTTTGGGAAAGAAGAAGTAGAGTATCTCAGACATGTAATATCCAAAGAAGGAGTAAACGTGGATCTTAACAAGATCAAGGCTATAAGGGAATGGCCAAACTAGTTAATATCTCCAAACTAGGAGGATTGTTAGGAATGACCGATTATTATCTAAGATAAATTGAAAAATATGCCCATATAACCGCACCCCTAACGAATCTTCTAAAGAACTCATTTCGATGGAATGATGAAGGAATAGTGTTTTGAAGACTTGAAGGAAGTGATGTCTAATGCCCTTGTATTGACAACTCCAGACTTCTCAAAACCATTTGTAATTGAGTGTGGTGCTTCAGGTTTTGGCATAGGAGCAGTACTAATGTAAGATGGTCACCCAATCACATTTGAAAGTAGGAAGCTCAATAAGCAAGAATGTCTCCGGTCTACATACAATAAGGAAATGCTTGCTATTATGCACACTGTTATCACTCAGGTTGTCCTTAAGCTCCGGGAAAGGATACGGCCGAGGTAACCACAGACCAACTTTGGACTGCAGGTTCTAGCCCACCTGCAGTCAGAGAGGGCTCTCTCTTTCTGGTTTAGCTTTGTTGAAAAGGGATTTTAGGCTAGGTATTGAGTTCAGAGGGTTTTTGTTTTGATTTTGGTGGGAAAATTTATGTTTTCAAGTAGAGAGGCAAAGCAGAGTCTGAAAGTTTCAAACCATTGGGCGTGGAGTCGAAAAGGAGGACTGCTGGTGCATTTTCTTGGTCACAAGAGAGAAAAATGGAGCAGGGTAGCTGCGCATGAAACAATGTTTCAGGTTTAAAGGATGGGATGAATGCCAAGTAATGAGGGGCAGTTAAGAATCCCTCAATCAACTTAACAGGGGAAGATAACATAGCTCTACCTAGGGGCAGTAAAAAATCCCTAGATAATTGGCACACACAGGTGAATCGGGGTAAATATGAGCCAGAAGAAATTCATATTCATTACCAATTCATTCTGAGGAAAACATAAAGAAACAACAGAAATTGAGCATAGAGTGTATTTAAACAAATTCTAAGCTAATCTTTCTTTCTGCTATTTAGATAATGGTAAACAGTAAACAGAGGTAAGAAGCACTTATTGTATCAGGTTGCAGCACAAGAATTCCATCTTCAGTCTCCAGAAAACATTAACAACACATCAAACAGTCTCTTCTCAGAACTTTCGGCAATCTTTGATTACAGAAACAACTTCAGGTATACAGTGCGAGTCTCTAGTGAAAAAATACCAATTGACCAACCCTTGAAACAATGCAGAGGGCGGTATATATATGGAAAAACTCTCTACAATTTGTTTATTACATCTTGACCTAAACAGGTCCTAAAGAATAATTAATTTGACCTAATCCTATCTGAAATAAATGCATGAAAATATCTTTGGCTGCGCTGAGGGCTGCCGTATCAAAATGAAGTGAATGTGCTTGTCCTCGGTGGCTTGGTGCAGTTGCCTCTGCAATAACTGTGCATGGGTTTCTGTTCTTTGCTGTTCGGCCGCCTTAAATGTTTTAGCTGTGATTTGAAGGCAGGGATGGGCTTACACTTATTGATTTGACTTTGCTGGGGGGCTCATCAATGTTTAGCTGCTTCGAGCCCCTAAAAATCTTGACTGGTACTCTTTGGCGTCTTCTTCTTCCTCTGATACTCTTTGACAATAAACTGGGCTGCTGCTCTGATGTGCTGTGCGTTAAATCAACATTTAATGGCCGCTGTTCAGCCCTCGGTCTTCTTCAAAACTGTTTTTTGCTCCTTTCTGAGTGCTTCGCGAAGAAAAACAAGTCATTCTGCGCCTTTTGGGCTTGCTGGGGGCCGTGTGATGAGGGATTTTCCATTTTGGCCTAATTTATCCAGCGATGCGCGCGCATCAAAAACTGCCTCAGAAACTGATTCTGGGGCTCCAGAGTGCGATTTTCGCCCTTCGCGCCAAAATTGCTGATGACATCAGCATGACGGACCTCGTACGGCGGATGACGTGGCAGGATGACGTTAGCATGTATAGAGGTGACGTGGTAGTACAACAGGTCTGATGATGTGGCAGGACACGGTGGCGAGAGGCCACACAGGCAGATGATGTGGGGCTTACGTCACAAGGGGGAGGGCGGTAAGTGGTTTCTGGGCACACCGCCTTTGGGCATGGGTGGTTTTGTCAGAGGGGGTTCTGCCACAGCCCAGAAGGCGACGCGTGGCGGGAGTATGGCGAGAATACCGCCCATCTCCCGGATGCTAACCTTCGGGTGGCTTGGGAGAGGGGAAAGCCCGCCCACCGTTGATCTGTGGGGCGGGTGATCGGACGGTCGGCGGCGAAGGTTAGGCGGCGGAGGGATAAGGGGCGGGAATATACACGAAATATTCCAAATTTAATAAAGCGTGGCGGGGGGGGGGGGGTCAAAACTATGGTTTACATGGGTTATGGGGGTTATAAACGGGCGGGTTAATATATTTACACTCGGGACTTTGGCATAAGGGGTAAAACGTGGTTTTTTGAGGGTTTATGAGCGGGGGTTTAATGATTTGTGCACAAAAATTTAGGTTAGGGGCGGAAAAGAGGGTTTTTGAGGGTTAGGACTAGGAAACACCAGTTATTAGCCTGACCAGGTGTCAGACTAATTCCTTTAAGACTCGGATGGGCTAAAAACAACCCCAGATGGACTGCCTTTCCCCGGACTTTAGGGAAAATATGGCTATAGTGCTAGGGAGGGGATATTTAATATTTTTGGGATTTATATACATAGTTTTAGTAGGGGAAGGGGATACAGATTAGGGATTTAGATAATACAGTGAGTAGTTAATATGGAGATGACCAGAAAGCGCTAAGTTAAGGGTCCTTAGGCTAATTTTGGGGAAAAGAACTTGTAAAGAAATGAAATCCTTGAGCGAAGCAGATCTTCACCAAGGCAGCTGATATGGAGAATGATGGAACTAAGAGGAATCAAGCAGATCTTGACCTCTTTGGGGAAGTTAGTAAATGACTTGGGAAATGAGAAGAAGGGGAAGTTAGTTATGTCTAGCTCGAGCTCCTCCAGATGAAAAACTGCCTGCAACTGTGATTTGAAAAGATATAAGACTTTAAAACACAAGATTGATCATGAATCATCATTCTGCAACCTCACAGCTACCTACCCAGCCTACCTTCCTAACATTTTTTCTTCTTTTTGGGTGGGTGCACTTAGACTTGCAGACCCTGATTTACAATTTTTCTTTTGAATGCTTTCCTATCTAAATCTACACTTATTTCTGCCAAGGGCCCAGATTAAGCAGTTGGGTCCCTTTGATTCTCTACCTATCTACAAATCTGCCAAGATTAAACTGTTTGGACAGATACATTCTCTATATTCTAAACAGGAAATTGAAACCTAGGGAGACCAAGATTAGACTGTTTGGACCTCCCTTAAATGAAAACTCTTCAAAACTGGAACAACTCATCAAAATTGGAATACAACAGTGCATTTGGACTAAGCACACTTCATGGCATCTTGTGGAAATATGGAACACTGCAGCCTGCAAAGTATGACATATTTGGCATGTAAAAATGTCAATCATGAAAGATGAAACCCTGTTGCAACAGGAGGATAACACACACATTAGCCAAATGGAGACAATATCTCTTGGAAAGTAAGTTCTTAATATGAACAAATCATAATAGTCTTCAACGTCTCCTCCATTAGAAAATGCTATCTACAGAACAACAAAAATGGATAGAAAAAATCGCCGCCTTCGACGTGGCTATATTACACAAGAAAGGGAAAGATAACGTAGTAGCTGATGATCTACCTAGGAAAGACGAAGGACCATCATTACTTGCAGTTTCAGTTGTTGTTCCCCAATGGCTTAATGAGATTCATAGTGAATATGCAAAAGATCCAGAAACAAGTGTTATAATCAATAATTTTCCTCAGAATTCAAAATTTGAATGCAAGAACGATATTCAATGGCACAAGAGAAGAATATATTTGAATTCAGATTCCAAATTTAAAACCAAGATTCCCAAAGAGTCGCGTGATTTACTGTCAGCCAGACATGTAGGATTCTTCAAAACCTACTATATTTCACACCAATCATTCTTTTGGAAGGGAATGAGTAATGATATCCAAACATATGTAGCAGAATGTGATAATTGCTAGAGGAATAAAAATGAAAATATTATGACACCTGGACTACATCTCTTAAACATTCTGAATTAGAAATGGGATGAAATATCAATAGACTTTATTGAAGGTTTATCCGTGTCTGATGGTCAAGATAAAATTCTTGTAGTAGTTGACAGAGTCACCAAGTATGCTCACTTTATTGCAATGAGGAAATTAGACTCGACAAAACAAATCACTGAGATATTTTGCAAAAATATTTACAAATTACATGGATTTCCCAAGAAATCCAAGGTCATTGTGAGTGATAGAGATGCTAGATTTAAGGGTAATTTTTGGAAGCAATTTTTCAAACATATAGGAACTCATTTCAACATGAGTTCAACCTACCATCCTCAAAAATAGGCCAAACATAGGTTGTTAATAAATGTTTAGAAGCTTACTTACGTTTTTATGCCACAAACAAACAAAATATGTGGGTTTAGTGGTTACATGTCGCTGAATGGTGGTACAATTCTACTTACCACATGTTAGCAAAAATGATTCCATTTCAAGTTTTGTATGGTTATGAACCTCCAAAATGGAAGGAATTTTCTATCATCGAGACGAAACTTCCAGCTGTTAAAAACCAGTTAGAAGAAACCCAAAAAGTCATCCAGACTCTAAAATAAAATTTAAATAATGCAAGAAATTGTATGAAGCAGCAAGCTGATCGAAATAGAACCGAGAGAGAATCTAAAGTTGGAGAATGGGTATTTGTTAAACTTCAGCGTTACAAGCAGTTGTCCTTAAAACAGAAGGGAAAAGACAAATTGGCACTAGGTTTTATGTACTGTACCAGATCAACAAAAAGATTAGGCAAGTAGCATACAGTTTCAACCTTCTTGATAAAAGTTGTGTTCACAATGTTTTCCATGTATCCTGCCTTAAAAAGGTACTTGGCGAACATCAACCAACACAAAAAACACTTCCAATCTTAGATGACGAAAGAATGGTCATTATAGAACCAGAAGGAATCATCTCCATCAGGGGAAAAAACTGTGATCACGAGTAATCACTGAATACCTGATCAAGTGGACGGACTTACCAGAAGAAGAAGCTTCACGTGAGATGAAAGCATTTCGTCAACAACACCCGTCGTTACGTATGCTTTAAGGACAAAGCATATTTTCAAGGGGAAGGCAATGCTATATCAAATTAAATAGTCTATAATTAGTAAGTAATTAGGAAAAGGGCATGATAAAAAATCATGCCCATTCACCGAGAGGCACCCAGGGCCGTATTTAAGTGAGGGTTTTCCACAACTGTAACAATTATTCAATCATTAATAAATATATCTATTCATGTTTTCTATAATTAAAGCGTTTGTGTGCTCCAGTCACTTGGGTCAGATATACAGAATGTGATATACTCTCATAATAATCCCCCTCTTCCACCCGTGAAATAAAATCGTTCCTTGCCATGGTCTTTGATAGAGTTGTCTATCCAAAATATATCTTTTGCCAAGCCATTGCCAAATAAAACACAAAAAAAGTTTGCTGATACTCAAACTTTCATAGCAATGCCTTCAAATTTTTTCCACAACAACCCTAAAGCAGTTGGTGTTTTCTCTTTATCTCCATCACTACAATCCAGAATGTGATTTGGTTTGTTGGATGCATCCAATCCTTTCCCAGACCCACATTTTGAGTCCAAAAGTTTGGATTCAAGCCCTTTAAATTGTTTTCGTGAAGGCAATTGAAGTGATACCTGATAATTTTCTTCGAACTCTGCAACTACTTAGATGAATCTATTGAAAAACAAGGCAACTAAAAACAAAAACCAAAATTAGCTTTCACAAAGATAGAGTTTCTTAACATTCAACTTGCAACGAAAAATAATTGAGATAAAAAAACATGCACACATAAATTTGACACCAATGTTTTACCATGGAAACCCAAATGGGATAACTTGCTTTCTTTGTTGTGGGCAATTGTGGAGCTGAAAAGACTTTATTTTTGCGCAAAGATAATGAAAAAACACTCCGAAAATGAAGTGTTGATGCTGCATCCATGTTTTTTTGTAAGTATTAGGTTTAAAATTCCATTTTTTTTAACAACAATTAAAAACCAATTTTTTTGTGCAATAAACGTGAAAAAACACCTTGAAAACAAAAAAAGTCAATGCTGCATCAACACCATTTTTTTGGGTTAAAATTACAATTTTTTTTAACAGTGGCATTAAAAACTATTTTTTTGTGCAATAGATATGAAAAAACGCTCTGAAATCAAAAGCGTTGATGTAACATCAACGTTTTTTTTTGTTAAAATTTCAATAATGACATTAAAAAAATATGATGGTTTTGGAAAACCTTAAAATTCCAATAGTTTTTGACAATAACGTTAAATATAAAATATCATGACAAGAAAAACTTAAAATTCCAACAATTTTCAACCATGGCGTTAAAAATAAATATCTTGACTCTGAAAAATGTTATTTTTTTTAACATTTTTCAACCATGACATTAAAGATAAAATATCACGACTCTAAAAAATCTTAAATATTTCAACAATTTTTAGGCATATAATTAAAACCAAATAACATGATTAAAAAAACCTTTTAGAATGAATACCTAAATCAAAGAGTTACTATACCAAGAGTAATTTATTTTTTAAATGCTAAAAATATAGCTCTTTTAAAGTCTTAGACTAAGACAATTTGACACATCGCAACGAAAATTAAACAATAAACTATTAATTTGACACGCAGTGGTGGTGAACTTGATCTATTGCAATGAAAACTTAAAAATCAACCATGAAATTGACACATGCTAGGGGTGGACTTGATTTATTGTAGTGAAAATTGTAAGGACCAGTTCTATACCAAGTGTAAGGACTAGTTCTATACTATATATATATTTTTTCACGAAATAAATCACAATAAAATGCAACCAGAAGAGAAAAACATTGGGAATTCAAATTTATTCAGCAACTGTCTAACACATTCCTAAATTTCATTTCACTGAACATATCATAAAATTGACATATATTTAACTAAGGCCATAAAGAAATCATACAAAATAATATTGCAACACACATGTACCGTTCACCAGAAGACGAAACTCCACTTGATTTTCCATTACTTGCCTTCCCTTGTCGCTGGTCACCTTCGAGAGTGAATGACGACGTACTTGATCCGAATGTGATGACCCATTGGTTAACCTCCCAGCCTACTCCTTGGGTATTCTTCTTCCCCGCGGACCCCTCGAGCTGCAATGGGGTTGTACAATGGAGGAATTCAATAGATGGTAGAGGAGAGCACTCCTTGGCTCAAGAGTCCCCCCTCTAAAATCCTCTACCTCACCAAACTCACTATAGTTTCGTAATCACTGCTCTGACATAGTCTCATCCATCCCACAATAGGGTTCCCAAAAGTCCGTTCTCCCATGGCTTGCCCCTTCTTTTATAGGGGTCCTCATAGGTGACACTTGGCATGTCATGCATAATTAATTATTTTTTTATAATTCAACTGTTTGATTATTCACCCACCCATGTGTCAGTCTCTCATCAAGGGTCTCCAAAATTATTTACTTAAATTTCAATTTAAAGCTAATATTTTCCTCACCTCAACAAGATTCCTATTTCTTCTGCTAGTTGCCTCTTGATCCCCCTTGTTACTCCTTAATTTGTGTTCATTACTAAAGTCAATTAATGAGTTCAAGATTTGATCCCCTATCTATTCCCTAATTTAACTCAAGTTATCTCTTAGATGGATATTCTTGCCACATGGAGGTTCTCTACATTTCTCTAAAATTTAATTTATTAATATTATTTAATTCATCATCCTCTTCTCTTAATGGTTTAACTATTTTAGGATTAATATTTATCCTTACAATTATGTCCATCTTTCCCCTTTTTACCTAATTAAACTACATAATCTACCTAATATTTCCCAACATGGGAAGGGTAGAGTTTTTTTAACGTAACCTATTTTATTTCTTCCTATGATCCTCTTAACCCAAGTTTTATTTTTGGTTTAATTACCTCGGTTTCTAAAATCATTTACCCTTGATGTAAATTTACCTAGTTTTCATTTCTTGATTATATTTATCAATTAATTTATTTTTAATGATTCCAAGGGTGCCAAATTTGGTCGTGCCCTTCAAGAACTTCCCTTGAAGTTCCAAGGGTGCCACGCCTAATAGTTTATTTGTGATACCAAGGGTGCCAAGTTGGTTGCGCCCTTCAAGAAATTCTCTTGAAGTTCCAAGGGTGCCACATCACTTGCCCTTCAAGCATTCAGTGACTACGAGGGGAAAGTATAGGTGCAACAAAATAGACCACTATTATCTCTTATGTTGTCTGCTATAGTGAGACTAATGGTGTCGGGGATTAAGGAATCTGCGTTGATGCGCGCCCCTTGATAAAATCCTCATGAGCGACCCAACTTTGGGACTTGCCCTCATGGCATCGTGATCTTCAAGGTGAAGGTGTTTCAACCTTTTCAGCCCAAGTCACGGCAGGAGTGCTAGTGGGTGAGATCAGGGACACTGTCCCACCCATCCCATGTAGTTCCATCCACTTGTACAACCCCATCACCCATATGTGAGTCATTCGGCCAAGTAACTAATTTGTGCCTGCAACCATTAACATACCATCAGAATATAGATAAACATTTACAGCAGGTTTCAAAATCTACTCAGAATTTCAAAGATAAAATAATATAAATTTTCATCAAACCAGGTGTCCCCAAATCGTCATATGCGAGTGCCTCTGATGGTTTCCTGCCATACTCAATAATCATCAGTAACAAGGTTTCTCAGTGTTATTCATTGTCATAATAGCATCATTAACATCACCTAGTCATTCGCATCATTGCTCATTGTGAACCAGAACTAATGCAAGTAGGTAACATGGGGGCACATCCACCATGGCTATCATCATCATAACATCAATGGAAACATACCTATCCATCAAAGCTATTATCATCATGATAGTAGTAGAGAGCATACATATCCATAAATGTTACAATCATCATAATACCAATAGATACATACATAACCATTAATGCTATCTTCATCATAATATCAATGGAGAACATACATAAACATCACAACCACTAATATCACAACCGCTAATAATAGAGTCATATGTCCGGATCCTCAACCTGAGGTCCTCAAAGAATAAAATGTGGGCCTTAGGGCTAAATAAATGTTAATGACATATCATTGCCAGTCAACTAGAGCGGGGCACTACATACACCCCCTCTTAATAATGGACTTCATCTCGAAGTCCTTGGAATAGGTAAGGAAAATGGTGACGCATCTCTTTGGTGTCCTCCAAAGTAGTTCAATTGGGCCTATAGTTGTCCCACTAGACCTTAACCTGGTCCAATAATAGTCGTCTAAGATGTAAAGTTCATTGATCTAGTATGTGAACTGGTTCGGCCATCACTGTTCCCTCATCCGAAACCTGAAATGACCAAAGTCAATAACATGCGAAGGATCTTGAAATATAATGACGCAAAACAAAAACATGAAACACATCATGCATACGCGCTAAAGATGGAGGTAAGGCAAGCCTATATGCCATCGACCCTTTCCTTTCTAAGATTTCAAAAAGGTCCCACAATGAAGTCCATTAATGTAACTTCCCATTTAGATCTTGGTATCTCATGGGTTTTAATAACCCTGTTGGTTGTCTATGTTCAACTTTTACTCGTTGACCCTCTAAGCATCTTGCTACCCAGTTCACGATGTCCTTCTTCATCCCTTTCCAAAAGAAGAGTGGTTTCAGGTCTGCACTCATCTTCTTAACACCAGGGTGTGCCATGTATACTACGCAATGTGCTTCATTCAAGATTAACTGGCGTATATCTTCATTTGGTGGTACATATATTCTTCCCCAAAATCGTAGTAGCCCATCGTCATCAAGGGATCATTCTTCATATTTTGGGACCCTCATTTCATCCTCCCTCAAACTTTTGTTAACCTCCTGATACTCGGTGTCTTTAAATTGTAAAACAAGCAATTTCTCCCTCAAATTTGTCTTTAAGGGAATCACTGAAAATATCTGAGGCCTCCTACTTAAAGCATAAACCACCCTATTTATCGTTCATTTTATGTAAGTGATATCAAAATCATATTTATTAATTAGCTCAGACCATTGTCATTGTCTTGCATTTAAGTGATCTTGAGGGAATATGCATTGTAGCCCACCATGGTCAGTCCTAAGATCAAACTCTCTCCCTAGAAGGTAGTGTCTCCAAATACTTAGTGCATAAACAATTGCTGCCATTTCTAGATCATGAGTTGCGTAGTTTTTTTCGTGGTTTCGAAGTTTCTTTGATGCATAAGCTATTACTTTTCCTTCTTGCATCGACACACAACCCAGCCCTTCCTCGGAGGCATCGGTACAAACCAAAAATTTCTTATTCCATATCCGACACCTTCAAAATTGGTGTTGTCGTTAATAACACCTTTAACCTTTGAAATATCTCTTCACATTTTTCAGTCCAAATGAATTTCTTGTTCTTTCCTTGGGAGCTCGGTAATATACTTCCAAAGGAACAATTTATGTATTTATAGGTTTTTGATTATATAATTCACCTATCAATTTCAAATATTCCTATAAGATTTAATCAAAAGAATACATTCAATCTATTCAACATAGTAGGCTTAGACTATATTATGTCATGTAAATGGTAGGGTGGTTGGTAGCATTATCATAACATAAACTGAGTTTGTCATTGTCATTAGTAAAAAGAGAGAGAGAGTAAGTTTCTAATGTTTTATGATTTTAAATCATATATGTAATAATGAAAATAATGTAATGGTTCTCACAATGTTAAACTAGCACAACCAAGAAGCGTAAATGACTAGAATAGTGCAAGAGCTATTTGAGTTATTATTTACATTTATTTACCCATAGTTATTGCCCACCAAAATTTATGCAAGTTGTTGAGTAATTTTAGGTAATAAAAATATTGATGTTGTATTTACAAGAATCTTGTTGTATGACCAAATTGTACATTAGTATAAAATATTTTTATTACTGACAAAATATTATTGCCATATTGTAATATCTCAAATTCAATATATTATAATTTGTGAATGACCATAATTAAAATTTAGTAAAAATAGATTCTTTAAAAACTTTTAGACTCAACATTATTTTGCAACTTTAAACACAGGTCACAAAAATTCAAACAAATACCAAAAATGTTTTTCATTTTTCACATTCATCATTCATTCAAAAATGTTGGACGGGTTTCTTGAGTTTGGTTTCACTGGACTTTGGGATCTTAAAAGTTAAAAATTTACTTGACAAATATTAAGAGTCAAAACAATTCACATAAAAAGATTTATGTGGAGGAAGATCTCATCAAAAAGTGGAGGATGATCTTCAAGAAAGTGGTGGAGCTTTAAAAGCGCATATGTAGCTAATGCACCGAAGACTATACTATATATATGATTCTTAATTTGACATGTTTTTAAAAATTAATTATTAATATAAAATTTTGTTGAACATTTACAACTAAAATTGAGTATATCATAAAAATAAATTGCTATGGCAGGTCCTCACTCTCTACGTCGCTCTCAAAAATAAAGAATACAAAGCATATATGATCCCTTTCTCATTTAAGAAAGAAGGCATCGAGTTCATTTTTAGTAATTTGGCATGGATAAAATTTACATAACTATTCTAATTTTAAAAGATATTATTCCCTTCATTCCCATCAAGCAATATACAGAGAATTCCCACAGTCAAACATGAAATTATTATTTGGAAACACAAAGCTCTCCTGGGTATTCCCATGATAAAATTAAAGAGAATCAAGATAACTTCAAAGTTGAACTAGGTACAACTCCTGGTAGCATGGGTGTACAATAAACACCTGTGAAATAGAATGGAAAAAAAAACCAAAAGCTGTAGCTTAACTAGATGCTTCTTTTTTAAGGGGAGGAATTTGGCAATAAGATATATTTTTTTTTATGAGATTGCAATGTTCTATAATTTAAATTTTATTTTTGAATATAAACATGGATTCAGTGTGTTGAATTTTTTTTGAAACATTGAAATGTGTGAAGTTAACAACTGTAAATTATGATATTCCACATTTTTAACAAAATTTCAGGTAAACTGAAGAAAATCTACCCTAATAAGAGCCAAAGCGATGCCTATACTGCAAACCAATATGCCAAAAGAAAGCTTAACTGACCATCTAATTTAAGAACATGTAAATATTCAAAGACAACTAAACAATTATTATCGTTGTGAGAATGAGTGAGGAAACAACAATTTAGAGAAAAGAATTGAGGTAAACCTGAAGCTTCATGAGGATGAAAGTTGATAGATTGGGAAGCTTCTCAAAACAAAAATCAGACTTGAGCACAGAACGCTTGCTGCATGTCAACAAATTTGGATTTTGAAGGAATTTGTCATGTGTTCCAAGGCTTTCAACTTCTAGAAAAAAACTGAAGCTAATGCAGAAATAGTTGTCCCAATCTTAAAACATCCTAGGACTCTTTTCCAGATTCAAATTAGAACGGTGTAACACACATATGTAAAAATTATGAGCTATCAAGGATTTCATTTCTATTAGACAACAACTGGGATTGACAATCTTCAATTGGATTATTGAGGATACAACTCCGTGTATCATCTACAGTTTATTCACAAGCACCCGCATAGCCTTTGGGGAATTTGGCTATGGCAAGCCACTGCGTTATTCTAGGTACCAAAAATAGGCTCTTCTAGTAGTCAATGGACAATGGCAGCTGTAAGCATCACAAGTAATGAGAGATGGGGACATAATGTAAATGCAATGGGCCACATAACATCAGAGTGGAAAGAAAATTATAGCTTAGAGAATCAACCATGGTGCCATTCAAATCACAGGCCTTCAATTATTTCCATTCAAATTCAAGTATCCCCTTTGAACAATATTTAGTTCAATAACCGTGTGTTAAGAACTTTGAAGGCAATTAATTAAGGAAAATGCCTAGTGACTTACGGTAGAAGCTTTAAGCCATATTCAAAATTGTTTTTTTAAAAACAAATCATTTTGCATATAAAACCATACCAGTTGTTCACAATTACTCCAAGAAAACAAAGTTTAAATCAATGAAAGGGCCATGTTTCTGGATATTTAATTATTGATCCATATGAACTGTCAGACTTCAGAAATGAAGAGAAGGAATCATAGAGAAAAGCAGCCTGGATATGAAAAAGAGAGAAGGAAATTGCACTAAAAATCTACAAAATAATGTAAGTGATGAACATATTTTTAGTAGAAAAACACAAAAGAATTATTCATAACTAGGGAGACATAAATTGTTCATGGAAACAGATTAGGAAATGTACAAAATTGTTTTCCGAATAATTCACGCTACATGAGAAAGTTAAAAATGATGCTCGCAGGCTTCATATTTTGATGTGATATACAATATGCAAATCCTTGAAAATATATGAAGATTTCAACTTCCTCCATAATTTCGTATGTGCGAATGGAATTTCATGTTTGTTTGTGCTGTTTCCGTACATGCTAAATAAAATTACCCATTAAAGGTTCAAAACTATCTCATAAGAACTATTCATGAAGTGTAAACCAGTTAGTTTTTGTAGACCAATTAATTTAATCCCATCAAATCACAGGTTCAAATATGAAAACCAACTAATAATAAAAAGTACCCATTTAAATATTCAGTCAAAATTATGGTGGCAACATTCTACAGTTAGATTATTGTTCCACCTAACATTGAGACTGGCTCCGCTGGACTAAAAAAAACAAACAACTTTCTTTTTAGGCCTAAAATATCAGATACTCAATTTGTCCATTAAATCAATCAAATTTAGAGATTTTATTTTATTTATTTATATTTTATTCTATACTCCTGTTACCGAAAATGAAGTGTTTTAGTTTAACGCATAACAACACATTTTTGGGAATCATAAAGTGTGGTTAGTCTGACTCGTAGTATTTACGAATTTCAGAATTTATATGTCTGGTTAGGGTGCCTTTCTTGATGTCATTCCATTCTTCTCGTTGGGCATTGAGTGCCATCCATATATATATATTTTACATAGATTTGTTTTCTGTGTTACCCTCCCCATTTTTATTTTCAAATGATGAGTGACGATTGTATAAAAAGCCGGAGAACGAACTTTTAGTCACTGATTTTACCCGGAAGAGGAAGCTACGTATTGCCAGATCTGGAACTATGTCTTAGATCTAGGCTCTCGCGGTGTCACCTGTTTTCAAATTACACGCATTTGATTTCATTTTTTTTTAAAGGCCAATATTTATTGAATTATGTCAAATCTTGCAAGTTATTGAAATTTTATTTTGTATTAATGGCTTAGAACTATGCAGAGTGTATAACGGAATCTCTGGCATTAAATTTAGAGGGCATTATCAGTTCGGAGGATGGTTATGAGCTTCAATTTCTACCTAGGGTTTTGAGGTTTATTATGTCTACCGCGGAGGTTAGAGTTCCAGGGCAGGACGGGGAGGAGACGGTGAGCAGAGGGGTTGAGTACGCAGAGTTTGATGAGAGAGTAATTTAGTTTCACTTTGTTAGGCTTAAGAGGTGGTAGAGGGAAATCGACACCCCTTGTTTGCCCATGGGAACATGAGCGTTACCCCCAGGTTTTAGGTTCCATCCCACTAATGAAGATCTTATCTCTTGCTATCTCAAGGGCAAACTCATTCATGGACTTAAAGAAGCAGAGATCGAGGTTATTAGCGAGGTCGACCTTTACAGAAACAAGCCTTGGGATTTCCCTGCTTATCAAGTTTCCCAGAATAGTTATGTTCAATTTTTCAGTAATAGTAGTTAATGGGATAACCTGGATTTTCTCAGTTGGGTCTGCAGAAGTGTAAAAATTATGAGAAATCCTTCCTACCCAGCGGTGATATGGAGTGGTGTTTCTTTAGTCCTCGTGACAGGAAGTATTCGAATGGTTCATGCACTAATAGGCTACTGAAGCTGGGTAATGGAAAGCCACGAGAGGGATCATAAAGTTTACTCTCGAGGAAACGCAGTAAAAATTAAAAAAACTCTAGATTCCTATAGAGGCCGGGCTCCACAAGGTGAACGAACTGATTGGATAATGCATGAATATTGTCTTGAGGAAAATGAATGTGAGGCAAGACCTTGTTTGTAGAATGCTTTTGTCTTATGCCGTGTTTTCAAGAAGAATGGACTTGGTACAATCATGATTATTGTTTATGGGGGGTTCCTTAGCCCTCATTTGATCGTGAGGAAATCAGAATCCAGTTATGCTCTTGTAGTCCAGTTCTGCAGAGTCATAAGCAAGGATTTTCATTTGAGGGTACCGCTGCAAGAGGAGTTTGCATGCAATTCCTCAAAATAGAAGATTCCTTAGAAAGAAATGAAGGTGTTTACCCCTGGCCCCAAACTATTGATCTTTCAGAAAATATGCCATCAGCATTAGTAAGAGTGAACCTGCAAGACTGCTGGGAATTGGATACACTGGAGAATCTTTCAAGTCTCGTGAACCTTAAATTTCTCAACATAAATGGTTGCATCGTGTTGGAAACTGTTAATCTACGAGGTCTGATATCTGTGGAAGAGATTGAAGCTAAGAGGTGTTGGAAGCTTAACAGAATAGAAGGGATGAGTATGATCCACACGATGCTTTTTCATTCCAGTCCCCTTGAAAGTTTTGAAATTTCGTTAATCGATTCTTATGGGATTGAAAACAACACCAATGCCAAATTGTTTTGGAGATGGCTTTGTTTTGCTTGTGCAAAAATTCAAGGAAATCACTCTCAAAAATTGTTTCAACAACTTTACTCTAAGTTTAATGTATCAATTTTTTTTGATTGCCCTACGTTTTTTTTTTGAAACTTGAGTAATTTAATTTTAGAGAAATACCTACATATAGCAAACAAAACTAGTCATGCATGCATGGGCCCATAGGTCTCAAGGGTTCAACATAGCTCTGATACCAAGTGTAAGGACCAGTTCTATACTATATATATATTTAACGAAATAAATCAAAATAAAATGCAACCAGAAGAGAAAAACATTGGGAATTCAAATTTATTCAGCAACTGTCTAACATATTCCTAAATTTCAATTCATTAAACATATCATAAAATTTCATATATTTAACTAAGGCCATAAAGAAATCACACAAAATAATATTGCAACACACATGTACCGTTCACTAGAAGACGAGACTCCACTTGATTTGCCGTTACTTGCCTTCCCTTGTTGCCAGTCACCTCCGAGAGTGAATGACAACGTACTTGATCTGAATGCGATGACCCACCAGTTAACCTCCCAGCGTACTCCTTGGGTATTCTTCTTCCCCGTGGACCCCCCGAGTTGCAATGGGGTTGTACAATGCAGGAATGCAATAGCTGGTAGAGGAGCACTCCTTGGCTCAAGAGTCCCCTCTCTAAAATCCTCTACCTCACCATACTCACTATAGTTTCGTGATCACAACTCTGACATAGTCTCATCCATCCCACAATCGGGTTCCCAAAAGTCCATTCTCCCATGGCTTGCCCCTTCTTTTATAAGAGTCCTCATAGGTGAAACTTGGCATGTCATGCATAATTAATTATTTTTTTATAATTCAATTGTTTGATTATTCACCCACCCATGTGTCACTCTCTCATCAAGGGTCTCCAAAATTATTTACTTAAATTTCAATTTAAAACTAATATTTTCCTCACCTCAACAAGATTCCTATTTCTTCTGCTAGTTGCCTCTTGATCCCCCTTGTTACTCTTTAATTTGTGTTCATTACTAAAGTCAATTAATGAGTTCAAGATTTGATCCCCTATCTATTCCCTAATTTAACTCAAGTTATCTCTTAGATGGATATTCTTGCCACATGGAGGTTCTCTACATTTCTCTAAAATTTAATTTATTAATCTTATTTAATTCATCATCCTCTTCTCTTAATTAGGTTTAACTATTTTAGGATTAATCTTTATCCTTACAATTATGTCCCTCTTTCCCCTTTTTACCTAATTAAACTACATAAGCTACCTAATATTTTCCAACATGGGAAGGGTGGAGTTTTTAAAGGTAACCTATGTTATTTCTTCCTATGATCCTCTTAACCCAAGTTTTATTTTTGGTTTAATTACCTCGGTTTCTAACATCATTTACCTTTGATGTAAATTTACCTAGTTTTCATTTCTTGATTATATTTATCAATTAATTTATTTTTAATGATTCCAAGGGTGCCAAATTTGGTCGTGCCCTTCAAGAACTTCCCTTGAAGTTCCAAGGGTGCCATGCCTAATAGTTTATTTGTGATGCCAAGGGTGCCAAGTTGGTCTTGCCCTTCAAGAAATTCTCTTGAAGTTCCAAGGGTGCCACACCACTTGCCCTTCAAGCATTCAGTGACTACGAGGGGAAAGTATAGGTGCAACGACATAGACCACTATCATCTCTTATGTTGTCTGCTATAGTGAGACTAATGGTGTTGGGGATCAATGAATCCACCTTGATGCATGCCCCCCGGTAAAATCCTCATGAGTGACCCAACTTTGGGACCTGCCCTCATGGCATCGTGATCTTCAAGGCGAAGGTGTTTCAACCTTTCCAGCCCAAGTCACGGCGAGAGTGCTAGTGGGTGAGATTAGGGACACTGTGCCACCCCTCCCATGTAGTTCCATCCACTTGTACAACCCCATCACCCATATGTGAGTCATTCGACCAAGCAACTAATCTGTGCCTGCTTCCATTAACATATCATCAAAATATAGATAAACATATACAACAGGTTTCAAAATCGACTTAAAATTTCAAAGATAAAATAATATAAATTTTCATCAAACCAGGTGTCCGCAATTCGTCATATGCGAGTGCCTTTGATGGTTTCCTGCCATACTCAATAATCATCAGTAACGAGGTTTTCCAGTGTTACTAATTGTCCTAATAGCATCATTAACATCACCTATTCATTCGAATCATTGCTCATTGTGAACCAGAACTAATGCAAGTAGGTAACATGGGGGCACATCCATCATGGCTATCATCATCATAACATCAATGGAAACATACCTATTCATCAAAGCTATTATCATCATGATATCAGTAGAGAGCATACATATCCATAAATGTTTCAATCATCATAATACCAATAGATACATACATAACCATTAATGCTATCTTCATCATAATATCAATGGAGAACATACATAAACGTCACAACCGCTAATAATAGAGTCATATGTCCGGATCCTCAACCTGAGGTCCTCAAAGAATAAAATGTGGGCCTTAGGGCTAAATAAATGTTAATGACATATCATTGCCAGGCAACTAGAGCGGGGCACTACAAAAATTTTGAAATCAACTATTAGATTGATACATTATGGGGTTTAGTTGTTAGTTGAGCATTAACACAACCCTTGTAGAAAAAAAAATAAAAATAAAAAATAAATAAACATGAAATAAAAGCAAAAATTGAAAAATAAAATATAAATAAAAATAAAACAAGAAAAAAAATTAAAACATAAAAAAAGAGTTAAAAAATTGATAAAAAGTAATCAAACATGAAAAATTATACAAAAAAAACAAACATAAAAAATTATAAAAAAAAACCAAAAAAAAAAGAAATTTAAGTGAAAAATTGTGAAAACAAAAACTAAAAATTGCCCATAAAAGAGAAATTCAAACAAAACAAATAAAGAAAATAAAAAATATAAAAATATAAAAAATAAATGAAAAAACAAAAAAAACTTTCATTTTTTTTTTTTTTGAAAAAATGACTTCATGGCTCTTCATGGCTCCAGATTCTATGTGTTTGAGGTAGGCATTTTCTTTGCTAAAAATGACATCATAACCCTTTCTCTTTAGGGTGGAAACAAAAACAAGGTTCGTTTTAAGGCCTGGAACATAGAAGACATCCTTGAGACAAAGAGGGTTCTGAGACTCCCTTTCAAAACCAGCAGTACCCACACCCTTGGTCAAGTACCTGCCATCATTTTCTAGTTCAATGTGACACTGCATGTCCTTATCTTTCAACTAGCTGAAAAATTCCTTGTTTAAGGTCATGTGAAAGGATGCTCTAGAATCAATATACCACACACTGCTTCCTATTGAGTTTGCCATGCAAGCTATCAATAATAAATCCTTACCGAACTGAGAATTAAAATCATGTACCTTGGGTGATGTTGCCATATAATCCTTATTAGAGCCCTTCTTTTGGTTAGGACACTTACCGGCATAATGTATGGATTGGTGGCAAGAGAAGCATTTGATCTTGCTCAAATCTTTCTTTTTTTTCGCCCTCGTAACTAGACTCGGCCTTGCTTTGTCTCTTCTTGCACCTGGCCTTGCTTTCTTTGCATGCCAAGGAAAATTTCTCCTCGTCCTCTGCCTTCATTGAAATTCTAGCTCTTGTCCCCCTCCATATTTCTTCTTGGACGCAGTTTCCGCACAACCTTTCCTAGTTGGGAAGATTCTCTCTACCACTAACTACATCTTGGAAATTCACCCAAGACTTATGAAGTCCCAATAGCGCAAAACATACAAGGTTATTGTCTGCTACAGTCTCACCCACTAGCTATCTAATCTCGAACTTGGGTGAACTTGGAAAAATACGTGATGATGGACTCTCCTTTGCTCATTCAGATATTTCTTAGCTTGTCCTTCAAGGAAAGCTTTCGTGCATCACTAGATCCTTGATACAAAGGCAAGATGGCTTTCCACATCTCGTTTGCTATTGTCTTCCCATGGAGATGAGGGATAATGTGGTATTTGACCCTCTCAAGAATGATGTTCTTGGCCTTGGTGTCATCCTTGTTACGCTAAATCAATTATTGGGCATTTGTGGATGCAATTTGTGGGTTCTTCGTAAATTCTAGCAGTCCATTATCTTCCAAAACCATTAAAATTCACTTCTTCCATGAGTAGAAGTTAGAGGCTCCCTCTAAACAATGATCTTCCCTTAGTCCTTGGAATGACATACTGCTATCCAAAATATTTCTCTTCAAACTCTAGTGCAAGCCTACTAACATAACTGTGCTCTTCACTTAATGACAAATCCTAGTCTTGGTTTTTATACAACGTGGCTCTTATACCATGTTAATTTTCTTGAAACTCTGCAACTACTTAGATGGATCTATTGAAAAACAAGACAACTAAACTGAAATCAAATTTAACTTTCACCAAGGTACATAGTTTCTTAACATTCAAAATGCAATAGAAAATAGTTGAGATAAAAACACATGCACACACAAATTTGACACTAGTGTTTTACCCAGGAAACCCAAATGGGAAACCTACTTTCTTTGTTGTGGGATTCTATTTATTGTTCTTTGAGCAAATAGATCTTTTACAAATTCAGTATGTTGCTACTACAACCAACAAATAGCATGAGAAATTAATCTCAACTCCATAATTTCTCTCGACCTGCTTCTGGATCATTGCTCTCGGCCTTGGCTCTAGTATCGTCTAGCACACACAATTGTTTCCTGTTGAAACTAGGCTCAACTTATGCTCTTCAAATTCTGATCTTCACTCTTCAACCAATGTGCTCTACCAACAACAATGAATTATCAATTTGTGACTTCATCCTTCTCTTGCCTTAATAGATCTCCAATTTATGCAAGGAGGCCATGCTCAAATTTTTGTTCACATAAGTGCAACGAGTTCCTTTTGCCAGTTAACTGAAGCAAGTATCAGTTACACTTTGACTAGCTCTTAGTTAACTAACTCGAGTTTCTCCTTGATTTCCTCTAGTTGTGAACCGAGTTAATTGAGGATTTAACTTGTCCTCTCTTCACTTGTCCTTGAAGTCTTAACTCTTCCTAACTTGAACTTATCACTGCAATTAGCTCGTTCTAATTGAACTTGTTTCTGCCACCTCATCCTGTAGTCTAACTAAAGAAGACTCCAATGAATTGAAGCTCCAACACTATGCATACAATCCACTGATGACCATTCCAGTGAACTGGAAATCAACTCATCACACTAAAGTCTATATCATGAATTCACATTCATGCTAGAAAAAGACAATTCAAGGTATTCACTCGCTAAGAAATAAGCCAAATTACCTTACTTCGTTACATTTTCAACAATATCCTCTTTTCCAATGTTGTTGACAAATTGAGCCAATGATGTGTTGTTATATTTGGGAAGTTTTCAAATATCTTCTTCCCTTGTCAAGTGACAATGCTTTTTGGATGGAACTGTACCCCATAATGAGGCCTATTGCAGTGCATTACACCCATAAGAACTTTTGTGTATGTCATGGTGTTAATACATTTTATTCATCAAAACTTGCACTGTTAATTGCTCGCATCCCCTTCTCATCATTAAATTTCAGATTCTTTTTGTTTAGAGAGTTTGAATTTTCATTTTTTACCTGATTTCTATGCAAATTAGGGTTTGCATTCAATGTATCTGAACATAATGTCCAGGCAATTGGAAT
This sequence comes from Pinus tabuliformis, assembly GCA_031772625.1. Taxonomy (NCBI): domain Eukaryota; kingdom Viridiplantae; phylum Streptophyta; class Pinopsida; order Pinales; family Pinaceae; genus Pinus; species Pinus tabuliformis. The sequence continues at coordinate 126,357,016 of CM062820.1, read as the reverse complement.
AAGATCACTGGGAAGAGTCTTTGCATCAAGCGCTAATGAGTGGTATCGTACAACTGTAAATCTCGAACTTGCTCTAGAAGGGATGCCATTGAAAAGTTGGCATCTTGTATGCTCAATCTCACTAACACGACCATGAACATGCTTAGGAGAAGGTATAACTTGAGCGCCATTTGCATTTCTTAGGGCCCGATGACCCAGAAAAATCCCCAATATGGGAATGTCCTTGCATTCATACAACATCCTCATAAAAATTCCTATGTTTGCAGTGTGCGTTGATGATCCTGGACCCGACAAGATGACAATGTTATCAAAATCATGCTTCTCATACAAAATATGGTGAAGTTATTCCCATATTAACTGATCATTCGTCACAACAAACAAAGTTACCAATCAAACGAGAACTGTAACCTCAAAATGAGAACTCTAGCAAAAAAATCCCAAAAACCATGAAAAAACAAACCAAAAACGATATGTTGGAACAATGTTCTTTTAAGGGTAATTTTTCATTTTTTTTTTTTAAATGGCAGTCAAAACCATTTTTTTTGTTTTTGTTTTATCGGGATACAATTTCAACATTTTTTTAGAAATGGCATTAAAGATAAAATATTAATACTTCGGAAAACCTTAAAATTCCAACAATTTTCGGGCATGACGTTAAAGATAAAATACCACACTTCTGAAAAATCTTAAAATTCTAACAATTTTCATCTGTGCCGTTAAAGATAAAATATCATGACTCTAAAAAACCCTAAAATTCTCACTGTTTTCAACCATAACATTAAAGATAAAATATCATAACTCAGAAAAACCTTATAATTTTGACAAATTTTCAACCATTGAATTAAAAATTTTAAGTTTTCAACATATTTCAACCATGATGTTATGGATAAATTATATAACTAAAAAAAACTTCAAAAATGAACACTGGAATGAAATAGTCATTATTCCAAGAATAATTTTTATTTTAAAGGCTAAAAGTATAATTTATTTTAAAGGCTAAAGGTATAACTCTTTTCATATCTTAGCCTAAGACAATTTATCCCATTGCAACAAAAATTTAAAAATCAACCGTCAAAATGAAGTATCTCCTTTTAATGAGACTTTAAAATTGTAACAATTGTTTAAACTATGGTATAGCAAATGATAACAATAAATAATATCATGACAATGTCAATGTATAATTTAAAAATTTAACATATATATATATATATATATATATATATAATTTTAATCGAAATATCAATAATGGTAGATTGAATGAAATATAAATGATTTACCAAAGTTATTGTTGCATTGTGGATATTCTAAACAAATGAATTCTTCATCATTAAAACATATAATTCAACAAACATAGAAATGACTCATAACTTCATGTAAGATCATATGGAAGTTAAAATATTTCTTTCATGTTACCATGCAAACACCATTACATAAAATGTCTTAGACAATTATACCCTCATAGGTTTTGGCACACCATCAAAATCTCCATCTTTTTTAGATGAATAACTGGATACAGATGAAAATGATCCATATTATTCTCTTTGATCAACTAGTGCCCCATCTGAGTCAATATGCATGCGCACCATTTCAAGATTCAAAAGTCTTCTAGATCTATGACTAAGTTTAGCAGATTCCTATCTTAACACTGTTTCTTTTGGTAGCAACCTCTTCAAAATCTCTATGGTCTTGAGGCAAAGAATTCCTCTCTCTATTAATTTGAAGTCATAAACAAGTTTGTCAACATTCTCCAATTTTAAGAGGTGTGTGCGACGATGATTTATATTTGTACCCTTTCTTTTTCTCTTTCTTCCAATTTGTTTATCAACTACAATTTCTAGCTTGTACACACCATTAAATGGACGTGTCTTTGTGGTGTATCTTCATTTTCTTTAATGACATTTATAACCTTGACAACCCAAAATGGATAGCCATGTGGATCTCCATTTGCTAACATTGCGATCATGCAACCCTCCTTAACATCCTCGACAAAAAACTTGTAAAGGTCTTCCATAGCTTCACGTTGTGCACATGATCTTCTAGAACCAATATACATTTCTCTTTCCTCTACTTGTGAAGAATTAATAATACTTTGAGATTGTTGTTGTTCAACACTGTTTCTTTCCTCATGTTCATTTGGCATATTTTGTGGCCAAATAGATAAAGTCTTCAAAAGTATATCTTCATTTCTTGATCTTGAAATGATATCATTTTGATTATTGAAAAAAACTCTCCCCAAACTAAATCAACAACATCAAAGTACTCATATTCATCTCTAATAGATTTTATTTTTTTAATTTTTTTCCAAGCATTCAGAATAATTTATATCTCTCTTATGCCTTCATGCATTATGGAATTTAGCAACTGATTGTAATAACAATATATTTGATGCAAATATTGGATGATCTGGAATGAACTTAAAAAATGCTAAACTTGATGACGACCTCCAATCTATAGCAGTTGAATACTTCTTGCCCCATATAAGTGTTTTCCCATCAAATTTTTTGATACGAAGTTGATGTTGGAAGCTAATGTCATTAAGTTGTTCAATGCATTTCTCCTCACCATGCAATCCTAGGATAAAGCTTCGAATGTCAATAATTTCTTCCAACACATGAAAAATAGGTTATGGAATGTATGATTTCTTAATACATTCAATGATGGTAGACTCTCAACATCCTTACTCTTCAATGTTACTGGAAAACGATTGAACATCTTATCAACATGGTCATGAGTGTGCCCAACAAGAAGGAAACCAACCTTTACCTTTTGAAAAATTCCCAATTCAACAAGTATGTTTAGATATCCAAAAAAAATTTGATTTTTGTTTTCACGATTAGTGTTGTCTAATTGAAAATACAAAACTTCAATAAGATTATGATGCAGGAGATCATTGATCAGGAGAGGGTCTGTCAATTGACGGTGCCGGGAAACGACAACTAACAAATCCAAGAGACAAAATTGAAAACATCGGGCTTATGTGGCAAGGTGGACCCTACTCAGAAGAATAGCCCAGAAGAATTCTTCTGGATCCCCAAGTTGAAGTGACCGAGTAGAGAGGGAGCGAGACTACATCATCTTGTAGGTTCAGAGGAGTGGGATTGCTTCATCTTGGAGATAATACCCCAACAGTTTTGTTGAAGGCCCAAGTTTATGTGACTTGGAAGGAAGTGTCGGGACACGTCATCCCAAAGAGGACAACCCAACGTATCTGCTTGGAACACCAAGTCTAACGACGAGAAGAGGGAGTGTCGACAGACATGGTGAGTGCGGACCGCCCAAAATTTTTATGTCGGAAGGACCAATTGCTGGGCCGACTAAGCATCAGGGACGTGGGAGTGACCCCACCTAGAAGTTCTACCCCAATGGTAATTGTAAGAGCGCTTTCTCGACACATTAGGCTAACAGAAGCATACCATAGGTGTGGTGAACCCAAAGGATATTGTATGGCGAAACAAAATATTATGCCGGGTATGAATAGAGCAGGTGGAGCCCATCCGACCATTCCCTAACCCCACGATACAAAGAAGAGTGACTAGGCTATGCGCTGAGTTTTAAAGGCCGAGACATATTGAAATTTCTTTCCATTGTTCAAATTATGGTTTTGGGGTGGCATATGGTACATACACGTGTAGTGTATGGCACTAAGCCATAGGGTTTGGTTCTGGGGACTACTATGAAGAGATATGCACGCGTAGTGTATAACGTTGGGATTAGCACTCAACTCTAAGTTGTGGTAAAGGTGTATAATGTTGGGCTTAGCGCTCAACTCTAAGTTGCGGTAAAGGTGTATACACGCGTAGTGTATAACACTAAGGCATGACACTCGGCCCTAGTGAATGGAGAACTTGGATCCGGTGGATATAGACAAGGAAAAGCTTAGGTGTTATATATTTAACCCCGCCAACTCGTGTAGAGTTTGGCTGACCTTTCAAACTCCTCCTATTGCAAGTTTGTTTTACAAGGGATTTAGATCGTGATAGATAGATTTTGCAAGGTTAAATGAAACACCTTTTTGGATAGAGGATTGGGCCATGTGGGTTTTAAGAAAACCTACACTCAGAAACAAGGTCGAGTTTGCATCAAGTGGTATCAAAGCGTTATGCTTTGAATGGAAATTGTTAAGGAAGACTATTGGAAAGTTGTAATGCCCCACTTAAATCTTATCCTGCAAATTTTGTTAATATTTACATTATCTGAAAATATTGAGAAATATTGGTCTAATATAAAATTCATGATTTCTATTATTCAAATTCCCAACTTACCTTCTCAAATTGAATCTTAGGTAGGATATGTTCTCCTTCCATTATTTCAAATAATATATGTATTCATCTCACATTCCCCAATGTACCCTCACATTTACTAGGGAGAAGACATGGTCTTGTTGTGCTATACAACAACCCCCCCATTTCATAAAATTCTTATACAAAATCATAATATGAAATGGGTCCCTTTTAAAATAAACTTAGTTAGATGTGTAAATAAGTTGGTATTAACCCATCATAAGAAAAACCCTTATCAAAAAGCTTAACGTAAACAAATTATTTCAAAATCCTTTTGAATAGAAATAAAATGTGGCTTTAAAATATTATAAAATTCTTCGTATTGCGATAAAGCGATTGGAAGATCGCATATCGCAATAACAAAGGAAGCATGCGCAAAGACACATCCATTCTCTCCGATCTGAAAAGTCAATTGCAATCGGATATCGAAAAAGTTAAATGCCAAAGCACAATGTAATAGAGCCTCTTAAAATCCTCCGATGCGATAAAGCATATCACAATCTGCGAATCGACAATGATAGAAATAAGCCAACACATGATTGAAGGCAGGCTCAAATCCTCCGATGCGATAAAGTATATCGCCATCGGCAATCGGCAAAATCACATTGATACAACAATAAAACCCAAATCCATTCCCCGATTGTGATGCATTAATAAGGCGCACATCTCGAGAATATATTTAAAAGGTTTGCATGCATTGTATCACCTTTCAGTGATCAGAGATGTTTCAAACAACCTTTAAAGCCTTTCCTTTCACGTTACCGATCGCTGATTTGCGAATTATCACTAATTATCCACCAAGGAAATCTAAGCCACGCTTGAATGAATAATTCGGCATATAAACGGCATGATGGGCATTTAAAACCTCCTTTACCACGATTGACAGGTTAAACGACTAATCAATGAAGCAGTTAAGGGTAGATCTTTTCTTTAGATTTTATCCGCGGCAATCTTACTATAATCCATTATCACCTACTGATCGACGTAACTCTTTTTCATTATCATATTGGTCTGAAGCAGCCTTTCTCTGTATCACATTTTTCAAATCGCTTGTGCAGAATTCTGCTGAAATTAGAAATTTGAAACAAATGGGAAAGAAATCAAAGAAATCCACAGCAGCGGCCCCTACAACAACAACCCAGCCAGCCAAGGATCCCGAACCAAGAAAAAAGGGTTAATCTTAGACACTACGTGCCTCAGTCTAGGAAACACTAGCTGGGAGAGAATCTATAATCTAATAGAAGCAGAGGAGCCTAAGGAAATATCAGAAGGAGCCACAACTGACTCAAGTAACAAATCAGAAGCATCCCTCAAAGATTTAGCTTGTTCATATCTGCACAGAATAGCAGCGCGAGAAAAAATTCTCCCATATACTGATGTAGTAAGATGGGTAATAGAGGAAATTCCAGTCTCGAATAGAACATTCTGCACAACTGACAGAGGGATATTTGGCTCATTTCATCCTGATGATCTAAGGAAAATGTATCACTTACATGAGCTTGAAAAGTGGTACAACAAAGCCTTCCTTGAAAATTTTTCAAATGAAAACGAGTCAGAATCAGCCTCGATTAGGCAGTGGAGACACTTTCCCGAGAAGCACAAGCATGAATCATCATGTAAGTACTCTGTGGACTCATTAACTTCTCCTTACTATTATGCTAGAGCTATGATGTGTAGAATGTGGGGAATACATGACTCTTCCAAGTTCACTATTGAAATGGTCCCTCTGATGGAGGCAGCTATCAATAGCTATGTGATGGATTGGGCAAATATTTTGTCCAACAAATTAGCCACAACAATTCTCGAATTTAGATCAAATGCACGTAAAACTACCAGGACCATTCCCGCTTTTTATTACAGTGCTTATATTATGGATACTCTTTGCTTTAATTCCGAATATCCGGTACTCGGATGGAGATGGACTCCTGAAGACCCTAAGCCAATCCATATTTATCATCAACTGTTATGGAAGGCTCATTACAAAAACCATTTGTATAAAATTTGCAATGGTTTTATGTTGCCTGTGTATTATGCCATTTTTGATAAGCCTGCCTCGAGGATTTCCAAGGAAGCAGGGATTGACTTGACTGCAGTAGGTAATTGGTTTGGAGAAGACAATTTCACTTATATAAGGCTTTTTGGTAGCCTTACAAAACCCCACGTCCTTCCCTTGTATGTGCCAGATAAGCTGTTAGCTCGGGAATTGGCCTATCAGATAACAACAGAAGGGACATCCAAAACCCTTAGAAATTCTAAGAAACAGGTATGGCTTACATTTCCTTTAAGATGCGGTGTTTTCACTCTCCATGATTACAAACATGCAGAAAAGGAGGCAGAAAAGATACAAATGTTCAATCTTGCAACAGTCTCTAACAGACAATATGATCCAAGAAAAGTCGCCTATAATGTTCTTGAACAAGCCAAACTTACAAAGTTTGATCATGAAAAAGATGACTTTGATGACCTATTTTCCTCAGCAGAATCATTATTTCAGGTAAAAACATTGGCTAGGATCAAGTATCAAGATGAAGGGCTGGAAAAGTTTAATATGCTTAGAGAACAGAGGTTGCAAACTCTGCCTCTAGACTTATTAGCCACCACCCCAACAATCCAGTCAAGCGAGCCTGAACAACAAACTGTTAACAAACCTCCTACTGTGGAAAAAATTCCTGAGAAAGAAAAAGCGCCAGAACAGGAGAAAGAACAGGGAAAAGGCAGTGAACACATGGATATAGATACTCAGATTGATCCCAAGCTCCTTAAATAATGGCAACAATTCGATTCCATTATAAGCAATCCTGAGAATTCACAGGATTTCAGCACGCCTGAAGTGACAATTGGTCACAAGACAGCAACAAGTATAACTCCAGCTGAAGGAACCAGCGGCCCACCCATATGTCAAGATGTAGAGATAATTCCTAAGGATCCATCAGATGAAATTGTTTTGCATATAGAAGAAATACCACCTTTAGATGTCTTCTACAACCCTAAGCATAGGGCTGTAGTAAAAAGACAAAGGAAAAAGAGAAGACTTGATCAATCTTCCCTTTTACCTGCACAAACAGAGATGGCTAATGTGGTATGGAAAGAAGAATTCAATCCTTTCGAAGACCTCACAAAACTCTCTCAATATGCTGGGGCATACTCAACAACCACTATGGATAAAGCATCAAAAGTGAGCAATTTACTTAAGGAAAAAGATCAAACAATTATTTCATTGGAGGCACAGGTATCCGAAAAACAGCAGAGAATAGAGCAATTAGAACAACAGTTAGCAGCACAAAAACAATTAAAAAATGAACTAAACGAGCAATTGCTCAAGGAGAAGCAGAGGATAGACCAAAGTGCTGTTCAGAAAAAAAAGAACTATCCCTAACACTGGCCAAGCTGAAATCAATGAATGAACAAATGAGCAAAACAAAAGATGAGCAAATCACTCAACTATCACAACAGATAGAAAAGTTCAAAAATTTTCCTCAACCAGTAGAGTTCAGATCCGAAGCTCTCCAGATCAATAAAACATTGATTAAACAGTTAAATTTACCATGTCATAATATTTCCCTTGCTGAGCCCCTTTGTGAGATTTCTTCATCAATGATTGAAAAATCAGTTAACGCAAGGCAGAATTTGGAACAGGTCGATGAGACATTAACAAAATTTCTTGTCTGGCAAGAAACCGGTGAGGGCAAGCTGCAAATCTGCCTAGAATTCTAGAATCACACAAGGAAATTCTTTTCCTAGAATGGCAATCACAATTGATGAAAGCAGAAAAGGAAACTTCAAGATCTAGATCAGCAAACGGTAATTTGATTGAGTTAATTAATGATACTCTTTATCTGTCTAATTTGATTTCAGAGTGCACTCCAGGTAAATTGCCATCAGCTAAAGCACTGGAACAATCATGCAAACAAGATTTAGAACAGAAAGGGAGATTAATAGCAGACATCCAAAGTTTAACTTGGGACACCTTATGGTTCTTCCTAGTTAAACCATACAGTCAAAAGACAACACCAAAATGTTTAACCGATGCAATCGGTTGCATGATTCCTGAAATTCATGATGCTACGTATTCAACCCAACTACATTCACGCTTGAGTCACCCTCTAGAATTGAAACCAATGCTTGCTATTTGCCAGCTCAAGCCAAAGGATGATCAATCGAAATAGTGAATCATTCTACCGACTGCAAGTAGGTCTATTTCAAGGAGATTTTCATGATTTGGTTATACCACTTAATAACATTTTTATTGCATAATCAGTTAGCTTAAATAGTATTTATAAACCCTTTCATGTCTTTAGAAAGGGTCCTCAATTTTTGTATAAAACTTGGATCGGGAGTCACACTATTGTGCTTCTAATATATATTTTTTATGAATACTGGGCCTATATTCTGAATTTTAATGAAGAATACTTTGATGAGATATGCACTATTGCTTTTTGTGAGAGTATTTCTGAGTTAGAAGACGGAATCTAAATGCGATTGATATCGGAAGGGATCGAAATTACATATGGTACTATTATCTATGTCTTTGCTCCACTCTTTTATATGAATCAACATTTATTCAATCTTTCTATCATTTGATATATTTAAGTGTTTTAACAACACTCCTTATACTTATCACTATTGAATGTTAAGGAATGCTATTCTTTCAATCATATTTATGTCAATGATATATGAAGGATAATGTAATAATGTTTTAATAATTACTTTGTTCAACTATTTGAACAAAGTAATTATCATATGAATAAATGTCTTTGTTTATCAATGGAGTCATCTATATGCCTATTTGTAGATAAAGATCATCAAAAGTTGCACTAAAGTGGAAATTTCCCGAGATAGATTAAGTTGTTTATAATTTTGCATTCTAGAGTAAATCATCTATCATTATCATTAGATAATAGAAAATCAACCACTTATTCATCCTATTTAGAAATCATTGGGAAACTGGTCCCATTATATCCAGTCGGAGCCACCACACCAAATGGAAAAAGAGCTGGCTTTAAGGTCCGGACCGGGTGGTTTTCCCCGATGTTGATGTAGCGATTTTCGAGGCATCAATAGGTCCTCTGCATTTAATTACATCTCACATTCCCCAATGTACCCTCACATTTACTTGGGAGAAGACATGGTTCTCTCCAACTCATTATCAATATATATATATTCACATTCTCCAGTGTACCCTCACATTTACTAGGGAGAAGACATGGTCCTCTCCATTTAATTACATCTCACATTCCCCAATGTACCCTCACATTTACTTGGGAGAAGACATAGTCCTCTCCATTTAATTATCAATATATATATATTCATCTCACATTCCCAAATGTACTTTCAGATTTACTTGGGAAGAGACATGGTCCTCTCCCATTAATTTCCCAATTTTATATTCATGTCACACTTCCAAATGTACTCCCAGCTTTACTTGGGAGAAGAGAAGTCAACTGTAAGGATGGGTGAGAAGTTAATGACATTAATGAGAGGTGGTTGAGATGGAGAAGAGAGGGAGGGTATAAAAAGGGAAGGGGGAAGGGAGAAAAGGAGATGTGGGGTCTTGCTTATGATTGTGGGGTTGGTTGTGATTTGAGGACTTGTTGTGTTTTTGGAGACCTTAGGAACCTATGGAGGTTTCTTGGGTTGTCGAGAGGAGGGAAATATTGTTATCTTGGACTGGATCATTCATCTTGGACACACACACTACATATGGTTGGACTTGGGCTCGGAGGGCTAGGGAACTTGTGGAGGTTTTCTGGGCTAGGGATTCTTTCCTAGTTGGCTGGGAGGTAAAGCCAGTTGGGTCCGTCAAGAGGAGCGTTCAGCAGGAGCGGCAGGACAAAGGCATCTCCATCAGCCACCAGTACAGGTATTCCTCCATAGATTACTCTTGTAAATTTTATTAGAATGAAATATTCACCTTAAGTTATTCTGATTATGATGTAAATGGGAAAATTTTATTTGTTTAAAAGTCTTGTAAGTAAGTAAACTATTGCCTCTTATTGCATTTAATTTCAGAAGAAATTAGATCTGTTAGCAGACCCTAGGATAGGTCTCTTACACATGGTATCAGAGCCTAGGATCAAACACTGAGACCTATGGACCAATCCACTTATGTAATTTTTAGGTTGATGTTGGATTTTAGTTATAAAAAAATAAAATTTAATTGAAGTACTCGGAAGCATGAAAATCTCTAATAATCACTCGTGAACAAGGGGTAGCCCAAGGGACCAAGTTGCCAACAAATACATAATGGTATTGGGTTCATAATAATGGATAACTAACAAATTAGGTTCATAAAAAAATCATACATCTACTAAGCCTTCCAATAGTCTCATAGTACATCAACACTTTGCCAAAGAAGGTTGGAGGGCCTATTTTAATTGATAAGTTCAGAATCGCTGCCTCCTTTGCTTTTTGAGAGGATTTTGAAATCAGGGGTTTTGCTTTGAGGGTTTTTGAGTGAACCTGTTGGTCGCTTTCTGAGCGTTGAGATTGTTTGATAAAGAGCTGCTACAGGTCCTTATCTCAGTACAACACTAAGGACTATCTCAGTAAGCACTAAGGACCTGTAATGTAAGTAATATTACACTTCTATATGTTTCTTGCTCATTTTTAAACATCTACTCAAAATATAATTCTAATATTTACAATATTTTTTTTTCTTCTGAGACCTGCTAACAATTCCGCTCTTTAGTTTAAACTTCTTAACATTGACTAGTTCTGCTTTGGGGGCTAGATTCTGATTTGGCTGTGGCTGCATTTACTTACTCGTTTTTCTGGGCTGGCTGGATTGATTTTCCCCGTAGAGAGACAATTTGATTTGTTGTTCAATTTAAAATTGATTTTTCAGGTCCTTATTTCACTATTGCACATATCTCCTTGTGTCAATGGGGGAGAACATCATAGCATTCCTCTTCCGTATATCCTTGTCGTCTCCTCTTTTAGAACAGTGAAATCAGAATACATGCACATGGGTCTATGATACCCCTCTGTTCTGTATATTGTGTCCAAGTCTCCACTTTTACACTTGTGAAATCATAATATCCATGTATCTGCATAGATTCTACGAACTTACCTATAATTTTCCTCTTCGCTCACTTGACAAGCAAAAATGATTGATGCCATTGAGATTCTGTTAACTGGTTACATAAATACATTATCTAAAGAAATTGCAGCCACAGGTGCATAGGCATAGGAAAATAGGAACCCTTGGATTTCCTCTTAAAATCTATGTATTGAAATACTACATCAAACTCACTAGTGGTTCTTGAAATCTCCCAAAAGGGTTTATTTTTGACAAAATAGCTAAATAGAGCATGTTGGCAAAAACAACGTTACATATTCATTCACTTATAGCAGTTAAGTTAGTAGCTGGAGTCGGTTTTCACCTTGCTGTAATCCTTCGGTGAAAACTTCTTTTGCTTCAAGGGTGCCATCAACCTTCAGGATTGTAGGCACATACACACTATAAGTTGGGGTATGCACTATATAGGCCACATTGCCCAGAAGGCGGGAAAACTTTGGCCTGCAAGGGCACTTATAAATCACTTCTTAAAAATATAATATAAAATCAAGAATGATATTCTTAATTGACTGATGTACATGCCTACACAATGTATGCATCATATCAAGTTTGAATACAGTTCCAATATCAGAATCTACGTACCCAGTTTCAGAACTTAAAACTCCCATATAAACAGTTATTATATTCAGGGTAGGGCCTAACAATTACTTACAAGAAATACAGTTCATAACACTAAGTTCATCTTCAAACCATCATCTCTGTGATGAATTAGCTCTCCACACTCAGTCATTAGGGGCACCCATTATTATATCAAACAAAAGAAACAATGCCGCTATTAGAAATTTTAGGAAGATTGTCAGCAGCATTGGATGTTTATTACTTAAGGATGGCATTCATCATCATGTGTACCATTTCACATTCACCAGTGTCATGGTACCTAGTAGACCTCTGTTTTGGAACCTGGAATACAGGAAAGTTTGAACATTCACCCAATCATGCTTTCTGTAGAGAATAACATTGTATTATGATGAGCTATAGATGAGGGCCAACAAAAGGTCATATGAGAATTTCACATGCATTAAAAGAGGGTACTTGAAGCCCGAGGCAGTTTATCCCTCTTTGAAGTGATACTTCATTCCAATAAAATGTGAAGCTATCTTTTTCTAATGAGTCGCAACTTGTTAGCCTTTAAAGCTTTATTAAGCTCATGTGCAACAACTGTTCCTAACTAGATTCCAGGGTAAATTGGCATTTGGTGGCACCCTTTCTCTTGCATAGCTTTCATTTTGCTACAAAAATGGTCAAGTTACCTGAAAACGGCCAAATTCCTCAGTTAGCCTTGCATCTCTCAAAGTGTTATTGTAGTTGTAATCTCCCTAATATTCCATGTCATACATGGGTTTTCTTACCAGACCACAACTAAAACATGCCTTCACCAATTTTGGATAGAGTATAGCAACACATTACTTGCAATAGATCATCTATAAATTTCCCATGTTTGATGAAGACACAAAAACACACTATCTTTCCAATATCCAATTTTATTAAAAAGACCAAGGACAAAGAGAGCATATTAATATTTTTTAGAGCCTAGAGGTTCATTAGGATAACTCCACTTCATTAGGTTCATTAGAGTTTTCATTAAGGATGAAATTTAGCAATGACCAAAGCTCTCCCAGGTTATTATGCAATGGAGTACCAGTCAATAGCAATGTATTATCAACAGGTAACATCTTCAGGTGTCTTAGTGTTAGGCCCCTATACTACTAGTGTTACCCCTTATTGTTATTAGTACAACCCCCTTATTATATTGATGTACCAATGTAGTGCCCATATTGTTACTATTGTGCCCCATAGAAGCCCACTATTGTTATTATTGTGCCCTTACATTATTATTGTTATGTCGGCTCTGATTATATTATGACCCCTTAGACTCCTATATATAGAAAGGAGGCCTTTTCATTTGTATCATCCAAGAATTGTTCTTTTGTGTAATGTAAAGGAGGTTTCCCCCTCGAAGAGGCTGAATTCTAAGGCGTTCAACTATCTTTTCTATCTTTTTGTGAGCTGGTTTCATAACATTTGGTATCAAAGCTTTGGATTCTAGGGTTTCGCTGCTCTAAACAGGTCATCGTGGCATTTTCGCTATAAATTTTTTTCTGTGACATTTCAGAAGCTAAAAAAAACCCATTTGAGAGGAAATCGCACTAAACCTCGGGTCCGAATTTTAGATCTTTTCGCACTATATTTGCAGAGATATGATCTGAGAAAGTTGGTATTTTTGTAGACTCCTGAATTACATTCCAAACAGGTGACCTGGGGAAAATCGTCATAACTTTCTCTCTGAGCATCGGATTGAAATTTCATAAGAAGGTACAGAAAGAGGACGGATTGTAGTTTCTTTGATAGATTTTTCAGAGCCATAGGTTGAAACAGTGACACGTGGCACGTCGTACAAGTTTTCTCTACTGAACTAGTCTATAATCAGGTCTCTGTGGGAGATTTGGCATAACTCTTCCTTGGAGAATCCAATTTGGATCAAACTGGTGGCATTGGAAAGAGGACGCAGAGGGCTACTGTAGGTCACAATTTCAGAACTTAAAGATCCAAAAGTACAGAGTTATAGTCATTTCAAGATCGAGCTCCTAAAATCAAGAAAAAGCAAGATGAGGAAGTTTGATGGCAAGGATCTGGTAAATTGGATACTTCAGATGGAGAAATATTTTGATCTACATGGTGTACCACTGTTACAAAAGGTATGTATTGCATCTTCATATTTAGAACTAGATCAATTTTTATGGTATAAAGGGCTTTTTTCTCATAAACAACTTGCTATGTGGTCAATTTTCACGGAGGAAATGATAGCACATTATGAGGATACAAAGAGCAACACCTTCTTTAGAGCGACGCCACAACAATTGGAAAGAGAAAAAGGGCTTTGTGACATAGTGGAAAGTAAAATTATGGCAACAAGGAAGTCTACCCCTCACAACTATAAAGATGGAAGTGTTGTTTCTCCTAGCCTTCCACAACCTACAAGGGTTACACCACAGCAACTGGAACAAAAAAGAGAAAAAGGGCTTTGTTACAATTGTGATAGAAAATGCACCAAAGGTCATAAGTGTGCTGAGAAGAAATTATTTTACATAGAGTATGAAGAGGAGGAAGAAAAGGATCAAGAAACATCAAAAGAAGAGGATATGCACTAGGACCCAACCATCGAGAAAGAAGAAATGAATCCAACCATATCTTGTAATTCATTGGTTGGAATTACCACTCCTCAAACTAACAAGATAGAAGAGCCTATCAAGAAGAAAAATGTTCAAGAAGTGAAAGATCACATTGAGCATCAAGAAATGAATCCGACCATATATTGTAAAGGATTGGAAGAAATTACCACTCCTCAAACTCTAAAGATAGAAGGACATATCAAGAAGAAAAAGGTTCAAGCAGTGAAAGATCACATTGAGCATCAACAACAAGTTCTCCAACTTTTAAAGGATAATGCCACTTTGGTGCAAAATCAAATAAAAAAAAATAGGTAGATCAACATCGTAGTGAAAAATGTTTTGAAGTTGGTGATTGGGTATTTTTACTGCTACATCTCAAGCAAGCTATTTATGAGAAGGAAATGTTGGCAATACTATATGCACTTAAGAAATGGCGACCTTACCGAATGGGAAGACACTTCAAGGTAAAAATGGATCATGATAGTCTTAAATACTTTTTAGAACAACTATTATCTTTAGAAGAACAAAAAAAATGGGTCACAAATATGTTGGGTTATGACTTTGACATCATCTATAGAAAAGGGAAGCAAAATTTTGTTGCAGATGCACTCTCAAGAAAGGATGAGGATGTGGAAGCATTGTTTTGTGATATTTCTGTTATCCAACCAGAATGGATAAATGAAACAAGGGATGAATGGAAGAAGGATGAAGAAGTATGGCCAATTATTTAAAAGTTGCAAAAGATCCCAATTCCAACAATATTACCAGAAATTGAAGAGGAAGGAAAAATCATATTGGAACCTGGAGCAGTCACAAAAACAAGAACTCGACAGCTACGAAATCGATCAACTTCAGAGTATCTCATCAAGTGGAAGAACTTACCCGTTGAAGATTCCACATGGGAGGACAAGAATTTTATACGGAAGCATCAAGAACTACTCAAGAATTGAGGACAACACTTTTTGAAGGAGATGGGCATGTTAGGCCCCTATACTACTAGTGTAACCCCTTATTGTTATTAGTACAACCCCCTTATTATATTGATGTACCAATGTAGTGCCCATATTGTTACTATTGTGCCCCATAGAAGCCCACTATTGTTATTATTGTGCCCTTACATTATTATTGTTATGTGGGTTCTGATTATATTATGACCCCTTAGACTCCTATATATAGAAAGGAGGCCTTTCATTTGTATCATCCAAGAATTGTTCTTTTGTATAATGTAAAGGAGGTTGCCCCCTCGAAGAGGCTGAATTCTAAGGAATTCAACTATCTTTTTTATCTTTTTATGAGCCGGTTTTATTATCAATAGGTAACATCTTCAGGTGTCTTAGAAACTTGCAATTGAAATTCTTCAGCCGATGTCCCTAACACACAAACAAGCCTCCAGTCAGATTCCCAGACAAACGATGCCAATCAAAAATATATAAATCGATGAAAAGCTAATTTCCAATTTAGCTTTTCCACTTGTATCGAGCCAAAACCTTATAATCATTCAACGCCACATCATAAGATATGATAACAACAGGGAATGTTGGGCCCATTTTTATGGGCATATACTTGATCCTCAACTCAGCTCGTTCCTTCTTTGATCCATGATAAAGGAGCACACTCATGCTTGGAACAAAACTACACGAGAATGCAATTAGTTAATAACAAATGGTCTCAACTTAAACGCAACCTCATACAGACACAATAAGCAGATAACTAACAACCTATTAAATTCATTCACCCAGTTTGAGAGAGTAGAAAGAGGAGCAACTATCGAGAAAGGTCCATGTATTCCCATTCCCTTCAGATGTGCAAGGAATTCAATGGTCTGAATAGTCTTTCCAAGACCCATTTGATCAGCAAGAATTCCATTAAGACCATTCTGCCATAGTGAAATCATCCACTTCACCCCTTTGATTTGATAAGATCTGAGCCTCCCTCCAATTAATAAGGGTACGAGTTCCATCTGTTCTTTCCAAAGCTATTTTTCATTTTCTATTGTTTTGAATTTGCTTTGGTTTTGAACCTAGTATTTCCTGCCGATTATACTCTGAAAACCACACAAAGACCGCCATGTTGCTTCTTTTTAGCTCTTTGTTTCACCTCTGATTTGGAAACATGGTATAGTTTAAACTTTCCTAAGATTCTGGGCAGATCACAGTTGTGGAGAAAATGCAATAATAATGTTGAAAAATCCACAATGAGATTATTTCCTCTATATCTGGACATACTTATTTGAATCAGTTGAATGACCAATAGTCAACTTCTGTGTAGATTTTAACTAGTTGCTAGTTGTAAAATTAACACCTGTTTCATACTAATGAAGACTAAATTTGATGTATAATTTGCATTGGATTTGCTTCTCTTACACTCTCATTCGTTTTTGCCCTGTTAATGGATTCTTTCTCTTGCTATATTTCTGGCACAATGATGATAAATAAGCATTTTATACCTATAAGCTTTATCTGGCACATGACCAATTTAGTAAGGGCTTAAGTGTTTAGAAGAGGCTATAAATATTTATTTCTAGTGATTTGTTGCTTCAGCATTTTAATTTTGTCACCTCTTTTTGTAAACTCAGCCAGAAAAATCAAAGTAATATTTTTTATTATTATTAAGATTAATTATTTATTAGGTGTTAAGATAGGAAGTAATGTTCCTTTAATATTAATGTTAATCATGTAAAAAAATAAAAATAAATAAATAAATAAAATAAAAATAAAAATTGAGCTATTAAATATAAGGATTTCATGAAGCCATTAGGTAGAACCGAACCTTACATCAGATAAAAATTGGAACCGCAATGTCATGCACATGTTTTTGTTTGTTTGTTTGTTTGTTCATATTAGCCTATATCAACTCAATTAAGATAAAATGAAAATGAAACATAGAAAACATTTATGTACAAGGCATGTATATCAAATATTAGATAAATATTATGGACAACTTAGATCATAACATCCACAACTTCAGGCAACAAGGTTATACATGGCAACAAGTCACATTGCGGTATAAATGGTTCATTGTTCTTATCAAAAGATTTGGCTTGAAAATAGTGAGTCATAGGTGAGCTACAGTGATCACTTACATAGTGGCATAACTTGAATTGATCTATTTCTTAGGGTTCTCTATGGACTATCTAAAGTGTGGTAGGAAATCCTAGGAATAGTGCTAATAAGTCTTAGATATCGTGTAAATTTTGAGCAAATCAAAATGGTGAGGACGCGAAGGAACCAAGGGCTCAGAGAGTCTTCACAAGGACCTCCTTCAAATAACCCATTACCTTCACCAGAATTGACTCTCATCCTGCGTTCCCTGGAAGCAATTAATGAAACCTTAAGAGGGTGCCAAACAAATGAAATGGAAGGGGAACACCCTTCATCAGGGTTAGGGAACCCCGAGGGATCTAGAGACTATGATAGAAGACCTCCAGTTGAGGAAATTACTAGGGAGATCCAGAAGATTAAGCTTTCAGAATTTGCAGGAGGTCGTGCCAGCGAGCGTGCAGAAGCCTGGTTAGAGGGGATGGGAAGGTGTTTTGCACTAAGGGATTACAATTCCAATTCCAAAGCCAAAATAGCAATATTCCAACTCAGAGATAGTGCTCTGAATTGGTGGGGTAACTTGGAGCGTCAACTATAACTCACTCCATACATAGTTACTTGGGAATTATTTGAGGAGAGGTTCAGGAAGAAGTACCTGTCAGCGTATTATGAAGAACATCAAGTAAGAGCCTTCCATGCCCTGATACAGGGAGGTCATACTATAGAAGAATATGAAATTCAATTTATGGAATTGGTCAAGTATGTCTCCTATATGGATATTGACCAGCGTGAAGCAGATCGTTTTATGTATGGATTTAGACCTAAGATTAGGGAAATGGTGTGAATGTGGAAACCATCCTCAGTTGCAGAAGCTGTAGAAAAGGCTCGTTATGTCGAAGAACACCTAGACTTAAAGGGTGAAGGCAGAGCCATCTTTCCACGCCAAGCAGGGTTTATGGGGAGGCCCCTCGTACCTTCCCAAGGGGAGGAAGTCGGAGGCCACCACCATATGGAAATAGGGTTATACGTAGAACACCGACAGTAGGTATTTCAATGGTTTCTAGTGCAACTTCACCCATAGCTTCAAGGGCGTGTACAAATCCAAGTCATATGCGAGGAGCAACAAGTGGGGGTAGGGGTTCCAGGGGAAGAAACTCTTTCCAAAGAACTCCACAACATTCGGTTCAAGGTCCACCACGCATCACTTGTTGGGGATGCGGAGGACCTCATTACTAGCGGGACTGCCCTGAGTTTCGAACCGGTAACAACAGAAGAGAGGGAAAAGAACCAATGGGGAGAGCAGGTAGCCACCACCGAATCTATGCAGCAGTTGACAATCAACAAGTTGAACACTAGTCTGTTGTCGTAGAAACCTCAGGTATGATAAACAAAGTAAAAGTTAAAATTTTGTTTGACTTTGGTGCGACAGATAGTTTCATTTCACCAGTTGCATTAGAAAAATGTGGGTGGGCAGCCTATGAGCACGATGACTTTAAACAAGTTGAGATGGCTTTTGGAATAAAACAAGCAATAGGGCCTAGTGTTGACCAATGTTACGTAAACCTAGGGGTGTGCATGACTAAGTTGAAGGCATACGTCACAACATTGGGAACATATGATGTAATTATTGGAATGGACTGGATAAAAGCTCATCAAGCTTTTGTAGACTGTTTCAAGAAGAAGGTGATCTGTTTAGATGATGAAGGTAGGCCAATTGAAATTTTTGGAATCAAGAGGGGAGTGTCCCTACGATTCATATCCATGATGAAGGTAAAACGTTGTCTCAGACGAGGTTGCAAACTAAATTTGGTCAAGACTGTAAGTGACCAGAAAGGACCTTCCCTGGATCAACATCCAGTCTTGGCAGAATTCAAGGATGTTTTTCTAGAGGAATTGCCTGGATTACCTCCTGTAAGAGAGATTGATTTCACCATTGATCTGAAACCAGGTGTAGAACCAATATCTAAGACACCCTATAGGATGACAACTCCAGAGCTTTGTGAATTGCAGATGCAGTTAAAGGATATCTTAGACTTGGGATTGATTAGACCTAGTATTTCACCTTGGGGTGCACCAGCAATTTTTGTCAAGAAGAAGGATGGTTCCTTGCGGCTATGCATAGATTATAGAGACTTAAACAGAGCCACGATAAAGAATAGGTACCCAATACCTCGAATAGATGACTTATTTGATCAAATGAAGGGAGCAACAGTCTTCTCAAAAATCGATCTACGATCTGGGTACCACCAATTGAGGATAAAGGAGGAGGACATCTCAAAAACTACATTTTGAACTCAGTTTGGGCACAGTGAGTTCATAGTTGTTCCATTCGATTTAACCAATGCACCATCAGTATTCAAGAGCCTCATGAATGGTGTGTTCAGGAAGTATTTGGACCAATTCGTGCAAGTCTTCCTTGATAAAATTCTTATATATTCCAAGAATGAAAAGGAGCATTAAAAGCACCTAAGGGTAGTATTGACTTGTTTAAGGGAAAATCAATTGTATGGGAAATTGTCAAAATGTTCCTTCTTTCAGAAGAAAGTCCATTACCTTGGGCACATCATTTTAGGAGAAGGGATTTCAGTTGACCCGGAAAAGGTGAAAGCCATAATGGATTGGCCAGTACCAAAAAATGCCCATGAGGTACGTAGTTTTATGGGGCTAGCTGGGTATTATCGCAGGTTTGTGGAAGGGTTTTCAAGGATTGCAAAACCCATCACCACATTACAGCGAAAGGGGGTTAGGTATGAATGGACAAATGAATGTGACACTACATTCACAGAGCTGAAGAGGTTACTATCTAGTGCACTAATCCTTCAAGTACCGGACATGAGAAAATACTTCACTATCTGTACCGATGCTTCGACGAAAGGATTGGGTGCATTATTGATGCAAGAAGGCGGAGTAATAGCTTACGCTTCTAGAAAATTGAATAAGCATGAAGAGTTATATGCTACCCATGACTTAGAATTGGCAGTAGTGATGTTAGCCTTGAAGTTATGGAGACACTACCTCATTGGGAGAAGATTTGAGTTAAGAATGGATCATCAAAGCCTGAAGCATCTCTTCACTCAAAGGGATTTGAACGGCAGACAAAGGCGATGGAGCGAATTCATGAGTGAGTATGATTCTAAAATCTCATACATCAAGGGAAAGGACAATGTAGTGGCGGATGCACTAAGCAAGAGGCCATAGACCTTCTCCCTAGTAGCCTTAAAGGTAAATTTAAAGGAGCAGATATTGGAGAAACTCTTTGAAGATAGTTGGTATCTAAAAGTCATCTCAACTATCCAGAATGGGAAATAGATAGAACCAAAGTTTGAAGGATATGTCCTTGAACCATATGGGCTATTGAGATTCCAAGGGAGAATGTATGTACCTTAGGAAGGGGGTATAAGAGAAACCATCCTCGGAGAATCTGATAGAGCACTCTATTGTGCACATCCTGGGGTAAAGAAGATGTACGCAGACACAAGGAAACTCTTCTTTTGGGCAGGCATGAAGCATGACATAGTCCAGTTTGTCGCCAATTGTCTTGAATGTCAAAGAGTGAAGGCTGATCATCGCCATCCAGTAGGACTCCTACAACCTCATGACAACCCTACATCTAAATGGGAAGTAATTTCCATGGATTTTGTGGTGGGTTTGCCACTCACTTCCCAGAGGCACAATGCTATATTGGTTATAGTTGATAAATTGACCAAAAGTGCCCATTTCATCCCAGTAAGGGACACTTACGATGTTACGGATGTGGCGCGAGTGTTTGTCAATGAAGTTATCCGACTGCACGGATTGCCCACAAAGATCATTTCTAATAGAGACTCCCGATTTACATCTAGGTTTTGGACAAGTTTGCAGTCAGCACTAGGAACTCAGTTGAACCTAAGCACTGCATTCATCTAGAAAGAGATGGGCAGATTGAAAGAGTAAATTAGGTTCTGGAGGACATGCTTAGAATGTATGTCATGGATAATCAGACTCAGTGGGAAAGGTACTTACCATTGGTAGAGTTTGCCTATAATAACAGTTACCACAGTTCGATCGGGATGCCTCCTTGTCAAGCTCTATATGGAAGGCCTTGCAGGACGCTGTTGAGTTGGGAAAAGTTGGAGGACCGAGTGATATTCGGCCTGGAATTAGTTCAAGAAATGGAGGAACGGGTAAAGTAGGTTCTGCAAAGGTTAAAGGAAGCACAAGATATACAGAAGAGCTATGCTGATTCACATAGGATTGATCGTAGTTATGAGATAGGGGACCAAGTTTTTATTTGTATCCGACCCAACAAAAGCACCATCTGGTTTGGGAAGGGGACGAAATTGTCACCTCGGTTCGTAGGACCTTTTAGGATCAAAGAGAAGATTGGACTAGTTGCCTATCGTCTTGTACTGCCACCCCATTTGCATAAAAATCATGATGTTTTTCATGTATCTGTTTTACGACATTATGTTTCTGATGAATCTCACAAACTGTATTGGCAGGACTTGCAGGTCTCGGACATGGGAACCGTAATGGTAGAACCATTACGCATATTGGACCGTAAGGTTCGACAACTCAGACGTCACACGATGGACCAAGTTGAGGTCCTGTGGGACAAGTATAGCCTAGGATTTGCTACCTATAAGGATGCAGAGACTATGCATCGTGACTACCCCTCACTTTTTGAGCATTTGTGATGCCTATTTTGACTTAGATAGCTACCTATGTTAAGGTTCTATTTTGTAGTTCCATGTTATTTATTTATGAACATTATGTAATATTGATGCATTTGGTTTGACATATAAAAATACTCATATGAATCAGTTGATAAATTTGATATTGATGATAGAAATGGTTGATGTATGGACTACATGTATGACTCACTTAGTGATGGATTATCTAGTGCGTAACTTATCATAATTATTTTGGTTCATATATAGCTCAAGTGGATATGATTTATTTAAATGAATGACTTAGTGAGAATTCCTAGATTGACACATGGATACTAGACTTAATAATGTGATGATTATATGTCTTGTTGTTATATAAATGCATGAATGAGAGCTAACCTGCAGGGGAAAAAGAACTATATGATAGCCAAGAGGGAAGAACGAGACATCTCATGAGGAAGGTATAATGTACATTATTTTACTACATTTGGTATCTACTTGATATGCACTCTTATGACACGAGTAAAATGCAAATGATAGGTGGCAAGACGACTTGACTGGATTATTCGATGACAAGTCCAACTAGCTCTGTAGTGTGGTCCATATTAGGGTATTGACCCTAGTTCTGCAGAAGCAGTGGAGGCATTTCCCACCGTGTATCCTCCAAAACCTGGAATCGTGGGAGGGCAGTGGTGGACATGCTCCCCTCGACGTGTGATGACAATTGCCAGTTGCCTGCTAGGGAAGTTAGGTCGATGTATTCAACGTTTCCACCATGTTGTTTTTATCAGTGGTTAGTATGGCCGTTGCCATTGATAAAGCAACAGAGGACGGATAGGGTGGGAATGGAAGTAGGTCAGGATGGATAGGAGGATATAAATCAGTTGGAGACTCTTGATGGGAAGTAATGCCATTATCTGACTTATCAAATTTTATTGCTATAACTCTCTCTAGTTTGCTATGCTTTCAAACTCCTTGCATCTTTTCATTCTAACTTCGGTATGGAGTTTTCTGAAGGAGGGGGTGTATGTAATGCCCCACTTAAAGCTTATCCTGCAAATTTTGTTAATATTTACATTATCTGAAAATATTGAGAAATATTGGTCTAATATAAAATTCATGATTTCTATTATTCAAATTCCCAACTTACCTTCTCAAATTGAATCTTAGGTAGGATATGGTCTCCTTCCATTATTTCAAATAATATATGTATTTATCTCACATTCCCCAATGTACCCTCACATTTACTAGGGAGAAGACATGGTCCTCTCCATCTAATTACATCTCACATTCCCCAATGTGCTCTCACATTTACTTGGGAGAAGACATGGTCCTCTCCAACTCATTATCAATATATATATTCAATTCACATTCCCCAATGTACCCTCACATTTACTAGGGAGAAGACATGGTCCTCTCCATTTAATTACATCTCACATTCCCCAATGTACCCTCACATTTACTTGGGAGAAGACATAGTCCTCTCCATTTAATTATCAATATATATATATATATATATATATATATATTCATCTCACATTCCCAAATGTACTTTCAGATTTACTTGGGAGGAGACATGGTCCTCTCCCATTAATTTCCCAATTTTATATTCATGTCACATTTCCAAATGTACTCCCAGCTTTACTTGGGAGAAGAGAAATCAACTGTAAGGATGAATGAGAATTTAATGACATTAATGAGAGGTGGTTGAGATGGAGAAGAGAGGGAGGGTATAAAAAGGGAAGGGGGAAGGGAGAAAAGGGGATGTGGGGTCTTGCTTATGATTGTGGGGTTGGTTGTGATTTGAGGACTTGTTGTGTTTTTGGAGACCTTAGGAACCTGTGGAGGTTTCTTGGGTTGTTGAGAGGAGGGAAATATTGTTATCTTGGTCTGGATCATTCATCTTGGACACACACACTACATCTGGTTGGACTTGGGCTTGGAGGGCTAGGGAACCTGTGGAGGTTTCCTGGGCTAGGGATTATTTCCTAGTTGGCTGGGAGGTAAATCCAGTTGGGTCCATCAAGAGGAGCGTTCAACAGGAGCAGTAGGACAAAGGCATCTCCATCAGCCACCGGTACAGGTATTCCTCCATAGATTACTCTTGTAAATTTTATTAGAATGAAATATTCACCTTAAGTTATGCTGATTAGGATGTAAATGGAAAAATTTTATTTGTTTAAAAGTCTTGTAAGTAAGTAAACTATCGCCTCTTATTGCATTTAATTTCAGAAGAAATTAGATCTGTTAGCAGACCCTAGGATAGGTCTCTTACAAAAGTGGATCTGATGAGGTAAGTGGCTTTTGTTTTAACAATATATATGTTGTGATAGAGAGCTGATGATCTCAGGGAATCATTGAAACTAGAAATCAGAGTTCACAGCTGAAGCAAAAGGAAGTAGATTAGGTTATTTTTAAAGACAAATAAGGAAGAGTCATGTTCTGAGTAGAAGGACACTAGAAGACTGCAACAACAGTGGTGAAAATTCAATCGATATTTGGGACATTGAGGAAGTAGTAGCCACATAACACAACATAATGTTAGGTAAAGGAGATGCACTTATTGTAGCAATACAGTCATGGCAGAAAGGAAGAAGCAACCAACGAATTCAAGAAATAATTGTGATAGGACCCAACAAAATTGTGAGGTGAGAATAACATAAGTTCTCTAGAGGAAAAGTGAGCAAGAGAAATTGAAATAGCCTCACAAATTTTGAAGCTGAAGAGCAGGTGTGTTCTATAAGAAGAGGTTCTATTGTAGAGAATCAAGAGGAGAAAGGTGACTTCCAACAAGCAGTAGTTGAGTAGGATTTGTTGGAGAGAGGCAATTCCACAATGAGTTTGGAGAGAAATATCAAGAGGAAGTTCCAGAGGAGGAGCTAGTAATACCAAAAGGCTAAGCTCAGAGGAGGCTTGGTGAGGTATTGGTAGCAAGGACTTGCTACAAGACATAAGAGAGGTTTGGTTGCAGTGCACAGGTGAACAAGGAGAGTTCAAAAGAAGAAGAAGTAAAGGGTAAACTGACTACTGATGGTCATATGATGAGTTTGGGAAAGCGTCATAGAGAAAGGAATGCCTTGGAATAGGGAGAATGAGCGAGGAAGAAAGAGAGAAGGAGACAACTAAAATTAAATTACAACTAGAAGTTTTGAGAGGATTGTGACAACAAGATAAGGAAGACCATGGTTACAAATGGATTCTTCGGAAAAAGGTAAAGTGTAATTTGTTGCAAGTGAAGATGAGACAAAGATTAAATGCTCAGTTAATGGAGAAACTCAAGGAGTTTGAACAAAGGTTAAATGCTCATTTGGAAAGAGAAATGAGCAACAACAAAGTATAATTGTTGAGGAGATTATTTGTGCACTAGAACAAGGACCAGTTCTTGGAGAAAGTGATGAATAATATGCTGATGAGAGGCTAGTTGAGAAGAATGAAGATCAACTTGAAGAAATGGGGCAAGAAGCATCAAATGAGGCTAAGGAGCCTTATGATTTTAAAATTAATGAATTGTGTGTGAATGCAAGAGTTGTTGCAAATAAGGGACAAAGCATTGGTTGTGTTCTGTACAAAGAGGAGGAATAATCACCGAGGACTGTTGTGCAGGATGAACAAAAGACATAACAACTTGAAATTTATGTGTGCATTGTCATGGAGATTAAGGAGTCAATGTTGCATGAGGAAAGAATGCTAACAACCACAAAAGGGACCTTGAGGTATTATGTTTTTGAAACTAATAAGTGTTTTGTGTTTTTACAGGAACCTATTGACATGGTGAATTTTCGCTATACCAACAAGGGGAACTAACCCGATCGCAAGCCCCAATTAGACCTACTTTTGTTTGGAATGGCTAATTCCAACGGGTTTTAAGGGACCTTGTAAACTATTAAATGTGTTGATAGATTGATTTCGGGAGAAAGACTTCAATTAAATCAACAAAATATAACAACTAACCTCTATGTATTACATCCTATCTACACTGCTTCTAACTACTATAGTCTAGTTCTAGCTATCCTAATCTATCCTGCAGGAGCATGACAAAAGAGAGGTTAAACATCATATATGAATCCCAAGTCTAAATGAATCAATTACTGGTTCACATAAGAACAAGGCTACATCAATTCTAAATTGCAATCCAATCACTCATACAGGAATACTCATTCCTTTTATGAAATTAAAGCTTGCAGCTGATGTTTAACATAGTTTCAAATCAGGGACTGCTCATGAATTAACTATAATGAAGCATCACATTCAAACAACCAAAGCTAATCATAAACTGTAAGTCATCAATTGGCACAAACACAAACCACATTCATATTTATGCTCTCAACAACATCTTGATTCTTAACATATAAAGAAGAGGAAAATCAATCTGAGAAAGGGCTCCTTCTCTAACCCAAACAATCTTCCTTACTCACAATAAACAAAAGTTGTTATGCCAAATGAAAAATCCCTGCTCTCATCTATGGAGGTAATATTTATGCCTTCAGGAACTGACCCCCCTGTCTCCCGTGATTTTTCCACTCCCCTCTCTTTTCACTACATGGATCAAAAAATGTACAGAGGAGAACGGTCGATGAGATTGTTGACACGTCGAAGCCACCTTTGCTGGAGCATCCTTCTTCCTGGGGAAATGAACGGGTGTCGATGAAACAGAGAATGGCTGCATATCATTTCGTTGCACCTGTGTGGAGTGGCTATTATTCCCTGTCATTTCTTGGAGGAAACTGAAGATGTCGTGCCCATCATCCCACATCTGGCATGCTTTGAGGTGTTTCTGGAGGGAGTGACATCTTGATGGATCAGCGTTGTGCTTCCCTTTTGACACAGAACATGCCTTCATTATGCATTATGGCGGTTCATACCCCTTTCTGCAGGTTTCGCTTTTGTAGTATCGACACTGGGGGTGCAGAGGTGTCATCTAGACATACAACACCTTTATCTGCTACCGGATCCACTCGAACTCACCTGCAGAAATAATTCATATTAGCCTTATGATTACGAACAAATGATAAAAACACCCAAGAACATCTCTCGCCATCATTGAAAAATGATAAGGCGTAATGAAATTAAAAGAGCGAGTGTGAAAGAAACAGCCCTTGGCTCAGCCGAAGTTGTGCTGCGACGAGTCGCAATCGCACATCCCAATGGGACATCATATGCAACACCGCCCCTATCGGATTTCTTTTGAAAACCCAGACCATGACATCTTACCGAAAACACAGGAATACATGGAAAATACCGCATTTGATCACAAGGCTGGATTTGAAAATTAATACGCCCAGACGCATAGTTATCGGCGAGTCCGCTTCATCGCTTCAGGCCTTAGGCATAAGCGCTAGACTCCGCCGATAGTGACTTAGTGATGGGGAAGGCGGACCCGATAAGATCGGCGGGTCTGCCAAATCGCATATCGTAATATGCGCAGGCCCAGGACTCTGCTGATTGCGATATGTGACTCGACGGAACTTGATATATATATATATATATATATATATATATATATATATATATATATATATATATATATATATATATATGTTGTATTTAATAACGTGGCGGGTCCGCCATATCGCATTGCGTTTTATAAATGATCCCGGGCTCCGCCGATATGCGATATGCGATGGGGCTTCGGACCCGAAATGAATGTGTTATGTTTAATGGGATTGGCAGGTCTGCCATATCGCTGCGCACTTTATGTTCAAGCCTTGGGACCCCACCGATTGCGATATGCGAAATGCTCCGGACCCAAAAATATATGTATTCTGGTTAATAAAGCCATCGGGTCTAGTGTATTATGGTAAGAATTATGTGTTTAATTTGCATGCGATAAGTGAAAAGGGGAAATTGGGCATGGTTTCAAGGTATTTTCATTATAACGAGTTATAATGGGAATAAAGATGTGATGGGAGGTTTTGAGGGGTTGGAAAAGTCCCAATGAGGATATGAATGAAGGGCTAAGAAAGGATTATAGACGAATCAGGCGGCACAGATTTATAAAGGGGTCCTTAACCATTTAAAAATTGAAGATTTGACTTGGCCAAGAGTTAAAATCCTTGGAATAAAATCGATCATTCGGAAGGGTGCAAGATCAACTTCTGGGGGACCCATTCAAAATTTCTTATCAGGGCAGATTTTAATAGGGTGGTGGTTGTGGTCACAATATAACCAAAGAGTTGGTTGGAAAGCAAAGAAATACAGGAACCATTAGAGGAATCCATGCAAAGTTGCAAAGGCATGGACATGAAGTGTGTTGCAGCAAAATTAAAGTTTTTAGAGGATCGATTTGACAATCTAAAGACCAATTGTAAAGCAAATGAAATGATGGTGGATTGCAACAATTTCATAGAGGACGAGGACAACGTTTCAATGAGGAAAAGGAAACAAAAAGGTGGCGGTAATGAGGATGACTTCCAGTAGAAAAGGTAGAGAATTATAGGAGACAAGTGGTATCTTAGTAAATTCAAGAAGGAAAATAATAATTTTCAACAAAGGATGGATGATTTTTTCCATCAAGAAGGCAATCTAAACATGGCAAGTGAAGAGATTAGAAGACTGATGGTGGAAGTGTCCCAAAAGAGGAATCTTTCAAAAATGAAGGAAGATGACATATGCTTGCCGATGAGTACAAATCCGAGAAACTTGTATCCTAATGTGATCATGAAAGACAACAACAACATGTTTCAACAAAGGAGCAATGAATTCATCTAGCCAAAAGACAGGATGGATGTAGAGATAGAAGAAATGAGGAAGATGATGTTGAAGAAGCCTCAACAAAAAATATATACATAGCAAATAAGAGTAAGAGACAACATATTTAAGATGATAGAGCGAGTCTACATCAACAAGGAAGGAGGAGAATTGCAACATAAAATTTGGAAACCTAGAAGAATGAAGAAAATAGCAGAGCAACAACAACATGACAGAGAGAAGGACCTTCTACAAAATAAAGTTTGGGATCCAGTAAAGAATAAGTTCACCAACACATGGTCAGGAGACCATGAATCTTTTTGAACCTTGGGATTATGATGTAGGCACATCTTACTTCCAAGTCAAAATTCATTTTAACTAGGATAGGGGTCTATTAATTTACCAAGGGAGTTGGTTCCCTAAGATTGGTTTCATTACTTATTTTAATGTATAAACCTATGTTCTTGTGAGAATTCTATGAATGTGAGGAATGTTGTAATGAAGTCTTCTCCTTAAGTGAGATTTCTAAAATATAGTGAGAGTTAGAGAGAATATTGGATGAGTTAGAGAAACAAGGATTAGTTAGATTTATGGAGCTCTAAATTAGAGATACTTTGAGATATTTTTGGATCTGATACTGAATTGGTTTAAATCCTCATTGTATACAATTTTTCTATGTAAATTATAAGCGATAAGGTGGAGACAGTGTGTGAGAGTGATATAGAGGATCTGAAAGGAATTGAGGGCCAAGTATGCCAAAAGGCTGAGAGAGGGATAAACGATGTATTATGAACCAAGGGGCATTTTCCCAACAGATCTAAACAGATGCAATAGAGATAGAAGCAAATCTGGTGGCTATAGGAAAAACACTAGAAACACAGCCTATCTAAGACAAGGGAAAGGCAAAGATAGAATCCTCTCAAAGTCAAGCATTTGAGGATATGTGTAATGTAATTAAAACTTTGTCAGATAAGTTAAATAAGTTAGAGTTAGAAAATAAAAATTCTCAGAAACAAACACAGTATAATAAGAGATTTAATCCTCAATACAGAAGACAACCTTTTCAAATTTTGCAGAGAGGAAGAAAAGATCAAGATCAGATTGAAGAACCATTATATATAGAGGTAGATCTTGTTGCAAAAAAAGAGCATCTTGAAGATCAAATTTCTACATTATATGCAATAGATGAAAATGAACTTGGTATCGAAGGAGAAGAGTATGAATATGATGAAACATATGCCATTCATGATGAAAATAAAATTGATGAATATTGGAAGCAATTCTCTGATTTTATGTAGGCTGAACTACATAAGAAATATGACTTGAGATCGAGGAAGAGATCAAGAAATCAAGAAAATGAAAGTGAGCAACAAGTTTCAACTTCCTCACCAAAGGCGACTCCACAAGAATCTCAGTCTACAAAACAAGTGAATAAAGGAAAGCAGCAATAGAATGCAAATGGCAAGACACAGATACTTCAAGGTGAGTCTTCTCAAGATCAAATTGGAAAAAATCCTTTGGAGAAACTTGTTTCAATTCCTCAAGTAATCCCAGTCATGAAAAAAGGTGAAGAGGAGAACGAAAGGACTGCTAAACAGGGTCACTTGTTTAGTCTTACTAAGGAGTTGGAAAAGGTAAGAATGTAGGTTCCTCTTACAGAATTGACAAAAATACCTATTTATCAAAATGATATTGCTGAGTTTGTTAATTTGAAAGAAAATGAGATTATAAATGACATTGTAAATCTGTAGGAAGACAAACCAGTAGTGGTTTTTGGTCCACATGTAGAGGAATTAGACCCTTCAATACCTCTTTTTTATATTTCCTTATTGGTCCATGACTTCCTCTTACATAATTGTATGTTTGATTTGGGAGCTTCACACAATCTTATGCCTTTGTCAGTAATGAAGCAACTAAATCTACAAGTTACGAAACCCTTTAGGGACTTGTATTATTTTGATTCGAATAAAGTCAAGTGTCTTGGGGTCATTAAGGATCTAGTAGTGTCACTAGCTCAAATTCCAGCTAGAAGCTTGGTCATGGATGTAGTAGTAACAAATATCCTTGCTAGATTTGGAATGCTTCTATCTAGGTCATGGGGGGCTAAATTGGGTGGTGTTTTGAAGCTAAATTTTACATATGCTGTTATACCGACTTTTGGTGGGGAAGAGAGGAGATTTTATAGAGAAACTATATTTGTAAAAACAATTACAGAAAATGGAGCAGGTAATTCACCTGTATATATCCATGAGAAGGATGACTTTTCTTGTTTCATGCTGCATGATAATGCAGAGTTGGCTGAAGATAATCAGAATCAACTTGCTTCAACCAATGTAATTATAGAGCTATAAACTGGAGGAGTGTGGAAATGTTTATTTGATGGAGCTTATTCCAAGGAAGGAATAGGTGTTGGTTTTCTTCTAGTTGCGCCTGGAGGTAATATGTTCCCTTGTTCCTTTAAATTAGAGTTCGAGGCAACAAACAATGTGGCGGATTATGAGTCCTTGATTATTGCTCTACAAACAACTACACAGAAGGGAGTTAAGTCAATTTCTGCTTTTGGAGATTCAGAGCTAATTATTAAGCAAATAAAAGATCATTTCCAAAAAAAGAACCCTAGGCTTAGGGCATACAGAAATGAGGTATGGGATTTGATTGAGAATTTTTTTGAAGCTTTTAACATTCAATTTATTCCAAGAAATGAGAATAGATTAGCAAATTCATTGGCTATGGCTGCTAGTACTTTCAAGCCTCCTATTAATCCAAGACTAAGATATGAGGTAGGGATGAGACACAAACCATCTGTTCCTGATAATGTTAAAAATTGGCAAGCTTTTGAAGATAATTAGCAGATTAAAGAATTTTTGACTATAGTTGAGGAGTTTCAGGGCACGTAAATTGATCAGGATAAAGAAGAAACAATAGAAGTTGCAGAAATCAGTGGTCTAAAAGATTCAATAGCTAATCAGAAGATTTTTCAATTAAAGGATAATATTTTACCAAAGGGACTTGTTCCCCTTGAAAGGATTTCTAACCCCAATGATGTGGCTATTGACTTAGGGAAGGTTTCACAAGATGAACACATTCAGGATCACAACATTGGAACTCAGGAGAAACTCAGAATGAATTGTTTTTTCAAGATTCACTGGCAGAATGGTTCTAGATTAAGCAATCAAATACTAACCTGGTACCATTGGAAGATTGACTTCACCTGATGGAGATCAACCATGTACATATGTAGGAACTTGTACATAAATAAGCTCAAGTGTTGAGCATTTGGTTTCCAGTTGCAGTTCTTCAGTTTAATCTTAGTTGATGAATAAGGGTGACTTTCCAACTGGTTTGCAGAGGTTTCAGACTTCAGGAATGTTAAATTTCAGTTTGTCAAATTTCAGGGTTTTCACAGTTTTGGACTCCATGCCCAATTAAGGCTACTGATCTATGATTCTCAATATTTTGCTATCAAAGCACAAGCATCCTATCACTGCAGATATTGGCATGGGTTCATTGTACAAAATTTTACACAGTTAAGTTTGGCGAAGCAATGTATGACTCCATGCCCAAGGAGAAGGCATTGATCTGCGGTTCTTAGTGCTTCTATGGAAAAAGCACTATCCCCAGGTGGAGCCAGATGTTGTAGCTTATATTATGTTTAAGCTTATTTATCACTTTTATCACAATGCGTGGTCGAAAAATCACTGCAGGGCTTCAACCTTAATGACGCTCCCTTATTTTCTTTACATCCACAGAGTTTAAGGGAAATGAAGTACTTTGTTTATTATATATCGAAATCGCAAAAGAAAGAAGTGTAAAAGAATCGGCCGCTGTGTAGCCAAGGTCGCTATATAGGGAAAATTTTAAGAACCCCCCCAAAATTATATATATAATAAATGGGCGAATCCCCATGATACATAGGAAAAATGGAAGGTGATTTTACCAATAATATAATATGTATACATAATTTTTTTGGCGAATCTCTCACCAAAATATATTATCTTGTAAAATCACGGCGAATCTTTCATTGGATTATAAAATCTTGTAATATCTTGGCGAATATTTCACTGAATAATAAAGGCTTTGTAAAGGGCTAACAAAGTTCATAATGAGTATTTCTTGTAATGGCTTGAAGCCTTGCTAATCAGTCCTTCAAGAACCAAAACAAGTATATTCCTTATATGGAATATAAAGATATTTCTCATGGAAAGTCAATTAGGTTTAGCGCAGGTGGTAGGGAGAAATCCTACATGTGACAATGTGTTGGACTCATAATGAGTACTTCTTGTAATGACAATGAGCCTTGTTTTCTAAGCAATCCCTCGAGGACTGAAATATGTATATTACTCATATGGAATATAAATATATTTCTCATGTATTGGAATATAAATATATGAGTGAGGAGTGGGAAATGACCCACAATAAGTCCTTAGAAAATTGACATGAAGAAGATAAGTGCAAAAAATAAAAAAGGTGAAAATGGAAAAATTGAGAAGAAATACAAGGGAAAAATGGTGAAACAACAAATTAATAATCCATGGGAGGAACAATGATTAGAGATAGTGAGGGAAGATGTTCCCTCAGCCTAGGGGTAACAAAGGTAGACATTAGAACTCTCACTTATGCAAGTGTAGCTAAAAAACCATTAAGCTCTATGCCAGTCATGAGAGGGAGGAAATATGGGAAAGAAATGTGAGAACAAGAATTTAAATGGAACAAAGCATTGGGATCACAATCCTTGCTCATTGAGTTTGGGTACTTCCTTTGAGTCCTATTGAAAAATTAGGAATGATCTATCTATGTATCTTGTTATATAATTAGTTTGTAAAATAGTTGCCAAGTAGCTATGTTAGAGCATGGATTTTGTGAAATGTTTTTTACTCATCCTACCTATCTTTAGATGGAGATGAACAAATATGAGTATTGGAGATAGAATTCTCCCATTTTTTTGTTGTAACAAATTGTACAGGTATAGCCATGTCCATCATTAAGTATGCCCCAACTGTATCGATAATATTCCCAAACCAAAAACTTTTTAGTACTAAAAAGCATAAAAAATTCAACATTACATACTAAAAGAACATATTAATAAAATCTGCTAGAATAAACGTTACTGGAAAGAGAAATTTTTGAAAGGACTGCCATTATAAGATCTGTAGAAATACCCAGCTTCAATACCTGCCTCATGTGAGGGTAATCTCAGTCTCAGGGATATGCACTAGCACCAACAATGATAAGTTTGGGCCTAAAAAGGGCAGAAATATTCTCAAGCATCTCATAGTCAATGAATCCTATAACCCAAGAAAACAAACACAACCATTAACAGTTTGAACACTTCCCCAAAATACTGGTTCAATATTTTTCAATCATGGAACTGTTTCCCTCCTAATTATTATTAGACTAGCAATGCGAGCTCACCCGTGGACTCATCTAGACGGTATGGCATTGATTCAAAGTAAATTGATGTAGAAAATACTCGCTTTTTTGCTGTCATGAATCCATGAGACAGATGCCCTCCATGTGGTGAGTCCAAACCCTGAATGTCGCAAAGCAAATTTTCACATGTTACATGCCCAAAAAAGAATGATAATCTTATCAAAGGAGGTTCTTGCAAAATTTGTTTTACTTGGGTTGTCCAAAATGAAAAATTCAACTCCATGGTGTTTTCATGAACCCTAGTTTCAAGCTGTACCCCTTGACCTTCAAGCACTGTTACTTCAGGCAAAGCTGGAGACTTTGACAAGATTTCAAGGAATTGGTTAACGTCCATGTATAAGTCCATCAGAAGTCCTGTAAAAATACTGCACAAACAGGACTGTAACTTCAGTTGTTATACAATTGATGCATCAAACACTTAGCATGCATCCTCTTCCTTTTCTGGTTTGCACCTTTGAGTAGCACTGGTCACTCATTGTTGTTGTTTACTTTGTTTGATGCTTAACCCTTCAAAGTATGTTGATCGGACTTCTTGACAACTGTCGCATTGTCCACTGTCCTGTCTTCTCTGCTGCTCTATCCACTGTGCTCAATGTTTGAATACTACAGTCACCAATACGCACAATGCTACAGTCACCAATACGCCAAAAATCCAAATGAGAAAACCCTTCAAATTTCGAATTTAAATCTCTACAAAAACACGAAAGGTTATAGCGCATAAAGGTTTGCAATAGAAATCAACCTTAAAACTCCTGCGGCCAAGCAAAACAATGATAATAAGCCCGCGTCTCCCTTGGAATTTTATGTATCAAGATGAAACCCCAAAACGCAAAGCCCTAGCCGAAAATAAGTGAGAACCCCTCGCATCAGTCAAAGAAGAGGTTTCTGCCCTGCAAAAATGCTCAACATTTCAAAGCGACGTCCTTAAAATGTAGAGGCCTACATATATTCACAAGAGCTAAGAAGGAAGATGATATTTTACTATTTGCGAGCAGGTAAATAGCATGATCATGATTTAAGTAATGTTTTGTTAAATTTCGAGCGTTGCGGCTTGCAATTCAACTCAAAAATTATAATGTAATTAACTTATTTATTCTTTATCTTACAATATTTTTTGAATTGCCAGTTTTTACATCTTAGTATCATCCTCTCGACAATCTGAGCGCAAAGAAGCCTATCATGTGGCAAGGAATCTTTTTTTCTACTAGGGTTTTGGATTTTAGACCATCAATGGAAAACTTAGCTCGGTGTGAATAAAAATAAGTTTTGAATATTTAGTTTTTAAATATGTACTAATTAAAAAAGATTTTATATAACATTTGAAATTAAGGAAAGATTTAGTTTTCGGTTTTGAATATTTATTTTTTAAATGTATATTAATTACAAAAGTCTAGGGAGAGATGTATTTTTGAGAGAGATTAGTAGATAAGTGTTGTTATGATTTTGCTTAGTGAATTTCAGTTTTAAAATTGTCTATATTGACAAAAATTATTACAAAATATTTAAATTTTAAAATGAATAAAAAGAAAATGAGTAAAAAACATTGTGATTATAGGAAAATATATATATATATATATTTAAATATTTAAGATGTATACTATGGTATTTTTTTACCGATACCGAATTGAAAATTTCTCGTATGAATTTTTATCGTATCATATCAAATTCGAATCAGAATTTAAATTCAAATTTGATAACTATGGTGTGAAGTAATAAGTGGGTGTGCTATGCCTGCTCAACTCATTGTTGGAAAAGACACTGCAATATTTCTAACCCATCGTTGTCTCCATCACAGTGTTTCATCCCCATTGGGACAACAAGCTATGGTTCCAATTGAGAAGGCCCATCTCCAATTAAGCACACTGGAAACCTCACCCTTAAAACTTCATCCCACACCCTTTGCGTTGCTTCTCTGCGCAGATGTCTCACACCAGGCGTCAATAACAATGTGTCTAACTCCAAAGGCAACGACTACAACCTTTGAGTAGATCGAATTCTCCAATAATAAAGAGATGATAGCTCCTCCACTTTTCTGATAGTGATTCTGCATCATTTTAGATTGCACAAATAACAAATAATACAACAAATCATTTGATCTTCACACTTTTCTCTCACTAGCAATGCACGGTCTCAATTTTGAGATGCCATATCTGCAGCAAACAAAACAGCAATCACTCACAGTGATCTTTACACACAAAACCTTGCTCCAACAACGCTACCCTCTTTGCAACAACATGCGAAAAATTCACTCAACAATGACTCCAAAAGCACAAGACAATCCCTCACACAGTTTACAAGAAATCAATCTCAACCTAGCTTTGATACCAAAATGATGGCGCAATCTATTGCAAATAAAAACCCACATAAAACTAAAATCCACACATATAACGAATGCATACAAATATTCAAAAATAATTCATTAAAGAAATATTAAAAAATAATTCATTAAAGAAATAAGATATTTACAAGAGAATTATTGGCCTAATAATTAGCCTTTCTTTCCTAACTCTCCTTCTTTTACATGTGTCATGGGCTCACTTAGATTTATACAAGTGGATTTGAACCCAAAGTAGGCTCTACATCCCAAACAAACTCCCACAATATCTCTCATGATCCATAAAAACTCTCGCCTAATCCCTTATCTCTAGATGAGAACTAACTAACTCTGAAATCTTTCAACTCTTCCAAAATACTCTCGAACCTTCTTCTATTTACAATAATTCTCATTCTCTCCTAAAACTATAGGAAAATACATTAAATAATTAAATCCTAACTTAGGAATCCAACTCCCTTAGTAAACATGTTACCCTAAGTTAGATGCTCCTGCATCTAACTTGTTTCCTTATATCTGAGGAAGACAAGCTCTTAGGAAAGTAGAAGCAATTTTAGGTACTCCAGGCCCACTCCATGTTCCATATTATCATGTCAAATGACGGTTAATCTTTGAACATGAAAGCTTCCGCCCTACCACTTCCTTGCTTGAATGAGTGGCCGCCATATATTCAGATTTTATAGTTGACAAGGCTGTAACCGCTTGTCTCTTACTCATCCAACTTATAGTTTCACCAAACAATTTGAAAACATACCCGTTGGTTGACCTCCATTAATCAAGGTCTCTAGCCTAGTCAACATCGACAAAGCAACATACGTCTACCTATCTGTCGGTTTCAAGATTCCCTTGGTAGCAGATCGCATACCCACTCCATGTTCCATATTATCATGTCAAATAACTTATAACTTAAATTATTACGTATAATCAAATTAAAAGAAAATAATTATTATGATAAATGATTTATATGTTTTAAACATTCTACTAAAAATAAAAATTATTACAAATAAATATTTTAAAATTGCATCTTCGATATATTAGTTATTGTGATGGGTGATTTGCATCCTTTAACCATTCCTGCTCAAAAGACATAAATGTAAAACTGTCTTGAAATGGCATCTTTCTGCGTTAGTGTGGCATAAAGGAACAAAATTTTAGGTAAATTGAGATACATTTGGTGCCAACATTTTCTTTGGAAATACAAGTAAATACATATAATAGTGGATAATTAAATGATATGAGGTAGTATAAAGAAAAGAACAATAAATTTGATAGCATAAAACACCTTTTTCCCAAATGCCATTTACATGCCATTTAGTTATTGCGAGCCCAAATCATTAAGCGCAAAAATTACAAATTTTTCAAATCTGAATTATTAAAAATTCAACAAAAGACAACATATAAAAGACATCCTAAAAGACATCACTCCAGAGGAGTATGTCAAAAGCTAACAAAATTGTATCTCTCATGTTCCCTTGAGATCTTTCAAGAACAATAATTAATTAGAACAAATTTAGTTCCCATTTTGGGATCAATAGGCATGAGGAGACGACCACCATAAATCACATAGAGGCCAGCACCAAACACTACTTTATATCAATTTTCTATTTCTCCAAAACTGATCATTGCAGCTCTATAATCTTAACTCCTAGCTATGGATTCCAACCAATTTTCTACAGAGCATCATCGTTTTCCCTTTGCTTGTTCCTATATAGGCCTCTGCATTTTGTTTTTCATGGGGTAAATTGGAATACCCTATCCCTGTTTCTCTCAGATTTTTCAATTGACCTCATACATATCATGTTGGATTGTCTCATCAACTATTTATGCCCAAGTATGATCAATTTCAATGGGAAATGCACTCATTTGAATTTAGATTCCAAAATATTTGGGCATGATTCATTTATGATTTTACTTAATTTACCCAAGGAAAACAAGGTGCTTCAGAGCTTCAGTGGAAGAGATCCTTATTATCTCACTTAGTGCTTTGCATAATACATTTGTACATACGCGTACTATTTATGCTCATCCTTCACTACTGACCTGAAATAACAAACAATAAAAAAAAATTGAATATCCCAGAAGGAACAAACATTAGGAGTGAATTTTTCTATGGTAAGATACTCGATAGATTTAAACTTACTATGTTAATTTCAATTCATATTCTTCTTTTTCCAGCTTATGCCCAAGTCTTTGATAAACCTGAAAGAAGAAAATGCATTGAGAGATGAACACCGTAAGACTTAAAAAGTTCGAAAATTGAAAATCCATATTGAGGAGGTAAAGGAGTACCATGGTCGAAAATATCTACTTCCAACCTTTGACTATTTTTACCCGAGTACTGGTTATACGTGAATGGAAGAATTGTACCACGGAATAAGAAACATCAGAAAAGCCCATACAAAGAAAATTTAAGTTCTCTAATTGCTTGTAGATATAATAATTGCCACAAACAAGACTTGGTAGAAAATTTGAATTTAGAATTTCAATGATGAATCTCGCATAAAACAATCTGTCATTTCTAAAAAGAATTTCCTATAGTTTAGCTGCATTGAATCTCGATGTTACAATATCCAACCTATGCAAAAAAAAGTGACTAATAGACATGTGCTAAATGCATATTCCAAAGAGTTAAGCATTGCCAAATCTCTCCCTTGATATAAAATAGCAGAGAGATCATTTTAAGTAAAGGATCCAGTTAGAATCACTAGTTTTCAAGTTACAGGTTGTGAAGTCATGTCTGCAAGCCTAAATTGAGAAAAAGAAATGTCAAGACAACAAAAGAATAGCAAAGAAAATAGAGGAAAAAAGGTTTAAGACAATCTGTTTCATTATGATCCCAGAACCAATTTGCCTAAAGAAATTTCATTTTAAGCTGAAGCGAAAACAAATGCCAAGCGGTTTGTGGACAAATAGTGAAGTTACAAGTGCTTTCATTGTTGAAACCATAATGGAGAAAACTTCAAATGATACCATTATGGAGAATAGAGATAGGAGAATTGGATTAGCATAGATAGACCAGAAACAGAGCTTTTATAGTAAGCTCCCCTGATTGACAACTCACAAGACATATATCTTTGCACCTTGCAGTGAACAATAATGGAAACCTAAAATCTATGAACAGGGACAAAGGCCCAACCATCTGAAACTGCATGGCATGTACAAATTTAAAAAATGTTGATTTAGATTGATAATGCAAAATGTCAATTCAGTTTAGCCTGATGGTTGGGCAGAATAGTTGTTATCCTTCCCACCCAGGTCAAGTTTCGTATGTTGACATGTTTACACTCTAATATAGTAACTTCTTGCGCTCATAAGAGAGTCTACTTGGACCTCTATATATATATATATATATAAGTATGTTTCTTTCTTTAATATATATATATGTATTTATACTTACATATATATATATATATATATATATATATTAAAGAAACATACACACATAAATACATACATATATATATATATATATATATATTAAAGAAAGAAACATACTTACATACATACATACATACATACATACATATATATATATATATATATATATAAAGCACACACAAACATACCATTGAGTTATATCATCAAGCGAAACCCTGCTGGCTCAAGGCATAATCACCAAAAGGTTGTGGGATCATGTCCCGCTTACTGGCTGCTGCTGCAGTTGGTAGTTAGTACTAGCCTCCATCTGGGGATTTGGGGAAGATGGAGGAATCCTGTGAAGTTATTCTTATATATATATATATATATATATATATATATATATATATTAAAATTACATAAATTAATAACGACCATTTTTTTTTTTTAACATTTAGAAAATATAACTACTTCAAACACAAAACAATACACTACATATCATACATATAGAACCATAAACTCAGGAGTTAAAACTGTAGTTTTCTCATTCAATGTCATCAAAATATATTACATAGATAAGATGATTGAGCCATAATTCCTGTGCAAGAAAGTTGTTGTTCAAGAAATGACAAACTAACAAAAATAATTGCATAATTTAGTGCAGAAAATCCTTGAAGTTTCAAGCTTCTCCTTCCCTTAAGATTTTCCGAAATGATGATGTATGAAAGAAACCCATAAGACCTCTATATTGTGTGTTTTTTACCCTAATCCATTCCTTTTCTCACCTTACGCATCAAGCATGCAGATTTTGAGTGTGGGACACATCTTAGGTACTCAAGAAGGGCACGTCCAGTGGATCCACACATCTGACATGGGGATTCACTAGAATCACTACACACGAAGGTGGGGGGTGTGAACAAATCTTGTTTTTGGGGCCTCAAGTGAGCCACGAAAAAGTTGGAAGGAGGGTCTCTCTATAATTCAACCAAGGTCCACAGATAGAGATGATCCAAGCATCTGCAACAACAACCAACCCAAGAATTTAGCTCCCAAACTTCTCAATGTGGACTTGGTTGTATAAGTTCATCTAGGAAGCAAGATTGGTCAAACTCTAGAATTTAACAGTTTTGCAAAACTCAACTCAAATAGATAGGGAAGTACTTTCAATTTTCACATCATTGTCCTCCTTAAATTCAAGAAACTCGCCTAGCTATGGTAGGGATGGAAAGCAAAATGGAGAGAATGGAATAAGAAGCTAGGGAAGCAACATGTGACATACATGGAAACCAGGAATAGCTGGAGCACAATTTAGATCTTCTCTGACAAGGATATTCAAAGGAGGTTGGACAAGATAAGCAACAATCCATTGGCTTGGAGCTGAAAGCGTACCTTTTCCTGCCAAATCTTAGGGAAGAAAGAAACATAATTAACATTACTGTGAAAAATACACTTACACCTTAGCTTCCAAAGGGAGAAAAACAATAATTCTAAGAAACTTCCAAGATACCATAGGGGTGGATAGAACCAACTGTTTAGAATCTAGAGTGACGTAATTTAGCAGCCCACCAATGAACTTTTTTGGGTATCTAATCTTGTCAGCATGTTATTAGCATCGAAAAATATGCCCCGAATTATTTCTTAGTTTTTGTACATATTTGACGTATTTTATTTCTACATTTTGTACATATTTTCTGTATAAGATAAGACATATTTCTTCAACCAAAAAAGACTAAGCATAAATCAGGAAATGTCCAAGAATGGAGTGTTTTAGATTCATTGTGTGCTTTTAGAGTTGGAGAGAAGAGCTACAAGTGATTTACAGACTGGTAAAAAACATGGTAGAACATAGGGATATGGTCTACATTGAAGGGAAGCAAGTTCTCGTG
Source organism: Pinus tabuliformis (assembly GCA_031772625.1). Taxonomy (NCBI): domain Eukaryota; kingdom Viridiplantae; phylum Streptophyta; class Pinopsida; order Pinales; family Pinaceae; genus Pinus; species Pinus tabuliformis. Next base: position 126,315,109 of record CM062820.1, on the reverse strand, counting down.
GAAGAGTAGCAAGGGATTGTGGACGAAAAGCCAATGTAACCATTAGGTCTACAATTGAGGGCATCCACATCAATCCAGTCCATGTCACTAGTAATAATCTAGTTTTCTCAAACCTCTATGTTATTGGAAGTATAATGAAATTTACTTCCAAGACAACTAACTTCTTATTATTTTGTCTATATGTAAAGCCTACACATGTCAAGCCAATCTAGGTCACCAGTAAACCTCCAATTTATCCAACCTTCTTTGTTACCAGTAGCATATTGAACTTCACTTCCAAGAATACTAGAACTTTCTTCTATATGAGAAATCCTTATATCCTACCATAACGAGGCTGAGATACATGTCTAGAATCATTTGCAGAAGATGTTCTTTAATGTACTAGTCGGCACTGTCAAATTTTCTATACAATTTAAAATTTCCTCCCTGTGGTGTCAATTGACATATGCGCATTTCTTCAATCACTCTTAAGAACAATTGTTGTGGGTATGAGGTCTTCAATGAAAATAATCCAATCCAAGAAATCTGTAACAATGCAATACTTGACACTCTAGCATCCTATGTCGCCGCCTATGTTTCTAGAATTTTTTTTAATATAATTGGGAGACAACAATGGACCAATTGCAGCAGTTGAGGCTTGAAATGCTACCTTCAACTAAAGTTTGTAGTATTTTTTAGTGAAATATGTTGCAACATTTATTGCAACTGTAAATAGAAGCATAAATAAAATGTACCTTTTCAAAATGTTTCAGGAACAACGTTAGCGCAGAGCTCTCTCAATGTTTTCCCTTGTGTCCATGGCTGCACATCACATTCATCATTCAAAACCTTTTCAATGCTGATGCGACATATAGTAGGATATACATATAGGGCTCAGAGGAGGATGTAGAAGATCTGGAGTCAAAGCGTGTAGCAATTGTTAAAAGTGTCAATTCAAAAGAGCGCACCACTATAGTGAGGTGGCTGAAACTTATGTTGCAGCTGGAAGACCCTAGAGAGTTTGACAAAGAAGAAGTGGTAAGTGTCTATGAGCTAATTGAGCACCCAGATTACAATTATTGTATTAGGGACATTGTTATTCAGCTACCATCTGTTGCAGAGCTACTAGAAGTGTCTGGTGTTGTTGAATCATCAGTTGATGATAAGGTGTGCCAAAACATCTCATCACTTGAGATTTGTATGAAAACAGAAAATGATTCAAACATTGAGAAAGATTGTGAAATGGAGCCAAAACCTGAGTATTGTATTAGAATAGAGCTATCTTTAGAACAAAGATCTTTGAGAAAAATACAAAAAGCTAAGGTTGGTCTGGCCTTTGAGGATCAGTCTGGTGATGATAAAGAAATTGAACTGAAGCCAAAATGTGTAAATGAGACCAAAATTACAGAGCAAATTTTCCAGCAAGGGTCTTCAAGAAGGTGTAAGGCTAAAGTAGGTATGGATACCGAAGAATCAGATTTATCCTCGATTGGGAATATTATAGGTCTAAAAAACGAGAATATTGAAGTGATGTGGGCAGATGGAATGATTTCAAAAGTGCGTGCTCTCTTGTTTTTGCTTGGATCTATTCTTTGTTACATTGATATTTACTAACAATAGATGGCAAAGAATTTCAAATGATCAGTCATATTTGACAATCGTAAACAACTTAATTTCCAAATAAAGTTTTGTTCAATAGTCTTGAAGAACTAGAACCACCACAATCTAGCTACACCAATGGTGCAAATCCTTAGCAAAAGTGGCAATTTTTTTTTTTTTTAAACATGGTGTACTTGATCATGTTACTTATACAAGTTTCCATCTATTTTACCAGTCTCCAAGGAGAAACTCACTAGTGAGATGATGCAGGCTACGTTAGAACTGGCCAATAATCTTTTTATCCCCACAACTAATATATGGGTCAGGGTATAAAACCTATATCTTTGGAATACTCGTGCTCTTGAGCACTACGAGTAGTGATGCGTCTACATGGCTCCAGGCACAACATTTTCTGGGAGGGAACATGGTGGCATAAAAACAAAGAAACAAACAACAAAGTTGTCAGCATTAAGAAAAATTGTTACCAGACATCCTTTGATCATATTGCAAAGAAAAAGATAATGTTTGTCCTCACCGAGAGAAGATCAATTCTTGTTGGCTCAAGACCTGGAACATGCACCTAACCACAAAGCAACTAAGAGGGTCAGCGCTGTTAAAACTTCAAAAAAATTGATCATAACCAAAACAACTTTAGCAAGAAGACATGTCAATCACCAATGAAACAATTTAAGAACCTAAATTTAGGCATAATTTCTTACACAAACAAGAGAATGCTACATTTATGGTGGCAAAACAATGATCAACTACTCAGCCAACCTCTTTTGAAGAAGCACAGGATCACATGAAGCAACGAGCAGGGATCATCTCCATCATTAATCCAAAGAGCTCAAAAATGTAGTGCTACCCATGAGCAAGCAACACCAACAATGAGCTATCCATGTAGATCAAGATAATCACAGAGTTACTTCATCATCAATGCAAACATATGGTGCATGAAATCCATTGAATAAAAGATATCAATATCATAGAATATACCCTTATTCTCAACCAGGCACCCCTAGCATTAATTCAACAAGGATACAATGTCACTAAAAGCCTTTGTAAAACCATCAAGAACAAGCAGGTTTAACTTTTGAAATATAACTGAAAAAAACTATGCCTCACAATAAAAAAAAGTGCTTCAAAAATAGAGTCACTAGTATATATCATATTGCAATTTTAACAAGACTTATTGCTCAGAAACAAACATCATTTATATACAACATTTCACCTTTTTCTATGGGTTGGAATTTTGAGAAAAATTTCGTGGTTAGAATCCAAAATAAGTGTTCTCTTTCACAGTTCACCATTGGAACCTTGCATGATTCAAAGCAAGGGTTCCATCACCATTGAGATGTTATCATCAAAAACAACATAAAAACCACTTGAATATCATATCCTCTACACATCAACATAACAAGTAAATACTCGCGCTATAAAGCATAGAAAACCATATTGCACAATATTATAAAATACCCTGTCAGTAACAACAGATGGAAAAGAATTTCAAATGACTAGTCATATTTGACAATCGTGAACAACTTAACTTCCAAATAAAATTTTGTTCAATAGTCTTGAAGAACTAGAACCACCACAATCCAGCTACACCAATGGTGCAAATCCTTAGCAAATGTGGCGAAATAATTTTTTTAAAACATGGTATGCTTGATCATGTTACTTATACATGTTTCCATCTATTTTACCAGTATCCAAAGAGAAACTCACTAGTGAGATGATGCAGGCTACGCTACAACAGGCCAATAATATTTTTATCCCCATAGCTAATATACAGGTCAGGGTACAAAACCTAGATCTTTGAAATACTCATGCTCCTGAGCACTACAAGCAGTGATGCATCCAAAAACACCAAAAAACTCATTTCCAAAATTCCTACACCTTTGTCTAACTGCAAACACATCTGATGTCAATTGGGTCTAGCTCCACTGGTTAGGTGGAATGATTGTTATCCTCCCTACAATGGTTCTATTCCCACCAATGACATGTTGATATGGCCTTTGGCCCTAAGGAATTTGCTTAAGCCCGGGTGCCATCCTCAGAATGAGGCAAAGTTCCCTGGGTTTTCTCAGGATATATTTTGCAAAAAGTATTTTAGTCAATTGGGTCTAGCCCAAGCAATTAAGGGGGAATGTTATCCCTCCACACCTAGGACTGATTCTCACAAGTGACATGTTGACCTCTTAATGAATGTATTGTTGATTGCCCCATGCCCCAAATAATTTGGGTTTACCCTGGATACCATCCTCAGAACGAGAGGAAGTGCTAGGATATATATTCCAATTTTTTTTTTGTAAATTGGGGCTAGACTGGGTGGTTGTGAGGAGTGTTAACCTTCCAATATTAGGATATACATGCAAAGAAATATATGTGGGAGATTCTTGTTTGAATTAGAATGGCAACTCGGGCTTAGAACAACATGAGGTAAGTGTGTAAAACTAGCAAGAAACCTATTCTAGATACAGTGTTCCACCCTAGCCTAGGAATGACATTTTTAAGGGTTCACATGTGTGCATAAAAAGAACCTCACCCCACCTCAAGCCTCGCGCTTCTGAGCAGATCTTCCATGAGGTCAAGTAGTAGGGGGAATTAGCACTAGGGGAAATTATAATTCCCCCTTACAGAAGTCGGCTAAAGTTGTAGAGGTATAAAGTCACAGGTAAGAACTATCCATAACAACATATAACAAGGTTCCATCGGGATTTTGAGTCGTCATTTTTGAGTGAGATGCGTGTCCAATAATTTCTTTGTAATTCGTCAATCTAGCTTTTATAGGAGTTGAATAATTGAATTTGGCTTTGTCGGATATCCCTAACCCTAATGAACCTAAGGGATATCACCATCACGTGTGGATAAGAAAGCTTCAAATACAAGACCCAGTAGGGTATACTGAACGCATGAACTCATGCACCCAACACACTTAGGAAACTGCACCACTCACAAAATAGACATTCATGCATGCCCTCCCCTGGATGGGTAACTGTGCCTTCCTAATTGAAGACAATACATTCATACATGTGCCTCATCCAGTGATCCTAGTAAACTACTGCACCTCCATTAGAGGATCTCTTATGGGCCCTCTACTAAACGTCAACTTTCCTATGTACAAGCTGGAATGCATTTGTTGAAGGATGATGTTGTTGCCGAAGGAGAACAACTATTGAGAAATAGGTAAAATCTAAGACTACCTACACTCTTGTATCAGATAAAAGTAAAACTGTTGTCAAATTAAGCAATATTTTTAATCAATTTTCTCTTTATATATTCAGTGAGCCAAAAATGAAAAATATTATGTCATATGTGGGTACATGGAGCAGATAGAAATCAATCTACTGCCATAGACTGAAATGGAGTACAACCCTTTTACAAGGCCTTTGGTACCAAGTGCAACATCTAGTTTATTCACAATAATATTCATTGGCTTGTAGCAATATTCTTCTGGAAAAAAACTAAAAGAGCTTTATTACGCTTTGAATTTCAAATGCTTGTTAAAGGATCAAGTGGTAGCTGCAAAGAACAACTCAAACTGGGTGATTTAAAAAAAAAAAAAATTATTATTTCCAAGACAAAATAACATTACTGATGTATCTCTGAATTCCATGAAAACAAAACAACTTGATGTATTGAAATGATATTAGGAGATTAGTAAAGAGGACCAAATTAAGTGATGTTATGGCCATACCATTGTATCCATTTATGATTTGAGCGAAGAGACTCATCAACACCAAGAACATCGAGTGCCCTCCAAGAAAATGTAGTCCTTGTGGTTTGTAGAGAGTCTTCTCACTCTAACATTGGGCTCTTCAAACCAACTCTACACAAGGTCATTACAAATGTAAAAAATTAGCAAGACACAAATTTGGTAGTAAATATGACCAAAAGAAGAACTAGTGCAAACAATTTTCACAATCCTGCTTTTGAAACCAACATTATAATCTCCTTAGCATTATGATCAGCTGTCAGTGTTCTTCCCAAGTCAACGAACTCAGCTCCGCCTTGAAAAGTGTAATTGCATAAAAGGAATGTCGGTTTCATGCCAATAGGTCTCCTACAATGAATGCGCAGGAACCTAATACATAGACCATTTTTCTCTTCGCTTAGCTACCTAGGGCTTATTTTCCTTTCCAAATATCAATAATTCTTTTCTAAGAAAACATAAAATAAGAATAATATTTTACTATATTCTAAAAGGGTGAAGACACTGAAATCATGCCACAAAGTGAAAGGAAATCAAATATCTTTCCTCAAACCACCAAATATATAAATAAAACAACAATAATTATAAAAATAAAACTAGATCTGTCAATCTATGCATGAAATAAGTCAAGCAACTAAAAAAATCTGACCAAAACAAACCAAAAATTTCAAACTTGACAAAATCCTCTAAACAAGCAGCAAACAAACCGCTAAAATTTTCTAAGATATCAGAGCTAGACATCAACACAATTTCATGTACTTGAATAAGCCCATTGTTGCTTAGCGTTAGACTTCTTAAATTAGTTATTTATCATTTAATACTAGGACACTGTCTATGTGAAAAGAAATAGGTCCCAGCGTCATCAAATCCGACTTCATTTCCAATCAAAGATCAAATCCAAAGGACAATAACTCGTTACTCTTGGATGGTGCTAACGTTAAATACAAAAAATAACAAAAAATAAAGATATGATAAAAAAATAGACCTGCAAGATTGTATTGGTCGAGTGTGACAGGGACACCAATAACTGAGACTAGAGATATTTATAGAATGCAGTAGTTACTATTGTGTGTCTATTATGCGATTAGTGGTATGGTAGAGAGACCTACCAAGAAGGGACGTTGGTATCGAGAAAGTATAGTAGGGAGATCCATAGAGCATTTATGTAAAAGGAAGATGAGAAGTGTTGTCTTCAAGTTGGTTTATGTTATGGTAGAATTTTTTTGGTGATAAGTGGTAACAAAACACTTACATCAATAGGTAAAATGTAAATTCGGGGCATGAGTTGGATTGAGTTATGTTATCTCATCCCTTAATGGTCCTAAGGACATGTGGGGACCCGAACAACTTAGTACCTGAAAGACTTGAAAACATGGCTGACAAATGACTGACAAGAAATGGCTAACAAATGACTCGAAAGTCTTGTTAAATTTGTTATTTATCATTTAATAATAGTCAGACACTATCTATGTGAAAATAAATAGGTCCCAACCTCACCAAATCCAGCTTTATTTCCTATGACAGATAAGAAACAAACAATGTAATGATTAAATATGAAACATCAATCTTAAAATAACACACATCAAAGTAATGTCACTGCAATGTTACAATGAAAATTACAAATATAGAACCTATTTGTACCTGAAGTTGACATATAGTAATCTTGCATGATCAATGGAACATGTATACTAAAATAAGAGTCCTAGGGTATTTCAATTTCCCAGTTCTCATCTTGGTCCTCATTTTCTAAATTATGAACAAGATCTTCTCTAAATGAACTGTCATTATGAGCCTCCAAAACATTATGTTCTATATCAAGTTCATTAGAGATATTTGTTATATTGTTTTCTCCCCTTCTATCACAATCTGATCGCCAAAGAGTTAGCGCTCTTTCATATGGAAAATTGTCAATGTCATAATTTGTTACATATAACCTTAAACATGTATCCACATGTTTATCAAGCTTGTTCCTCAACTTTAACTTCAAGAATGATAATGCACTAAACATTCTCTCATCCTCCACTGATCCCAAAATCATGGTTTGACACAAATCTGCTAATTTGAAATATTCTGATATGTTTTCTTGCAGGTATTGGCTAGCACTTAAAGTAGTCCATAATCTTGTTATAGCACCATTTTCATTAGGATTCTCCAAAAAAGGATATTGCTTCCACATTGTTTCAGCAAAGCGTCCACCTTGTTGATACAATTTTGATGAATCTAAAATACCTTCAATTTGTTCTCCATGTATCGAGACTTTCTTGCAAAAATGGTCTACTAAACATTTTAATCTTTTTTGAAAATCAACTTTTAAAGTTCTTGGACATTGACAATTGTTCCAATATTGAGGGTATACCACACACATGGCCTCCAACAATTCATCTCGAGGAAATCGTTTTCTTATCTCTAATGATAGTGATCTTGCAATTTCTATCAAATTTTGTCTCACTGAAATCACAATATTATCAAATTGGTCTTTTGACATGGGGCAATCTTTGGTGATTCATCTCGTCTTACTAATATAATGAAAGGGAACCATGTACCCACGCACTGCGATACACAATATCCCTTTTTTGTCAAACGTCAAAAATTTTTCAGTATTTTCTATATTGATGATCTCAGTCCAACTTTTAAACTCTGGGCCGGTAAAAGAGTCTGGCATCATATACAAATTATTTAATGCAAGACATGCTGACTTTCTCGCATTTGTGTATTCTGCAATATACATTGTGTGATTCTGAGATATTTTCACGAGGACATTCATTTCATGTAGCATAGGAAGAATTCCAACCATTGTCAATAATGTCTCTATATTAGTTAGTCGAGAAAGAAGATCTTGAGCTTTGTCTACATTATAGCGATTTTCATACATCAACCCTACCAAATATTTGAACTCACTAAATAGTCTTTGAGCTGGTCCATTTAATGAGATCTATCTTGTATCAACATCTTTTAGTAGTTTTTTTCCATCCATAATACCATCTGCAAATTGTTGAAACTCTAAATATCGTTTGGGACTACGAGAAAAGTACGCATGAGTCTCATGTACAAGATCTTCAACTTTTGAAACTGATGGAAACTTGCTTACTATTTAATATGCAAGATTCATCCTATGACCCATACAATGAATATTAAGCATATATGGTGAAGTTGATTGTTGTAGCCTAACACAAAGGCCATTCCTTTGTCCTTGCATTACCGCTGCTCCATCTGCTCCAACACATACCAACTTTTTTGTAATCATTAATTGATCCATACCACTTTCCTTCAATCCATTAAGAACAAGTTCATAAATATTTTTAGTTGTAGAAGTCTCTCTCATCTTATTAATCCCAAGTAGATAGGAATGCCTAATATGGTCATTAACCATATAAATGCTCATGAAAATCCATGAAGTATTATCTATAGCCATAACCTCATCTAAAGAAAATGCCAAAAACCTATCATTTGCAATCTTCTCTTTCAAATCATCCTTTTCTACTTGAGCTAGATATCCTCCCCATCCCCAACCACTGGTTACAAACGAATGAGAAGATGGAAAGTTTGGCACTTGAAGAAAAGATAGAAATTTCATGTGATCTGGATAATCTGTCATAAGACGGCCTTTAGCTAAGATGTGAAATACAGTGCTCAATTGTATCGTCTTGGATAACAAAATTCTTTCCATTTTCTTTTCAAATAGAGATATGATGGTTCCTCTGTTTGCCTCAAGTTTCCTCTTACTTATTAAATATTTTTTATATTCTTCTGCATATTCAACATGTCGACATTCCTCAGAATACTTCCATATAACAATATATTTCTCTTTACCATTTACAATTTTATTTTCATACACCTTTCCTGCATGCTTTTGTACCGTATCTAGCTTCATCTGAAATTTCACTACCTTTTGAGTTTTCCAACTACACGCAATACATCTAACTTGTCGGAAAACCTCGTTCTCATTTGTAGGAGGTATTTCTTCAATAAATGGAAAACTTGAGACCCAATTTTCTTGGAATCGTCTCCCTATGGTCCACTGGCCTCTTTTCCTTTTCTGCGAATGGATTGTGTCACTTTCCAAGGAAAAATCTTTAACATTTTCATCACCAATTTTTGTTGAAACTGCATTTATCTCACCCTGACCACTTGAGGAACCTATTATTTCATCCATCGTATGGATATCAAATGCATTTCCACAAGAGTTAATATCTCTCTCAGTAATAGATTGTTCAAAGGACCTTGAATCATGAAGAGAATGTGTATTTTTGGATGGAGCCTTTTGAAAGTATGATAATACATTTGTTTTCCTTGATGGTTTCTTCCCATGATTATCTTTTGACATCTCATTGAATATTCCACAAGTAAAATTTCAAATTGATCTGCGAACCTGCATCAACAGTTTCCAAGCATTGAGATTTGCTTCATATAAATTCACTTGTTCATAGAAAATAGAATTGTACTTTGCAAAAGAATTGTTGAGTCAACATTGAAAGAACATATATCAGAAATTGAATTTTGAGGCAAAATGGAATTTCACAAAAATTATTTAACAATGATAATGGGAAACTATTAAATTTTAAGACATAAAATATAATAATTCATTTGTATAACATTGAAACAACATCACTTATGCGATCGGAATGAAAAATGTCTCAGGACAGAGAACAAAATAGGTTTTTTCTCCCTGGCTTCTGCTCAAATGGTGCCACCGCGAGGTTGGGGTTCCTTGCCGCGACATGCAGGGATGGTGGCCAAGGTGAAAATGCCTTTTGGAGTGGACTGAGTAACGGATGGGGCAGTATTGTGCCATTTCAGGCGGATTTTGCTCTATCTTTACCTCGACGGAAGACCAGGGAGCTCCTAGGTGACTGGGGTTTTGGTCCTGCTGCGAAAACACTTGTTTTTTCTCCCCGGACAGATTCCTGGATCATTAATGGTGCAGAGTTAGGGTTCTTGTTCTTGGTCCACAGTGTTTTTCTGCAGAATGGGCATCTTGGGGTTGTTGCCTCTGCTTCCCACAGGGGAATGCGGGCCTAGGTTGCTCTTGTTCCGGCATCAGTTTTTGTTAAAGGCATACATAGGGAAATCTATCTCGGCTCAACGGTGGTCAAGTCACATGCTCCCTGCCTCCGGTTCAATCAAAACTCTGGGAAAGGCATACCCGAAACAATCTTGCCTTGCGGTTTCAAGGATGGTACTGGAACTAAGAGGCTAGTAAGTACCCCTTGCTTTCAAATTTTCATAAAGCCCCCTGTTGGGGCATCACTTATATTATGGGTAAATTAGGCAGACAATGTGATGATTCTGAAACAATGCATCACACAAAAAACTGGATACCCTATGAAAAAACTGTTGGAAATAATACTGAGAGGGGGGGTGAATCAGTATTATCAAATCAATAAAACTTTTTCATTTCCATACTTAGATACATATACGCTACTTTAGTTAATAGAACCTGCGTGTATACGCAACTGTGTCTAATGCAACTAGTGTATATCCAGAATACTTATGATTCAGTTAATCCATTAAATGTTGATATTTAGTTAACCATATGAACAGTAAGCAGGTGCAGTAAAACATAACAGATCATCACAAGAAGCACACATGAACACCATGATATAAGGTGGAAACCCAATGTGGGTGAAAACCACCTGCTGCAAGTCGTCTCTATCTTCTTTTAATAAGAAACTTCATTTTACAATATTTTTGTACTGGTGCAGTCTTATACCAGTACACAGGCTTCTACCTGCAGAAGGCTACAACCTTCTCTCGTTCTCCAGACTCTCCTAGAAGGGAGCTACAACACCCTTAGCTCTTGTACTAGCCGATCCATTTACTAGTATGTAGGTGCCGGCCTACTGAAATTCCCCAACCTTTACTCGTCCTCCAGCTGCTACTGGAAGGGAGCTACCACCCCCTTTGCTCCTGTACTAGCTGATGTACTAGTACGTAGGTGATGACCTAAAGAAGGCTACAACCTTCTCTTTCTTCCTCCAGGTACCACGTTTCATAAATTTTCAGACTGGATACTCCTGAAGCACAACACCATAATCTGAAGGCCACATTTCATCCAATTTTCATACTGGACCCATCAATATCATTGAAGCACAAAATCAATCAATACTAGCATCATCAATCTCTGAATCACTGAAACATTGAAACCCTGTCAACAACACAGTCACCAGAACACAGAGCAGACAACAGAACTCTACAATAACAATCAAACCCAACTGCAACTTCAAATATCATACTTCATAATGTATACGCTACTATGATGAACCAAACTCATGTACATACACGCTTTTACCAAAGCTAACCCGCGTACACATCTGCAAATATTAACTCAGATCTTTGCAGCTATTCCAGACATCAGTCATACCCAAATCATAACATTTACAGAACATTACATGCATCAGTATACAGATCTAGACTAAACAAGATCAAACCGTATAGAGATGATTCATTCCAAGCCATTAGATCCCGATCTATCCTTAGATCTTGTTCTCCATCAACCGTTGAGATTCATCCTTCGCTTAGATCAAGCAATGCATCATAAACCCATAACTTGCATACTGGATCTCATACTTGATCAGATATTCAAGACTTTTTCCATACCCTTGCCTAATGATCTTCTTCTCCTTTTATAGTCTTAGGCCTTACTCAATACCATGGTCCAAAACCATTGAGAACCAATACTAGGGACCCAATACCTGGGTTCAACACTTTAGACGAGATACCATGGTCCAAAACCATAGGTCCCAAACCATAGGTCCAAATACCAAGGACTTAATACCATGGACCAAAACCCAATGTACGCACCTTCCCTTGCATGAAAGTGCGTGTATACGCACACGCGCCTTTTGATCGATGATCCCGCGTGTATACACGAATTTGCTAAGAGGAACTTGCGTATACCTTATTTTCTTCATTCTTTGTAGTCTGATCATCAACTCTTTGCTACTGACCTGCTGCACTATGATCTGTCATCTATGTGAGTTGCCATCAAGGACAATACTTGTATCATAATGCCAACAATCTCCCCCTTTGGACTTGATGGCAAAGCTAGCTTGTCATACTGAGAACTGTCATCTGATTCCCATGTATTCTGTCACATCTGATATCTCTTCTGTAGATTCATATGTAAGTGAGCTGTTCTTCTACGAGTGGGTTGCCATCAAGTACAACACATGCATCATAATGCCAACAATCTCCCCCTTTGGACTTGATGGTAATAACACCAGATCACTCTCCCCCTTTGACATCAAGGGCAATGGGCAGACCAAGATATTTTTTTTTTTTTTTTGATATACCTTCTGCTGTCCATACTCCCCTTGAGTACATGCTGAAGTTTCTGATTGAGCCCCCCCTTTGTATATGCCAAGATGTACCAATCCGACCATGCTCCCTCTAAGTACATGCTGAAGTCTCTGCTCTGCTGAAGTGTGCCATTCATGCTCCCCCTGACTGTAAGCAAGGTCTGCAAAAAGATGTTCTACAAGAAGAATATGACTCTATACATCATAAATGACCTTCCTATCACCAAGGACTCATGCATACATCCATCTCCCATCAAAGTGGGGATATACCAAAAGTTTACACATGATAATACAAGAGTATAACATCATTCATCCCAGGCATAGTGGGGAAATCAACACAGGCCGTTACATGACCTTGATAATAAAAGAAATACATGACATAGAGACCAAATATCAAGAGTATGATAGTCATCAACGACTATCATTAGCAGTATCTAGACCAACAATCATGTTCTCCTTCTGCACTTGTTCCATCTGTGCTAGATGGTCTCTGCTAGGCCCATATTAGACTCTACTGATTTCCTTTTAATCAACATATACGCGACTACATCCACAGAAATAGGCATATATACGCGGATCCTCCTCATGAAACTCGCGTACAACCACTTCCAGATCAACAATCTGTAAAGGTATGTCTGCATATAGATATCAACTCATCCTTTTGAACATCATCATAAAATCATTCACATTATATCATATGTGTAAAACACCATAGTCATCTCATCATCAAGATCTGCATGACCATCCATGTAACATTACACGGGAATATCCCCTATCTGATAATAATCAATCAACATATGTGAGTATCAACCTATCATCATATGGGTAAGAACTCATCATCATCATATCTCCAACAATGCAACTCCATGTATCCAGCATATTGTATATAGCACTATGTATCTAGAGCTCAAGACAAGACTTCTTGATATCATCAACAGCAACAATCCTCATCCACATGAGCGCCAAGAATTATAGGAAACCTGCATCATAACTGTATTATATGATCTTTATGCATATGATGACAGCAGCATATGAGTAACTCATCATCAAGTAAAGAAGATGTGTATTCAAGCTTTGTACTTCTCCTTATCCTTATGAAGATCACCATGTAAACACCATATATGCATCATCAGAGAATCAACCACAAATATGATCTGAACATCAACTATGTAACCCCAAGAATCATATGAGATTTTGTCATGGATAACTCATAACCATATCATAGCAAGATATATCATTTAGCCATATAAGCATCATCACCAAGGACTACTAACCATAATGCCAACAATGCATTATTCAAAACATAAACTCCCCCTGAACCTGTGCCATCTGTTTATTGTCAGATCTGATCATGCATATATCAGCAAGAAGTATCACGACATCATCATCATCAAGTTAGGATAAAAAACACTTCTAAACATCTTATGAGTATCAAGACATTTCCACACATCATTAGCAGATTGTAACCATTATCAAACAGAGAAAATAATGGACTGAATCATATCAGACCCTTTTTCTGAGCTTGTCCCTTCTGCTTTTCCTCATACTGACATATACGCGACTGCACAGTGTCTAACTCGCATATATACATGACTTCCCTTTATGAAACTTGCGTATGAGAGTTAGGACACTGAAGTTTTACACTTTTAGCTCCCCTTGAGTTTGTTATGTCTGTATATGGTGCTGTGCCACATCTTTCTGACTGTACTTCCTTCTTCTTCCATATCTTCAAGTGTGATGATGTTTTCTCCTTTTGGTGTGGTGCCTGTACCTTGTTCCTGCATTCCTTAGCTATATGTCCAAGCTTGTTACATGCATAACATCTCATATGTTTCATATTCCTTCTGTAGCAATCAACAATTTTGTGACAAAACATATTGCAAGAAAAATAATATCCCTTAAAGTACCTGGAACGTGATGTTTTTTTTGCGTGATGGTATTGAACCATTCTACTTCTGCATCTGGCTACAACATGTCCAAGATTATGACATACATAACATTCGACATTATTCATTGGAGGAGTAAAAGATTTTCTTTGAATAATTTCTTTCCTTGGCTGTTGATGGGGTTGACCTCTCATCTCCTTGTTGAGAATTTCAGATTTTGCATTAGATTCCCTTGTCTTACTTTGTGAACTAGATTCTTCTTCAACAGATTCATGAAAACCAAGACCAGCTTTGATAGCAGGAGACCTTTGACTACTAAGAATATCATCCAAGATCTTAGTACTATCTTGAAATCGTAAGAGCTTATCTTTTTCTTCTAATTTATCTTTTAGAATATTTACCTTAACCTGATGTTGCTCTTCCTTTTCAAGATACTTCTTCTTCATGTTTCCTTCAACATTTCTTCCTTCTTCCAACTGATTTTTTAGATCAAGAACTTCATTTTCTTGTTTTTCATGAGCTTGGGGTAGTTCTTTATTCTGCTTCTTTGATTCTTCAAGATCTTCCTTTAGCGAGAGGATCGTAGCTTCAAGCCTTTCATAGTAACTAGATCTATCTATGAGTTTCTTGATTATTGTGCTCCTTTCATTTACTTCATTTCTTAATGATGTCACTTCATCTTGCAACTTTTGACATTTTTCATTGAATAGCTTCCTTACCTTGTTTCCTTCCTCTAGTTGAGCTTTTAGTTTGGTAGATTCTTCTTTGAAGGCACCTTCCCTTTTGTTCAACAAATCTTGTTGATCTCTAATTTTGTCTGTAAGCCTTTTAAATTCTGCCTCTATTTGATATATTTCTTGCTCACCCATAAGAGCAAATTCAGTTGTTTCATTATCATTTTCATCATCTTCAAATGGATAGATAACTGTATCACCAGAGGATAACAAATTCATACCTGATAGTTCTTGTTCATCTTCATTCTGAAGTGATTCTGAATCTGAAGTGCTTCTTCCACATATTCCCCAATCAATTCTCCCACTGTCATAGTCTTTTTGAGATGTCTTCTTCTTCTTAGGTGCTTTCTTCTTGAGCTTCTTTCCCATTGTTCTACGGATCTCCTTCAAGCGATCAAGCTTCAACCAAAGGACCTGCTCTGATACCAATTGTTGGAAATAATACTGAGGGGGGGGGGGGTGAATCAATATTATCAAATCAATAAAACTTTTTCATTTCCATACTTAGATACATATACACTACTTTAGTTAATAGAACCTGCTTGTATACATAACTGTGTCTAATGAAACTAGCGTATATCCAACATACTTATGATTCAGTTAATCCATTAAATGTTGATCATTAGTTAACCATATGAACAATAAGCAGGTGCAGTAAAATAGAACAGATCATCACAAAAAGCACACATGAACACCATGATATAAGGTGGAAACCCAATGTGGCTGAAAACCACCTGCTGCAAGTCGCCTCTATCTTCTTTTAATAAGAAAATTCATTTTACAATATTTTTGTACTGGTGCAGTCTTATACCAGTACACAGGCTTCTACCTGCAGAAGGCTACAACCTTCTCTCATTCTCCAGACTCTTCTGGAAGGGAGCTACAACCCCCTTAGCTCTTGTACTAGCCGATCCATTTACTAGTACGTAGGTGCCTGCCTACTGAAATGCTCCAACCTTTACTCGTTCTCCAGCTGCTACTGGAAGGGAGCTACAACCCCCTTTGCTCTTGTACTAGCTAATGTACTAGTACGTAGGTGCTGACCTACAAAATGCTACAACCTTCTCTTTCTTCCTCCAGGTACCACGTTTCATAAATTTTCAAACTAGATACTCCTGAAACACAACACCATAATCTGAAGGCCACGTTTCATCCAATTTTCATACTGGACCCATCAATATCACTGAAGCACAAAATCAATCAATACTAGCATCATCAATCTCTGAATCACTGAAACACTGAAAACCTGTCAACAACACAGTCACCAGAACACAGAGCAGACAACAGAACTCTACAATAACAATCAGACCCAACTGCAACTTCAAATATCATACTTCATAATGTATATGCTACTACGATGAACCAAACCCACGTACATACGTGCTTTTACCAAAGCTAACCCGCGTACACATCTGCAAATATTAACTCAGAGCTTTGAAGCCGTTCTAGACATCAGTCATACCCAAATCATAACACTTTCAGAACATTACATGCATCAGTATACAGATCTAGACTAAACAAGATCAAACCGTATCTAGATGATTCATTCCAAGCCATTAGATCCCGATCTATCCTTAGATCTTGTTCTCCATCAACCGTTGAGATTCCTCCTTCGCTTAGATCAAGCAATGCATCATAAACCCATAACCTGCATACTGGATCTCATACTTCATCATATATTCAAGACTTTTTCCATACCCTTGCCTAATGATCTTCTTCTCCTTTTATAGTCTTAGGCCTTACTCAATACCATGGTCCAAAACCATTGAGAACCAATACTAGGGACCCAATACATGGGTTCAACACTTTAGACGAGATACCATGGTCCAAAACCATAGGTCCAAATACCAAGGACTTAATACCATGGACCAAAACCCAATGTACACGCCTTCCCTTGCATGAAAGTGCGTGTATACGCACACGCGCCTTTTGATCGATGATCCCGCGTGTATACGTGACTTTGCTAAGAGGGACCTGCATATACCTTATTTTCTTCATTCTTTGTAGTCTGATCATCAAATCTTTGCTACTAACCTGCTGCACTATGATCTGTCATCTGTGTGAGTTGCCCTCAAGGACAATACTTATATCATAATGCCAACAATCTCCCCCTTTGGACTTGATGGCAAATCTAGCTTGTCATACTGAGAACTGTCATCTGATTCCCATGTATTCTGTCACATCTGATATCTCTTCTGTAGATTCATATGTAAGTGAGCTGTTCTTCTACGAGTGGGTTGCCATCAAGTACAACACATGCATCATAATTCCAACACAAACAAAATTAGTTATACAGAGGTAGTATATTACAGGATAATCATCTCCTGCAAGATTATCATATCCTATTAGATTCCACAATAATCCTCAATATGAGGTTCAAGGGAGGAGCGACGACACCCAATAGACCCAAAAATGCAAGTGGGGGAGGGGGAAGCAGCTCTGCAAAAGACACGGGAACAAAGCAGAAACCTGCAAATGGGAGACAATCATTCAAGAATATACTTCAAGGGAAAAAATCAGTCACAAAACCAACCAAACAGGCAGGGACTGCCCCAAACCCATACATAGTGGAGCAACTGAACCACACCCCAAAACTAAACTTAGACATGCCAGAAACAGATGAGTATTGCACCTCTTTTGAATCCCAAGCCATTATATGCCATTTCAACTGCTTCTGGCCAAAACCAGTAGAACTTTTCCATTGGATTCTTACTAACTGGTCGATAGAGTGCGAAATACATATCTGTTCTAAAGGATTTTTTATTGTCTCGTTGATAAAAAAAATGACTACTGTGGAACTAATTTCGACCTTTATAGGGATTTAAATGATGAGTGTTCCTTCTAAGCATGTGTTCTAATAGGTCCACCTCCATGATGCCCACATACCAACCCAAGACATAAGAGGGCACATCAAGGTAGGGAGTTACCGCCCACGAAGGGGAAGTCAGTAGGCACAAAACCAAGCACCATCAGCATGTAGCTAAGAAGACTTACCATGCCCATCCACCATCGAGGATCTAGGATACACTTTTACACTTCATCCCACATGGCCTTACAAGGCTATAAATTGCACACAATTGGGCTTATGAACGGCATGGTATAAAGTTTAGGAGTACCCTTGTTTGAAGGGGTACATCGCTCACAAGCTCTAGTAAACTATCACTTTTCAATCTTAGTCAATTGGAGTATTGAGTTGAAGATTTTTGTTGTTCAAGTTTCATCATAATATGTCAAATAGCATTGCCAAAAATTTAGGGTATTCTACAAGCATAGATCCATCTTAACCCCATATCTATTAAGCATGGAGAAGAATCAAAAGTACCCACATGTAAACTCTCATTCCTTAAAAGATCCAAGATTAAGATGGATCTATGCTAGCTTTTTCCTTTTCTTACATCAACCTTATTGTTTTTTTACATTAGACTCGAACATCTAATTCTTATTCCATTTTAATTCATTAGAATTACACACATTATTTGACAAATCTCTTGCCCTTGGGCTCTTGGTGCAACCACTTTCAATCTTAGTCAAGGGTTTGACAAGATTTTTGCGATGCAAGTTGCATCATAATACATTAAGTAGCATTACCAAAACCTCAAAATTTTCTTCTAATAGCATAGGTCCATCTTAACCCAATATCTATTAAGCACTAAGAGGAATAAAAAAACATGTTCAAACCTCTCCCTACTTAAACAATCCGAGGTTAAGATGGATCTAAGCTAATTTATTTATTTTTTAAATTATTTTATTACATCAACCTTTTCTTTTCATTTCACATTAAACTTGAAAATATTTTTTTTTTCCATCACCTCTTCTAACAAAGGTTGTAGAGTGAAACTCTCTTAAATCTTGGTCAAACATAGTATTGAGTTCAAGGGCCTTTTTGCGGCTCAATTTTCATAATTATGTGTCTTGGAATCACCAAAACTTCAAGATGTTTTTCTATTATGAATGAATGATCTGTCATCATGTAAGCCATCTATACTATAGTAGACATATTCCAACATTGCTTTTGTTTGGATCGCAATTTCAATTACAATCACCAAAGATATGTCCTTGCGATATCTAGAGTTATGTAAGAAGCGGCTTCATTCTTCATAGATTGTGTTTCCATCATCCACAATTCTAGGTGAAGTCACCAAAATTTCAAGATGTGTTTTCTATTATGAATGAATGATTTGTCATCATGTAAGCCATCTATACTATAGTAGACATATTCCAACATTGATTTTGTTTGGATCGCAGTTTCAATCACAATCACCAAAGATATGTCCTTGTGCTATCTAGAGTTATGTAAGAAGCCGCTTCATTCTTCATAGATATTAGTGTTTCCATCATCCACAATTCCAGGTGAAGCATATGTGCATGTAATAATTAGGGATAGCAAAATGTTAAAAATGATAGTATAAAAAAAGAGAAAAAGACAAGAAACTCACATCATTAAATGATGGCATCCCAACTTCCTAAGATTGGACACAGGTTGAAAGGTTATAAGAAACAATAAGCATGTTCGAGATGTCAATATTGGGTTTCAGGAAATGGCAAGGATTTTTTTTTTATTTTTATTTTAAAGCTTCTGATATAAAAACCAATGTGTTCCAGCCTTTGTTAACTGCTTGAACTTGGATGCTTCTGATATGTTGCTTGTCAATTTTAATGCATTTCTGGCCGTTACATTGTTGGCATTAGTTGTTCAGGACTTTCTACGAAATATAATATATTCCTGTTGATTTAGAGAATATGTTACATATGTTGTATAGATTTTGATGTATTAAATATTTAAAGGATTCACTTTCTTGCAATTCTATTCAATATTTGTAACAGCTTAGAAGATTGCTGCTTTGATTTACTTTGCATGTCTGTTATGGACATAAAGCTCAAAACTGTAATGGTGTAGACTATAAGCACTTGGCGACGTCACCCATGCTGCTAATCTTCGCTACAATCTGTAATCACACAATAAAATATAGTCCATTGGAACTCATAACGTAAGTTACTTAATTCCCTTAATTCCACCTATTTAACATTGCACAAACCTGTTCATATTAATAGCAATGAGCTACACAAGATGATTTATATTAGACTAAACGTAACAATCAATAAAATCACATGCAATTACTTAAGCAGACCATCCCACAGCAAAAGAGTTGACAACAGGAATGGGTTCTAGTAATCCTAATTTCCACTCCGTTCCTTGTTCTAACATATGTGCCTTAGGAAAGCACATGGAGTTCAATGCTTTAAAAAAAATCCTAAATTCACCACTTCAATCGCAATACCATATTACAATTTTGTTGTAATATTTTCTTCATTATCCATAGTACTGCAAACCATTTTGCTTACAAGACGATGCACACATCTAATCTATTTAAAACAGTGCAATTAGCAACCCCCTGACTGGAGCTTGGCCACTCTAAGTGAAGTAGAAGTTAGAACATTAACTTTAACCTGCCTTATCATGAATCTATATGAACGCATATGCGTGCCTTGGAAAACCAATACATATACAGGGAAGAATGGCAACAAACTTGAAGAAAAACAAGGAATATGAAGCCAACTTATCTTGATTCAAAAGTCGGCTACAGATGGGCAGGACTTGCATAAAGGGGCCTAATTTCTGGCACTCAGCCAACAATTCTGTCAAGTACTAGCTGCTATTGCTGTAGTTGCAGTGGCATGAGACGTTCGGATCCAAGAAACCATGGATACCAAAACAAGAGAAGAATCAATGGATTGAAAATGCAAGAATATTACAGTCAAAATAGAAACTGCTGTTGATCGCATCGAAAAGAGCACTGCCAATATAGAAACTGCTGCTGCTCGCACCGAAAATAGCACTGCCAATATAGAAACTGCTGCTGCTCACACCGAAACTACAAAATTAGGATTTGTGAACTATGATCGAAAACCCTATTTCAAAACAATTTTATAGAGGATGAATTCGTGAAAACAGGGAGCCAGGGAGCCATATACACCATGAATCCATGAAAACAGTGAGCCATATACACGATGAATCCAGAATTCGTGAAAACGAGGGGCTGAATCCGTGAAAACAGGGAGCCGTCCTCCATTTGAAAACAAATTAACCTACGTCCTCCATTTCAAAACAAATCTAACCTCCTAGGACCAAATCGACCCTCACAAACCACTCCCAAACCAGAAAAACCAAACTGTAAATAAGAAATATGGCGATTTTAATCTCCCAAACCAAGGGCAAATATAAAAATTCAGTGATTTTAAGGGAATACGATTTCCCAAAACCAGCGAATCGGGCCAAATGAAGGTTCGGTTAGTTTATCCACCCATTTTTTATTTTGGGCTAAAATAAAAAAAAATTAATTATTTTTTAAATAAAATTGGGGCTAACTATATGAAAAGGGTTTTTAATAAAAAATTCACCCTCTTAAATGTAAAAACCCTCAAATTTTTCCTTTGGGCTATAATTCGCCCCTAAAATTTACCATGTCGGTATACGAACAAATCAAATCTCTATATAAATGGTCATGTGGAGCCAGAACCGATATATATATCTGTGTGTGTGTGTGTGTGTGTGTTAGCGATGCAGTTAATCGCAATCGCAAAAAATGTAATGGGAATTTATGTTATCACCACAGAATCACCGATTGCGATTTGCGATGATGGGCCGGACCCAAAGAACTATATGTTGCATTTTATAAGTCCCAGTGGGCCCGCAAAGCATCTTTGCATATGTGTTGGTTCCTTTACCGATTGCGATGAATGATGGAAAATCCGGACCCGAAAATATATGCGTTACGTTTTATAATGCCGACGGGTCCGCGATATCGCATAACGCTTTATGTATATGTATATGGTTATGCCGATTACAATTTGTGATAGGCCGGACTTGATATGGTATATATTATGTTTAATTCTTCCAGCACGTTCATCATGTTGCATGTCGTTAAGTTTTGTATTGATATATCAATTGAAGGCGCCGATTACGATTTGCGATACGAAGTCAATGGAGGATTGAATGGGCGGATCCAATGGATTTATGAAGCATAATTAATTCTTTTTGAGTTCCATAATAATCAAAGGTTGTGGGAAAAATCAGTGTTAGAGGAAAATTCAAAGGAAGTTAATTAGTGCGGTTCAATTGTGTTTTGGCCAATTAAAGCGCGCTTGATACATGCGTAAGCTCAGATTTATGCACAAGTCAAAGTCAAACACTGTTTATTATGGTTAAAGCGGATTAATCATTATTAAAGCATCTACAGAAGAATTCAAGAGCCGATTAACAGAGTCAAAAAGCCAGCAGTCATTGTCATGTTCAGTTATTTTCTATTATTTTATGTTCTTTGAGATGTCTTTACCCTCTGTGTAATATTTTGTAATAATTCTTACTTCAGATAGTTAGAGAAACAATTTTAATAGTTTGACAGTTTCAGAGATCAGAAACTGTTTCAAAATGTATAAAAAGAAGAAAATTTACAGAGAAGGGTGGTTCGAATTTTGGAGAACCTGGAGACTAAGCCACTGTATTCCTGATATAGTTGTTGATTAATGAAAGAATCAGAAGTTTCCATGAATTGTTGGGTATAATTTTGTAACTTCTCTGTCATGTGTCATCTTATGTTTTCTTCTTTCAAGTATAGTAATGAAGTTGCAGGTCTTTATTTGCTTATGTAGATAAAGTTAAAATCCCTTAAAAGAGCGCTCCTATACTTAAAGTTTTCATCGTCCTTTCTAAGTTATAGATAATAGTTTTTGTGTAAGGCAACATATTATCTTTAACTTCTCCAAGGGTCACAGATAATAGTTTCTGTGTCAAGCAACATATTGTCTATGATTCAGTTCTCATTTTCATAATTCTTCTAAGTGACGAATAGTAGGTTCTGTGTTAAGCAACATATTATCTTAAACTTCTCCTTCAAGCTTTCTTCATTCATCATTTATATCTAGCAGCAAATGGCATTCTGATATTTTCTGGTCACATATGTATTAAGGGTCAAAGACTAATTTTTCCAGGTCCTTCATTTAAGAATACAAAAAACAATAAAGTGACAAATAAGTGACAACAAACAATAATCATTAATTTCTTAAGCATAATTTCTCCACAGCTAGGAAATTGGTTTCTTAAGGTACAACACTATGCACAAGTTCGGTTATTTAATGACTGCAGGTGTTAAAACTGAGGAAGGACTCACATGTTCACAAATGTTGTTTGCATGACCAGAGTAATGATACGTTCACAATACAACTGAGAAGGGTTGTGGGAGAACAACATTGTGCTACGCGCACAATGCAGAGGAAATGAAGTCGAGGCATAGAGGAAAGGAAGCTTCAAGGTCATTTTAAGGGTGGCACAAAAGCGAAGGCCTACAAAGAGCCGAGGGAGAAGCTGAGAGCATGAAGACTTAAAAAATGCCAACACTTATCACTTCATTGATTGGAAGAGAGTCTGTCAATCGACGGTGCTGAAAAACGACAACTGATAGATTCGTGAGACATAATTGAAAATGCCAGGCTTATGTGGCAAGGTGGGCCCTACTCAGAAGGAATAACCTAGAAGAATTCTGTCGTATCCCCAAGTCAAAGTGAGCAGGTAGAGAGGTAGCAGGACTACGTCATCCCATAGGTTCATAAAAAGTGCGATTGCGTCATCCCAGAGATAATACCCCGATGGGTTTGTTGAAGGCCCAAGTCTATGCAACTTGGAAGGAAGTGCCAGGACATGTCATCTCGGAGAGGACAACCCGAAAGACCTGCCTGGAACCCTAACTCTAAGTGATGGGAAGAGGAAGCGTCGGGCCAACTCAATGTCGATGGATGTGGCGAGTGGGGACAATTTAAAAGTTTTATGCTGGAAGGACCAATTGCCAGGTCGATTAATCATCAAGGACATGGTAGTAGACCCCACCTGAAGGTTCTACCCCAACGAAAATTGTAAGCATGCTTTCTCGACATGCCGAGATAATAGAAATGGGATGGAGGTGTGGTGACCCTGTAGGATATTGTATGGCACAACAAAATATTATTCTCGGTAGGAACTAAGTGGGTGGAGCCCACTCGACCATTTCCTAACCCAGTGATACGAAGAGGAGTGCCTAGGCTATGCGCATTTCTTTCCACTGTTCAAATTATAGTTCCGCGATGACATTTGGTACATACACATGCAGTGTATGGCACTAAGACATAGGGATCTGTTTTGGGGATTATTGTGAAGAGATATACACGTGTAATGTATAGTGTTGGGCTTAGTACTCAACTCTAAGTTGTGGTGAAGGTGTATACACGTGTAGTGTATAGCACTAAGGCATAGCGCTCGACCCTAGTGAATAGAGAACTTGGATTTGGTGGCTATATGCAAGGAAAATCTCAGGAGTTATATATTAAACCTCGCCAACTCACGTAGAATTTGGATGACCTTTCAAGCTCCTCCCACTGTAATTTGGTTTTACAAGGGATTTAGGTCCTGATAGAGAGATTTTGCAGGGCTGAAGGAAACACCTTTTTGGACAGAAGACTGTACCATATGGGTTCTAAGTGAACCTGCACTAAAAACGATGCTGATTTTGCACAAAATTACCATACCAATGAGAAAGCACATAACGAATTATGGTTATGTTCAGATTTGCATTGTTGTAACTTATTTTTCCCCTAGTTTTTATTTTATGTTGAAAAAAGAAAAATAAAAAAAATATAGAAAAAGAAAAGAAAGAAAGAAATGAAAAAATAATAAAAATAAATAAAAAATAGAGAAAGGAAAAAAAAGTGAGAAAATGGATATAAATATATATATGAAAAAATAAATACAATAAAATCTCAAAGTCGTGAGCAAATTAAAATGCTGTATTGTTTTATATGCTTATTATAATTTTAATCCTTTGTACATTTTGCCGAAGGTTTATTTTTTTTATTATAAATAAAAGTATGATCTAACATTTTGTTGCTTTGCAATAAAGCGCGATTACAAATCCATGGAGGAGATCATCCCTGCTCGGATCAACGGCAGAGGATGAGTTCGGGAACCCCCGCCCCCCCTCGCACCTTCAGAGTTTAATGTGGGGGAGGGGGGGTGGGCTCCGAAAATCTGTTTTCAATAAACCGCCCACTAATACGTGGCGCCTCCATAATAACTTCGGGACCCCTCTCCTAAATCATAAACCACCTACCCCCCCCGTAATCCTCTTTATCCTTCCCGCTCTGTTCCGGTGCCCATTCAAACTGCACCACTCATTTGCTTCCTATTCGCTTCCACTATGTATTAGTTTAAACATTGAAATCCTCTCACCAAATGTTCATATAACTGTTTTGTCATTAATCCTTCACATTAAGGTGTAAAATTCATTAATAAGACGTGCCCAAAAATGGTTATGCATTCAAATCCTATATTTTAAAAAACCAAGCACTACTTTGCATACTCCCTTTCGCCATTTCAGCTCCCAAAAACACTAGTGAAATTCTAAATTCCACGATCGTGCAACCATCATTCATACAATAGTGATCGTTATTTGCCTGGTAATTCGCCACCTTAGCTAGTTATTTCTTGTTCACGATGTCTTCATCTAAAGGAAAGTTGAAATTAGTTCAAGAAATCCCTACATTTCCCTCTGTAGTTAACTTAGATGAGATTCCTTTGGTCAACAAGCAATATAAAATCTCAGAAACCCAGTGCGAATTCAATCTTTATGAACTCCACAACTAGGCAAACTAGAAATTCTTAGATGACAGTGATGAATTGAGAATTTGGAAGTCATTTTTACCCCAATTTGTCATTCCCTAAACTCATACCTTCCCATAATTTGTCACCTGGTGTCATCTCAAGTATCTTCCTAGTTAGAGAGTAGTAATTGCCCAAAAAAATGAAGTTCTATTTGCCATTACTCCTAAATCTATCTGCCAAGCACTCCAAATTAATACCTCAGCTCCTATGCACTCTTTTTCTACTGATTCCCTCATGGAGATCTATCAAAAACTCACATTTCCTCAATGAGCCCATATCTTTGAGTCATTCCTACCTGAGAATTTTGAGTTGCCCAGGACTAATTCTCCTTATTCTAGTTCAATTTTCCCAGAAATTTCAAGGCAAGTCATATCCATGGTTGCATGTCTGTTAGGTTATCCTACCGATCAATGGGAAGATGAAGTAATATTAGGATTTTTATTAGTGGTTTATGTGGGTAATAATCCCTCATTTATTTTCAACCACAATCAATTCTTAACATACAATATTCATGATCAGTTTCTAAAGTTTTCTGCTGAAGGTGCTTTTAAACACCAATTAGTTATTGTGTATTTACTTCTATTTCATCAAGCAGATAGATTTAAGTTCCCATTGCAGAATTTAGATGCACAAGGAAAGCCTCAATGAGTCATTCGTTGGAATTCCTTTGTAAGGAAGAACACATAAGAGTATTCCTTTAGTGATTATGTAAACTAGTTTTTGCATATGTCTTTATGTCTTCTCAATAGTGATGTTATACCAAGGAATTCATTTGAAATCAAAAGAATTCTTCACCTTATTGAGCAAGCCAAAATTGGAGACTGGTAGCTGTACCAGAATTATACAGGGATCAAAATATATGGATGTGAACTTCTTCCCTATAGGTTACCGATATTTGTGCCAATCAGGATCTTTGCCTTGGAATACATCAGGCAAATGATGAACATGGATGATCTGCATTTTGTATCTAGGAAACAAAAATCTCAATTCAAGTTGAAGGCACAGATTGGCCCTTTCATTGTCAATACCAGGGAAATAGCGAAGGAGGCAGACAATTTGTTAAAGCATATGAAATTCAAGTTGAGATTTCCCTGGTCCTATGATCCTTTAGGGATTATTTCAAAATTGAGAGTTGAGCAGAAAACAACTCCATATGTACATACAACCAGGCCAGATATAAAACAATATGAAAATCAAGAGGAGTGACACAAGAATACATTACAGGAAGTTGATGAACAAATTGTTAGTTTGACATCTTCACAAAATCTAGTTCCTCAAGAAAAGGCAACCAAAAGGCCAAGAGAAAGTCCATCTCCTACAAATTCAGAAACTCAAGCTACAAGTTTCATAATTTTTAAAAGGAGAAATAAGACAAATACTAATCAGGATTCCTCAGAGGACAAAAGTTCATAGGAACAAGCCACAATGGTGCCATCAGGTTTTCCCACCACTTCTTTTCCACATAGTGAAGAAATTACAGACTCTCCTATGTCTTTTGTTTCTCATGATACAACGCAAATTTTTTTTGTGCTAGATATAGAGAATTTAAAAGGAAGAATGAAGCATTAAAGGCCACCACTTATTTAGAATTTTGGAAGCAATCTTCCACTACACAATACAAACTTCTGTCTGCACTTGATAATGAAAAGGGACAATTTCAATTATCTTTCTTAGAACCTAAAGTTCCAGTCCCTAAAAGTGCAGAAGACTACAAAACATCTAGTTTTTCTTTTGAGACCAAGAAAATTTAGGCCATTGGTCAAATTGACCTGCATAAGCAGGCTGGTGAAATGATATATTCCACATTGACAAGTTCAACTATGGAAACCTCTAAACTGTAAGCTTCCTTGAAAAATATTACACATAATCGAAGATGGAGAGAATGTCACCCTTGGCTAAAGATACCAGAATCAAAGCTCTTGAAGAGCTAGTGATCAAACTAGGATATGATCCTAGTAATATCAAAGTAGCAGAGGAAATGATAAAGAATAAGAATGCTTAAATTCAAGACGCTAAGGAATCAACTTAAACTTCCTACTACTGAACATCCACAAGCCAAGGAAATAAGTCATCTTGAAAAGGAAAAAGAAAATATGTTTAAATTGATAGTTGAACAAAATCTTCAAATTCAGAAGATGGAAACTTACGTGGAAACACTACTGAAGGAAAAATAGCATCAACTAAGTATTTCAGCTGCCATTCCTATAGCGACAACTTCTACAATAGGTACTTCAACAACATGGGCATATACAACAACAACCTTTGCAGTAGAGACACAATCTACTGAGTAAACAAAACAACTGTCAAAGGCCATGGGATACTTGTCTTTAAAGGATACAAAAATTGAAAAACTCAAAATGCACATCCAAAAGATTCAAGAACAGAAGATTAACTCTGATAATGCATATTTGGCTGGTGTTCAAAAGAATTATAAATTAACTCAGTAATTAGAAGTTTAGGAAAATGAATCTTTAATTGCACAAACTATTGCTCAGGGCAAACAAAATATTTGGATATACATTAATGTATCAGTGACTGAGTTATGGCCTTCAATTGGAATTATTTTTGAACATGATGATTTATTGCAGAGGTCACAAGAAGCAGTAGTAGAAATAAAGAGGGACCTGGACCACAAACCTAGAGATGCTACAAGGATAATCAAAGTCCTAAAATCTAAGGTAAAAGATAAGCTTGACGAATTCGACATTGAAGCCATAACTGAAGCTGTCTTGGAAGTGATAAAAGTTCTAACAGAGAGGAATTTAATGCTACAACTCGAGAACAAGTGCCATAATTTGGAGGTTCAAATAAAGAAATTTCATAGGAAATTGAATGCTTTACATTAGAAAGGACTTGCAACTTTGCAGGATAGAAGTGGCAAATTGATCACACTTGAAGAGTATCAACAAAAATTACATGATATAGCAGTGAACAAGACCAAATTCGCCAAAATTAGAGGAATTATTATTGGGAGATTCTTCATTGAAGGTGTAAGTTATGATTTTTTAACTCAACATGAAATAAGGCATTTGTTTCTAACTAGGCCCACTTTTGAAAAATATACTAAAGTAGATGAGTCATATAGAAAATTGTTAAAGTTTTCTATCCCTGATGAAAAGAGATGGGAGAAACTTTGTGAGCTCATCGAATAGGAACAAAATGCATAATTTCAAGAGCAGACAACAAAATTTTAGCAGCAAACAACAAAATTTCAACGACAGGCAACAAAATTTCAGGGGCAGTGAACAAAAAAGCAGATTTCTAGCTATAGTCATCAACAACAGCCCTCGAAATCAGTTCATATACACCATTTTTAGTTCTATCTTTTTAATATCCCAAATATTTTGGATGATATTATATTTTGTAATAAATTTTAATTCCAGTTTAGATATGTTTGAAAGTCGAACTCTATAAATATTTTGTAATTCAGAGAAAAAGGGGTTGAACCCTTGCGATGAACCAGTGGACATGCTTGTGACCTTTTAAGTTATTTATGAAGTTAATAGAAGGATTCTAGATATATTATGAGCAACTTGTGTGTCTATGTGAGTTCTTCTGGTTATTCAATTATGTTGTCATTTTTATTTCTCTGCACATGTTCAAGGTAACATAGAAATCTAGGTAAGAATAGATTGAGTGTCAATATCTTTGAAATCCCCTGCAAAGTTATTAATTTTTAAAGATATCAATTAATTGAAACTGTCTGTCTTAGTTAATTCCTCTAAAATTTTAAATTGTCGCCTTTTTTCATCTCTTGCACATGTACTGTTTGGCTATAGAAAAATTCTATATGCATATGCTATATATAACAAATTATATGTTCTATTTGAATATTTAAGGAATTATATATCATCTTACATTTTGTTTTCCAAAACAATTTAAAGCTTAAATTCTGTTAAGAATAAAGAATCAACGCTTCTGTTTTCTTAGAAATACTTAGGATTTGCATCTATTTAAAAGTTTAAGAGTTGACATCCATTCAAAATTAAAAAACATTAATTTAGATGCTTTGGCATAGTCCCTTAGCCTAGGACTATGTACAAAGGAAAACATCAGATTGGCGCAGTTGTCGGGGAACGAAAATTGAAACTTGTTTCCTCGAGAAAATGATTATACTTGCCTCTTAACAGTGAGTAATAGGTCAGTAGGCTAAAATCCTTCACCTAACAACTCAACATATTATATCTGTCTTTACGCAGGCATACCAGATCCTAGTCAGATCCAAAGCTTTTCTCTCCTTTATCAGATCCAGAGAGATTAGTTAGAATTGCATCAATTAGACGTAGGTTATAAGCCTCTCTTGCTACTTCTACCTCTGTTCTATCTAAAAAACCTTCACAATCTGACCCTTCATAGTCAACTCCAACACCTGCTGAATTATCAGATCTTCCTCCAAAATTTTTAGAACTCCTTTCTAAAGGAGTATATCTTCAAACTGCACTTTTAGTCCATCAACTTGAGGCTTTTGAACTTCCTTATTCCCATTTGGAACCTTCTGACAGTGAAGAAGATCCTAAACTTTCTCTTTTTGAGTTTAAACCAGTTGATTTCAAATATTCTTTTGTACATACTTATCCATCCTCTACTAAATATGAAGAGGAACTTAGTATCTATACTAATCCTCTAGCTTTTGAGGATCTTGAAAATGTTCTCCCTGAAGTTCAAAAGTTAGTTATTAATCCTCAATTCTTTCAGAAACCCAAAATTTCATCACTTCCTTCTTCTAGTAAATTTGTTTCTCCTAAAAAACCAACTCCATCAAAACATCAAATTCCTGGTATTCAACCAATTGTGACAACACATTATGCAACCTTAGTTCTTCCACTTGTAGCCCAACTTCATGCTTTTCTTGATGGGTACTTGTTGAAGCCCCGAAAATCAGGTCGACAACAAGGGGGATACCCGCCCGGTCCGGACCTTGGTTGGCAGCTCCTTATCCGTTTGGTATAGTGGGTCCGACTGGGGATAATGGGACTAGTTTCCCAATCTAAGGTGTGTGTGTGTGTGCAGAGTTGGATGATGTTGTTCTAAGAGTTCTAATATGAGCTACTTTAATCTAATTCTATGCTATTGTAATCTAATGAAAACAACACATCTAATCTATGCTAACCCGGTATGTATTTCTTCTATTATGCGATCTAAAGAGATTTCAAATAATAACTGGTAATAAAGATCATTCAGCTATCATAAGAATGGAAATCAATTAAGATGAACCACTTTGCATAAAAAGTTAGGCAAAACAGTTGTGAACAACATATCGCATAATAAGTTATTCATATATCAAACATAAATAAATGGCTCCACCATACAAAAGTGCCAAATGGTAACTCAAACATTCATGCAATAACATATAAACAACTAAAAACTGTATATCACTTTAAAGAATATAAGCAGAAATGGTCAAGAGATAAAAGTACCATTTATGACTGGTCCTACTCATAAGCTTCAAGTAACAATGATTTATCTCTCCTTGTTCTAATATCTACCAAGAGTACAGAAGTGCAACATTAGTAGCATATATCAAATGCAAACATCAATAAACCTTGATCCATTCATTCACCAAAACCTCCTCTGAGGGTGCAAAAGTGCATGTTCTAAGGACAAGTTTTTGACAAATTTCTGGACCCTTCTCTAAATGCATGAGAAGGGTTTAAATACTGCTAACTAAATAACTTAATTACATAAATTTAGGATACGGTTTAAATGACCGCCCTTTATCTAAGCAAACTTATTTCTAAAAATTGAATCTAATTCCTAACTATTTCTGCATTTGCTCCTTAATGTTGCGAGCATTCAACATTTGCCTGGGAAGAGTCAGCTGGTTGTTTTTTGCTTTTGCTTGAGCTACGCAAATAGAAATGGCAAGCGCTGGCACCACTTTTTTAGTAAACTAGAAGATATTTTTGGGAATCATCCTCTGGCTGGGTGAATTTATTGCGTATATACTTGGTAACAACCCAAATTTCTCTCAAATTGCTTCTGCTTTTGCTATCTCGGTTTCCGGACTCGTGGATGACTAAGCAAGTTAGGGACTTTGCTTTCTGAACAATTTTCTTAGCGATGCGCGATTAGCGCTAGGCGCAAATCGCACATCGAAAACTGCCTCCATTCTTTGATTCCGGCCTTTCTGGTACGTTTTCCGCCTTTAGCGCTTTTTCCTTTACCGGGCATAAGCTTCAGAATTTTGTAAACATGCTGCTTTTGTGAGCTTTTGACCTTGAGTGTCGAATCGCCTATTGATATCAGCATCTGTTCAGTAATACTCTGAAATCTGTGTTTCTGTTGCATGCGGTATCCATTTATGAGGACATCTCTTCTTTGTTCTCCGAGCATTGACGCTTTCCCTTTTTCCTTAGATGTTTCTTGCACATTGCTTCATGTTGTTTCCTGTTTTTCGTTCCTGCAGTTCACGCAAAGGAAAAGAGTAACGATAATAAATTTTGACATGAAAGCTCTAAGCTCTACGAATGTATAAAATCATGACACCCATAGTGAACTGACTCTTCGAAAAACACAAAACTGTCCTTCATGAATACTTTGGCGTACATTCATTAATTTCCTTTAAGGTGCGCCCCCAATTTTTGGTTTAGGGACAACTTTTCTTGAATGCTGAGCCGAGGAAAATTTGCGATGGGTGATTTCTGCGACTCGCATCGCAACATCACGGATCACATTATCAAGATGTGTCATCGCAGAGTTTCCTGATCAGTTTATCACAGAATCGTGTTATCGCGTTGTCGCAAGATCGCAGCATCGCGTTTATCGCAAGATCACAGATCGCAGATTGTTGCAATTTGTTAAGTTATTGTGTGCTGTTTATGCGATGTTGCAATATGCGATGTCGCATATCGGCCATCGGAGATTTCTTAAGATCTTCATTTATGGGCGCTTCTTAATGTATGCGATGCGATGAATTTCGCGTCGCTTCTTCGCAGTTTTTTATTGTGCTCATAAAGAAATGTTTTACTCTTCTCCGTGCGATGTATTTTTAAGGAGTATAATACAAAATTTTTTATAATTTTTTTTTTTGAATTTTTTACTAAGGGTCCCCACTTGTTTAGTGTTATTGCTAATACTAAAGAAGGAGGGGGGTTGTTGGTGGCCACAACAATGACGATTCACTTGGAAGAACTAGTTATCTCTGCTTTTCTATTGAATTTTTTAAACTTCCAAAACGGAAAAATTTTCATAAATCTGAACTTTGTTATGGACAGATAGAGTACATTATGCCTTATTCTATCAATGATATTTTGTTTCAACCTCTTTCTATTCTAATTGTTTGCTTCCTCAGGCTTGTCCTTGTATTTTATATCAGCCATTACTTGGTCTTGTAAAGATAAAATAAAGTCTTCTCTGTGTGCTAGCTTTAAAATATGCTCGTTTGTCGTAGGTAGAGCCTCTGCTGCCAGCAGGCGTCCATAGCCTCGACAGGGTTACCTGTTACCCAACAATGATCCTTTATCCCGCTTAAGGTTATCTACAACCTTCAAAGAAAAATCTACATTGACACTTTTTCATTTTTTATTCTTAAAGAACAATGTCTTGGTTTGGTAGCCAAATTATGACACAGTCATTCACTTGATTTACACTTTTGCTGAACAAGCTGGCTCGTGATGAGACCCCTTGTCTTTTGATTTCAACAATCTTGAGTCATTGCCCTGTTTTGATGGACAGTGTTCGGCAAAGTCACCAAAGTTATAATATCTGTGATCATGATAAGCCGGCTCGTGATGAGACCTCTTATTCTTTGAGATATAGTGTTTCTTGGATTGTCCCTCCGAATGCTGCGATTTTCTTTAACAGGGAGGAAATCATTGTTTTCCTTAAGAAAGCTCTGGACGACAATAATAGAGTTTGAAAATAGCAGTTTTACAGAGAATCTTTATTTTGTTATTGATACCTTTCATTGTGCTGATATAAAACAATTTCTTCGCTAAAGGTTGCTTTCATCAAATTTTTTGAAGTTGAAACTAGTATCATATCTAGGCTAAATTTTTTAACTGTATCTGTCAATAATAAAGATCAGATTTTCAAAATTTTTCTATTTATACAAGCGAAAAGCTCAAAATATGAAAGAGAATTGGTGTCTTTTCATGAATACCGGTAGTAACCATTTACAACTGGTTTTATTATGAAAAAGAAAAGAAAAATAAAACTATTCTACAAAATAGAAGAATAATCTTCTATGGAAAATATATTTTAAGGATTTGTCCATTAACAGGCAAAGAATCCCTTCTACCTGCTAAATCCTGTAAGACAAACATTGATGGACCTATGACTTCAACAATCTGAAAAGGACCAAGCCACATCTTTTGAAATTTTGTATGTTTGCCCTTTTCTTCATGAGCCTTATCCCATTTTAAAACTAAATCTCCCATCTGAAAATTTTTTCTGGTCATTATGTTTGAATCAAAAGAGGATTTTATTAGCGCTTGATGATGAGCATGGGTTTTCTTAGCTTGTTCTCGTTGCTCTTCTAATTTAATTATTTCCATTTGTCTTAGTTGCATGGAGGAAGTAGTACTTCATCAATGTATTGTATTAAAGACAAAGAGGGAATGGCTAAGTGAGTTGGAAGAACCACTTCTTTCCCATAAACTAAATTAAAGGGGGAAGTGCCGATAGAAGCTTTTTTCGTTATTCTATCTACCCATAAAGCATTTACCAAAGCTTTATGCCAATTCTTTTGGTTCTGGTCAACTGTTCTTTTAATAATCCTGATTAGGTTTTTATTTGTTGACTCAGCTAACCCATTACCTTGCAGATAGTAATTGGCCGAATATTTTAGTTTGAACCCTCTTTTAAGTGCAAACTCAGTCATTGCATTTCCAGAAAAGTATGATGCATTATCAAACATTAAAGCCGTTGGCAATCCAAACCTAGTGATTATAAATTGATCTATGAATTCGATAATATTTTCAGAATTAGCTATCTTGAGAGGAACTGCTTCTACCCATTTAGTAAAATAATATGTTGCTGTGAGGATGTATCTATGCTGCTTAGAAGAGTGAGGAACAATCTCACCTATTATGTCCAAGCCCCACTGACTGAATGGTTGCTCGATGTTTACCGGTTGTAGTGGCAGGGACGACTTCTTTTGTCTTCCAGCAATATTTTGGCACACTTGACATTTCCTCACGTAACTGTGTGAATCTTTGAACAACGTAGGCCAGTGATATCCTGCACGTAAAATTTTATGTGCAGTAGCATCTCCATCATAGTGTCCGCCTGCTGGTCCATCGTAGAGTTCCTGCAAAACGTTTTCAGCTTCAGTTTTTTCAAGACATCTAAGAAAAACAGAATCATAATTCTTTCTAAAAAGAATATCATTTATGAGCTGATATTGTTTAGCTTTCAATCTCAGAGCTCTTTTCTTAGTGTTATCCAGGTGTGATGGAGCATACCCGTTCTTAAATAATAAATGATATCAACATACAAAGATTCTGCATCGTTTAGGCTTACCTCATACATTTGTATCTCTTCAGATGAAATTTCAGAGATTTGCGATGCTCCAACCAACATTTTGCAGAAGCCTTGACCTCTTACAATGTTTGCTGGTTTGATCTCAAGGTCGTATTCCTGTAAATCAGTGATCCAATTTGCTCTTTTCTCGCCCATATCCTTCTGTACTAGAAGATTTCTTACCGCTGGAAACGGTACTATGATCTTAGTATGGGTTTTAAGTAAGAAAGGTCTGAAATATTTGACCGCTTTGAAAACAGCATAGGCCTGTTTTTCCACGTCTGAATAATTGAGTTCAACACCTTGTAAATTTGAGCTAAAAAACGCAATTGGAGCTTCTGCTTTTTCTTGATTTGCTTGAGTTAGAATCGCAGCATATGATTTCTCTGAGGCAAATGTGTATAAAACAAAAGATTCTGAAAAATTCAGGGTTGCTAAAGATGGAGCATTAATAATAGCTTGTTTGATCAGGTTGAATGCTTCATGTTCATCTTGACCCCATTTAAAATTTGAATTCTTTTTAATCATGGTTTGCAAAGGAGACACAATTCGTGAAAAATCTAGGACAAATCTCTTTACAAAATTGATCTGACCAAGGAAAGATTGCATGGCTTTTTTATTACGAGGTAGAGATATTTCAGAGATTTCTTTGATTCTGTCAGGATCAATGTGAATACCGGATTTTGACACTATGAATCCTAGAAGTTTTCCTTCACTTGATGCGAAAAAAGGTTTCTTTGGGTTAAGTGAAATCCCATACCTCAAACATCGTTGAAAGATTTGTTTTAAATCTTTGAGATGGTCGCTTTGCTTCTTGGAGTACACTGTTATATCATCCAAATAAATTACTATAGATTTATTGACTAAACCCTTAAATGCGATGTCCATGGCTCTTTGAAATGTAGCGCCGACATTAATCAAACCAAATGGCATCTTCCGATATGCATATGTGCCCCATTTAGTTCTGAATGTGGTTTTCAACTAATCATCGGGATGCACCAGCACTTGATTATATCCTGAAAATCCGTCCAAGAAAGACATTAGTTCTGAGCCTGCTACTGCCTGTAATATCTGTTCCATAGGTGGAAGAGGAAAATTGTCTTTTTGACAGGCTTTGTTAAGATTCCGAAAATCAATACAGATTCTAATATCTCCATTTTTCTTTCTAATGGGTACCATATTGGAGACCCATTTGGAATGTCTGACGAGGAAAATTATTCTGGCTTTTAATAACTTATTTAGCTCAGTTTTTATCTGATTTTCTAAATTGGGGTGGATCTTTCTCAGTTTCTGTTGGACAGGTTTTTCGTTGTCAATCATAGGAATAGTATGCTGAATGATAGAAGTGTCGTATGTCTTCAGCTCATCGTAATTCCATGCAAAAACATTTTTATATTGTCTCAAAAGACGAATATACACTAGTTTTTCTTCAGGGACTAGGCCGATGCCTAGATTAACATTTTGTGGTTTATCATCGGTTCCTAGGTTTACTAATTCGTAGTTCAGAGTTGGACTGTAGAGCTTTGAATTGGTAGACCTTTTAAACCGATTTCTCAAATCGTATAAGTCTTCTAACTTAATCACCGATTTAGGTATAGCATTATCAGTGCTATTTTGTTGTATTTGTCAATCGTGATGGTCTTCGTCAATTATCTGATTGGAGTAGGATCCTTCAGAAGTGAGGAAATTTACAATATCAGGATCTTCATTGAATACTCTCCAATTTGTAATGTTGTCAGGGATGGACGGTCTAAAGATTAATTCTATTGAGAATCTATCTGGACTAAAATCTTCGGAGGGAATAAGCCTAGAGGCTACGTTGGCCAAACGGTCTGCGCTTGCGTTTTGGAGTCTCGGGATTGAAGAAATATTAAATGCTATGAAATGCTGAGTCAGATCTTGTACTAAAGATTGATAGTGTTTTAAATGACCTGATAGGCAATGTATAGTGTTACGTACCTGTTTGACGATAATCTCAGAGTCTCCGAAGACTTGAAGATACTTGACGTTTAACCTGATTGCTTTGTATAGGCCTTGCACCAAGGCCTCATATTCTGTTGTATTGTTTGTGCAATTGAATTCGAGTCTGCATGCAAGCATGGTCTTGTTTCCTTCTGGACTAATAAGAACGCATCCTGCTCCTGCTCCTTCGTTAGATTTAGAGCCATCGAAATATAATTTCCAAAACAAAGATGTATTTACAGGTTTATCTACAAAATTAACACACTTTGAACTATCAGTTTGGGAAAAATTTCCGACTTGGGATAAAACTAAATTTTCTAAGTAAGGTGATGTGTGAGCATTGAAATTACCGAGAAAAGAATCTACCGAGTAATTGCCTATGACACTGCTGTTATACGACACTGCTTCATTTTCTCCCTCTAATTCCGTTACTATGTACTTCTGGTGTAACTCTCGTTCAACCTTTATTTGATTCGGTTTACCGTTGTAGGGTAACCACATGTGCGACCAGTCAGTTGCAAAGTATCTATGGAGTTTTTCAGACCAATCCCTGCTAAGAATTAAGCCATAGAATTCTGGGATATCAGCCACTAGAATGTCAATAACCTGACATACCTTTGAGTTAGATGACAATCTTATGGTTACTTGATTAATTTCACCAATCACTTCGACTTGAGATCGATCAAGTTGAACTATGCGCACTGTGGATTTTTGTGGTTGAACATTTAACTTAGCACATATTGATTTGGGTAAAATATTCGATGAAGCACCGGAATCTACCAAACAATTGTGCACATTTTTATTGAAAATTTCATAAGTGAGAAGAAACGGGGGAGTGTGAGATCTTGATCTTCCTCCAATCAAGGCGATATCATTTGGATCAATCTTATTGATCGCGTTAGTTGGAGGTCTTCCCATGTTGTGGGAAGCTTGAGAGAGTACAGTGGTAGGCAAAGGTACAATAGGCACGACATGTAATTCTTTCATCATTATCTTTTGTTGATGCTTCAATTTGCTCAATTCATAAAGGGTAATATTAGCCCTAGTCTTTTTCATGTCATCAATAACATTGTACTCCATTTCATCTGACACTATCAGTGTTTTTGATGGAGTTGTTTGATCTGCTTGGATTGGGCCAGATTGAGTCGCTTTAGTGGTTGTTTTCTTTGTTGCGACTTTATCTTTTGTTGTAGGGCTTGCGCTCTTCTGCTTAGGGGTAGTTTGGGGAGGATCAAGGTGATTTTTGCTTTGTGTGCTAACTGGAAATACTTCTTGATCTTCTTCTTGTGGGAGGATGAAACCCCACATTCCTTGTAATTCCACAACTTCTTTGTCATTGGTCTGCCCTTCAGTGGCACTTTCTTCTTCTTCTTCTTCCTCAGTTTCAGCATTGGAGATGGCATTGGGTGCTTTTGCATCCGTTGAAGGACCTCTTTTAAAAGCTCTGTAGGGATTTTTTAAAGAAGTTTCCGCTACTTGTTTTCTTATGTCAACCATCTCATTAGACATGGTCTTTAATACTTTCTGCAATCCTTCCAAATCGAAAGGGTCTTTTGTTTGTTTCTTCTTGGAGTCTTCCTTAAAGGTGACTTTTTTAGACTTGCATTCCTCTATCGCGGATCTCTTTTCCAGGGCTATTACGCGTTTCTCTACTGCTATCGCCTCTGTCATGTTTTCAAATAAGGTTGTTTTATTTGCTCTATCCACGAAGATTGCTATGTTTGATGGTAAAGCAGTAATATACCATTCACATCGTACTTC
Source organism: Pinus tabuliformis (assembly GCA_031772625.1). Lineage (NCBI taxonomy): Eukaryota > Viridiplantae > Streptophyta > Pinopsida > Pinales > Pinaceae > Pinus > Pinus tabuliformis. The sequence goes on along the minus strand of CM062820.1, from coordinate 126,276,029 downwards.
TTCGCTGGGTTGGGAAGCAGTGGGAATTTTGTTGAGAATTTTATTGAACCGTAAATCGAAATCTTTGATAGGTTCTTTAGCTTGGGCCTTAAGATTGGATAGGTCAATGATTAATGTTGCTGTTGATCTGTCATCACCAAACTTGATAAGGAATTGATTCTGGAAGATATCCCAACTTGTGATAGACCCGGAGGGTAATGAAAAATACCATGACCCGGCTGTCCCTTGCAGTGTATAGGGAAAAAGCCGAACAACAGCATCTTCGTTAGTAACTCCGTTGAGATTGATAGAAAGCATGAAATTGTTTATGTGTTCTTCTGCTAGCATGCCTACTTCTGGATTGAATTTGGGCAGCCATTTCTCAGGATGGGCCGGTATTTGACTCAAGGGCGCAGGCATTAAAACTGCCCCAGGGTTGTTCCATGGAGACTGGGCCATCGTTGAGCTGCTAGTAGAGAAAAGTGCAGAAGATGATCTCTGTGGCTAGGAAGATGAGGATACTGTGATTGTAGATGATTGAAGAGGGGTTGTGGGAGTTCCGGTGGACAGATGGATGATGGTTTGGAATGGAGGTGTGGGTGGTTGACTTCACGGTGAGGTAGTTGAAATGGGCGATGTGGACGAAAGAGTCTCACTGTCAGACTCTTGTGGTGATTTCCTCGCTCTTTTCCTGGTGGGAAGAGGCAACTCAGTTGGCTGGATGCCAAATTTTTCACTCTTTAACCTAGTTAGGGGATGAGCAGGATTGTACTGCGAAGTCACACTGCTTTGAGATTTATCAGACCTGAAGTTTCTGAATCAGAGATTCAACTCCAGGAGGTTTAATGGTAGATTGGTCTAAAATATCAGGGTGTGTAGCAGTGATTGATACTCGAGCGACTTATGACTCTGGATTTAAATATACTGGAGAAGTCGGGGGAGATGATGAGGGATATTTACTCTCAGAATGGTATTTAGATTTTGATTTAGGTGCCATTCATAGTTCAGGCCCTCCTTCTAGCGCCAAATATGTTGAAGCCCTGAAAATCGGGTCGACAACAAGGGGGATACCCGCCCGGTCCGGACCTTGGTTGGCAGCTCCTTATCCGTTTGGTATAGCGGATCCGACTGGGGATAATGGGACCAGTTTCCCAATCTAAGGGTGTGTGTGTGTGCAGAGTTGGATGATGCTGATCTAAGAGTTCTAATCTGAGCTACTTTAATCTAATTCTATGCTATTGTAATCTAATGAAAACATCACATCTAATCTATGCTAACCCAGGATGTATTTCTTCTATTATGCGATATAAAGAGATTTCAAATAATAACTGGTCATAAAGATCATTCAGCTATCATAAGAATGGAAATTAATTAAGATGAACCACTTTGCATAAAAATTTATGGTATAGACATTTTTGTGCCTTACAGCAATGAGCATGAAATGTCCATAATCTAAGGGATCCAAAGTCCCTAAACATGTTGTTCCTACCCCTAGAGGAACAAGGCTAACAAACCATAGCAATTCACAGAAGTTCTCCACCAGAAACTGCTCAAAAACAAGTCAATTCAGGATCATTTCAATGGCTCCACTAGCTGTTTGCGCTGAATGTCAAAGCCAACACTGGCTACCTGCACTGAATGTCAAAGGCAACACTGGCTACCTGCGCTGAGCGAGAGTGGACATGTGGCAAGTTCATTTCTCAAGGTGTCAGAACCCAGGAAGCTTCCAAAATGACACTTGCCTCAGGGAATTCGACTGGTGATGAGTAAGAGGTTCCAAATCTCCAAGTGGAAGCAAGAACCTCCAAGTGGAATCAAGAACTGACAGAGGGAGAGGACACTAGTCAGATCTCAAGCTGACTCATCCTCTCTCCAAACATCTATATATGGATCTCTCCTCCATGAGATCTGGAGGCTGGAATTTTGTTATTGCAAAGAATTGCTGTTGGTTTGAGACTGGAACTATTGGGTGCTTAATGCTTTGAAGGGGGTGAAGATAGGAATTCCATTTGCTGGGAAGGAGATGCTGGATTGGAGCCCTCTGGGTTGTATCTCTTCCTGAACCTTGTTATTCATCAATAAAGCTATCTTGGTTTCTCCTATATACTGATGTATTTTTGATGTATGATTGCATTAGTATGTTTAGTTTATTTCTAATCCTGAACTAGTTATGAATATGAATCCATGTCTTGTGTAGTGTTCTCTTCTTGTGATCTTGCAGAAACCTCTTGAAGCTGGGCGAGCGAGAAGGCAAGTAGCTGGGAACTCTCCAAGAGTAGAGAAGCCGGATTGAGGGACAAATGGAAGACACCGGTTAGTCCATCCATCTCTCTTCATTCTTAATTCATAAAGGAAGAATACTAGAATAGCTGTCTCTGTTTGTTGCTAAGGCACTGTCACACCTTAGGTGGATAGGATCGTCCTGCATAGGCATTTTTCCCCACAACAAATTGGCGACTCCGCTGGGGACATTTGTTTAGTCATTTTATTTGTGTTTCTATCATTGTTTGTTTCATAGACTTGACAGCAACAATCGAACTGCATATGCTATTCCCGGATGCAAAGTAGACAGTTGCTGCTTTGATCCAATCACTGGACTTGTCTATGATCTGAACAATGGACTCACAAATGATTTGATGATCCTTTGTGATAGATCTTAGTACTCCCTCAAAGCATCCCTTTGATTGTGGTGGGCCCCAGTATTGTAGCAATAATGCTACAACTCCTGGAACTCCCTTCTTTAATTTTATCAACCCGGTAGTTCGTAACAAACTTGGAAGCAACGGTGCTGTATGCACAAGTACTAGCTCTTGCCGCAGCTGTCACTTGGTCAGCTGGCACAAGTCCGCTAGGGGCTCAAGCCAACTTCTATGAGCTCTTAGAAGAAGCTTTTTAACTGATGGACGAAAGCTAACTCAAAGGAAGCTAATCTACTTGCGGAAAGAAACCGAAAGCCAAAAAGAAATACAAACCCTAGCAAACCCTAATTCTGCCAACTAGTCCTACTGATGCAAAAATGAGAATGCAAACTATGAGAAGAGATGCCATTAATTCTAGGAAGGTAAAATGCATGTGTCTAAGTTATCACTATCTGAAGAAAACATCTTTTTGTATTTTTGATTAAGTTATTAGAATTATCATGCATGTGCTTCTAACTAGTTTTCCACTGTGCAGAGGTGGATCAAGGAGGAGAAATGCTTGGGAAAGGTTGGGAAGACTCGGAGAGGGTCTAAGGGATCCCTAGCATTCTTTCTGAGAGTTTCACAAAGTCTGGAGGCCATGCAACCGTGTTTATGAACTTCTACAGGAAGTCTGCAGGGGTTTCTACAGGAAGTTCTGTAATTCTTCTACAGGATGTTTCAAAATGGGATGTTTGAGGATGGATGGTTGATGGAATATGCATGGATGGTTATGGAGGTAGGATGGGGGTCTGAAGTGACCCAAGGACCGATGGATAGAGTTGATGAGAGGGTGTGGAGGTCTAGCTTGCATCAAAGAAGGTTTAGGCAATGGAAAAGCAAGAAGGTAGGGTTACGTGGAAAAAGAGCAGATGGGAGATGAGGAAACAGACTTGGTGATGGAGGAGCTGATCTGGATGAGGCTCAGATGAACGAGGAGGTGATGAAGGTGCCCTGCATAGTGCTTCCAACTGAACCAACAAAGACATGCAAGAAAACAAAGATCTAGTTATGCTGCCCTAATATGATCTAGCTAACAGTAGCAAGAATGGACAACAGCTTTATTTGCAAGGAAACCATGTACAACACATGAGCAAGAACAGTCCAAAAGATCTGAATGCATGACTAAATCCTACCACTCTATTCCAACCATAAAAAGCTACTTTAACCATCAAAAGAAATCTAAATAACAAAGAAAGATCTAAATCTAGATAGCAGATTTTATTTCAAGAACGCAGCAAAACACATAAAGATGAACAAGGGAGGTACTGGGCGCTTGAGATGGGCCCAACCCCAAGAGCTACAGCCTCCCAAGAGAGATTTAAAGCTGGTGCAAAGCTGGATTCATCTTTATTAAACAAGAATGAAGAGTTACATCAAAACTGTCCACAAGGAGAGCTTGAGAATGAGCTGAAAGCAAAGCTAATCTATTGCATAAAAAATCGAACTACAAACTAGCTAACTAATGGCTAAAACAAAATGACTAACTGGCTAACCAAATTGACTAACCACTAGCTACAAAAATGACTACCAACTAGCTAACCCAAAATGAGGCCCCAAGCCTTCTTATTTATACAATTTGAGGACCCAACAGTCCTCCTAAAAGTTAGGGACTTGGCTGCCCAAGACTTGTAGTTAACAGCAGTCCTACTTGACTTGCTTGGCTACCCTTGTGCTGATTGATTCGGTGGCCCTTGAACTCCGAGCTGCTGGTGGAGAATTCGAGGTAAGGGCCCATAAATGAGGGGGACACCTTCCTACAAATCCTCTAGCTTGTTCTCCCACGAGTTTGGCTGCCAAGTGCTCATTAAGACCTTCCATTTTGTCTCCAAGTTGACCAAAAAGGCTACGCAAAGCACCCATTAGACTTGTTGGCATAATGACTAACCAAATTCACTCTATTAACATAAAAATAATAAAAAACATGCGATAAACAAATGAGAATGGTGGACTAAGCCAAATTAGGAGGTTGAATGAGCCCAAATAATTGTACATTTTTGGGGCTCATCATCACCCCCCTACTGAAAGTGTTGCTCATCCTCTGAGCAACCAATCTCTCTCCTCGTCTTTGATGGCCCTGGTGGCTTCCTTGGCTAGCATCTCGGCCGATTTCTCCTTTGGCTTCCCTCTTTTCAAACTTTCCTGTAGAAACTGTTCGCTGGTTTCCTGTAGAAACAGTCCTCTGTTTTCCTGTAGAAACAGTCCTTTGTCTTCCTGTAGAACAGTCTGCTAACTGTTCTTTGTCTTCCTGTAGAAGCAGTCTTTGAGTCCATCACCTTGATTTGCTTCTCTCTAGGTGAAGGTTTTTAGTTTCCTCATTCATAGATGATGGACCCCTTTGAAGGAGACTCTTCCTTTTGTTTAGCTGTGGTGTCCTCAATTGTAATTGGCTCCTTTGACTGTGGCTAGGGTCTGCCAGCTTTTATCCACATGCTCCTTCTTGCCTTAAAGTACATGGAAGGCTCCCTTTTTTTGCTTCCCTTTTTGCCTTGGAGATGTGCTTAGGGCATCTAGCACTGCTACCGCCTCCCTGGCCAAAATCTCAGGCGATTTCTCCCTTTGCTGCTCCGTTTCCAGACTTCCTGTAGAAGGTCCTGTGTCAACTGTTTTGGTCTGCGTGGCTGAGGGTGCCTTCTTCTTGAACTGTGCTGCTAGGCATGGTGAGAATACCCGTGTGACAGTGTCACATTTTTCATCATCATTCATCACTGCTTCATTGAGATCTTGATCTGTCTAGACAGATCTGAATATAGAGCCGAGATGTAACCCTTGTTATTTCTGCACTATATACACAGTCTTCTCTGTCCATCCAGGATACTGCGTTTCAGGTATGCCGAGCTTGTAATTGCTTCAGTGATAGATTTAGAGCTACTTTTCACACTAACCATATAACAGCCACAAAAAGAAAAAAAAGTAGTTTATATGTGCACAGGTGAGCGTTACAGTGGTTTATCATTATCATGTGGAGCATTTGTTAACAGGAACCTTGGAAGAGAATGTGATGCAGCGCTATTTGAAAGAAATTCCGTGTATCCCACAAGCAAACCACCATTCTTGACCCACAGGCAGACTGGTTTTAATTGTCCCCACTTCAACCAAGCTAGTTCACCACCCTTTAAAATCTCATGCATGGAAATGGTATTTTTGAGCCTACCTTTCTTCAAGCTTCACTGTGTCCTGCTTGGCTGTGGGTGATTTTCTTTTCAGCTGGGCTGTGGCAGCCTTCATCTTCTCCCCCTTTCTGCTCTTCTTCCTCACTGTTAGAAGGACTGATATCTTTGGCCAAAACTCTTCATTTTTGTCCAACAGTTCAGTTCACCACATGACATAATCTCAATACGTTCATCCACCAATGGTCCTGGACATCCTTGCAAGTTAGTTATCACGACATCCTTCCCAGCAGCATATTTTCCTGTGTCTTCATTGCCATTCTCATCCAATGAGGATGTTGATGGTCCTTGCATTTCTGGCAAAAAAACATCCTGCTGAGTAGCCTCTGTTACACATCTCCCTGCATGATCTTCATTTATTTCTCCCCATATTGGAATTGAAATAGGCTGTTTTGACTGTCCAGAATCAACATGTTTTTCTTGAAAAGATGCAATAACAGTTGTGTTGTGTCCAACATCATTGTCTGACAACACCATGTCCCTTGGATTTTCATTCATCCCACCTTGTCGTGTATCCTCCATCTCTGTCAGACTGCTCCGGAAGGCTATGCTGTATTTCCTGTAGAAGACTTTACCCGTTTCCTGTAGAACGTGATTCAGCCTTTGAGTGAGCCTGATGCACTAGAGAAATTCGAAAATAGGTAGGAAACTCAGCAGAGGTCGATAGATTAAGCCGATTGTGGAAGCAGAGGATGTATACTTTGAGTGAGCATGATGCAAGTGCAAGTTGACTAACAGCTGAGCGCTCAGATTTCTGCGTGATTTTTGGAGTGAGGTGGCACATACGTGTGCTGGCTTATGCGACTGTTTTGCAATCATGAACTGCAGTGGTCACTATTTGTTCTCTGCTTGAAATCTCATCGATTCAGTTGCATTGGAGTTAGACCGCCCATACTGTCCGTTTTTTGACTTTCACGTGCATGGCTGACCCATGCATGCTGCGTGACTTGCTAGAGAACTGGACATCAAGTGAACCTTCCTAAATTCGTGGCTTAATTCCATCACTCCATTCGTTCATGCAGTTCTTGAATTAGATTCATGCAATAGAGGAATAGGTTTTGTCACGTACCTGAAGCCAAACGGCTGCTTGTGAAGCTTCTTGCTGCTGCATGCTCTGATCCTTTGATTGCATGAGGCTTGGATAATGATTTTTGATTGCTTTTCCTTGTGCAGGTGTCCTCTGGCTAGATCTGAGCTGCATGCAATCGTTTCCACGTTCAACTCTGCCCGTTCAAGCTGCTGCTGCTGCATGGTCACAAAACCAGAACTTCTTTTTGCCATTTATCCCAAACGGTAAATCGGATTGATCTGAAACTCGGTGAGCATGTTCCTACCATCATTATGCATCTCCCATAGCAAATTTGTGATCAATGGATGCACGGATTTCAAGAAAAATGGAAAATGGCTGAAGATTTCAGAGGTCAATTTCTCGGAAACCGTGCATCAGAATCGGCTAAAACTGCTTGGGTAGGTTACTATCACCCATGTGCATCTCCCCATGAAACAGGTTTTAAAACGGATGCACGGATATGGAGAAAATGCAAAAATGGCTGATGGTGATGGAGGCTGATTTCTTGGAAACCGTGCACCGGAATTGCATGAAACTGCTCAGGCATGTTGTCATCAACCTTGTACAATTCCCCATAAAACGGTTTGTCAAATGGATGCATGGTTTTCAAGTTATGGCATAAACAAATTCTGCTCTATGTGTTTTTGCTTCAAGGCACTTTGCATTTTGGTTGCATGGTATGACAAAATGAATTTTGGCTGTGATGCAGGTATGGAGATGATGGAGGAGGAGTTGGAAGATTGCAGGAGGACTTCTGAACCTTTGAGGAAGCTACCATGCTTGCCAAACCACTTTTTGAAATGCATGCCTAGTTTCCCACAATTTCTACAGGAAGTTCCTGTAGAAGCACAACGAGAAGCACAAGGAGGTGAAAAAATGATGGAGAAAGGCAAGGGATGGACACACAAGTGCTTGTAGGCCTAATCAACAGATTCCCACCATCAGATTCACTTTTGAAATTGGATTTGGCTCGTCCAAAGGTTCTACAGGATGTTTCCTGTAGAAATACATAGCTTCCTGTAGAAGGCACAAGAACAATTACTTTGACCTTGATTTGAGTGCTCCTCCTGTCATGAAACGTCCTTCTTGCAACCAGCAATGTCATTACTGCAACATGAAATTATTCAATGGAGATTAGCTTTATTTTTCTTTTTCTTTTTTCTCTTTTTTTTTTTTGAAAAACAACTAGGGCGCCTCATGGAGGTTTTCACCCTAATTGCCTGCCTTGGGCGCCTCCAAGGGAGGTTTTCACCCAGAGATCTTATTCTCTTTTCTATTTTTTTTTTTCAACCCATTGACCGCCTCATGGAGGTTTTCAATCAATGAGCCAATCTAAGGCGCCTCCGAGGAGGTTTTCACCTTAGATTTTTATTTTTTTCTTATTTTCATTTTTTTTTCTTCTACCCTACCCTACTTGAAAAACAAAATCATTTTCAAGTATAAGAATACTTCCAATGGAGCCATGTGCACATCGAGATTAGAGAAAAAATGATGTGAAGGCTCGAAATGCATGCTTGGACAAGTATCCAGATCTCAGAGACCAAATGATATGGCTTTGAAGGGATCAAACGAAGTTGAGGAAGAAAGTACTGCTGCAACTTAGTGACCTTCTGAAACCATATCTCAATATAGCTTTGATATCCTTGGTTCTTTTGCTGATCTGGATCATTCTTCATGTCACCTTCTATCATGACCTTCTGATCTTCCTCTTTTTGTTGATCTTTCTCTTGAATACATGGAAGATTTGATGGTAACCATGAAGGAACTCTCTCGATCTCTGATTCTGATCTCTTCTCTTCATTAAGTGCAGCCCATGGTTCTTTGATCTCCTCTTTGGAATCTTCTTTTGCTTTTGGTCCTTCAATGTTGTTAATAGATTCTCTCTTTTGCAACACTCTTCCTGAGCTTTGGTGAACATCATTGAGCTCAAAAGGAGTCATTTGCACATGTTGTGCCTCAGCTTTGCAATTGGGTTGAGCTGCTCCATTGCAGGGTTTTGGAAATGGAGGTACGGGTAGCTGAGTGGGGGTGTGAAATTGAGATGGAGATGGATGGCATTGTGGTTGGGTAGGCATTTGGGGTTGCCTTGGTGGAGGAGGAGGCGATGGTTGTGGATGAGCAGGTGGTGGAGGAAAATGAGCGGGATGAGAGTTGTACTGGGGCCTCCACTCCTGATAAGGTGCATTCCACTGAGGCTGTGGCTGAGCATAAGAGTGAAACGAATGAGCAGTTGGTTGGGCATAATATGGATCTGTGAAGGAATAAGGAGGAGGTGTGAACCAGGAAGGATGAGCAGGGGGACCCCAAGAAGGCATGAAGGTGGCTTGGTAAGGGTCATAATAGGTCTCGGGTGTCCCTTGTAGTTCCTGCTGGTAGGGTATGGGTCCATGTGGCCTCCTTTGGTTCATATAACAGAGTGATTCAGTGGCTCCCTTGGCTCTTTGATATGTAGCTTTGATTCTGGGCAAGGAAGGGCACTGATCTGTAGGATGGTATTCTTCACAGATGAAACACACTTCTAGAGGGTGCATTGGACATTCGTTCCTAGGATGCTTTCTAGTGCACCTAGGACAAAAAATGGCCAAAGCCCTCTTGGCTTCTTCTTGCTTCTTTTGGATCCGCAAGGTATCCAGTTGCATGGCAAGAAACTGCCTCATATCACTCTTGAAATCTTCGATCTGATTTGCAAATTCATCTTTGGACAAGGGACTGCTCCCAACATTTCTGCTTGTAGCCATTTGCTTCAGAGGAATGTTTCTTCTTCTTCTCCCCTAGAGGTTCTTCAGATATGTCTTGATGTCCACCCAGGGGTTCTTTCATCACAGCCATCGAAGAAGAACGTTGGCTGTGTGAAGCAGTGGGGGTGTTGTGCAATCATTTTTCTAACTTATCTCTACTCCTACAAAGCATGAAATGAAATCTTTTTGGTTGATTTTTTTGTTTTTTCTACTTCTACCTGCAAAACTAAAATAGATTGAACTGCAACTAACTATCTTGCTGAAATGAAAATGCGGAATTGAAATGAAAGCAGGAAAGGACTAATCTATTTTGCTCAAATGAAATTGCAGGAATGAAATGCTAGGCTACGCTTGCGAAATTGAAATGCTAATATATGAAAGCAGGAAATGCTAATCTATGAAAGCAGGAAATGCTAATCTATGAAAGCAGGAAATGTCTATGCTACTTTTGCAGAATGGAAATGAAATAAACTACTTAGCAGAAGGCAAGAGTAAGAAAATAGAAGAAAAGCAACAATTACTAATACTCTAACGCTTCCCCGGCAACGGCGCCAAAAAGATGGTGGGCCCCAGTATTGTAGCAATAATGCTACAACTCCTGGAACTCCCTTCTTTAATTTTATCAACCCGGTAGTTCGTAACAAACTTGGAAGCGACGGTGCTGTATGCACAAGTACTAGCTCTTGCCGCAGCTGTCACTTGGTCAGCTGGCACAAGTCCGCTAGGGGCTCAAGCCAACTTCTATGATCTCTTAGAAGAAGCTTTTTAACTGATGGACGAAAGCTAACTCAAAGGAAGCTAATCTACTTGCGGAAAGAAACCGAAAGCCAAAAAGAAATACAAACCCTAGCAAACCCTAATTCTACCAACTAGTCCTACTGATGCAAAAATGAGAATGCAAACTATGAGAAGAGATGCCATTACTTCTAGGAAGGTAAAATGCATGTGTCTAAGTTATCACTATCTGAAGAAAACATCTTTTTGTATTTTTGATTAAGTTATTAGAATTATCATGCATGTGCTTCTAACTAGTTTTCCACTGTGCAGAGGTGGATCAAGGAGGAGAAATGCTTGGGAAAGGTTGGGAAGACTCGGAGAGGGTCTAAGGGATCCCTAGCATTCTTTCTAAGAGTTTCACAAAGTCTGTAGGCCATGCAACCGTGTTTATGAACTTCTACAGGAAGTCTGCAGAGGTTTCTACAGGAAGTTCTGTAATTCTTCTACAGGATGTTTCAAAATGGGATGTTTGAGGATGGATGGTTGATGGAAGATGCATGGATGGTTATGGAGGTAGGATGGGGGTCTGAAGTGACCCAAGTACCGATGGATAGAGTTGATGAGAGGGTGTGGAGGTCTAGCTTGCATCAAAGAAGGTTTAGGCAATGGAAAAGCAAGAATGTAGGGTTACGTGGCAAAAGAGCAGATGGAAGATGAGGAAACAGACTTGGTAATGGAGGAGCTGATTTGGATGAGGCTCAGATGAATGAGGAGGTGATGAAGGTGCCCTACATAGTGTTTCCAACTGAACCAAAAAAGACATGCAAGAAAACAAAGATCTAGTTATGCTGCCCTAATATGATCTAGCTAACAGTAGCAAGAATGGACAACAGCTTTATTTGCAAGGAAACCATGTACAACACGTGAGCAAGAACAGTCCAAAAGATCTAAATGCATGACTAAATCCTACCACTCTATTCCAACCATAAAAAGCTACTTTAACCATCAAAAGAAATCTAAATAACAAAGAAAGATCTAAATCTAGATAGCAGATTTTATTTCAAGAACGCAGCAAAACACATAAAGATAAACAAGGGAGGTACTGGGCGCTTGAGATGGGCCCAACCCCAAGAGCTACAGCCTCCCAAGAGAGATTTAGAGCTGGTGCAAAGCTGGATTCATCTTTATTAAACAAGAATGAAGAGTTACATCAAAACTGTCCACAAGGAGAGCTTGAGAATGAGCTGAAAGCAAAGCTAATCTATTGCATAAAAAAATCGAACTACAAACTAGCTAACTAATGGCTAAAACAAAATGACTAACTGGCTAACCAAATTGACTAACCACTAGCTACAAAAATGACTACCAACTAGCTAACCCAAAATGAGGCCCCAAGCCTTCTTATTTATACAATTTGAGGACCCAACAGTCCTCCTAAAAGTTAGGGACTTGGCTGCCCAAGACTTGTAGTTAACAGCAGTCCTACTTGACTTGCTTGGCTGCCCTTGTGCTGATTGATTTGGTGGCCCTTGAACTCCGAGCTGCTGGTGGAGAATTCGAGGTAAGGGCCCATAAATGAGGGGGATACCTTCCTACAAATCCTCTAGCTTGTTCTCCCACGAGTTTGGCTGCCAAGTGCTCATTAAGACCTTCCATTTTGTCTCCAAGTTGACCAAAAAGGCTACACAAAGCACCCATTAGACTTGTTGGCATAATGACTAACCAAATTCACTCTATTAACATAAAAATAATAAAAAACATGCGATAAACAAATGAGAATGGTGGACTAAGCCAAATTAGGAGGTTGAATGAGCCCAAATAATTGTACATTTTTGGGGCTCATCAGATTGTACCTTGCTTGGTGCTTTTATTTGGCCTGAAACAGTGGATTAAATAGCAATCTGTGACCCAGAACCTAGTGAGAAACAAGAGTTTCTCCTTCAGCGCGACAGCTTTGAAGAGGTTCTGCATTTCAACGCAGGTCCCGTGAAGGCTACCTGCGCTGAATGTCAAAACCCCTGTGTTGAGGTTGCGCTGAACCAATTTTGCCTTGTGCAGCTGGGGTTCTCTGCTCTGTTTTTCCTTGTTTTGATCTCTGATTTTTGCAGCCTGTAACCAACATAGGTACCAGTCTGATAACTCCTTTTCTCTGCTTAAATTTTGCCTCCTTTTGTACAAAAAGACTGTGAGTGTTTTTATGTGTTTGTGGCGTCATTTACAGTTTTCCTTTGCATGAGTGAAATAATCATCCTGTAGCCCTTGATTCAGATCTGTTGATTGTGATCTTAGGAGAGAGTTCATTGGCTGTTTACAGTTGGTTATACATTCATTCTTGCTTTTGGTTTGAGTTTGTCTCTTTTAAAGTGTCGAAACAAGAGTTTATTTAGAAAATCGTTAAGTGTTGTGATCTCTTCTACCCTTTCTGATTTCGAAAAAGTAAACTTGTTTGTATTTGTCATTTAAAAGCAAATTCAAAGTTGTGCAAAAAGCTTTCTTTGTAGGCATCAATACTAAGAAAGCGGAAAACAAACACCTGCATTGTGCATTTGCATCTTGATAGTTTGCATGTTTGATTTAGGAAAAGTGCATTAGAGTGTGCTGATTTCTCTTTGAGAAAAGATGGTGTCTTTCTTTTCCCTTAGTAGCTAGGATTTTCAAAGTTGAAAAGATAAAAAGCTTGCTTATCATCTTTAGACTGCATTTAGGAATTTGTATCATACATCTCGTGGTGAACCTTGAAAGGCAAACTTTAAAAAGATCAACCTAAAATAAATTGAATGAACTTAACAACGCTTTGCAACATAACACACAACATAGAGGTCTAGGCTAGAGACGTGTTCCGGCGTCGTAAAGCCTGGTGACTGTCGATCTCGTTGATGGTGGGTGATTCCTCCTGAGGGACGATAGCACCAGTACGGATTGTGCTCCCACGTACCGTCGCGTATATATTGGGAGACCCCTATAGGCATAAAACCTTTATCCTTAGGAAGCCGTGTCGGCCGCCCTACTGATCGCAATGCACTGAACACAGCATTCAGGAAGATCGACCGCCCGTACCCTAAAAAGTATTCTGCGGTTTTGCGAAAAGTTTGGCACACTCTCTGCCTAGAACTCCAGAGCAGTTCCTTTTGGCCTTTTTCAGACTCTATAACGGAAAAAGTCCATCCGAGCATTTGTCACTTCGGGCTCGTTAAAACATCGAAGGAGACTAGAGTCATCTTTAGCTTTTTCTCGACTCTTTAAAAGTGAAAAAGCAAGTTGTGTCTAAAAGCGTCTAAAAAATTCATTTAATTCGGAAACACATTTTCCCCTGTTGTATTTTGGTTGATCGAGTAATCCGCAATCGTGGAAGAAAGTCAATTGAAACCCCGTCGTTTGTGGAGGCTTACGAGTCAACCGTCTTTGTCTCCGGAATCGAAAATAGTACGGACAAAGAGAACTCGTTTAACCGGTTCGAAATCTCCTATCAAAGTTAGAACAAGTGTTCCAACAACATCTGAGATTCCGGTTACTCCAAACATTTCTGGAAATCTTGCCTCTACAGAAGAAGTTCAACAGCCACAGAGGGACAGTAACACTGATCCTAGTCTGAGAGCAAATACTTGCGTTACTGAACCAGTTCCATCTGTAACCGGTTCAGAAAGTCTTGCTCCTCAAACAACTGTTGCTGTCGATTCAACCCCTTCTTCGGCACCAGAAATATTTTACAGACCTGATGGTCTTCCTCTTCCTCCTGGTTTGATTGCGATAGAGGAAATTGCAGAGGATCCGCAAGCAAGTACTCCAACACATTTTGGAGTCAGGGTCACTCTATTTCCTTCATCAGAAGTTAGTCTACCACAAGTGGAAGTTCCTGTAGAATCGCTAGGTAATCTCTTGGATAGACTCAAAATGTCTGAACAACCGTCAACATCTAGGACTGTGTCGAATGACACAATGACAGCAGAACCCCCTGCCGTCACTCCGACAATGTTCGCCGGCGTACCATCTGTCCCAACTAGCTCACAACCGCTAGAAGGAGTCCACCCAGGGACTATTTCGACAGTGTGGTCTGTTCCAGTTTGTTCATCCGGAATAATATCCGACAAATCTTATGTTGAAACTCGCCAGATTGATCCATTTGGAGGTCAATTTGGGCAATCCAGTCCCCAAGGACAAACAATCCCCTTGAGTTCCGGATTGCTACCGTATGGGGGGCACTATGCCCTATCATTACCCCCTCCGGGAGGGTATCCATACGGGAGTTCACAACAGTATTCAGGTTATACTGGAGTTACAACAAGTGGTTGGGTACCTATGTTACCTCAACAACCGAGGGTTGTATATTCCATGCAACAGTGTGTACCTATGTCGAACATCCCGACCACACCGGCTATTGTAACAGTGTCGCAAGTTCAAACGTTGCCTGTTGTATGTCAACCTCAGATTTCTCAGGTTGTAATGCAATAGCCCCTTGACCCTGTGACTCAACCACAATCGCCTACTGGTGGGGCGACACAGGTCCAAACGGGTACAATTACCCCACACCTTGGTCCAACGGTTAGTATAGCACATCAGAACATGGCTTCACAACCATGGCTGGTGCAATACCAACAACCACAATTCCAGCAAGTGTACCAAGGTTCTGAGCATCAGATCTTTGCGAACAGTGGACAACCGTATATTCAAAACGGTCAAAACCAACCGCTTTACAGTGGTCAAGTCCACCAACCGTATCAGTCATACCAACATCAGTTGCATTACACTAGTATGCAAAGGCCAACTGCTCAGGCGATCCCATCGTATCCTGGGTATGCTTCACCTAACCTGAATCAACAGTTACCATTCGTGGCAACTTTAGAGTTACCCGATTTGCACCGGTTAACAAACGATCCAATTGCTTACGCCCCTTGGTGGCCAGCGATTCCTCACAAACTTCCTTCGGACATTCCTAAGTTTAATGGAAATCTGGGTGAAGATCCATCGAATCACGTGATAACCTTTCATCTATGGTGTTCGTCAAACACCCTAAACGATGATTCGATAAGTCTTCGCCTTTTCCAAAGGACGTTAACAGGTCCAGCGGCAAAATGGTATATTGAATTACCTAGAGCCTCGTTCGACAATTTCAGCTCCCTAGCCACGACTTTCTTAACCCATTTTCAATTACCGATAAGGTATGAAACGGGAACAGAAATCTTAACCAACTTCAAATAGACAACGACCACTCATATATCTGATCATATACATGAGTGGCGACGTCGTCGTAGGATGGTAAAAACGTATGTTCCCGATCAGTTGTTAGCTGAATGGTTTATCAAGTCGTTACTTCCTGCCATAACGGAAGATGTGGCCAAGGGGGGAGTCGTAACGGAGGAGCAAGTTATTGCTCGTGCACAATATCTAGACTTAGTCTACACTCAGTCTGGCACGCTCTATGACAAAATACCTGACGCCCCTAGACCGGAATTTTCAATTCCTTCTCCTAAATCAAACAATGACTCTCATGCCGGCGATGGCGTGATTGGCACGACAAACGCGAAGTCGACAAAGGCCAACTCCAAGAAGGCCCGTAAGACTTCAGATCAAAATGCAAAAGAAGAGATTCTTGCTTCGGAAGTAAATGCCGTATCAGCAGATAAAGGCAAAGAAACCAATCAACCAGGAAGCAAGAAGAAGAAAAACAAAGGGAAGAAGAAGAAACAGGGTGAGTCATCTCCTGAAAAAACTTCTTCAAACCCTCCTGGGAAAGGGAAACCAAAAAGTCCATGCATGATATGTGACGAGGATCATTGGACAACCGATTTTCCATACAAAGCTGAGCTTAGAAGGTTCTTCAAAAGTTCGCAAACCTCAGTTGTGTTAACTGATCCGTTTCCCAATCCAGGTCAAAATCTGGTTGATAGTGGAAATGCTTCCCCGTCATAAGTGCTCATGTTTTCGGTTTCAAAACAGCAGAATGATGCTTTGATTTCGACAAGGAACAAAGATTACGGGAATCCGCAGCTGTCGAACGACAAAGGTAAAGATCAACCAAGTAGTTCGACAACAACTTCGACAGAAGTTGTACCACCCATCATTCCTGAATTAACAATAAAACCGCCAAAGGGAGTAGTGCACAAGTCGACATTTAATCCTCGCGCCAGAGCGGCGCAGCATTATCCGCTATGTTGACTCTTGAAGTACTACAAAATTGCCCATCCCAAAGGCAGGCTTTGTTATCGGCTATTGGTGGGGTTGATCCTAAGGATTCAAATCTTGTATCCTTCGACCACAAAGGATACGATCCTCAGTTACCAGCTCAACTAGCTTTCCTTATTCAAGTGAAAGCCCTCAACAAAACTGTTCACCGAACAATTATTGATGAGGGGGAATCTACATGTATTATGTCGATGAGTTGCTGGAAAACTTTAGGATCTCCGACCTTGTCGCGATCTTTGACGACATTGAAAGCATTCGACGGAAGGACCTATACCCCGTGCGGTATCCTTAATAACTTGAAAGTTGAACTAGGAGGAAAAACAGTAGAAATAGATGTTGAAGTCATCGATGGGAATCTTGACTACAACATCCTGCTGGGAAGACTGTGGATATATGCCATGGCAGCTGTAGTGTCGACTTATTTTAGGAAGATCGCATTCCCTTTTCAAGGAGGGATTACGATCGTCGACCAACAAGACTTCCTCCCTAATGGTTCACAAGTTACAGGAAGCATTCCCATGATCCATGGAAGCAACCATTCGCTTCAAGACATCGGAGTAGGCCTACTGAAAGACCCCACATTAATGGGAACTTTCGCGCTTCCACCTCCAATCTATATTGGAGAAGTAGCGTTGGTAGGAGCCTGCAACATGATATCTTCCGTGCAGAAGATTTCAGAAGACGATACCAACATGGATCATGCAATGGTTTTGCCCCCAAGCCCAATTGAAATATTGTAGCAATCAATGTTTCAGGCATGGGAGGCGAACCCAAATCAACGCTCATCAAGCGTTTGGGTAGATAGGTCTAGAGAATATGGTACCCCATTAGATCCTTGGTCGAGAGTACATGGGACTGACGAAGGAATCCTACAATCAATGTTGATTGAGGGGGCACCATGGAATGATTGCCACCATCCTTCCCTTCTTCCAGAATATGAAGAAGATACTCAGCATGACCTTTATCACCCTTTAGTTTTTGAATTCCTATCAAATACTATAAATACGGTGGATTCCGAGCAGTTTTAACGCAGACTTCATGCTTGTTAAAAAATAAACATAAGCAATGAGCAAGTGTTTCCACCAGCGTTTAAGCTCATTTTAAAATAAAAAATGAACCTACCCGGTAAATAACCACTGTGAATGTAACCTTATCAGCCATTAAAGCCTTGGTCGTGTTTGCACCATCACCTCCACTTTTCCATTGGCCGATCGTTCACCTCCATATGTTTGTTTACCCATTTTGAGGAACAGCTGCGAAGAGTGATTTCACCTAGCCATCCTTGTGACACTGTCATGATTGGAAAATTCCAACCTGTACCTGGAATCAGCTGCTAACCCTGTTTATCACTCGTTCCTCAAAAGACGAGTCTTCTTTAAGCTCTTTTCAACTGACTCGTAAAATATGAAAAGATCGCCGAGTCCTTGGCCTTCCAGCTCGTTAAAGGGACAGGAAGTGCTATCCCTCCTCTAGATTTTAATCTTTTTGGACCTGAGGGATTATTGCACAAAAAGATCGAGCGCTTGTTTTATTCGGCTCGTTAAAACTATCGAAAACTCATCCCTTCTGTATTGTTTTATACTTTTTCGGACTTAAGGGATTAGATGACGAAAAAGGACTTTTGGAGTTAACTTTATGTACCTTTTCAGACTCTCTAAAAATGAAAAGGACCGAGTTATCCTTGTCGTTAGACTCGTTAAAATCATTAAATAGCGACAAACTTGTCTTTAGACGAGAACGAGTTTCACTATCACTAGGCTTGTTAAAACATATCGATGGGCTTGCCCGAAGGGCAGGTTATAGAACAAGCATATGTTATCCTCCTCAAGCTTGACAAAAATAAAGAGGTACTGGTCAGCAATGACTGGGGAAAAATTGGGAGAAACTAAAGAAAACTTTGATGGTAGCAAGTCGCTCTTGAACATGACACTTTTCCTCCGTACCACAATCGGGTTGGGTTGTTTCATTCACCGGTCACATCCATGGTCTCGCCATACCATCCATATTTGGGGTAATGCTACTGATCCGTCACATCAGTGTCGCCATATGTTCAAGAGAAGTCGTTCAGAAGAGTCAACCGTGTCCCATCCACTGCCATACATTATCCTTCATCCTTTCATGACCGCCACCCTGAATCATATGTCACAGATCGTTTTCACCTCCATTAAAATCATTAGCTCCGTTCCGTGTCACTGATGTGGGATTCATTAAGGCCCTTCTTTGACGGATCGCTTCTTGTCGACATCAGCTCATTATCCAAGAAGTTGATCTAGGAACAACCCCTTCAGTACTTTGAAGCTTGCATGCCTCAATGGCAAGTTTCTCACTTCCGGCGACAGGTATACATCAATGACCTTCGACCGAAAGATTTTGCGTGGTGTTCGACGCTAAGTCCTTTATTCACACCACGTGAATTGTGCTGCAGTACCTTGAGGGTCATTATCATTATCGGTGATTCCTCTGGCACTTGTTAACGGTTTACATCATTGACCGGTAATCAAGCGATGTCTTTCCATGTTCGACTTCAAAACATTCCTCACATGGATCGACTTGTACTTAGAGTGAAGATCGAACGAGTTTGAAGACCCCGGATCTAGTTTCATCCATCCGGGCTACGATATATATTCAGGAAAGATAAAGACATTGACATGTACATCATTGCAGCAGATAATCATCCTACTCAAAGGATGATAATTTCATCAAAATTATCAGTCTACCATCAGACGATTGTCTGTTCTATGTAAAGAAAAATGAATTTATAAGGCTGAGCATGGGAATGCCCGCCTCAGCTAGATCATGAAAGCAGTATGAAAAATAATGTATTGTATTGTATCTTATTACAGGTCTCCTCCCAGCATTGGATGAACTTCGGATCCCCCTGATAAAGCATTTCACCCGATAAACAGCCTCATACTTTAGGGGGCAACTGTTATAGACATTTTTGTGCCTTACAACATTGAGCATGAAATGTCCATAATCTAAGGGATCCAAAGTCCCTAAACATGTTGTTCCTACCCCTAGAGGAACAAGGCTAACAAACCACAGCAATTCACAGAAGTTCTCCACCAGAAACTGCTCAAAAACAAGTCAATTCAGGATCATTTCAGTGGCTCCACTAGCTGTTTGCGCTGAATGTCAAATCCAACACTGGCTACCTGCACTGAATGTCAAAGGCAACACTGGCTACCTACGTTGAGCGAGAGTGGACATGTGGCAAGTTCATTTCTCAAGGTGTCAGAACCCAGGAAGCTTCCAAAATGACACTTGCCTTAGGGAATTCGACTGGTGATGAGTAAGAGGTTCCAAATCTCCAAGTGGAAGCAAGAACCTCCAAGTGGAATCAAGAACTGACAGAGGGAGAGGACACTAGTCAGATCTCAAGCTGACTCATCCTCTCTCCAAACATCTATATATGGATCTCTCCTCCATGAGATCTGGAGGCTGGAATTTTATTATTGCAAAGAATTGCTGTTGGTTTGAGACTGGAACTATTGGGTGCTTAATGCTTTGAAGGGGGTGAAGATAGGAATTCCATTTACTGGGAAGGAGATGCTGGATTGGAGCCCTCTATGTTGTATCTCTTCCTGAACCTTGTTATTCATCAATAAAGCTATCTTGGTTTCTCCTATATATTGATGTATGATTGCATTAGTATGTTTAGTTTATTTCTAATCCTGAACTAGTTATGAATATGAATCCATGTCTTGTGTAGTGTTCTCTTCTTGTGATCTTGCAGAAACCTCTTGAAGTTGGGCGAGCGAGAAGGCAAGTAGCTGGGAACTCTCCAAGAGAAGAGAAGCCGGATTGAGGGACAAACGGAAGACACCGGTTAGTCCATCCATCTCTCTTCATTCTTAATTCATAAAGGAAGAATACTAGAATAGCTGTCTCTGTTTGTTGCTAAGGCACTGTCACACCTTAGGTGGATAGGATCTACCTGCATAGGCATTTTTCCCCACAACAAGTTAGGCAAAACAATTGTGAACAACATATCACATAATAAGTTATTCATATATCAAACATAAATAAATGGCTCCACCATACAAAAGTGCCAAATGGTAACTCAAACATTCATGCAATAACATATAAACAACTAAAAACTGTATATCACTTTAAAGAATATAAGCAGAAATGGTCAAGAGATAAAAGTACCATTTATGACTGGTCCTACTCATAAGCTTCAAGTAACAATGATTTATCTCTCCTTGTTCTACTATCTACCAAGAGTACAGAAGTGCAACATCAGTAGCATATATCAAATGCAAACATCAATAAACCTTGATCCATTCATTCACCAAAACCTCCTCTGAGGGTGCAAAAGTGCATGTTCTGAGGACAAGTTTTTGACAAATTTCTGGACCCTTCTCTAAATGCATGAGAAGGGTTTAAATACCGATAACTAAATAACTTAATTACATAAATTTAGAATATGGTTTAAATGACCGCCCTTTATCTAAGTAAACTTATTTCTAAAAGTTGAATCTAATTCCTAACTATTTCTGCATTTGCTCCTTAATGTTGCGAGCATTCAACATTTGCCTGGGAAGAGTTGGCTGGTTGTTTTCTGCTTTTGCTTGAGCTACGCAAATAGAAATGGCAAGCGCTGGCACCACTTTTTTAGTAAAATAGAAGATATTTTTGGGAATCATCCTCTGGCTGGGTGAATTTACTGCGTATATACTTGGTAACAACCCAAATTTATCTCAAATTGCTTCTGCTTTTGCTATTGCGGTTTCCGGACTCGTGGATGACTAAGCAAGTTAGGGACTTTGCTTTCTGAACAATTTTCTTAGCTATGCGTGATTAGCGCTAGGCACTAATCGCGCATCGAAAACTGCCTCCGTTCTTTGATCCGGGCCTTTCTAGTGCGTTTTCTGCCTTTAGTGCTTTTTCCTTTACCGGGCATAAGCTTCAGAATTTTGTAAACATGTTGCTTTTGTGAGATTTTGACCTTGAGTGTCGAATCGCCTATTGATATCAGCATCTGTTCAGTAATACTCTGAAATCTTCGTTTCTGTTGCATGCGGTATCCATTTATGAGGACATCTCTTCTCTATTCTCCGAGCATTGACACTTTCCCTTTTTCCTTAGATGTTTCCTGCAGATTGCTTCATGTTGTTTCCTGTTTTTCGTTCTTGTAGTTCACGCAAAGGAAAAGAGTAATGATAATAAATTTTGACACGAAAGCTCTAAGCTCTACGAATGTATAAAATCATGACACCCATAGTGAACTGACTCTTCAAAAAACACAAAACTGTCCTTCATGAATACTTTGGCGTACATTCATTAATTTCCTTTAAGGCGCGCGCCCAATTTTTGGTTTAGGGACAGCTTTTCTTGAATGCTGAGCCGAGGAAAATTTGCGATGGGTGATTTCTGCGACTCGCATCGCAGCATCGCGGATCGCATTATCAAGATGTGTCATCGCAGAGTTTCCTGATCAGTTTATCACAGAATCACGTTGTCACAAGATCGCAGCATCGCGTTTATCGCAAGATCGCAGATCGCAGATCGTTGCAATTTGTTAAGTTATTGTGTGCTGTTTATGCGATGTTGCGATATGCGATGTCGCATATCGGCCATCGAAGATTTCTTAAGATCTTCATTTATGGGCGCTTCTTAATGTATGCGATGCGATGAATTTCGCGTCGCTTCTTCGCAGTTTTTTATTGTGCTCATAAAGAAATGTTTTACTCTTCTCCGTGCAATGTATTTTTAAGGAGTATAATACAATTTTTTTTTATAATTTTTTTTTTTTTGAATTTTTTACTAAGGGTCCCCACTTGTTTAGTGTTATTGCTAATACTAAAGAAGGAGGGGGTTGTTGGTGGCCACAACAGTACCTAAAACATTTACCTAGATTTAATAGAGAGATAGAGCCATCTGCTGAAGATCACTTAACTTCTTTCCTAGACTTTACTAATAATATGAGTATTGCACATGAAGATGTCTACACAAGACTCTTTGTTCAATCACTTGAAGGAAATGTTAGGATATGGTTCAGACAACTTCAAGCTAATTTAGTTAATTCATGGGATGTACTAGTTCACATTTTCAAAAATCAATGGGGGGTCAAAAAGGATGTTGTTTATTACTTAACTAAATTTGAAGACTTGAAAAGAAACCCTGGTGAACCTATAGCTGATTTTATTAACAGATTCAATAAACTTTGTAACAAAATGCCTCCATATTGAAAACCTCCAATAACTGCTGCTAAGGTTAGGTTTTCTAAAGCATTCGAAGATGGTTTTATTGTCATGCTTAGGGAGTGAAATTTAGAAAATTTAACAGACATGCACACTAACATAATCGAAGTTGAAGCTAATAGATCAAAATTTTCTAAAATGAAAGCTAAAGTAGAAAAACTGAAAAAAGGATGAAAGCTAGAGAAGAAGGTGCCTCATAAAAAACTAAAGATGAAGATCATAAAATTGATGAAATTACCTCTACTTAGAAATCTTTCTAATAGAATCTCAGGAATAGAAACTCAACCTAGATCAACCCAACAAGTTGCAAACAAACCACAAGTTCAATACAAAAGACCTTTTCAACCTCAAATTTTGCAAAGACCAAATAATGATTAACAAATTCAACCTCCCTTAATGATTGATGATAAAGATCTTGAAGAAACTATTCTTTGCCAATACAAATGATATCAATTATTTTGAAGATCCATCATCATAGAATGCAATTGTCCCAAAATTTCCAAGTATCAAACTTTTTTTGAATTCTTAATTGTTGAATTAAATAGAAGGTATTACCTTAGATCAAGACTAGGACTTGGTAGACTAGTAAAAAAAATTTACCTTTGATTAGCCTCAATTAAATCAACTGAAACACAAACACCATTAATTCAACCACACAATCAGTTAGAAGAATATAATATTGCTGAAAAATCTATTCCAACTTTCTTTAATGTTGAAAAAGAGTTAGAGAGAGTTAAAATTCCAATCCCATTATCTCAACTCTACGAAAATCAAGGTTATAAACATCAGGTCTCTAAATGGATTCAATCATCAAGTATTGATGCAAAGGGGGATGTCAATAGTTTATAGGATGAAAAACCTCAAATTGTTTTAGGTCCTAGTTCAGATATGATTGATGAAACTCTAACTCCCTTCTATGTCACCTTGAAAATTCATGATTATCTTTTATTGCATGTTAGATTATGGTGCTTCCCATAATCTAATGCCGAAAGTAATCATGGATCAAATTCAACTACAATTCACTAGACCACATCATGACCTATATACTTTTGACTCAAAGAAAGATCCCTATCAAGAGTGTAGTCTTGGACATTTTTGTTACATATATTCCTCCAAAATTTGGAATGTTATTATCTAGATCTTGCTGAGCCAAGTTAGGGAGAAGTCTACAAATGGATATGTCTTATGCGGCAATTCCAGTTTATGGAGGTGAACATTTAAGATTATATAGGGAAGTAAGATTCATTAATACAGTTTGTTAAGAAAATCAAACAATTAATCATCCTATTTATGCAATTGATCAAGATTTTGGATGCTTTACTTTAGCTGCTAATGATCTTCCAAATCCTCAAATCAACATTCAAGAAATTGTTAATACTCCTCAAATTTCAAACACTGAAATTTTGAGGTCACACACAATGTGGTAGAATATGAAGCCCTAATTTTAGGATTGGAGTTAGCTACGAGTCTGAAAGTTGAAAATTTCACTGTCTATGGTGATTCTGAGTTGATTGTAAAACAAATTAGAAACCTTTGTCAAATTAAGCATCCTAGGATTATAGCTTATAGGAATGAATTTTGGGACTGTGTAGACAATTATTTTCAAGCATTTAATATCACATCAATCCCAAGAGAAGAAAATATTCACGCTGACACTTTGATCATTTCTGCTAGTTCTTTTAAAATATCTGATCCTTTATAATTGCATTATCAGATTGAAGTAAAATACATACCTTTCGTTCTTGACAATCTCAAACACTAGCAGGTTTTTGAAGATGATGAAAAATAAAAAAACTTTTTACAAACAATAGTCGAGTTCTCTGCTTTACATGTGGAAGAACACATTAATGAAATAAAATCAAATGAAGATGATAAAAATTCACATTTACAACAGAAAAATTATGTTCATGATATCATTCAGTTATCAAATAATTACATTCCAAAAGGATTAGTCGCCCCTGAAAAACAATTTGATCATAATGATGTGTCAAAAAATTCATTATTAAATTCATAGTAAGAAGATGTTCAGGTCTGTAATATTGGTACTTCTGGAGAAATCAGAAATGTTAAAATTTTAGTATCATTACTTCAAGAAATCAAAGACAAATATATCAATCTATTCAAACGTTATAAAGATGTATTTGCATGGTCATATGAAGAATTGAAAACCTATGACACAACCATTATTGAACATAAATTTGCTCTCATATTTGAAGCTAAGCCATTTCAGCAGAAACGAAGAAGATAAATCCAGTTTTGCTTCCAATCATTGAGAAAAAAAATTAAAAAACTGTTGGATACAAAAATAATTGTTCCCTTAAGGTATTATGAATGGATAGAAAACCTAGTACATGTTAGGAAGAAAAATTGTGAAATAAGACTGTGTGTTGACTATAGGAATATGAACAAATTGTCTTTAAAGTATAATTATCCATTACCAAAAATGGATCAATTACTTCAGAGAGTTTCAGGTTCAAATAAGATTTCAATGTTAGATGGATTTTCTGGATATAACCAGATCCTGATTAGTCCATAAGATAGAGAAAAGACAACATTTACAACTCCTTGGAGTACATTTATTTATGCTAGGATGCCATTTGGTTTAATTAACACTAGAGCAACGTTTCAAAGAGTAATGGATCTCGCATATGTTGGAAATATGAAATTTCTCGTAATCCCAAAAAGTCACTTTTTGCCATGAAAGAAGGAAAACTGTTGGGACATATAATTTCAAAGGAAGGAGTTGTAATCGATTCAAAAAGAGCCTCAACAATTCAAGTAACCAATGTACCTAGAAACAAAAAGGAAATTCAATCATTCTTAGGAAAAATAATTTTCTTAAGAAGATTTATACCTAACTATGCTGAGATTGTGAAAGATATTACTGATATGCTTAAAAAGGATCATGAAGTCAAATGGACAGTACATGATATATATTATTTTTCACAGATCAAGAAAGCCATTTCAAAAGCCACAGTACTAGCCAGTCCTGACTGTTAGAGTCGGCCTGGTTATCCCTCTGTTAGAGATCAAAACTCTTTTTTGCATTTCATGTTTAGGTGTCTCATCAGTTTCGATCAGTTGCATTTCGTTAGAAGCATGCCATAAATCTGACGGAGAGGTTTGTGTCACTCATTCCCCTCGTGCTTGGCACTGCTGGCTCAGTTCTATTCTTAAAAATCAAGTCTTGAACAATCATTTGCAGTCTTGTTTCAGTCTCTGGGTCATAATAGTTTTTTCGGTCATTAGGTCTAGGGTTAAGTTGTTAGGTCTTTGACAAAGTTTAAACAAAGCCAGCAGGCCAGAGGGAGCTCCTTGTTAGATTG
This sequence comes from Pinus tabuliformis, assembly GCA_031772625.1. NCBI lineage: Eukaryota > Viridiplantae > Streptophyta > Pinopsida > Pinales > Pinaceae > Pinus > Pinus tabuliformis. Next base: position 126,249,966 of record CM062820.1, on the reverse strand, counting down.
TTATCTCAGAGATTTTTATCATTATACGGATAGATTATGACTTCTCTTCAAAACTCTGTTTTGAAGATAAGTCAATATTTCATTTTTGTAATACATTTTCAAAAATTTCAATTCTTGAAATGTCCCGGCGCAGCCCTGGTCTCCTTTGCCAGATCATATCATAGCTATCCCTGCAAAAATTTGTCAAAGAAAATCATTATTTCAACCAAATTTAAGGAGGAAACAAAAAGGTCAAAATTCTATTAATCCTGAAAAAGTGTCAATTGCAAAACATAACAAAGTGGGTTATGAAAGAGGCAAAAATCAAATTGGTGTCTATATAAGGGTTTTCAATGAAGTTTCAAGTCATTGTGCATGCCAAAGGAGGAGAAAACCATTGCAAGTCGTGTTTGAGCATTTTGGAGTGGATTGGTCCTCATTTCACCTGTGCGACGCATATAACAGTCTGCGCGGCGCACATAACTTGCGCGGCGCACACAGACATTCAGGCCAGTGCAAATTATAACCAGCGCGGTGCATATAACTTGCGCGGCGCACTGGGTAAGGAGCGCGGCGCTTACAGTTTGGAGCCCGTAACTTGTTCGAAACCTCATCAAATCGCCTCCTCTTCAGATCAATTTGTCAGGTAGGCTCGCCTCCATTGCCTTGGCTTTGTTTTTAATGGTGAATGTGATGGGTTCATGGATGATTGCCGTGGAGACCAGATTTTGAAAGCCTCCCTTTGTCAATATAAAAGTGTTGTAGGGTTTGAAAACAATTTTGTTACCAAGGTTGTGTTTTTTCCCCATTTCCCTTTGTTCCTCATTCCCAAATCCACTCATCATACTTCCTCATTAATTCCCTCCATTAATTCCCTCATTAATCCTACACTACAATCCCTGAAATCCTAATCCCCCACCTCTATAAAAAACTCCTTAATCCTATTTAATATCCCAAACCCTAAAACCCTAATCTCATATTTACATTTCCCCTCCTATCCCTAAATACATTTCATTTCAAAATTCCCTAATTCCCTGATGTTTTCCCTTTCCTAATATCCCTTGTACATTGTTTCCCCTTGGTCACAACATTGTTTAAATCAAAGGAACAATCCATATTCAGTTGCACACAACAGTTTCACTTATCAACATTCATTTGAGGCAGTTTGTATATCAGTAGTGATGTCATCTGGTCACTCATCGGAATATGAGGCAGAAACCCAAAGTGATTCTCCCGTAGGTGAACAAGAACCCTGGAGGCCTCGTAAAAGTGGCAAACATGTCAGGGAAGAACCAATCACCCTTATAGAACTGCATGCCTGTCCTCTTGCTATGCAGTGCTTTGAGCATCAGTCATGCTATGAGTTTTGTCAAAAGGTAGCTGAGGTCCAGTTTCATTATGAGTTGGCTCATCTTTTTGTCTTGCATTTGCACGGAGACCAAGCTACCTTGGCTGGGGTCACCTTTACACTTACACCAGAAACTGTTTCGCTAGCAACAGGTATACCAAATATTGGTGAACTATGGCATAAAAAACAACAGATTGATAAGCAGCATTATGAGCCATATATCAAACCCAATTGCTTGAGGCAGCTCAAAAGAGTGTTCCCGTTCAGGTACCTGAAAGATGAGTATGCTCCTCTCATGAGATTGATCATGAAATATTTCAGCTGTGAGGGACGATTCTCTCGTCTTTATGCTTATCACATCAGGTTACTTATGCATTTCACCAGGGTGCAGATGATGAACATTTCGTATTTCGTTTGCCAGAATATAGAGAGGATGACAACCTTTATACAACATAGAACCCCTCAGTAGCAACTCAACAGTGTATATCATTTTGCGCTTATAAAGATTTTGGTGGTTCATCAGCTTGGTTCGCAGGGCATCACTTGGGATGACTTTATCTCACGTGATTTCTTCAGAGCTTCACGAGAAGTATCAGAGGTGAAACAGGAGGGTGAACCTTCTCAGCAATATGAGCCTCATGAGACCAAGCCTATTTTCATTACATATCAGAGAGGCTATCCGAAAGGTACCAGACCTTTGTTTGCGGCAGCAAAGCGAGTGTTATCTCCACCTGGCGTGGAAGGGGCCTCACTTCCGACATCAGCACCACAGGCACAGGTACAGGACAAGGGCAAGAAGCCCATGCTTGAGAAAGGGCTTTCAGGTGAGCCATCAGGTTTCGTTGTCATTCCTGATGTTGAGACAGCTACGGATTTAGAAAAGTCTAGATATAGAATGATGATTAAGGAGCAAGAAACAGACATTCAAGCCTTGGAAATCCAGTTGCAGATGGCCAAATGGAACATCAGGTATCTAGAACAGATAAATAAGCATCTTGAAGATCAGCATGTGATCATGGAGCTACAAAACATCCGTGAGAATCGCCAAGCTGCCCGACATAGGAGGATTCAGTTCACTTCTCTAGAGCGACAGGTCAATGAGGATCGAGAGTCTAATCTCGAAAGGGTCAACATTTACTTGGAGAAGTGGCTGAGCAAGGCCAATAGAGATAATGCATTGTTGAGACATATGGTTTTTCACTACAGGGCACAGAACCAAGTTTGCAAGGCTCGGATAAGAAATCTAAAGGCAAAATTGAAGAAGGCAATCCGCAAGCAAAAGAAACAAAGGGAGCTTGATCGTCTTCAGATTTTGGCCGAGGCCTCTTTAGCTCATCATCACACTTGATGAAGGAACTCCAACCCAAATTTCAAGAGATTTGGGGCATTTTTGGTCATTTTGAAATTTTTGCATTTAAAAAACAGGTTTTTTCCCTATATGCGCCGCGCACCTTGCGCGACCCATAGGATTGGGAGCTCCAAATCACAAATGGCTTGCAATTTTGGATTTTTCATGGAGAATCATGAATTTTGGTACTTGGACAAGAAGTTTGGGAAAGTTTTGGGTCCCCAAAAGGTCAAAAAACATGCAAAAAATGACCTCACTGCCCCTATTTTGACACACAGGAAGCAGTCTTGGGAGAATGCACTTTTGGAGGGGCAAATGGACACCAATTTTGAAAATTCCACTTGGGTTGGATAGTGTATAGGCAGGGATTTCCAAGAAGCCAACCTGAGCTCAATTTGGACTCCTGCAGGTATCTCAAAAACAACAACAAAGTAGCGCAGCGCATATAGATGTTTTGCCCTATTTTTCATCTTTCAGCTCAAAAACTCAGCTAGTTTGACCAGTTTTGATTTGTGATGTAATTTGTGACTTTTCTTGATGTAATTGATTGAAACATTATGTAATTTGACACTTATTTACTTGATCTATAAGATTCATTCACCAAAGAGTGAAAATTTAGTGAATGAATCAGTTTCATACCTTATAGAGGCAAGTTGTTTTGACTACTTAGATTTTAGTGCTTTGTTTAGAATTGGTTGAAATAGATCCTAGAATGATGAGCCCGACCCCTAGAGGCAAGGGAAGAGGTTGGATTTCCTATATTATGTAGTTTCTAAGTCATTTTCATGGTTGGACTCTTGGGAAAAGCTTGACACCCTATTGTACATTCACTTTTGCATTTTTGGCAAAGGAAAGACCAGTGTTTTGCAGCACTGTTTGGGATCCTTGTGGCTTTGTGTGTTGATGGTGTGCTTCTTACAGTAATTGTAAGTTTTTAATGTGTATCATTTTTCTTCTTTCATCTTCTGCAATTGAACAAATAAAGTGTTAAGATAGAATCCATAGATTGTTATGCTCTACCTTTAAGTTTGTTTGATTTTCCATGTTTTCGTCTGTTTAAGGAGAATCCTTGAAAGCTTCTTGCTCTCCTTAGCTTCTCATCAGTCAGATCTAGCCATTCATTATCTTTAAAGCATCAAGACAATCACCTACCTTGCCCCAAGTAGACCTCTGCAAAAACTGTGTCTCATCCCCGCACCCAAAATTGCCTTTTCCTTTGATTCAACAAAAACCCCAAAAATCAACCTCAAACTCCTTGTATTTCATACCTAGCCTAAGATCAACTGCAAATTTAGTCATCTCAAGCCTCATCGTTTACCTTTTGCTAAGATTGACCCGGAGAGAGCCCTCCCCTGTCCTCGTAGGGCTAGCTATGAGGCTAAGCGTGGTTTGATGTGGACCTAGAACCTTTTCTTTTCAGCCTGAGACAAATCTAGGCTCTAACATAGTGGCGACCATACTGGGGAAGAAAATGGTTTTCTTGTTGATGTCATTTCTTTTATAAGCTACAGACGGAGCTTGAAGTTATGCCAGGTAGCCTTCGAAACGCTTTTTATTTGCATTAGCGGAAGTAGATAAACGCTGCTTCAGTCAATCTCTGGTCTAGCTTGTAATGTGACATCTAACTTGTTAATTGCCCCAGTACCTGTATCAAGTTCCGATCTGATTGTTGATGGTGGAAAACGATCAGACACCGCAAGGCTGAAATCATTCACTTGGCGACTTCATTCACTGAAAAATCCAGAGATCAATGCTTCATGGTGACTCCATTGCAGGAAGATTAGTAGCTTTGAGCTTTTCAAGATGGATCGGGTTGCAAGAAGATATGCTCCCATGAGCCGAGATCACATTCGAGGTTTTCCAAATGCCCAAGGTAGATTGGTCAAAGAATATGCCTATGTTCAGAAATGTGGATGGTAATGACGCTGCTCTTCATCTGGTGAAATTTCACATTCATGTGCATAAATTAAATATCGACTTTCCTGAAGACTGTTTGATGAAGACGTTTATGGCTACTTTGGAAAATGAAGCCCGATCTTGGTATGAAAGTTTGCCATCTACTTCTATTTACTGTTTAAAGGATTTTCACACCATGTTCTTTGAAAAGTACAAAGAATCTTATCCATCCTTGATTTTAGTTCAGAACTGTTGTAGCCATGTTCATAGTTTTATTGAAAATCTTGAGAATTTTTATGGGGATAATGAATTGATGGACGGAGAAATCATGGAGGCTCTGTACGAGAATCCATTTCAGCAACATAAAGAGAACCTAGAGGATTCCCATCAAGATGCTCAGGAAACTTTGCAGCAGGAGCAAGATCTTGGTACAATGGAAAATAATGAAAGTGAAGGTTTTGTTTCAGATCTGTCCATAAAAGAAGACGATATGCAGGAAAGTCAAGTTTCGATTTCAGAAGGTGATAAAATCAAGGCAGCTATTTCAGATCTAGATTCAGAAAGTGACGATCAAGAATACCTTGTGCTGAATCCCATGAAGGAGAGCTCTGCCGTTGAGATCGTTCTCAGTTCATTAGAACACAGCCTTCATGAGGAGGTAATCCAGTCAGTTCATGAAAAACAGAATGAGATCTTTGTTCGAGTAAGTGATAAGTCTTCTTTCAATAATTCAGTGATAAATGATAATTTGATTGCCATGTCATATGAAGACAATTACTGTTTGAGCAAAAGAAAACAAAAGGCATTATCTCCTTTGTCTGAAGATGAGATAGATCGACTCTGGAAAGGTCATGTTACAGCCCAAGCTAAAGCAGATTTGCAGTGCACATATGGTCAAGAAAGTGTTGATGAAACTTCTTCCTCTTTTGAAAATGATGACAGTCTTGTAATTAGTTTTATAGATCAACAAACAGATAATATTTTCTTTCACAAAGATGATAAGGCTGTCATGTTTGATAATCTCGAAGATTGTTTTTTGTTTACGAATAACCTAAACTATGAAGTTGAGGAATATGAGTTTGAGAGAGACAATATGCCAGGATTTCTCATGATCAAGGAACCTACAGCTAAAACTCAGATGGCAGAAGCACATACCTCTCTGTGCATTCCTATCCCTCGGAAATCAATAGTTCTTTCAGATCAAAATGGAGGGAGTACTTGTATTTTTGCAGCTAGATCTCCAGATAAGCCAGTGCTTCAGGATTTTCAAGATCCCTTCGGCGTTCTTCTGCAAGCATTAGAAAAGATAAATTTTGCCTGGTTCATTATCATAAGCTTTGGTTTCAGTGGTTATTTTGAGTTGCCTACAGGTTCATCGTTCCGCCTGCTCGAGAAAAGTGAGAGCAGAAATTTGGTATGTAGCCATCTGCTGGATTGGTTACATTGGAAAGCTCATTACACATGATTGTACATATTTCATTAGTATGCAGGTGGTTTTCATCATGATTTGAAATCTTGATGGACTGCTGCCCTTCAATAAGCTTTGTAAGTTCTTGTTTTAGTTAAGTCAGTCATGAGTCATTTGCAAGTTAATTTTCAGTCAAATAAATTGGGTCAACATATTGAATTGTTTGTCGAATTCATGACTCCATAGCCCACTGGATGAAGGCACTGTCTGGCTCTTACAGAGATCTGCTGTTCTTGGCACCTCCGAGGAGCTACCATCCCCATTGGAGCCAATGTTAGAGTCGGTCTGGTTATCCCTCTGTCAGAGATCAAAACTCTTTTTTGCATTTCATGTTTAGGTGTCTCATCAGTTTCGATCAGTTGCATTTCGTTAGAAGCATGCCATAAATCTGACGGAGAGGTTTGTGTCACTCATTCCCCTCGTGCTTGGCACTGCTGGCTCAGGTCTATTCTTAAAAATCAAGTCTTGAACAGTCATTTGCAGTCCTGTTTCAGTCTCTGGGTCATAATAGTTTTTTCGGTCATTAGGTCTAGGGTTAAGTCGATAGGTCTTTGACAAAGTTTAAATAAAGCCAACAGGCCAGAGGGAGCTCCTTGTTAGATTGTTATCTCAGAGATTTTTATCATTATACGGATAGATTATGACTTCTCTTCAAAACTCTGTTTTGAAGATAAGTCAATATTTCATTTTTGTAATAAATTTTCAAAAATTTTAGTTCTTGAAATGTCCCGGCGCAGCCCTGGTCTCCTTTTCCAGATCATATCATAGCTATCCCTACAAAAATTTGTCAAAGAAAATCATTATTTCAACTAAATTTAAGGAGGAAACAAAAAGGTCAAAATTCTATTAATCTTGAAAAGTTTCAATTGCAAAACATAACAAAGTGGGTTATGAAAGAGGCACAAATCAAATTGGTGTCTATATAAGGGCTTTTCAATGAAGTTTCAAGTCATTGTGCATGCCAAAGGAGGAGAAAACCATTGCAAGTCGTGTTTGAGCATTTTGGAGCAGATTGGTCCTCATTTCACCTGCGCGACGCATATAACAGTCTGCGCGGTGCACATAACTTGCGCGGCGCACATAACTTGCGCGACACACATAACGTGCGCGGCGCACATAACTTGCGCGACGCACATAACTTGCGCGGCGCACACAGACATTCAGGCCAGTGCAAATTATAGCCAGCGCGACGCATATAACTTGTGCGACGCACTGGGTAAGGAGCACGACGCTTACAGTTTAGAGCCCGTAACTTGTTCGAAACCTCATCAAATCGCCTCCTCTTCAGATCAATTTGTCAAGTAGGCTCGCCTCCATTGCCTTGGCTTTGTTTTTAATGGTGAATTTGATGGGTTCATGGATGATTGCCGTGGAGACCAGATTTTGAAAGCCTCCCTTTGTCAATATAAAAGTGTTGTAGGGTTTGAAAACAGTTTTGTTACCAAGGTTATGTTTTTTCCCCATTTCCCTTTGTTCCTCATTCCCAAATCCACTCATCATACTTCCTCATTAATTCCCTCCATTAATTACCTCATTAATCCTACACTACAATCCCTGAAATCCTAATCCCCCACCTCTATAAAAAAACTCCTTAATCCTATTTAATATCCCAAACCCTAAAACCCTAATCTCATATTTACATTTCCCCTCCTATCCCTAAATACATTTCATTTCAAAATTCCCTAATTCCCTGATGTTTTCCCTTTCCTAATATCCATTGTGCATTGTTTCCCCTTGGTCACAACATTGTTTAAATCAAAGGAACAGTCCATATTCAGTTGCACACAAAAGTTTCACTTATCAGCATTCATTTGAGGCAGTTTGTATATCAGTAGTGATGTCATCTGGTCACTCATCGGAATATGAGGCAAAAACCCAAAGTGATTCTCCCTTAGGTGAACAAGAACCCTAGAGGCCTCGTAAAAGTGGCAAACATGTCAGGGAAGAACCAATCACCCTTATAGAACTGCATGCCTGTCCTCTTGCTATGCAGTGCTTTGAGCATCAGTCATGCTATGAGTTTTGACAAAGGGTAGCTGAGGTCTAGTTTCATTATGAGTTGGCTCGTCTTTTTGTCTTGCATTTGCACGGAGACCAAGCTACCTTGGCTGGGGTCACCTTTACACTTACACGAGAAACTGTTTCGCTAGCAACAGGTATACCAAATATTGGTGAACTATGGCATAAAAAACAACAGATTGATAAGCAGCATTATGAGCCATATATCAAACCCAATTGCTTGAGGCAACTCAAAAGAGTGTTCCCGTTCAGGTACCTGAAAGATGAGTATGCTCCTCTCATGAGATTGATCATGAAATATTTCAACTGTGAGGGACGATTCTCTCGTCTTTATGCTTATCACATCAGGTTACTTATGCATTTCACCAGGGTGCGGATGATGAACATTCTGTATTTCGTTTGCCGGAATATAGAGAGGATGACAACCTTTATACATCATAGAACCCCTCAGCAGCAACTCAACAGTGTATATCATTTTGCGCAGCTTGGTTCACAGGGCATCACTTGGGATGAATTTATCTCATGTGATTTCTTCAGAGCTTCACGAGAAGTATCAGAGGTGAAACATGAGGGTGAACCTTCTCAGCAGTATGAGCATCATGAGACCAGGCCTATTCTCATTACATATCAGATAGGCTATCCGAAAGGTACCAGACCTTTGTTTGCAGCAACAAAGCGAGTGTTATCTCCACCTAGCATGGAAGGGGCCTCACTTCCGACATTAGCACCACAGGCACAGGTACAGGACAAGGGAAAGAAACCCATGCTTGAGAAAGGGCTTTTAGGTGAGCCATCAAGTTTCGTTGTCATTCCTAATGTTGAGACAGCTACGGATTTAGAAAAGTCTAGATATAGAATGATGATTAAGGAGCAAGAAACAGACATTCAAGCCTTGGAAATCTAGTTGGAGATGTCCAAATGGAACATCAAGTATCTAGAATAGAGAAATAAGCAGCTTGAAGATCAACATGCGATCATGGAGCTACAGAACATCCGTGAGAATCGCCAAGCTGCCCGACATAGGAGGATTCAGTTCACTTCTCTAGAGCGACAGGTCAATGAGGATCGAGAGTCTAATCTTGAAAGGGTCAACATTTACTTGGAGAAGCGGTTGAGCAAGGCCAATAGAGATAATGCATTGTTGAGACATATGGTTGTTCACTACAGGGCACAGAACCAAGTTTGCAAGGCTCGGATAAGAAATCTAAAGGCAAAATTGAAGAAGGCAATCCGCAAGCAAAAGAAAAAAAGGGAGCTCGATTGTCTTCAGATTTTGGCCGAGGCCTCTTTAACTCATCATCACACTTGATGGAGGAACTCCAGCCCAAATTTCAAGAGATTTGGGGCATTTTTGGTCATTTTGAAATTTTTGCATTTAAAAAACAGGTTTTTTCCCTATATGCGCCGCGCACCTTGTGCGACCCATAGGATTGGGAGCTCCAAATCACAAATGGCTTGCAGTTTTGGATTTTTCATGGAGAATCATGAATTTTGGTACTTGGACAAGAAGTTTGGGAAAGTTTTGGGTCCCCAAAAGGTCAAAAAACATGCAAAAAATGACCTCACTGCCCCTATTTTGACACACAGGAAGCAGTCTTGGGAGAATGCACTTTTGGAGGGGCAAATGGACACCAATTTTGAAAATTCCACTTGGGTTAGATAGTAGATAGGCAAGGATTTCCAACAAGCCAACCTGAGCTCAATTTGGACTCCTGCAGGTACCTCAAAAACAGCAGAAAAGTAGCGCGGCGCATATAGATTTTTTGCCCTATTTTTCATCTTTCAGCTCAAAAACTCGGCTAGTTTGACCAGTTTTGATTTTTGATGTAATTTGTGAATTTTCTTGACGTAATTGATTGAAACATGATGTAATTTGACACTTATTTACTTGATCTAGAAGATTCATTCACCGAGGAGTGAAAATTTAATGAATGAATCAGTTTCCTACCTTATAGAGGCAAGTTGTTTTGACTACCTAGATTTTAGTGCTTTGTTTAGAATTGGTTGAAACAGCTCCTAGAATGATGAGATCGACCCCTAGAGGCAAGGGAAGAGGTTGGATTTCCTATATTATGTAATTTCTAAGTCATTTTCATGGTTGGACTCTTGGGAAAAGCTTGACACCCTATTGTACATTCACTTCTGCATTTTTGGCAAAGGAAAGACCAGGGTTTTGCAACACTGTTTGGGATCCTTGTGGCTTTGTGTGTTGATGGTGTGCTTCTTACAGTAATTGTAAGTTGTTAATGTGTATCATTTTCCTTCTTTCATCTTCTGGAATTGAACAAATGAAGTGTTAAGGTAGAATCCATAGATTGTTATGCTCTACCTTTAAGTTTGTTTGATTTTCCATGTTTTCATCTGTTTAAGGAGAATCCTTTAAATCTTCTTGCTCTCCTTAGCTTCTCATCAGTCAGATCTAGCCATTCATTATCTTTAAAGCATCAAGACAATCGCCTACCTTGCCCCAAGTAGACCTCTGCAAAAGTTGTGTCTCATCCCTCAAACTCCTTGTATTTCATACCTAGCCTAAGATCAACTGCAAATTTAGTCATCTCGAGCCTCATCGTTTACCTTTTGCCGAGATTGACCCGGAGAGAGCCCTCTCCTGTCCTCGTAGGGCTAACTATGAGGCTGAGCGTGGTTTGATGTGGACCTAGAACCTTGTCTTTTCAGCCTGAGACAAATCTAGGCTCTAACACAGACTACTCAAATTTTTTTTTAGTATCTTCTCCTTTGCCTCTGACACTACCATAATTGTTGTTTTACTACAAAATAATGATGATGGGTATGAGCAGCCAATTGCCTTTTTCAGTAAAGTGATGAGAGATACTGAACTGAGATATGGCATCATAGAGAAGCAAGCCTATGCCCTTGTAAAAGCTTTAAAAGCATTTAGGACCTATGTTTTACATTCTCCTGTTATTGCTCATGTCTCTAGTAATGCAGTGAAAACAATTCGAACACAACCTGATACAGATGGAAAGAGGGTAAGATTGATTGCCAAGATACTTGAATTTTATCTAGATATCAGATCTACCAAACTGGTGAAAGGACAAGGTTAAGATAAACTTTTGGCTAAATCAAATTTTAAGATTCTTGGTATCAATGTCGTTTTGTAGATCTCAATCGAGAAGAATCCACAAGAACCTTCTCAAATCTCGAATGAGAAGAATCCACAAGAACCTTTTCAAATGTCAATGGAGAAGAATCCACAAGAACCTTCTTTCAGTTCAAATCATCTTCCTCTTCCTCTACATATCGATGGAAAATTTTTACTTTCCAATTGGTATAGTGATGTAGTTATTTTTTTCTAGATTTAAAGTACCCACTAGAATTTACCAGGAATCAATCCAGATATCTTAGGCTCAAGGCTATGAAATATTGTATCATAAATGCCAATTTGTATTGGAAGGATCCTTTGAATATCCTTTTATTATGTCTGAATGAAAGTGAAACTTGTTGGTCAATAATTGTCATTGATGAAATATATATATTGTTGAGCTCTCCTAGTAAATGCCACCATGAAGCTTTACATTTTCAAATGGCCTTATTCTCCATGAAGCCATTCTATTCTACCTCCAATTCTGCATTAATTGATGACCAATCACATTAAAAATTCTTTTCACTATCTTAGAGGTAGCCTCTCAATATGAGACCTTCACCATCTTAAAATGCATAATTGTTCCTTTCAAATGAGCTATTACTCAGCTCGAAACTCCAAACGGTTTGGGAGATATGAATTTTACAAGTTAAAGTTATAAATCTATCCTGGAGCCGATCTTACCTTGTCCTTCATGTCGGCCTGTCTATAGGGGACGTGTCCCTTCATATGGAAAATGAAAATCACTTTAAATATAGGATGCTTGACCTCATTTTTGACGCACCACTTGGACATATAATCAAAGAACAGGTGAAGGAGGTTCACATCTCGTGAACACTAATTATTAAGGGTTAAAAAGAGCACATAAATATAAATTTCGGACTGGGCTATTCTTCTGCACCTCGGGCCTCAAAAGCACTGAAATGAACAAGGTCCTACACTTGAATAGAAGCTTGGATTGAGGAGGCATCAGACTGTGGTTTTTTAATTTACTAAACAGTGGTGTGGATCCCTTACTGTGTGGATTTTAATTCACTAAATAGTAATCAGACTCGGATACTTGAAGATTACGATGATTGTGGCTCCTGTTTACCTATGATCTCTAGCTCGGTGACTGTGGCTTAACCTGGACACTTCTATGCAGTAGTATAATGATAAACCTTCAAACATAATTGTGGATTCTTGACTGTGGTAAAAACTCTATGGTTCAGATTAAGAGACAAAACTTCAGACTGTTGACCATCATCTTACTTCTGTGATAAAAATACTTGGTTTCTAACTTGGATTGCTATACCTCGGGTTCCTTTCTAGATGGTGGACAGTGGAACAGTGCCTTAGCTGGAAAATGGACATAAACAGTGAACAATGGACATAGACAGTGGAATAATGCCATTGTTGGATAATGCATTATTGCAGTAAGTGAAATGAAGATTCCTCCACCTTAGTAAGTAGCCAACAGTGGCATAAGCAGTGATGGATTAAGTGAAGTAAAGTAAGAGGACAAGTGAAGCTGATCTTGAAGATTGAAATCAACAAACAGAGTAAGGTGATCTCATTTATGTCAATCAAGTAAGAATATTTTGAATTTTCAATTCAAAGAAGAAAAGACAAACATGATTGGTGTCATTGGGGTAGGTGCCCTTAAACTCAAGGTTGGAGCCTTGGTGAAGATAGGGTCGAAGCCCTAGAGGTTGGAGCCTCATCAGAACCAAGTTGGTGCTTGGGAATAATTATCATACATTGTATTTATTCTTTTATACTCAATAAAATTATTCTTATATGTTTCTTTGATTAAATTGTGAAGAATCTAACTGGTAATAATAACAATTGAAAGAAAATACTAATTCACCCCCCTCTCAGTATTTGCAACAATTGGTTTTAGAGCCAGCTTCTTCATAATCAACCTAATAGCTAGAAGAAGGATTCTTAGTCACATTTAAAAGTCAAGAAGTGTTGGGAAGGCTTCCTTTGTTCGATGGCACAAATTTTGGTTTTTGGAAAAAAATAATGTCCTACTACTTAATGTCCCTTGGACCTGAAGTTTGGCATTCAGTTTCGAATGGATACAATTCTCCTTCCACTCTTCCAACTGATTAAGATGAAATGAAAGCTTATATTGCAAATGCAAAAGCCTTAAATTCCATCACTAGTGGAATCACTGATTCTGAATTTACAAAAGTCATGAATTGTGACTCGACCAAAGAAGTATGGGATAAGCTGGTTAACTTATACGATGGGGACTCCAAAGTTAACAAGGCAAAGCTTCAAACTCATAGAAGGCAATTCGAAAGTCTGAACATGGATGATGAAGAAGATATTGCATCATACATTCTCTGAGTAGCTGAAGTGGTCAACTCTCTTAAAGGATTGGGAGAAAAGATTGAAGAAAGCATTATTGTTCAAAAGATCTCTCCCTGATAGATTTGACTCCAAAGTAAGTGCTATAGAAGAAATGAAGGACCTAGATACTCTCAAGATGGATGAACTTCATGGAATCCTCATTTCCAATGAGATGAGAAAAGGAATCCCAAGCTCCAAAGATGCAGCATTCAAGGCCTCAAAGTAAAAAAAGGGGAAATTATGGAATACCAACAATGCTGACTCCGATGTTGAATCTGAATTGGCGCAATTTGTACGAAGACTAAAGAAAGGATCCAAGCTAAATGGTAAGTACCCTCTTATTTGTTTCAAATGTGGAAGAATAGGTCATTATGCTGCAAAATATCCTCTTAAGCATGATAGTGATGATGAGGAGGTTCTAAAAGGATGGTATATAAAAAGAAAGAGTTCAATAAGAAGAATTTCTTCTCTAAGCAAGAAGAGTCTGATGAAGATGAATTTATAGTCATTAAAAGAAAATCAACTAATCATTTCCCTCATCGCAAAGGAGGTAACGATGAATCAGATGAAGAAAGCGACTATGCTGGAAGCCAAAAAAGTATTATTCATGGTATTCACGGATGATGATGATTCAGGACTAGAAGGAAATGTAGATGAATTGTTAATAAGTGCCATTGAAGAAAATGAGAAATTACGAAATAAAATCATTTCTCTCAAGGTAGAAAAGGAGGAAGCAAAAATAAGGGAAGATCTCTTGAAAAATAAGCTAAAAGAAAAAGAAGAAATATGTGAAAATCATGAAGCTGAAATAGTATCTCTAAGGAAGGAATTGGAGCAAGTCAAAAAGAGTTGGGAAAGTTCTCAAACAATTGACATTATCCTCACTACCCAAAAACCTCAATATGACAAATTTGGGATAGGCTTTAAAGGAGAATCATCAAGTACTAAGGATAATGCGAAAAGCTATGCCAACATACTTTCCAGCAACCCAAAAGAAGAAAAATCATTTCATCAAAGTTCCATCTCAAATCCAAAGAATGAAGAGAGAGTAACTCCAAGGAAGAATGTTGATTCAAATCATGGCTATTACAACAGGTACAAAACAATCTTTTTTGCGAATTGTTATTATTGTAAAAATTTTGGTCATCAAGCTAAACATTGCATGGCTCGTAAGAATTGTTGGGCCTAAGAATTATCCTTAAAATACATCCACTTTCACTCCATTCACACATTTTATCACCTCTATTCCACCACCATGTCACCAAATCAGCTTCACTTTCATCATTATATGGGTTACCTTTGTGTTTTCCAAAACATTATTAATTCTTAGTATTTTTAAGAGAATTTATGGTTAAACTTTAGAAAATAATCTCAATATACTTATACCTAACAATTAGAATGAGTTTTTTGACATGTGTAGGTACAATGGAGTGTTGGCATTATGAGACAAGTGTTGTCCTTGATGGCAAATCACACAGATGACAGATCATAGTGCAGCAGGTCAGCAACAAGGATTTGATGATCAGACTACAAGAATGAAGAGAAAATATATATACGCAGGTTCATTGTGACCGAGCCGCGTATACACGCGGGATAGTCGTTGAAAAGATGCGTATGCGTATACATGCACTTTCATGCAAGAGAAGGCGTGTACATTGAGTTTTGGTCCATGGTAGTTAGTCCTTGGTATTTGAACCTATGGTTTTGGACAATAGTATCTCGTCAGATGCGTTGATCCCAAGTATTGGGTCCATGGTATTGGTTTGTTATGGTTTTGGACCATGGTATTGAGCAAGGCCTAAGACTATAAAAGGAGAAGAAGATCATTAGGCAAGGGTATCGAAAAAGTCTTGAATATCTGATGAAGGATGAGATCCAGTATGCAGGTTATGGGTTTATGATGCATTGCTTGATCTGAGCTAAGGAGGGATCTCACCAGTTGATGGAGAACAAGATCTAAGGATAAATCGGGATCAAATGGTTTGAAATGAACTATCTCTATATGGTTGATTATGTTTATTCTAGATCTGTATACTGACGCATGTAATGATCTGAACTGGGTATAACTTAAGTTTGAAATCGCTACAAGTCATGATTGAATATTTATAGATATGTATGCGGGTTGGCTTTGGTGTAAGCGCGTATGTATGCGGGTTTGGTTCATTGTAGTAGCGTATACCATTTGAGCTATGATGTTTGAAGTTACAGGTGGTTTTGGTTGTTGATGAGTTTTGATGACAGTTTAAAGGTGTCAGTATTCTGCATATCTTGTTTGGTTGATTATGTTTAGCTTCAGTGTTGATGGATGAGAACTAATATTGGATCAGGATCATAATGACTCATATTTATGTGATCTGATGGACTAGATCTGGGTGCTAACACACATATTATCCTTGTATATGTAATAATCTGGATATGTCTGAAGACAAGAGGTGCATCAAGTTATAAGTAAGCAATTGATGACATATACGCTGGTTCACCTTGGTGAAGTTGCGTATACACGCTGGTTCAGCACTTCCAAGTAGCGTATGCACTCTGATGCATGATTTTGATGATACAATTGGTTCTGAATATTGTTGCAGAGTTAAGTGTTCTGCTCTGTGTTCTGGTGACAGTGTTGTTGGCAGGGTTTCAGTGTATCAGTGATTCAGGAATTGATGATGCTAGTATTGATTGTTTTGTGCTTCAATGATATTTATGGGTCCAATATGAAAGTTTGATGAAACGTGGCCTTCAGATTATAGTGTTGTGCTTCAGGAGTATCCATTCTGAAAATGTATGAAATGTGGTCCCTGGAGGATGAATGGAGATTGTAGGCCGGCACCTACGTACTAGTACATCAGCTAGTACAAGAGCTAAGGGGGTGATAGCTCCCTTCCAGTAGTAGTTGGAGAACGAGTGAAGATTGGAGCATTTAATAGGCAGGCACCTACGTACTAGTACATGGATTGGCTAGTACAAGAGCTAAAGGGGTTGTAGCTCCCATCCAAGAGAGTCTGGAAAACGAGAGATGGTTGTAGCTCTCTGCAGGTTGTAGCCTACGTACTGGTATAAGACTGCACCAGTACAAAAGATTGTAAAATGAAGTTTCTTATTAAAGGAAGATAGAGATGACTTGCAACAGGTGGTTTTCACCCACATTGGGTTTCCACCTTATATCATGGTGTTCATGTGTGCTTCTTGTGTGTGATGATCTGTTCTGTTTTACTGCACCTGCTTACTGTTCATATGGTTAATGAAGTTCTGATGCACTCACTAAAGATCAACATTTAATGGATTAACTGAATCATAAGTATTCTTCATATACGCTAGTTGCATTAGACACAGTTGCGTATACACGCGGGTTCCATTAACTGAAATAGCGTATATGTATCTAAGTATGAAATGAAAAGGTTTTTTTGATTTGATAATACTGATTCACCCCACCCTCCCACACTCTCAGTATTATTTCCAACAATTGGTATCAGAGCAGGTCCTTTGGTAGAAGCTTGATCGCTTGAAGGAGATTCATAGAACAATGGGAAAGAAGCTTAAGAAGAAAGCACCTAAGAAGAAGAAGACATCTCAGAAAGTCTATGACAGTGGGAGCATCGATTGGGGATTATGTGGAAGAAGCACTTCAGGTTAAAAATCACTTCGGAATGAAGATGAATAAGATATATCAGGTATGAATTTGTTATCCTCTGGTATCCATCCATGTGAAGATGATGAAAGTGATAGCGAAGCAACTGAATTTGCTCTTATGGGTGAGCAAGAAAGATATCAAATAGAGGAAATATTTAGAAGGCTTACAGACAAAATTAGAGATCAACAAGATCTATTGAACAAAAGGGAATGTGCCTTCAAAGATGAATCTACCAAACTAAAAGCTCAACTAGAGGAAGGTAACAAGGTAAGGAAGTTATTCAAGGAAAAATGTCAAAAGTTGCAGGATGAAGTGACATCATTAAGAAATGAAGTAAATGAAAGACGCACAACAATCAAGAAACTCAGAGATAGATCCAGTTACTATGAAAGGCTTGAAGCTACGATCCTCTCGCTAAAGGAAGATCTTGAAGAATCAAAGAAGCAGAATAAAGAACTACTCCAAGCTCATAAAAAACAAGAAAATGAAGTTCTTGAACTAAGACATCAGTTAGAGGAAGGAAGAAAAGCTGAAGAAAACATGAAGAAGCAATATCATGAAAAAGAACAGCATCTTCAGGTTGAGGTAAATATTCTAAAAGAAAAATTAGAAGAAAAGGATAAGCTCTTACGATTTCAAGATAGTACTAAGATCTTGGATGATATTCTTAGTAGTCAAAGGTCTCCTGCTATCAAAGCTGGTCTTGGTTTTCATGAATCTATTGAAGAAGAATCTAGTTCATAAAGTAAGACAAGGGAATCTAATGATAAATCTGAAATGCTCAACAAAGAGATGAGAGGTCAACCCCATCAACAACCAAGGAAAGAAATTCTTCAAAGAAAATATTTTACTCCTCCGATGAACAATGTTGAATGTTATGTATGTCATAATCTTGGACATGTTGCAGCCAGATGCAGAAGTAGAATGGGTCAAGACAACCACACAGAAAGATCATCACGTTCCAGGTACTTTAATGGATATTGTTTTTCTTGCAATATGTTTGGTCACAAAGCTGATGATTGCTACAAGAGGAATATGAAACATGTAAGATGTTATGCATGTAACAAGCTTGGACATATAGCAAAGGAATGCAGGAACAAAGTACGGGCACCATACCAAAAGGAGAAAACATCATCACGCTTGAAGATATGGAAAAAGAAGGAAGTTCCATCAGAAAGATGTGGCACCGCACAGACACAGCACAACACAGACATCACAGACTCAGGGGGAGCTGAAAGTGTAAAACTTCAGTGTCCTAAATCTCATACGCAAGTTTCATAAAGGGAAGTCGCGTATATACGCAAGTTAGACACTGCAAAGTCACGTATATGTCAGTCTAAGGAAAAGCAGTGGGGACAGGCTCAGAAAAAGGGTCTAATATGATTCAGTCCATTATTTGCTCTATTGGTTAATAGTTATAGTCTGCTGAGGATGTGTGGAAATGTCTTGATACTTGTAAGATGTTTAGAAGTGTTTTGATCCTAACTTGATGCTTATTGCTGATATATGCATGATCATATCTAACAGTAAACAGATGGCACAGCTTGAGGGGGAGCATATGCCTTTAATAATGCATTGTTGGCATTATGGTTAATAGTCCTCAGTGATGATGCTTATATGGCTAAATGATATATCTTGCTATGATGTGCTTATGAGTTGTCCATGATAAAATCTCATATGATTCTTGGGGTTACATAGTTGATGTTCAGATCATATTTGTGGATTGATTCTTAGATGGTGCATATATGATGCTTACATGGTGATCTTCATAAGGATAAGGAGAAGTACAAAGCATGAATACACAATTTCATTACTTAATGATGAGTCACTCATATGCTGCTGTCGTCATATGCATAAAGATCATATAATACAGTTATGATGCAGGATTCCTATAGTTCTTGGTGCTCATATGGATGAGGATTGTTGAAGTTGATGATATAAAGAAGCCTTGACAAAAGATCTTGAACTAAAGATACATAACGTTGGATACATGAATGATTACTCAAAGTTGCATTGTTGGAGACATGATGATGATGAGTTCTTACCTATATGTTGATAGGTTGATACTTACATATGTTGATTGATGCAGATATTCCCAAGTGATGATACATGGATGATCTTGTTGATAAGATGGCTATGGTGTTTTACACATATGATATAATGTGAATGATTTTATGATGATGAGTTGATATCTATATGTGGACATACCCTGTCATAGGACATTTACCGGTTGCTTATTTGGAAATGGTTGTACGTGAGTTTCATAAGGAGTATCCACGTATATACGCTTGTTTCTGTGGATACAGTCACGTATATGCTAATTTGAAGGAAATCAGTGGGCCAAATTGAGAATGAGAAGAGTCTGATATGGGCCTCACAGAAACCATCTGGCACAGATGGAACAGGTACAGAGGGAGAACATGATTGATGGTCTAAATGTTGTTGACATATGCTTATGGAGCAGATCATACATTGTGTATAATAGTTGTTGATGACTATCATGGTCTTATTTAGATGTTTAGTCTCATGTAAAGGTCATATCAAGACTCATGATGTAATAGTGTGTCTCTATCTATTGTAGTTATTTGATGAAATCTCTTCTGGTCACATAATGTAATTTGTAACCCCTTTATGCATAAGAAGGATGATGAAATATTTCAGTCATATCAAGGTCATGTAACAACCTATGTTGGTTTCCCACTATGCCTGGGATGAATGACATAATTGGTTGCCATATGTAAATTTCTGGTGTATCCCCACTTGGTTGGGTGGATGAGTCAATATTGGTATATCCCCACTAGGTTGGGAGATGAATGTATGAGTCCTTAGTGATAGGAAGGCCATTTATGATAGAGTCATGTTCTTCTTGTAGAACATCTTTTTGCAGACCTAGCTTATAGACAGGGGGAGCATGAATAGCACAATTCATCAAGAGCAGAGCTTTCAGCATGTAATCAGAGGGAGCATGGACAGATTGGTACACCTTGGCATATATAAAGGGGGAGTTCATTCAAAGATTTCAGCAGGTACTCAGGGGGAGTATGGTCAACGGAACGTTTATCAAAGAAAGAGAATATCTTGGTCTGCCCCTTTCCCTTGATGTCAAAGGGGGAGAGTGATTTGGTGTTGTTGCCATCAAGTCCAAAGGGGGAGATTGTTGGCATTATGATGCATGTGTTGTACTTGTTGGCAACCCACTCATAGAAGAACATCTCACTTAGTTATAGCTAGATGGATCTTCAGAAGAGATATCAAGATGTGACTGAATGCATGGGATGTGAATCAGATGATAGTTCTAAGTGTGACAAGATAGCCTTGCCATCAAGTCCAAAGGGGGAGATTGTTGGCATTATGAGACAAGTGTTGTCCTTGATGGCAAATCACACAGATGACAGATCATAGTGCAGCAGGTCAGCAGCAAGAATTTGATGATCAGACTACAAGAATGAAGAGAAAATATATATACGCAGGTTCACTGTGACCGAGCCGCGTATACACGCGGGATAGTCGTTGAAAAGATGCGTATGCGTATACACGCACTTTCATGCAAGAGAAGGCGTGTACATTGAGTTTTGGTCCATGGTAGTTAGTCCTTGGTATTTGAACCTATGGTTTTGGACCATAGTATCTCGTCAGATGCGCTGATCCCAAGTATTGGGTCCATGGTGTTGGTTTGTTATGGTTTTGGACCATGGTTTTGAGCAAGGCCTAAGACTATAAAAGGAGAAGAAGATCATTAGGCAAGGGTATCGAAAAAGTCTTGAATATCTGATGAAGGATGAGATCCAGTATGCAGGTTATGGGTTTATGATGCATTTTCTTGATCTGAGCTAAGGAGGGATCTCGACAATTGATGGAGAACAAGATCTAAGGATAGATCGGGATCAAATGGTTTGAAATGAATAATGTCTATATGGTTGATTATGTTTATTCTAGATCTGTATACTGACGCATGTAATGATCTGAACCGGGTATAACTTAAGTTTGAAATCGCGTCATGATTGAATATTTATAGATATGTACACGGGTTGGCTTTGGTGTAAGCGCGTATGTACGCGGGTTAGGTTCATTGTAGTAGCGTATACCATTTGAGCTATGATGTTTGAAGTTACAGGTGGTTCTGGTTGTTGATGAGTTTTGATGACAGTTTAAAGGTGTCATTATTCTGCATATCTTGTTTGGTTGATTATGTTTAGCTTCAGTGTTGATGGATGAGAACTAATATTGGATCAAGATCATAATGACTCATATTTATGTGATCTGATGGACTAGATCTGGGTGCTAACACACATATTATCCTTGTATATGTAATAATCTGGATATGTCTGAAGATAAGAGGTGCATCAAGTTATAAGTAAGCAATTGATGACATATACACTGGTTCACTTTGGTGAAGTTGCGTATACACGTTGGTTCAACACTTCCAAGTAGCGTATGCACTTTGATGCATGATTTTGATGATACAGTTGGTTCTGAATATTGTTGCAGAGTTCAGTGTTCTGCTCTATGTTCTGGTGATAGTGTTGTTGACAGGGTTTCAATGTATCAGTGATTCAGAAATTGATGATGCTAGTATTGATTGTTTTGTGCTTCAATGATATTTATGGGTCCAGTATGAAAATTTGATGAAACGTGGCCTTCAGATTATAGTGTTGTGCTTCAGGAGTATCCAGTCTGAAAATGTATGAAATGTGGTCCCTGGAAGATGAATGGAGATTGTAGGCCGGCACCTACGTACTAGTACATCATCTAGTACAAGAGCTAAGGGGGTGATAGCTCCCTTCCAGTAGCAGTTGGAGAACGAGTGAAGATTGGAGCATTTAGTAGGCAGGCACCTACGAACTAGTAAATGGATTGGCTAGTACAAGATCTAAAGGGGTTGTAGCTCCCATCCAGGAGAGTCTGGAAAATGAGAGATGGCTGTAGCTCTCTGCAGGTTGTAGCCTACGTACTGGTATAAGACTGCACCAGTACAAAAGATTGTAAAATGAAGTTTCTTATTAAAGGAAGACAGAGATGACTTGCAACAGGTGGTTTTCACCCACATTGGGTTTCCACCTTATATAATGGTGTTCATGTGTGCTTCTTGTTCGTGATGATCTGTTCTGTTTTACTGCACCTGCTTACTGTTCATATGTTTAATGAAGTTCTGATGCACTCACTAAAGATCAACATTTAATGGATTAACTGAATCATAAGTATTCTTCATATATGCTAGTTGAATTAGACACAGTTGCGTATACATGCGGGTTCCATTAACTGAAATAGCGTATATGTATCTAAGTATGAAATGAAAAGGTTTTATTGATTTGATAATACTGATTCACCCCCTCCCCACCCTCTAATTATTATTTCCAACAATTGGTATCAGAGCAGGTCCTTTGGTAGAAGCTTGATCGCTTGAAGGAGATCCGTGGAACAATGGGAAAGAAGCTTAAGAAGAAAGCACCTAAGAAGAAGAAGACATCTCAGAAAGTCTATGATAGTGGGAGCATCGACTGGGGATTATGTGGAAGAAGCACTTCAGGTTAAAAATCACTTCAGAATGAAGATGAACAAGATCTATCAGGTATGAATTTGTTATCCTCTGGTATCCATCCATGTGAAGATGATGAAAGTGATAGCGAAGCAACTGAATTTTCTCTTATGGGTGAGAAAGAAAAATATCAAATAGAGGAAGTATTTAGAAGGCTTACAGACAAAATTAGAGATCAACAAGATCTATTGAACAAAATGGAATGTGCCTTAAAATATGAATCTACCAAACTAAAAGCTCAACTAGAGGAAGGTAACAAGGTAAGGAAGCTATTCAAGGAAAAATGTCAAAAGTTACAGGATGAAGTGACATCATTAAGAAATGAAGTAAATGAAAGACGCACAACAATCAAGAAACTCAGAGATAGATCCAGTTACTATGAAAGGCTTGAAGCTATGATCCTCTCGCTAAAGGAAGATCTTGAAGAATCAAAGAAGCAGAATAAAGAACTACTCCAAGCTCATGAAAAACAAGAAAATGTTGTTCTTGAACTAAGACATCAGTTAGAGGAAGGAAGAAAAGCTGAAGAAAACATGAAGAAGCAATATCATGAAAAGGAAGAGCATCTTCAGGTTGAGGTAAATATTCTAAAAGAAAAATTAGAAGAAAAGGATAAGCTCTTACGATTTCAAGATAGTACTAAGATCTTGGATGATATTCTTAGTAGTCAAAGGTCTCCTGCTATCAAAGCTGGTCTTGGTTTTCATGAATCTATTGAAGAAGAATCTAGTTCACAAAGTAAGACAAGGGAATCTAATGATAAATCTGAAATGCTCAACAAAGAGATGAGAGGTCAACCCCATCAACAACCAAGGAAAGAAATTCTTCAAAGAAAATCTTTTACTCCTCCGATGAATAATGTTGAATGCTATGTATGTCATAATCTTGGACATGTTGCAGTGAGATGCAGAAGTAGAATGGGTCAAGACCACCGCACAGAAAGATCATCACGTTCCAGGTACTTTAATGGATATTGTTTTTCTTACAATATGTTTGGTCACAAAGCTGTTGATTGCTACAGGAGGAATATGAAACATGTAAGATGTTATGCATGTAACAAGCTTGGACATATAGCAAAGGAATGCAGGAACAAAGTACGGGAACCATACCAAAAGGAGAAAACATCATCACGCTTGAATGTTTGGAAAAAGAAGAAAGTTCCGTCACAAAGATGTGGCACGGCACAAACACAGCACAACACAGACATCACAGACTCAGGGGGAGCTGAAAGTGTAAAACTTCAGTGTCCTAAATCTCATACGCAAGTTTCATAAAGGGAAGTCGCTTATATACGCGAGTTAGACACTGCAAAGTCACGTATATGTCAGTCTGAGGAAAAGCAATGGGGACAGGCTCAGAAAAAGGGTCTGATATGATTCAGTCCATTATTTTCTCTATTGGTTAATAGTTATAGTTTGCTAAGGATGTGTGGAAATGTCTTGATACTTGTAAGATGTTTAGAAGTGTTTTGATCCTAACTTGATGCTTATTGCTGATATATGCATGATCAGATCTAACAGTAAACAGATGGCACAGATTGAGGGGGAGCATATGCCTTTAATAATGCATTGTTGGCATTATGGTTAATAGTCCTCAGTGATGATGCTTATATGGCTAAATGATATATCTTTCTATGATGTTGTTATGAGTTGTCCATGATAAAATCTCATATGATTCTTGGGGTTACATAGTTGATGTTCAGATCATATTTGTGGATTGATTCTTAGATGGTGCATATATGATGCTTACATGGTGATCTTCATAAGGATAAGGAGAAGTACAAAGCTTGAATACACAACTTCATTACTTAATGATGAGTCACTCATATGCTGCTGTCGTCATATGCATAAAGATCATATAATACAGTTATGATGCAGGATTCCTATAGTTCTTGGTGCTCATATGGATGAGGATTGTTGAAGTTGATGATATAAAGAAGCCTTGACAAAAGATCTTGGGCTCAAGATACATAGCACTGGATACATGAATGATTACTCAAAGTTGCATTGTTGGAGACATGATGATGATGAGTTCTTACCTATATGTTGATAGGTTGATACTTACATATGTTGATTGATGCAGATATTCCCAAGTGATGATACATGAATGATCTTGTTGATAAGATGGCTATGGTGTTTTACACATATGATATAATGTGAATGATTTTATGATGATGAGTTGATATCTATATGCGGACATACCCTGTCATAGGACATTTACAGGTTGCTGATTTGGAAATGGTTGTACGCAAGTTTCATAAGGAGTATCTGCGTATATACGCTTGTTTCTGTGGATACAGTCGCGTATATGTTAATTTGAAGGAAATTAGTGGGTCAAACTGAGAATGAGAAAATTCTGATATGGGCCTGACAGAAACCATCTGGCACAGATGGAACAGGTACAGAGGGAGAACATGATTGCTGGTTTAAATGTTGTTGACAGATGCTTATGGAGCAGATCATACATTGTGTATAATAGTTGCTGATGACTATCATGGTCTTATTTAGATGTTTAGTCTCATGTAAAGGTCATATCAAGACTCATGATGTAATAGTGTGTCTCTATCTATTGTAGTCATTTGATGAAATCTCTTCTGGTCACATAATGTAATTTGTAACCCCTTTATGCATAAGAAGGATGATGAAATATTTCAGTCATACGAAGGTCATGTAACGGCCTATGTTGGTTTCCCCACTATGCCTGGGATGAATGACATACTTGGTTGCCATATGTAAATTTCTGGTGTATCCCCACTTGGTTGGGTGGATAGTCAATATTGGTATATCCCCACTAGGTTGGGAGATGAATGTATGAGTCCTTAGTGATAGGAAGGCCATTTATGATAGAGTCATGTTCTTCTTGTAGAACATATTTTTGCAGACCTAGCTTACAAACAGGGGGAGCATGAATAGCACAATTCAACAAGAGCAGAGCTTTCAGCATGTACTCAGAGGGAGCATGGACAGATTGGTACACCTTGGCATATACAAAGGGGGAGCTCATTCAAAGATTTCAGCAGGTACTCAGGGGGAGTATGGTCAACGGAACATTTATCAAGGAAAGAGAATATCTTGGTTCGCCCTTTGCCCTTGATGTCAAAGGGGGAGAGTGATTTGGTGTTGTTGCCATCAAGTCCAAAGGGGGAGATTGTTGGCATTATGATGCATGTGTTGTACTTGATGGCAACCCACTCAGAAAAGAACATCTCACTTAGTTATAGCTAGTTGGATCTTCATAAGAGATATCAAGATGTGACTGAATGCATGGGATGCAGGACAACTCAAAGGAATCTGATGATAGTTCTAAGTGTGAAAAATTAGCTTTGCCATCAAGTCCAAAGGGGGAGATTGTTGGCATTATGAGACAAGTGTTGTCCTTGATGGAAAATCACACAGATGACAGATCATAGTGCAACAGGTCAGCAGCAAGGATTTGATGATCAGACTACAAGAATGAAGAGAAAATATATATACGCAGGTTCACTGTGACCGAGCCGCGTATACAAGCGGGATAGTCGTTGAAAATATGCGTATGCGTATACACGCACTTTCATGCAAGAGAAGGCGTGTACATTGAGTTTTGGTCCATGGTAGTTAGTCCTTGGTATTTGAACCTATGGTTTTGGACCATAGTATCTCGTCAGATGCGCTGATCCCAAGTATTGGGTCCATGGTATTGGTTTGTTATGGTTTTGGACCATGGTTTTGAGCAAGGCCTAAGACTATAAAAGGAGAAGAAGATCATTCGGCAAGGGTATCGAAAAAGTCTTGAATATCTGATGAAGGATGAGATCCAGTATGCAGGTTATGGGTTTATGATGCATTGCTTGATCTGAGATAAGGAAGGATCTCACCAGTTGATGGAGAACAAGATCTAAGGATAGATCGGGATCAAATGGTTTGAAATGAACTATCTCTATATGGTTGATTATGTTTATTCTAAATCTGTATACTGACACATGTAATGATCTGAACTGGGTATAACTTAAGTTTGAAATCGCTGCAAGTCATGATTGAATATTTATAGATATGTACGTGGGTTGGCTTTGGTGTAAGCGCGTATGTACGCGGGTTTGGTTAATTGTAGTAGCGTATACCATTTGAGCTATGATGTTTGAAGTTACAGGTGGTTCTGGTTGTTGATGAGTTTTGATGACAGTTTAAAGGTGTCAGTATTCTGCATATCTTGTTTGGTTGATTATGTTTAGCTTCAGTGTTGATGGATGAGAACTAATATTGGGTCAGGATCATAATGACTCATATTTATGTGATCTGATGGACTAGATCTGGGTGCTAACACACATATTATCCTTGTATATGTAATAATATGGATATGTATGAAGACAGGAGGTGTATCAAGTTATAAGTAAGCAATTGATGACATATACGCTGGTTCACCTTGGTGAAGTTGCGTATACACGCTGGTTCAGCACTTCCAAGTAGCGTATGCACTCTGATGCATGATTTTGATGATACAATTGGTTCTGAATATTGTTGCAGATTTCAGTGTTCTGCTCTGTGTTCTAGTGACAGTGTTGTTGACAGGGTTTCAATGTATCAGAGATTCAGAAATTGACGATGCTAGTATTGATTGTTTTGTGCTTCAATGATATTTATGGGTCCAGTATGAAAATTTGATGAAACATGGCCTTCAGATTATGGTGTTGTGCTTCAGGAGTATCCAGTCTGAAAATGTATGAAATGTGGTCCCTGGAGGATGAATGGAGATTGTAGGCCGGCACCTACGTACTAGTACATCAGCTAGTACAAGAGCTAGGGGGGATAGCTCCCTTCCAGTAGCAGTTGGAGAACGAGTGAAGATTGGAGCATTCAGTAGGCAGGCACCTACATACTAGTAAATGGATTGGCTAGTACAAGAGCTAAAGGGGTTGTAGCTCCCATCAACATCACTCACTAAAGATCAACATTTAATGGATTAACTGAATCATAAGTATTCTTCATATACGCTAGTTGCATATACACGCGGGTTCCTTTAACTGAAATAGCGTATATGTATCTAAGTATGAAATGAAAAGGTTTTATTGATTTGATAATACTGATTCACCCCCCCCCCCCCCCCCCCCCCCCCCCCTCAGTATTATTTCCAACATGGAGGCTTCCAAGGCATCTTTATTTGGCACTCTATGTTCAAATTCGAATTTGAGAAGATCATGGACCTCATGGAGGAGATCATGGAGGATAGGGTTATGCGTCACCATTGGTTGAGAAATATGTGGGTCAAAGGAGGAAATAGTGGGTCTACATTTATGAGTTTGTTATCATAGCTTTTGTATAAATAGGAGTGTTATCTCCTTCATTTGTAATCTTAACTTTTAGAATTTAGAAACTTAGTCCTTCATTTGTAATTTTAGATTTTAGAATCATTGTAATGTAGAGCTTAGGACCTCTTGGAATGTAGAACTTGGAGCTTGTAATTGCAATTTGCAATTGAGGATAAATAAAGTGGATTGGATTTTCTTCTACATTTGACTTCTTTCTAAGCGTGCTTGTGGAGCTATGGAGGGCCCCCATTGCCTCACTTGCATACTTGTTTTGGTATAGTAAGATTTCTTTCATTTATGTTTTTAATTTCATTAGTTTAAATATCTTGATGCTGGAAATATAAATGAATAGTCTCTTGTAAGAGAGCTTTAATATTTCCTGTAATCAATTTGAATTATGTTTAAATGCCTTCATTTCTTAGTTAATTGATTAAGATGTTAGAAATATTAATGGACAGTCTCCTGTAAGGGAGCTTTAATATTTCTTACACTTGTCACAATGTCTTTAGATTTAATTTTGTTAAATGACTGAATAGATGTTGGAGATTCCAATGAAAGACCTCCTGTAAGGGAGCTTTGGCATTTCTTCACCTAGTTCAGTTTAGTTGTCTCTAAGTCCATATATATTGGATGATCCTTGAAGTTTACTTACTCGGGTGGATAATAAATGGAACTATAATTTGCATCTGCATTTTAGACCAAACATTTTGGCACCATTGCGAGGGAGGATGATTTAGAGATAGACTTAGGAAGTTATTTTTATTGCAATTTCTTTTTATGGACTAACTTGTGAAACCTGGTGACAACAAGATCTTCATAACGGAGTTCAAGTTTGAGCATTTTTATTTTTTATTTTTTGGTACTTAGATTCAAATTTAGTCTTTTGAAACCCCCCATTTCTTACTAATCCATCTATGGATGAGAAAATTGAAGATGTTGAACATGTACTTCTTGGAGAGCAATGACAATATTGAGGAGGACTGGTTTCAAAAGAACCTTGCGCCAACTCCAAGAATAAGACAGGTTACTCACATGTTTGCAAATCATAAGGTAAACATTTTAAATCTTGATGTGAGCATTTTCAAATTTTTAGTCCGTAGGTGGCTTCACTGGAAGCATTCTTTTACCTAGGAAATAAAAAATCTTTCAAGTTAAAGGTAGAATAGTTTAAAAAATAAAATAAATAAAATGAGATCTCATAGAGTTTTCCTTTAGTTTTGTTTTCAAAAGATAAAAATAATAATAAAAAAAGCATCCACATTTCTCATAAATAAATTTAGGTAAGAGTCACTTCATCCATGCTAACCTGCAAAAATAAAAAAACAAACAAATCAATAGGTTAGTATGCTCTCTTCCTACGCTTCGAGTAATCAGGAAGATCATAAAATCTCTTGATTTATTTTCAAAATTAAATAAAAATCTCTTGCTAGGAATTTGCACAAAATATTAAAATTACAAGCATTACAAGAAATCGAAAACATTTAAAAAAAATAAAATAAAAAAATTCTCCAGTGGTTTTTTTTTTGTAAGAAAGAAATTTATGATAAAAATCCATTTAAAAAAAAAATCACACTAAAAACAATTCTTATTTTTTTTAGAAGATATAAATTTAGCATTTTGGTGACCAAATATTAATATATTTATGTTTGGAAACCTAAAAGAGTTCCCTTGAAGGTCATCGCATGCTAGAGAGAATTCTGTAAACGGTGACAAACGAGAAGTGAATGCCAATTCAAGGCTCACCGATGCAACTGTCACTACTGCTGCCAGAAATGTTGTCCAGATAATGGTGTATACGAAAAATGGCTGAATAATAAAGCTTTTGCATCGGGCCACGCATGCTTTCAATCCCCTGGAAACCTTCCATAAAACTCCTGAAATGGTTATAGGTAAAGCCATGGCCTGCTGCTCAGGAAACTTTAATTATCCTCACTAGTATACAAGTCATTAAGCTGAAACCCGCACACCTAATGGACGGTCCCCATCATGCAAAAACGGTGAATCAAGATTCTTTAAAACTTCAAAAGATGAAAAATCTCAGGAAATTTAAAATCTGTAAATCAATCAGGCTCGCAATGCAGTGAGTCACATACCATATTTTGGACCCATCTGCATATTGTTATTGCATATTCGATCAAGAGCCGAGAATTAGGTTTTCAAATTTTTGTAAGCAGGAAACTTCCAAAAGTAATGGCACGAATCTATCTAACCTACAACAACAATATTCCAATTTGAGCGATTTGAGAATGCAGATTTTCAGGCACAATTTGAGTAATTTGCTGATTCTCAACGATTGCATTAAGTAATCGTTGAAAGCGCCATGGGTTTCGTTCTTGATGATAACATGGACTGTGGCATGGGTTTTGTTCTTGATAAAAACATGGCCACATGCCACCATTTACGTGTTTGTAACTATCTTCCTGTCACATTACAATGCCACCACTATTGATTTGGCCTCATGGCAAGCAAATGTGATGTGGCATGTGCACTATATGCCAACCTTCAATTATGTTTTTTGAATTTTTGAACCAAATCTCCAAAAGCTCTAATAGTTATACAATGCAATTAACATTCAGTATGGGTCAACGTGCTTCATTGGCGAACTCAGTTTTTATCTATGCACATGGGACAGAACAATAAGAGCAGTCCAGTGCATATTACTTAGATGTGCATGAGTTGAAAAGCAATTGAATCTATAACATCTGATTGTAGAGGGTTAATGTATGGCAGAATATTGACCTGAAGTGTAGAGGAGCAATAACAAGAAAATAGAAGTTGAACACATATACATTGACTAGTGTCTCCAGAGATTGCTAGTGCTAGACAAAATCTGAGTGCTTGATTAACTATGCAGATTTGCTTATGACTGGAAAATCAAAGTATAGAGAATAATATATGAGCAACAAACCTATGACGCAAATCCTTTGTAATTCGTTGAGCAGTTGTTGAATTTAATGTGAAGTGCGGACATGTGGCAGGCCTTTAAGACAAAAATTCAACACCTATTTCTTAACCACATCCTTGCAACAATGAGGATTGAAGGAAGTCATTATACTTGTTTTGGCTCTTGGATTTTGGGTATGGTAGTTCTGTTACAGGTTTGTTCAGAAGCAGCGAGGGTTCTTATGGGATACATTTGGCTTGAAGCAGATTTTCAGCTCTGCTCAATTCAGTGAAGATTATTAACTGCCAGTCCTGCAGTTTTTGTTGAAAAGTGTGCAACAAGAAATGCTTGTTGAGAATGCAACAAGATGATGGAGCTTAGTGAAAAGAGTCACCTTCACTAAGTGGGCCCGCAGGCAAATTATGGCACAAGTTCTATTTTTTATCCTAGCAGGGATGATCACAGTGTGGGTGACCACAGTGTGAGTGATCAAAGTCTATTTTTAGACTGGCTGTCAAAAATAGAAAAGTCAAATATTATTGTCTCATAATAATATTTGGACTATAAACTTGATCTTATTCTCTTGGAGCACTTCAGGATGAGCTACGGATGTGGTACATGCAGATCCCAGAGGGAAATACGTGGTTACCTATGGGATGACTAATATTTGCATGCAAGACTTCAGTTAGAACTCAAGTGAGTTGAGTTTAGTGGACTGGAGGTGCAGTTGATGGAGTTGTGTTCAGTTTAACTTTGTTAAACTAGTTGTATTTAGTCTAACTGATCAATAGACTAGAGATGAGTTGGGTGAATTAGTTATTAATTAATTCACAAGTTATTAACTCATAATGCAACTATAGAATACATCAGTTAACTCAGTTGCATGTCAGTGCATGTTCAGTTCAGCAGGGACAGGTGTTAGAGGATCAGATTGCTATCAGTTGTGACTATAGTTGTGCATGATGATTTGCACAATCAGAGGAATTGAGTATGCCAATGAATTGGCCAATATCAAGAATTGTAGCCTGTGCTCACGTCCAACAGAGTGTGAGTGATTATTTGCAGGTCAAATACGAGTTTGGTAAGCCATTCTCATTAGTTCTTGAGCAGGTATTGAGCTAGAGAGGCAGGCAAGCAGTGGAATAGATTTGGAGATCAGATCTGAGCTGTATTGTGTGTAACAGGTGGAGCTGGTACTGGATTGCTTGTGATAAGCATTGTACTTTGTAATGTTACATGATTCAATCAATATAATATACAGATAGTGTGGGGTTTTTAGCAAGATGCTTTCCCCGGGATACATACTGTGTTAATGAGTTTGATTGATGATTCTATGTGCGCCTGTGAATGTTTATGCTTCTATAAATTGATGATCAACGTAGAGGAGATTATGTATTATACATGTTCCGCCTATAATTGTATGATCAGGATAATCTCTGTGAATATGTGTCATATTACTCAAAATTTCTACATGGTATCGGAGTGAGCTGATTTGTAGAAGTTCTACATGATATCAGTGCTGTATTGATCATCAGATCTATTATTCAGAAAGTGTTTACATTTTATTTCTTCAGGCAGAGTCTATGATCGGGCCAGGTAGCCTCTGGATTCATCCTTCTTTTGGAAGGTGAGATATCCGGTGAATGCCCATACAGTCGATCTCTGTACGAGAAATACTTTGTTCTCACGAATTCTAGATCGGAAGCGGTTGAGTTTTGAGCTGGTGGAATTCGGATTTAATTCCAAAGCAAGAGATAAACTCAGAAACATTCAGTGTGAGAATGGAGACAGTATGCCGAGGTATCTCACGAAGTTCACCCAATGCTGGGATGAACTGGGAAGTGTGGGGGTGACTGTCAGATGAGGATGGTGAGTCTACGACTCCTTGACCTTCCTAAGAGTTGGCATAGCTACCAGGACTCAGTGAATGGAAGGGAGAAGCTGCCAGGATGGGAGAGACTTTGGTCAGATCTTGTGCAGGAGGAGATTTGATGGAGCACCAGAGACGGTTCTTCATCCATGCAGGATGAGGAGAACTATGCCTTAGTGAGTAAGGTGAAGAAGGGGAAGGATAAGGGTTCTCTTTCCGAATCTTGTTCTTCCAGTGATGGGAAGAAGGTTGACGAGTCGAAGGTGAGATGCTTTTGTTGTCATGAGATTGGTTCACGGGTCAGGAACCTGTATGCTCTTGAGGTTCAAGATGCATGCAAAGCCTTGAGCAGTGAGGCAATTGATGGAGACTTGGTGGTTGAGAAGGAGCATATATTACCTTTCAACATGCAGAGCCAGAAGAAGTCTCAGACGATTGTGGAGGAGCCACGATTGGTGCAGCAGCTTCAGGAGGTTGTGGAGCAGCCACAACAAGGGAAGCTGAGAGGAGATCGAGTAGAGACATCTACTCATGCAGAGACCTCCAGTAGGGGGAAACTTCGAGCCAGGTGGGCTGAGGGATCGCATGCAGCCATACCTATAGGTAGGAGGTGGGGTGATGTGGATTGATTGTCCCAAGGAGGAGGGGCGAGATCCTTGAGGTACCCAACCTCTTGGATGAGACCTTGCTATGGGAGCCCCAGATGTGTAGTTGTAGGAACTGACTGATTGGGTAGAGACAGATGCGAATGGAGCGGCAGAGAGAGCGATAGTGCAGGGAATCCCAGGACAGCGCATAGCTAGCAGGCTGCAGCAATGCGAGAGGCACAAGTGTTTTGCACAGTGCTAAGTGGCATAGAGAGGTGTGCAATGGTGCGAGATGCATGGAGATGTTGCAGTAGCGCAGATGTCAGAGAGGGAGCACTTGTCAGCAGCAGGTAGAGCTTCAGCATCAGAGGATGTTTCTAGCCCAACAGGGAGGTCAGTTGGGAGGTGCAGTGCGGATGCAATGCTGAGAGATAGAACCAGCAGCAGCACGGATGCAGTCAGAGATCAAAGTGACATAGGCTAGAGCAGTCAGATACTGAAGAGCACAGAGATGCAGAGTTTTCAGTAGACAGAGGCAATAGCAGTCAAAGTCTTTGATGACAGAGCAAGTGGACCAGCCAGATGTGTTGCATGGAGAACATTCTAGAGTTTCAGGATCGGGTTTGAGAGGAAGTCTTTCTTGGTGAGAGGGAGTGTTGAAAAGTGTACAACAGGAAATGCTTGTTGAGAATGCAACAAGATGATGGAGCTTAGTGAAAAGAGTCACCTTCACTAAGTGGGCCCGCAGGCAAATTATGGCGCAAGTTCTATTTTTTATCCCAGCAGGGATGATCACAGTGTGGGTGACCACAGTGTGAGTGATCACAGTGTGAGTGATCAAAGTATATTTTTAGACTGGCTGTCAAAAATAGAAAAGTCAAATATTATTGTCTCATAATAATATTTGGACTATAAACTTGATCTTATTCTCTTTGAGCACTTCAGGATGAGCTACGGATGTGGTACATGTAGATCCCAGAGGGAAATACGTGGTTACTTATGGGATGACTAATATTTGCATGCAAGACTTCAGTTAGAACTCAAGTGAGTTGAGTTTAGTGGACTGGAGGTGCAGTTGATGGAGTTGTGTTCAGTTTAACTTTGTTAAACTAGTTGTATTTAATCTAACTGATCAATAGACTAGAGATGAGTTGGGTGAATTAGTTATTAATTAATTCACAAGTTATTAACTCATAATGCAACTATAGAATACATCAGTTAACTCAGTTGCATGTCAGTGCATGTTCAGTTCAGCAGGGACAGGTGTTAGAGGATCAGATTGCTATCAGTTGTGACTATAGTTTTGCATGATGATTTGCACAATCAGAGGGATTGAGTATGCCAATGAATTGGCCAATATCAAGAATTGTAGCCTATGCTCACGTCCAACAGAGTGTGAGTGATTATTTGCAGGTCAAATACAAGTTTGGTAAGCCATTCTCATTAGTTCTTGAGCAGGTATTGAGCTGGAGAGGCAGACAAGCAGTGGAATAGATTTGGAGATCAGATCTAAGTTGTATTGTGTGTAACAGGTGGAGCTGGTACTGGATTGCTTGTGATAAGCATTGTACTTTGTAATGTTACATGATTCAAGCAATATAATATAGAGATAGTGTGGGGTTTTTAGCGAGATGCTTTCCCCGGGATACATACTGTGTTAATGAGTTTGATTGATGATTCTATGTGCGCCTGTGAATGTTTCTGCTTCTGTAAATTGATGATAAACGTAGAGGAGATTATGTATTATACATGTTCCACTTATAATTGTATGATCAGGATAATCTATGTGAATATGTGTCATATTATTCAAAATTTCTACAGTTTTGACTAAAAGACTTTTGTGTGAATTCTTGTTATTTGAAGAATGACTTGTGCAGAACAAAGTCAAGGTTTTATAACTCTAATTTTTGTGTCATTTCTCTCTTCTTAAGGTATACTATCTAAAGTCTGGAAGATGATGCTTGTAGCATGAGAAGCAGAACTAAAATCTGTTGAAACAATTAAGAACTAATTCATCAAAATCACGACTCATTTAAGGGTGCAACAATCTCAGCCCTGTAGGAGCATTAGAAACAGTTTATGAGCCTAATATTTGCAGTGATTATGTAATCACAGTGGTGTTCAGTGGGTGAAGTATTCTGCGACCTAAAATCTACCTGTCTGGCAGACCTGAATGTGAACAACAACCCTACTCATGACTCAATTCTAAATAGTAGGATTTGATTACGTTGCTAAGTCTGATGAGAGTCCTTGCATGAATTAAAAACCGTTTCTTCACACGCAGTTTGCCAAATGAGGCTCTTTAGAACCTCACATATCTCCCGATCGATTACAAATTGGCGCAAAACATTTTTTGGTTTTATAACTACCCCTCTTCTGAGAAAAACCCACATTTTATTTTTTAGAAATTCGTTTTTATTTGGCTAGAAATTGAGTTTTAAAATGATGTGTCAAGATTGCTATGTGTTTTTGGAAAACTGCTATGATGAAAAACTGTTATGATGAACAAGTACAAAACTCTCTTCGAGGCTTGTAAAATTCTCCTCACAGACATATGAATAGGACAAAAACTTTAAGGTTCTATTTTTAGTGCAAAGAAGGATTTCGTGTTCTCATACCTCTGAATAAGGGTTGTACCTACACCTTTTACCACCACTGCTTGGATTCTGTATATTCAGTGCAGATTAAATTAGAAATTTGTGTCATTAAGGTCTAAAGGTTGTGACATTAAAAACTTATGCAAAGTATGGAAAGTCTTGTTATCTTATGAGTTGGGAATTCCTCTTTGGAAGACCTTTTCCTCCTGCACAAAACATTCCAACTTGGACTGACTATGTTCACTGGAACTCTATTTGAACGAGTTATTTGTGTTGTTTCTGTAGAGATCTTTCAAGCAAATCAGTGAAAGGACTTATTCCACCATCTATTGGTGAATTAGGCATGCTGAGATTCTTGACACCACAAATCAACAATGCCAAGCTTTTACATGCACATTCCATGAGTCATTAGACACAAACAGGAAGTTGATTTATTTATTATGGTTATTGTTTTTATTAAAAATAGATCATATTAACATCATGAATTAGACTAAAATTATGCTTTTGATATTCCATAATCTGTTTCATTTTGGCATACAATTTTTGCGTAAGAATCAGGAAGGGAATGACCATCTCTTCTTGAACAAACTTATGTTATTTATGCCAAGTTTTTTAACAGGTTTCGATTGATCAACTGATCATTAAGGAGATTAAATTGTGACGACAAGTAGTCTTCAAAAGACTATTTTCATGAGAAATTAAAAAGAACAAGACCATGATCCTAAAAACAACATTTCCAGAAAATTACAAGTTCTTTTAACTTCCTGTAAGGGTTTAATGGTTTGATATGTTGCTTGACAAATTATAAAATTCGAAGAAATGGGGGTTGTTCCTAAATGTACAAGGATGGTGAAATACCTATCCACACTTGAATGCGACATCTACAGGTGGCTAGTCAATGCTGATTAAACTCAGCTATTTCAGCAGAAATTCCAGAAGTAATGAGAAGATTTGCTATTTTTGAGATTTTGCATGCCATAATTCACTTTTTCCCAGCTTTATTACAAAAAGAGTCATTATCCATTTCTCACAATTCACATACACTTCATTACATTTTCATCAATTTTAACCAACCAATAAAACCAACGAAGCTCATTTACAAGCTTTTCATTCCACTTTACATATTCATCGTCAATTTCCTTTTTCCTACCCTTGCAAATAAAACCTTCCTTCCATACGCCATTGAGACCATAGTCCTTGCGTCTAAATATTTTTCTAAAAACACTTTGAAGCTTGCATGCCTTAAGGGCAAGCTATCATGCTGATAAACAAAGGGAATACATCAATGTCCCTTGTTCATCGGATCTTCTAAGTATTTGACAACAACAAATTCATTCATACTTAGAAAGATGTGTTAGGGCCACCTTGACTCTCATCCAAATCAAAGATGGGAGATCTCGTGTTGACTAGTGGCATGCATTAATGGCCAATAAGTTAACAAATTCTTGTTATGTTCGACACCGAAACATTTATTCACATGACAAGAATTGTGCCAAAGAGTAGTGAAGACTTGAAGACCAATCATTTTGTAGTAGAGGAAGCATATTTACTTTCATTATTTTTTAGTTTTTGATGTAAATGACTTGAGGACAAATCAATAAATAAGGTTGGAGGGGGAGTGTAAATTCTAAATGTTGTAAATTCTAAATTTTGTATAACATTTTCAGTGCATTCAGCAGCAGATTCCGAACATTCAGCAGAAGATCCAACAACATATTTAGCAGCAGATACAACAACAATTAAAGATTCACTTTTTTGACTTCATCCCCTATTTTCACAGCCAAGTAAAGAAGACTATGTTCATAATTTTGTAGCCACGCATGCACAGTTCTCATCCATTTTTGAAAGGGTAAGTTGAGGTATGATATTTTATAACTTTTAACCATTTAATTCCTTGAAAGCTAGAATGATAATTTTTGAAAAAAACTTCCTTTCCTCATTTCATAAAATTACCAAAACCATCAGTTTTGGGGAGGGATACATTTACATTCATGCTTTGTTGCCTTCATATTTTTCCATATTCATATATCTCATTCTAAAACCCACATACTTTCAAAATATATTTACTATTACATCATCATGAGCATGAAAATGGCTTTGTAAAAAGTATTTAAAAGATAATTGAATGCCAACACAATCATGGTTGTTACACAAGAACCAACCATGATGCATTCCAACGAAATATTTTGCAATAAAAATCACATGATCATTATGCAAAGATCATACATTTAATTTGAATGCAACAAACAAAATACGGTTGAAACACAAGAACCAACCAAGTTGCAATTCAACAAACACATTTTGCAAAATTTAAGCAAATGATATCATGCAAAGTTTAAGCCAAAACTCAAGTATCAAAAGTAATGTAATAGATTGCATGAGGACATGCAATACCTTCAGTTTGGGGGTATGTTGGGCCTAAGAATTATCCTTAAAATACATCCACTTTCACTCCATTCACACATTTTCTCACCTCTATTCCACCATCATGTCACCACATCAACTTCACTTTCATCATTATATGGGTTACCTTTGTGTTTTCCAAAACATTATTAATTCTTAGTATTTTTAAGAGAATTCATGGTTAAACTTTAGAAAATAATCTCCATATACTTATACCTAACAATTAGAATGAGTTTGTTGAATGTGTAGGTACAAAGGAAGCTTCCAAGGCATCTTTATGTGGCGCTCTATGTTCAAATTCGAATTTGAGAAGATCATGGACCTCATGGAGGAGATCATGGAGGATAGGGTTATGTGTCATCATTGGTTGAGAAATATGTGGGTCAAAGGAGGGAATAGTGGGTCTACATTTATAAGTTTG
This sequence comes from Pinus tabuliformis, assembly GCA_031772625.1. NCBI lineage: Eukaryota > Viridiplantae > Streptophyta > Pinopsida > Pinales > Pinaceae > Pinus > Pinus tabuliformis. The sequence goes on along the minus strand of CM062820.1, from coordinate 126,211,261 downwards.
TTATCATAGCTTTTGTATAAATAGGAGCGTTATCTCCTTCATTTGTAATCTTAACTCTTAGAATTTAGAAACTTAGTCCTTCATTTGTAATTTTAGATTTTAGAATCATTGTAATGTAGAGCTTAGGAACTCTTGGAATGTAGAACTTGGAGTTTGTAATTGCAATTTGCAATTGAGGATAAATAAAGTGGATTGGATTTTCTTCTACATTTGACTTCTTTCTAAGCGTTCTTGCGGAGCTATGGAGGGCCCCCATTGCCTCACTTGCATACTTGTTTTGGTATAGTAAGATTTCTTTCATTTATGTTTTTAATTTCATTAGTTTAAATATATTGATGCTAGAAATATAAATGAATAGTCTCTTGTAAGAGAGCTTTAATATTTCCTGTAATCAATTTGAATTGTGTTTAAATGCCTTCATTTCTTAGTTAATTGATTAAGATGTTAGAAATATTAATGGACAGTCTCCTGTAAGGGAGCTTTAATATTTCTTACACTTGTCACAATGTCTTTAGATTTCATTTTGTTAAATGACTGAATAGGTGTTGGAGATTCCAATGAAAGACCTCCTGTAAGGGAGCTTTGGAATTTCTTCACCTAGTTTAGTTTAGTTGTTTCTAAGTCCATATATATTGATGATCCTTGAAGTTTACTTACTTGGGTTGATAGTAAATGGAACTCTAATTTGCATCCGCATTTTAGACCAAACAAGAATGAAACACCAAAATTGAAGAATCAAATAGACAAACCATATGGTCTCAAAGGACAAGGACAAATCAAGACCTACAACTCTTTTGATCCCTTGGCAAATTTGATCCAATTTGCCCATTATGTAATGATAATGGACATAATGAACAAAATTTCCCCTTCAAAAGAAGAGAAGCAAAAAATGAGAATCCCAACACGGATAAATGTGGCCTAGACCTATGTGCTCATAGTGATGAAAATCATTGGTTTGTGGATAGTGGGTGCTCCAGACATATGACAGGTGACAAAAGGAAGTTTGTCTCATTGAACAAAAAAGAATGAAATATATCCTTTGGAAGTGGATCTGCTAAAATCGTTGGAAAATGAACTGTTACCCTTATTAATGGAAAAGGAAAGGCTCAAAATTATTTGCTGGTAGATGGGCTCAAACACAATCTCTTGAGTGTTAGCCAAATCGTGATCAAGAACATAATGTTGTCTTTAGCACTAAGGATTGTGAAATAAGGAACTCTTCCTCATGAGAACTTGTGGCAAAAGGAGTTAGAACATCAAATAACGTATACATTTTGAACAAAATTCAAGAAGATAAATGTTATCTAAGTCAAACAAATGAAATTTGGCTGTGGCACAAACGACTGGGACATAAAAGTTTCGATAACTTGATCAATATCAGCAAGATCAATGTAGTGCTAGACATCCCAAAGTTATTCAAGCCAAATCAAGGTGTATGTGGTCCATGTCAACATGGAAAGCAAACTAGAATCAACCACAAGACCAAGGAGTTCTTTACATCAAAACCTGTGGAGATCATTCATGCTGATTTATGTGGACCAACTAGAACTCCGACGCTCCAAGGAGAAAGGTACTTTTCTTTATTTGTTGATGACTATACTAGAATGATGTGGGTATATTTCATAAAATATAAATCTGAAGCATTTGAATGTTTTAAGAATCTTAAAGCTCTTGTAGAAAATGAAAATGATTCTAAGATTAAATGTATTAGAACGGATAGAGGGGGAGAATTCACATCAAAAGAATTTTATGAATTCTGTAAAGTACATGGAATCGAAAGAGAACTCTCTGCTGCTAGAACACCCAAGCAGAATGAGGTAGTTGAAAGAAGAAACTGAACTGTTCAATAAATGGCAAGAACAATGTTATTAGCGGCTGTCTTGCAGCCAAAATTTTGGAGAGAAGCAGTCGGGACAACTGTTTATACCTTGAATCAAACTCAACTAAGACCAAATAATGAAAAGACTCCCTATGAATTATGGAAATGAAGACCTACTTCAGTAAAATACTTCAAGATTTTTGGAAGCAAGTGCTTCATAAAAGTCAATGATGACTCACAAGGAAAATTTGATTCTCGGGTTGACGAAGGAATATTCCTTGGATATTCTACAAGGAGAATAGCCTACAAGTGTTACAATAATCGACTATGGAAAATAGTGGAAAGCATTAATGTGAAGATTGATGGAGACCTTCCAGAAAAATAAATTGAAGATCATGAAGTTGACCCTCTCATTAAAGAAAATGAAGAAGAACCTGAAAAAGAGGAAAAAGTTCAAGAAAAACAAAAGGGAAAAGAACCATCTCAAACCCCTTCAAAGGTAAAGTTCCTCAAAAAATGTCACCCGGAAGAGCAGATTATTGGCAATGTAGATGAGGGGATGCAAACCTGAAGAAGGATGACAGGTGCACCAAGGAAAAATGATGTTGCTCTCTTATCTCTGATAGAACCAGAAACATTTACTCAAGCAAGTAAGGATCCTCATTGGGGAAAAGCCATGGAAGAAGAAATGTCTCAAATCGTGAAGAATGAGACATGGGCATTGGTACCTCGACCAAAGGATAAAAACATAATTGGAACCAAGTGGGTGTTCAAAAATAAAATGAATGAAGGTGGACAAATCATCAGAAATAAGGAAAGGCTTGTCTGTAAAGGTTATTCACAAATTGAAGGAATCGACTTTGAGGAAACCTTTGCACCAGTAGCTCGCATGGAAACTATAAGGATGTTTTTAGAATTTTCTTGCTCAAAAGGATTCAAAATCTATCAAATGGACGTAAAATCAACATTTTTGAATGGGGAACTCAAGGAAAAAGTCTACATGGAGCAGCCAGAAGGGTTTAATCTAGCAGAAGGAAAAGACTTTGTTTGTAAGTTGAAAAAGGCACTATATGGGTTGAAACAAGCTCCCAGAGCCTGGTACGCAAGATTGAATCACTATCTACAACAAAAAGGATTCAAGAAGGGAGTGGCACGAAGTAATCTCTACATGAAGATGGATAAAGATAAGTTACTAGTCACTCTTGTCTATGTTTATGATCTAATTTTTGCTAGCAATAATGATGAGACGAGCCATAAGTTTGCTCAAAATATGTCAAAAGAGTTCGAAATGTCAATGATAGGAGAATTATCTTACTTCCTTGGACTACAAGTATCTCAAACCACAACAGGGATGTTCATATCTCAAGCAAAATATCTTAAAGACATGCTTAAAAAATATGGAATGGAAGACTGTGCACCCATGAGCACACTTATGACCACAAATTGAAAATTAAGCAAAGATGATGACTCTCTACCAGTAGATGCAACTCATTACAGGTCAATAATTGGAGCCCTCCTATTCTTAACTACTACGAGACCTGACATTATGAAAGCAATAGGAATGGTGGGAAGATTTCAATTAGCTCCTAAACAATCCCATTTGTTGGCTATAAAAAGAATCCTTAGATACTTGAAAGGAACTCTTGATTTTGGACTTTGGTACCCTAAGAGCTCAACTCTTACTGTGATTTCATACACCGATGCTGATTGGGCCGTAAGTGTCGATGATCAAAAAAGTACTAGTGGAAATGCATTCTTCCTGGGAGATTATCTAGTATCTTGGATCAGCAAAAAAAAACATCCATATCACTATCTACAGCTGAAGCCGAGTATATAGCTGCTGCAGATTGTTGTACTCAAATATTATGGATGAATGAAGCTCTGAAGGATGTCAACTTAGATACCAATCAACCAATCACCATCTATTGTGATAACATAAATGCTATCAGTCTGAGCAAAAATCTAGTGATGCACTCAAAGACCAAACATATACCAATCAAGTATCATTTTCTCTGTGAACAGGTGGCTGAACAAAACATCAAGTTAGAGTATATCAATACAAAGGAACAAATTACAGATATCTTCACAAAGCCTCTTCCACGAGAAGCATTTGAACATATTTGGCAAAAGATGGGGGTTATTTCTCTTACATCACATTACATAATCATCTTCACAAGAGTAGGATTGACATGTCAGGGGTAGCAGCATGACAAAGGAAACAATTTGATAGGGGGAGTACTTGGGCACCCAATTTTCCGTTGATGTCAAAAGGGGAGAGAATGGAGAAATATTTCCATCAATAACAAAGGGGAAGAGAATGGAGAAATATTTCCATCAATAACAAAGGGGGAGATTGTTGGTCAATAATTGTCATTGATGAAATATATATATTGTTGAGCTCTCCCAGTAAATGTCACCATGAAGCTTTAAATTTTCAAATGTCCTTATTCTCCATGAAACCATTCCGTCCTACCTCCAATTCTGCATTAATTTATGACCAGTCACATTAAAAATGTTTTTCACGATCTTAGAGGCAGCCTCTCAATATGAGACCTTCACCATCTTAAAGTGCATAATTTTTCCTTTCCAACGAGATATTACTCAACCCTAAACTCCAAACAGTTTGGGATATATGAATTTTAAAAGTTAAAGTTATAAATCTGTCCTAGATCCGACCTTACCTTGTCCTTCATGTCGGCCTGCCTGTAGGGGGCATGTCCCTTCATTTGGAAAACAAAAATCACTATAAATATAGGATGCTTGACCTCATTTTTTATACAAAACTTGGACATACAATCACAAAACAAGTGAAGGAGGTTCACATCTCGTGAACACTAATTATTAAGGGTTAAAAAGAGCATAGAAATATAAATTTCAGACTGGGCTATTCTTCTGCACCTCAGACCTCAAAAGAACTGAAATAAACAAGGTCCTACACCTGAACAAAAGCTCAGATTGAGGAGGCATCGAAATGTAGTTTTTTAATTTACTAAACAGTGGTGCAAATCCCTTACTGTGTGGCTTTTAATTCACTAAATAGTGCTCAGACTCAGATACCTGAAGATTACGGTGATTGTGGCTCCTGTTTACCTCTGATCTCTGGCTCGGTGACTGTGGCTTAACCTGAACACTTCTATGCAGTAGTTTGATGATGAACCTTCAAACGTAATTGTGGATTCTTGATTGTGGTAAAAAATTTGTGGGTCAGATTAAGAGATAGAACTTCAGATTGTGGACCATCAGCTTACTTCTTTGATAAAAGGATTTGGTTTCTAACTCGGATTTCTATATCTCGGGTTCCTTTCTAGATAGTGGACAGTGGAATAGTGCCTTAGCTGGACAATGGACATAAACAATGAACAATGGACATAGACAATGGAATAATGCCATTGTTGGATAGCACATTAATGGAGTAAGTGAAATGAATATTCCTCCACCTCAGTAAGCAGCCAACAATGGCATAAGCAATGATGGAATAAGTGAAGTAAAGTAAGAGGACAAGTGAAGCTGATCTTCAACATTGAAATCAACAACCAGAGTAAGGTGATCTCATTTATGTCAGTCAAGTAAGTACATTTTGAATTTTCAATTAAAAGAAGAAAAAACAAACATGATTGGTGTCCTTGGGGTAGGTGCCCCTAAACTCAAGGTTGGAGCCTTGGTGAAGATAAGGTCGAAGCCCTAGAGGTCGGAGCCTCATCAAAACCAAGTCGGTGCTTTAGAATAATTATCATACATTGTTTTATTCTTTTATACTCAATAAAATTATTCTTATATGTTTCTCTGATTAAATTGTGAAGAATATAATTGGTAATAATAACAATTGAAAGAAAATACTAATTCACCCCCCTCTCAGTATTTCCAACAAAACTGAATGAGTCATTGAACAATTTCATGAAGGCATTTGTAGAGGACATTATGCTTGGAAGGAAACTGCATACAGAATTCTCATAGTAGGTTTTTATTGGCCCAAATTGTTTGCACAGGTTGAAGCAAAGGTAAGAAGTTGTATCCCATGTCAAATATTTGCTAGAAAACAGAGACTAGAAACACTTCCCCGGGTTCCTATTTTAATTGAAGCTCCATTTTTACAATAGGGATTAGATTTTATAGGTGAAATAGTTCCAACTTCCAGCAACCAATATAGATGGATATTAACTGCCACTGATTACTTCACGAAGAGGGTAGAAGCAATCCCTGTTAAAAATGCAACAGATACAATGGTCATAAAATTCATTGAAGATAATATATTGTCTAGATTTTGGCCACAACAAATAGTTACAAACAATGCACAAGCTTTCAACAACATTAAATTATTGATTTTTGTCAAAAATATTAGGTTTCATTGCATCATTCTACACCATATTACCCACAAGGTAATGGGTTAGCAGAATCATCAAATAAGAGTCTGGTTAAGGTTGTTAAGAAAGTATTGGCAGATCACAAAAGAAGTTGGGATAATCATCTCAAATATGTAGTTTGGGCAAATTGAGTATCACCTAAAATACTTACTGGCAAGTCCCCTTTCCAACTTGTATATGGAACTGAAGCAATTTTTCCTACACAGTAAGCATTTCCAGTCATGAAATTTTTGTAGGAATCATATGAGGAAGCTAATGATTTTTCAAGGAGAATCAATTAGATCATTGAGCTAAACTACGACACAGATGAAGTTCAGCACAAACTTCGTCAATATCAAAACACAATGAAAAGTTTATTTGACAAGAAAGCTAGAGAAAGATATTTTAGGCAAGGTGATATAGTTCTAAGATGGGATGCTAGAAAAGAGGAAAGAGGCAAGCATGAAAATTTTGATAATTTGTGGATGGGACCATTCAACATTGCAAAAGTAAAGGGTAACAACACTTTCATTCTGCGCAATCTGGAAGGACAATATTATTCATTGCTAGTCAATGGGAAATATCTCAAACACTATATTCAATATTAGATGCTTGCAACCATCTTCATTGTAAATTTCCAGTTTTCTTTAAAATTCTAGTGTCAAAGTGTGATTTGCACAGTGAAGACTCCATAGCTTGAGGAGAAAGCACATGGATCTGCAAGTTCTCTAAATCCTGTAGGGGCAATCAGTCCCTAGATTGAACCAATGTTGTAACTTATTTTTACCTTATTTTTTATTTTATGTTGAAAAAATAAAAATACAAAAAAATAAAAGAAGGAAAGAAGTGAAAAAATAAGAAAAATAAACAAAAATTGAAAAAGGGAAAAAATGAGAAAATATATATATATATGTATATATATATATATGAAAAAATAAATACAATAAAATCCCAAAGTCGTGAGCAAATTAAAATGCCACATTATTTTATATGCTTATTATAATTTTAATCCTTTGTATATTTTGTCGGAGGGTTATTTTAATATTATTATTATAAATAAAAGTATGATATGACATTTTGTCACTTTGTAATAAAGCGCGATTAGCAATCCATGGAGGAGATCATCCCCACCCGTATGAAGGACGAAGGATGAGTTCGAGACCCCCCCCCGCACTTTCGGAGTTTAACGGGGGGGTCCAAAACACTATTTTCAATAAACCACCCATTAATACGTGGCACCTTCACAATAACTTCGAGACCCCCCTCTCTTAAAACATAAACCACCTACTACCCCTTCGAAAATCGCTTTATCCTTCCCGCTCTATTCCCATGCACGTTCACACTGCGCCAATTGTCCCCCTTCTTATTCGCTCCCACTATGTAGTCGTTTAAACATTGAAATTCTCTCGCCAAACGTTCATATAACCATTTTGTCATTAATCCTTTGCACCAACGTCTAAAATTAATTAATAATATGCACCCAAAAATGATTATGCATTTGAATCCCCTCTTTTAAAAAACCAAGCACTAATCTGCATGCTCCCTTCCGCCATTTCAGCTCCCAGCAGCATGAGTGCAATTATGAATTCCACAATCGCGCAACCATCATTCATACAACAATGGTCATCATTTTCCTAGTAATTTGCCACCTTAGCTAGTTATTTCTTGTTCGTGATGTCTTCATCTAAAGGCAAGTCAAAATTAGTTGTAGAAAGCCCTACATTGCCCTCTCTAATTAACTTAGATGAGCTCCCTCTGGTCGACAAGCAATATAAAATCTCAGAAACCCAGTGTTAGTTCTATCTTTATGAAATCCTCAACTAGGAAAACCATAAATTCTTAGATGACAGTGATGAATTGAGAATTTGGGAGTCTTTTTTACCCCAATTTGTCTTTCCCCAAACTCATACCTTCCCAGAATTTGTCACCTGGTGTCATCTTAGGTATCTTTCTAGTCAGAGACCAGTAATTTCCCAAAACAATGAAGTTCTATATGCCATTACTCTTGAATCTATCTTCCAAGAACTACAAATTAATCTCTCAGCTCCTCTGCACCCTTTTTCTACTGATTCCTTCATGGAGATCTATAAAAAACTCACATTTCCTCAACAAGCCCGTATCTTTGAGTCATTCCTATCTGAGAATTTTGAGTTCCCTAAGACTAATCTGCCTTATTCCACCTCAATTTTTCCATAAATGTAAAGGCAAGTCATATCCATGGTTTCATGTCTGTTAGTTTATCCTACCGATTAGTGGGAAGATGAAGTAATATTAGGATTTTTATCAGTGTTCTCTATGGGTAATAAGCCCTCATTGATTTTCAACTACAGTCAGTTCTAAGCAGACAATATTCATGATTCGTTTCTAAATTTTTCTGTTGAAAGTGATTTTAAAAACCAATCAATTATTGATTATTTGCTTCTATTTAATCAAGTAGATAGATTTAAGTTCCCATTGCAGAAGTTAGATACATAAGGAAAGCCTCAGTGAGTCATTCACTGGACTTCCTTGATAAGAAGAACATAGAAGGGTATTCATTCAGTGATTATGTAAACCCATTTTTGCATGTGTCTTTATGTCTTCTCAGTAATGATGTTATACCAAGGATTTCATCTGAAATCAGAATAATTCTGTACCTTATTGAGCAAGCCAAAATTGGAGACTGGTATCTCTACCAGAATTATACGGAGATAAAAATATATGGATGTGAACTTCCTCCCTACATGTTACCAATATTTGTGCCAATCATGATCTTTGCCTTGGAATACATCAAGAAAATTATGAACATGGATGATTTGCATTTTGTATCCAGGAAACATAAAGTTCAATTCAAATTGAAGGCACAGATTGGCCCTTTCATTGTTAATACCAGAGAAACAATGAAGGGGGAAGATAATTTATTAAAGCACATGAAATTCAAGTTGAGTTTTACCTGGTCCTATGATCCTTTAGGGATTATTTAAAAATTGAGAATTGAGTAGAAAACAACTCCATATGTACATACAACCAAGCCAAAGATAGAACAATATGCAAATAAAAAAGAATGGCAGGAGAATACAATACAGGAAAATGAGGAACAAATTGTTAGTCAGATATCTTCACAAACTCCAGTTCCTCAAGAAAAAAAAACCAAAATACCAAGAGAAAGTCTGTCTCCTACAAACTCAGAAACTCAAGATACATGTTTCACAATTTTTAAAAGGAGAAAGAAGACAAATACTAATCAGGAGTCCTCAAAGGACAAAAGTTCACAGGAGCAAGCCACAATGGTTCTTTAAGGTTTTCCCACCACTTATTTTCCAGAGATTGAATAAATTACAGAATCTCCTATGTCTTCTGTTTCTCATGATACAACACAACAAAATATTTTTGCTAGATACATAAAAATTAAAAGGAAGAATGAAGCATTAAAGGCCACCAACTTATTCAAAATTTTGGAAGTAATCTTCCACTACACAACACAAACTTATGTCTGCACTTGATACTGGAAAGGGATAGTTTCAATTAGCTTTCTTGGAACCTAAAGCTCCAGCCCCTAAAATTGCAGAAGACTACAAAACATCCATTTTTATTTTGACACCAAGAAAATTCATGACATTGATCAAATTGACCTGCATAAGCAGGTTGGTGAAATGATATATTCCACATTGACAAGTTCAGCTATGGAAACCTCTAAACTGCAAGATTCCATGAACAATATTCACACACAATTTAATATGTAGAAAATGTCATCCCTAGCTAAAGGTACCATAATCAAACTTGAGAACAAGTTCCAGAATTTGGAGGTTCAGATTAAGAAATGTCACAGGAAATTTAATGCTACAACTTGAGAACAAGTTCCATGATTTGGAGGTTCAAATCAAGAAATTGCACAAGAAATTTAATGCTTTACATAAGAAAGGACTTCCACCTTTACAGGATAGAAGTGGTAAATTAATCCCACTTGAAGAGTATCAACAAATGTTACATGATATAACAGTGGACAAGACCAAATTCACCAAAATCAAAGGAATTATTACTGTGAAAGCCTTCATTGAAGTTTAAGTTATGATTTGTTAATTCAGAATGAAATTAGGCATTTGTTTCTAACTAGGCCCACTTTTGAAAAATATACTGAAGTCGATGAGTCATATAGAAAATTGTTAAAGTTTTCTATCCCTGATGAAAAGAGATGGGATAAACTGTGTGAGCTCATCGAATAGGAACATAATGCAGAATTTCAAGAGCAAACAATAAAATTGTAGGAGTAGACATCAAAATTTTAGCAGCAGACAACAAAATTTCAAGGTCAGTTCAGAGACATTATTTTTGTTCTATTTTTGCAATATCCCAAATATTTTGGATAATATTATATTTTGTAATAAATTTTAATTCCAGTTAAGAGTTGTTTGAAAGTCGAACTCTATAAATATTTTTTAATTCAAAGAAGAAAGGGTTGAACCCTTGCGATGATCCAATGGACATGATTGTGACTTTTTAATTTATTTCTGAAGTTAATATAAGGATTTTGGATTCATTCTAAGCAGTTTGTGTATCTCTTTGAGTTCTTATGGTTATTCAATTATGTTGTCATTTTTATTTTCTTTGTACATGTTCAAGGTAACATAGAAATCTGGGTAAGAATAGATTGAGTGTAAATCTCTCTGAAATCCCCTGGAAAGTTATTATTTTTTAAAGAGATTAATTAACTAAAACTGTCTTTCATAGTTTATTCCTCTAAAATTTTAAGTTGTTGCCTTCTGTCATCTCTTGGACATGTATAGTTGACTATAGAAAACTTCTCTACACATTTTCTATATATAACAATTAGATGTTTAGCCTGAATATTTAAGGAATTATATATCATCTTACATTTTGCTTTCTAAAACAATTTAAAGCCTAAATTCTGTTAAGAATGAACAATCAACCCTTCTGTTCTCTTAGAAATACTTAGGATTTACATTTATTTAAAAGTTTAAGAATTGGTCATCCATTCAAAATTAAAAAACATTACTTTAGATGCTTTGGCATAGTCCCTTAGCCTAGACTATCTACAAAGGACAACATGCATCATTATTAATATTTGGAGTTGTGAATTAAACCCATGGCCACATTTTCCCATTTAAGACCATATAACCGACCAAGTGAAACTGAATAAAATTTTCCTCCTGTAAACTTTTTGTTGTGTGGACAAAATGTGGTAGAAGTGTTTTATTCTGTCCATACCATCAATAATCAAACCCAAATATTTATTTGGATTGTCATACCACTTTTTTTGATGCTTACACAACTTTTTCCTTTCACTTGTTTGTTGATTTTGATGCATAATAAAGTGCTTTGACAATGGAATCTGCACATAACATAAAAGAAACCTATTAATAAATATATTTTCATAGTTTATAACTATCCAATTTTTAAAAATAATGTTATGAATGTATAACTTTTTCTGCCCCTTGACATTTATCCCTTTTTTATTTAAGAGAAGCACATGTACTGCAAACTCCCATCCTTGTCTTCTTAGGAATACAAACATTATTGAATTTTTTCCTCCATATCGTCATAAAATATGGATATGTAATAAAATTAACATCTCCTTCAACACCGTCTTCATATTTTTTGTATAAGTTGTATAATTCTTGTCTTAAGGAATTATCTGGAATATGAATTGTGTCTTTATTTTGCATACACTCTCCATGCTTTGAAAAGAATTCTTTCATCCATGACATTGAAATATTTGCTAATGGCCTAGTTTTCTAATGGCCTACTCTCTTGTCTATGACACACTTTTGAATAAAATGTGGGATTTTTTTCCAATCTTGCTTGGATTCTTGAAAGATGAAAATTAACAATTGAATGAAACATTTTGAAAGCCTTTCTCCAGAGAAATAAATTCCTAATATGATAATCATAACTTTCCAATGTAGATTGCATGCACCCCACTAAATATGAATTTTGCATGCTTTTATTCATTGACAAATCTATTCTCCTGGCATGCAAACTCACGCAGCTTCGGATCTATCCACTTTTCGATTTCCTTCTTAGTCGTTATCCACTTAAGCCGCATCACACATCCCTTAAATAGATCCTAGTCTTGGCAATGGAACCATTTGTTGGCTTGAGGGGGCTTGGACCCAGGTTCAAAGTTAGTTGCGCTAACAAACAAAACCCTACACTACCGACCCTTTCAGCAACAACCCGTGTAACACAAGCTATAGTCTCACTTGAGGCAGTATTGGGGGATGCTAGAACCAAGCTTCTGCATCCAGAAGGCTATGTGATGGGGTTTAAATCGCTTTCTGCAGTTTTAAGTCAGATCCGACCTTCGCGAACCATTACTCATGAAACTCAGATAATTTTTATTAAAGTGAGTTATAAGCTTCACATAACCATCTAATCATGCATGGAATAACATCTAACGGTGGATCCGGGCCTTCGAAGAGTAATTACGATAAAATACAGATAAATATTGTTAAGTTGCTTGTAAGTAAAGAAAATACATAAGTGCATAAAAATAGACACATAAATGCTTCAAATATCTTTAGTTACTTCAGATCCTTCTTATATAACCTTCCAGACCCTGCGCACATAACCGAAGACTTACCAAGGTCTCCGCGCACTCAGTTGCTAATCATTCAGTTGCGCGTAAGTAAATAAAATACATAAGTGCATAAAAATAGACACATAAATACTTCAGATATCTTTTATTACTTCAAATCCTTCTTATACAACCTTCAAGACCGTGCGCACACAACTGTAGACTTACCAAGGTCTCTGTGCACTCAGCCGTAGGAGCCTTCCCCTTCGCCTAAAAACACAGAAAGATTTACAATTTCAGACTTGAAACATATTATCCATCAAGTTGTTGTCTTAGACTTGCTAAGACATCCCTTTATATATCCTTTGCCCTTATAATACCATGGTCTGCGAACCATGGGTGGATCTCAAAAAAATACCAAAATATAAAGGGTTTTGACCTTCCTAAAACCCCTTGACTCCTGTTTTACCTGCGCTACTCACGTTCTTCTCCTCAAAATATAGAGACTTACAATATTTTAACAAACATTGACCCACGGGACCCCGTCCCAACAGACAATAAGAGAACTATGGTTCATGATATATGTTGCATGATGAGATTGTCCAGTCCTCCAAGTGCAGTGAAACAAGATCTACAAGGGCACTGAAATAATTCTCTTCAAGATGATGGTTCTTCTCGCCTTTCGTGCTCACCAAGGAAACCTACAACACCTCCTGCAATTTTGGACCTATGGAAAGCCCACAAAACTTAGGGTATTCACATGTGTGAACGTTAGAATACAAATTACAAACTTTCGAAATCTTAATGTGTCTTTCAATAGGTCGAAGATCCATCTTTATATATCCTTTCCAAGGGGCTCCATTAGCCCTCTCTAGGTCAAATTTTGCTTGGCTATCTGACCTGGCCTTGGGAGCCTTCAATCCATTTCTAATTTCGAAATATTTTTTCTTTCCTTGATAAAAATTCCCGAAAGGGTCTTTTACAATATGAAAATGATCTGAAAATGGGGGCATTAAAGGCTTCTTGTCAGCTTACAAGAACCTCTCCCACTTCCAAAGCTTAAATATTCCCAAGATCTAGTGATTAACCAATTGCGGAATTAATAATGTGCTTGAAAATAGGTGTATGCTTATGTTTATTTTAAAATTGTTTATGTAAGTTCTGTTGCTTATGCTGATATGTAATACATATAACAGTAAATAATGCAACAATAAAACAAACACACAGAACAACAATGTAATATGGAGTTCATCCAAAACTCTTGGGCTACGTCTCCTTGAGCTCTAGTCAACATGACTAGGCTCTCTGGCATTATGGCTAAAATCTTTTTACAAGCTCAACGCTCAACTCCATTGGTTTACACTGAACCTATGGGTTTAGAATGCCATCTTATCCCGCTAGTTTTCCTCACTCTGCAGACAGATCTAGGCTTCTATGGACTTGACTCCTTCAATCAACGCTCTGAGAGATCTTTCTCTAGCTTGCACCAACCCCCTCAGAATTCCCTCATAGTCTTTGGAATGCCTTCTTTTGTCTTCAGCCCACTCTGGACACCAGCAACAACTTGATCATTTTGACCCTTTGTTGTTCTGCAGCTTCAATATGACATCACGACTCTTAGAAGTCTGCTTTGAGATCTATGGCTCTGAGGCTCTGCCTCCAACCTCTGGTGGCTATGCCTCTGTTAAGCACTCTGGCTCTGCAGCTCTGGTGCTCTCGCTCTCGGTTCTAGTTCTAGCTCTATGAGATTTCAGTAGTCCGCTTGACCTCCAAGCGACTGTCTCAGCAACTTTCAGTTCTCTAGTTTTTCGCTCGACCTCCAAGTGGTTCCCTAAAGACCCCCTCAGCTGCCTGTGCTCCCGATACCTCATCAATTGAGCTCTCTGGCTTCTTTGAGGCATTCTTCCAACTCTGTGGCTTCCCCAGTCATTTCTCTGTGTGTAATCAATATTCTGCGGCTCTGTGGCTTCTTCTACTCCTTGTTTATTCGACTGGCCATCTGGCTCTGTGGCTTTATGTGTTTCCAAATGCATCATTATCTGTAAAAATGCCCACTTGCAGCGTGGCACAATGATCAGGAGCTGTTACAAAGCATTCGGGGCCTTTCTTCAGGGGAAAACCCGAAAACAACAGCATAACGGAATACACAGGCAGACGCGTTAAAACACATCATTTGCCTTTTAGCCGGACTTCAAATATTATAGAATCGCATCTATAAACCCATCGGGTTCGCCTTTCATTGGCATATTGCATTGCATGGTGAGTTGGACAAAACACCAATACACGAGAAATACACAGAAATCCCGAATTCCCGGATCTCAAAATTTATGAAATCGGGTTTATAAACCCATCGGGTCTGACACTTATCACTTATCACATGTCGTGTTGTCAATGGCCCTTTATATTGGGGATCGCTGATCGTCGATTTCCAATATCAGCGAATCGCTATTGGCCTCGTCGCTATATCGCACATCGCAATTGCAACGGCCCCGGGGGTCTTCCCTTTGACCATGCCTACCGCCGATCCACCAATCCACCGATCGCCGATATCACACCTCGCGTATCACATCGGCGGGGGGTCTATGCCCCTTCTCCTCCGATCGCTGATCACCCCATCACCGATATTGTAATCGCTAATCGCATTGGTGCAAGGGCTTGGGTTCTGCTCCTCAGATCGCCCGATCGCCGATATCGCAATCACTAATCGCATTAGCGCAGGGGCCTGGGTTCTGCTCCTCTGATCGCGATCGCCGATTGCTTTAATCGCATATCACTCATCGCGAATCCTTCATGCCTTTGGCTTAAGTCTGCCCTTTGAGCATTTTCTATGCAATTTCCTTTAGAAAATCTTTATTTCTCCTAAGTCCCATTTAATAAGAAAATGCCTCCTTTTCCAAAGGACAAAGGCAATCTTCTTTCTGCGATAACTTCTTCATCTGAAGTTTGTTTTAGCCCATTCAAGTTGCGTTAGATTCAGAATGAAGAGATCTCTACAATGAGACTATTTCTAGGAGCATCTTTTGACTTTCATTTTCCTCTATGAGGAACACTTTAGACTTAGAAGTCTATCCAAGATCAATTTTGGATCAGAAAAGGACCCTTGACTCATGAGAAACCTTAGGAGAGTTCAATTGACGATTGACCTAATGATAAAGTGACTTGAGAATGAAACCCTTACTTTACAAAAATAATTTATTTCTTCTTTTTATAGATACATAAGAATTACATCATGACATGAGTCAAATCACAATTATAAAGACTAAAACTAGTTACATTCTTCAACATATCGAAGTATGCAGATATTTTTTTGTAATGGAAGATTAAATGCTATCAGATTATGTTGAGTTCTCAAGTTATTGAGTGAGTTCATTAGTTAGGATGAATAGGTTCTCAAGTTCTCAATTTTTTAAATATTACTTGGATATTTTAAATGCAAAGAACTTGCTTGTGACTCACTTGTACTACTATAATGTTCTTGTGGTTTCATCAAGATGTTTCTCAACATCCCTTATGACACTCTCTAAAATTTTCTCATTTGATGGAGTGTTATAGGACATTCAACCAAACACACATTTGTCAAATCTATATTCGTCGAGTGACAAAATTTTATGTAGGATATAATAAATTAACCAAACATCTGCTACGTCATCTAGCAGCCAAATATCAACTAGAGGTGAAACGATTAGAAGAAAATTCCATAGATGCATGGAAATTTTTGTCGCTAAAGGGGGGTCATGTTCTTATGGAAATGAGAGTATATATGACATCCATGTGCCCTTGAGGTACAAACATCTAGTGAAGCAATGGGAACCCAAGGATCTTCCATAAATAAACATTGTTTTTTCTATCAATGAAGGGATATACCGCATTGCTCCATCGTCATTACATGGTTTGGGGATATTTTCCATGGATGGTATAAAGGTATGCTACAGAGGATTAACTAAATTGATGGAGTATGTCGGACCCTGATACAACTACAATGATTGGGTATTGCTAGTTCAGTATACCAAAAGTATGTGAATATATGGAGTGGATGCAAATTATATACAACTAAAAGACAATGATGAAAATAAAGGCGCAACTATGCATATTGATGGAATGCCAAGAAACAAGGAATATTGAAAGGTTTATAAATAGTACATGACCCGTCACGACAAATAAGCAACCCAATTTCATATTCGAGGGACGTGAAGGAAATTGTGTATTTGTATGTGCCATTAAATCAATAGTTGTAGGGGAATAGTTATTCATTGATTACATTTTGAATAGAATAAATACAAATATTTCTATTATGGGGGCGTATGTGTTCAATTTTACCCAACTTGTAAGCAATGTATATTGTATGTTATGATTGTCAATTACTACAATATATTGTTAGACATCTTGCAAGTTTACGAAACATTTTAATACGTCATGGTTAAAATATCGTGTTAGGTTGATCAAGGTCAAAGGGAACCAACCTCACAACAGGTAAACATCAATGTAGTTGTACGTAAAATAATATAACAACGAGATATATATACAAGTAGTATTTTATCCGTTCACTATGCATATGACCAACTTGGGAAAATGTGTTCCTTCATCCTTTTCAAAGTATTGTTTCTATACAATATGCAATATACATAGATCATGTGATAATACCTCTTGCAAGATCCTTCTAAGATGATGAAGTTTTTATAAATTTAGTGTTGGGTGTGTGTTATATTATTTCCACGACTAGTCACATGCACAGGGGGTTCACAGGGGGGGAAATAGCCCCCACTATCTGTTTCTCTAGGCACAGCAGGGGGGTGTAACCCCCCCCCCTGTCGGGGGGTTTCAGGGGGGTCATGGCAATGCCAGAAGATTTTTTTTTTGGACCCTATATTAGATGGGCGAACCTACTTGTGGTTTTGTACATGGGTTTTGCACATGGTTTTGGGCATGATGGTTTTCTGCCCATGGTATTTTGTAGATCCGGTCAAGGGAACTAAAATTATGTTCTGTTCCATGGTTAATGGATTGGGGTTTATGAGTGATTCTGCATGTATATATATGTATTGTAATATTGAAAGGAATATAATGAAAAATCAATTTGGTAGTCCCAGTTTTGGGCTCTTGGGGAAAATCTCTGTGTATATTTGTTTTATGTTTTATGTTCTCGCCATTGTTTATTTTTGTTTTTAGAATTCATATGCAAGTAATTTTTGTACAGGGTTAAAACCTATTTTTAGAACCTTTCATATTGGCCATGATATAACATGAAGTTTCTATATAAACTTATACATATGTTAATATTGGTTTTCTTATTAATATAATTATGATTAATTGTGGATGAATTGCAAATTACACTTATTTGATAAACATGGTGATAAGGGGAAGGCACCAACCTTAGAGCAGTCCAAAGGTGGGCGTGAGGAAGATATTATTAATGAAGCAATTTTATGTCCCTCAATCCAATCTAAGTAATAAAGAACCTTAAAATCAAAGCAAACAAGAAACTTAATTCTTTAGTTCTGATTGAGCCTCAGACAAATGAGGTAAAAGGCAAAGTTAGAACCTTGTTGCAACGAGTTCATCAGTATGGAGTGAGCAACTCATTTAACCACCCCATTTATTTGTTTGTGATTTAGTTAGCTCATCCTTTATAAAAAGACTTTTTTTTTACATGATTTTTTGGTAGAGTATGATCCTCATGCTACAACTATGGGGGTCGACATTGGTAGTGGCGTCGATGCTCCACCTATGAGTGATTCGTCTATCATTTAGACCGCTACAACCGCTCAACCACCCACAATAGGATATGTTCCCTTTGAACAATGTACATCAAGATCTACACATGATGTTGTGGATGTAGAGGATGATTTGATTGCACAATTTTAAGTGAACTTTCCTGGATTTTCCTATGTTACTAGCATGAGATCGCTACCAATCATGTTTTTGGTAGAAGATGACAATGTCCCCATGAAAATGGAGAAACTTATAAGTATTTAATAATTTTTTTAAATATTAAGTACAAGCTAAATGAAATTAACGTATATCCTATGATTATTTTAAACTAATCATAATATCATTTTGTAGGAAATTATGTATTTTATAGGCATTTGTATAACATAACCTTAGAAATATTTGGACTGACCATTCACACGAATTGGAAATCTCAAAGTTCCAAGTTAAAAGTAGAACTTATTACTAGGATGGTTCGCTTGTTGAGCGAGGGTACCTTCAAAAAATATGGAGTTAACTCAAAGGTAGGCCTACATTTAAAATATTTGTGGGACCAATATATGTCTCATTTGGAAAGGGACAAATCATAAGAACTCCCTCCATCAATTCCAGATATGGAGTGGAGAGCACTATTGGCAGATGCACATTAGAAGAAACTTCGAAAAGCAAGGAAGACTCCACCCAAACCAGGAAGGTATGAGGCACTTTTAATAATGTAATTATGATGTTTAATCATCATTATGACATCTAATTAAGTTTTTCATTGTTTTAAATATAAGCTCCCAGGTACTTCCAACACCACAATGGCTAGAATAGCCAAACACATGCAACATCATCTTGACCCAGGTGGTTACTCGAAACACGCCACAAAATTTGAACGTATATAAATACATAATTTGCATCCAAATTATAAATTGTTAACAATTTTAATTTAATATCACGAAATAAGAAAAAATCATGTTCTAATGCAAAATTGCAGGGGTCACAATTTAAAGAGGCTCCCGCGAAGGAAGACCTAAAGCTTGCTTTCAAGTAAAACTATCACGTTGTGGTTGAATGGAGGACAAGCTTGGCATATTCACAATCTTCCACCACCCAACATAGCACTCAAGAAAATAGAAGAAACGAATAGAATTTATAAATCATTAGTTGTAAAATCTATTGGTTATTATTTTTTGCCATAAAGTAATGTGCTTAATTATAAAAGGAAGGCAAGCAATATAGATA
Source organism: Pinus tabuliformis (assembly GCA_031772625.1). Lineage (NCBI taxonomy): Eukaryota > Viridiplantae > Streptophyta > Pinopsida > Pinales > Pinaceae > Pinus > Pinus tabuliformis. The sequence goes on along the minus strand of CM062820.1, from coordinate 126,191,655 downwards.
CAACACAATATACTATAGACGGTGGAGTGCCCGATATTGAGACTGATGTTCAGCACAGTACTGGAGGTATTTCATGTGTTGTAAAATTTTTGTCGTATGGAATATAATTAACAATATATAAATTCAAATGGTATATTAATTATAAACTTTCTTGTTGCTACACCAAAGCATGTACATGATGTGTCTAGAGAAGAGGAGGAACATATGGCCACATGCGAAAGTATTATGCTTCCCTTGACTGCCAAAGCAGGTAAGGAACACTCTACTACCATTTTTATTAATAAAAAATTGTAATAATAATAATTGTAAATATGAATTTAACATTTCTTCTTATTACATTTGATGTTTGACCCCACTTGTAGCAGCATAGTCGTATAACTAGGTCAACGACAAGACATATTACACTATATACCACAACAACTGAAGAGGACCAAGATCAAGACATCCTTGCTAATTTTGTATTAAAAAAGAGAAAGAAACATGATAAAAATGGCTGCACTTATTTATTTAGAGCCCCTTGTTTTGACCACCACATTTTTTACTAAGAGGTTGAATGCTTCATGGCATGTGCACATATAACTTTAGACTATCTTAGTAAAAAGTTATGATTTTTCCGTTGCAAAAAAATAGAATGATTTTGTTTCATATAATGTTAACATATTTTTTGTGATAAAATTTATGGAGATAGATATTTTGTCGATGTACGAATGAATGAATGAATGATGACACCCTTAAAGTCATCATATATATGTGATATTTCTTCATCCAACTCTAGTTTGAGGTTATGATTAAACTATAATGCAAGAAATTGTTTATAGAGGCTCAATAAAAACTCATGTAAATTGAATAAGGGGAAAAAACTAAAAGAAGCATTCTAATATTTTGTCTCATATAAACTTTGTGGATTTTAAACATCTTGGTATACAAGTCATTTTGAAATATGTACAACCCTTATGACTACTAGGAAAACCAAGGAAGCTTTCATAGGTTATAAAACTTGTTTCCATAAGATTTATAAATAGAACTACCATGCATTGAACTTGTTTCTAACATACAAACATTTGTTCAATCAACCACCCATTTTTAGTCTTGGGGTTGAGATACTTATAAGCATTTTCCTAGTGATTACATTGTTCATATTCATGTTCCCCTTTCAACTACATAATGGTTTCAACTCATGTGATAATTACCTCATCTATCCATTTGAAAAGATCATGATCAACGAAAGACAAGCTTCTCATTGAAATATACCATTGACTCATTTAGTACTACTAATTAGGCCTCCTAATCTAGAACTAATATAAATCAATTAAATTAAAAAATATATATTATAGCCCATTGTCCAGTCACCTCATGATGGTTCTCAACCAAATGATGCCCAATGCAATTAAGCTAAATCATTAGATTGGAGTTTTTTATTCATATAAAATGTTTCATCAAATTCAAATCCTTGAATGTTTATAGTTGAGGATGTTCAATAGAATTGCAAATTTTACTTATTTGATAAACAAGGTGATAAGGGGAAGGCACCGTCCTCAGAGCAATCCATAGATGCTACTGAGGAAGTGCTTAATAATCATGATTGGTTTGATGATGATGAGTTGTACATGTCCCCTGACCCAATAGTAACATTAAATAAGCTTGTGGTTAGAACAAACGAAGAACTTGCTTGCTTGATTCACATTAGAAATAAAAGTCTTGATATTTAAGATAGGATCAACATGTTCAACATACATCTTCAAAGATATTAGGTAATAACCATATTTTAAAGTGATTTTTTTTATGTCATAAATTCAATTATGAATGTTTGTTTTTTAACTTTTACATTGTCTAATAAAAAAACCATTTTCTTTCTTATATAGGATTTTTTGGCAGAGATAACACCACAACATACAAACACCACAGGGAAGAAAAAAGAGGAGCACCGAGAAACCATTCCAACAGTGTCAACTAGTCCATGAGGTAAAGAAAACTCTAATGCTCTTTTTTTAATGAATAATAATAAAAAATATCAATTTAAGATTTCTTTCTTATTATAGTTGATGATCCACCCCTTACGGAAACCTCGACAACATCATGAGTACATGACCAAGCCATCAAAAATAAAGAAAAAGAAAAAGAAAAAGAAATGATTTTACTAGTTATATCATTAAAAATATCACGAACCATATTATGAAAAAATATTTTTGATGATAATTTTTTTTTAGATGAAGTATTTTGTGTCTATGATTAATGAAAGAATGAATGAATTTTATATGTTAATGAATAATTGCTACATGTATCTTTATGCGCTCATAATTTTGATGTCTTGATGCACAGGTGTAGAGTACGGTTTTTGGAATTCTTACAATAAGCTCAAAACGAGGTCATCAATACAATCGATTTTGGATCTCTTTTATGCACAGATGTATCTTCTTTCAATAATGCTTTCATCTCCCTTTGAAAAGGTGACAATGGAAAACCTTTTAGGGCTTCCAAAAGAGACTCATGGTGTAGAATACCATATATTTGATAAATTTATGGTATAAGTCAACTGACTCTGTTACAAACACCAAGAACCTATAATATGATTCCTGTGTTAAACTAATCCTTTAAAAAATCCATTCCCATGATAAGTCAACCATCTACTACTTTGTATCCCTCTCCCACTCCACCATACACAACCACACTCCTAATTTAGGTGCTAGCTACTCTTGCTTCAATGCCTAATAAAAAAAAATTGTGACTATGATGAAATTTAAGTACATATGTGGGTAATTTCCATGATGGTATGTATGAATTGTCCTCCCCAAATTTCTCGTCAATGATTATAACCTTAAATGGGCTAGCACTGGTTTATCTCATCATCTCAAAATGACCCGACAGATGAAAATTTACAATTTTTGTCATCATCACTTCACACTATCTCATGGATGACCCTTTCTACAAATTATTTGCATGTATTTTTGGCAGGCCATCCCCTCTACCTATGTTGTGACACCAAGTGAATAAAGGAAAAGTGGTGGATATTTGTTGACAAGATCCCCTATTTATAAATTTTACTTTGTTCCCCTGTTCTCACAATCAATCATAGGCTAGGTAGAGGGGATGGCCTGCTAGAAATTCATGCATATATGTAGAAGGGGTCATCTATGAGATAGTGTGAAGTGATGATGAAAAAATGGTAAATTTTCATCTGCCGAGTCATTTTGAGATGGTGATGATAGACTAGCGCTAGCCCATTCAAAGTTATAATCATCGATTGACAATGTGTGACGAACAATTCATACATCCCATCATGGACATTACACTTATATGTACTTAAATTGTCATCATAATCACAAACTGTTGTGAATTGACAACTAATATATGTTAGAATTTTATTAGACTAATATAGATTAGAAAATGCAACTAATATATAGATCAACTACAATGAATATAGTAGAAAATATAACATCCATTACAACATTGTCGACTAGTGCACGAGGTAAAGAAAACTCTAATGCTATTTTTATTAATGAATAATAACAAAACATATCAGATTAACATTTCTTTCTTGTTACAGCTAATGATCCACCCCTCTTGTGACAGCCTCAACAACATCGTGAGTACATGACTAAGCCATCAAAAATAAAGAAAAAGAAAAAGAAATGAGTGCACTAGTTATATCATTAGAAACATCACGTACCATATTATGAAAACATATTTTTGATGGTAATTTTTTTTTAGATGAAGTATTTTATGTTTATGAGTATTGAATGAATGCTACATGTTAATGAATAATTTCTATATGTATCTTTATGTACATGACCTTGTTTCATATTATGTAAACATATTATTTATGATAAATTTTATTGAGATGAAATATTTGTGGATTTATGAATGAATGAATGTTTGTCATTTATTTTTTTATGTATCTTAATGTCTTTCTCTCAACTATTTCCTATATAGTAGATAGATTGTGTATTGGGGAATTGAGATTGATGTGGGGGGGGGGGGGCATGAGAGCTTCCACCTTCACATGGTTGGCCCTGTTTAGTAGAGAATAAATTAGGTTTTGAATAATCTTGGAGCAAAACACCCTCAATACAATAAAGAAGCAACAAAGTCAATGTTGACTTCACTGTTGCTTCATCGAGTGGAGGGAAGTTTACTCCAAGATTAAACTACTCCAACAATTTATTCTCGAAACCAAGAGGAGATCATTCAGGTATTCATGCACTCAAGCCCTTTTCATTATTATTTATTCATGCAATTCAATTTAATATTTGGTCAAATTTAATCTAAGTTTACCTCATTGGTCTCATCAATTTGTGTATGACAACTAGTTTCAATTCAGAGGTTGAAGTGGAACAACTCTCTAAATTAAATAGCTCAAAATGGTAGGGGTTTAGGTGAGATAAAAAAAATTGTATGATATTTCTGTTGTATGTCTTGTCTGAGTGGGAGTTATATAAAGGTTTATAAGAAATAACAAACTTTTCCATGAAAAAAATTCATGTAATATTTTTCTTCCTTTGACAATTGCGTTTGAATTTGAGTGAAAGACCATAAGCTATCATTCTTCATGCAGGGTAGTAGGAGAAAATCTTACTCTATTAATTGGGCATAATGCATTGGTATGATTTTTCTTCTATTTATTAATTATTTATCACATCTAACTTCTCCTCCTTCCTTTGTTTTATAGGTACTTTCATTCACTTATCTGGATTTGAAAGATTAACTAGGGTTGGAGTCATATATGCGAAAAAACTCATCGAATTACTACTCAACTTTATCCCACCAAGCACTTGGATACCAGATATGTGATTTAGTTTTGCATTGCATTTGATTTCAAGCAATTTTTTATTTCTACATTGAAAATATTCTAAGGCCATAGATGTTGAGAAAAACTAGGGCAAACATAATTAGGGTTTCTTTTGTAATGTTTTCTCTTGTTATATTGACAATTCTTGTGATATAATGTTAGTTCATCATCATCATTATTATTTTGTGTTCATCATCATGACAACACCAATAAAGAAGATCACAATGCAAACAAGAACACTAGAAATAGGCTCCAAACTAGGGAAAAATCCTTCCATAGGGGAAAATCCCAAAAATTTCTCTTATTGAATTTCAAGGAAGACTTCCAAGACCTTCGATCAAGACAACGCACCAAGTGATAGGCCAGCCACCCAAACAACAATGCTTCTCTCTATAACTTGGTATGCTACTCTTCTCTAGCTTGAAATCTGAACAGAGATAATTTTCTTCCCATACGTGTGAGCTTGCCAAATAAAGAATTGATGCACAAGGAAAAAATACACCTTTTTTTTATTTCCTCGCTATCCTTCACCTCTTTCTTTCTTTGAATTTTCGTCAGAATTTTTGAAGAGATCGAATAACTTATGTGACTCAAATAAGGTCCAATCCCTCTCCTTTGTTGAGAAATCTAGGGCATTATGTGAGTTAGATTTTTCAATTTGATTTCTCTTATCTTGACATTTACTTGTGAAATTATATGTTGATTATGTTAGTGTTCCTTTCATCAAATAAATTCCAACATGAATATCACAAAGACAAGAACACAAAATGTAGGCGCACAACCAGGGAAAAATCCCTATTAAGGGGAAAACCCAGCCAATTCTTTCTCTAGTATATTAAATTATGTTGCAACAAACTTGACCCTTTGACTAAAGAAATAGACTTGCTCCAACCACCAAACTAGTTCCTCCTGCAATTGCCTCTACAATCATGATTCTTGGCTCCTTCTATTTCAACTTCAAAATTTTGACCCTCCTTCTGAAATAGTCTCTTCCATCCTACTTTAGAAATCTCAGCCTTCCAGCTTCAGAAATCTCAGCCTTCCTTTTGCAATAGTCTTAGCCCTTTATGTAATTATCTCTACAACAAGGAACTTCAACCTCCCTGTAATTGTTTTTTCAATTCACATTTTCGGCTTCCTCTCTATAATAGTCTTCTAAAATTCTTGACTTCCTCTCCATTTCTCGGTCCTGTAATAGTTTCTCTTACTCCTTGAACAAGTGCTTCACTTCTGTCCTTCAAATGGTGGAATAGTAGGCTATTTATACTTATTGGTCACTGTGCATTTGAGTCGATATGAACAATTTGACCTGAAGTCGACTTGTAGGCTTGTAATGAAGGCTAACTTGATTATCTTTTGATTGGAGGCTGACTTTGAAGGATGAATGGTAATCCTTTCGGGATAAGGAACTAATTTGGTGGAGGAGATATTTAGACACAAAAACATTTTTCCTTTCTTGACCTTAAGGAGTCGAAGAAGGGTCTCTTACCAAAATGACTTTTACTTTGACTCAACAAAACTCTAAGAAACCTGCAATGGAGGCTTGACATATTGGTTGTTGACCCAAGCATGAAACCCATGCTTTATTAAGTCAATAAAAATAATTTTCTTTTGTTTCTTATGACTCAAATAAAATTATTAAGACCGACATGAGCATGAGATCAATACATGGTTACCATATCAACATGAAGAGGGTATCAATCATAAGTAGTCAAACTTTCATAACTTAAAATTGAATAATCTTTCATATTCAACTTGAGATATTTTGCTAGGGTTTTTTACATAATCCATAGATTCCAAAGTCAAATCTTAGTTATTAACAATTTAATAGTGAAAGAAATTCTTTAAGTTCCATAAAATAGACTCAACACCCACAAAAGCAAATATTGTACATCTAGGGTTTCAACAATATGATTTTTAGAATTTCATGACAAACTTTACTAGGTTTTGTTACAAACCCTAGAACTAGCAAGCTTACATCTAGGGTTACATTCATACTAAGTTTTTGCACATATACAAACATTACACCTTAGCAATTTTGACTAGGGTTTCAATAATTCACCAAACCCAAAACGTTTAGGGTTTTATGACAACCCTAAAAGATTAGCGTTTTAATAAAGTATTACCAAAAAACCTAAATATTGTTAGAAATACAAACCCTAAGTAGCCTAGGGTTTCAATATTGTCGACAATATATTCTTTCCTTTTTTTCATTGTAATTTTTTAACAAAGGACTACTCAACATCCCTACATGTCATCTTTTGGATATTTCCAAATAAATATTCTTCCTAATTACCAAATTAAATAATAATATATTAGTTTTCACACCAAAAGTGGGTAATTTTTAAGTGAATTAATATCAACAAGTCCACTTACATTTTTACTAGTTTAAGTAGAATTTGGAAGGATTAGTGTTGGGGAGTAAGCATTACACACCATTAATGCATGTCCTATATTATAACTATGAAATCATGACTCCATCGCCTTACTCCAATTATTCCAAAGGTGGAGGTATTCAACTCACATATTTTACAAAGTGGGATTTTTTCAATTGTTGTCCCATTACATTCCCTGTCAACATTGTCACTGTCGATGTCACAATCAAACGAGTTAAGTAAAATCAAGCAACTCATCATAGTACTTGCCATGGTAAGGCATCGATGTTAGGTATATCAATTCATATTTTCATAACTCAATATTCTATATTACAATATAGTCCAAAGGTGTTGTTGCTTCATTCACTATGGTTGTCAAATTAACACGAGACCATGTCAATGTACCATTGTCTAAGACGTTTTCATGTGTGCATATCTATACTCAAAAAGTACTTTTACAACTCATAAGGTCACTATGTTAAGTTATCAGTTGTCTTCAAATCATTGTTCCTATGTCAAGTTTAATATATCAAGGTCATTGTACAATAAGTCAAACTGTCAAGTCAATAGTACTGTATCACTATCATAAACTGTCAAATTCAAACATCTTAACATAGCATGCTCACTGTGTCAACCAAGGTTTTGTTTGTAACCTTGTTAGATTACAATAGTGAGCGTAGGTATAAGACAAAACTGAGGTCTTAACAAGCTGTAGGATATATTAGGTTCGTTGAGATTACAATACTAGTCAATAGTCTGTGTCAGTAATTAAGAGTCAAGGTCATGTAATTGTTTTATTAATATGTCGTCCTTTGAGTCAAACTAACATGTCATGTCATTGTTTTCACTAGGATAATACATCGATTATTAAGTTTGTATACATTACATAAAAAATAATGTTCAAAGTCAATGATTAGGTTATTGTCTTTGGTTCTTGAAGTTATTCAACTTATACAAAATGAGATTGAGTCGTGAATTGTTGTCATATTTTTTCAACACACAAAAATTATATAGTTATTTTATTCTATTTGTTTGTATGTATTTTCTAATTATGATATGTTTTCTTTGTTTTGGAAAAATTACATGCATGGCACAACAAAAATTTGGTTCGTACTATGGCACATGCCTATCCACTCTGATACAGGAACATATACACTGGTACAATTTTGTATAATTGAACAACTACCAAATAGATAGCAGCACAATTATGGGCCATCAGAGAGGTTGAATGGGATCAATAGATATTTATAGGAAGCATATGATGCCCAAATAGGGCCAACTAGAATATGCTTTTCTTATTGCACTTTATGTTAGGAATATTAGTCTTAGTAGGCAGACTCTTTACTACTTAAAAGTATGTTCTCCATATGTTATTTACTTTCTTTATTGCTTCATCCTAGTCGAGGGAATGATGCCCCAAGACTTGATTTTATAAAGCACCAGATGGATGGATCATTAATTAGCCAAGGGAATACTCTTAGTAGCATTCTCTTGTGGCATTGAACTACCATATGGTGGCTTGTATTATGTGGTGTGGGTGGCTAGAGAGCCTCGTTGGATCGATAGATGTCAGACCTTGGATAGGCCTTTGAAAACACTTGCTTCTTTCTTAAAGAATGATTATTTGGTTGGTACAAAACTTATCTTATAAACAACCCGTTACTCTTCACCCAGGAATCAAAGTAGGTGAAAATTATATATATATATATATATATATATATATATATATATATATATATATATATATATTAAAATGCAGACTTCCATCGAATATTTGATGGTAAACGCTGGCCGTCAAAACTTCGATGCATATCAGTTGGTGCACTCATCAGATAATCGATGGAAAAACCAACGGACCACAAGAAGAAAGAACCCTTTGAGAGAACAGCACAAATCCCTCTTTCTAACAAGTTTTTTGAGAAACCACTTGTGTTTCACCTAATTAGGGATGTTGTGAGAAAAACCCATGTCTCATATTTTTCAAATTCGTCTTCATTTCTACACAAATCACACCTGAAGTTGGTTACTTGATTCTTCCTCACATGAGTTGTCTAAACTATAGATCACAAGCTAGATTCTAATGGATTTTACCTAGGTATGAATTAGGTAACATAGATCCATGTCAATATCCCTAAGAACAAAAAAAATGTTCCAAAATTTCTCTTGGAGTTGTGTATATATGCCTATTACAATTCCAAGAAACTTTCCTAGGTTGTAGCTCTGAGATGCCTAGTAACATATAAATTCAACTGTTGTTGCAAGGTTTAATGGAAGGAATGATGGTTTGGTTCAAGCCAGATAACCACTTCTACTTTGTTTCACTCCAGACATGCATGAACACCCTCAGACTACAAGGCTTTAGGCCACCAATGCTCACAGTTTAGATATTTAGGTGAATATGGAGAATACTAACCACACCAACATATACACAAGACCTTGTGATGGCCAGCTGCAACTAGTACAAAAACCTGCAAATCTAATCTATTAATGAAAAGACAGGATGACAACTCTCCTGCATTAGATAGAAAGAAACTTGAGTAACCTATTCAGTGATGCATTCAATATTCCAACACGGAGATAAGACGATAATTATCTAGTGCTAAACATTAAGAGATCAAGAACACAACACATCAGGTACAAGCTTAGAATAGAAGAAAATGGACAGTGAGCAGTTAACAACAAAAGAATCTTGTATTGCTGAAAATTAAGATGAGATGCTGCAAGTGACAAAATGTCTACAGTCTCCAAAAGTTGAACCTTACATATGCCAACCCTCATTACATCTTGCTCCTGGATATTTATCAGTTTTCGTTACAATGGAACTTGTCTGTTTAGGTATGGAGGGGTCATAATTGACCACCAACTGCATTTAACTGAATGATGGAGTCTTTGGACGAGGTTGCTTGGTTCACTGGGTGAATTTGATCTATTCAAGTGTTGCGTTGTCCTTTAGGCAGTTGGAGTGCTCGTACCAGTGGAGTCCATGACTAATAAATTCAGTGACAGAGTCATGCTATGTCCTTTTCTCCTTTGGCCATGCTCTATTTTAAATATGGTTGTTGTGGGTTCGACTGTTTTCAGTCAAGCAGAGTGGGTTATCTCCTTCCTTGATCAACAAAATGGACGTGGGACGTAGAGTGCATGGGTAGGTGGACAATTTGGGTGAGCGAGAAGGATGACCGTCGGATCAGGGAGATGAATGGCGGAGATGGTTCGGTGAAAGCTATAGACCGAGGTGGGAACGGGGTGCGTCAATGTCGTTGGATCTTCAGCAGACAGATTGGACGGTCATCGGGCGATGGAGTTGCACAGGCGTTTAACAGGCGAGGGCAGTTTGGTCAGGCGGTAACGATTTTTGTCGCACCGCTTTTGGGGGCTAAGTGGTAATGGCTCGGGGTCGTGTGATTCCACTCAATGAGTGACACGTAGCATTGAATGAGAGAGAAAAACTGCCCTCATCACGCGCTATCTCTCGATCAAGTTGTTCGCGCTATGTATGCAAAGACGTCAGATCTGACGGAGATGATCTGACGATGAAAATTGGTCGAGCGGGTCACCTTTATCGAGTGTACTGTGGGCCATTAGATTGTCAGGGAATGATCAACGGCGAGAAAGCGATGAGGGGTTTATGAGAGCGTGAGGGTGTATGGGTAAGGTTTTATGGTTGGTTTTTCTTCGCGCTTAGAGCTGGGGCCAAAGGGGACTTTGTCGGATTTTAAAAGGTTTATTTAGGGAATGGGAAAGGTTTAAAGGTGAGCGGGGTGAAGGAAGAAAAGGAAAAGTGACCAATGTGAGCCCCCTTTAGACACAACCAAATATACCATGCTTCTTTCTAACCTTAGAAAGTTAGCACTGCATAGCAGATCTAACACTGGCTCCTTCTGGGGATGAAAGCCTCCCTGTGAGGTTTCAAGAACCGTAGACCACTGCCTTTCATACAAAGACGAGATCAGTAATATTTCCTAGTGTTCCATTGGGCATGGAGTCTAATTAAGCCTACACTAAAACTTGTAAAAGAACATATTTACAATGTTGAGGCCTAAAGGCCTTAAATAACATAAACCTTCAAAAACCGCCCATTGACTGGGCCGTCAAAAACAGTTTCTCCTTCCATACTTTGCAGCATGAAAGTGTTGCTCCCCTAGACCTGAGCAATGACAAAAGGTCCAGTCCACAGAGCATCGAGCTTCTCGTGATTTCCTTTCTTTTCCTTCAGTGCATCCCATTTAAGAACCAAGTCTCCAATTTGAAAATTGTCCATCTTTGCCTTTCTGTCAAAGGCTTCCTTGATTCTCTTTTGATGTGCTGCAGACTTTTCAATCAATTGATCTCTGATTTGATGCACTTCAACCAAGTCACTAATCCTCCTTGCCATGTCATTTCCCTCATTCTGCCCTTCCTGCAAGAACTTGGCCATAGGGAGGGTCAACTGGATTGGGAATACAACCTCAGTGTCGTATACCAGCTTGAACGGAGAATTCCCTATGGATTTCTTGGTGGTCACCCTGTCAACCCACAATGCAAACTTCAGTTTGGAATCCCAGTTCCTTTTGTTGTCTTCCAGCAGCTTTTTTATTATCCTTATCAGGCTCTTATTGGATGATTCTGCTAGACCATTACCTTGAGGGTAATATGAGGTGGAATGCACTAGCTTAATACCCATTGAGTCACACATGTCCACCAACTCTTTTGCCCTGAAGGCTGCTGCATTGTCTGTAACCAATTTATGTGGATAGCCAAACCTGGTGAAAATGTTTTCTGTCAAGAACTTCATGACAACATGGTGATCAGATTTCTTAGTAGGGATGGCCTCAATCCATTTAGTGAAGTAATCAGTGGCTACTAAGATCCATCTGTGCTGGCCACTAGAATGTGGATTAATTTCCCCTATGAAATCCAAACCCCACTACTGGAAAGGGCCACTAGCATGTATTGGCTTCAAGGGTAAGGACTTCAACTATTGTTTTCCTTCAAACCTCTGGCATTTGTCACAGGATCTTACAAATGAAAAGACATCAGAAAATAGAGTGGGCCAATAATACCCAGCTCTGAGGATCTTGTGGGCTGTGGTTTTCCAATAGTGATGTCCTCCACAGATGCTGGAATGAAACTGATGCATGACCTCCATAGATTGTTCTTTGTCCAGACATCTTAAAAGGATTCCAGATGGATCCCTCCAATAAAGCAAGTTTTCATGAATACAAAACTTGGCTGCTCTGAGCTTAATAGTCCTAGCTTGGCTTGAACTAAGGCCTGGAGGGACTTCTAGCTTTATCAAAAATTGAGCTATTCTAGAATACCATTCACAAGAAGCTAGATTTTCAGCCAACCGGTCATGTCCTTGTCCTATTGTTTCTTCTTTTGTCTGTCCATCCTCTAAATTTGTACCCATACAGTTTATGTCAAACATTTTGCAATTTTCTTCAGCCATCAACTGAGCAAGGCCCTGGCCCATGACAAGCTTGGTGGGCTTCAATTCTATGTTGAATTCAATGAGCTTTTCAATCCATTTAGCCCTTCTTCCATCAACATCTGGCTGCGTTAGGACATCCTTTACTGAAGCAGAACTGAGCAAGGCCCTGGCCCATGACAAGCTTGGTGGGCTTCAATTCTATGTTGAACTCAATGAACTTTGCAATCCATTTAGCCCTTCTTCCATCAACATCTGGCTGCATTAGGACATCCTTTACTGAAGCAGAGGGAACATATGCAATTACCTTGGAGTGTAGAATGTAGATTCGGAAAGCTTTTAAATATTTCATAAGAGCATAATTTTGCTTTTCGATAATATCATGCCTTAGTTCAACATCCCTTAAGGTTTTGCTGAAAAATGCCACTAGATGCTCTGAATCCTCAACATCTTTCTGCAATAAGACTGCTGCAAGGGTGTCATAGGAAGCAAAGGAGAAGATATGGAACTCCTTGCTATAATCTGGGTTGATCAAAGTGGGAGCTTCCATAATAGCTCTTTTGATGGCTTCAAGAGATTTTCTTGCTGCATCGGTCCATTTGACTTCTGATCCCTTCTTCAGCATAGAGGTGATGTGTTTTACCAATTCTGCAAAATTAGGAATAAACCTCCTTACAAAATTTATTTTTCCCAAAAAGGATTGGATGTCCTTTTTTGATCTTGGAACAGACAAGGCCTGTATTGCTTTCACTCTCTCTGGGTCAATCTTGACACCTGCAGCAGAAACAATGTGTCCTAGAAGTTTGCCCTCTTCTAAAGCAAATTGTGACTTCTTAGGATTTACTGATATCCCAAACCTTCTGCACTTCAGAAAAACCTTCTTTAAATGTTGTAGATGATCTTGATGACTGCTGGAGTATACTGTTATATCATCCAGGTAGACAAGGACAAACTTATCCTTCTCTCCTACAAACGCTATATCCATGGCTCTCTGAAAGGTGGCCCCAACATTCATCAGCCCAAAGGGCATCTTAGAGTACATAAAAGTGCCCCAAGGAGTGGTGAAAGCAGTCTTTTCTTGGTCATATGGATGTACAGCAACTTGGTTATACCCTGAAAATCCATCCAAGAAAGACGTAACTTTAGCTCCTGAGAATTTTTGTAGCAAATGTTCCATTTTGGGTAGTTGTCTTTCTTAGAGCATTTGTTCAGGTTCTTGAAATCAACACACAGCCTGATTTCACCACTTTTCTTCCTCACCACTACCAAGTTGGCTACCCACTTCAAATATCTCATGGGAACTATGCTTTTGGCAACCAACAACTTCTTGATTTCCTTTTCAATCAGAAGGAGCAGCAAAGGATTTATGGGTCTCAGCTTCTATTTGAAAGGAATGGTTTCTTTCTCTAATAGGATCTTATGCTGGATGATATTTTTGTCATAAGTTTTAAGATCACTGTATTCCCAGGCAAAGACATCAGCAAATTGCTTCATTAAGGTGCAATACTCAGAACTTTGGGCAACAGACAAATGGGTGGACAGATTTATATACTTTGGATGATCTGGACTCCCTATGTTATGCCTATGGACTGCAGACTGATTTTCTTTTTGGGCAATCTTATGAGGCACATCATTATGGTCAAACAGCTTCTCTAGAGGCACTAGCCCTTTAGGTATATGATTGCTAGGCAACTGTACAATGTTGTCTTGGCCAATTCTATTCCTTAGCTGGGGCTGGGGACATTCCTCCAAGGTTTCATTCTCTTGATCAATTTGCATTTCAGAGAATTCATCAATGACTTGCAGAAACCTATTTACTTTATCATCATCTTCAAAGACTTTCTAGTGTTGAAAATTATCAGGCAAGGATGGTCTATATTTTACCTAGACTCGATAAGCCAATCTAGGGGGCATGGGAGGGACGAACATGCTAGAATACACAGCAAGAGAATCAGCAAGCCGATTTTTTACTTTGGGAATATATGAGATAAAAAAGCTATCAAAAGAATCTTTGAGTATCCATACCTCATCTCTGTATGCTTTCAGCCTTGGATGCCTTGTTTGGAATGTTTTGTTCACTTGTTGAATGATGAGATCAACATCTCCAAACACCTTTATGTCTCTGATTCCCATGTCTTTGGCAACGTTTAAGCCCAATATCAGAGCCTCATATTATGCTATATTGTTGGTGACCTGAAAAGTCAGCTTAAAAGACAGATGTGTGCTTTCTTATTTTGGAGACACCAACACCACTCCTTCTCCTGCAGTTTCCTCTAAACAGGCTCCATCAAAGAACATATCCCAAGCTTGTGTCCCTTCCTCTTCCATGGCCTGGCACACTGGCTTCTTAAGCTGCACCGAGGCCCTCTGGGATTCTTCAATTTGGATAATACACACTCCAAAAGCAGTGTCCACAACGTAAATGGAATGATTAGTGGGATTCTTCTCATCACTTATGATATAGGCCAGCTAGGCTTCCCTGTATAGTCTTCTGCTTTCTCCTCCAAAAAGTGGGACAATGGCATAAGACAAGTCATTTTGCAATGTCTTACCCAACCTCTTAATCCACCCTCTGGAAGGTAGCATACCAAACTTAGGGGGGACATCTGCTACCACAATATTCATCATCATGCTCTTCATGGGAAGCTGAGTTAGGGTGATAGCCAAGTCTTTGATTAACCCCAGACATTTCACCTTCCTCGAATCAAAGGAGAACAAGTCATGATAAGGTCTGGTAATATCAAGGCCTAACTCTTCCATGACAGCTTTGGGCATCAGGTTATGGCTAGCCCTTGTGTCCAGCAGATAGTTGTGGAGGATTTTGTCATGAATGGTCAAGGAGACATAAAATGATGGGGAATTGTCATCAACAGGTTCAGTCATTGGGCTAAGCACAACTGCAGGTTTATCATCTTGTAAATTCACATAGTCATTGGATGCTTGTAAGGCTTTCAGCTCAAGGGCATCAAGGATGGGCTTCTTAAAAGCCTCACTCTTTACAAGTTCTATCAGAGGTACAGATATTTTTAACTTTTGGACTTCTGATTCAAAGCTGAAAGGGGAAGGAGACTTATCAGGGCCTCTTACCTCTTGAGCTGGTGCTTTCAGGATGGTAGGATCAGCTGTCGGTCGCTTCTGCTTGCTGATCTGCTGCTCTGTGGGGACAACAACTCTTTGGGCAGGATTCTCTTTGACATTACTCGCTCTTGACCTCAGGTTATATCTCTGCTGGTCTTCAGTCTGCAGAACAACTTCTCTGTCCCACTCTTGGCTGGTCTGGTCCTTGAGTAATGACTCCTCATAGGCAGCTAATGTCAAAAAGGCAGCACTGCCTTTGTCTTCCATGCAGCGAATCTCATCCTCTTCATTAAACTGCTCCTCCTCCAAGACTACGTTCTGGAAAGGAGTCTTAACCCTTTGTTCTTCACTGGCCTCTTTGCCCCTCTGAATGATCTGCAATTGTTCATTTGCTCTTCTGTATGGATTTGGATTTCTAGGAGCAAATGTATTAGGAAGCCTTGCTTTCCCAGGATTCTGCTCAACCTTCAGCTTGGAGATTTCAGCAGCCAATGACTCTATCATTTTAGACATTCTATCCATTTTGGGATCTGAAGATGAGGAGGAAGAGTAAGACTCACCTCTCTACCTCCTTCTATCAGCGTGTCTTTTGAGTTTCTCTGTAGCCATGATATTGGATTCCACCTCCAAGGCTGCATCTTGCATTTCAGCTAGAGAAGCACATCTTCTCTCTCTTAACAACAGGAAAAAATCAGAGTCAAAGGCATTGGCATAGGTGAGTTTGGCAGAGGTGGGGGTAGGCTTCACTTCAGTTGGTATCTTACTATACATACAATTGAATCTTTTATTAAAGTCAGACAATGACTCCCCATTTTCCCTTTTTAGGTTTCCAAACTCAGTATGGTAGCAGGTCTTTCTTATCTCCCCAATGCTTTAAAAACACATCATCTAATGCTTCAATGTCTGCTATAGACCTAGGGGTCAGCTCTCTAAACCACTTTCTAGCCTCTCCATCTAGGCTTTGGACAAATACTCTCATCCACACATCATCTTCATTGATATCTAGGTTATCAGCATAGCTATAAAAAGACTCAAGGTGCTCTTCAGCTGTTACTCCCTCTGTACCAGTGAACTTAGGCATGTATTTCTGATATTCTCCTACAGGCATGGCATTCAAAGGAATAGGCAGGACCAGGGGTCCATACCTAGCAGCTATGATTCTTTCCATTTTGGTGGGTGCTTGTGGACCTGCCATGACTAGGGTGGATGGAAGGGTGCTAGCAGTCTGAAAGGTAGGGAGTTGAGAAATGACTGTCAGGGCTAAAGGAATATGATGGACAGGAGGGGAGGTTTCCTTTGGGCTGAGATCCAAAGGAGGACCTAAAGGAATGGGAGCTTTATGATTCTCTGAAAATATTTCTTCACTGCTAGTACTAGAGGCTATATTTTCAACATGTAGATGCTCTGTTACAAGCCTTTCTGGCAGAGATACATAAGATTGTTTAGGCTTACCTGATCCTGATGCTCCCTTTTGTGATGTCTTTCTCTGCTTGACAATCTTCTTAGGGTCAGGTACTGGGTCAGCTGGTGATTTCTGAGGATTTCTCCGAGTATGCCTCACAAACTGAGCCAGAACTATGATGTGGAGTTGCCATGAGGTTTGGCCTCTAGTAGAGTCACCAAATAGATTATTACAACCAAAAATGTGTCCAGACTTTGTCTATTATCAAAGTTGGATCTGTGTCGTTGTCCCAGGAAAGCTGAGCTTCAATCTCCTCTCCCCGTAAACGACCCCAATTATGTTAGGATTCCAAGAAACTCTCCTAGGTTATAGCTCAAATATGTCTGGTAACATATAAATTCAACTATTGTTGCAAGGTTTAATGGAAGGAATGATGGTTTGGTTCAAGCCAAATAACCACTTCTACTCTGTTTCACTCCAGATATGCATGAACACCCTCAAACTACAAAGCTTTAGACCACCAATGCTCACAGTTTAGATATTTAGGTGAATATGTAGAATACTAACCACACCAGCAGATACATAAGACCATGTGATGTCCGACTGCAACTAGTACAAAAACCTGCAAATCTAATCTGTTAATGCAAACACAGGATGACAGCTCTCCTGCATTAGATAGAAAGAAATCTAAGTAACCTATTCAGTGATGCATTCAATATTCCAACACAGAGATAAGATGATAGTTATCTAGTGCTAAACATTAAGAGTTCAAGAACACATCACATCAGGTACAATCTTAGAATAGAGGAAAATGGACAATGAGCAGTTAACAACAAAAGAAGCTTGTATTGCTGAAAATGAAGATGAGACGTAGCAAGCGACAAAATGTTTACAGTCTCCAGAAGTTGAACCTTACATAAAATGCCAACCCTCATTACATCTTTCTCCTGGATATTTATCAATTTTTGTTACAATGGAACTTGGTCGTTTAGGTATGGAGGGGTCATAATTGACCACCAAATGCATTTAACTACCTAATGGAGTCTTTGGACGAGGTTGCTTGGTTCACTGGGTGAATTTGATTTGTTCAAGTGATGTGTTGTCCTTTAGGTGGTTGGAGTGCTCGGACCAGTAGAGTCCATGACTGATAAATTCAGTTACAGAGTCGTGCTATGTCCTTTTCTCCTTTTGCCATGCTCTATGTTAAATATGGTTGTTGGGGGTCCAACTATTGTCAGTCAAACAGAGTGGGTTATCTCCTTCCTCAGTCAAGAGAATGGACGTGGGATGTAAAGTGCATGGGTAGGTGGACAATTTGGGTGAGCGAGAAGGATGACTGTCAGATCGGGGAGATGAATGGCGGAGATGGTTCGACGAAAGCTATAGACCGAGGTGGGAACGAGGTGCATTGGTGTCATTGGATCTTCAGCGGATAGATCGAACGGTCATCGGGCGATGGAGTTGCACGGGCGTTTAATGGGTGAGGGTGGTTTGGTCGGGCGGTAACGGTTTTCATCGCACCGCTTTCGGGGGCTAAGTGGTAATGGCTCGGGGTCATGCGATTCCACTCAATGAGCGACACGTAGCAGCGGATGAGAGAGAAAAACTGCCCTCATCGCACGCTATCACTCGATCAAGTTGTCTGCGCGATGTATGTGAAGACCGTCAGATCTGGCGGAGATGATCTGACAATGAAAATTAGTCGAGCGGGTCACCTTTATCGGGTGCGATGTGGGCCGTTAGATTGTCAGGGAATGATCAACGACGGGAAAGCGATGAGGGGTTTATGAGCGCATGAGGGCGTATGGGTAAGGTTTTATGGTTGGTTTGGCTTTGCGCTTAGAGCTGGGGCCAAAGGGGACTTTGTCAGATTTTAGAAGGTTTATTTAGGGAATGGGAAAGGTTTAGAGGTGAGTGGGGTGAAGGAAGAAAGGGAAAAGTGACCAATGTGAGCCCCCTTTGGACACAACCAAACAAACCATGCTTCTTTCTAACCTTAGAAAATCAAATCAGCGCTACATAGCAGAGCTAATAATGCCAAGCACGATTGTTGGTTTTAGTAACTGCATTGGAACCACTAGAACAACGCTGGGAAAACCATCATCAGAAAAACCAATAATAATCATTTCTAATTCATCAAAAAACAACAATAATTAACTACGTCAATATTCTTAAACTCTTAATGTAACACATTCACAAAGAAACACAACAAGATGGGTAATAGACAGATAAAGAAGTGCGGTAAAATTATTGAAAGTGGGTTATTAGAATGGTGAAAAGGTGATAATTTAGTGGCCCAAGAAGTGGTACGAATGCTACAAACACAAAGGAATCTAGTGAAAATGAAATTTGTGGTGAGAGGTTACCAATGAAATATTATCATATTTTGGGAGATCCTTCTTATATTTAAAATATGAGGATAATACTCTAATATAGGTTTCCACTTTCTCCTTATAACACACACAAACAAATTCAAGCAAAATTACTTTAGGATTCCATTGTGTTCTAGAAGAGGATGTGTATGAAGGTGTTATATGGTTATTCAACCAATTTGTATGCTAGTTCTGACATTACTTGAGTTATGTTGTTATAGGACTTGCTTATGTTGCTGGAAGATTTCTTGTTGTTGCTACAAAGTTTGAGTTTGCAAATCAACATGTGAAATCTATAAGGAGACAATGATGTAGAGCTAAGTGTAGTTAGATGTGTTGGAATAAGAATTCGAAGAATTCGAGCTAGACGTAAATGACAATGCTCTCGATGATAATATCAACGATGAAATTATAAAAAATGACACTAATGATGATGTTACTATGGTCAATCCTTTCAATGTCAATTATGAGATAGATGATACAAATGTGGAGTTAGACAAAGAAGTTTAATTATATTAAATTGTTGAAATGTAGGATCTATGTGATTATATATTTTCTATGATTTATTCTCTTTAAGGCATTTTCTTATATGGATTAGTTATGTGTTGTTAAGTTTTATGTAATTTTGTATGTAGCATTGGTTGGTTAAAATTCATGACCTTGTTTTCTCTCATAACCAACCAACCTATAGCCTCCTAATCCATATTGAGCATATGTTTTATTGGTTAGGGGGTTTAGGTGATAAGAGTGTTTTATATCACTATATAATACATTTTATATATAAATACAAAATATAAAATATATTACAAAAAAATAGCAATTAGAAAATAAACAAAAAATGAATCAAATTAAAAAAAACACTCATAAAAACAACTAAATATAGAAAACACTTTGGCACCAAACCTCCTAACCAAATTAACTAACTTTAAAATCCATTGACCTCTACATTGATCAACCCCACCTACTAGTAAGGAGACTGTGTATAGGAGCAACCCAATGAGAGTTGCATTGGGTCCACACCACTTGCTAGTAAGGAGGGCGTACATGAGCAACCCATTAACATTTTCATTGCATCACCCCCACTTTTTAGTTTGTAGAGTGCATATTGAAATAGACCCATCCAAGCATACACTAATCCCACATATGCATCCAAGCAAGGATCGATCCCACTATGTCTTTGATATGTCTCTAAGGTTTTGTTTACGTCCAAGCTCTATTTTTTAGTTTCCATGGATTTTTATTGTCTACTTATTTCTTCCTATTAATCTCTATTGCATCTCTATGAGTGCAAGGTATTTCCAATGTTGTGTTTGAGGGCATGGTTTAGTAAAAAGATAAATTGAGTCATTTCATCATTGTGACCTCATAAATGGGAAAAAATTATTGTAGTAACCTTAAACTTGAATGGGTTGTGCATTCTTATCTTTAAGAACATGGCAGGAAATGTCAATCTCCATAACCATGTTTAGGTTTAGACTTCAAAATTTGTTGGTTCACCTATGGAACAAGGAGATGTTGGAGGTAATTGGTAACCCTATGGGAAAATCATATATTTTTCCAGCATTAAGATTGATTATGGTCTAAAACTCTAAAAATCCTAGATTATGATTTAAAACCATTAGGAATTCATTTAGAATTCAAAATGGTCAATTATATGCGCCAAGATTGTAGAGAACACATACAAAACTATGTTACGGTTTGATTTGAAAGATGTACCATTGTATTAAATTTTTAGAGATTGTTTAAAACATGAAAGGTAAAACTCCTACGATCCATGATGGTTTTCAATGATGAGATGATAAATATATATACAATTTAATGATGCATTGCTTAAGATGAGATCTATATGCCTTAAGGAGAAAACACATTCTCAGAATTGGAATTATGTATTTTCGACATCAAAATAAGGCATGCTATAAAATGCATTCCATAGAGTGAAAAACGGAAGCTTTGTGTTAAGATTCACATGATAACTTCTTGAAAATATAATGTTATGGAAAATATATGTCTTTAGAAATATTATGCACATATGATTGGTGTCATTTATAGGAAGATGAAAAATAATGGTTGTTGATTCATTGAATAAGATGGATGTTGACACCATAACTTCATCCAACCTCTATATAATGACTCTTGTTGTAACATAACTAGTTCACTCAATGGCTTACAGAGGTTATGGGGCCTAAAAAATTTATTTTTCCTTTAGTTGCTTGATAATAAGCTTTGATACCACTATCACATACCCCTACTAAATTGATCCTAACCACACTTGCACACACCTGATTTTCATCTCCCATATATTTTTTCGAACACTCGTAAATATTTTTTCAAATACTTTGAAGATAACAAATTAAGTAGTATTTCTCTTGTATACATTTTTTCAACCATTTTGTATGAAATCAAATAAGAAACACTGCACAAATTCCACTTGTAACATTCTAACTTAAACATACCACTCAATCATGCAACTTTTTATTTTTGTATTTGAGGTATTTTATCAATTACTTTGTATGAAATTGTAATAAAACACTTTTAACACATTTCTCGAAATTATTTTCTTGCAAATAGGCATATATCAGCTACACCAATACTATCATGCAACAATATTATCCCCATCCACAAGACAACATTTTCATTGAGACATTTCATCAAACAATTTGTATCCAATGAATCATTAAACCATTTAGACATTTCTTCAAACAATTTGCATGCAAACTAATATAGATTTTTTTTGCATGCAAATAGGCATATCTCAACTACAACAATATTATAATATAACAATACTATCCCCATCAACAAAACAACATTTTAATTGAGGCATGTCATCAAACAATTTGTATGCAAAGAATAATTAATCCATTTAAGCATTTCTTCAAACACTTTGCATGCAAACTAATATAGAAATTCTTCACGGAATATCTCTGAAATTATATCAGTCCAAGTGCTAAAAATGGAACCAAATGATCAATGGGAGTTCCTTTTACTATGGTTCAAATTTCAACCTCTAGAACCTCCGAGATGAAAATTTATAGCAAAAATGCTAACATGATTGGTTTGAAGCACAATTTTAGGAGAATTTAAGAAATTAAACTTCCTATGAACACAACTCCTAAAATATCATGACCCAATATCTGAAAGTTGGACTAGATAATCAGTGGATTTCCTCTCACTATGGTCCAAGTTTTAGCTTTTGGAACCTCTTGGAATGAACGTTATAGCAGAAATGCCAACATAACCTATTTGATGCATAGTTGTAGGAGCATTCAAGAAGCTCAACTTCCTCTAGTCATATGTCCTAAAATATCATGACCCAAGATCTAAAAATTGGACCAGATGATCAACAATATTTCCCCTCACTATGGTCCAAGTTTCAACTTCTAGAACCTCCCAAAAGATTAGTTATAACAAAAATTCCAACATGACATGTTTAAATATGAATTTAGGAATCCCATATTCCTTTGATGATATTTCCTAAAATTCTGTGGTCCAAGATTTGAAAACTGGACCAAAGGACCAGCAAGATTTTCCCTCACCATGGTCCAAGTTTTAGCTTATGGGACCTCCCAAAAGAAAAATTATAGTAGAAGTGAGAGCAACTGTAATCACAGAGTCCTTCATGTCCACATGCAACATATTGACTTGCACAAAAGATCAAAACTTCTTTCTTACAACCATAAGGTATATTTCAGATTTAATCCACAAAACAATCAAGGCATTTTTTCCTATTAATTTCATGCAACAGTTTCCTACATCCATGCAATATTACAAAAATATACATCAATTCAATAAAAAAATAATCATCATATTCACAACTCACAATTAATAAAATTTATCTAAGACCTAACAATGGATAAAACTAAAGGTGGGACTTGAATTTTCCACCCAACCATAGACTAGTTGCAGCTTGTATTTCTTGCAATAGTCACCCTCGAGCTAGATCCACGATCCAAGGGGATTTTTCAAGCAAACTCAACTGAAATTCACGCTTAGCACTATGAATATGGGAATTTTCATTATAGGTGGTTTATCAACTATGAAATTCACTTCATGAATTCGCATTTATGGGTGTCTTACCAGTTGTTGCAAGCACTCTGAGAGTGGTTTATCAGCCCCAAAAATTCAATTTTTTCTTTCCCAAATTTCTTTCATCCAATCCCTCTTTTGTTGTTTGAATTCCCTTCTATCCTTTTTCTTGTGGGTCTCTTTATGTTCCTCATGGAACGTTCTTCAATATATTTCTTTCGAGTTGCACATTTGATTAAGCAGTAGTGCCAACTAACACCACTGAAGCTCTTCTTTCTTTTCCCCCTCAAATCGTGGATATGTGGTCCCAGCCTTTAGGCCACTCAAATAAATCTATAATCAAAGTACAATTACATTACAAAAATGAGGGCGAGTATACCAAGCGTGTTACAAACCCCACCCCCTTAAGGGGAACACTGTCCTCAGTGTTCTTAGTAGAAAAATACTAAAACAAATTTGAGATTTATAAACAAATCTTACATATTTACAATTACATTTACAGTTGCTTACTTAGAAACAAAAAGAATGAGTATGACACCCTCATTTGATCAATTGTCTCCCATGTGGCATCATTTGGTCTATCATGCTTCCATCACACCTTGACCTCCTCAGTCACTTGAATTCAGAGTACAATATGCCTCCAGTGTCCAGCCATGCCATCCAATGTCTTCAGTACCCCTTTAGAAATAATTTCAGCCCATTTCTTTATGGGGCATACCCAATGCACTCCTGATCCCAATCAACATGAACGTGATTCTATGAAAACCAATTCAACTTTCGAGTTCCACACGCCCTTATCTTCTTCATCAGTCCCTCAAGCTCTCTGTTTCTTCTTATATGCAATCACTACCTTCCAAGTTCATGCATCCCCTTCTTTTCTTCCTTGATCCCTCGAAAAATCCATTCTTTGGTAAGGCTTCCTCACACAAGAATAATTCTCTCAGCCAAGGCATTCCTCTTCCTTGCTTTAATAACTCAACACATGTCATGGCACACCTCATGGAAACAAGTGTATCTCACAAGGTTTCACTGTTAGCACAATGGCATTGGTTCTAAAGTCTTCAACTGCATTATGCTACTGCACACTCTGATGTCATTAAGTTGATGTTGTTTACCTAACAATCAACCTTGTATACACGTATTTCGCAGTTCACTGGTTTTCCTACATCATAGACACATATTTCGTGAGAAATAATCATAAAGTTTTTAAATAAATTTATAATATAGTATAATAATATTAAAACATAACTCAATTCGTTATGAATTAGAGATTTAAACCAAATTAAATCATAACCTTAACAATTTTTTCTAATAATTAATACTTATCTTTGTGGCTTCCTCTTTTCTCCCGCACTGAGTGGTTTATCAACCAAAGTAATCACTTAGTGTTTTATATTATCCACGCAATCTTCAGTTAGATACCTCTTCAATTCCAACTCATTTAGTGGTTCTCAGCCGAAGCAAACACTCAACAACGATTGTACTGCTCCATGCAGTCTTTTAGTAAAGGTCCAAATAAGCCCCATCTTTCACTCACCTCCCAACGAGTGTGGGAAATACCAATCCTGGTAGTCTTCTGGTGACAAGAATATTATTTACCACAACAACTTCATTATCAGCACAACTCCCCCGTCATCACAACTCCTAGGCCTAGGCAGCTCCCAATTCTGGACAGTCTGCTTGATCCAATATCATAACACATCCAACAAGGAAAGTGCCCTTGTTCAACAAGTATATTAGTGGATAGATAGAACTTTGGTGGTGGTAATAGTCGAATTGTATGCACTGAGTGATTTCCTAGCCCATGACAGCACCTTGTGGCAAATGTGCCTCATGATTTCACCAAGGAATCTAGTTAATAGTTAATATACCTACTGATACAACCTTCAACATTTCCTTATCATAACATACTATAAACATGGGCACATAAATGTCATAATCACATGATCATAATAATAATTAACGACAATAATTATCATGTGCTCAATGGATCCACAAGGGATCTCATTGGATAACCTCATTATGTTATCCCAAACATGTCATTCATATATCCATCAAATTTTTATGAGAATTAAGAAATCATATTTTCATAAGAATGATTCATGAAAATAAATAGTCAAATGAAATGGCATTATATGCATTGATCTCATCATTAACATATCCATGAAATATAACACATTCACATGCCATATAGTGTTAAGGTTATAAAATCTCCTCGTATCTAAGTAGAGCATACATTAATTTGAAAACAAAAGCTTCCAAACTCAGCCAAATGAATTATCACCCAATTCCTTTCCTTTTATTTTTTACCTTGCTACAATCATCAACGCTATCAACTGATATTTATTTTGTCGCAATATTCAATAGTTTATTTAACTCAACTTGTCCTCAACGACACTATTCATAAGATATCAATTTTCAACCTTTGTCCTTTTTCATTCATGCTCACCACAATTGTCATGAGCATAAATATAACACAAATATTAGAAATGAGACTTGTGTGCCCAATTTCCAATGGTGTTCCATGCAACCTGGAACCCATTAAATAATATTGTTTCATTACCCAATCATGACAAATACAAACTTTGCTTCTATGCCATTCACATAATGATCATATTTTTAAAGATTGATTACTTATTGTGCTACTATGATGGTTTTCAACCAATGACCTGTCAAGCCACATGATGTCATTATGCCTTACGCATCTTCACCATGATGTATTTAAGTTTAGGAAAACATCACTTTTTGTGCAATTTCCATGGATGTTGCATTGTTTCCCATTTTATTTCAAGTGGAACGAGCCAGGCCCATCTTAGTTTTTCTATCATCTTCTTTTGCCCTCTGAATGCCATTTATCTTATGCATAGAGTTTAACCAAGATCTTGCACTTCTAATTGGTTTCTATTTTAACACTTCTCTAGAGATCCTCTTCTTTCCTTTCCCCACACTCAACAACAACCATGACTAAAACACAAAGACAAGAATAAAGAAGAAGCAAGGAAAAATAAAAACTCACAACAACCTCACATAATTATAACACAAACATCATGACCATGCTCAAGGTCAACAATTAAAATAGAAAATAAAATATGAAGCCAATCAATAAAATTCAAAACATATAAAACATTCATTAACCCACAACAAATCAATCTCGTGAGTTATAGTGTTCAGTGTATCCTTCACCACCATATATATATATATATATATATATATATATATATATATATACACACACACACACACAAAATCAGACTAAGTCTTTTCCAAGGTTTTATGGAAACCTTAAAATTTCAACATCCCTCAATAACTTTTTTATGGATTTGCTATTTTAGGGGAAATTCTCCTTTCTTGCTCATGATGGACTTGGTCCATGTTATGCTACACCATATCATTTTCCATGCTTTTACTTATTTCTGCAATTGATTCTTCTTATGTGATGTCACACACGCCCAATTGTTGGTTATATCAACATAAACAAATTAACCATTACCTTGCCATGTTAATACCAAGCACGTTGATTTGCAACCGTTCACACATTTAGAATTCATGTCCCTCACATGTTCCAAGAATTAGGAATACATATCAATATGCTTATAACCATTTTATCACAAGATTGGAAATTAACCTTTTAGCAAGACTAGCATCATCAAATTTTGAAATCATCCTTTTACCTAGGTTAGTAGCCATGACATACTTTGTAATCAACACATAGTCGTCATCCATAGTGCTATAACTAGCACCCACTTGCACTCATGTGCATATCATTTGTCTCAACAAAAATTGTATTAGTACAATTGTCTTAAAACATGATCATTCCTTCATGCAAAAGCATAAGCACAAACTCGTATCATCCACCTAATCAAGCATTCCATCAATACTTTATGTGTGCATAAAGTTCAAGAATCATAATCAGTGATTTTAGAACACTCATATGCAGAAGACCACTTAATGGTAGAAAACCTCATATTAATGTACTCACCACATTATTACAACATGTATATCAATATGCATATTTATCACTTGTGACATTCTATCATCAACACCTTATTTTCCATAGCCTTGGTTCATCAAGACTACAAGCAAAATTTTTATTGCCTTTCCAATTGTACTTTCATCTTGTTCCCTGTTACATGTTTAACATTAACCACTATTAATCAAGTTATGAAAACAAACTACTCAGAGTGTTTATGCCTGCGCATCCATTACTATGTGCACTTAGCATACCTTCATGCATATTGGCATATCATTATTTAATATCTATTCGATGGAGATGCCTCTCTAAACTATTTCATTTCTTGCATTGTATTATGCCTACACTATTATTCATTAGCTTATGACTTCTCAAAACATCAAATAAGAGTATAAAACAACAAGAGATAAGTTAAGATATTCTCCCTCATATTTTGACTACATCATTTAACCATGAACTTTTGCAATCTTGTTGGGCTGGTCTAGGGAATCTAGTCAACATTTTGTATTTTTATTTCGCTGCATCAACTCAAATCAAACTTTAAGTAACATCAGTGTATTAGTATATACGACAAAATAATCTCATATAACCACATATGCATGTAGTAAATAATCATCAACGAAACTCAACAAATAGAAAACACTTGCACCTAACAAACACTCATTTTTGAAATAACACAGAGTTCCAAATTTTAATCTCCAAAGGCCTAGTGTAGAACTTTTTCTCTTAATTTAATCTATCATAGAGCCCATCCAGTCCGAGTGTTGAACCTGGAATCTTTGATACCACTTTGTAGCATACCCAATTCCCTCAATGACTTATATAGGTTTCGAGGTACCCAAATTTTCTTTTCTTTTTACTTGCTTGACAATAAGCTCTAATGCCACTTTGTCACATACCCCTAATAAATTTATCATAACCACACTTGCAAACACATTATTTTCATCTCTCATACATTTTGTCAAACACTTTACCTGTAAACCTATCTTCAAATGCTTTGTATACAACCAATTAAGTAGTAATTTTCATGTATACATCATTTAAAACATTTTGTATGAAATCAAATTAGAAACATTGTGCTAATTCCACTTGTAACATACAATCTGAAACATACCACTCAATCATGAAACTTTTGTTTTTTGTCTTTGAGGTATTTTATCAAATAAATTGTATGCAAATTGTAATAAAATAGTTTTAACACAGTTATTCAAATTATTTTCATGCAAATAGGTATATATCAACTACAACAATACTATTTCCATTAACAAAACAACAATTTCATTAGGGCAATTCATCAAACATTTTGTATGCAATGCATCATTAAACCATCTAGGGGTTTCTTCAAACATTCTGCATGAAAACCAATATAGCAAATTCTTTGCATGAAAATAGGCTTATCTTAGCTACAACAATACTATCTCCATCCACAAAACAACATTTTCATTGGGGCATATCATCAAACAATTTGTATGCAATGAATCATTGAACCATTTAAGCATTCCTTCAAACACTTCACATGCAAACTAATATTGCAATTCTTCTTGGCATATATCCTAAATGATAGCAATACAAGTTATAAAAACTGAACCAAATGATTAGTGTGACTTTCGCTCACTATGGTTCAAATTTCAACCTATGGAACCCCCCAAATGAAAAGTTATAGCAGAAATGCTATCATGAACGGTTTGAAGTATGATTTTAGGAGCATTCAAGAAGCTTGAATTCCTCTAATCACATATCCTAAAATATCACGACCCAAAATCTAAAAGTTGGATGAGATGATCAGTAGGATTTCCCCTCACTATGTTCCAAGGTTTAGCTTCTGGAACCTCTTAGAAGAAAAGTTATAGCATAAATTCCAACATGACATATTTGATGCACAATTTTAGGAGCATTCAGGAAGCTCAACTTCCTCTAGTCATATATCCTAAAATATCATGACCCTAGATCCGAAATTTGGACCAGATAATAAGAAGGATTTCCACTCATTATGGTCTAAGTTTTAGCTTCTAGAAACTCCCAAAGAAAAATTTATAGCGGAAATAGCAACATGACCTGTTTAAAGATTCATTTAGGAAGTCCATCTTCCTATGATCAGATTTCCTAAAAAAATTTGACCTAAGATCTAAAAACTAGACCAAAAGATAAACAAGATTTCCCCTCACCTTGGTCCATCATTTTTTACAGCCTCCCAGAAAAAAGTTATAGGAGAAATGAGAGTAGTTGTAATGGAAAAGCCCTGCATGTCCACATGAAACATATTAACTTGCACAAAAAATCAAAACATCTTTCGTACAATCATAAGGTAGATTTCCAATTTAATCCACAAAATCATCAAGGCATTTTTTCCTACAATTTCATGGAACAGTTTCCTATAGTCATGCAATATTAACACAAATCTATACATCAATTCAATAAAGAACTAATCATCATATTTATGGCTCACAATTAATAAAATTTATCTAATATCTAACAATGATTGAAACTAAAGGTGGGACTTCGATTTTCCACCCAACCATAGACTAGTTGCAGCCTGTATTTCTACAATGTTCACCCCCGATCTAGCTCCACGATCCAAGGGGGTTTTTCAAGCAAACTCAAAATGAAATCATGCTCAGCACTATGAGTATGGGAATTTTCATTATAGGTGGTTTATTGTTGTGGAAAGCACTACAAAAATTCACATTTATGGGTGGTTTATCAGTTGTGGCAAGCATGTGAGAGTGGTTTATCAGCCCAAAAACCTAATTCCATCCTTCCCCAATTTCTTTCATCCAACCCCTCTTTTTTGGTTCAAATTCATTTTTATCATTTTTCTTACGTGTCTCTTCATGTTCCTCATGGAACATTCTTCAAGATATTTCTTGCCAGCTACACATTTGATTAAGAAATAGTGCCAACCAACACCACTAAGGTTCTTCTTCCTTTTTCCCCTCGAATCAGGGATATGTGGTCCCACTCTTCATGCCATTCAAATATTTATAATCATTTATAATTAGAGTAGAATTACATTGCAAAAATCAAGGGGAGTATAATAAGAGTGTTACACTTACTTTTATATTTAACATTCATTTTAATGTTTCATGCTACTTATATTGTGATAGGGTAATCATGTTAAAGGCACCAGGGTTAGAGCTGGTAAATCACTAACAATTTCCATATCCATTTAATGTGTTATTTATTATTATTTTTCTAATTTAATTAACTTTTTTTTTTGTTGATATCTGTAGTTGATCACACCTGATGTTGACAATGTGGGCGACAATGAAAAATTGTTTGAATCCATCAACCTAATGGAGAGAATAAAAAAGGCTCTAAGAAAGGAAAACATGGAACTTTTTGCATTAGATAAGTATGAACAAATAGAGGAGGACAAAGAAAGGCGATGAGTTTTGATGGAATATATACAATGATATGGGGTAAGTGCCATATTTTAAAAGGATTATTTATCACATATAGTCATTTATGGATTTCAATTTCCTACTTCTATAAGAAATGAACAAAAAATTTAATTTTTAGATTTTTTTTAGCACATTAGAGAAAATTTGAGGTATAAAATAGGCCTCCTAAGGAATATTATAAAATAATAGTGGAAATAATAAAATAAGATTAGATTACCTTATTAAGTTTTAGAGGGAGAAAAGAAAAAACTATTTTTTCAACTCGTATTTTCTACTTATCTCCCTATGATTTTACTCAAATTTCGAGCGAGAGCACTCATTGGATGCAAAATTTAATTCTGCATCTAAAGAGTACCCATGTTGCATACTTTTGATAGATCATTTTACATGAAAAATATGAAATACATGAAAAAAACATGATTGCAACACATTTTTTCATGTATTTCACATTTTTTGTGTAGTAGAGTCGATCAAAAGTATGCAACATGGGTACTCCTTGGATGGAAAATTAAGTTTTTCATCCAACGAGTGCTCCCGCTAGAAATTTAAGTAAAAACATCGGGAGATCAAATGAAAATACGAGTTGAATTTTTTTTTTCTTTTTTTTTTTTTTTAACTCCAAAAATGGTGAATCATCCCCCATGGTTGACATCATCACAAATTTGAATCCTATTGGTTCTTATAAAGTTGATTTTTATTGTACATTTTTGTTTTAAGGCCCATTTTTTACCTCAAAATTTCTCTAGTGATCTACACATGAGCTTGCTCGAGAGGTCAGTGTTGGTAGCAGATGTAGTATGCCTTTTCTAATCCCCAAGTTTTGTAAATATAAATGATAATGCTAGAGGTTCAATATGGATATCAGGCCATAATTGCTTGATATAATATCTTATTTATAAATCCAAAATTGCTAAAGCTAAAGAGGAGGAAAAGCATATATGAATCCCAATGTGTGAATGGATAACTTGCTTGAGGAAGCTCGTAAGGGGGATTGGGAAGTTTCCTATCTTTCTTGAGACTAATGATTCTAACCCCCGATGTTCTAGTTGAACCACCAACTTCCAAAGTAGTTATGAGAGAGATGGGGAAGGAGGTATTGGATTTCCCAAGCATGGGCTATGTACCATGTAGCAGATCCTAATTGACTATGCAGCCCAAGGATAGACCCTAAGGAGATCTCATGAGAAAGGCAATGATCATAAGGAAAGAGGGGGAATTCTAGATACTGGAGCAACGAGAGAGAGATACTACGTGGAAAAAGTAAACCAGAACATTTTGTGAACCATCGACAAGTAAACTTGTGTGTAGATTTGGGACTACAGAGGTTGAGCGTGAGTAAATCTAATAGAGGGAGAGAAACTAGTTCTTTGAGTCATGGCAGGTGTGTGAAAGACCCTATTTGAATTGTGATTGGAAACTAGTGAGGAAGCCTCAGATCAAGTTAGGTATCATAAGAAGAACTTGGTTATTAGTTTATGGTGCATGATAAGCACTGAAGAGAAGGAGAATCTTTGAGGGACCCTAAGAAGTGGTGAAGGAGTTTCCTTTTGTGTTGTTCAGGCCCCCAATGGACATACCTTGTTGTGTGAATAACCCAGACTCAATGCAAGAGGGGCAGTACTCTTGTTTCCTGCAAGGGGGTCGATTCCAACCGCTACCACTATAACCTCTAGGTTCCTAAGGAAGCTCTTTCTACAAGCACAGTGAATCAGGGGGATTTGAACCTTAACACTCCTCTCACATAACACTTCATTTTCATGACCATTTCCATTTGAGTTGCACCCTAGGGGCTTTCAAAATCTATACCTTGATTTAAAGCTTTATTGAAATTTCCATAAGGGAAGCAATCCTTTAGATATTGGATTTGGCTCGAGGGTGGCCATATACAAGAAACTTGCAGTGTACTTATTCCTATGGTTGGGTAGAGAGTGGTTGACCCTTATTTATTTTCCAACAAAATCAAGTGGAATAGATAAGTGTATTTCCTGCTTTATAAATGAAATGGTAAATGTTGGTCAATGCTTCATGGTTAAATACTATGCTAGATTCATTGCAGATGCATGTAACGATAGGTTGAAAGTTTTTGTGTTATCATATTGAATATGTATGATCGATGTGCTAAGCAATCAACATGTTCTACTTGAATGTTTTTTTGTGCCTCCTTTCTGAATGAATTATGTATGCAATGGAAGAATTTCACATATGTTGTGTATGGCCATTGTGTGTTGTATGATTATAAATTGAGAGGTAAGCCATGGCTACACTTATTTATTGTTTCATGAAAGTTGTCATGTTGAATTACCATGTATACTATAGTGGTGAAGTGAAACTTGTATGATTGTCCAATATTTTTAAGTATGTTAAGATAAGACTACCATTTTCCAAATTAGTGGTGGATAAAGCAGTGGGGACTGCCCCACCTTCTCTGAAAGAAAAGTATCAAAAGTTATAGGACAATTTTTTTTTTGGGTTTTATTTAAAATTTGGAGTTTTGGAATCTTAACCCTAGTTGTTGGTCACATGGCTCAAGGGGATCCATGATCCGAAACTTGGGGGGAGGCCCCCAAGATCTAAAAATTTGAAATGCTAGAAGAAAAAAGGAGAACACACAATAAACAAAACCACAAAGAAAGTTTCTATTAAAATAGAGAATAACTCTAAAAGCTACATTGTGGTAGACAATTTGTCTTTTTACAAAATGTGACTTGTTACTTATAGTCTTTTTTAGTTACAATACTACTATTAAACTCTATGGGTAGGTAAATACCATGGGTGAATGAATACCATGGGTAAATGTCACTTACAATGCCATGGGTAATTACCATGGGTCTTTGAATACCATGGGTGGATGCCATCTACAATACCATAGGTAAATTCTATCTGTGGATGAATACCATGGGTGATTTAATACCATGGATAGTGCCACTTAGAATACCATGGGCAGATAAATACCATGGATCGATGAATAACATGAGTGGATGTCACTTTTTATTCAGATCATTGCTCCCCCCTTAAGAAGCAATGGTTCCCATTGCGTGAACTTCCCTCCTGAGAATCCTTTGTTGAATATGAAGAGTCATTGAAGAGAAGGGTTTTGTGTGGTTAACCCATAACCGTGATAAACAAAGCTCTGAGAATAGAGATACCTTGTAATGATTGTGACCAACTATGATACTAAAAGTGTGCATCTTAGCAAATGGAATTCGATGAAGCATGTTTTTTGAATGACCCGTAACCATGAAAAACAAAGATCTGAGGATAGAGATACTGTGTAATGCTTGTGACCAACTGTGATACTAACAGTGTGCGGTCTAGCAAATGGACTTTGATGGCAAGGGTTTTGTGCAGTTGACCCATAAACTTAGGTTTGTAGGTGACCCATAAATGTGATGTTTGTCATTTTGCTTGGTAAAAGCATGGTGACTTTTTTGGTAGATTCTCCTATCCAATGAGATGTTGTAAAGGCTTATTTCACATTATAAACCACTTGTTGCAACTTTGCTGATAACTTCTGCTACATGTGATGAAATCAAATTTCATTAAAGACCCATTTAAGGTATTGAAGATATTTTTCCATTGATATAAGCCACTTGAAATTTGATGACTTGTTGATCCAGGTGGATAT
Source organism: Pinus tabuliformis (assembly GCA_031772625.1). NCBI lineage: Eukaryota > Viridiplantae > Streptophyta > Pinopsida > Pinales > Pinaceae > Pinus > Pinus tabuliformis. The sequence goes on along the minus strand of CM062820.1, from coordinate 126,157,213 downwards.
TGGTGGCCACCTGCCAAGTCCACCTGGACCCCCACCATTGTCTTTCTCAGCATTTTCAGTTTCCTTAATTGTAGCACAACTTACTATTTTTAGCAGTTTTTCGGGTCCTGAACTTCCGGAGCCGTTTTGAGGCCCTAAACGACGTTTTTTGGGGAATCCAGGGGCATATGATCTCCGTTTGCCCGTTCCAACAATGATAGTGCTCGGATAGATCTTTCTAATGAGCTATTGTACGCGTCAAACGGAGATCATATGCCAAAGTTACGACCCCGGGAAGTTGGTGTACCAATTTACCCCCAAACGGGGCCCACAGTTTGGCGTTTCATCTCCTAGGGTTAGGTTTTGGAATGTTAAGGGTTTTCCATTGTTTCTCAACAATAAATAGGCCTTCGAGTCTCATTGTAACACAGTTCAGAGGCATGTAGCCACCACATCTCTTCTCAGAGATAAGCTACCATCGCCCTAGCTGGTTTATTTCCATTTCTGGTTGTAAGCATTTTTCAGTATTTTCCATTAATGAAATGAAGTATTATTTCCGTTGCATCTTTGTGTATATGGTTATCTCTGTAATTTGTTGCGTTCCTGTTTAAATCCGGATCAGTGGTATCAGAGCGGTCTGCTTTTTCTCTGTTTTTCTTTGCATGTCCCCAACAAGGTCGGGATATAAGGAGTTAGGGCTTGAACTGGTTGAACCTTTGCAAGACCAGCCTCGCAAATCCCGACGGCCTCCCATGGCGGACGAGAAGAAAGACAAGGGGGCAGGAGATCCCATCAAAATCTTGCTCGAAGAAGCCCTCGAGCGACAACGGAACGCGATGATGGACAGCTTTGCCCAGATCCTTCGGCGGCTACCCAGAAGCAACGCATCGCTTCCAGCAGCTACTCTGGAAACGCCACACCCTTTAAGGTACAAGTTAATTTTGAAATCCCCATATTCGAGGGTCAGATAGACGCAGATGCCGTAGATAAATGGTTGAATCTGCTAGAGGGTTATTTTTCTGTTCATGAATTTTCGAGTCGGGAAAAGATTGTTTTTGCTCTTCTCAAAGCAGCCCCCCACGTCAAGGACTGGTGGGAAACCTAGTACGAGCAGAAGGATGAAAGTACTGGCTCACTATTTTCAGCTGCACCCACCTGGGATTCGTTCCAGGATGCCATCAAGGAGCAGTACTACCCTGTCGGAAGCTATGAGGATGAATACATAAAGTGGACCACGCTACGGCAGGGAAGGGACCAAGACGTGCCGGAGTTCACCAATCTTTTCCATACCCTTCGCACAAAGTTGGGTATCAAGGACTCGGAGCAACATTTGATACTCAAATACCGTGGCTGCCTGCACAAGTACATCCAGGAAGAAATACAATTCCTAAACATCCCCTCTCTCGGCGCAGCATACCGATATGCCGTCAAGGTCGAGCAGAAGTTTAAACAAAAGAAGCGAGACTTTGGATCTGCGAATCCGAAGCAGGGGAAAGGTGCCCCTAAACCACAGAACAAAGGACAAAGCCAAGGCGGGACAGCCCAAGACAACCAGCCGAAGCCGCAAGCAAAGAACAGCGCCGCGAAGCCGAAAAAGGACACTGGAAAATGGTGCGAGTTCCATAAGAGCCCCACTCACAACACAAGTGAGTGTCGGACCAAGCAGTCACTGGTGGCTGAGCTAAAGGTTTCAGAATCAGATGCATGTTCCGACTCTGAGTCAGAACCCGATAAGGGGTATGAAAAAGGGAAGCAGATCATTGATGCGGATCCCAGCGCCACTGTTGCTACCGCAAAGATCCAGAAAAATGAACCCGAAGATCCAGAGGAGGAGGAGCGTCTCTTCCACTCCCAGATGTGGGTAAAGGGCTCCCCGATACAGTTCATTGTTGATAGCGGGAGTCAAAAGAACCTCATTTCGGCAGAGGTCGTGAAGTGGTTGGGCTTACCGACCACAGCACATCCACAACCATACACCATTGGGTGGCTTCACCAAGGACGAGATCTTCACGTGAGCCAGCAGTGTCGCCTTCCATACAACATCAAGCCCTTCACGGATGAGGTATTGTGTGACATTGCTCCCCTTGAAGTTTGTGATGTATTACTAGGACAACCATACTTGTGGAAGCGACATGTTGTGTATGAATCAAGGCCCCGTGCTGTTATTATTACATTGGGAAATAAGTTGTTCAGGATACCAGAGGTAGCACCACCTGCCGCCCTCTCTTTGATTACTGCAAAACAATGCAGTAAGATCATTTCCAAAACCAGGAAATTTGTTTTCCTGATGATACGCCCTCAAGGAAAGAAGAAGACAGTGGCCGCGGCCTCCAAACGGGGTCCCTCTGCACGACAACTACAGATGGACAAGGTTGTGGAGGAGTACGAGGACATCTTCACCTCCCCAGCAGGGGTTCCTCTGCACTGTCAAGTCAAGCACTCCATCGATCTGACCCCAGGTGCGCCGCTACCCAATGGACCAATTTATCGGCGCTCCGTTCTGGAGAACAATGAAATCAAGAGGCAGATTCAGGAGCTCCTGCAGAAAGGTCACATCCGTCCAAGTTCATCGCCCTGTGGGAGCCCGATCGTGTTGGTACAGAAGAAGGATGGGACGTGGAGACTCTGTATTGACTATCGGGCGCTGAACAAGATCACTGTCCGTAATAGGTACCCGATCCCGCGGATTGATGACCTCCTAGACCAACTAAAGGGGGTGAAATATTTCAGCAAGATCAATCTGAAGTCAGGATATCACCAGGTACCAATCGAACCCTCCGATGTGTGGAAGACTGCCTTCAAATCCAAGGAGGGCCTCTTCGAATGGTTGGTCATGCCTTTCGGATTGACGAATGCTCCTGCAACCTTTATGAGGCTAATGGATGACATCTTGCGGCCATTCACCAACTCCTTTGTAGTAGTATACTTGGATGACATTCTGATCTTCAGCCAGAGTTGGGAAGAGCACCTCCTCCACATCCGATAGGTTCTCCAAACACTGCAGCAACACAAGCTATGTGCCAATTTGGAGAAATGCACTTTTGGCATGACCCAGGTTCAGTATCTGGGATACATCATTGATGAACAGGGGGTGCATGTCGATCCGGCCAAGATCCAAGTCATTCGGGATTGGCCCTCTCCAACCACTCTAACAGAGCTCCGCAGCTTTCTAGGTCTTGCCAACTTCTACCGCAGGTTTGTGTTGGGGTTTTCTCATATTTCTTGGCCCTTGAGTCAAGTCACCAAGGGCGGGGCGAAAGCAAAATTCTTTTGGTCTGAATCTCAACAGAAGGCATTCAGGGAATTGAAGGATCGCCTCTGCACAGCACCAATGCTCGCGTTACCAGATTTACAACAACCATTTGAGGTCGAGACAGATGCCTATGACTATGCTATTGGGGCAGTCCTTACTCAACATGGACATCCAGTGGCATACCACAGTGAAACACTTTCAGACACCGTCCGGAAGTACCCCACTTATGATAAAGAGATGTATTCCATTGTACAGGCCTGCCGACAATGGAAGCATTACATTTTGGGGAAGGAAACGGTCATCCACACAGACCACCGACCTCTGCAGTTCATACAGACCCAAGGGAAATTGCAGAATGATCGCCATCAGAAGTGGTCTACATACCTACAACAGTTTCACTTGAATATCAAGTATAAAAAGGGCAGCACCAATAATGTTGCAGATTGCCTCAGTCGGCCACCGATCATGGCGCTGACCACCGTGCTCAACTCTTGTGGGCACGAGACTGCTGATTGGCCACTTCTCTACAAAAGCGACCCAGAATTCGGCCACACATACCAGACACTCTTGGAAGGTCGGCATGTGGCAGATTTTCACCTCCAGGACGCCCTATTATGCCACCTCGGTCACCTTTGTCTTCAAGCGAGCGTGCCAAGATGATTTGGGAAGCACACTACAGTCGGGCTACTGGGCATTTCGGGGTCGAGAAAACAGTGGCAGTACTGCAAAATTATTTCTATTGGCCAAATCTTCGACAGGATGTTGGGAAGTACATCCGATCATGTACTGCCTGTGGCATTGCCAAACCGACCATTAAGAAGCACGACCTCTATACCCCGTTGCCTACCCCTAGTCGACCTTGGGAATCAATCTCCATGGATTACATGTCAGGCCTTCCTTCCACTAAGCATGGAAATGACTGTGTTTTTGTGGTCGTCGACAGGTTCTCGAAGATGGCCATTATGATGGCCTGCAAGAAGAATATCACAGCAGAAGCCACTGCTAAACTCTTCTTTGAGCGAGTGTGGGTGCACTTTGGGATCCCACAGTCTATCACCTCAGATCGGGACAGTCGGTTTCTCAGCACATTTTGGTCCAGTCTCTGGTCAATGCTGGACACCAAACTCACAAAGTCCACAGCCTTCCATCCTCAAACTGATGGCCAGACAGAGGTTGTCAACAGGATGATTGTGCATATTCTGCGCATGTATAACTCAAAGCATCCACGCACATGGGACGAGAGCCTCCCCTATGTTCAGCACAGCTACAACCGAGCTCTTCACAGCTCCACTGGCCATAGCCCTTTTCAGGTGGGTTTGGGATTCCAGCCACTATGCCCCATTGATGTGGCCATGCCCCTTGCAGCTACTCACATGAATTCAGCTCATGTCCAGTCCGAAACAGATAAGGCCACCAACTTCATTGAGCGCATCCAACATATTCGCCAGCAGGTCCATGACATTCTTGAGAAATCAAATGCCAAGTACAAGCAGCGACATGATCAACACCGGGTGCCACACAAGTTTCAGGTGGGCGACAAAGTCTGGTTGCATTTGCAAAAGGAACGCCTTACTGGAGCCTATCGGAAATTGAGACCACTCCGATATGGTCCTTACACCATTACTAAGGCGATGGGAGACAATGCATTTGAGCTCAGCATTCCCCCATTCCTTGGCCTGCACCCAGTGTTCAATGTGGACCGCCTTCGGCCATACTTTCCACCATTGCTAGACACATCCGACATTGCAGAACAGCTCAAACCCACATAATTAAATCCAGATTGCATGGAACAAGCTGCAACTGATCGGATCATCGACACACTGATCAAGAACACTCGCCAACAGAATATCCAACTGTATCGAGTTGTCAAAGCAGGCCAACTCCTTCAGCAGGGCAAGTGGCTCACCAGGGAACAAGTTCAGCAGAAGTTTCCTCATCTCATGGAGGAGCTCAACGCAATGGGGACCATTGCTTCCTAAGGGGGGAGGAATGATCCAGGTGGATATTGGTGGCCACCTGCCAAGTCCACCTGGACCCCCACCATTGTCTTTCTCAGCATTTTCAGTTTCCTTAATTGTAGCACAACTTACTATTTTTAGCAGTTTTTCGGGTCCTGAACTTCCAACAATGATAGTGCTCGGATAGATATTTCTAATGAGCTATTGTACGCGTCAAACGGAGATCATATGCCAAAGTTACGACCCCAGGAAGTTGGTGTACCAATTTACCCCCAAACGGGGCCCACAGTTTGGCGTTTCATCTCCTAGGGTTAGGTTTTGGAATGTTAAGGGTTTTCCATTGTTTCTCAACAATAAATAGGCCTTCGAGCCTCATTGTAACACAGTTCAGAGGCATGTAGCCACCACATCTCTTCTCAGAGATAAGCTACCATCGCCCTAGCTGGTTTATTTCCATTTCTGGTTGTAAGCATTTTTCAGTATTTTCCATTAATGAAATGAAGTATTATTTCCGCTGCATCTTTGTGTATATGGTTATCTCTGTAATTTGTTGCGTTCCTGTTTAAATCCGGATCACTTGTGGAGTGAGAAAATGATTCCTGAAATTCATGGTACGCACGACTGCGTAACGTGCCAAACATGTGTAACTTTGATTTCTCATATCTCTCAACCCGAGAAATGAAATCAAATTCCATAAAAAACCCATTTGAGCTAAAAAAAATAATTTCAAATGAACTATTTTTCACCTTATAAAATGCTATGTGGAGGTCGTAGAACTTGCATGAAGTTTGATGAAGATCGCTGCAAAAATTTGAAACTGAAATATGCTTCAAACTCTCATTCCCATGGAGTTGTAACCTAAATCTGATACCACTAATCCAAATCTTGGGGGAGGCACCCAAGATCTAAAAAATCGAAATCATAGAAGAAAAGAGGAGAAAACATAATAAACAAAATCAGAAAGAATTTTTTTATTAAAATAGAGAATAATTGTAAAAGTTACATTGTGGTGGACAATCTGTGCTTTTACAAAATGTGACTTGTTACTTGTATTTTTTAATTACAATACCATGGGTAAATACCATGGATGAATGAATTTCATGGGTATATGTCACTTACAATACCTTGGGTGGATGCCACTTACAATACCATGGGTAAATTCCATGTGTGGATGAATACCATGGGTGGATGTCACTTACATACCACGGTTAAATTCCATGTGTGGATGAATATCGTGGATGGATAAATACAATGGGTGAATGAATACCATGGATAGATGCCACTTACAATACCATTGGTGGGTAAATATCATGAGTGGATGAATACTATGGATGGATGTCACTTTTCGTTCAAATCAATCTATGACTAAGATTTAGGAAGGAGAAGGGGCTTATCAAAAAATTGAACCCTAGAAGAATAAAATGAAATTCCTTTGGGAAACCCCAATATGGTGTAGCTTTGGTTGACAGGCTAACACTTTATGGAAATCATTTTGTTTCTAGACACATTAATTAATGGTCCCGAGTATCGGAGCACAATGGATTCTAAAGAATTATGTCAAAAATAATGATGTGGGAATGCCAAGTGGAGGACACAACACCCAAACTTGTCATTTTTGGTCTACTAGCTAAACAAATATGAGAAACATTTGGCAAATGTTAGTAGTGCCACATTGTAAAGGACACATCAACATTCACTACATGTTACATGATGATTGGATGTTGGAGAATAATGTGGCATGATGAGCGTTCACACTGGCATATAGACATCAGGATTTCATGAGGATTGTACTATGTAAAATCCCCCATATCCCAATATTGCAGGATACACCTCAACGATTTCATGTATCTGGAATCCCCCATATCCCAACATTCACTACATGTTAGGTGATGATTGGATGTTGGAGAATAATGTGGCATGATGAGCGTTCACACTGGCATATAGACATCAGGATTTCATGAGGATTGTACTATGTAAAATCCCCCATATCCCAATCTTGCAGGATACACCTCAACGATTTCATGTATTTTTAATGTCAACACCTATATATTGTCATATGTCGATTTTGTTTTCAAGGAAATGAGATGGCATGCTAAGATATTTATTGGTTTATGAGCATATAAGAGGATATCACTATATCGATGTATTACCATATTGACATATCAACATATCAAAAGTTTTGTGGGAATGGCCATATTTCCATATCAACATATCAAAGGTTTTATGGGAACTACCATATCTCCATATCAACATATTTAAGGTTGTGAAATCAACCATATTGGCATATCAATGTTTTGGGATACTTACATAGTGAAGAACACCGAGACATTTGATCAATGCACATTTTATAGAATCACCAATATGGTGGGGCTCTAGTATGATAAATAGGAAGAATAAATGGAATAGTGTGAGGGAGACACATGGCCAAGGGCCATCAAGTGTCAGCAACATGGCATGCATGGGTGTTGATTTGGCCTTAAAAGGGTGTGATTTTCAAGCCTACATAATTCGTGCTTGAAGCTCAAAATTACATGAAATTTATATCATAGGAAAGCTCTTCATGAGCATAAGATGGTGGTGGTATCATAAATATGATTTGAGATGATAGAGAAAAAGGGAAATTTTGATAACCTAATCTTCATAATAAAATTATAAGTCGGGTCTAGTTACACCCCGTAACTCTCATACGACATTAGGAGGTTAGTTCTGCTACAACATCGATGCATATACACCAAAACTTTGTTGCACAAGGCTATTTGCCTCTCCACTTATGGCTCATAGCCTCGTGACTTAATCGATTTCACTATTTGGGGCCCATGGCATGCCCTCTTAGTGCATGCCATACAATTCACATGATGGTGGAGATGACCCAATTGTGATTCTATAGATTTTTTTCTTGGATTAACATGTGTTAGAAAAAAGGGAACAATGTCAATTAGCTTTTTTGGTGGGAAAAAACATTGTTTTGATCAAGACACCAAAAATATCAGGTATTTATGTGATCTAGGTGGATATTGGTGACCACCCGCCTATTTCACTTTTACCCCCAACATTGTTTCTTTCAGTTTCCATAATTGTAGCATATTTTACTATTTTCAGTTTTTTTGGGGTCTTGAACTTCTAGAGTCATTTTGAGGCCCTAAACAATTTTTTTTTGGATAATGCAATGACAGTTTCCTTCCAATATATGTCATATACAATTGAAATGATTAAGTTATTAAAGTGTGTAAAAAAAAATGAAATCATTCCAGATTGTTGTAAAAACCATAATGAAATGATTATAAGAATATACGTTGAACTTATTTGGATGATTGAAAGTGCAAAATGCAGGTGCAATAACCTTCAATACTAACCATTGTTTAGTTGATGGCACAACCAGATTTTATGTAGGAGAATTGGTCTTGGATATGGTAGACATGTAAGCCCATAAGGAAGAATAGCACCTACTATAGCAAGAGAAAGAGTTGTAAAAGGGAAACCTCATGCTGAGAAGTCTAGTCCCCTTAATAAAATAGATCAGAACATAGAATTTGTATGATAAAAGTTGAAAATACAAATTTCGACTAAATATAACATCTCATGGTAAATGTATGTGCATGATATAGGTGAGAAGTTGAAGTTGTCCAGGAAGGATAATTGATGGTTGCTAACCTAGAAAATGTGGATAATACATTGCTATTAGGACACAAGAACACTATGATATGCCATGATCATCTATAATGAAAATTATGCATTATGGTACAATTGGGGGATGCCTTGGCTATAAGACCTCACAAATCTCCATACACTTCTTGTGTGAGGAAGCATTGGTAAATGGTGTATTACCCAAGGGATTGTTTATTAGAAAAATGAATGCATGTGCCCTAAGCAAAAGTGATTACAATGAAAAGGAGACTTGAGTAAATAATAAACTAGTTGGGATCATGAGCACATTAGGTATATCCAAGAAAAATAATGAGTTAAGTCTATTTGTGGTATCCATATGGGTGTAAACCACACATACATACAAGTATTATGTTTTAATAAATATATTATCCTAATTTATGAAATTAAGGGAAATGCTTGTACATGGAAAAATGTTTTAATATGCTTGCTCACTAATAAATGTTGTAGGCATTTGATGGAAGGAGAAAGGTATGGAGGTGGTAAGCTAGTGAAGACAAAATAACAAAGAAAGAATAGTTGAAGAGGATAGCATTGTTAGCAGAGCTAAAGAAGCATTGGGGAATGTTGTTGCAATAAAAGGAATCACCTAGGATGTTCTTGTTGCAATCAAAGAAAAACAATTGGTGTGAATATTGAGGACAATGTTCCTTTAAGGGGGGAGGGATTGTAACATCCATATCTTGACACTGAAGCTAATTTATAATTCATTTTAATTTATTATGTTGATGGAATTATATTGTGTGTGTTGTTATTGTGACAAAATGCACTGGATGAATCTAGGAACTATGTATAAGCAATATAAATGTTTGATTAGAAAATATGCTAACAAAACTTCTTGGGAATATATGAGAACCAATATAAGCTACGATACTATGGGAGGGACAAAGATGAGGGAGTGGTGTAAATCATATTACCAAATACTTGCCATGAAATTTGAATTTATGTATAAGCCTTTTCCCTTTTTCCCAAAAATCAGTTCATTTTGTATAATTGGGTGGTTGGAACAACAACCCTCTTAAATATGGAAGTTGGAGTGGAAATTACAATATTTATTCATAATTCAATGAAAGGAATGTACTAACTGCATTCCTTTGATTTTGAGCTTCACACATGGATTGCATAGGAGATTAAGGTAAATATGGGGTTGTACAACATTGGACTGCATTGATTATGGAAAAATCTAGAAGGGGCTAAGAACCATGAAGGGAAAAGGGTGTAAGATATTCATGGACATAAGAAAATACTAAAATTTCAATGAATTTGACAAGGTTCTAAAAGTTACATCCCAATTTTTGCTAATGATCAATAATAACATTGGGGGTTCAACGAATGGTTTCTAAAAGCTACATTTCAAATCTTACAGACAATCAATGAGCCATCAATGATCAGTGACAAGATTGAGGTGCTTACCCATTGGTGGTCAACAAAATGTTACCATTGGTTAATGAAAATTTTGAGATATTTACTCATCGACAATCAATAAAAAGTTTAGGGTATTTACTCCATCGAAAATCAATGATAAGTTATAAGTTTGACCCCATTTATAGTTGGGAAAATATTTTGGGTTGCAATATGGGCAAATTGTAAATTATCCATATGGTTGATGAAGCCTTTGACACTTTAGTATGTGGATTTTGCCCATAGGTGAGTTTTATTTGCAAGTGAGATCTATTTATTATTTAATAAGTGTATAATGCACATATTTATGTGGATTTATAAATTAAAGTTTTATCTAAATCCTACTCATACAAATACATGTGTAAAGAATTTAATTGGGCTATTGGATGATGTTGTCACTTGTCATACCATCTTATATTTGTGTCAAACGGTCATATTTTTCATCCCTGGTGCATACAAGGACATGTTCCTTCTTGGTTGACTAAAGGGAAATCCAAAAGGGAGATCCTAAGTCCAAAAGCTAGAAAGGGAGAACTGAATTTTTGGGAGCCAAAATTCTGAAGGGAGTCGAAAAGGGAAGATCCAAAATTTGGATCCTATTATTGGAACCTGATATCGGGTCTTTGGGATATCAGATGAAGGAACGTGGAGACCTTTGTATCTTATTTTAAAAGCAGACCTGTAACGGCATATCAGAGTTAACATTTCGGAGCCCGATATCGGAAGGAAAAGACCTCGAAGCAAAGTGGTATTAGAACATCAGAGTTTCGTAACTCCTTAAAAAATGAAATTCCTTTGAAAGCCTCGAAGTTCCCGATAAAAGGAATTACAAAGGAAATCGTTGAAAAAAACAAGGACTCGAGGAACCCTTTCTTTCTCTTTCAGAGAAGACACATGGCAGTGGGTGATTAGCCCTGAGGAGTATACATGGCAGATGATGTCAGCATGGCTTAGACATATAGTGGACATGTGGCAGTGAATGTTGCCATTTTGGGGTGGCCTTGTGAGGAAAATATAGGTGACATGTGTCACCACCCAAGAGGCACCACGTTGATGTTATGACCTTAGCACGACATCACATTGGAGGTCAGTTTTTCAGAGGTAGGAGTTATCGGAACTCCGACATAAATGCCAATTTGAAAAAGTTTCGATCTGATGAAGGAGATCCTATGTGTTAATGGCTCATGGTTGGAGGGGGGGGGACTTAAAGGAACCAGGGTGAAATAGAAATTACAAAGGAAAATAAGACCCAAACAGGAGCTCGAAGGCCTTAGCACCCAAGTGCCAAGCCACTAGTCATGACACCTAGTTCTATGGTGGAGTTGTGATAAGAAGGCAATTAGAAAAGGGGCTAATAGCATCGAAATGTTATGATTTCATAAGTTTTATTTTAATAGAGTTATGATATGAGAAATCTTCAATACTGCGACACAAACAGCATGGAAGATGAATGGGTCCTATCTTGTGTTGGGAAGTAAGCCATCCTTGATATCACATGCACATTACAGGGGATTAAATGAAGAAAAATGCCATTATATTATAGAGGCCATGTTATTTTACAGTTGATCTTTGTTCAGCGTGACTGAGAATTAATTCTCAATATGGAGATCACTCAAAGACCCATTCTCAGTGATTAATGATGCATAAATGTGAGCATTTCGTCAATGTCGTGCAACTCCAACTCATTAGCCCACCACGAACCTAGATAATAGAGCCTGAGTCCACCTAAGTGAATCAGAGGAATAAATAAGGGAAATATTTTGTTGTGTCAATCATGACACCTCATGTTTTTTTTATGTTTTGTAAATATTTCATTTCAAAGAGGAATCAAAATTTGTTAGGATAGTTGGAGCATTCAAGATATTTTTCAATTGTTTGTTTGAGCTCTCCCCATATAAAAGGGAAGAGGAACTTAGTAGGAAACGTTTGATTTTCCTAGTTCTAGAAGGTTGTTATCATCTTGCAAATCCCACTAGTCTGCTCTGTGACATGTATTTCACTCTAGAATATTAATGAAGAAGTTTCTGGTGATTCCAAGCATTTGAGATATGTAGTATGTGTTCTACCTTTGTATGTCATTTCATATGTGTATTTTTCTTCTTCAGAAATTGTGTAATTGTAGCTGCTGGATTCACTCTTAAATCACAGATTTACTAATGTTATGTGATAATAGACGATACCTACTAGATTGTATATTTATCTATGTTATGTGTTAGCAAACAATACTTGTGATTTATTGAGTTGGATACCTTAAAACGCGCTCCATATTTTTTGCATTTCATTTCCTTTATCTCTCCATGATTCTACTAGGATTTATTGCATGAGATTCTATATTTAGCCAACCCCCTGCATTAAGCTCCTCTATTCTATTTCTCCTTTCCATATTTACTACAACAACAAAATAAGTTGCATTCTTTTTGTGTCAGCCACCAAACATGAGCATTGATTCTTGGGGGAATGATACATTGTTTATGTATATATTGAAGTTATCTCTGAGAAAGGTAATTGAACCAAAATCCAAATCGCTTTACATCCATATTTTGAGATGCACTAATTTATCTTCAAGAGAGACTAAGATTTCCTAGGCACTGACCTTTCCTCAACCCCAGGGTTGTCTCTAAGAGCTACAACATCTTTTGGAGATGTTGTCAGGGAACGAATTTGAATATTTTTCCCTAGGTACGACATTAGTACATTCCTTGTGTCAGGTGATCAAAGGAATTGTGGGTTGAATATATCTCACCTTGGCGACTCGACTATTTAAAATCTTCGCTTTGTCATCCTGGCTTTCAAAAGGTGTCATACTCGTTCTAATACTTCCCAGCAGAAGACTCCTCCTGTATTCGACCCTGAAAAAATCATATACGAGGACTCGAAAAGAGAGGGCCCCTGTTACCCCAAATCTTGTGGTCTCGTTCCCTGAAGTGACAACTTCCAGCCCTCAAAAGATTGAGATAAACTCCTTTGATCCCTCTTCGAAATCTTTGGAACATTCAAGAGAACGTTGTCGACTATTCAACCCATTTTCCTTGAGAACCAAATTTGAAGAGGCTTATTTCAATACACCTATTTTCACTTTCTGGACCCTCCCAAAAATCGAGGAAATTAAATATATCCTCATTAGTATTCAACTCATAGCATTGCTCAGCCCCAGATAGCCATAATCCATACAACTACCCAACCAAGCCCAGTGGTAAATCTTCTACCACCTCCATTACAAAACATGGTTGTCCCTGGTTTTATACTTAATAGATATGCTCCACTCAACTTGCCACAACCTCTAAATGGGATGCCACAATATTACCTTAAACTCCTACCTAGATTCATGGGAGAGGATGATATCTCAACCCAGAAGCATATAGAAACCTTTTGTGCATTTGCTGAGAATCTGAATGTAGAACATCTAAATGTAGTACTAAGACTCTTTGTTCAGTCTTTGGACGGAGAGGCTAGGAAATGGTTCAAGAATCTACCAGATGCTTCAATCAATACCTGGGAGGAGATGGAAAACTATTTCATGCAGAAATGGGGGGAAAGAAGGGACCATGGGTATATCCTTACAGAATTCAACGCAATGCAGAAAAAACACAACGAATATGTCTCAAAGTTTATAAGGAGGTTTAATAAACTATATAACAGTCTTCCTGCCAAAATTAAACCCCCATAGTGTTAGGCCCCTATAATACTAGTGATTCCACCAATACTATTGTCATTGTATCCCTTATTGTTGTTTTTGTGCCCCTTTTGTCCCCCTATTGTTATTAATATGCCCCATAGAAACCCACTATTGTTATTTTGTGCCCTTATGTTATTACTGTTATGTCGGCTTGATTATATTGTGACCACTTAGACTCCTATATATAGAAGGGAGGTTTAGTCATTTGTATCATCCAAGAATTGTTCATTTGTGTAATGTAAATGAGGTTTTCTCCTCTAAGAGGCTGAATTCTAAGGCGTTGATCTATATTTTCTATATTTTTGTGAGATGATTTCCTAACATTTGGTATCAGAGCTTTGGATTCTAGGGCTTCGCTGCTCCAAACAAGCCATAATGGAATTTTTGCTATAACCTTTTTCTGCAACATTTCAGAAGCTACAAAAAAAACTCATTTGAGCCGAAATCGTTCTGAACTTCGGGTCTGAATTTCAGAGCTTTCCCCACTATATTTGCAAAGATATTATCTGAGCAAGTTAGGGTTTTTGCAGACTCCCGAATTACATTCCAAACAGGTGACCTGGGAAAAATCGTCATAAATTTTGTTTTGAGCATCAGATTGTAATTTCGTAAGAAGTTTCAGAAAGATGACAGCCTGCATGTTTATGTGTCTCATTTTCGGGTACTAAAGTCGAAACAGTGACACGTGGCATGTCGTACAAGTTCGCTCTACTGAACTAGTATATAATCAGGTCACCGTGGGTGATTTGACATAACTCTTCCTTGGAGAATCCAATCTTGATCAGACTTGTGGGGTTAGAAAGAGGACTCAAAGGGCTACCACAGGATGAGATTTCAGATATTCAAGATCTACAGTTACAAAGATACAACAAATTCAATATCGAGCTCTTACAAAGTGAAAAAAAGGTGTGTAGTTTTTTTAAATTTTGCATAAGATTGGTTTGAAAAATTAGTTTGAAGGAATTCAAAGGGAATAGTGAAGAATTATTAGCATTAATTAATGCCCCGAAGAAAGAAAATGGAAACACCTAGTAAGCAACTTGAAAGCTCTAGCACGACTCGTGAAGAAGAGGAAGAAATGCAACATGATATATCAAAATTAGAAGACCAAGTACAACAAATTTCAATCTCACTAAAGGTAAATGAAGCCAAGATGAATGGCGTGGAAGCTAAGATGAATGGCATGGATGATAAGATGGAAGAATTGAAGATAAATTTGAATAAGTTGCTACAAGAAATAGTCACTAATGGTGAAAGGGTAGTAAAGGAAACTCATGATGAGAACAAAAAAAATGTTAATTATGATTTCATAGACTCTAATGTTGGATTGAAGACCCACCATGTTCCAAAAATCGATATGAAGAAGTTTGATGGCAAGGATCCCAGATTAGGGATACTACATATGGAGCAATTTTTCGATCTCCATAATATGCAAAACACACAAAAGGTACGTATTGTAACTTTATATTTAGAACCAAATCAGTTTGTATGGTATCGATGGCTTTTCTCTCGTAAAAAAATTGTCACTTGGGCAATTTTTACGAAAGAAATGATAGCACATTATGAAGATACAAAAAACAACACTTTTTTTAGCCAATTGATAAATCTCAAACAAAAGGGTTCAATGCTGGAGCACATTGAGAACTTCCAAAAATTGAACATAAGGGTAAAAGATATTCCAAAGGAGCATAGCATTGATGTGTTCATAGGGACTTTAAAGGATAATATCCAACATGAGGTTTGCCTTTGGGAACTTGATTCATTAGAGAAGGCATTCTGGTTAGCAAGAAAAATGGAAAGCACAATTATAGCAACTAGGAAGCCTACCACTCACAACTATAAAGATGGAAGTGTTGTTGCCTCTAGCCTTCCACAACCTACAAGGTTGACACCACAACAATTGGAAGAAAAAAGAGCAAAAGGGCTTTGTTACAGTTGTGATAGCAAATACACTAAAGGTCATAAGTGTGCTGAGAAGAAATTATTCTACATAGAATGTGAATAGGAGGAAGAAAAGGAACAAGAAATGTCAAAAGAAGAAGATATACTCTAGGAACAAACCCTAGATAAAGAAGAAATGAATCCGACCATATCTTGTAACGCATTTCCTGGAATTACCACTCCTTAAACTATCAAGATAGAATTACATATCAAGAAGAAAAAGGTAATAGTGTTGATTGATTCAGGAAGTACCCATAATATTATTCATTGTAAGATAGCAAAGGAATTGAATTGCTTCCTATATCTAGCACCAGAGTGTCAAGTGATGGTTGCAAGTGGAGGAACCATAAATTGCTCGGTAAAGTGCCATAATATCAAGCTATCCATGGGAGAATATGTATTGAATAGCCCAATGCTTTCTATTCCAATGGGTGATGTTGATGTTGTACAAGGAGTCCAACAACTACAATCCTTGGTACAATAGCTATTAATTTTCAAGAAGTTTTTATGAAATTTTGTGTGGAAGGAAATGAAGTTGAATTAAGGGGTATTGCAGAGAAACTGGGAAAGATAATCAACTCTAATGGTATGACAAAGCTTCTAAAGAAGGAACAACGAGGTGTAATTACATAATTATGTTCGCTAGAGGTTTCCACATCGAAATCATCTATTTCTCCAGATCTCCAAAAAGTCTTGGACAATCATTCCAAGGTATTTGAGACTCCCAAAGGTCTCCCACCTATTCGTTATCATGATCATGCTATTCATTTGATTCCAGGAAGTGTTTCTCCAAACATCAGGCCGTACAGATATCCCTATGCCCAAAAGAGTGAAATTGAACATATGGTTGTAGAAATGCTAGAGGCTAGTATAATTCAACCTAGTCAAATTTCTTTCTCTGCTCCAGTAGTATTGGTGCACAAGAAGGATGGATTATGGTGCATGTGTCTGAATTATAGAGAGCTCAACAAGCTCACTATTAAAGATAAATTTCCCATTCTTTTCATTGATGAATTACATGGATCAATTTACTTCACCAAGTTGGATATTCATTCAGGATATCATCAAATCATAATGAAAATTGAAGACATTCTGAAAACAACCCATTCTTGTCATTGATGAATTACATGGATCAATTTACTTCACCAAGTTGGATCTTCATTCAGGATATCATCAAATCATAATGAAAACTGAAGACATTCTGAAAACAACATTTAGAACTCATGAGGGTCATTATGAATTTTTGGTCATGCCTTTTGGCCTTACCAATGCACCTTCTACATTTCAAGGTTTGATGAATTCCATTTTAAAACCCTTCATTAAAAAAATTTTGTTAATATTTTTTGATGATATACTAATCTACAACAAGTCTTGGAAGGATCATGTTGAACATGTTGACAGGGTGCTCAAACTATTGGAGGAGAAACAACTATATGCATAAAGCTCCAAATGTTTCTTTGGAGTACAAGAGGTGGAATATCTGGGTCATATTGTATCTCATGAAGGTGTTAAGGTAGACCCTAGAAAAATTAAAGCCATTAAGGAATGGATAATCCCCACATCCATAAAGCATCTGCGAAGATTTCTCAGGTTGACAGGGTATTATCGCAAGTTTGTTGAGAATTATGGCAGAATAGCAGAACCTCTAACAACATTACTGAAGAAAGATGCATTTTCATGGACTCCAGAAGCAACAAAGGCCTTCGAACATCTTAAAGAGACAATGTGCCAAGCACTGGTCTTAGCTACACCGGACTTCACAAAAACCTTTATTGTGGAATGTGATGCTTCGGGAAATGGAATTGGTGTTGTTTTAATGCAAGATGAAAGGCCCATTTCTTTCGAAAGTCGTCCAATCAAGGGAAAGTATTTACACAAAGCTATTTATGAGAAGGAAATGTTGGCAATACTACATGCACTTAATAAATGGCGACCCTACTTAATGGGACGACACTTCAAGGTAAAAATGGATCATGATAGTCTTAAATACTTTTTAGAACAAATATTATCCTCTGAAGAGCAACAAAAATGGGTCACAAAGATGTTGGGTTATGACTTTGAAATCATCTACAAAAAAGAGAAGCAAAATGTTGTGGCAGATGCACTCTCAAGAAAGGATGAGGATGTGGAAGCATTGTTATGCGCTACTTCTATTATTCAACCAGATTGGATAAACAAAGCAAGGGAGGAATGAAAGAATGATGAAGAAGTGTGGGCACTCATTCGAAAGATACAACAAGATCCCAGTACATCTGATACATTTAGTTGGAAAAATGATTCGTTATGGTACAAAGATAATTTATACCTATGTAAGAATTCCCAACTCAAACAAAAGATTCTTATGGAATTGCACACTTCTCCCTTAGGAGGGCACTCAGGATTTTTAAAAACTTACCACAGGGCTAAGAAGGAAGTTTTTTGGGATGGCCTTAAATCGGATATTCAAAAGTTTGTGGCGGAATGTTTGGTTTGCCAACAAAATAATTTTGAAACAATTAATACCCCAGGTCTATTACAACCTTTATCCATTCCAACCCAATGTTGGGAGGAGGTTTCAATGGATTTTATCACAGGTTTACCCAAGTCCAAAGGAAAGAGTGTCATCATGGTGGTAGTTGATATACTTACTAAGTATGCACACTTTTGTGCATTATCACATCCGTTTAAAGCCAGTACAGTTTCTACTACATTTATGGAAACAATTCAAAAGCTACATGGAAACCCAAAGATTATTGTAAGCGACAGAGATCCCATTTTCACTAGAAATTTTTGGACAGAATTATTTTCTTGTCTCGGTACTCAGTTAGCTCATAGCTCATCTTATCATCCTCAATCTAATGGGCAAACTGAGATAGTAAACGAATGTTTGGAAGAATATTTTCATTGCTTTGTATGTAATGAACAGAAACAATGGATCAAGTGGTTGCCTTTGGCTGAATGGTGGTATAACACTTCCTTCCATACTGCAGCAAAAATGACCCCATTTATGGCAGCACTTTATGGATATCATCCACCATCCATCACATCATATTTAAGAGACAATTATAAGGTTCAAGTAGTGTAACATCACATCAAGCATCAACATCAAGCTCTCCAACTCTTAAAGGATAACCTCACGTTGGCGCAGAATAGAATGAAACAACAGAAAGATCAACATCGCAGCGAAAGAAGTTTTGATGTAGGTGACTGGGTAAGAATACGGCTACAACCATATAAACAAATATCCCTCAAGAAAGCTAAGAAGGATAATAAATTATTACTAAAGTATTATGGTCCGTACAAGGTGTTGCAAAAGATTGGTACTATGGCATACAAATTGGAGCTTCCTGCAGCTTCCCAAATCCACCCAGTTTTCCATGTTTCATGTTTAAAGAAGGTTATAGGTGACAAGCTCCCAGTTCAAACAATATTTCCAAAACTTGACGAGGAAGGAAAAATCATATTGGAACCAGAAGCAATTACAGAAACAAGAACTTGACAGCTACGAAATCAATCAATTTCAGAGTATCTCATCAAGTGGAAGAAATTATCTGCTAAAGATTCCACATGGGGAAAATGAGAATTTTATACAGAAGCATCCAGAACTACTCAAGCATTGAGGACAACGCTTTTCAGAAGGAGAGCAGCATGTTAGGCCCCTATAATACTAGTGATTCCCCCATTACTATTGTCATTGTATCCCTTATTGTTATTATTGTGCCCCTATTGTCTCCATATTGTTATTAGTATGCCCCATAGAAACCCACTATTGTTATTTTTGTGCCCTTACGTTATTACTGTTATGTCGACTTGATTATATTGTGACCCCTTAGACTCCTATATATAGAAGGGAGGTTTAGTCATTTGTATCATCCAAGAATTTTTCATTTGTGTAATGTAAAGGAGGTTGTCCCCTCGAAGAGGCTAAATTTTAAGGCGTTGATATATCTTTTCTATCTTTTTGTGAGTTGGTTTCCTAACACATAGGCTGTTGCCAAAGTGGTTTTTTCCAGGGCCCTTGAGCCACAATTTGGGTTCACCCTTTGAGAAAGAAGGTCACTTAATCTTGATCAAATCCAAAAATATTCCCTAGAAGTTTAAGCAAACTCCACCTCCACTAGAAAGTGGAAAGGGAAGGTTGAATATGATGATAGGAGGCAGGGAAAGGAATAAGCCAGTTCTTTGGGGTATGAAAAGGAAACCTAAGAACATAAGTTAGACTAAATGAATAAGCTAATAATGAATTTATCTAACAAACTCGTAAAACTGGAGTTGGAAAACAAGAACCCCCCTCAACCAAGTCAACCAACTCCCAACATAAATTTTAATCCCCAATACAAGAGGCCACCTTTGTAGCGCTTGTAAAGGGAAAGAAAAGATCCACTGGACCATATTCAACCTCCTCTATATTTAAAAGATGATCTTGAGGAGTCTATTGAAGAAACTATCGAAGTTCAAGAAAACCAATTGTCTTCTCTCTCAGGTGGAGAAAATGAAATAGAAGCAGAAGTAGGAGAAGGGGTTGATTTAGATGCTCCACTGGATGATGAGGAGATAGACATTTATTCCAAACAGTTTTTTGATATCATGCATCCTTAGTTGCACAGGAAATATGATGTCATTTCATCTAGAAAAAGGTCCAGAGGGCAAGATCAGGCCGAAGAAACTCTTCATCTGAGATTTCCAAATCCAACAGATAAAAGTAAGAAACCACTCAACCTTGTCTCAGCAACCACAAAAGAATCCTCTAGCCTTATTCCAAATGAGTCTAGAGCCTCCAAAATAGATGAATTGACCCCATTGATAAAGCCAATCCATGATAAGAATAAATAAATTGCCGATCCTTCTAAAATTTATAAGAATCCCTCTTCCTTCAGTCTTCAAAGAGAGTTGGAGAAAGTCAAGATAAATGTCCCTTTGATTGAATTATTGAAACAACCTAGTTATAAATCTCAAGTGTCTTGATTTATGACTTCACCCACCATTACCCCTTTGTAGGACAACCTTAACCTATAGGAAGAGAGGCCCATGGTTGTTTTTGGGCCCCATGTGGAGGAGCAAGACTCTTCCACTGTCCCATTCTATGTCACATTGGCGATTCATGACCTACTACTACATAAATGCATGCTTGACTTAGGAGCATCTCATAACTTAATGCCATTATTTGTGATGGAGTAGTTGGGACTCCAAATAAAAAAACCATACAAAGATTTGTACTCCTTTGATTCCAAAAGAATAAAGTGCCTGGGTATGATCAAATATTTAGTGGTCAATTTGTCCCAAATCCCTGTAAAAAGTGTAGTTATGGACATTGTAGTTGCTGACATCCCTACAAGATTTGGTATGTTTTTTTCCAGGTCATGCAGATCAAAAATTGGGGGGTCCATCAAACTGGATCTCACATATGCTACCATTCCGGTGTTTGGTGGAGAGGAGTGTCGATTATACAGAGAATCTAGATTTGTGAAAGCAATCACAAAGGAAGATTGCTCAAATAATGCCCCTATGTACGATAAGGAGAAGGATTTTAATTGTCTGTTATTATAAGAAGATGATCAAATCATGGGAGACACCCAAGTGGACTGTACAACTCATCTTAGCAAACAATCATTAGAGCATGACAATGGAAATTGTATTTTTATGGTGCTTATTTTAAGGAAGGAAATGGGGTAGGTGTGTTATTAGTATCCCGAGAAGGCTGCTTAATTCCCCTCTTTCAAGCTAGATTTTGAGGCCACAAACAATGTTGATGAATATGAATCTTTGTTGTTGGGCTTGCAAGCTGCTAAAAACCTTAACATTTGGTTGGTGCCTATGTTGGGGATTTAGAGCTAGTGGTGAAGCAAATCAAAAATCAATGCTAAACCAAGCACCCAATATTGAAGTCCTATAGGAACAAAGTATGGTTTTTGGTTGAAAAATTTTTCTTAGCTTTCAATATTCAGTTCTTGCCCAAAGAATGAAATTGGATGGCCGACTCTTTGGAAATTCCTGCTAGTGATTTCAGATCCCCCCAAAACCCCTTGCTCAGATATGAAGTTGGGATCAGGTACAGGCCTTCGGTACCATACAATGCGAGGCACTGACAAGTGTTCAAATATGAAGAACAAATCAAGTGCTTCATGGAGGTTGTTGGGGAATTCTCAAACTCGGTGATCGATTAAGAGGATGAGGAACCGACAAAGAAACATAAAGATCAAACCCACTAAGTTGATCAAGGGGTGGGGAATGGCTAAAATATTGTCCAAGGCTAACTTCCAGGCCTTGGGTATAGATTTGTTGACATACAAGGGAGGAGGAAGCGAAAGAGAAGAGGAGCAGAAAAACATTGTATCCTCAACACAAAATTCAGATGAAGTACCTCGCCTCACATTGGTACAAACATATTTTCCATTATTTACTTTTTCTGAAGTGCCCACTAAATTTTGACAAATTCAAATACAGGGCCTTGAGGTTGCAAGCTTAGAAGTTTGTTATCTCAAATGGTCAGTTGTATTGAAAGGACCTAGTGGGGATTTTGCTATTATGCCTGGTATAAGAGGAGATTTCCAAGGTAATTAGTGAATTCCACAACTATATTTGTGGGGGACATTTCAACTGAAGAACCGCAACCCATAAAATCCTCAAATTTGGATTCTATTGGCCCAAACTATTAGGTGAGGTGCATACATATGTTTGAGCCGATAAGAAATGTTAGATTTTCGCAGAGAATCAAAAGTTAGCGTCCCTCCCCTTGATCATTGTTTTTGTGGAGGAGCCCTTCAAGCAATGGGAGCTAGACTTCATAAGATAAGTACATCCACCATCCAGGGGTTACCAAAAATGTATACTTACAACCATTTATTATTTCACGAAATGGGTGGAGGTCATCTCATCTATAAATGCAACCGTTGCAGTGGTCATTAAGTTTATGGAGGAGAATATCCTTGCCAAATTCGGTTTTCCAAGGAAGATTATCACTGACAATTCTCAAGTGTTTAAGTCAGCCAAGTTTCTCAGTTTATGCTAAAAAGACAACATCACTGTGGGGCACTCCATCACCTAATGCCCACAGGTGAATGGACTAGTTGAATCTTCAAATAAAACTTTAGTAAGGATTTTGAAAAAGCCCATATCAGAAAAATGAAAAAAAATGAGACTCAAAATTGAGATTTGCTTTATGGGCCAACAGAGTCACTACTAAGAGATCAATCGGGAAGTCTCCATTCGAATTGGTATATGGAAAGGCTGCAATTTTCCCTATCCAGCTAGTTATGCCAGTGGCTAAAATCCTACAGGATGTCGAGGAGGAGCCCGACTCTCTAACCAGGAGAATAAATCATTTGGTAGAGCTACCAGAAACCAAAGGGGAGGTAACTCTGAATCTGATTAATTATTAGGCGAAGATTAAGGCTCTTTTTGACAAAAAGGCAAGGGACAGATCCTTGCAACCAAGATATTTGGTTCTCAAATGGGATGTTAGGATGGAGGAAAAAGGAAAACATGGGAAGTTTGATCCCTTGTGGTTTGGACCCTTCAAAATATCTGAAACAAAAGGAAATAACACCTTCTTACTGGAAAACTTGGATGGTGAGGTGCTTGAACTGCCTGTGAATGGGAAATTTCTCAAGCTCTATTTCAACATTAAAGAGGTCCATTTTCATTCATTGTATATATCGGTGAGGCATTATACATACCAATAATGTTTTAAGTTCTTACTGTTTCTGCTTTTGTTTCTTATTTACTTGAATAAAATGACTCCATGCCCAATGGATAAAAGGCACTAATATGCATGTTCTTAGCACCTTGCCAACAAGGCACTAGCCCCAATTAGAGCTGATGTTGTCACTTGTCATGATCTAAAAATGGAGGAAGTCAATTTCCTCTTCCTAAAAATAGGGATCGTTCTCCAACAACAGTGTTTCCAAAAGTTCTCTTTAAGTTATGAGTTAGTTTTCACATGTAAACTTAAGCATAAGAAACACAACATCACATAAATCATACAAGAATTCATGAAGAGTAGAACAAAGGATTTGATGGCAAAGTTCAACACTCCTAGGCTACATCTCTGGGTATGCCAACATAGCTAGACCACTCCATATATTTAGTGGAAAAGGAGTACATAAAAGTTTGCTGATAAAACATGTGGATATTTCCCCTTCAAGGAAATATTCTCTTGGAAAGAACTCTCACATAAACATCATGAAAACCTATAGTCAGTCATGAAAACATCATCAACACAAGGTGTCTCCTACAAAGACCTTGTACTCCATCTGAAAAATAGCATACATGAGCATATAAGCACCTCAATTCCACATTGAAGGAAAAATATAAAACTTTCCTAAACAAGTCATAGTGAGAAAAGTATAGATGAGTTGGACCCTGCAAGTAACAGCTACTGCAGTAAACTTCTGAAGTTAATAAAACCCCTACAAGGCCTTCTCCATGCTTAAACACCTTCAAAAACAAAACAATGATTGATCCATTCACCCATGGACTTGAACCTGTGAAAATTTCCTTTATATGTGCTCAAATTAGAAAATAAAGGTCACCATTGGATCCAGAATGTCCAAAAACCCCTAGGTAGACTCTTCTTGAGCTCCAAAAGGACAAAAACTCACAAAGATATGGCTCTACAAGCTCTCCATGTAGTTTTGTTGTTATTCATCCTACAAATCGGACCAACAGTCTAACTGTCCTACAAATCCACCCTGTTTTCCACTGCAGAGGTGAAAATTCACTCGCCGAAGGTGCAATTTGTTGGATACTTAAATTTCCCAATAAACCTTATGCAGAGTAATCTGGCCACATGGGCCATGCAGCGGGGGGTCGAGGCTAACCACCCACCCCTGTCGGCCTAGCCCCTTTGTTGGTTGGGTGGTCATGTTGGAGCCCATGGGGTCGAGAGTTGAGGGTCGAGACAACATCCCACCCACACTGTCAAGCTCACTCTCTTCAACTGCCACAATCATGTTGGAGGCCATATGTCCTGGGGTTGGCCCCCTTCAGTATTGCCCATCGGTCGAGCCCTTTCCACGGTCCTATGGCACCCAAGTGACCTGGCCCTGGAGCTTACTATTCTTGAGCATCTTCTGGAATCTGCCTGAGGTCTTGTGGGAAACCTATGACCAAGGGTCGGGTTAAGGTCCAGAGCCCCAATTCCTTTTCGTTGAGGTCGTGCACTGTAGGTGACTGGGGCTGACAACCCGACCCCTCCTCCATATATATGTGCCAATTAAAGTTTAAATAGGCCCGAAGCCCCTAGGTATTACGAACCACCTGCAGGCTTAACAATAGAGTGATGCGCTGTTAAAGTGGAGGTCGGGGGTTCAATCTCGCCCAGTCATGTAGTCGACCAAACCAAAATTTTAGTGTACTCTAGAGGTGTCAAGTGGCATCCCATGATTGGCCATGTGGGAACCCATGATTGGGCCAAACAAAAAACAATAAAATTCGACCACCTCCATGAATTGGAGCTTGATACTTGGCAACACCTAATTGGTCTGTACCTACACACTCACCGTGGATGATGGCAGTGGTACAGAAGCTCAGTCAACAACCCTGTTAATTTTTTAGTTGTTGGTCCAAACGATCAGAACACGATAACTTGAGCATAAGTTGTCAAATTGAGGTGAAACGAATGTCGTTGGATTTAGAACGATGAGTACTTCGAATTGACGTCAGTTTAAAATATTTTTGGGAAATTTCATTTTTGAGCTAAAATTTGATCACCTAATCACACCTCACCACTAGGAAGTTTTAGACTCCAAATTTTTACTTCTCCTAGTAAATTCAATCCATATTATATCTTTTCAATTGTTGCTCTTCAAGCTCCATTCAAGGCACTTCACCTATCTTCCTTGTGAAGACCTACTATCCTATTAAGAATCGAGCCAAAAATTCTTATCGTTGATGCAAGAACAAAAACACTGATGAGTGGAATCTAACAATTCTCTTTAATCTCATCTTTGATAGCTAAAAACAACTTCATCTTGAAGTTCAACTGTTGAAGACAAACTTGACTCCATCTTGGAAATCATAAGCAATATAAACTTGTTTTACTGTCCTCAAACTGAGCTTATACACAAAAGTACACTGATGCAAAAATTCAATGACATAATTGGATTTTCCTATAAAAACATAGTCATCTTGTACAATCTTAAACAAAAATTCCATTCACAACAAGTTTCATCATGAATACTTACATTGGTGAGTACATGGCAAACTTGTAGACAAACTTGGATGACAATGTCAGTGAAACATACTTGTTGCATATAGTGACTATTATTTTCACCTTATAAAAGTACCCAAACAGGTAAACAACAAGAAGTAATTGAAAATTTACAAAGCAACTTTACAAACAATCTACCCAATCTTTGTCTCTCCTAGGCTTATGGGTTCTCTTTTTGCATCAACTTTGCCTTGAAGGTTGATTTAAGATTTTTGCGATTCCTCTTTTCCACCTCTTTCTTCCCTTGCATTAGGTTGCACAATCCCCTTGGAACGAAGCTCTAGCTGTAATTTCCAACATCGTTCATTTCCATGCCCATGCATCTTGCAATGGGTCAAAATAACTTTCTCTTCCTTGCCAATAAGGAATTACTCTCATGCGAAGGAGATTGATCATGCTTGATGCCTAGAATCTGATCCATCCTTTCAACCATTATGTTAATTTTAGGTATGTTCTATGCTTAGAGCAATTTATTTCAATTTTCACATTTAGCTCAATATCTTTTCTAGATTAACAATCACATTAGCATTAAAGTAAATTGCAGATAGAACATAAACATAGATCGCAGAAGACAGGCCAAGACAAGAGGACACAATATGTGGCACTAGCCAGGGACAAACCCTAATGTGGGGAAGCCCTTGATCAATTCTTCTTATATGTTCTTCAATAGTTTAGCAAAGAGAGAGAGATAGTACATATACAACAGAAGTCAACACTTTGACTTATCTAAATAAGAGCATAGATCATCTCTAAGAAGATGATACATGAGGTAGCTGAACTCAGTTGAAGACATGCGGCTTCAACTGATTCTCCAAGGTGACTCCATCGCCTTGCTGCACCCATCATTGTGCTATTCGTCATCATCATGTTGCACCTCATTGTGTTGCACCATGTTGCACCCATGATCATTATGCTGCATCTCATCATGCTTCACCAATCATGACTGTACCCATCACTGTACTGCATCATGTGCCATTGTTGCACCATGTTTCCATACTGTTGTCCCATGTGGTAGCTGCACCATGCTTGTCACCATGTGCTTGTTGCACCTTGCTTATCATGCTGCTCCATTGTGTTTGCAACACCGTGCTTGCTGCTGTCCCATTGTAGCATTGTTGTACCATGTCATAGCTTGTTGTCCCAAGTACCATGCCCCAACAAGCACCATGTCCTTGCTGTCCCATCTACCATGCTCCACCATGATTGCATTTGTTGCACCTTACTGTTGTTGTTGTCCCATTGTGCCATCATGTGCTTGCTGCACCATTGCTGCTGTCCCATTGTAACCTACAGCAATCCAACAAGCATCATAGCCTTGATGTCCCATTGTTAGTGACATTGCTTTTCCATGTTTATGATGTTGTTGTCATACTATTCCATGTATTCTAGGCAACCTTTATCATCAAAAATCTTCACACTTTGGCATGCTGCTCCAACCCTGTTTGTTAGTGCACATTGTTGTTGTACCATCATGATGTTGTCCCATTGTTGCTATTATGACTGCACCCAACACACAGCAAGACTAACCCTCTAGTGGCCAGCCTTGAAGAGGCTCCTCCCATGCCACGTTATCCTTTCAACGCAGCCATGGAATAACTCCAACATCTTGCTATGGCTTGTGCCCTAGCTTGCTGTAGCTTTTAGCCTCCTCAACGTGCCCAAACAACCATTCAAATTCCAGTGTTTATCTTCCCTCTACTCGGCCTAGTAGCCTACCCTCTCAACCCTCAATCCATCCATTTGGTCACTTGAAGTGGCCTGCGGCTAGGGTATCATGGACCTGCGATTAGGGCATCATAGTAACCCTCCTTGACTGTGGCTAGGGCTTATGGAGACCAACGTATAGGGCAACATGTATGCTTCCTTCTTGACTGCATCTAGGGCTTGTAGAGACCAATGTATAGGCCAGCGTGTAGGCTTCTTTCTTGACTGCATTTAGGGGTTGTAGAGACTAGCGTATAGGGCAATGTGTAGGCTTCCTTCTTGACTACGTCTAGGGCTTGTAGATACCAAGATATAGGGAAGCATGTAGGCTTCCTTCTTGACTGCGTATAGGGCTTGTAGAGACTAGTGTATAGGGTGGTGTGTACGCTTCCTTCTTGACTGCATCCAGGGCTTGTAGAGACCAGTGTATAAGGCTTCCTCTCTTAGATTTCTCTTCCACTAAAACAAGTGGAGAGAAATCAAGAGTGAAGTGTGTGTAGAAATGACTATCAAGTCACCTCCTTTTATACTAAAACGTTGAGCACATGTGGGGGTTATTTGGTTGCTAGCCGACCTTGACGAATTATCTTATAACACAAATAAATTCATAACTCCATGAATACTTATCGGAATCGAATGATATTTAGATCAATCCTACACCTCTCGATGAGAGGTATCCAAGAAAAATATCAGTTGCCATAAATAAGATTACCCGCATGGAGTTTGGCCCTAGTTTCCAATTTTAACACTCCCTCTCAACTAGGGAGAACTCCATCCGTTGATCCATCTGCCATACCATACTATCTCTTCCATCAGTGCCCTGCACTGCTTTGCTCTTCTCTGCTCTGCTGAACCATGAAGAAGAAGAATTGATCAAGAATGTATCATACCGTTCTCTACTGACCTGAAGTCAGTTCCATATGAAGAGAGTGTGTCATACCACTCTTACTGATCCCAGATCAGTTCCAAAAGAGAGTGAGTTATGTCACTATTATTGAGCCGAAGTTAGTTCCAATTGATCCCAGATCAATATCAAAAGAGAGTGTCTCAAACCACTCATATTGATCCCAGATCAATGGAGGTCATCCTAGCATAGGGAGTACGGTAGATACAACGATGCATCCATCGATAGTACTATTATGGTCCCTAACCCCATTTCCCTACTCATTGGCCAGATGAGAGGTACTTCCCATGAGTCTCAAATTGCATGGGTGGAATGCCTCGATAGGAGAACCACTCATCTATCCATAAGTCGCCACAGGATATCACAGGGGAAGGCTAAACCATTCACCCTGTACACAATGCACCATTAGGGGAGAGTGAGTCTCCCTATGGTCGCTTGTTGCTCCAAGAAGTACCCCAAGTCCCCCGAAGCTCCCAGAGCTCAATGCATGCATCATGCAGGACCCTCATAAGAGGGTCTCTCAACGACTCCAAGTCATTCGAGAAAGTCACAAATTTGACCTTTCCGTGGGGCTTTGACATAATGTCTGCGACCTGTACATCAGTCTCAATGCGATGGAGCCTTCTGGCTCATCGATGTACCATATCCTAGATAAGGTAGTATCTAATGTCTATATGCTGGAGCAATCATATAATATAGGATTCCTCAACAATTGAATCCCCCCCTGGTTGATAAATAATATCATGGTGGTATCAATCATGTGTACAAAAAACTCACTGAAGAGCTTCCACAACCAGGTAGCTTCACACGAGATCATACTTGTAGCTATGTATTTAGTCTCAGTAGTGCTCAAAGCAATTGTCTTCTGCTCCCTACTCATCTAGGATATCAAGCAGAACCCAAAGAAAGTCAGCACCCAGAAGTGCTCTTGTGATCCTCCACATTGCCTACCTTATCATCATCAGAATAATCACGCAGCTTCAAATTTCCGACAATGTATCTCAATTCATGAGAGATTGTGCCCTAAAGATATCTCAAGTGATTCTTGGCATCAATCCAATGAGGCTCAACCAAATATGAGCCCAACATGCTAACTGCAAAACATATATCCGGACAGGGGTTCACCAAGAACATCAATGCTAGTATGAGTTTACGAAACCAAGAGGCATTTCTAAAAACAAGTCTGACATCCCTACCACATAACTTTTGAAAGTTAAGATCCATCGAGGTAGTCATGGGCTTGCAGTTCATCATTCTAAATCCAGAATCCAACTCTCTCTTACTTTTGTAACTGGGAGGGTTTGCACCTATCAGAAAAAGGTTGTCCTTAGAAGGTGTCGGTATGAGAGGTCTATCATCCACAACCTTCAAGCAACGGTTTGGATAGGCTTCACTCGTAGTGAATCTCAGCTTCACCAAACAGTTATCAATCCTCTCATATTAAGCCCGGGGTGTTTGCTTCAAGCCATAGAGGTATTTCTTCTACCTGCATACATGAGATTCCCAATCATGAATCTCAAACCCCTTGAGTTGTTTCAAACCTATGGACCGGATACATGAGGGGAATGGTCCCCTTGAAATATTTTCCTTCGGTACATCTCAGACATGTACCTTCATGCTCTTCTTGAATTCAGGGATCCCTGTCACCATCTGAGTCACATTGGGTAGGGCCCCATAAGTAGACCTCTAATGCTATAGATGAGGTGTCAACTGACATGGTCCCCAATGGACCATCCTCCAACTTGATACAAATTGCCAACCCTGAACTCAAAACGTATATTTGAAAATTCTATTTTCAAACACATACCTTTCCATCGATGAATGCCACCCTTAAACATTTGACTTCCAGGTTCTTCTTGCGATCAGGTACATAAAGAGATTCTTGTAAATGAATTGAGTTACCCTCATCCAATTGATGGGTAATATTCCCTACACCCTTTCCGGGATAGGTGGCATCAACTCCAAGTATAATCCAATAATTGTTTCCATCTCTACCAAATTAGAGAGAGTGCCCTTCTATCCGATGAAGTGCCTTGAAGCACTAGAATCAATAATCCAGATTCCCAAAGATTCTAAAGGAGATGGAAAATATAAGATAAAACTTCTTTATCTTATTAGAAGCAACATTTGATTCTTCATACCTGGGGTTCTTTGCTTTCTTTGAATAGTCGTCTATTTCCTTAATGACCTGCATTACCTTTCATTCCTCTGATCATTGAAGATGTCCCTGGAATGATTGTTATCATCATCCAGTGATGTGTCCCTACCTTGGACACTCCTTTGCATTGGTCGAACTTGTTACAAACAAGGAATTTGCCTTTCCTTTCACCCTTAGATCTGAACTTCCCATTGAAGTGATTTGTAGGCCATCAAAAAATTTCGTTGCGCCATTTTGATAATATTCTCTGCTTCGAATTCACCCTTGGTGAATTAGAAGAGGGATGAGGAATCTATTGATTCTTTTTTCATTTCCCAATTGTCTTCAGTGATTGCTCTTTCACTCTTGCTTGGGCTTTGTCTTCACCTCAACTCTGATACCATGTTAATTCTAAATATGTTCTATGCTTAGAGCAATTTATTTCAATTTTCACAGTTAGCTCAATATCTTTTCCAGATTAGCAATCACATTAACATTAAATTAAATTGAAGATAGAACATAAACATAGATTGCATAAGACATTCCAAGACAAGAGGACACAAGATGTGGTGCTACCCAGGGACAAACCCCAATGTGGGGAAACCCTTTATCAATTCTTCTTATATGTTCTTCAATAGTTCAACAGAGAGAGATAGATAGTACATATACAATAGAAGTCAACATTTTGAATTATCTAAATAAGAGCATATATCATCTCTAAGAAGATGATACATGAGGTAGTTGAACTCAATTGAAGACATGTTGCTTCAACTGATTCTCCAAGGTGACTCCATCGCCTTGTTGCACCCATCATTGTGTTGCTCCTCATCATCATGTTGCACCTCACTAAGTTGCACCATGCTACACCCATCATCACTATGCTACATCTCATCATGCTACACCAATCATGACTGTACCCATCATTGTACTGCATCATGTGCCATTGTTGCACCATGTTGCCATATTGTTGTCCCATGTGGTAGTTTCACCATGTGCTTGTTGCGCCTTGCTTATCATGTTGCTCCATTGTGTTTGTAGCATCATGCTTGTTGTTGTCCCATTGTAGCATTGTTGTACCATGTCATAGCTTGTTGTCCCAAGTACCATGCCCCAACAAGTACCATGCCCCAACAAGCACCAAGTCCTCACTGTCCCATCTACCATGCTCCACCATGATTGCATTTGCTGCACCTTACTGTTGTTATTGTCCCGTTGTGCCATCATGTGCTTGTTGCAACATTGTTGCAGTCCCATTGTAACCTACAACAATCCAACAAGCATCATAGCCTTTCTATCCCATCATTAGTGACATTGCTATTCCATGTTTGCCATACTACTGTCATACTATTCCATGAATTCTGGGCCACCTTTATCATCAACAGTCTTCACACTTTTGCATGTTGGTCCAACCCTGTTTGTTAGTGCACATTGTTGGTGTCCCATTGTTGCTGCTATGACTGGACCCAACACACAACAAGAATAGCCCTCTAGTGGCTACCCTTGAAGAGGTTCCTCCCATGCCACATTATCCTTTCAACGAAGCCATGGAATAACTCCAAAGCTTGCTATGTCCTGCGGCATAGCTTGTTGTAGCTTTCAGCCTCCTCAACGTGCCCAAACAACCACTCAAATTCCAGCGTTTAGCTTCCCTCTACTCGGCCTAGTAGCCTGCTCTCTCGACCTTAGATCCTTGGTCCTTCATCCATCAATTTGGTCACTTGAAGTGGCCTACATCTAGGGCATCATGGACCTATGGTTAGGGCATCATAGTAACCCTCCTTGACTACGACTAGGACTTGTGGAGACCAACATATAGGGCAGCGTGTAGGCTTCCTTCTTGACTGTGTTTAGGGCTTGTAGAGACCAGCATATAGGGCAACGTGTAGGCTTCCTTCTTGACTACGTCTACTGCTTGTAGAGACCAACGTATAGGGAAGTTTGTATGATTCTTTCTTGACTGCATCTAGGGCTTGTAGAGACCAATGTATAGGGTAGCGTGTAGGCTTCCTTCTTGACTGCGTCTAGGGTTTGTAGAGACCAGCGTATATGGCTTCCTCTCTTAGATTTCTCTTCCACTAAAACAAGTGGAGAGAAATCAAGAGTGAAGTGTGTGTAGAAATGGCTATCAAGTCACCTCCTTTTATACTAAAACGTTGAGCACATGTGGGGGTTATTTGGTCGCTGGCCGACCTTGACGAATTGTCTTATAACACAAATAAATTCATAACTCCATGAATACTTATCGAAATCGGATGATCTTTAGATCAATCCTACACCTCTCAATGAGAGGGATCCAAGAAAAATATCAACTGCCATAAATAAGATGACACACATGGAGTTTGGCCCTAGTTTCCAATTTGAACACATTATCATATTTTGCTCACAGACAACCACATAATGGTTAAATGCATCACAAAAAGTAAAAGGATACATATTCCACAAATAGTCAAAATTAACATCATTTGGAAAACACCCATGAGACTTATACCTGTCCCTTAGGCTACAGTTTTGACGATGTGGAATGGACGATGACATGCAAGGTCATTTGAAGTATTCATTTCACTTGAGAGATAAATTAACACTGTCACCACCATCTTGGTGTGACATATCATCCTTAGATGTTTGTTGTGCCTCAAACCATTTAGAGCATTCTCCAAACTCCATTTTGACCATATCCCGATCCTTGATACTTTTGTCTCTCTTGTACCATGATTGGATTGGTGATCCCTTGGCCATTGATGTCACGGCCTCCTCCTTCATAACCCATTTTAGAAAGAAGCTTCATACCAATGCCCTTTGTATGCTCCTCAAATGCTACAAAAGAGGTGTTATGAACATAAACAGAAGGAATTGTACTTGAAATTATTATTACCTCCTTGAACTTTCCATTCATGTTTTCAGCCTCTGATGATGATGACAAAATTTCATATGACTCTAGCCACCCACTTTTACCAACTGGAATATGGTGATAATCTTGGAGATGCTTGCAAAATGTGCATGCATCATTTTCCTCATATGGTCCATAAATATTGTGTGAACCATGACCACATATTGGTTTCATTTTGGAGGTGTCTTTTGTTGTCACAGGAGGGGAACTTTTAGCAACTTGTTCCTCAAGAACAGCTACAACTGAAGGTGCATATGCCTCTTCTCCTCTTCAACCAGTTCTAGCATTCTTCTCAACTCAATGATCTCCATACGAAGATCCAAATTCATATCCTCTAGCTCTTGGAGACTCTTGTTGCCCATTCTTGCAACTTGGTCAGATGAGGCTCTAACACCAATTGATCTGAAAATGGGGAGGGGGTCAATTTCCTCTTCATAAAAACAGGGATCATTCTCCAATGCTTTGCAAGGAAAAATGGGTCTTAACACGAAACAATTTTTCCAAAATGTCTCTTCAAGTTATGAGTTATTTTTCACATTTAAACTTAAGAATAATAAACACAACATCACATAAATCATACAGGAATTCATGAAGAGTAGAACAAAAGTATTTAATGATGGAGTTCGCCCCTCCTGGGCTACATCTCCGAGCCTGCCAACATAGCTAGACCGCTCCATATATTAAGTGGAAAAGAAGTACATAAAAGTTTGTTGATAAAACATGTGGCTATTTCCCCTTCAAGGAAATATTCTCCTACAAAGAACTCTCACACAAAAACCATGACAACTTACAGGCAGTCATGAAAACATCAACAACACAAGGTGTCTCCTACAAAGACGTTATACTCCATCTGAAAATGAGCATACATAGCATATAAGCACCTCAAGTCCACATTGAAGGACAAATAGAAAACTTTCCTCAACAAGACATAGTGAGAAAAGTATAGATGATTTGAACCCTACAAGTAACAGATGCTGCAATAAACTTTTGAAGGTAAGAAAACCCCTACAAGTCCTTCTCCATGCTCAAACTCCTTCAAAAAGGCTCCTAAACACTGATTGATCCACACACCCATGGACTTCAACTTGCAAAAAGTTCCTTTAGATGTGCTCAAATAAGAAAATAGAGGTCACCATTGGATCCAAAATGTCCAAAAACCCTTAGATAGACTCTTCTTGAGCTCCAAAAAGACAAAAACTCAACAGGACCTGGCTCTACAAGCTCCCCATGTAGTTTTGTTGTTATTCATCCTACAAATCATACCAACTGTCTAATTGTCCTACAAATCCGCCATGTTTTCGATGAGCCTAGGTATTGTAGCAAGAATGCTGCAACTCCCATGGCTATGAGCTTTACTTATCAACCCGAGGTTTGAACAAACTTGGAGGTGACTATGCTATATACACAAGTAGAAGTGAAGGTATTCCCTGTTGTCACTGCTCATCTGGAAAGAGACCCGAGGGGTTCCAAGCCAGACTTCTATAGGGTCAGAAGATGCTTCATTTTTATGGAATGAGAGCAAACCTATTCTAGGGGAGAGCTAATGTACTGCAAAAATGAATAAAGCAATCACATAATGCTAATTATCTAAGTTGAAAAAGTAAAAGCATCAAAACTAGGCTAAGGGGTAAACAATGGAAACTAGGCTAAGTCTGTGTCTAAGCGGAAGAAGGAGTTGAAGGTCAAATTGGTCAAAAGAGGACGTGAGGGAGCAACAACGCATAAGAACCATTGGATCAGGTGGATGAAAGGCAATTGAACGGTTGAGATCAGATCGCAGGAGGGTATGTAGGTAAATGGGTGAACAAGGTTCACTAACAGGATGGACGGTTGAGATTATGTTGCGAAGGTGAAGTCAAGAGGTGGACGCGCGGAATCAATCGGAGGATGTACGGTGGATATCGGCCAAGCCAATTGGCGATTAGGTGCAACAACAACCGTCGGATCAGACGAGGCGGATCGAAAGTGGGAGTTTTAAGGAGATAAAGTGATCGGGTGATGCGATGGCCATCAGATCAGGAGATGGATCGATTGCGGAGATGGGAGCGCTTTAAAGGAATGTGTTGAAATGGGGGAGCGGGTTTAGGGGCGGTAAGCAGTATATCGCATGCCCTTAAAGTTGTAAGTGGTTTTCCAAAATTTCACGCAATTAGCCTCCCCGGTCAACATGTAGCACGGGGAAACCACCCATTTCGCGTGCCCTCGAACGGATAACGTTCGGACATAAATCCACACAATATGGCATGATGGCCCTCGGATCTAGCAAAGTAGATCTACGGTGGAGACTTGACCGATCGGGTTGGTGAGTGGGTGTGCGATAGCCGTCGAATCTGACAAGGCAAATCGACGATTGGGATTTAAAGGGAAAAAAGTCAGCACGAAAAGTGAATCGGGCAGCAACTAGTCGGTTTTTCTTGTGAAAGGAAATCTACGGGTAAAAACCATTTGAACGATGAATTAACAGCTTATGCTCAGGCGTTTCAGGCTGAAGGAGAATGACATGGGAATGTGAGTGAGGTAAAATGACAGGAATAGAGTTAAGGAGAAAATGACCATACAAGGGACAAAGTGATATGAAATGACCTCAGTAATTGTGTTAAACAACAAACTCCATGAAAACCAAAACACTGTGTTTTTGGAGTTGCTGCAGGGTTTCTTCCTCACGTCATGGTCCCAGAGGGAAGAGGTGAGGCCCAGACACTTACGAGCAACCTTGGGGATCTTTTCTTTGCCAACCTACTAATTGAATGAAAACATAAATGGAAGCACACTGAATCACAACTAATCTACTCTGCACTGCTGTAGTGAGATTGCAACGATTCAAGCAAATGAATAGAAAACAGGAAGCTACTTAAATCAATGAGCAGGAAAGCCATAAATCTATGTTGAACCATTTGGTGGGCTCCAGTATTGCAGCAATAATGCTGCAACTCCTGGGACTCCCTTCTTTACTTTTATCAACCCGGTAGTTCGTAACAAACTTGGAAGTGACGGTGTTGTATGCACAAGTACTAGCTCTTGTCGCAGCTGTCACTTGGTCAGCTGGCACAAGTTTGCCAGGGGCTTAAGCCAACTTCTGTGAGCTCTTAGAAGAAGCTTTTTAACTGATGGATGAAAGCTAACTCAAAGGAAGCTAATCTACTTGCGGAAAGAAACTGAAAGCCAAAAAGTGACACAAACCCTAGCAAACCCTAATTCTACCAGCTAGTCCTACTAATGCAAAGGAGAGAATGCAAACTACTGAAAGAGATTCCATTCCTTCTATGAAGGTAAAATACATGTGTCTAGACTACCTTTATCTAAAGAAAACATCTTTTTGTATTTTTGAATAAGTTATTAGAATTATCATGCATGTGCTTTTTAGCTGGCTTTTTACTATGCAGGGGTGGATCAAGGAGGAGAAATGCTTGGAAGAGGTCGGGAAGGTTCAGAGAGGGTCTAAGGAGTCCCTACACCCTTCCGTAGAGATTCACAAAGTTTTGCTATCAACAAACCTCATTTGTGAGCTTCTACAGGAAGTCTGCAGGCGTTCTACAGGATGTTCAGAGATTTCTACAGGATGTTCAGAAATTTCTACAGGATGTTTGAAACGTGGATTTTGGAGGATGGGTGAGTGAGGGAAGATGCATGAATGGATAGGGAGGAAGGATAGGGGCCTGGAGTGACCCAGGGACTGGTGGATGGAGTGGTGAGCGGGTGTAGAAGGCTGAATTGGCTTAAACAAGGCTAAGACAATGATGGAGCAAGAAGGTAGGGTTACGTGGGCAAAAGGACAGGTGTGAGATGAGGAACCTAGCTAGGAGATGGAACAGCTAGCTCTGATGAAGCTTAGGCGGATGAGAGAGTGGTAGAGATGCACTGAACAGTGTACATTTAACAGAATCAACAATGTCTTCCAAATAATCAAAGTCCTAGCTAATCTAATCTAACTGTCAATAAAACGAATGAACAACAACTTTATTTGGAAAGAAAACCATGTACATCAATCATGCAAAGAAACATTTCAGAGATATGAACCCATAACTAACTTCTGCAAATGAAAACAGTACACTAAGAATTGCATGGTCAAGCAAACTAGTGTTTTTGTTGGGGCAGCACTGTTTCTTCAATTCCAGCCCCGATCCAATAAGGATGAGGCGAAACAGAGAGTATTGTTGACCCTTTTCTTGGAGCTTTTTCGTGTTATTATCCTACCAATCCATTTTAAACATCTGAAGAAATTATATCCACAAACAGTGACCTATTTAACCAACACAACTAAATCTGCCCAATAGAGATACGTTTCAAATGCATAAAAGGAAAACAACGATGCATAAAGGAAAGGTAACAGTACAAAAAGGAAGCCCTAGGCTCTCAGGTTGGGCCCAACCCTGAGAGCTATGGCTCCTATAGAAAACTCAGAGTTGATATAAAATCGGACTGCTTCTCATTATGAAAAAATAGTCATAAGTCAAGAGTTATGCCCAAAATGGCTACAAGAGAACAAAGTAGAGCTAACAGCACTGTAGTGCAAAATATGCAATGGTTTTCAAAAGTCCCTCATGAAGGCTGAGGCCTTAACATTTATACACCATGAGGGCCCTAGTTGGCCTCCTAAATCTATGGGACTTGGTTGTCCAAACAGTGAGTAGACAACCCCTTCCAAAATCTACTTGGCTGCCTTCTAGATCCGGTTTTGGTGGCCTTTGGAGCTCGGAGTTGGGGGTGAAGATCCCGAGGAAGGTTATTTAATGCCATAGACAACCCCCCTACAAATCCTCACCTCAAGCTTGGTTGTCTTCTAGCCCATGATTGCTCGGTTTTGCTCCAACATGTGTCAAAAAACCTGAAATGAGCACGTGTTAGCCACCTAGGAAGAGTGACTACCCTTATTCGTACAAATGACATAAACATACTAAAAAATAATGCATAAGCTATGAAAAATGAAGGATTGAACAAGGATAATTAGGCCAAATGAGCCCAACAAGTTACCAAATTTGGGGCTCATCATCACCCCCCTGCTAAAAGGGTTGCTCATCCTCTAAGCAACTAGTCCAGCTCCTTGTCTTTCATTGCTTTAATCGCCACCCTCACATCCCAGGCTTCTGAAGTAGTATCCTCCTCATTGTCATGGAATCCGGCCTTCCTTTCCACCTCTTCCCACTGCTTATGCTCTTCTTCTTTTGTGCCTCCTTCTAACAATCCCAAAAGCAAAGGTGGAATTAGCTTGAGGCTGATCCAGCTGGCCTGGAGGTTCTGCATAGACTTCTTGTAGAGAGGCACTCGTGCCAAGGCCTCCCTCATTTTAGTTGGAGTGTGATATTCCCTGATTTTGAGGCTGTGGGACAATGTGTTCCACCTACGGGTGCAAGCATGAACACAATTGTCCCCTAATAATCGCTCCATATCCTTGAAGTGTGCTATGGCCTGAGCCTACCGATCCATGTACTCTAATAAAGCCTGAGAGTTGGTTTCTAGGTGCTGGTGAGCGGATATCAATGCTGTGGGGTCCCTTGGCTCTGCTCTAATCAGCAGTGGTTCATGTAGTTCTCGGTTCATGACACTTCTAACCTCTGTCGCTCTCTTTTCTTCGTGGTTTAACCATGAGGTCATTGCCATCAGTTGCATGTCCCCTACTGCTGTGTTGGGGTCCCATGAGGTTACATTTGGAAGGGCCAAATTATGAAGGTAGAACTCTGATAGCTTGGCCTTGTCTTCCAATGAACTGCTGTTACATAAATCCATGAACTGTTGGGGGTTTTGGATTTGGGAGATACCCCTCTGTGCCAATGTGTTGATTTGAAATTGCAGCCACTGATCCCTTAGGTATAGGCCATAGGATTTGGCCAGCTGCCTACATTGCAGAGCTTCCATTGCCCAACTGGCCATGCAGGCCAGTTGTGCCTCCTTTTCTTGCATCTGCTATTTTAGAGATTGTATCTCTATGCCTGCCTGCAATTCCCTTTCCTGTAGTTTCCGGTTTAGTTCCTCAAGATCAGCTTGCATTCCTTCTTTTTCTTGAGGTTCTGTTGTGGTGTCCTTGGGTGTTGTGTCCTCTTCTTCCCTCTGTCCCTATAGTTGTAGTTGTTGTCTAAGCAGCTCATTCTCTTCTCTTAACTTGGCCTGTTGGGAGCTTTCCACATGTCGTACTCTTGCCAACTCCCTTTGTGTTTCCTTGAGCCTTTCCTCTAGAGGCCCTATATCTGCTACCCCCTTGGATTTAGCGATCCTCATCCAAGTGTGGATTCGTACTCTTTCTTCCTCTAGTGCTAGAAACAGTGGCACTGTGAATTTTTGAGGAATAATTTTGCCGGCCTCCAAAAATTTATAATAAGAGACCAGGCTGGGCTTGGGGCTTGGTTCCATGATGACCTCGGTCTTCTCCTCCTGCTGTGGTGACTTAGCTGCTCTTTCCTCCATCTGCTCAGTTTCCTTCAGCCTAGCCAAAGTTTCATGTAGAACCGCCTCTGCATCCTGTAGAGAGGCTTCCGGGTTCAATTTCTCCATCCTTTCCCTCCATGAGGATGTTTTCAGGCTCCCCCGCTCATAAGTAATGGATGCCTTGGAGGGGGACCTATCCCTTGGTGTGGTAGGGGTATCCACAATTGTGATTGGCTCTTTTGATGGAGGCTGGGGTCTGCCAGCCTTAATTGTCACACTCCTTCTTACTTTAAAATACAGAGGAGTCTCCCTCTTTCGTTCTTCCTTTGGCTTGGGAGAGGTACCTAGGGTGGCCAGCACAACTGCTGCCTCCCTAGCTAAAATTTCGGCCAATTTCTCCTTCTGCTATCCTTTTTCCGGACCTCCTGTAGAAAGTCCTGTAGTGGCTGGTTTCTGGCTTCCTGTAGAAGTCGTTTTTAAGCTTCTTGTAGAAATAGCCTTCTGGTTTCCTGTAGAAGCAGATGGCACCGTTTTAGCCTGCTTGGCTGAGGGTGATTTTTCCTTTATCTTGGCTGACGCTGCCTTAGGGGTGCCCTCACTTGCTTGGACTTTCTCAGTCCTTTTTACCCTGCTCTGTAGTCTCTTCTCCCTGGGTGTTGGTGTAATTTTACCACCCCCTGTTTTGGCAGCTTGGCCTTTTTCTTATGTTCCTTTCTGTTCTTTCTTTGGTGTTTTGCCCAGGGTTTCTTATCCTTTAGCTTTCTTCTCTGCCTGAGTGTGCTCCTTCTCCTCGTTGCTGGAGGAAGTGAGCTCCTCGGCCAAAATTCGGATGTCATCATCTTTAGACATATTCCGAAAAATTTCCCAGGAGAGAGGGACAGTGTAAGTGTGGAGTGCATCTTCCACAAGGAGCTTGATAAGCCCATGATAGGCTAGCTGGTCCGGTGTCCCCTCTCTCAGTTTGGTGGCACACTCAATCATGGATTGCAGGAGGAAGTAAGGAATGCTCAATTTTTGTTCTGAGGGTAGGTCCATTTGGTGCCTGAGTTCTGTGAGCAACTGGAAATGATAGCCATACACGATGCTAAATCGCCCCTCACACGTAATATACTTCATAATTTGGAGGCCGACTTCACTCCAGAATTGTTGTAGGCTAGTTCTTCGAACTCCATTCTTGTCCTCTGAAAATTGTTCCTCTGGCAACAAGAACTCTTTTTTAGCTTTCTGACCCAATTTTCTCTCCTCCTTATCCCAGGGTACCCCCATCGGTAGATCAGTTACTCTGCTAATGAGCTGTGGGGTGAGTCTAAGGGTCAATCCTCTGAAGTTGACAACGGCCAATGTCTTTGACTTCGGTTTCAAGGACCTTAGGAATTCTTCTGTAATTTCGTCATCATGACCTTGAAGCTTGTCACAGAATGACATCCAGAGTGCACAGGAAAACAAGTCCACCACCTCAAGGGTTCCCATAATTTCTTGGAATCCGAAGGTTCTTTTCTAATGAACCCTCCCGACATGGTTAAAAAAAACCCTGTTTTTGTTGTTCTGAACGTGCCTACTCGTGTATAGAAGGAGGACTTCGGGATTTCTCTACACAGAGCGTGGAGCTACGTCTCCATTATGCACACAATCATATAAAATTCACAATTTTCCACCGGTGAGCCTTGACGGTGTCTCAATTTTT
The DNA here is from genome assembly GCA_031772625.1 of Pinus tabuliformis. Classification (NCBI taxonomy): domain Eukaryota; kingdom Viridiplantae; phylum Streptophyta; class Pinopsida; order Pinales; family Pinaceae; genus Pinus; species Pinus tabuliformis. The sequence goes on along the minus strand of CM062820.1, from coordinate 126,115,477 downwards.
TTCTACAGGAGGGATTTTAATTCAAGACCCTGGAGAAAATCTCGCATGCAGATTACGAAGACAATTTCATGCAGCGATAAGAAAATGGCTTTTGAATTCATAGACAGACTTGCATTCACATTTTCCCTACCCCCTCAACACGTCGAATTCACCACCTTTCGAATTATTTTCATGGGAAAGTTATGTTCAGGCCTACCTCACTGAGAATTTCCACCCTCAACGTGAATAGTCCAAGCTTCTTCGTAATGCCGGGCTCCCTGTAGCGCAGCTTCCTGTAGAAATCGTGCACGGCTTCTGGAGAACGTTACAATGGTTCTGGACTTTCTGAGCAGCAACAGGACGTTGGAACAGACCGAGAACTCGGGCTAACAACTTGCAGAGGAGGAGGACGCGTACTCGGCTGCAAAACAGTTGTGAGTAAATGACTGCAGTGTATCATAAGTTATTCAACCGGCCGATTTTGAATTGCTGCGGAATTCATGGCGCGGGGGTGAGTTGTCCCGGTCGATCCGTTGGCCGACGTCACAGCAATCATTCCTCGGCGTGTCCCTGACCGCCGAATTATTCCCTCTGCATTCACCGCCGCCATTCCTGTTATACTACCGCTTCTCTCCGACTGGACACTTCCCACGTGTCAATTGCCCGTCTTTTCGACATAACCAAGCCCATTCGGATTTTACGAGGCCGTCGGACTGGTTGTGGTGGCCAGTTGAATGGCTACCCGACTTGTTCAATCCGTCCATTCTCACAGTCATGCACATTTAAAGTATAGCTTATGTAATTTGACGAAATAAGGTTAGGCACTTACTTGTGCGGTCGTGGACGTGGGTTTTTCAGGCTTCAAGACGAGGAATGCTGGATTTGCTTGTTGTTGCTTCGTGCACGGATGCTAGAGCTCCTCTTCATTGGCTGCTGCTGGCTACGAGACCTTGAGACCCGATTTCCTGGTGGTGAACGCTGCATGCACCGGCTTCATGAGCTGTTGGTGTCTCCATGGTATGTGCTCCAGCCGGATCAGCTGCTACAGGATTCCTGTAGGACATCATGTAGCCATTTCTCCTCCTGGGGTGCATACTGAAATAAATGACTCGCGTTCACAGGTGCAGGGTCCTAAGATCGCCTTGACAGGTAAAGTGTGCGAGCCTCTGCATGCTTTATTTCCCACTTAAAAACAAAAATTTTATCTGAGAAAACAAAGTTCTGGTATGACTGTGCAGGTATATTCGACTAGATGGCAGCAATGGTGGTGAAAGGATGTGAAACAAGTGGAGGATGGAAGAAAAGAGCGGTTGCATGCCTCCTCAACGGACTTCAAGCTTCAAATCCTTCTTCATAACCGATCCTGGCCCGCCCAAAGGCTCTACAGGATGTTTCCTTTAGAAATACAGAACTTCCTGTAGAAGGTTAAACCATGACCAGATTGTGTCCAAACCTTGGGAAAAATGAGTGTTCATGGAGGGATTGTATGTGAGGTTGCCTGGTAGCTTGGTAGGGACCCTTGTCCTTGAGTTGAGAGGCCTTCTTTTTGCATTGTGTTCCTGCAACCTGCAGCAATTTCCAGACATTAAACTTGTTTTTTCTCTGTTTCTTCCTTCTTCTTTTTTCTTTTTCTTTCTTTTTGTTTTTTTTTTCTTTTCTTTTTTTAAGAGACAACAGGGGCACCTCAATGAGGTTTTCACCCCTACTATCTGCCTTGGACGCCTCAGAGAGGTTATCACCCAAGGATCTTTTTATTCCAATTCTTTTTTCAGAGAGACAGCAGGGGCGCCTCAATGAGGTTTTCACCCCTACCATCTGCCTTGGGCGCCTCAGAAAGGTTTTCACCCAAGGATCTTTTTTATTGCATTTTTTTCCCTTTAGATATATATATATATATATATATATATATATATATATATATATATATATAATGATGCTCAGGGTGTGCCCAAAACAGAGGCAGAACCCTTCTCTATGACCAGCACTGATTTTTCCATAGTTTTGATGAACTCTTGCCTCGAAAGAGGTTTCCTGTAGATCTTTAGTCGATGCCCATTGACGAGCATGGGGATGGCTTCTTCATCAATGGTCCGGATAAGAACAGAACCATTGTCATTACACTTCTCCACTACATATGGTCCTAGCCATCTTGTCCTCAGCTTCCCCTTGAAATCCTTATGTCTGGAATCATACAGCAGTGCCCAATCTCCCGGCTGGAATTGTTTGTCATTGAGGTGTCGGTCATGCCATATCTTCCTCTGAAATTGAACCACTTCTAAGTGGAGGAGGGCCTGCATTCAGTGTTCATCTAACCCGTTCAGCTGCAATAACCTTTCTTGTTGAGCATGGCTAAGATCTAGGTCAAGCTGAGCAGCCATCCTCAATGTGTTGTACTCAAACTCAATTGACAGCAAAGCTCTCTTCCCATAGACCAGCTCATAAGGTGTGAAACTGGTTGTGGTCTTCCAAGTGGTGTTGTAGGCCCAAGTGGCCTCAACCAGGCGATCTGCCCAATCCTTTTGGCTGCTGCTCACCACCTTAGTCAAAATCCCTTCTATTGCTCTATTGGTGACTTCCACGTGCCCATTTGCTTGAGGATGATATGGGGTGGAAGTCCTATGCTTGATCTTGTGATGAGCGAGCAAGTCTTCAATTAAGTTGGAGGTGAACTGGCTTCTTTGATCGGTGACTAACTCTCTTGGGTAGCCAAATTTGTAGAAGATGTTTTCTCTTAAAAACTCTGCCACATTTTCTTCTGTTGCTGCTTTGATTGCCTTGGTTTCCGCCCACTTTGTCAGATAGTCTTTACACACAATGATGTAAGACCTTTGCCTTGAAGGAGGGTTGATAGGACCCAAAAAATCCATACCCCACTTCTCAAATGGCTCAAGAGTCACTTGAGGTTGGAGAGGCATTTCGTCCCTTGGAGTCGGTTTCCCCATCCTTTGGCATCGGTCACATTGGCTGATATATCTTCTGACATCTTGATGAAGAGTGGGCCAATAGTAGCTTGCCTGTAGAATTTTGAAGGCAGTCCTCTTCGCTGCAAAATGTCCTCCACACGGCCCATCGTGACAGGTTAGGAGGATGTCAAAGACTTCCTCCTCCCTTACACAACGCCTTAAGATCTAACCGGGGCCAAGTTTGAACAGGTTGCCCCCAATCCAAGTGAATGAGGCACTCTTCCTCACGATTCTGCTCTTCTCCTTTGAGGATAGATGCGGAGGGAACTGTGCTGAGACCAAGTAGTTTGCTATATCAGCAAACCAGGGAGAGAGTACTAAGATAGAAAACAGATGTTCATCTGGCATCTGGTCATCCACTGTTCCTTCTTCACCTGCAGGCAAATCCAATTTAGACAAGAAGTCAGCGACAACATTTTCTTTACCTGGTTTGTCAACAATAGTCAAATCAAACTGCTGCAACAAAAGTAACCATCTAATAATACGAGCATTCACATCAGGTTTATTCATTAAATATCTAATTGCAGCATGATCAGTATGTACAAATGTTTGATAGCCAGTGATGTAGTGTCGGAACTTGTTCAAGGAATGGACCACGGCCAAAAACTCCTTTTCAGTTATAGTATAATTCAATTCTGCCTTGGATAAGTTTTTGCTGACAAAGTATATGGCATATGGAAGTTTTTCCTCAACTTGTCCTAAGGCTGCCCCTATGGCTTTGTTCGAGGCATCAGTGTGGATGTGGAAAGGTAGGGCCCAAGTTGGACCTCTCAAGATCGGGGCGGACACCAACTTATCCTTTAATTCATTCAGAGCCCTCTGACAGTCGTCGGTCCATTTAAACTCAACATCTTTTGCTAAGAGGCCAAGCAATGGCGAGGCTAGCTTACTGAAGTCTTTAATGAATCTTCTATAATATCCTGCTAAGCCTAAGAAACTCCGAACATCTCTTACCTTCCGAGGAGGTGGAACCTTTTTGATGATAGCAATTTTATTAGGATCCACCTGTAATCCTTGGCAAGAAATGGTATGACCTAACACAGTCCCTTCAGTCATCAGGAATTCACATTTTTCAGGGCTGAGGGACAGGTTCATCTCAATGCACTTGCTTAAAAGATTAGTCAATGCTTCTTGGAAGTTGGACCCATAAGGAGTAAAGTCATCCATATAGATTTCCACCAAATCATGAACCAACTCGGCAAAGATGCTCAATACAGCTCTCTGGAAAGTGGTAGGGGCATTGCATAGCCCAAAGGGAAGGACTCGGTAGGCAAAGGTACCCCATGGACAAGTGAAGGTGGTCTTATCTTGGTCCTCCGGGCTGATTTGGATCTGATTATACCCGTTGAACCCATCTAGGAAAGAGAAAAACTTCTTTTCTGCCAGTCCATCCAGCACTTGATCTATGAAAGGAAAAGGGAAATGGTCTTTCTTGGTGGCTTTGTTAAGTTCTCGGTAATATACACATGTTCTCCACTTCCCGTTCTTCTTGGGCACAAGCACTAGAGGCGAAACCCACTCACTATCGGACATAGGGTAGATGAATCCTGCATCCAATAATTTTTGCAACTCTTCTTTGACAATGTCTTTAAGGGCTAGATTCATTCTCCTCTGGGGCTACCTGATTGGTTTACAATCATCTTTGATGTAGATGTGATGGGTACAGACCGAAGGATGGACTCATTTCATCTCCTTATAGCTCCAAGCGAAAGCATCTAAGTGATTGTTTAGTAAGCTACACAGCTCCCTCTCCTGGGAAGGAGATAGGGAGGAGTTGATCTTTAGAGTTCTTCCGGGACCAAACTCCACATTCTTAACTCTGGGAGAGGTTGGATCAGTCACACAGAGGTCCACCAAGGTGTTGGCTTGGGTATCTTCCACCAATTCCTCTAAGGAGAGTGAACTGGGAGGTGGATTTTGAATCAACGTCTCAATCAAATCATCCTCGGTTTGAGGACCTCCCCTAGTGGTTTCTATCGTGCACAAGGGTGCAGAGTATACCTCATCCTCATCTCCTTCTTCCAACCAAAGTGGTAAGTCATGCTCTAACAAAGGTTGGGTAGGAGGGTATAGGACTAGCTGCTTGGACATAGGACCATTTTTGATGGTCATGTTTCCCGCTCGGCAGCTTATGTAAGCATCCGCAGTGGCTAACCAAGGCCTTCACAAAATGAGGGGGTATCCAGTAAGCTTTTCCTTGGGCTGAAGGACCAAGAAGTCCGCAAGATACTCCCAAGAGTCAACAGAGACCAAGACATCCTCCACAATCCCTTCGGGAGTCACGGTGGAGCGATCTGCCAACTGCAGGACTGTCGAGGTCTTCCTTAAGGAACTCTGATGGTTGAGTTCAAGCATGGTGTCCCTGGTCATCACATTAATGGCAGCCCCTAGATCAATCAAGGTATGCAGGACTCCCAGGATCCAAATACTTTGGACAGATTACTTGCCCCAACATAAGATCGAACAGTTGTCCTATGACATTGATAGTTGAGGCATCTCTCTTTCGCCTGCCTGGGTGCTTGAAACACTTCTCCTTAACCAATTTGTTGTATATCGGTACATCTTTGATGGCCTGGAGAAGTGGTATTTTCACACACAACTGTTTCAGTTCCCCTAGAAGTTCAGTCTCCTCCGGGTTTGGTTGTGTGGTTACTGTTAGTCTCTCAGGAAAGGGTGGAATGGCTTTGGGTTCACTCTCCTATTTGTCTTCCTCGTCCTCTGGGGGAGGAGGTTGGTGATCTGGAAGAGTCTTCCCGGATCGCAGGTTGATATCCTGGATCTCCACGGCATAGGTAGGACATGTTGTCTTCCCAGTGTATACCTGTTGGGCCTGTCGGTTGTTGAGGTTCAGGTTCGGTTGAGCAGGCATTTGGGGTTGTCTTGGAGGAGCAGGAGGTAATGGTTGTGGTTGAGCCGATGGTGGAGGCAAAATGCGGGAGGAGTGTTGTACTGGGGCCTCCACCCCGGTTGAGGTGCATTCCACTGAGGCTATGGCTGGACATGTGAGTGAAACGAATGAGCAGTGGGTTGAACATGGTATTGAGGAGGATAAGACCACGGAGGAGGTGCAGACCAGGCAGGATGAGCAGGGGGACCCCATGAAGGCATGTGAGCAAACTGGTTGGGGTTATAATAAGCTTGGGATGTCCCTTACATCCCCTGCTGGTAAGGTCTAGGTCCATGCGGCCTCCTTTGGTTGAGGAAGTAGAGAGGTTCAATGGGTGCCTCAGTCCCTTGGTATATGGCTTTAAATCCTGGTAAGGTTGGGCATTGGTTTGTGGGGTGGTCCTCCTCACAAACGAAACATACCTCTACTGAGTGCAATGGACACTCGTTCTTAGGGTGCTTCCTCGTACATCTGGGACAGAAGATGGCCAAAGCCCTCTCAGCTTCCTCTTTCTTTTGCTGAATTCGGAAGGTATCAAGTTGCATGGCAATAGTCTGTCTCATCTCACTCTTGAGGTCTTCCATCTGGTTAGCAAACTCATGCTTGGAGAAGGTGGTACTAGCTGAAAGTGGGTTCCCCCTACCTCTTTTCCGAGCTGCCCTAGAGTAGTTTCTAAACAGTCTTTATGTCCTCATAAGGTAGTTGGTAGATGTCTCCCCCAGCTAGCATGTAAAGGGTATCTAGAAGGTCTTCAGGGACTCCTCGGAGTAGAACCATCTTTAGGGATTCAGGGTCAAGTGTGCACCTGGCCCGTTTATAGCTAAGTTGGAACCTTTCCTCGTAATCTTCTAAGGACTCATCGCTTCCCATGGTCATCCGAAAGATTTCTCCCTTGGTTTCCTTGCACCTACAGTAGTCTCGGTATTTGGTATTGAAAGCTTGTTGCATCTGAGCCCAAGTGGTGATACTGTTTCCAGGTAACACCATGAACCAGCGTAATGCTGCATCCTTGAGGGTAGAGGGAAAGAGTTTCAATTTTTCTCATCTTCTGTATAATCATAGGTTCGACAAAGGACAACGAACTCAAACAGGAAGGTATCAGGGTCTTCAGTGGTCAATCCATGGAAATGAGTTAAGGCCGAGGGACTTATGTTCTTCATTTTCATGTCCACGTTAGTCTCTCGAATGGGGAAGGTACCTTCTATTCTCTCGTCATCGTCTCCACCATTTCTGTTGTCAGCCATGGTTTCAATAGGAATGTTTTCTTGCTCTTCTTCTGTTATAGGATCTTCGTATATCTCAGGAGGCTCACCTATAGGTTCTTCTGGATCACTGCCACCAAAGAAGAGAGAAGGGTGACTCAGTGAAGTGGTGGGGGTGTTGGGTAGGAATTTTCCGATATTATCTCTGTTCCTACGAGGCATGAAAGGATTTTTGGTTGTTTTTTCTTTTTCTCTGCTTGTACCTGCAAAACTGAAACAGATGGAATTGCAACTAACTAGAATCTATCTTGTGGGAATGAAAATGCTGAATTGAAATGAAAGCAGGAAAGGACTAATCTACTCTGCTGAAATCAAATTGCAAGAAGGAGATACTAGACTACGCTTGCAAAATTGAAATTCTATTTTACGCTTGCAGAATTGAAATTCTAATCTATGAAAGCAGGAAATGTCTACTTTACTTTTGCAGAAAGAATGGAAATGAAATAAACTATTTAGCAGAAGGCGAGAGTAGGAAAATAGAAGAAAAGCAGCAATCACAAATACTTTGACGCGTCCTCGGCAACGGCGCAAAAAAGATGGTGGGCTCCAGTATTGCAGCAATAACGCTGCAACTCCTGGGACTCCCTTCTTTACTTTTATCAACTCGGTAGTTCGTAACAAACTTGGAAGCGACGGTACTGTATGCACAAGTAATAGCTCTTGCCGCAGCTGTCACTTGGTCAGCTGACACAAGTCCACTAGGGGCTTAAGCCAACTTCTATGAGCTCTTAGAAGAAGCTTTTTAACTGATGGATGAAAGCTAACTCAAAGGAAGCTAATCTACTTGCGGAAAGAAACTGAAAGCCAAAAAGTGACACAAACCCTAGCAAACCCTAATTCTACCAGCTAGTCCTACTGATGCAAAGGAGCGAATGCAAACTACTGGAAGAGATTCCATTACTTCTATGAAGGTAAAATACATGTGTCTAGACTACCTCTATCTGAAGAAAACATCTTTTTGTATTTTTGAATAAGTTATTAGAATTATCATGCATGTGCTTTTTCACTGGCTTTTTACTATGCAGGGGTGGATCAAGGAGGAGAAATGCTTGGAAGAGGTCGCGAAGGTTCAGAGAGGGTCTAAGGAGTCCCAACACCCTTCCGGAGAGTTTCACAAAGTTTGGCTATCAACAACCTCATTTGTGAGCTTCTACAGGAAGTCTACAGGGGTTCTACAGGATGTTCAGAGATTTCTACAGGATGTTCAGAAATTTCTACAGGATGTTTGAAACGTGGATTTTGGAGGATGGGTGAGTGAGGGAAGATGCATGAATGGATAGGGAGGAAGGATAGGGGCCTGGAGTGACCCAGGGACTAGTGGATGGAGTGGTGAGAGGGTGTAGAAGGCTGACTTGGCTTAAAGAAGGCTAAGACAATGATGGAGCAAGAAGGTAGGGTTACGTGGGCAAAAGGATAGGTGTGAGACGAGGAACCTAGCTAGGAGATGGAACAGCTGGCTCTGATGAAGCTTAGGCGGATGAGAGAGTGGTAGAGATGCCCTGAACAATGTACATTTAACCGAATCAACAACGTCTTCCAAATAATCAAAGTCCTAGCTAATCTAATCTAACTGTCAATAAAACGAATGAACAGCAGCTTTATTTGGAAAGAAAACCATGTACATAAATCATGCAAAGAAACATTTCAGAGATCTGAACCCATAACTAACTTCTGCAAATGAAAACAGTACACTAAGGATTGCATGGTCAAGCAAACTAGTGTTTTTGTTGGGGCAGCACTGTTTCTTCAATTCCAGCCCCTGATCCAATAAGGATGAGGCGAAACAGAGAGTGTTGTTGACCCTTTTCTTGGATCTTTTTCCTGTTATTATCCTACCAATCCATTTTAAACATTTGAAGCAATTCTATCCACAAACAATGACCTATTTAACCAACACAACTAAATCTACCCAACAGAAATACGTTTCAAATGCATAAAAGGAAAACAACGATGCATAAAGGAAAGGTAACAGTACAAAAAGGAAGCCCTAGGCTCTCAGGTTGGGCCCAACACTGAGAGCTATGGCTCCTATAGAAAACTTAGAGTTGATATAAAATCGGATTGCTTCTCATTATCAAAAAATAGTCATAAGTCAAGAGTTATGCCCAAAATGGCTACAAGAGAACAAAGTAGAGCTAACATCACTGTAGTGAAAAATATGCAATGGTTTCCAAAAGTCCCTCATGAAGGCTGAGGCCTTAACATTTATACACCACGAGGGCCCTACCTGGCCTCCTAAATCTATGGGACTTGGTTGTCCAAACTGTGAGTAGACAACCCCTTCCAAAATCTGTTTGGCTGCCTTCTAGATCCAGTTTTGGTGGCCTTTGGAGCTCGGAGTTGGGGGTGAAGATCCCGAGGAAGGCTATTTAATGCCATAGACAACCCCCCTACGAATCCTCACCTCAAGCTTGGCTGTCTTCTAGCCCGTGATTGCTCGGTTTTGCTCCAACATGTGTCAAAAAACCTGAAATGAGCACGTGTTAGCCACCTAGGAAGAGTGACTACCCTTATTCGTACAAATGACATAAACATACTGAAAAATAATGCATAAGCTATGAAAAATGAAGGATTGAACAAGGATAATTAGGCCAAATGAGCCCAACAAGTTACCAAATTTGGGGCTCATCACCATTGTAATGAAAATGCATATACTTAAACAAATGAACAATGAAACCATGCATCTAAGCTATTGCTGTAATGGAAATGAATTGCTTAAGTAAATGAATAGAAAACAAGAATCTCAGTGTTGGCTCAAATTAAAACTCATCTCCATTATAAAAGAACATTGTATTACATCAAACCTGTTACAAGTCTATACTTGGACAAAAAGTCTGAATACTTTCTCACTGGCTGATTGACTAACTGACTAAAAGAAACTGAGGTCCTAAGCATCTCTATTTATACATCTGAAGTCTCCAATGACTTCCCTCAAAATTAGGGAGGTACAACTCCCAACTTAATGGTAACTTGTCCTTTCACTTTCACTAGCTCGGCTACCTTCTAGTAGGGAGGTTGCTTGTACTTTCACTTGCTTGGTTGTCTTTTAATACTCCTGATTTGGCTGTTTGTATTTTTAGCTGATTGAGGGATATTCAAATGGAGTGGCAGTAAATGAGGAAGATTTACCTCCTATAATTTCTCTCCCTTGTTCCATCTGAGTTTTTACCAAGGTCCTTTACCATAGTTCCTTGTTTTTACCTTTTATCCATGCATTTCCCTTTCTCTTATCCTTTACTCCTGCATTACATGCACATTAGACCACAAAGCAAAATATCCAACTCTAACTCATCTCATAAACAAAATATAATCAAAAGTATGCAATAAGTTGTGAGAATAGTTGGTTTGACTAAGCTAGGAGGTAAATTAATTCCAATTAAGGCCCATATAGTTACTCAATGATGAGGCTCATCATCAACCCCCTACTAAAAGTGTTGCTCATCCTATGAGCAACTTAGTGGCTTTGGTAGCCTCTCTGACATCCCATGCTTCTATTGTGGTCTTTTCTTCTTGTTTATAGCAGCCTGCTTTCCTTTCTACTTCTTCCCACTGATATTCTCTGATCTTCAAGCTATGTGGCAGTGTGTTCCATCTCTTTTAGCAGGCATGTATATTATCATTTCTTATCAGCGTAAACATATCCTCAAAATGTGTACTTGCTTGCCCTTGGGCAGCAAGATATCTAAGTGTTAGTTGAGGATCACTTGCAATTAGATTATGGGTGCTGATTAGGGCCATGGGATTTGATTGTTCAACTGCTTCTCTGTCCCTGAAGCCACTTAGCTCTTTTGTTTCTTGCTTCTCTTTCTTTTTGTTTCAATGCCTTCTTCTTCTTATGTTTTTCTTTTTCATCTCTATCAGTTTCTTGCTTCGGTTCCTCCTCTGTTTCAGCATCATCCTCCTTGTGTTATTCTTCATCATGTCCCTCTGTATTAGTTTCTTCTTTGTCCATCTCATCCCCATCTAGATATGTATTTGTTTTTTCTTGTTTTGCCTCCTCCTAACGGACAGAAGGACTAACACCACAGATGAAGGTTTTGATGTCAGCCTCTGCTAGTAAGACATTGAAGATTGTTCATGTTATAGGGATCCTGGGGTTTAGGAGGGCATCCTTAATGAGGATCCTGATCAAACCATGGTGAATTAACTGTAGCCATAAAAAATAGTGTATCTACCCTCACATGAGATATACTTTATGAGCATATTGCTTGTGAGGCTTGAAGAGGAAATGAGCAAAAGACAGAGTTTCTTATGCAAGTAATCCACCAACTTTTTAGAGGAAACTGGCCACCTTTTCACTTGCAAACCAACTACCTCTTAACCTTTACAACTTTTGATCAAATGATGCATATGAGTGAGTGAGTAGGATACTTACCCATGGTCTTAATGCCATGGTGGAGTTATCAAAGATTAGAGGTGCTGTTGATGGTCATTCTTCTTCCTCCTTTGTTGTCTGCTGATGGTTTCTTGACTGCAGAGCCGATGTTGTTGCTGCTGCTATATGGTCATCTTCATTCCTCCCTTATTGTCTGTTGATGGTGTCTGTGACTACAGATCAGATGCTACTGCTGACCGTACAGAGGGAGTAGGAGTGTGTGTGGACGCAGGGATGATGGTAGTGGATGAGTTGATTCTATGGAAAACACAATCTTCTCATGAATTGAAGCAATGAAGTGAAAAACAATGGAATTTATGGAGGGATGCATGGTAAGGAGTGGAGGAGATGAACATATGTGAGGCAGGGCTCCCTTTGGATCTTCTCTTTGCTCCCTGATTGTCTTTCTCATCCTCCTGCAAATAACAATTATGTTTTTTTTCTTTTCTTTTATTATATATATATAAATTTTAAACACCAAGGCTACCTCAGAGAGGTTTTCACCCTAAGTATCTACCCTAGGCACCTCAAGGAAGGTTTTCACCCAAGGATCTTCTTTTTCTTTCCATTTTTCTCATCCTTGGGCCGCTTCATGGAGGTTTTCAACCCAAAGATGGGACTTAGGCGCCTAATGGAGGTTTTCACCTGAATCCTTATTCTATTTTTTCTTTTTCAGTGACATGATGAGGGAGGAGATGGAACTTGCTCCATCATCATCATTGTCTTATTGATGCTGTCAGTGAACTCTTGTTTAGATGAAGGCCTCTTGTACATTTTAAATCTTTCCACCACATATGATCCGAGCCATCTTGTTCGTAGCTTGCCCTTGAAGTCTTTGTACCTTGAACCATATAATAATGCCCAATCTCCTTGAAATAACTTCTCCTTAATATGCTTGTCATGCCAGATCTTCCTGTAAAGCTAAACTACCTCTATATGAAAGAGGGCATGCATTCTGAATTCATCCAAGCCATTCAAATGGAAAAATCTCTCTTTTTGTGCATGGATGAGATCCAAATCTAGTTGGGCTACCATCCTCAATGTGTTATATTCAAATTCAATGGATAGTAAATCCTTTTTCCCCTAGTCCAGCTCATAGGGTGTAAACCCAGTGGTGGCCTTCCATGTTGTATTATAGGCCCAGGTGGCCTCAACTAGTCTCTCTGCCCATTCCTTTTTGTTGTTGTTCACTACTTTGGTTAGGATGTTCTCCAGTGCTTTGTTGGTCACCTCCACTTGCCCATTAGCTTTTGGATGATAAGGAGTGGAGGTCATATGCTTGACCTTGTGATGCTTGCGCAGTTCTTCAATCATGCTAGAGGTGAATTGGCTGCCTTGGTCTGTGATTAGTTCTCTAGGGTACCCAAATTTGTAGAATATATTCTCCCTTAGGAACTCAACCACCTTTTCTTCTGTTGTTGCCTTGATTGCTTTGGTTTCAACCCACTTAGTCAGATAATCAGTGCACACAATGATGTGTTGTTTTTGCTTTGAAGGAGGGTTGATAGGCCCAATGAAGTCCATGCCCCACTTGTCAAATGGCTCGAAAGTCACTTGAGGTTGTAGGGGCATTTCATCTCTTGGAGTCGGCTTTCCCATCCTCTGGCACTGATCACACTGACTAACATACTTCTTCACATCCTGATGAAGAGTAGGCCAATAATAGCCTACTTGCAGCACTTTTAATGCTATCATCTTTGTTGCAAAGTGACCTCCACAAGGCCCATCATGACAAGTCAGAAAGATGTCAAAGACCTCCTCTTCCCTTACACATCTTCTCAAGATTTGATTTGGGCCAAGTTTGAACAGATTGCCCCCAATCCAGGTGAAGGGGGCACTTTTCCTGATTATCTTGCTTTTTTCTCTGGAGGGCAGGTTTGGTGGGAACTGTGCTGACACTAGATAGTTTGCTATATCAGCAAACCATGGGGAGAGCACTGAAATAGCGAACAAATGCTCATCTGGTCACTAATCATCCACCATTCCTTCTTCACCTGCAGGCAGATTTATTCTACACAGAAAGTCAGCAACAACATTCTCCTTACCAGGCTTATCAACAATAGTTAGATCAAATTGCTGCAATAAAAGTAACCATCTTATGGTTCCAACATTTACATCTGGTTTGTTCATTAAATATTTAATTGCAGCATGATCAGTATGCAAAAATGTCTGATAGCTTGCAATGTAATGCCTAAACTTGTTCAATGAATGCACAATAGCCAGGAGTTCCTTTTCTGTCACGGTATAGTTTAGCTCAGCGTTTGACAAGTTTTCGCTGGTAAAATAGATGGCATAAGGCAATTTATCCTCTACCTAAACTAACGTTGCTCCTATGGCTTTATGTGAGGCATCAACATGGATATGAAAAGGGAGGGCCTAGTTTGGGCCACTAAGGATTGGTGCAGTGGTTAATTTACCCTTTAGAATGTCTAGGGCCTCTTGACAGTGCTTTGACCATATGAATTCAGAATCTTTGGCCAATAATCCAAACAAAGGAGAGGCTAACTTGCTAAAGTCCTTTATGAACCTTCTGAAGTATCCAACTAGCCCTAAGAAACTCCTAACATATCTATGCTTTTGTGGAGGTGGGACCCTTTGAATGATTGTTATTTTGTTTGGGTCCACCTGCAATCCTTGCTGAGACATGGAATAACCTAGCACAGTCCCTTCATTCATTAAGAATTCACATTTTTATGGATTGAGAGACAGGTTCATCTCAATGCATTTGCGTAATACTTTGCCTGGCTTAGTCAAGCCTTCTTGGAAATCACAGTCGTAAGGTGTAAAATCATCCATATAGATTTCCACGGCATCATGAACTAATTCAACGAAAATACTCAAGACTACTCTCTGGAAAGTGGCAGGAGCATTTCATAAGCCAAACGGAAGGACCCTATAGGCAAAAGTACCCCAAGGACAGGTGAATGTGGTTTTATCCTAGTCTTCTAGGCAGATTTGGATTTGGTTGTACCCACTGAATCCATCTAAGAAATAAAAGAACTTCTTCCCTGCCAGGCCATTTAGCACTTGGTCAATGAAGGGTAAGGGAAAATGATCCTTCTTTGTGGCTTTGTTCAGCTCCATATAATCGACAAAAATCCTCCACTTCCCATTTTTCTTGGGAACTAACACTAAAGGAGAGACCCACTCACTTTCAGAAATGGGGTAAATGAACCCTGCATCTAACAGTTTTTGCAGTTCTTCTTTAACTATGTCTTTGAGGGCTGGATTAATCCTCCTTTGTGGTTGCCTGACTGGCTTACAACCTTTCTTGATGTATATGTGGTGAATACACACTGAGGGGTGTACTCCCTTCATTTCCTTGTAGTTCCAAGCAAAGGCTTCTAGGTGCTCTCTCAACAAGTTGCATAGTTGTCCCTCTTCTAGAGTAGAAAGAGATGGATCAAGTCAATTGGATGATTATTCAGTGTTTCCTTTACTTCTTTTTCTAATGGTAATGATCTAGGAGTTGTAATTTGGAGCAGGTGTTCCATTAAATCATCGTAATCTTGATGTCCTCCTCCTATGATGGGTTCTAAAGTATAAAGGTGGGCAGAATAAAGCTCATCTTCTTCCTCCTCCTCCAACCATAAAGGTAAATCATGTTCTAGGGAGGGTTGAGCAGGAGGGTATAGGACTAATTGTTTGGACATATTCCCATCCTTGATGGTCATATTCCCATCTCTGCAGCTAATGTAGGCATCAGCTATGGCCAACCATGGCCTCCCAAGGATGAGAGGGTAACCAGTAATCTTAGCCTTGGGCTGGAGAACTAGGAAATCTGCAGGATACTCCCAGGAATCAATGGAGACCATTACATCCTCCACAATTCCCTCAGGGGTGACTATGGAACAGTTTGCAAGTTGCAGCATTGTTGTGGTCTTCCTTAATGACCCTTGGAAGTTAAGCTTGAGCATGGTGTCCTTGGTCATCACATTAATGGCAACCCCAAGATCAATCAAAGTGTGTGGGACAATGGTGCCATTGATATGTACATCAACTACAGGGCTTCCAGGGTCTAAGTATTTTGGACATATTTCATGCCCCAACATTAAGTTAGATAACTGCCCAATGACATTAATGGTAGGGGCATCCCTTTTTCTTCTTCACGGATGCTTAAATCACTTCTCCTTAATCAATTTATTGTATATAGGAACATCTTTGATTGTCTAGAGAAGGGGGATCTTTACACATAGATTCTTCAATTCTCCCAGAAGTTCAATTTCTTCTGGGGTAGTCTGGGGTGATTGGGTTAATCTTTCAGGAAAGGGTGGATTTGCTTTAAGGTTTCTTTCCTCTCTTTCTTCCTCAACCTCCCTATGTGGAGAGGGAGGTTGGTTATCTGGGAGAATTCTCCCAGATCTCAGGTTGATCTCCTGAATTTCAACAGCATAAGCTGGGTATGATGTCTCTCCACCGTATGTTTTTTGGGCTTGCCTATTGTTTGGATTTGGATTTCGTTGGGCAGGCATCTGGGGTTGCCTAGGTGGAGTAGAGTGTAGGAGTTTTGATTGGGTAGGTGATGGAGGCAATAGAGCTGGAACATTGTTGAATTGGGGCCTCCACCCCTGGGGTGGGGTATTCCAATAATGTTGTGGCTGATTGTAAGGTTGAAATGACTGGCTGGCTAGCTGGGAATGATATTGAGATGCATGGGACCAAGGATGGGGTGTAGACCAGGAAGGATGAGCAGGGGGTCTCCAAGAAGGTGTAGTTGTGGTTTGGTTGGGTCTGTAATATGCATGGGATGATCCTTGCATACCCTGCTGGTATGGTCTAGGCCCAGGAGGTCTCTTTTGGTTAATGTAGCAAAGTTGCTCAGTGACCCTTTTATCTCCTTGATATACAACTTTGAGTCTAGGAAAAGAAGGGCACTTGTCTATGGAGTGGTTTTCTTCACAAACTGAGCAAATCTCAATACAGTTTAATGGGTATTCATTCCTAGGATGCCTCCTGGTGCACCTAGGACAGAAGATGGCCAAGGATCTCTCTCCTTCTTCTTGCTTTCTTCTGATATTCATGGTGTCTAATTACAAGGCAAGGGTTTGCAGCATCTCACTTTTGATGTCCTCCAGCATGTCTCCAATTTCACCCTTGATGGATGAGTTGGAGGACAATGTACTGGGAATAGGTTGACTAGTTCTACCCTTGTTTTTGGTTGCCCTAGAATGGTTTCTAAGGACAGTCTTGATGTCCTCATAGGGTAGTTGGTAGATATCTCCTCCTGCTAACATATGTAAGGTATCCAGAATGTCCTCTCTTACTCCTCTAAGCAGGACCAGCTTCAATGACTCAAGGTCAAGTGTGCACCTATCCCTCTTGTAACTGAGCTGGAATCTCTTTTCATAGTCTTCTAGGGATTCATCCTGGCCTATGGTCATCCTAAAAATCTCATTTTTAGTGTCTTTTGACCTACTGTAGTCCCTATATTTGTTGTTAAAGGCCTGCTGCATCTGAGTCCAAGTTGTTATGCTATCTCCAGGTAAACCCATGAACTAGCGCAACACTGCATCCTTGAGAGTAGATGGAAACAGTTTCAACTTATGCTCATCATCTGTATAGTCATAGGTTTAACAAGCAACAACAAACTCAAATAGGAAAGTGTCAAGGTCCTCTGTGGTAAAGCCATGAAAATGAGGTAGAGCAGAGAGGCTTATATTCTTCATTTTAGTGTCCCCATTGGTTTCCCTAATGGGGAAGGCACTCTCAATTCTCCCTCTATCTCCTCTGTCATTTAAATGTTCAGCGATTGGTTTAGTAGGAATGGGTTCTTCCTCTTCTTCTTCCCCTATAGGTTCCTCAAATATGTCAGGTTGCTCGCCTAAAGGGGCTTCCAATTCACCGTCAGTGAAGAAGAAAGAAGGTTGACTGTTGGATGCAGTGGGGGTATTTCACAAGAATTTTCCTGAATTATCCCTAATCTTACGAGGCATGAAAGGAAATGTTTTTGGGTTTTTGTGAGATTTTCTTTAAAGCTGGAAAGTACTCTGCAGAAAGGAAATTGTTGATTAAATGAAAAACTACTAACATAATGGAAACTACTTTGCAGAATGACATTGTTGAATGAAAGACTACTGACAGAAAGGAAACTACTTGCTAAATTGAAATTTTCGAATGAAAGGAAACTAGATTAACTTGCAGAATGGAAAGGAAAGCAGATAAATGACAAATGAAAGAAAGAAACTAGATTATTTTTGCATAAACAAACTAATGGAAGAAAATTGAAGACTAGAAGTAGAAGAAAACAGTAATTCACATCCTACTCTGACACCTCCCCGGCAACGGCGCCAAAAAGTGATGAGCCTAGGTATTGTAGTAAGAATGTTGCAACTCCGAGGGCTACCAGCTTCACTTATCAACCTGGGATTCGTACAAACTTGGAGGTGACTGTGCTATATACACAAGTATAAGTGAAGGCACTGCCTGTTGTCACTGCTCATCTAGCAAGAGACCCCGGGGTTCTAAGCCAGACTTCTATAGGGTCAAAAGAAGCTTGATTTTGATGGAAGGAGAGAAAACCTATTCCAAGGGAGAGCTATTCTACTACAGAAATGAAGAAAGCAATCATGTAATTCTAATTATCTAAGTTGCAGAAGTAAAAGCATCAAAACTAGGCTAAGGGGTAAACAATGGAAACTATGCTAAGTCTGTGTCTAAGCGGAAGAAGCAGTCGGAGGTCAAATTGTTCAAAAGAGGACGTGAGGGAGCAACAACGCATAAGAACCATTGGATCAGGCGGGTGAAAGGCAATTGAATGGTTGAGATCGGATTGCAAAAGGGTACATAGGTAAATGGGCGAACAAGGTTCACTAACAGGATGGACGGTTGAGATTATGTCGTGGAGGCGAAGTCAAGAGGTGGACGGGTGGAATCAATCGGTAGATGGATGGCGGAGATCGGCCAAGCTAGTTGGCGATCGGTTGTAGTGACAGTCGTCGGATCAGACGAGGCAAATCGACGGTAGGATTTTTAAGGGGATAAAGTGATCGGCTAATGTTGTAGAAATTTTGAATAATATGACACTTATTCACAGAGATTATCCCGATTATACACTATTGCGGAATACATGCATAATACATAACCTCCTCTATGTTTATCATCAATTTAGCAGCGTTAAAAACAATGAAACATCAATCGCATGCACACATTAACACAGTATGTAACCCGGGGAAAGCATACAGCTGAAAATCCCACACTATTTGTATATTATAATGATTGAGAACATGTAACAATACATATTACAATACTCCTCACAAGTACTCAGTACTATCTCCACCTATTACACACAAAACTAGCTTAGATTTGAATCAATCACAGGTTCAAATCTCCTCCACTGCTTTTCCTGCCTCCACTGCGCAATCCTGCATGAGAATAATGATGAATGGTTGAACCAAACTCGTATTTCCTTGGCTAAACCACGTAATCCTCATTGGCAATACTCAATCCATTGATTGTGCAAGATCTCATGCACAACTATAGTCACAACTGATAGCAATCTCAACCTCTAACACCTATCTCCACTGAACTGTCCATGCACTGAGTTAACTGATGTATTCTTTAGTTGCTTTATGAGTTAACAATTAGTTAATTAATTAATAATTAATTCACATCACTCATCACTAGTGTATTCTGCAGTTAGACTAAATACAACTAGTTTAACCAAATCAAATTGAACACAACTCCATCAACTCCACAATCAACTCCACCGAAACTCAACCACATGAGTTCTAACTGAAGTCCTGCATGCAATAGCTCAACTGACCCACAAGAAAAGCGTATTTCCTTCTGACAGCTGCATGTGCCACATCTGTAGCTCAAACTGAAGTGTTCCAAGAGGATAAGATAATGTTTATAGTCCAAATATTATTATGAGCTAATAATATTTGACTGTTCTATTTTTAGCGTGGCAGTCTAAAAATAGAAACCGCCCATATGTCTAAAAATAGAAGTCCATCTATTTTTACCAACATGATCAATCATCCACAAATAGCATCCTGCAACTCATAGACCATGATCCATATGTCTAAAAATAGGCAGTCTAAAAATATACTTTGCGCCAAAAATAGCCTACGGGCCCACTTAGTGAAGGCAACTCCTTTCCACTAAGCTCCATCATCTTGTTGCATTTTCAACAAATGCGATGGCCTTCAGATCAGGAAACGGATCGACGGCGGAGATGGGAGCACTTTAAAGGAACGTGCCGAAATGGGGGAGCGGGTTTAGAGGGCAATAAGCAGTATATTGCATGCCCTCAAAGTTGTAAGTGGTTTTCCAAAATTTCACGCAATTAGCCTCCCCAGCCGACACGTAGCATGGGGAAACCACCCATTTTGTGTGCCCTCAGGTGGATAATGTTCGGACAGAAATCCACACGATATGGTGCGATGGTTGTCGGATCTGGCAAGGCAAATCTACGGTGGAGACTTGACCGAGCGAGTTGGTGAGCGAGTGTGTGATAATCGTCAGATCTGACAAGGCAGATTGACGATTTGGATTTAAAGGGCAAAAAGTTAGCGTGAAAAGTGAATCGTGCAGCGATTGGTCGGTTTTTCTTGTGAAAGGCGATCTACGGGTAAAAATCATTTGAACGGTGAATTAACAGCTTCCGTTCAGGCGTTTCAGGCTAAAGGAGAATGACATGGGAATGTGAGTGAGGTCAAATGACAGGAAGAGAGTGAAGGAACAAATGACTATAAAAGGGATAGAGTGCTATGAAATTACCTCAGTGACTGTGTTAAACAAAAAACTCCATGAAAACCAAAACACTATGTTTTTGGGGTTGCTGCAGGGTTTCTTCCTCATGTCATGGTCCCAGAGGGAGAAGGTGACGCCGAGACACCTGCAAGTAACCTTGTGGAACTTTTCTATGCCAACCTACTGATTGAATGAAAGCATAAACGGAAGCAGACTGAATCACAACTAATCCACTCTGCACTACTGTAGTGAGACTGTAAGTATTCAAGCAAATGAATAGAAAACAAGAAGCTACTTAAGTAAATGAGCAGGAAAGCCATAAATCTATGCTGAACCATTGTAATGAAAATGCATCTACTTAAACAAATGAACAATCAAACCATGCATCTATGCTACCGCTGTAATGGAAATGAACTGCTTAAATAAATAAACAGAAAACATGAATCTAAGTTGGAATAATAATACAATAAAGAGGAACTTTGGCTGTTAGGGTCGGGCCCTAACCCAAGAGCTTCAGCCCTCTGAGTTAACTCAGTGCTCGCTCAAATCAAAACTCATCTCCATTATAAAGGAACATTGTATTACATCAAAACTGTTACAAGTATACACTTGGAAAAAAAGTCTGAATACTTGCTCACTCACTGACTAACTATTGGTGACTGACTAACTGACCAAAAAAAAATTGAGGTCCTAAGCATCTCTATTTATACATCTGAAGTCTCCAACGACTTCCCTCAAAATTAGGGAGGTACAGCTCCCAACTTAATGGTAACTTGTCCTTTCACTTTCACTAGCCCAGCTGCCTTCTAGTAGGGAGGGTACTTGTACTTTCACTTGCTTGGCTGTCTTTTAGTACTCCTGATTTGGTTGTTTGTACTTTTAGCTTATGGAGGGATATTCGAATGGAGGAGCAGTAATGAGGAGGATTTACCTCTTTTAATTTCTCTCCTTTGTCCCATCCGAGTTTTTACCAAGGTCTTTTACCATAGTTCCTTGCTTTTACCTTTTATCCCTACATTTCCCTTGCTCTTATCCTTTATTCCCGCATTACATGCACATTATACCACAAAGAAAAATATCCAACTCTAACTCATCTCATAAACAAAATATAATCAAAAGTATGTAATAAGTTGTGAGAATAGTTGGTTTGACTAAGCTAGGAGGTGAATTAAGGCCAATTAAGGTCCATATAATTACTTAATGATGAGGCTCATTAGTTTTCCACTGTAGCGGCGAAAAATTTGCGCGTTGAAGGTGCAATTTGTTGGATACTTAAATTTCCCAATAACCCTTATGCGGAATAATCTCGCCACATGGGCCATGCGGTTGAGGGCTGGGGCTAACCGCCTGCCCCCGCTGGCCTAGCCCCTTATATGTCGGACTAGTGTTCATGTTGGCGCCCATGGGCCCGAGGGCCAGGCCAATGGCCTGCCCTTACCGCCGAGGCCTGCCCTTACCGCCGAGCTCCCTCTCTTCAACTCTTGCGGTCATGTTGGAGGTCATATCGAGCCCTTGCCATGGTCCTGTGGCACCCAAGTGACTTGGACCTAGAGCTTACCGTAGTCGAGCGCCTTTCAGACTCTTCCTAAGGTCCTGTAGGAAACCTGTGACAATGGGTTGGGCTAAGGTCCCAAGCCCCAATTTCTTTATGCTAAGGTTGTGTGGTGCAAGTTACCAAGGGTCGGGGCTGATAACCCGACCCCTCCTCCATATATATGCGCCAATTAAAGTTTAAATAGGCTCGAAGCCCTTAGGAGTTAAGAACCACCTGCAGGCTTAAGAGTAGAGCATTGTGCTATTAGAGTTGAGGTCAGGGGTTTGATCCCACCAAGGCCTCTAGTCACCCAAACCAAAATTTTAGTGCACTCGGGAGGTGCCACATGGCATCCCATGATTGGTCCAAACAAAACCAATCAAATTCGACCACCTGCATGAACCGCGGCTTGACATTTGGTAGCTCCCGATTGGTCTATACCTAGACAGTCACCCTAGATGATGTCAATTGTACGGAAGCCCAATCATCAACTTTGCTCATTTTTAGTTGTTGTTCCAAATGATTAAACGTGATAGCTTGAGCATATAGTGTCGGATTGAGGTGAAATGAACGTCGTTGGATTCAGAACGAATAGCACTATAACTTGATGTCAATTTCAAGACTTTCTAGGCACTTTCATTTTTGAGCTAAAATTTGATCACCTAATCAAGTCATACCATCTTATATTTGTGTCAAACGGTCCTATTTTTCATCCCTGGTGCAAAGAAGGACATGTGCTTTCTTGGTTGACTAAAGGGAAATCCAAAAGAGAGATTTTAAGTCCAAAAGCTAAAAAGGAGGACCGACCATTGGGATCATGAGTTTGGAGAAGGCTCAGCGCATCGAGGGCCAAAATCAAAGGGAGAACCGAAATTTCGAGCGCCGGAATTTGGAAGGGAGTCGAAAAGGGAAGAGCCGAAATTTGGAGTCGATTATTGGAAGCTGATTTAGCGATTTCGGGATATCGGAGGAAGGAACATGGATACCTAGGAGACTTAATTTTAGAAGTGCGCTCAAAATGGCATATCGGAGCCTCAGCATTTGAGAGCCCGATATCGAAAGGAAAATACCTCAAAGCAAAGTGATATTTGAACATCGGAGTTTCGTAACTCCTTAACAAATTCAATTCCTTTGAAATCCTCGAGGTTGCCGATAAAAGGAAATACAAAGGTAATCGTTCAAGAAACCAAGGACCTGAGGGACCCTTTCTCTCTCTTCCAAAGAAGACACATGGCAACTGGTGATTAGCCCCGAGGAGCAGATGTGGCAAATGATGTCAACATGACGTGGTTGTACAGTGGACATGTGGTAGTCAATTTCGGCGTTTTGGGGTGGCCTTTTGTGGAAAATTTGGGTGACATGTGTCACCACTAAGGAGGCGCCACGTGGAGATGATGACCTCAACACAACGTCACCTTAGAGGTCAGTTTTTCAAAGGTGGGAGTTATCAAAACTCCGACATAAATGTCGATTTAAAAAAAATTGATCTGATGAAGGAGCTCCTATGCATTGATGGCTCATGGTTGGGGGGGGGGGCAATTAAAGGAACCAGGGGTGGAAGAGAATTTCAAATGGAAATAGGCCCCCAAAAGGAGACTGAAGGCCTTATCACCCGAGCACCAGGTCGTTGGTCATGGAACTTGGTTTTATGGTAGAGGTGCGATAAGAAGGCCAATAGAAAAGGGGCTATGGGAATCAGAATGTTATAATTTCGTAACTTCTATTTTAATATAGCTACAATATGAGAAAGCTTTGATACTGTGACATAGAGAGCATGGAAGACGAATTGGTCAAAAGCTATATCAATGTGTGCAGGAGTTTGGTGTCATAGGAGTAATTGCAACTGCAGATATCGTTGGGTCAAGGTGAGAAGGACCACGATCTGCAAAGAGAATTTTAGTCTTGTCTTGTGTTGGGAAGTAAGCCATCCCTGATATCACGTGCACGTTAGAGGGGATTAAATGAAGAAAAATGTCATTAGATCAAAGAGGTCATGCTAGTGTATAGTTGATCTTTGTGCAGCGTGACTAAGAATTAATTCTCAATATGGAGGCCACTCAAAGACCCATTCTTAGTAATTAATTATGCATAAATGTGAGCAGTTCATCAATTCCTGGCAACTCCAGCTCATTAGCCCACCACGAACCCAGATAATAGAGCATGAGTCCCCTTAGGAAATCAGAGGAATCAACAAAGGAGATATTTTGTTGTGTCAATCATGACACCGTATGTTTTGTTTATGTTTTGCAAAGATTTCATTTCAAAGAGGAATCAAAATCTGTTAGGACAACTGGGAAATTCATATAACTAGAGCATTCAAGATATTTTGTAACTGTTTGTTTAAAATCTCTCCCTATAAAGGGAAGAGGAACTTAGTAGGGAGGGTTTGATTTTCCTAATTCTAGAAAGTTGTTATCGTCTTGTGAATCCCACTGGTCTGGGTTGTGACATGTATTTAACTCTGGAAGATTAATGAAAAATTTTCTAGTGACTCCAAGCATTTGAGATATCTAGTATGTGTTCTACCTTTATATGTCATTTCATATGTGTATTAATCTTCTTCAGAAAAAATGTAATTATAGTTGTTGGATTCACTCTTAAATTGTAGATGTACTAATGTTATGTGATAGCAGACAATACCTACTAGATTGTAGATTTATCTATGTTATGTGTTAGCAAACAATACCTATGAGATATTGAGTTGGAGACCTTAAAACGCGCTCCATAATTTTTGCATTTCATTTCCTTTATCTCTCCATGATTCTACTAGGATTTATTGCATGGGATTCTGTGTTTAGCCATTCCCCTACATCAATTTCCTCTCTTATATTTCTCCTTCCCATCTTTACTACAACAACAAACTAAGCTTTATTCTCTATGTGTCAGCCACCATACCTGAGCATTTATTCTTGGGGGAATGATACATTTTTCATGTGTATATTGAAGTTGTCTCTGAGAAAGGTAATTGAACCAAAATCCAAATCACTTTACATCCATCTCTTGAGTTGCACTGATTTATCTTCAAGAGAGACTAAGATGTCCTAAGCACTAACCTCTCCTCAACCTAGGGGTTGTCTCTAGGAGCTACAACAAATAACATGGTAGGTCAAATGGTCTTAGTGTTTTCTTGGCGCCACCCAATGACGACACATGGACAGGGGTGCCATGGCATCTACCATGTGGCAGTTTCTTAATAGTTTTGATAAGGTTCCAAGGTTCAAAATATTCAAATGATCATATCTCAATGATCCATACTTGGATTTCAATAAAATCTATACCATCAAAAACATTGACAAGTAGGAGGTGATGGAAATATTAGAAAAGAGTTTTGGGTTGAACGAGAAAAGTGAAAATTTGATACCCCATATCATCATCAATGTATAGAGGGGTTTCAATTATGTTACATCGATGGCACGTGGGTGATGACATGTAGGGAAAATCCCCAAAATTCATAAATATGGTTATTTTTTAAATGATCTATGTTGATTCTATATGTACTTTTGAACAATGGAACTTCAAAACTTTGAACCTACAAAATGACATAAAGGAAGTCCACAATTATCATATATGAAATATGACTAGATGTCAAAGCGATGCAAAATGAGTGTTATGGGACGTCGAGCATAAAGTGAGAGTTATTGAACTTCAAGTGGGTGGACTTTGAAGGTAAATGCTTATTTCAAGGGGTACAAAATTTAGAAAAAATAACTAAATATTAATCGTAAAAAAGAAATAAATGCACATCATATCTCAAGGAATGTCTGCCCTATCTTAGGAAATGCATGCCCTGACTCAACAAATGCACAACCTATCTCAAGAAATGCATGACATGCCTTAAGAAATGCACACCCTATCTCAAGAAATGCACATCCTACCTCAAGAAATGCACATCCTAGCTGAAGAAATGCACACCCTACCTTAGGAAATGTGTGCCTTGCCTGAGGAAATGCACACCTTACCTTAGGAAATGAACACCCTGCTTGTGGTGCTTCAATAAATTAAATTTTGACAAGTTTTATCTATACATCCTGCTAGCAATGACTCTATCCTCTATGATCGAATTCGAATCCAATCATCTTCTGAAATATTCATAGAATCCATTTAGTGATGAAAGTTTTTTATTCTTATCATGAGGCATGGGTATGCCTTGAAAACCTTCTCAAACTCTTCTAGGGGAATCCATGAATAGTGAAGCTAAGATATTAACTTACACTTGACTACTAAGTATTGTTTAATTATTTTTTAGTTGAAGGCCTAGAAGTTGAATCTTCATCATTGTTGGCACTTTCTAGTCCCATTTGGCAATCTAATTTTTTTACCAATCTCGGATAGGGGATTAAAGCATTGATCGAATAAGGGTAGCTCCATATTCCACAAGGGATATTTTTTAATGGTGGAATCAAATACTTAAAATGAAATACAATAGGACATCTACCACAAATGCATGCACCTCAAAATTAGTTAAGGCCCCTATGTTCAATGCATCCTAAGCATGGATTTCAATGTACAAAATCAATTTATTTATAAAACAAAAAAAAAAAAAAATCAAATAAAAAAAATCTATCGTCGTAACTCTAACGCCATCGACGAATATCTGATAGAAAATACCCACCTAGTATGAGTCAAACATGCCTTCCCATTTGTCTCTATTCTGAGAAAGGGTGCCTACAATATCCCCTCTCTTCCAATGGAAGTGCAATTCATTGTGTCAAACGTTGCCTTTCTTTAGCTAGTTTTAATGGATCTACAACGCCATTGGCATCGACATTGTGATGGATAGGTGGTATATCAAACCTACCCAAAAAAATGCCACGTGGTAGTGTTACTTCATTAAATGCATGAAAACTAGATATCATCATCAGAGTTTCGACGACAAGATCATCGAAAGTTTGGTAGATGAAATTTCTCCATATTTGTTGTGTGGAAGTTTTCTCTGTCAAATGTACAGCAAATTGTTATAATATTCAGAGTTTCATTACCACAAATGTTGATACTATGACAAACAAGTGGTGGATTAGACCTACCCCAAAATACCACATGGAAATTGTTTTCATCAAATGCATGAAAACTAAATGTTTTCTCTAGAGTTTGAATGGAAAGACTCATTGAAATTTTAGTGCGATTAAATCACTCTGCAAATACTACGTAGAAATTTTTTATGTCAAATGTACAAAAGAGGGATATGATTGTTGATAGTGTGATGAAACCTTTTTAATGAACACTCCTAACTATGTTCGTTAGAAATCCAACGTGTATTTCTTGAATTGTGGTTGGAAAAACATTGGAAATTATGCCATATAGACTAGTGAGAGTTTAATAGTTAATATTCATATCATGGGATTTGGAGAGAGAAAATAGTTCTAAGAATACTTCAAGAAAATGGTGTGTCGAAAAGGATGAATATGACAAACATGGAGTGTGCAAAGAGCATGACATTGCATGCAAGATTGCTCTTATAATTTTGAACAAACGTTGTAAATATTATTGTTTACTTTTAAGCTCCTTGGATGGTGGCATTCTAGAATAAGCTTGGATAGGTAAAAAGGTAAAGTGTTCATTTCCAAATACTTTTGATTATGAAGCATTTGTTCATATTGATAGAGAAAATAGAACAAAGATTGGGGCAAAATCCAAGAAGTGTGCTTTTTTGGATATGGAGTTCATTAATTTTATGAAAATCACAAAATAATTAGGAGTAGAGATGTGGTATCTAATGAGAAGGTCATGTACAAAGATTAGTTGTAGGGAAAAGAAAATAGGAAAAAAAGAACACATAATGCATAGAGCTTAATGAAATCATAGAAAATCCTAAGAAAGTCTTATTACATTGAAAAGTGTATTGCAACAATTCACAAATTTGGAATTGATCCATCAAATCAATTACTATTTTTTTGTTTCATAGTCTTTTAAAAAGTGATATTATTTGTTTATGGGCTCCATAGGTAGCTTTAATGGTTTCCTTGGAGATGTCTTCGTAAATGTAACCTACTATGTGTTTTTGCATTTGTTTGTGTGGGATTCAAAACCAAGGCTCAAGATCCTTGGCCAAAAAGTACCCATTAAGCATCGACACCTTCAATCTCCAAAGGATGGAGAAGGTCTCACCCAAGACATTTAAAGGAATTGCAGAACCTTTAGCTTGAGCTCTTATTCAAATATGAAGCAATTCAACATAACAACTAGTTTGTAATATGTCAAACATTCACATACAAATTATTTAGAATTGAACAGTTAAAGAACACATTCATTATAACATATAAGACTCATAGAATCTAGAACTAGATATATATTTTATTCATTTTTCATAGAAGAAGGATCTTTACAAGACAAAACCCCAAAGAAATTTTCCATTACAAAACTTGATAGCTTTGCAAAGACAACTCCAAGGTTCCAGATTAATTTCTCTGTCCAAAATATTCTACACACTCTCTCTTAATGATCTCTCTTTATATCCTTTTATAGGTTTCTCTCCATGGGGACCATACTAACCCCACCATAGGTTAGTTACCAAATTATACAGATTTATTACAAGTCCTCCTTGTGTGCCTGCACAATTTACTCAATTATAGTGTGCAATGTCCCTATGTGACATCTCTCCCTTGATTGTCACAATGTCCTTTAATGTAGGTCTTCAAAACTAACTTTGAAAGCTTGGACTCCCCTTAATGCTAATTGCA
Source organism: Pinus tabuliformis (assembly GCA_031772625.1). Lineage (NCBI taxonomy): Eukaryota > Viridiplantae > Streptophyta > Pinopsida > Pinales > Pinaceae > Pinus > Pinus tabuliformis. The sequence continues at coordinate 126,087,106 of CM062820.1, read as the reverse complement.
TGTGTTTTCACCCACAAAACTTGTGTGTTGTGTTTCTTTGGATTCACTATATTTATATTAGTTTTGGAATGAAAAGTATTGCCATGTTGAGAGTCAAGTTGAGGAAAACGTTGGAGTACCAAGGTACTTGTTGAAGAGGAGAAATAGGATTGTTCACATACTTGGGGACCTATGGTACATTTTGTAATAAATAGTAATAACTTATCCAAGATATATATCAAGGCTTGTTGTGTCCAATAAGTTTGATTTTAGCATCACTTGTCTAGTGCATAGCAACACTTTCATTCCCAATTATTCATATTCAATCCTTGTTGAAACTTCATTTTTGTTGTTCTTTATAAAGTTGCATGTGATTGGTATGTTTAATAGTTTGAGCATACACACAGTGCAAAAAGTGTCTTAATGTTGTTTGCAAATAAATACTTTAATGTTTGGTGCTATTTTGAGATAGGGAGGACATTTTTTGTAAACATGACAAACTTTAGTCCTCCATTGTAGGTCGTGTATCTACAATGAAGACCTATTACAATGAATGTGCTCCTCATAGCTTCTAAGGAAACTCTGTATAGGAGAAGATATGCCCTTAGAAGTCCATATAAATTAGGAGAAATAATTAGAGAATATGACAAGAGATTCAAGGACTTGTTAACTCAAATACATACGTCACTGAGGAAGCTCTCCTGGTAAAATTGTAGGTTGATGGATTTTCGCAACAAATTAGAGGCCTATTGAGAATGCACGAGATCGCATCATGCAAAGAAGATTTGGAAAAGTCCCAGCACAATGATACAGATGACGATTGGCCATGGACTTCCTGATTGGCGAAAAAGAGAATAGAAGAAAAATTCCAATAGTTACAAGTCTTTGATGTACCTTATACTATAACGAAACGAGCTATGGTGCACCAACTACAAAAGGGGAACACTAAAATATAATTGAAAATTTTCATACCACTTTGAGCAAGATGTTCAACAAGTACGATCAGACATATATTGTGAAATTTGCCAAATTGCATTAAACCACACAACAAGAGAATACCAGTATAATCTAAAAAAGGAAATTCGTAGTGGTGTGTTATATACAAGTAAGCCACCCATTCTACTCAAGAATGTCAACTAAGTAGTCGAAATACACCCAATTATCATATTGTTTATCATACAAAAGCATCTGACCAGTGAGGTGGCCTAACTACTCAAGCATGAAAAGGAAACCCATATTAAGAAAGAGAAATGACTATTAAGGTTGTGGAGGATATCAAGGAGATCAAAATAACCATGATGGATTTAATGGAAAATTTGGAGGAGGTCGCAATCATGGTCAAGGATGAATATATTGTTTCACATGCTGGCAGGAGGGGCATATCAAACCCGACTCTCCACTGAAAGATAAACCCAACCTATGGTTTTGTAATATGTGTGGATTGGAAGATCACTCCTTGAAGGATTGTCCCAAAATTTTCGAAAAATTTAATGGATAAAACAGGTGTTAATTTGCTCAACTCTGTTCCCAAACATGAAGTCTTACACTCTAAAAACTTACACATCATCATAAGATCTAGAGCATGACAAGAAAACAAACTTAGAATGCAAGAGAAAATTTGACCGTGAATTTTTTTTGCCCAATACCCAAATCTACAATACCATAATGACCTTATGTGAGAGGTAGTTGACTTCTTTAAAAATGAAGGTCACAATAAAATGTCTACTAAGTATAATATTATAGAGGAATTTCTAAAACTTTCAAAAGAAGAACAATCAATCAATGGACTAAATGAGCTCCTCTATATACTTCAAGAATATTACAATCCTCAAGTCGACCTCGAAATAAATGGAAATATGATAGCTCAATTTCTTGTCGACTTTGGATCGCAAGTCAATATTCTTCCCAAAGATACTTGGGTAAAATTAGGAAGATCGATCAACTACTTAAAGCTAGCAAATCAAAGATTCTTGGAGCTCATCGATACACTATAGCTTGTTCAAACTTTAATAATGAGCATCTTAGTGTTTGTCAACTTTGAAGTCATTGACTTAGTCAAAGATATACCAGCTTGAATAATAGAAACATTTTCAGAAGAAATCACATCAGAAGTATTTGTTCAGCGCATTTCGAACCAACCTATGTGGTTCATCATCAGGGCAAGATGAAAAATCAGATCATAGTTGTAAGTTAAATAGGGAGATGGGCATTCTAACAACGAAAAGGAAATGGCTATAAAAATGGCTATATTTGACTGGGTGAGGAAAAACAAAGAAAAAATATATTATTAAATTGAGAAAAATATATCAATTTAATAATATATTTTTTCTCTGTTTTCCTCACCCAGTCAAATATAGTTGTTTCCTTTTAGTTGTTAGAAGGCCCATCTCCATATTTAACTTACAACTATGATCTGATTCTTCATCTTGTCTTGATGATGAACCACATAGGTTGGTTCGAAAAGCGTCGACCAAATACTTCTGATGTGATTTCTTCCGAAAATGTTTCTATTATTCAAAATATAGATCACAGAAGCTTAAATTCGAATATACCAATTTATCCAACCTTATTCTGATGGCATGGGGACATAATATGAAAGCTACTATTTCTTTGGAAAGAGAATGAATAAAATTGAAGGGAAACAATAAAAAGATTATAATCCCGCTTGACCCCCATGAAGAAAATTCATGGATTAAAGCATGGGACGATGATGTAGAAGCAAAATTACTATATCAAGTCATGAAGGAGGACAAAGACAATGTGGAGCCTAACAAAACAAGTGAAATTCTTCTAGGCTTATCTCTTCCCATTAAATAAAATTCAAATATTGAGCCCTACAAATGATAAATTGAAAACTATGAATCCAAGGCTAAGGAATTTTGGTTGATTGAAGCAATACTAATCAAGAAGATCTGACCATGTTTTACAGTAAAAGCAATTCCTATTGTATATGAAAGAAAACTAAGACAATATTTGACACTACTTCAAACATATTTAAAGAAGGAATTCAATATCCCCTTAAGATTTAAAAAACATAATTCTCCTTCAACCCACATTAATGAAGTATTTAATTCAGCAGGTGAACAAGGACGAATGCAAAGTCTTGTTCAAAATTTTACTAGACAAGCAACAAGATGATGGGATACCCATGCCCCCCTCGTCTATGTCTAAATGTGTTCCCTCCATATAACTATCACAACAAAAACCCCAAAGATTGAAGTTGAAGGATCTAATGTATTTAAAACTTTTATCATGTTAAAGATATGGAACATTCATTGCTCTATTTTAAGATAGGGAATCTTCTCTTGAAGCTATATAAAGGAGATATTATACATCTAAGTTATTTCTTATTGTATTATATGTATAATTTTTTCATTTTTCTTGATATCTCCACTTAGTTGGAGAGATGTCATTTTTAAAGGAGATTTGATTTTTACATCTACATGTACTAACCTAAATCTGTCTTAAACCTAAATCTATCAAGCACTGATAGGGATTAAATTTCTTAATGTGTAAATATATATTTATTTTTTTCATTTAATTTCATGTCATGTATGTATAAATTTACACAATAAGAAATTTGATCCCTTTCGTCGCTTGGTAGATTTGGATTTAAAATGAATCTAAAGTAGTCTAATCAAGTTAAAATTTATATTTCTAAACAATTAATATAGATAGAAAACAAACAAACAAACAAACAAAAAAATAATAATGAAAAAGTTAAAAATTATATAATATTTCAAATTTAAATGAATATGGTCTCATACATAATAATACATTTTATAAAACAAACAACATGAACATCAAGGTAATACAAAAATGCATAATATACATGAAACATTGATATCAAATCAATGTGTCAAATATACATGCTAGTGAATCCTAACTCTATTGCCAAATCTGAAGGCATCAATGCTTAAAAGATGAGAATACAACTATAGTTTGATATCTCTCTAGTAGGATATATAGCAGTTGGTAACTTCATATCACCTATCAGATACTTCTTGGGATCATTGGTCATACATGAGGCTTCATGCTATAACACATACCCTATAGATTATATATTTGGCCTGTGAGTGGTATATTGACACCATTCTAAGGTTTTACCAACCAAATATGGTAATTAATACCTTGAAATATGCTTCTAGGTCACATGGGCCATACACAAGGTTCCAAACCACCAAACATGTTCTAGAGAGAGAATTTGTGGCCTATAAATGAGATATGGACACCAATTCAAAGTTAACTCATTAGGGATAGGCCTTAAGGCCTATGTTATGTTCAAAACATGAAAGTCAATGATTTAGGTTGTAAAACTTACTTCTATAGGACACACGACTTATGCAAATGGCCCCAAATCACCAAACACGTGTTACAAAAAATAATGTATAACTTTGAAGGGGATATGGGTGCCAATCCAAATTTTTCAACACTAGGTGTTGGTCTTGCTTCCTAGATCATGGTTCAAGAATGAAAACAAGGGATTTAAGCCCTAACATATTGTTTCTAGAGCTTATAAGCTATGCACATGGCCCTAGACCACCATAGAGCAAGGCCTATAAAATGAATCTAGGATGCCTCACCTATTGACCTTCATGTCCTTTATATGGATCTTAATAACATAATTAAAGACTATATTTATTGATTATTAGCCTTTCATTAAATGGGATTGCTTCTTCAAAACACACTCACTTTAAATAGAAGATATTAAAAGCCTACAAATTATGCAATGCAATGTCTTTGAGTTTAGGTTCAATGTAGCAAATTTAGTGGTTTAGGCTACATAAACCAACCCATATTCATTTATGTCAATTTCTTTTAACAATATTATCAAATATATTGCTTATTAATCTCTAATTGAATACCTTATAGTTCCGATTTTTCATATTCTGAATATATAAGTTTTGGAAGGTGGTTGTTTATTTTTTCATGTTACAAATATAAATGTTTATTTTTTAAAATTTAACTTTTGGTTTTCTCTACAATGTTTTTAATACCTCGAAACATTAAAAACATAGTGTAGACAATCTAAAGTTACATTAAAATTAAAATTATATATATATATATATATATAACTTTATCATAGTTTAAGATACTAAAAACATCGTAGAGACCATGCAAAATTACATTATAATAAAATAAAATAGATATTCCTATTTGTTATATATATATATATATATATATATATTATCATCATTTCAAGGTTTTGCTAACTTTATGAATTTAAAATATATATAACCATCTTATTTTTTTTATAGTAAAAATTGTTCATTAGTGCAATCATGTCCTCTACATTTGTAGATATTTTTATCAGATTTTATCATTTACCTTCTAAAGTGATGCACAAACATGGGCATATACACTATATTTTCCTAGCCTCCTTTCCCCTCACCCCCCGCAAAATAATAAAAAAGTCAAAAAAGATTCCATTGTATTAAAACCCTTGTTTTCACATAGTCATACAAATTTCTCATATATACAAACTATATTTCCCAAAACTAATTTGATTTCGTACCTTTTATCTTATTACAACATATTCAAATAACTAGTTTACCCTCCTTAGAGACACACATCCACTAAATGCTTCCTCTATGGTATGTGAGGAAACATCACATTTTACTTTGTTTACAAATGTTTGGAAAAGTGACAATAATGGATATCATGTTTTTCATATAAACTTCTTGGACTATATATCTTAGGAAACCCCTAAGCACTTCCTCTCATTTTGAGGATGATAGACAAGATATATTTAAGGCTCAAGGTTGTTTCAACATGTTACCGAAAAGAATAGAACTCAAGTTTGAAGGATGACAAATTATTCCTCTCAGTCGCTTGAGCTAGACCCAACTGACAATAATGACTATCGTGTTATGAAGGAAAGGTTCACAAATAAATGTAATATGATATGTCAAGTGGGTCTAATTTGTATGGTTCAAAGGAATGATCATTATATTCCTCAACTAAGTTCTATTCTCCCTGCTAACATATTGATATAGCCTCGAGTCCTTACGAATCCAATTTATCATGGGTACCATCAAATGAGGGGAAGTACATGAGGTTTCCCATAATATATATTACAAACCCCTATAATATATATTATAATTTGTTTTTGCCAATAAGGCCTATCTCGAGAAATGAAGAGTTTTATCATCCTCATCCAAGTTCAACTTCCACAAGTGAAATGTAATGATTGTATTATTATAACAACCTTAAGGCCAAAGCCTCAAGCTTTTATAAAATCTAGTTTATCTTGAGTACCATCCTCAAAACAAGAGCGAATATTATTAAATATACTCATAACCATGTTGAAAGTGATTATCAACATTAAATATAAGTATTTGAAGTACTCAAAACTCTATAAAGTAAAATAGCAAGAATTGATCCATAAAACAATAATGGTAGCAATGAAGAAACCCACCTCTTAGTTTAAAGACTACTAAGGAAAAGTCGTTCAAAGTTCTTACATTTTAGTTTAATAACTTGTGGTAGGATAAGAGACATTTGTATAAAATGTCTATATTTTGATGAAAATAGACAGCTTTGAAATGCATTGTTGAAATAAATTTAAGGAAAATACACTATGTATAATAAAATTAGAACAAATCTATACCCTAAATGATAATAATTCTCAATTCTCAACATTTAGGAAAAATACATCTAACCTTGATTCTTAAATAAACATCATATCAGCTATTTATTTAGAAAAGTTCCAAATACCCTTGCACAATATAACACATATAATAACATAACATTACACCGGTCAGCCTAATAAGGAAATGATTTTACAAATGTTAAATATTCCCTAATTATTTTTAAAATTCATGATATATTTTCGTTTTGGGATGTTTTTTTCCAATTTCAATCCACTGTATCCTTAGTCAGTATCATCACAACAATCTTAACTTGTCAAAATACACCATAAAAAACCGAGTGAAGTTTAGAACACCTCTCCATTAAAGCATACACATACTTCATGAATTGCATCAAGGGGATATGAATTGGATTTAGATAGAGGTTACAAACCAAGTGAAGGTTAGAACACCTCTCCATTAAAGCATACACATACTTCATGAATTGCATCAAGGGTATATGAATTGGATTTAGATAGAGGTTACAAACCAAGTGAAGGTTAGAACACCTCTCCATTAAAGCATACACATACTTCATGAATTGCATCAAGGGGATATGAATTGGATTTAGATAGAGGTTACAAACACTGCTTTAAGATTTTTATGTGATTTCTTAAAAAAAAAATCTTTACTTAAATCATAAATCATAGAAACTTCTAATCTGAGAATCATAGAAACCTCTAATCTGAGAATTTAAAATATTTAAAATATTATCTGGGTATCCTATTTTAAATTTCAAGTAATATTATCTCGCATGGTATCGTTTTTATGTAAAAATATCAAGCAATCATAGAAACCTCTAATCTGAGAATTTAAAATATTTAAAATATTATCTGGGTATCCTATTTTAAATTTTAAGTAATATTATCTCGCATGGTATCGTTTTTATGTAAAAATATCAAGTATCATCTCTGTAATAGATGTTTCGGACCTCAAGTTTCAAAAATCAACCAGCATTAAATAACTATGTGATGCTTCTTAAATGTTCCATACCACCACTAAACAGTTTCATTCCTAGAATATTACTTGGCAGTTGATTTCAGGTAAAGAATGCATTAAACAATGACGAAGAGAATATTCAAGCACCTATTCTGATCCAATATCACAAGGTAAGAATAGGATTTACCTGAGTAGCAATCGGAGTTCACATTCGCTTGGCATCAGAACACAATCACACCCACCAGGATAATTAAGAAACTCGGACAAGCCATATTCTTAGGACAAGAAAGATAATTCTATTGAACTTGGAATAATTTTTGCAGATGCTCATTGCTTCTCTTTGCAATAACTGCATTTTCCTATTGGAAATGCTCGTCAAAAAAGGGTAAAAGAAGAGCTGCAAAATAGAATGTCAATTCCTGCAAGGTTGCTTTGCAGAATGCAAATGATTTTATACAGAAATGCTAGTGATGGTTGCTAACATCCCTTTTCTCAGTCCTATACAGAAAACCTGTGAGCAAGGTCGATAATTACTGCTGTTTATCTCATCATTTTTCATTGGAAGCATATTCGATATTGGGTCACATAGAACAAGCAAAACAGGTTCCCAGCCGAATGCAGATCTTGATGGAACTCTAACAAAATAAATTCTGTTTGAGATTCCTTCTGAACAATGTTTCCAACGTAGCCAACCGCTGAAAATAGTAACCGTCCACAAAAAATTCCGGAAAGGCATTCTTGGTAACTGCATCTTACCAGTTTCATAATAGGTCAAAAGGAAACCCTAGTCAACACCAATGCTTCATACGCTGGAAGACAGTACATCCCTTGTAGAATCACAACCACCAAAAAATGTTTGTCCTTACTGACTTGCAACATATGTTTGTAATCCTGCAGGCCTTCTATATTGACCTCAATCATTTACCAGATCCCATTTTGTTCCTGCATTGTGACCTGAAGAAGGCTTTGTTTAACCAATAGTCGCACTAGAAATGAGGTTCTTGCCAATGTCTGGGATACCAAACACGTTCCAATCAGTGGTATCCATTTCCAAATCTGCTGCAAAATAAGAGAATAGGTTAATAGCTAACAAAATAGACTATGTGGTTTAACGAAGTCTTCCTATACATCAACGCATTATCTTATTATCATAAAGCATGATTGCAACCATAAAGTAAAACTGTCGGAAATCTAGCCCTATCAGTAATAAAATCAATGGAAGACCGTTAGATACATAACCAAAGAAATAAAGAGCCATTTTTCTATTGAAAAACATGGAAGGCCGTGCTACAAAGATCCGTAAAAGATGCTAGATTGTTGCAAATACCTGTGTCCTCAAGTACTGGGAAGTCCCCAGGCATCGGAAACCAGAATAGGGAAATGTGAGAACCCACAGAAACTGCCCAAGAGGATCCTGAGAGCATGCATCTAGTGGAAGCCTATCCCTTCGCTCCGTCAAGTGGTCTCTATAGAAGGCCATCTTAAACCCTGGGTGGGTCTACCCACGTAACCCGAATATCTTAAGATGCCCTCTCTGAACATACTGTCTGAAGATGTTCTCGATAATGTTATTGTATACATAATTTTGAATTTCGATAATGTTATTATATACATAATTTTGAATTTGATTTTGAATTGTCTTTACTGAGATTTTTTGGAAGTTTTTCTGGTGAGTTTTTCTAGTCTAATTTTTCTGAATTTATTGAAATTAAAAGCTGGATGGGTAATCCCTGCACAATCGAAGAGCCCTTGGTGTTTTTCAGGGCACTGAATCCATATATAGTCAAAAAACCAGTTTAAATAACACAAATCAAGATTTCACCTCAAATCCATATAGACAGTCAAAAAATCAGTTTAAATAACACAAATCAAGATTTCACCTCAAATTTTTCTGCAGCACCGGAGAGCCCAAAAGGTCGCATTAAAGACAACTCCATTTGATTTCTCATTATTTGATAGCGAGTGAAGAAAGAAATGGAAGATTTGGAAAGGAAGGGAAAGGAAATGAAGTGCCTTCTAAGTTTTGATTTGAAGGTTTGAAGGTTACATAGTTAGGGAATCACAATTGCCATTAGACCAAAACAAATGAAGTCCCTTCTAAGTTTGGATTTGAAGTTTTGAAGGTTACATAGTTAGGGAATCATGATTGCCATTAGACCAAAACCCGCAGGTGTTGGTCAACGATCGCATTGTCAGAGATAAGGATCCACAAGAAACACACACAGAGCGTTGTTTTATTCAATGTCCAGCAATCTCCCCCCCAGCAATCTCCCCCCAATGTCCAGCAATCTCCCCCCAACGCGAGCGGGGTGAACTCGTGACCTACACTCTGACCCCCTACACTCCACCACTTGTTGGGAATCACAATTTGCTGTTAAACCAAAACCCGTAAGTGTTAGTCAACAATCCATGAGAAGAGGCAGTTAATCCATATCGAAACACAAAAAAATGTGAGTTTACTGTTAAGGACCTTTAGGTACTCGACCATAAGGACCTTTAGGTACTCGACTGTTAAGGATGCGCAAGCAGGCTCGACTGTTAAGGAGAGGACCTTTAGGTACTCGACCATAAGGACCTTTAGGTACTCGACTGTTAAGGAGAGGGAGAGGAGAGGGAGAGGAGAGGGAGAGGAGAGGTGCTCGACCAAAAGGACCGGAGGGGAATCTTGAAAAACCTCCGCCAAGAGAAAATGCTGAGTAGGGGCGGGCTTGGGTGGTGGGCTTATGGTCGAGCCTTAAAGCGCATCCTCAATTGTCTATCCAATATCCAACCTACATAATTTTACATATTACAAGAAAATAAAAACAACAATAAAAACCTTAAACCCCAACCATAAAGAAAAATGTACTTGAAAATGCAACAACAAAGACGCTAAATAAAAACAACAATAAAAACCTTAAACCCCAACCATAAAGAAGAATGTACTTGAAAATGCAACAACAAAGACGCTAAACCCCAACAGATAAAGAAGAATGTACTTGGAGTGCCCCGTTGTCCTTTGAGTAGCTCATTCCCTCCTTGTAGTGGGAAAAAGATGAACACGGGTTTTGAGAATTCCAGGGAATTTAAACGATGAGGATGAAACAGCAAGAGGTTAAGTTTCGAAGGAATTCATTGCCATTAGAAATCAGAAATTATTTCTGTAAATTAACTTCTTCCAACATCAAAATATTAACCCTGAACAGAGGATGAGAGAGTGACTTTATCAAACATCAATATGGACTCTGTGATCTCTCATTTCCTCGACACTTTAGTCATGGGATAGAAGTAAAAGTCAAGTAGAATGCGGTAAGGAAAAGCCCCGAATGAATTGAAACCTTCTTTTTTCGTAGGCACTCTTTATGAATCTTGAAACCAAGCTTTTCAATATTTATATTCTACCCTGTAAAGGATGGTTGGAACGATGTGTGCCCTCGCTTGGTAATATATAATAATAATAATATCTATTTTTAAAGCCACAGCCAAGCCAGACACCAAATTGCTGTATGAGACTCTCTTGTTTGTGGGACAAGGGACCCACCCCTGTGTAGCGATTTTGACTGCTAAGTCTACAAAGGCATACATACTCTACCCCTCTGGTTTTGAACCTGTGACCTCTTAGGAGGAAACACATGCTCTTAACCATTAAGCTCACTCATTTGATAACATCCAAATGAATAATATGACTAAATTTTTTTTTATCAGAAAAGGTTCTTCAAGGTTTATATAAATGATGTGTAGAAAACCAGAAAAAAATTTCTATGTTGGTAGTATTAGGGAATCCTTTAAAAGACTGATAGGTGAAGCTCAGCTGCCAATAAAACGCTGGATCAGATCTTTCTTAGGGCCCTTGAATATTGCATTAATTGTTAGTAAAGAAATGAACCAGGACAATTTTAGGTTAGCTCCCCATTTATAGGTGCAAATATAGTAGTACATTTCATAGAAATCCTTTAAATGTACCGTTCAACAACAGACATTATAAGTTCGGTGCATATACCAATGTATTTCAAGACTTAACAGAACCCCAAGACGTTAAGAACCTTACTAGCCTTCTTATCCTTGGATTTTTAGCATTTGTATTCACAGACACAGTTTTTGGTGCCAGGCTAAATCTCGTCATTTTATGCTCCAGTCTCCACAATGAACCAGATACGATTTACCAAAAACAGAGCCTGTTTAACAAATATTTCCCTACTGAGGTGAAGTGTTAAGCTCAATGCACAACTAGAACGATCTTTGTTTTCAACAAGGACTATATAAGTTATCACTGACAAACTGCCCCATAAATCATTCGGAAGATATCTAGCACATCCTTAATTGATCAGTAATTTCAAAGTAGAAACATTTTGAGTAAGAAGCAAAGGAACTCTTCGTACCTACTACCTACTATCTCGTCAAATATGCGGCACTACCATACACAAAACTATATGCAAATTCACAAATGTAGGATTTCATGAAAAAATCCAACCTAAATGATTTTCTCCTTTATTTCAGAGGCTAAAATTCTAGCTTCATCTTTTACTCAACCGATCAACCTTTTCAATATCCATATCCGGGCCCACCCCGAACCACCTTTCGTTTTGACAAAGGCGACCCTAACATCTTCTCCTCTACTCTACGCAAGATCCTCCCATCAGAAACCCAATTTTCCTTGCTTGATTCTGCTTTCAGTAAATACACCCGTTTTTCATCTGCCATTTGGGAAGCAGCACTCAAATCCTTCCCTCACTCCACTCGTTCCACTTTCACCTCCCGAAAAGTTGGATCTTGCCCCATGAACAAATGGTACGATGATGAATGCAAGACTCTACATCAAGAACTTCGATATGCTTTCACCCACTCTCAACCCTTCTACCCTGACATCAAAGCTTCTTACCATCGTCTCCTTCGTTGCAAGAAATGACTCTTTGTCTCTCATAGAAGACGGGAACTTTCTGCTCTCCTTGCCCACTCCCCTAAACAATTCTGGCATACCATCCTTCCCCGACGCTCCCCTCTTCCATCTGACCTCGACCCTACATCCATGTTCTCTCACACTTCCAACCTTTATGATATTCCAGGGCAGGGCCAAGTTCGTGTTACCTCCCCACCCCCTTCTTGTTACCTATTCTCAGACAAAGATATTAGAGAGGCCATTTGGGTGATGAACAGCAGCAAAGCAGCTGATGAGGAAGGCTACCAAGCAGAGTTCTTTAAACACGGTTTCCGTGCTTTGGTTAGTTATTTGGCTGATCTCTTCAACCATGTAGTCCGTGAAGGTTTTCCATCAGCATGGTCACACCACATCATCCATCTGATCCACAAATCAGGCTCCAACTCAAATCCTAATCATTGCACAACGATCATGGTGGGTCACACATTCTCGAAGTTGTATGCTACTATTCTACATAGGAAGCTCTCCATTGATCTTGAGAAGAGACAACTCAGAGCTAGGGGACAGGCAGGTTTTCGACGAGCTCATCAGACCATTGACCACATCTTCAGCCTCTGTGTCGTGATTGAGGAGGCACAACATCGCTCTTCGAAAGTTTACTGTTATTTCGTAGATTTTCGAAAAGCTTTTGACTATATTCAAAGAGAAGCCTTACTCCAGAAACTCAGAGATATTGGCATGTGGGTGACCTTATTGACAGCGATTACGCGCCTATATGAGTCTGTCCTTGGTCGTCTTCGCATGGTTCATGGGATGTCTGATTTCATCCAAAGCACTATTTGGGTTAAACAGGGTTGTCCATTGTCCCCTACCCTATCTGGGATTTATATTGATGAGTTGGAGGCTTTTCTACACGATCATATCCAGGACATTGATGGTTGCCTTCTTCACCAGGTCATGATATCTATTCTACTCTTTGTTGACGACATGGTCCTCCTCTCCTCATCTCCAGAAGGATTAAAGAGGCAGTTGGATGCCTTAGCTTTGTTTTGCGATCTTCAACAGTTGACGGTCAACCTCGGTAAAACCAAGGTTATAATCTTCAATGGGGTGAAGCAAACTTCGGACCTTCACTTCCTATTCAATGGGGAGGAGGTTGAGATCACCAACACGTATACGTACTTGGGGGTGAAATTCTCAGGTCCCCGCTTCAGTTTGCGGCCAGCGCTTCAGCCTCGAATCAACAAAGGATATGGATCCTTAGCCCTTCTCGAGAGACAGTGCTTTCGACATCACTTCCAAGACATCTCATACAAGACGAGCCTCATGGACACCTTGATTCATCCCACTGTTCTATATGACTCAGAGATTTGGTGGTTGTCTTTACTTCAATCAGATTGGGCTTCAGTTGAGAGAGTCCAAACTCTTCTTCTCCGCCGCATCATTAGATGCAAACAAATAATACCTCAAAACATCATCCTTGCAGTGTTTGGAGCTCAACCCTTTTGGCTTGAGACAGTCTTCAGTTTGGTCTCATTCTTGCATCGTATCCGGGGATTTGCAGTCTCAATAAAGAGTAGGGACTGTTACCTTTACTTGGCATATTTCTCTTATGAGAATATTGCTTGTTCTAGCCCCTCAGGCCGGGCTAGATGGTGGTTTACAGGAGTTTCAGATCTCTGAGACAGTGGACATTCAGTTGGATCATCTCCCTCCTTTCTGATATTCCTTGGATGCTCCTAGTCACCTTCTACCTACTAGACAAGAGTTGAACAAAATCATCAAGGAGAACATCTACAGGCAGTTCGTCCAGGTCACCTGGGTCAATCCTCTGGGAGGGTTGCGCCCAAAGATGGCCTTCTACGCTGAGCACTTCTTAGAGTTGAGAGACGAGCTCATTATTCGACCCCAGGATGCATGCTCTTTGCATTCCTCTAGGCCAGTTTAGAGCAAGTTCTCATAGACTTTAGGTAGAGACGAACCACCAGATTGATAGGCCAAACAAAATCTGCCAGGTATGTCATTTACAAGAAGTAGAGACCGAGGTGCACTTCATTTTTGGATGCCCTACCTACTATGAGATCAAAGGAAGGTTCCATTGCTTGTTCAAAGACTCTCAGACCCTCACAAACTTTTTTAGGTATCCCAATCAGAGATGTTTGGCCTTATATATCCAGGAGGCTCTTAGGTTCCGAGTGCATATTCTTCAACCTCCCATCAGACCAGACCCCACACAAAGGATCACGACATTTTTCAGGGTACTACCTTCAGACAGGGGCACAAAGAGAACGATTGATACCGTTTCATATCCAGACTCTAGACAAGTGAGGATCCGTGGGACCTCACCCTGCCACACGAGATCTCAACAACTAAACCATCTCAGATCTGTCCCTAGGAGGCGGACTAGGTCCTCCAGACCTCAACAGTGCACAAACTCCCCTAGCCAACGAGTTAGTGGACAATATGTACCTCCCACTAACCCTTTATCAGGCCAACAAACTTTGTGGAATTTTTTCAGTACTCTTCAGTCAGTCTCTGATGTTAGGAGAGATGGGTCTGATCTTCTTGGTCAGGGCATTCCATACATTGTATCTTTTATGTTCCTGCATTTATATTCATGCATTGTATTTTTTATTAGAGACCGTTTGGTTGTCCCACATTTTATGAATATTGTACTCAACAATCCCTTTGACCTACTTTTGATCTTGTAAGCAAATAACCCCACTTTGAAATTTTGATCAAAGTTAACCTTTTCTACAGTCAAAATTGTATTTTGGTCAACATAAATGAATGACTTGACCTCGAAATTAGTGATCTACTTGAAATTCGACTTGTAAGCAAATAACCCCACTTTGAAATTTTGATCAAAGTTAACCTTTTCTACGGTCAAAATTGTATTTTGGTCAACATAAATGAATGACTTGACCTCGAAATTAGTTATCTACTTGAAATTCGACTTTAATACCCAAATCAATAACCAAGATGCCAATATACACATTAATGCGCCGGAGGCCAAAAAAGACATTTTGAAAGATTCACCTACAATGTTAATTGAAGTGCCATGATATATGATAGATATGATAAGCCACGTGGAAAGAAAAATTTCACCCTACTTGGTTTAGAAAGGCAACGTTCTCTAAGTAATTATACTGTTCAATTACTTTTGTCAGGACGTGCTTCACAAACTAGGAAGGTTTTCCAAACTCATCTATTCGTTCAACAAAAGTGTTTTGCCCCCAAATTTCCATATTCATTAAAAATAAATAAGACAACAAATTAGTAACACTACAAAGTGATCAACAAATTAGGTATTCCAGACTAATAAACTATGGACAAGCAAGCATATTTTACTTGCCCCTTTGCTTCGGAGTCTGCTGGATTTTGTATCTGGCACATGATTGACATGTATGTTTGGTCTTGACTCTTAGCTCAAAAGACCTTCCGTTGCGTCTCTCAATAGCCCTAGTTCCATCCCGATGAGCTAGAGAAAATGTTTATCTGTTCAAGTGCATGTCCTTGTAACCTTGTATCTATTAGTTGGATTTGAGTTTTGCCATTGAAGATAACCTTTCATTAAAGACCTTCCGTCGCATCTCTCTATAGCCCTAATTCCATCCCGATTAGATAGAGAAAATGTTTCTGTTCAAGTGCATGTCCTTGTAACCTATATCTATTAGTTAGATTTAGTTTTTGCTATTGAAGATTAGCTTTCATTAATAGTTCATAACATATGCTTCTTCTTTAAATGTTACACAGATTTGAATTTAGAGGGGAGTGAATTGATGTACAGTTTCTTAGGTTAAGTAGTCTAATAGCTATACTCAGAGAGTCCCTTTTCCTATGTAAGAGATCCAAAATATAAAGTTGACATCTAACTAGACTATGACCTAAAATTAACATATTATTATTGTTTTGGAAGAAAAACAGCACAATATGCAGCAGAGGGCCAGAGGCTACTTATAAGCAGAATTACTATAGATCTACCCACAAGAGAATCGGGCCTCAAATTCAGAACAGCTTTGTTTAGGCAATACAGTTAATAATATGTCAAATTACAGAGATTTTACAGAGGCCTCAGATTTGGATTTCTTTTTTCCTGGGAACAAACCCTTCCACAGTACTTGACTGTTCAGGCGCACAAACCCCACTCACCCACATAGCTTGATTTCTGATACAGATTTCCATTTCTTTTGGACAAGATTTGTCTCAAGGCATCGGAAATGTTTAGAAGGTACCCTCGTTACGAAGAAGCAGGCATCGACCATACAATGATACGAGAAGCAAAATAGGTACAGCAGAATGACAGATTCAAGGAAGCGCTTCTGTACCATCCCTCTAAGTCTAATTATTTACCCTCGACCAAGAGCACAGCAGAATACAGAAAAGAAATTCACACAATAGGAAAATCAATCATCTCTATGTAGAAATTTATATTAAATCAACCAGCAACTCTTTGGTTACCTCGTATAAAGGGACCGAGAGAGATTCTGGCCTTAAAGATGGGGTCTCGATTTCAAATATAGGCATCGAAATCCTGCCATCTTCAATAAACGTTTTCTTCCCATGAGGAAAGACAATAATCAGACAGAAGAAACCACTACATTCGTGATATGCGCGGGCATCAGAGCCAATATCATCAGCACAGCAAGTATTCCAATGGGAAGAAGCAACAGCAGCAGAGGAGGAGGAGGCAGCGGTGGCAATATTAAAGGAAGAACAAGCAGCGAAGCCGTGAGGCAAAACAGCACTAATAAAGATTCGATACTGAAGTAGTCGGCGATGTAAGAACGCTTATTTGCCCGCTCTTCGCCTTTCATGTGTCCTCTCGGCACTTCCACGAATGAACCATGGCGAACACCATTCATTATGTTCTACATAAAGTGCATCTGGAGCTCCCAGCCACATTTGGACCTCGCAATCTCAGAAAAGAAAACGACGATGAATTCTGCGTCGATTCATCGCAATATGAATGAATATACCAAATTCGCCAACCAAGGTTCACAAATTTGTTTCCACGTTACGGCAAGAGGCGCCTTCAGTGTCTTCTTGTCATATATAATAATGTATCACGAGGAAAAATTGCAATAAATCCAAGCTTACCGCCAAACGACAAATTTAACCTGTAAAGGACCACTGGCCCATTCGGAACGGAGAATTTGAAGAATAACCTAGAGCAGAAAAGCTCCTGCACGCGCTTCAACCGCCAAACTGCATCAAGCTTTACTCAAACTAACCATTTTTACCCCCAGCCAACATCTGACACATAAAGCTTCCGGCGCTCGGCACAAAAATCTCGGACCTGCACTAAATCCCTCGATGCTACGGCTAGCTTAAGCCGTTGTTAAAAGTTTTCGATTCCTTTTCATAACAACACTCCATAAAATAGTTGAATAGCAGCGCTTCACCAGAAAGAGAAAACTTCATATCTGCCCAAGAAAGTAACATCAAAATATGCACATAATTGAAGGCCGCGTCCGATTTAAATGCTATTCGCGTGCCGGCATAAGAATTGCCTCGCGCCTTTTGAGCTTTTGCCGCATCCTTTCTCCCTGAAAGACTGACTATCCTTACCTAAAAGCATACGATCTACACCAACGGCTTTACTATAATACCAAAGAAACGTCCAAACTTTCGAGTCTATAACAAAGAGACTTCAAATCTACGGCCAACACACTTCTTTCGATCTGCTCCAAATTACTGCCTTGGGAACCTTAAATTTCTCCGTTCTGTACCGAAAAGATTTCAAATCTGCACCCAAAGTCGTCAAGAAAAGAGATTGTTCGAATGCGGAAGTCACCGGCCCGTCTTAATTTCAAGCTTCTTCGATAATTCTTGACTTTTGAATCCAGCCTTCAATCCCTTCATCATCCATGGCGTTCAACACGGCAGCTTTAGCCTTGCCATCTTTTTCTTTTCCCTTTGGAGAAGGTGTGGTAAAGAAGAACCACAAATTTTACCCCGCCGTATTTACGGCAGTTCACGCCCGATATATTCGAAAATATCCCGCGGTCTCAGAAAACCCTAAGTAAATGAGTCGCAGGCCGGGGTCAAAAAGATTAACTGATGCATTGCAATTTGCGTACAAAGATTCAATGTATGTGAACTGTGGGGTGGATAAAATATGGTATATGACACCTTGTGGCCCCATCCGCTTATTCGATTGGAAGGGTGACGAGTCAGGCGTCAGGACGCATGGCATGAGGACGAGATTTCGGACGAATTCATTGGACTTGAGAATAGGTCGGAGTGGGGGCTGGCTGTCTGATAGTGGTCAGACACTGTCGGCCCATCGTATCTGGAACTAAGACTTATATACCCTGTCCTTCCTTCCCGTCCGGTACCCAATGTCGGTTCTTCTCCTCTGGCATTCGGTCACGTTCTGCTCCTCTGGCGGTTCCATCACATCTTTGAATCTGCAGGTCGAATGAATGTGGCATTAAAGAATTTGTCCGGCCATCCTTTTGAACACATCGATGAGCATATTGGGACAGCGGGACGTGGTTACCAACTTTAGACTTTTGCGGTGATGTCATGGATTAGGCAACGATGTCCGGGACCTCTGAACCGCTGTGTGGAATGGATGCATTGAATGGACTGTGGAGTAGAATTAAAGCGACAAGGATGCCTTCCCTGTCACAGTAAAGATGGAAAGTAATGATGCCGTCGATTCGCTTCCTTGCTGGCCAATACATTGTATCAAGACCTGAAACAAATTTTATTGGTACACGGGATTGAGTGCCTTTCCAGACTTCAAACCCCACTTGAGATTTTATAGAATTTTAAAATAATGTCCACGAATGTGACTCAATACGGTCAATGGCATTTTGAAACACATTTTAAAATATAAAAATAAATGGCCATTTCAAACGAATACCTTACGTCAAATTTTGATTTGAGTTTGTGCTAGAAAATATATATAAATTATTTAATAGTTTGGTAATGAATTAAAAACAATTAAAATAAATGTTTTGTTTTAAGATGACTATGACCGTTAACAACATGAAATGGATGATAATTAAATAAAAAATATTATATATAATAATTTATGGTAAATGCCTTTTTTACAATTATTTTAGAATCTATATCTATCACAAGTTGAAAATAATAATTTAAAGTAAATGTTTTTTTACAATTATTTTAGAATCTATATTTATCACAGGTTTAAATAGAATTAAATTATTGAGAAAATGATTAATGGAAGATGGAAAATGTATTATTGACTCCAGAACAATTGTAAATAACTATATTTCTTAATTTAGTATAAAAAAATATTTTTGAAACTCTAATTACTCCTATTATATTATATTGATGTGAGGTTTCAGAATCTCAAAGAGTTGTGAATAAAGATAAAACAAATTTCTTATATACATTGTATCTTATCTTCCCTATGAAAGGAGACCTTTCTCCTATTAAGAGCATGGCTATGACTAGGTACCTAATGTATAAGTAAAGGTTAAACAACATTGAAAAGAAGAGGCTTCCTAAAATTGCTTCAAACTCTAGCCAAAACCACTTTGTGCTCAAATAGGGATCACATAAGATGCTTAATCTTGACTAAACTATTGGGGGATAAAGGAAGAGATCATTTTGCAAAATAAGGATAATATTATTACCTTAAATTTTAGGGAAAGATTATGATGTAATAAAGAGTAAGAGGAAAAAAAGAAATTAAGATATTATAAGTAGGTGATCAACCCTACCTTGGCTAGTCTAAAGAAGAAAATAAGCATTTCCAAAATAAAAACAAATTCTTATGAGCTCCATGGTGAAAAATAGCATTAGTCAATTCTTTAAACTTCTTGGGATGAAAGAGTGTGCCACCTTTGTGACACTAAGAGAGTTGAAATTGAAAAAATATTTTCTCTTAGATCATCCATCATGT
This sequence comes from Pinus tabuliformis, assembly GCA_031772625.1. NCBI lineage: Eukaryota > Viridiplantae > Streptophyta > Pinopsida > Pinales > Pinaceae > Pinus > Pinus tabuliformis. The sequence continues at coordinate 126,066,822 of CM062820.1, read as the reverse complement.
ATTGAGATTAGATTTAAATATCAAATTATTTGTCACAATACCAACCTTCTTGACTTTTTTAACTCAGCAAAGCTATGGTAATATTGGAACACTTCTCTTAATGTTTTTTAAGCATAGAAATAAATTTCTAAAGAATTCCAAGTAATGTCTTACCTTCTTAAGGTATGATAAACCATTTTTGGTCTCCAATGGATGTTAATCATAATCTTCCTCATCATCATGAGTAGTATTTATTCTTATATAGGATTAATGATATATGTTATTTCAAGATATATGTTTTTATTATTATAAATTTTTTTGTAAGCTAATATTGTATTGCCTCACAAAATCATGTTTCTAGGTACATTAGTCATCCATCCATCTTAAGAATGTTTGTCGACAGGTGGTCTCAACTTACCCAAAGGGAAAACATATTTTTTTTACCACCTGCCTATAGAATAATTTGTCCAAAACTTCAAAAGTATTAACAACTGAATTAAAAAACAAAAAATTGCTAGCAAACATTTCAAAAGCTAAGAATCGAAAGAGGTAAGAGGTTTCGGATCCTTGACATTAGATCCTAGAGGAGTTGACATAGCAATAATGCACAAAATATGGCGCTCATTATGAGCCAACCGAGTGTCCAATCTCTCAAGACAGGCCTATTGGTTTCTTTAGACACGTTTAACATCCTTATTACTTACAAATGCATTATATATTTTAGCTTGCTTCTCAGTAAGGACCCTACTCAACAAGGTTTTCATTTCCCAGTATAGTGATCATGCACTAAAATACTACTTTTTCCTTCCCATGGTATGACCAACGTTAGGAACCCGCTACCCAATTTCATCCATTATCTCTGAATCTAAGAAGGTCTACCTATCTCAAGCTATCAGGGTTTCCAATTGGTGAATTTCATTACGGGTTTCTAGGGGGATGACCAATTGGAAGGTCTTAGCAGCCCCTTGGCCCTATTGTTGCACTCGGTTTTGGCACTATGGGGTTACCCCTCCCCCTCCCCCAATGCCTGCTTCTCATATGTTGGCGTTGTATGTAGTCAACTAGGTGTGTCCTTCTAATATCAACACAAAATTGGAAAAGAATAAGAAATTGAAAGCAGAGGTAAGACAAAGTCATAGTCGTTAACTAGACTAGGGTGATGAAACCCAAAAGGATCCAAACTCAACTTCAAAGAGGGAAAAGCCAGCAATCGAAAATAAAACAACACCAGTGCATATAAAGCCTGAAAAAAGTGAAAGGATAACTACTACAATGCAAGGACACAGTCCCATTACCATAGCTACACCAACAAGATAACAATCAAGCCTATACAAGAAACCAACACCAAAAGAAAACACATATAACCAAGCACAATGTGAACAACTAAATTATAAATACAGGAAGGCTTCAGAATTACCCAAGATGTGGTGCCCTGTGCGCGTTGAGGGAAGATGGCTAGTGAGGGACCCTACATACTAGTTATCTTTAAAGTAACTAAAATGCGGTGGTTTGCAGCCAGAAGATGGTTTAAACACCCAACATACTTCCTTAGCCTCGAGCCGCAAAGAACTAGCACCCAAATTTCCTTTACACAACTTACCAACAACTTCACTCTAATAACCTTGCCCTCCAGAGCCGCTTCCAAAGGATGCCAAACAGTTATATTCTCATATTATTTTTAGCCAAACTCCTCCATCTAACCTAGTGTTCGCCAAAAGGCAGGCCAAGCCTCATTTTCAGGGACTTCAAACTTTTTCCTCGTGATAATGTCTCTCAGACGAACTTGTCACCCCTCATTAGGAGATTTTATTATTATAATTTTAGCAAAGACAATAAGGGATGAGGTTCTTCCTGTAAATATTATATATGTTAAATATTTTTTTTGTTGTGCAATAAAACTTAAAAGTATTTCAGATTGGTGAAGAGCCAAAGTCTAACCACTTATGAACCATTAATAATGAAGTCTACTTAATAACTAATTATAGGTATTCTTGTTATCGATTGATAGTTGAATTATAATATGTTTTACTACCTAAAAAAATCACTTTAACATAAAATCATACTATAATTAGATATTATGAAACACATTACTACTACTTTTTATTATAGAGAAAAAATAAATAAATAAATAAAATTGTTTACTAAAATTCTACTAAAATTCTATAAAATATATAGAGAAAATTATACTTTAATTAAGACAACGTTTTCATATTTAAAAATAATATGTAAGTTTTTTTATTACCTAATTCAAAGTAGGTTTTACAAAACTTTCTAGAGTATTTCAAACAATGCAATGTATGTCTCAATACATGGCCACTTTGTCATATATCTCATGACACTAGACCACTATTCAAAGTAAGTTTTACAAAATTGTCTAGTGATGTTATCCTTACATTGCCTTCAAATGTCCAAAGATTTATAATTGTTTTTATATTATAATTTATTTTAATATTTTGATTTAGAAGTAAGCGAGTTAAGTTATGGAGCTCTGAAATTTTTCCTTTTTATGAAAATTTATAGTGATCCTTTTTATGAATGTATTGGGCATATGGACGACATTAGCAACCTTTTATATTTATATTGTCCAAGAGTGTGAAGTGACAATGGCTCATGACGATTTAGTAACCTTTATGTTACTATGTAATAATGCTTTTATGAAGATTTTATTTCAAATTTCATTTTAAATAAGAAATATATTTTGTTTATGAGAGAAAAAATAAAAATAAAGAAATTATATATTTTTATTGGGTTGTTTTTTTAATATTATATTGTTATTTATGTTATATCAATATTGGGAATTCACATTATACATTTTTTTCATATTATGATATAAAATGTATTTTAGTTATTTAGATGCATTTAAAGAAAGATGAAATTTTTTAATTATTTATTTTGGAATGTGGAAGCAATACTCGTTTATTATAAAATTATGTAGAAAGAAATAGATTATATGCAAGAATTGAAAAAACATCAATCGACTATATCGTGGATTCAATCCTTAATCAATACATTTATGTGTGACTTTAAAGGTCAAGTCGTAGAAGTAATATTTGAAGGCAAGTCAATTACACTGCAATGGATACACTATTATGAGTAATGTTGTGAATGGGCATGACCCACTAGGGAATGTTTTAAGATGACTATGACTGTTAACAACAATGACAAAACGAAATGGGTGATAATTAAATAAAAAATATTATATATAATAATTTAAGGTAAATGTTTTTTTTACAATTATTTTAGAATCTATATTTATCACAAGTTGAAAATAATAATTTAAAGTAAATGTTTTTTTACAATTATTTTAGAATCTATATTTATCACAAGTTTAAATATAATTAGATTATTGAGAAAATGATTGATGGAAGATGGAAAATGTATTATTAACTCCAGAACAATTGTGAATAACTATATTTTTTAATTTAATATAAAAAAATATTTTTGAAACTCTAATTACTCTTATTATATTATATTGATGTGAGGTTTCAGAATCTCAAAGAGTTGTGAATAAAGATAAAACAAATCTTCTATATGCACTGTATCTTATTCTCCCTATGAAAGGAGACCTTTCTCCTATTAAGAGCATGGCTATGACTAGGTACCTAATGTATAAGTAAAGGTTAAACAACATTGAAGAGAAGAGGCTTCCTAAAATTGCTTCAAACTCTAGCCAAAACCACTTTGTGCTCAAATAGGGATCACATAAGATGCTTGATCTTGACTAAACTATTGGGGGATAAAGGAAGAGATCATTTTGCAAAATAAGGATAATATTATTACCTTAAATTTTAGGGAAAGATTATGGTGTGATAAAGAGTAAGAGGAAAAAAAGAAATTAAGATATTATAAGTAGGTGATCAACCCTACCTTGGCTAGTCTAAAGAAGAAAATAAGCATTTCCAAAATAAAAACAAATTCTTATGAGCTCCATGGTGAAAATGAGCATTACTCAATTCTCTAAACTTCTTGGGATGAAAGAGTATGCCACCTTTGTGACACTAAGAGAGTTGAAATTGAAAAAATATTTTCTCTTAGATCATCCATCATGTATTGAGATTAGATTTAAATTTCAAATTATTTGTGACAATACCAACCTTATTGACTTTTTAACTCAGCAAAGCTATGGTGATATTGGAACACTTCTCTTAATGTTTTTTAAGCATAGAAATAAATTTCTAAAGAATTCCAAGTAATGTCTTACCTTCTTAAGGTATGATAAACCATTTTTGGTCTCCAATGGATGTTAATCATAATCTTCCTCATCATCATGAGTAGTATTTATTCTTATATAGGATTAATGATATATGTTATTTCAAGATATATGTTTTTATTATTATAAATTTTTTTGTAAGCTAATATTGTATTGCCTCACAAAATCATGTTTCTAGGTACATTAGTCATCCATCCATCTTAAGAATGTTTGTCAACAGGTGGTCTCAACTTACCCAAAGGGAAAACATATTTTTTTTACCACCTGCCTATAGAATAATTTGTCCAAAACTTCAAAAGTATTAACAACTGAATTAAAAAACAAAAAATTGCTAGCAAACATTTCAAAAGCTAAGAATCGAAAGAGGTAAGAGGTTTCGGATCCTTGACATTAGATCCTAAAGGAGTTGACATAGCAATAATTCACAAAATATGGCGCTCATTATGAGCCAACCGAGTGTCCAATCTCTCAAGACAGGCCTATTGGTTTCTTTAGACACGTTTAACATCCTTAATACTTACAAATGCATTATATCTTTTAGCTTGCTTCTCAGTAAGGACCCTACTCAACAAGGTTTTCATTTCCCAGTATACACTAAAATACTACTTTTTCCTTCCCATGGTATGACCAACGTTAGGAACCCGCTACCCAATTTCATCCATTATCTCTGAATCTAAGAAGGTCTACCTATCTCAAGCTATCAGGGTTTCCAATTGGTGAATTTCATTACGGGTTTCTAGGGGGATGACCAATTGGAAGGTCTTAGCAGCCCCTTGGCCCTATTGTTGCACTCGGTTTTGGCACTATGGGGTTACCCCTCCCCCTCCCCCAATGCCTGCTTCTCATATGTTGGCGTTGTATGTAGTCAACTAGGTGTGTCCTTCTAATATCAACACAAAATTGGAAAAGAATAAGAAATTGAAAGCAGAGGTAAGACAAAGTCATAGTCGTTAACTAGACTAGGGTGATGAAACCCAAAAGGATCCAAACTCAACTTCAAAGAGGGAAAAGCCAGCAACCGAAAATAAAACAACACCAGTGCATATAAAGCCTGAAAAAAGTGAAAGGATAACTACTACAATGCAAGGACACAGTCCCATTACCATAGCTACACCAACAAGATAACAATCAAGCCTTTACAAGAAACCAACACCAAAAGAAAACACATATAACCAAGCACAATGTGAACAAATAAATTATAAATACAGGAAGGCTTCAGAATTACCCAAGATGTGGTGCCCTGTGCGCGTTGAGGGAAGATGGCTAGTGAGGGACCCTACATACTAGTTATCTTTAAAGTAACTAAAATGCGGTGGTTTGCAGCCAGAAGATGGTTTAAACACCCAACATACTTCCTTAGCCTCGAGCCACAAAGAACTAGCACCCAAATTTCCTTTACACAACTTACCAACAACTTCACTCTAATAACCTTGCCCTCCAGAGCCGCTTCCAAAGGATGCCAAACAGTTATATTCTCATATTATTTTTAGCCAAACTCCTCCATCTAACCTAGTGTTCGCCAAAAGGCAGGCCAAGCCTCATTTTCAGGGACTTCAAACTTTTTCCTCGTGATAATGTCTCTCAGACGAACTTGTCACCCCTCATTAGGAGATTTTATTATTATAATTTTAGCAAAGACAATAAGGGATAAGGTTCTTCCTGTAAATATTATATATGTTAAATAATTTTTTTGTTGTGCAATAAAACTTAAAACTATTTCAGATTGGTGAAGAGCCAAAGTCTAACCACTTATGAACCATTAATAATGATATGGTTTTTTTGAATAATAGTAATGAGTTAGTCTACTTAATAACTAATTATGGGTATTCTTGTTATCGATTGATAGTTGAATTATAATATATTTTACTACCTAAAAAAATTACTTTAACATAAAATCATACTATAATTAGATATTATGAAACACATTACCTACTTTTTATTTTATAGAGAAAAAAATAAATAAATAAATAAAATTGTTTACTAAAATTCTAAAAATATAAAATATATAGAGAAAATTATACTTTAATTAAAACAACGTTTTCATATTTAAAAATAATATGTAATTTTTTTTTATTACCTAATTCAAAGTAGGTTTTACAAAACTTTCTAGAGTATTTCAAACAATGCAATGCATGTCTCAATACATGGCCACTTTGTCATATATCTCATGACACTAGACCACTATTCAAAGTAAGTTTTACAAAATTTTCTAGTGATGTTATCCTTACATTGCCTTCAAATGTCCAAAGATTTATAATTGTTTTTATATTATAATTTATTTTAATATTTTGATTCAGAAGTAAGCGAGTTAAGTTATGGAGCTCTGAAAGTTTTCCTTTTTATGAAAATTTATAGTGAACCTTTTTATGAATGTATTGGGCATATAGACGACATTAGCAACCTTTTATATTTATATTGTCCAAGAGTGTGAAGTGACAATGGCTCATGATGATTTAGTAACCTTTATGTTACTATGTAATCATGCTTTTATGAAGATTTTGAAGATTTTATTTCAAATTTCATTTAAGAAACATATTTTGTTTATGAGAGAAAAAATAAAAATAAAGAAATTATATATTTTTTATTGGGTTGTTTTTTTAATATTATATTGTTATTTATTTTATATCAATATTGGGAATTCACATTATACATTTTTTTTTCATATTGTGATATAAAATGTATTTTAGTTATTTAGATGCATTTAAAGAAAGATGAAATTCTTTAATTACTTATTTTGGAATGTGGATGCAATACTCATTTATTATAAAATTATATAGAAAGAAATAGATTATATGCAAGAATTAAAAAACATCAATCGATTATATCGTGGATTCAATCTTTAATCAATACATTTATGTGTAATCTTAAAGGTCAAGTCGTAGAAGTAATATTTGAAGGCAAGTCAATTACACTGCAATGGATACACTATTATGAGTAATGTTGTGAATGGGCATGACCCACTAGGATAGTTGGCTTGCAAAATCTCCTATAGTGCTTGGACTTTGGGAGGTTTCAAGGTTAATCCCACTTGATTTTGTATTGGACAGTGTGTGCTAAATAAGTGCTCAATGGTGGGATCTGGATTCTCTTTGTAGTAACCTAGTTCCCCAAGTGCCTATAGATATGTATGTATGATAAGGTAAGGGGGATGCAGACCAATGTAAATGTGGAGATTAAATAACCTATGGGAAAAAAAGAGTAATGATGTAAACAACTAAAGAGTCAAAAGAGATTTGAAATAGATCAATCACAATGTATATTGGATCCTTAATCAATACACCAATGTGTGACCTTAAAAGTTGGGAGAGGGAAATTCAAAAAGTATCAACTATTAAGTTACATTGTCATGAGTAATGTTGCAAGTGAAGGGTCAATGCATTGATACAAATCCCGTCACTCTACTTGAATTTCTACAAATGAAATGAATACTAATTATGAAACACCCATCCACATTTTGATTTGGTGTTTCGGTTAAAGACCCATATTCATAGGGTATTGGATTTCAATTCGTTTGCCTTATGGTGCCTATGTATCAAGGCAACTCCACATATAGCTTGATGGGTTAAAAAGAGAAAGAAATCACAGTAATCCATGCCTTTAGCCAAGAGTCAAGTTTTTCTTTTGAAACAACAATAATTCATAAATAGTTTGGGGTGTGAAGTACCACGATTTATCTCAAGGTGGTTCATTTAATTGGTTAAGTTTGGTAGTTCAATAATTGCACATTGGTTTGTTTTTATAAGCCCATTCTCTCTACACATGGCGTGAGTGCCTCGCTAAACACCACAATTATGCCCTGATTTGACAATTTGATTAAGGGCCCATGTCCACACACAACCTTGCATTTGATCCCCCTAAGCATGAGTGCACAAAACAAATTCACATATGACAACATGGGTTGAATGGTTTTTGTGACAAAGTATTTTCCCATGCCTTGCCCATCTTTAGAGTAACAAAGCATTTACCCCAAATGTCCAACACGGCCTTTTGATTCCTTACTAGCATGATATATTCACCCTGTCAATTTCAAGTAGTGACAGGGTAACTTGTTGAACGTTCCCAATTGTCTATGCTTTTCGTCAAGGGGCAATATCCTCATGTAGTTAGTTAATGGCCTAATTTAGCATTGTGGTTAAGTATTTGTGTCCATGTGTAGCTCACCTCCAGGGATTTTGATCCCCCAACAATGCCCATGTTCCATATGTTAAATTTCTACCAATGTCTTGAATGCCTAGTTAAACAACACTAACATTTTGATTAAAAAGCCATATATAATTACATTATTGAAAGCAAATACTATTTTGATAACTAATTAATAATGTCAGAAAATTGTCAAATTTGATTTAAATTTACATGTTAGACATTGTTGATGAACTTAAGTTGTCCCATTAAATTAAGAAAAAAAAAATCTAATTTTCTATAAATTATTTTATTTTTAAATTTTTATTATTAAAAATAATTGTAATATATCTATGTTTATAACTTTGATTTAAACATCTCTGATGGGGGTGATCAAACAATGACAAGACAAGCCTTAGGTCTTTCCTCCTCCACCACGTGGTGCATATGCGACATTTAATGCAGGTTGTCGGTATGATAAACAGTGTGGCAGAGATCTTGGTTCAGTTGGGAATTTGGACGATGTATGTTGGTAAGCGGGAAGCTGAAGGAGTGGGTGATGGCAACCATAGTAGCTCGTCGGGGTTTTGGCTCTGGAGGTGTGGCACTGTGGAAGTCAGGTCCACTCTAGTCTGGCAGGAGTGTGGCTTTCGAAGGAGAACCTGGGATCCTGACTCTCTTCTGCGAGGAAAATTGGGTGTTGGCATTATCAAAGGTCGAGAATTCGCTTTCAGTCATGCCCCTGAGCTCTGTTGGCTCAAGGTAATCTATCTCAACAGTTTTGAATTAGGAATTGTGATCTCTGTCTTAAAGAAAATTCTGAGGAGTATCCTGGGTGTCATATGTGGGTTTTGGGGTCCCTGGGGTGGTGGCGACTCTGTCTCATGGACTTGGTTTTTACTTGGGTATCTTGGTAATGGTGGGGATGACAAGTTGGGTTTTCTCTCTGGGTCTCTTCAGCTCACGCTTGGAAGCTTTTCCCACCTTGGTTTTCCTTTTCATTCTCTCTTTCAGTGTCACTTGGTCAAAGGGTTGTTAGTCTTTGATTTTCAGTCGAGTAGTAATTGGTTCCTCTCGCTCTCCGGCTTAGTGTCTCTGGGGTACCTTTTCAAGCTGTTGGGGAGGTTGTCAGTGATGTTTTTGGCCTGGGGATACTTGGCCCAAATTTCTGCTCGCGAATTGTGGGAAGCCCCTTATGGTACCGTATCTAGGTTTTCTCAGTCGTGTCGGGTATCCTCTTCCTTTGGTAGGGGTTGTTGCAACAACTGTTCTTTTCATTGCAGGTTTACTATTGGGTGCCTCCAGTCTGGTTTGATCAGCATCCCCTCAATCAGAACAATGCCTCGTCAACGTGGGAGGCCACGTTGTGGGGGTGGAAATTTGGGGAATGTTGGTCGCCTCGTTCCTCACAATAGCTCATCTTCAGATACTTTAGCTAGCAAGACCCATGAGGGTGAGATGGAGCTTTCCCCAGCTCGGTCCCGAGGAAGAATTGAGGCGCCATAAACCATGGAATCCTTAGCTACGCAGCTCGTGAGATCCAGCTCAATCTCGACATCCTCTGTGACCACGAGTACGAAGATCGCAACGAGATTGTTGCTTACATAAATGACATTCAGTACAACCAAAATGAGATACTGGAACAACTGGATTCTCTCCGTCAGAACCATCACAAAACAAATGACCACCTCCGCAATCTGGAAGCTCAAGTGGAGCATATAGATTTTCACATGCATGAGCATGATGGCTACTTTGCAGCCCCACTATAATAAATGGCTATGATGCCAGGAGGAAATAAAGATTGTAAAGTTCCATCTTAAACATCCTTCAACACCCTCTTCCAACAAGTCTGGTCAGAATAAAGAAGAAAAGGTCATTGAAACATATTATGTAATATTGTTCTTCATGAAAATCTAATAAAAATTTTTGATTGACAAAATTTTTTTGAGTTAAACTCTAATAATCTTATAGTAAAGATAATATTAAACATTATCCTCAATGCTCCACAAAAATTATTGCAAAGTTGAATTAGAGCAATGTTAATGGCGAACACAATTTTAACATATGATATGCAATTAAATCAAGTCAAGGTTCTTGACAATTTAAAAAAAAGAAAGTTACATTTTAAATTTTAAGGTTTTAGGTGAAGTAAGAAATACGGAAAACCTAAGAACAACATTTGAATATACATTTAAAATATATATATATATATATATATATATATATATATATATATATAAAAATAATTATGGTAGAATTTTTTTATTAAACTTATATTAAAATTTTTGAAAAAAAAATATTTTTTAGTTTAAGTACATTATATTATAGATAAAAGTAAATTATCAATAATAAAATTAATATTTTGGATTTATGAGAGGGATCAAATCTTTTAAATTGTAAACTTATTTTTGAGTGTCAAATTTGAGGAAAAAAAATTGTACATAGAAAGATTTGGTTCTTCTCTTCACTTGGTAGATTTGGAGTTAAGACGGACCTATGCTAGTTTTAAACAATACACTCATAAAATGGTTGAACTATAAGAAATTATTAATTATTAATTTGTTTTGTATAATATATAGAATGATTTTTCTTATTAATACTTTTTTTAAATGTTACATGTCAACTCTATATTATAGATTCAATAAATTACAAATTTATCATACGTTGAATTAGAAAGAACTTATTAATGGAATAAAACCCCCTCTCTCTATATATATGATATTAAAATATTTTACTCAACATACAAATTAAAATATTTTATAGTTTTTATTAATTTTTTTGTTATTGATATTTTTTAAATATTATACATGTACTTCATATTAAAAATGGAATAAATTTCACATCTTCCTCGTAATGGAAAGTGAAAATACAAGAAAAAAAATAATTTAAATTACTTTATTTTTCTCTATTTAAAGTTGAAATAAAATCTTGAAAATCAAAAGTATCTATTTTAATTAGTATAAAGAAGAAAATAAGCATTTCTAAAATAAAAACAAATTCTCGTGAGCTCCAAAGTGAAAATGAGCATTGATCAATTTAGAAAACCCGATGAAAGAGTATGCCACCTTTGTGACACTGAGAGGGTTAAAAATGAAAAACACTTTCTCTTAGATTGTCCATGATATATTGAGATTATATTTAAATTTCAAATTATTTGTCATAATAAAAACTTTCTTGTTTTTTAACTCAACAAAGCTTATGGTGATATTGGAACACTTCTCTTAATACTTTTCAAGCTTACAAATAAATTGCTAAAGAATTCCAAGTAATATCTTACCTTCTTAAGGTACAATAGACCATTTTTTGTCTCAAATGAATGTTAATCATAATCCTCCTCATCACCATGCGTAGTATTTAGTCTTATATAGGATTAATGATATATGATATTCTTATATAGGATCAATGATATACGTTATTTGAAGACATATTAGTCATCCATCCATCTTAAGCATGTTTTTATGCAGAAGGCCTTAACCTGCCCAATGAGAAACCAAATTTTTTTTACCACCCGCTTATAGAATAATTTGTACAAAACTTCAAAAGTATTAACACCCAAAGCATAATTAAAGTATCTACTACAGAATAAAAAAACAAAAATATCAGCAAACATTTCTAAAGCTAAGAATCAAAAGAGGTAAGAATTGTCGAACCCTTGGCACTAGATCTTGGAGGAGCTGACGTAGCAGTAATGCATGGAATGTGGCACTCAATATGAGCCAGTCAAGCGTTCATTCTATCAAAACAGAGTTGTAGGTTTCTATGGACATGTTTGACATCCTCAAGACTTCTAAATGCATTACATCTTTCAACCTGCTTCTTAGTAAGGACCCTGCCCAATAGGGTTTTCATTTGGCAGTATATTGATAATGCATTAAAATATTGCTTTTCCTTCCTGTGGTATGACCAGGGTTACAAGCCCACTGCCTAATTTCGTCCATTATCTCTAAATCTGAGAAGGCCTACCTATATCTAGCTATCAAGGTTTCCAAATGGTGAATTTCATACAGGTTTCCGGGGGGATGGTTGGTTGGAAAATATCATAAGCCTCTTGGGCCTATTGTTAAGCTCGATTTTAGCCCTATGGGCCACGACCTCCCCTTCCACACCTGCTTCTCATACATTGATGTTGCATGTAGTTGATCAAGTGTATCGTTCTAATATCAACAAATAACTGGCTAGGAACAGGAAACTGAAAGCAGAGGTAAGGAAAAGTCAAAGCCGTCAAACATACCACGGCGATGAAACCCAAAAGGAACCAAACCAACTCCAGAGAGGAAAAATCCATCAACATAAAATAAAACAATATCGGTGCATGCACGACCCATAAAAAGTGAAAGGATAGCTACTACAATGTAGAGATATAGTCCTGTTACTACAACTACACCAACAAGACAACATCAAATCCCATACAAGAAACCAACACCAGAAGCAAACACTTGTAGCTAAGCACAATGACAACAACTAAATTATAAATACAAGAAGGCTTCAGAATTACCCAAGATGTTGTGGTTTGTGTGCGTTGAGGGAAGATGGCAAATGAGGGACCTTGTGTACCAGTGCCTTTAAAGCATCTGAAACATGACGGTTTGTAGTCAGAAGATGGTTCAAACACCTAGCAAACTTCCTTAGCCTCGAGCTCCAAAGAACCAACACCCAATTTTCCTTTACACAACTTACAAACAGCTTCACTCTGACAACCTTGCCCTCTAGATCCACTTCCAGGCATGCCAATCAATTATATTCCTATATTATTTTTAAACAATCACCTCCATCTAACCTAGAGTTCACCTTAAAGGAAAACCAAGCCTCATTTACATACGCTTCAAGCTTTTTCCTCGCGATAATGTCTCTTAAATGGACTTGCCACCCCCCTTTCCTCCTTTGACCGCCTCTTAAATGGTTAATGTAATGCAATATACTTACATGTTTTTGCATGCACAGGGGTGGCCACGCCACCCCCTCGATTTCATGAAATCCCCTCTGCAAGGTGGCGGGCACAACCCCCAATTCTACCAATCTCCTCGATACACACCCCCATCAGGGAGATTTTATTATTATAATTTTAGCAAAGACAATATGTGATATTAATATTCTTGTAAATAATATATATTTTAAACAACTTTTTGATTGTGTAATGAAACTTAAAATTGCTTCCGATTGATGAAGAGACAAAATCAAACCACTTATGAACCACTAATAATAATATGATTTTTCTTGAATAATAGTAACAGTTAATCCACTTTCATTTATCATAACCAATTATTAATGTTCTTATTTTCGATAGATGATTAAATCATGATAAATTTTATCACCTTGAAAAAAAATCACTTTAACATAAAATCATACTATAATTGGATATTATGACACACATTACATCTTGATTTTATGGAAACAGAATTGTTTACTAAAATTCAAAAATAGATAAAATTATACTTTGAAACAACTTTTTCATCTTTAAAAATGATATATAATTTATTTTAATTACATAAATACAATTATTACTTCTCAATAATCATAATGATAGTTCAGTTCAATTATGTCCATACATGGCCACTTTGTCATATATATCTCATGACACAGCCATTATTTAGAGTAGGTTTTACACAATTTTCTAATGATGTCATCCTTACATTGCCTTCACAAGTGGATCCATATAATTTTGCAAAAAATCCAACTTTTTCGAGATAATTAAATAAAGCAAACTCTATTAAAATATGAAACACTAGACATGCAAATGTCTAAATATTTATAATTGTTTCCTATTATAATTTCTTTAATATTTTGATTTAGAAGTAAGCAAGTTAAGTTATAGCTGATTTTTTCCCCCTTTTATGAAAGTCTATAGTGAACTTTTTTGATGAATGTATTGAGCATATGGACGACATTAGCAACCTTTTATATTGTCTAAGAGTGTGAAGTGACAATGGCAAATGATTATCAAGTAACCTTTAATAATGTAATAATGTTTTTAGGAAGATTGTATTTCAAATTTAAATGAGAAATATGTTTTTTAGGAGAGAAAATAAAAATAAGGAAATTATATATTTTAAATTGGGTTATTAATTTTTAAATGTTATATTGTTATTTATGTTATATTTCATTTCAATAGTGGGAATTCATATTACCTATATATTTCATATTGTGATGTAAAATGTATTTTAGTTTTCTCGAATATATTTTTTTTAAAGAAAAATTATGAATTTATTCAAAAGAATAAAATTACATGTTATAGATGTTATAAAATATTTAAACATATTAGTTTTATTTGATTCCCAAGATAGAAAAATCAGAAAGAAAAAACACTAAATTATTATTTTCTATTGCTTTTTAATCCACTTTTCGCCAACCACCAGAGTTGGGAGTGGAAGATACAATGACCATTTGATTAGCTTCTACATTTACTGAAGTTTCTTTAGCAGAGTCTGAGCTCTCTGATGTGTGAATTATTTTGGTTCTGCTTGTTTATTTTTCATAGAAATCCTTCTCATTATGTTAATGGTGAGTTGAAGTCATTGTTATTTTGGACGAAAATGGAGTCGTCGGAACTACTTGTTCCACCCTTCTCTTTTCTATGATTTCTTTGGAATTATGTTCAACATTATTTGTAGTATTTTATGGGGCTTCTTCTTCCCCTACTTCATCATCTTATGAATCTATGAACTACCATCCCTTTGGCTTTTGGACTTGTCTCTTTTTTCTTTGGGGTCTTTCTTTGCCAGAGGACGCGAGTTATGTAGATGTCCGGTTTGAAGACAAATACAACATCTAAATGTCTTATTTTCAAAATTTAGAGGCTAAGCCCACTGTAAATTATTATGAATTAGAATGGTGTGATCATGTAATCCTTTATTAAGGTCCACTTCTATGTAGATCTTGACAAAAGTAAAAAGTCCTTTTGTGTTTATCTACATTCACCTATAGGAACTTGCCCAAAGAATTTTTTATTTCTTCTAACACTTTGTAATGTCATAAATGTAGGGACAAATTATGTAACCTGACCCATACCGGCATTTTGTATAACACCATAGTGTTTGTGTCAAAAATCGGAAACCATGGGATCATAAAAAGTCTTGCACTACCCCAAAACCATGTTCCCTTGTTTAAAGCGTGATCCAAATCTTTTGTTTATCAAATTTGATAATTAAAATCCCCTTGAACATAGATGAATATCACAAATTTTAGTCCAAGTAGAGAAGATCCAATGGTATAAATCCTCCTTCTTGGACAAAAACTGTTAATTCTACATATGACTGCTTTGGTTTGAAATTTAGAGTGGAGCTCATTTACCACTGGAAAGTTTATTGTCAATGTTGGCACTTGATTCATCTGCTTCACCATATAGGGACTAGGAACATTGGGGAGGTGTTTAGAGGATTTGTGCACTTCAGTCTTCCCTTTTACCGCATCCTTGAATGAGGCTAGACCTTTATGGTTACTAGATCCAGGGCATCCTCCACATAACCTCAGCTTTAATATGATGGAAGAATCGCTAGAATGCAATAATATTGTAGCTTAGATACATCTTGCATTGTTTTTCCCTGCATAAATCAGGCTTTATTGTAGCTTAGATACATCTTGCATTGTTTTTCCCAACTTTTCTTAGATCTTTTGTTTTAGGTCTTTCACAAATCCTGAGCACATACCATTATGATGACGAATTTCCCAACGAAGAATTTAACGAAAATTGGGAAATGAACTTTCATTGTCAAATCTGGATTGTGGCAGTCACTTTTGCTTCCTACAGCCTCAGGACTAGGCATCTTAAGGAAGAAAGGATCTGTTGATCCACTCAGGCCATTGTTAGATTTTTTTCTTCCACTTATTCCCCTATGTCATCATTCTTCACCCGTAAAGAGGCTTGATCTTCCATGGAACCTTACCTGTACATTGGCTTCGCTGACAAAAAGTAGCTCAGATATCCTCCAATGAGGTTTGATTTGGGCATAGGAACCCACCTATCGCCTCCCATTATAAATTGAAAATTGCAAGACCAATATTGCAACGAGAAAATACTTGATAGTAACCTCCGACCTTAAACCAAAAAGCGGAACACTGCTTCATGGTCCCAACTCCTAGATTCGTAAGATAATACAACAAATCAGACCAGTACATGGCCTTAGGACCTGCTATCAACATCAATAAACTGAATCCAACAATGAGATGCATGGTTAACCAGGGGATCATGCTCATAGAGGAGCGATCTATTATGTTGACTATGAAAATGTCATTGATCACCCAAGAAGAGTTGAAAATTGTAATAAAACACATAAAAAATCAAAGATCCATAGGAGTGTGGGCAGGAACTATCATGTTGGGGGGATGTATGCCACCTGAGACATTTCTCTCTTTACTTAAGATAAATATACCGGCTAAAGAAAGAGATATGTAGAAGGAAGACAGATATGATAAGGTGTGCAAGAGATTTAATGCATGGAGGAAGCCTTCCACCATCACCTATCTAGAGTTGATCCAAGAGTTGAAAATTATAGAATGAAGTGGGAGTAGACACACTCTTTGTGGCGGCGAGGATTGCACCACAGAAAACCCTAACTCTTCTCCTCATATCCATGGAATTCCTCAATCACTTTTTATGAAATGTGAAAGCACTACTCATTCATAAAACTATGTAGAAAGAAATAGATTATATGTAAGAATTGAAAGAGAATGGATTGATTATATCATGGATTCAATCCTTAACCAATACATCTATGTGTGATCAAGTGATCAATTTTAAGCTCAAAAATGAAAGTGCTCATAATTTCTTGAAACTAGCGTAAAATTGAATATCTCGACGATCTGAATCCAACGCAACTTGAATCGCTTAAAACCGATATCATATGCTCTTGATATCACGTTCTGATCATTTTCCAAAACAAGCAAGGTACGTTGACCATACAGTCTGTGCGTTGACTCGACAAGGCGATTGTACAATGTGGGCCAATGACAAGTTGTCACTCATCCTTTCCGGATTGGTCAAATTTTTATGTGTTTTGATTGGTTGTTGGTGTTTTTATGTGGTCCAATAACTAGGAGCCACGTGGGCCAATGGGTGGCTTCCACGTGGCCTCCCAAAGGTGGTCAAAATTTTGTTATGGGCCAAATTTCCCCCCACAGGGATCAAATAGGGGACCAATCAAGCATAAGTCAAGCGCCTTACCACTAGGGTGCACGGTGGTTCTTATAAGTCATAGTGGCTAACCACTAAAGTATACATTGGCACTATATAGGGGAAGGGGTCGGGGCTAACCCCTAGCTCCCAGACACACCACACACCACAGAACCATGGCGGAGGGAGCCAAGGGCTTGGGGCTTAGCCCCAACCCAAGGCCATAACAAGGTACCACCAGACCGCTACCATATAACCTATGAAGGCACTAAGGAGTGGAGGCGGAGGAAAGAGCTTTGGCTCGTTGTCATACTACACCTCATATGCCCGCAGCGAAGGCTACAAGGTAGGCGTTAAAGCAGGGGGGCATCCCTTGGTCGTTTGACAATGCATTTACCGAAGGCGGAAAGAAAAAGGCGCTTGGGTTAAGGCACTAAGGTAAGGGGGGCAGCCCCAGGACTTATGTGCAGGAAGGGCGGGGTGTTAGCCCGACCCTCCGCCCCGTGGAGTCCATATAACCATATGTTGACTTTTAAGAGCTTAACCGGTGGGGATGAGTGTTGAGGCCCAACCCTCAGCCCTATGTGCCCACACGACCCTGATTTTCGGTCTCAAGGGGTTAGAGGTTGAATTAAAGTTCCAATAAAATGCACCAGTGGAGGGCGGAATTATTGCTCCGTTAGCAATTTTTGGGGCAGATTTGTAGGATAGTTAGTTAGAAGGGCGAATTTGTAGGATGGTTAACAGTGAAGTTCATGAGAGAGCTTGGAAGCTCATAACTTTTTGAGTTTTTATCCAAATGGAGCTCAGAAAGAGGCTACTTAGGGGTTTTTGGATGTTCTGAATCCATTGGTAACCTCTAATTTATGATTTGATAACATATACAAAGTCTTTTTTCAGGTTTGAAACTAAAGGTGTATGGATCAGTCAAGCTTTGGAAGTAGTTCTGGGAGGTATTTGGGCATGGATAAGACCTTGTAGGGATATTCTCACTTCCAGAAGACTACTGTAGAAGTTGTAACCAGCAAAGTTTAGCTCAAGTTCAACTTCTCTTAACATGAAGTTTTGATTATGTGCTTCAATGTGGAATTGAAGGGTTCACATGATGTTTTTAGCTCATTTCAGTTGAAGTATGTCATCTTTGTAGGAGATGTTTTGAGTTTTTGTTGTTGTGAGAGTTCTTTGTAGGAGAAAATTACCATATAGGGGTAATAGCCACATATTTACCTTCAACAAATGTTTATGTACTTCATTTTGATACTGAATATATGAGTGGTCTAGTCATGGTGACATGCTCAGAGATGTAACCTAGGAGGGGTGAACTCCGTCAACAAACCTTTTGTCTTTCTCTTCTTTATGCCTGCATGGATTATGTCATGATATGTTCATTATGTTAAGTTACATATGAATACTAATTCATGAGGTGAAGAGACATTCAAAAACTTGTTGTTTCAAGACCATTTTTAATCTTGCAAAGCATCGAAACTGTCCTAATTTTTGTTTTATTTGATTTTGTAAAAGAGGGAGAAGTCATCTAATCCAATTTCAAATCAGTTTGGTATCAGAGCACCAGTTGAATAAGTTGCAAGAAAGGGAGCAAAAAGAATCTCCAAGAGCTAGAGGAGCATAATTTGGCTCTTCGGATGGAGAACATAGAGTTGAGAAGGATGTTAGAGATAGCTGAAGAGGAGAAGAGACACATGCGCTTTGTTTTGCAGCAAGTGCTTGATGAGCAAGTTGCAGAAATCTCTACTCCAGTACCAGCAAGAGAAACCTCCAGCATGAGGTCAATATGTGGTCATGGTTCAAATAATGTTTTTGGGCCATATGTGGAAGATCTTGCATGTGCTTGTTTCAAACATCTTCAAGAAACACACCATATTCCAGTGGATAAGAGTGGGTGGCTAGAGTCATCTACAAGTTGGTCATCATCATCATCATCAAAAGCTGAAAAGATGAATGACAAATTTAAGGAGGTAATTAGCATCTCAAGTTCCACTCCTTCTGTTTATATGCATAACAACTCTTTTGCAGCATTCGAACAACATACCAAGGGCATAGGTATGAAGTTGTTTTCCAAGATGGGATATGAAGGTGGAGGCCTCAGCATAAATGGCCAAGGTATTACCAATCCAATTATGGTTGAGGAGAGACTGAAGTATATGGGATTGGGATATGGTCGAAGGGAGTTTGGGGAATGCTCCAAACAACTTGAGGTACATCAAACATCTGAGCATGAGATGTCACCACCTTGTGACAATCGTCGAAGCTGCAACTCTAAAGTAGGTATAACTCTCAAGAGTGTTTTCCAATGCATGGAAATTTTGAATACTTGTGGAATCAGTACCCTTGTACATTTTGTGATGCTTTTGACCATTGTGTGGTTGTATGTGAGCAACATATGATAATGGTTAAACGAATGAACCAAATTTTGGGCATCAAGCATAATGACTTTCTTTTGCATGAGAGAACTTCTATGTCAACAAACAAGAAGAAGTTTTTCTGTGCTCATTGCAAAGTGCATGGACATGACACTGAACGATGTTGGAAGTTGCATCTAGAACTTCATTCAAAGAAAGGTAAAGAGATTATGCTGCATAATGCAAGGGAAACAAAAGGTGGCAAAGAGGACTCTCCACAATCCTAAGTGACCTTCAAGACAAGATGGTGCAAGAAGAGAACCCACAAGCCTAGGAGAGGCAAAGTTTGGGTACACTTATTGTGAAGTTGTTTTGTAAAATTTTGTAAATACTTGTTGTCATTACCTATTTAGGTACTTTTGTAAAGTGAACATTCATTGTCACTATGTTCAACAAGTAGATGTTTTTCATTGATGTATGTATTGACTTGTTATAGTCCACATGTTAAGGACTTTTGTGAATGTACAAGATTGTCATTCAAAGTTGTCTACAAATTGTCATATGTTCACTGATACAAGTATTCGATTTGAAACTTGTGTGAATTGAATCTTTGTTTTTAAGATTGTATAAGATGACTATGTATTGTAGGAAAGGTCAATCATATCATGGAAAATTTCAGCAGTGTACTTTTTATGTACAAGCTCAGCTTGAAGACGTTAAAGCAAGTTTATTTTGCTTCTGAATTCCTAGATGGGGTCAAGTTTGTCTTCAACGAATTAAAATTCAAGATGAAGTGTTTTTGGAGCCATGCAAAGATGAGAGTAGAGAGAATGTTCAGATTCCACTCATTAGTATTTTGTTCTTGCAACAACGATAAGAATGATGGCTCAATTCTTAACATGACAACAGGTCTTCATGAGGATGATAAGTGAAGTGCCTTGATTGGGGATTGAAGGGCACCAATTGAAAATTTTACAATTTGTAGTGATTTTTTGGGTATTTTTGAGTTCCAACCTATTTATATTGACTAGGGAAGTAAACTTTTGGAGTCCAAAAGTTCCCGGTGGGGAGGTGTGATCAGGTGATCAATTTTAAGCTAAAAAATGAAGTGCCCAGAACTTCTTGAAACCATAGCCAAATCGAATATCTCACCGATCTGAATCCAACGCAGCTTGAATCGCTTAAAACCGATATCGTATGCTCCTGTTATCGCATTCTAATCATTTTCTCAAACAAGCAAAAATTTTGCAGGTACGCTAACTGTGCAGTTCATACACTGACTGGGCAAGATGACTGGATAGGTTCACTATACAATGTGGAACAATGACAAGCTTCCACTTCTCTCCGGATTGGTTGAATTTTTCTATGTTTTGAATGGTTGTTGGTGTTTTTATGTTGTCCAATAACTGGGAGCCACATGGGCCAATGGGTGGTTGCCACGTGGCCTCCCAACGATGGTTAAAAAAGTGTTATGGGTCAAACTACCCCCCATAGGGATTGAACACGGGACTGGTCGAGCACAAATCAAGCGCCTTACCACTAGGGTGCACAATGGTTCTTATAAGTCATAGTGGCTAACCTGCTATATAAAGTATACGTTGACGTTATATGGGGGAAGGGGTCGGGGCTAAGCCTTAGCCCTTGACGACACCACACATTACAGAACCATGGCAGAGGGACCTAAGGGCTCGGGGCTTAGCCCCAGCCCAAGGCCATAACACCTTACCACCATACGGGTACCATATAACCTATGGAGGAGCTAAGGAGTGGGGGCGGAGGAAAGAGCTCTGGCTCGTGGTCATACCACACCTCATATGCCCAAAACGAAGGTTACAAGGTAGGTGCTAAAGCAAGGGGGCCCCTTGGTCGTTTGATAATGCATGTACCCAAGGCGGAATGCAAAAGGCACTCAGGTTAAGGCGCTAAGGTAAGGGGGCCAGCCCCAGGACTTATGTGACCCGATGTGACCTGGCACGATGTGTAAAGGGGCCCAGTGGGAAGGGTGAGTGGTTAGCCTGGATCTCGGCCTCGTGGCGTCCACATAACTATATGCTGACTTTTAAGGGCTTAACTGGCGGGGGCGGGCATTAAGGCCTAGCCCTCGGCCCTATGTGCCCAGACAACCCTGATTTTCGATCTCAAGGGGTTAGAGACTGAACTAAAGTTCCAACAAAATGCACCAACGGAGGGCGAAATTGTTGCCCAGTTAGCGATTTTTGAGGTGAATTTGTAGGACAATTAGCGAGATGGAAAAATTTGTAGGATAGTTAATAGTCAAGTTCATGAGAGAGCTTGGAAGCTCATAACATTTTGAGTTTTATCCAAATGGAGCTCAAAATGAGGTTTCTTAGGGGTTTTTGGATGTTATGAATCCATTGGTAACCTTTTATTTATGATTTGAGCACATTTACCAAGTTATTTTGCAGGTTTGAGACTAAAGGCGTGTGGATCAGTTAGGGTTTGGAAGTAGTTCTAGGAGGTATTTGGGCATGGAGAAGAGCATGTAGGGTTACTCTCACTTCCAAAAGGTTGTTGCAATAGTTGTAACCAGCAGGGTTCAACCACGGTTCAACTCAGGTTCAACTTCCCTTAACATGAAGTTTTTATTGTGTGCTTCAATGTGGAATTGAACGGTTCACAAGATGTTTTCAACTCATTTCAGTTGAAGTATGTCATCTTTGTAGGAGATGTTTTGAGTTGTTGTTGTTGTGAGATTTTATTGCAGGAGAACATTACCATGTAGGGGTAATAGCCACATATTTGCCTACAACAAATGTTTGTGTGCTTCATTTTGATATTGAATATATGATTGGTCTAATCATGGTGACAAGCTCGGAGATGTAGCCTAGGAGGGGTGAACTCCGTCAACAAACCTTTTGTCTTGATCTTCTTTATGTCTGCATGAATTATGTGTTGTTATGTTCATTATATTAAGTTACATATGAACATTAATTCATGAGATGAAGATACATTAAAAAACCTATTGTTTCAAGACAATTTTTAATCTGCAAAGCGTCGACATGGTCCTAATTTTTGTTTTATTTGATTTTGGAAAAGAGGAAGAAATCACCTATTCCAATTTCAAATCAATGTGTAACCTTAAAGGTCAAGTTTTAGAAGAAAGATTTGAAGGAAAGTGACTTACGCTACAGGAAATACATTATTATGAGTAATGTTGTGAATGGGCATGACCCACTAGGATAGTTGGCTTGTGAAATCTCATATAGTGCTTGGACTTTGGGAGGTTTCAAGGTTAATCCTACTTGATTTGCATTGGACAGTGTGTGATAAATATGTGCTCAATGATGGGACCTCGATTCTCTTTGTGGTTACCTAGTGCCCCAAGTGCCTAGAGATAGGTATGTATGACAGGTAAGGGGGATGCAGACCAAAGTAATTGTGGAGATTAAATAACCCAATGGAAAAAAAGAGTAATGTTGTAAACAACTAAAGAGTCATAACACAATTGAAATAGATTAATCACAATGTAGATTGGATCCTTAATCAATACACCAATATGTGACCTTAAAAGTTGAGTAAGGGAAATTGGAAAGGTATTCATTATTAAGTTACATTGTCATGAGTAATGTTGCAAGTGACCAATGCACTGAAAAAAAGCCCATCACTCTACTTGAATTTCTACAAATGAATTGAATACTAATTATGGAACACCCATCCACATTTTGATTTGTGTTTCGGTTAAAGACCCATATCCATAGGGAATTGACTTTGAGTTTGATTGCCTTGTGGTGCTTATGCATCAGTGCAACTCCCCATATAGGGTCATGGGTTGAAAAGAGAAAGAAATCATAGTAATCCATGCATTTATCCAAGACTCAAGGTGTTCTTTTGAAACAAAACAATTCATAAATAGATTGGGGGTGTGAAGTGCCATGACTTCTCTCAAGGTGATTCATTCAATTGTTAAGTTTAGTGATTTGATAATTGCACATTGGTTTGTTCTTATAAGCTCGCCCTCTCTACCCTTGATGTGAGTGCCTTGATAAACACCCAAATTATGCCTTGATTTGACAGTTTGATTAAGGACCCATGTCCATACATGATCTTGAATTTGATCCCACTAAGTGGTTGTGCACACTACAACTTCACATATGACAACATGGTTGAATACTTTTTGTAACAAAGTATTTTCCCATGCTTTGCCAAACTTTAGAGTAACAAAGCATTTACCCATATGCCCAACATGACCTTTTGATTCCTTACTATCATAATATATTCACCCTGACAATTTCAACTAGTGATAGGGTAACTTGTTGAACATCCCCAATTGTCTATGATTTTTGTTAAAGGGCAATATCCTTATGTAGTTAGTTGAATTCCCTAATCTAGCATTATGTTTAAGTATCTATGTCCATGTGTAGTTCATCTCTAATGATTTGATCTCCAGTTCCATACGCTGAATTTCTACCAATGTCTTGAATACCTAGTTAAACACCACTAACATTTTAATTAAGAAACCATATCTAATTACATTAGTAAAAACAAATAATTTTTTGATAATTAATTTATAGTGCTAGAAAAAAATTCAAATTAATTTAAATTTGTATGTTAAATATTATTAATATGTTTATATTATTCCAATAAATAAATAAACAAAAAAACAACTTGATTTATTTTATTTTTAAATTAAAAATAATTGTAATATCTATATGTTTTTAGATCTTTGAGTTAAACTCTTACTCTTTAGTTTTATTTCGCCAAAACTTATCCACAAGTAGTCTTTTAACTTTGATGGTAAAGATAATGTTAAACATTATACTCAACACAAACATTACAAAGTTAAATTAGAGCAATGTTAATAACTAACACCATTTTAACATATGATATTCTTTTAAATCAAATTGGGGTTCTCGGCAATTTGATGAAATTTGAAAAAATAGAAAGTTACATTTTTTGTTTTAAGGTTTTACGTTAATGAAGAAATACGAAAAACCGAAAAATATCATTTGGATATACATAAAAATTTGATATAAGAATATAATAATTATGATAATTTAAGTTTAAATTGATTTTTTTAAAGATAATTAAGTTTTTTTATATATATAGATATAGATATATTTTAATTTAAATATATTATATAAGTAAATTAATAATAATAAAATTAGCATAGATGTATTTTAATTTTAGATTTATCAGTTTTGAGAGAGTAAATTTTTCAAGATGTAATTTTTTTTTTTGAGCGTAAAATTTGAGAAAATGTTTGCACCTAGAGGTGTTTGATCTCTCTCTTCTCTTAGTAAATATGGAATTAAGATGGATCTAATTTGGTTTTAAACAACACACTCATAAAATGATTAAACTATAAGAAAATTTTTATTTTCATTTGTTTTGTATAAATATAGAATTTTTTTTTTTTTAATTTTACATTTACACACATTATACATTGAATTATTTTTGTTATTAATACTTTTTAAAATGTTACATTTCAACTTTATATTAAACATTGAAGGTATTACAGATCTCTATCATATCTTGAATTAGAAAGAACTTATCAGTGGAATAAGTACCCCCTCTCTCTCTAT
This sequence comes from Pinus tabuliformis, assembly GCA_031772625.1. Lineage (NCBI taxonomy): Eukaryota > Viridiplantae > Streptophyta > Pinopsida > Pinales > Pinaceae > Pinus > Pinus tabuliformis. The sequence continues at coordinate 126,041,505 of CM062820.1, read as the reverse complement.
ATTTTTTACCAAACATACATCTTAAAATATTTTATAACCTACATTAAACTTTTATTATTAATATTTTTTAAATATTATATATGTACTAATATATTATTACATATCTTCTTTATAATGGAAAGTGAAAATATAAGTTGAGGTTTCTTTTTTTTAATTACTTTATTTTCTCTATATAAAATTGAAATAAAATTGTTATGTACAACTATTGTGAATTTTTTTTTCATTATTAATACACTTTTGTTCTAAATGTTACATGTCAAATAAATTATACATCATGTAGTATCAAAAATATTATTTGCATATGCCATTTTCAACTCCATATTAAGTAGTGAAAGAATTGCATATCTTCCTCATACTATATATATATATTTTACTTTCAATTACTTTATCTCTATACAAACTTTGATGTAAAATTAACGTGGAAATTGAAGTATTTTATTTGAGATTTTTTTCGTATTATATTTTTAATTTGTTAATATAATGTTGTCACTTAATTTTTTAAATATTTTCTTTAGATTATTTTATTATTTTTATTAATAATATTATTATTTAATGTAACATTAAGTGACAACATTTCCCTCACACTAGACTGTAGAGTGTCTCTAGACGCAATAAATTTAAGATAAAATAAAAATAAAAATAAATAATCAATAATAAAATAAATTTAAGATGCATATTTTTTTAAATAATCTTTATAGATCATCAAGACATTGTTAAGAAAGTATGACAAACTATCAAGCAATATATCCCTAAGACTATTCTACTCCTTACGAAGTATTTATTATGAACCAACTTGTTTTATCCCCTTACATGCTCTCCTCAACCTCCCTTAAGCCTTTTAAGCCCTAATGCTCTTCTCCTTCAATTTATTTTCCTTCTCTAAAGGGATTTGTTAAACTCAATTTTGATCGAGCCTCAAAAGGAAACCCTAGGTTAGCTACGTTTGGAGGTATATTTAGAGATCAAAATCACAATGTGTTATGGATTTACAACATTGATTTTGGTATAGCAAGCAATAATGAAGCGGGATGTATGGAACTAGAAAGGGGCCTCCAACTAACTGTCTCAACAGAGTTTTCTAAACTTCAACGACACAGTGATTCTTAATTGGTTATTGGGACAACCCAAAAGATGGAGGCTCATCAACTTGATTTCTCATGTGAGAACCATGCTTCTCTCTTTCAATTATATGGCTACCTCTCACACTTTGAGAACATGCAATAGAGCAGTTGATTTCTCGGCTAACCTAGGTTGCAATCAAAGAGGTCTTCACTTTGATATAGTGGCCACTGGATCATCAATCAAACTGGTAGGACGACTTTCAACGTATACTAGAGGGAGACAAGTCTGCCTTAGTGATGAAGGTTTTCAATGAGAGACAAAATGCCCCAGTGGGGGTGAATCCCAAGATAAATATTTGGTTGGGGGATCGTGCCTGCCACCCTTGATCTAGGTGGCTTTAGACATGCTCAAATTCAAAAGTGGCTTCATAATAGCTCAAAAATCAAAGTCATCAGATTGACATGAAACCAAGACCAGATCGTAGTGCTTGTCGCCTTGATTCCAACGGTGTGAATGACACTCAAACATGAGTTGGTATGCTCTAGATATTTGCGGTAATTTTTTTTATAAAACTTGGTCAAATGGAAGGCTTAAGGAGGCAACAAATTGGCCGAAACCCGATGCACAGAATCCGGCCACCAGAACAGGTGAAATTGTTGAATGGTTAATTAGTCTAGTGACCCTTATTTTCGACAAAGTTAAAAAAGGCCAATTTTTGTTATAAAACAAAAAAATATATAATTAAGGGGTGGGTTGCCACCCCGGTTGTATCATATTATATCAAAAAAATGTCAAACCAGGGTGGCGGGCCGCCACCCCTACCACGCCCCACGACACACAATACAAATATATGTCATATATCATATACGGGCCACGGCCCAACTGTCATATGACGAGTTTGGAGGCTATCGGGGGTTGAACTTGCCTGACCCATGTGGGTCGGCCCCATGTGGCATAAACCAAACACCAACCGCAATATGTTACAACAAACCTCTGCCATTCCAGATTTGATCGTCGGTTGCAACGGTTATGACTTAAACCACCGATGTAATCGTGCCCCAAAAATATAAATGTGCATGCATTATATACCACCATTGTTATGTTAAAATGTTAAGTGTTGACCGTCGACGGTTACGAGAAGTTGTTATTAAATGAACATCTGACCTCCCCCGACCAAACTAAGGACTTTAACCAACACGCCCAACTGAGCCCTTGTTAACTCTGCCCTCCAAACGAATATAAAAGCCTTTCAAATTAGTCGACAGGGCAGAGCGGGTCGTGGAGGAGCAGACATTAGAACCATGATTTGCAGAGGGTGTGGAAACCTGAATGTGGAGAATCTTAAGATGATGAAAAGACTCCCTTGAGGGCCAAAGATATCAGTGACAAAATTTGACAAGTGGATAGTCATTTTTGCACGTTTTCTCGCCAGGAGTCCAACTATGCAGTCAGAAGCTCCATTTGAGCAACAAAAATTCAGGGGTCCAGTGGCAAGGAATCTTTGGAGAATCTTATGGAATCTAAAAGATTCCCTTGGAGGCAAATTTTGACCAAGACAAAAAGATGTTGACTTTATAATTATTTTTCACAAAATTTTGTAGGGAGTGCAGTGGTGTCCTCAAAATCTTCATCCGAGCAGTGGATTTTTGGCCATCTTCAGGAAGGAATCTTTGGGGGAATCTTCAAGATGCCCGAGGGTCCAGAATTTGATGGTGTTAGAAAGGGGAAAATTTTATAGTCGTTTGACACGATTTCACACCACGAATTTAGTGGCGGTGTTTCAGCAGCTGAGCTTTGCATTTTTCTCCCATCCTTGAAAGTGGAGGTATATGATGCGGTTATGTCATGCTTTTCTTCTGATTTGCTGAGATGATGTTTTTGTTGTTGAGGTACCTACTTACTATCATGTTGAGGGATACTTGTATGTCACATCATGTGAGATTTTATTAGCTTGTCGTGTTGAAGGAAGAACCATTTGAGTGAGAGCTACTATAGGGAGAACGTCTCATGGAGAGACATGCCACTCTTGATGATAGAATTTTCCCATATGAGTGAGAGTTCCTGAGAACGTCTCATGGAGAGACATGCCACTAAGATTGAGGGAATTTATCCTTGTAATGACAAAGACTATTCCATGTAGTACATCATCATTTGCAGCATTTAATGAAGCAGACTCCCCACTCTTGACACCAAGGCCCGAAGACGTAACCCACACTGGGTGAACTTCGTTATCAATGTGTTATGTGTCCTTGATTTGATGGTTGTCATTATGTTTCGTCTTCTTTAAAGTATGTACATGTGGTTGTTCTCTTTCATATGAAAATTTGCTAACATCACAAAAGTAAAAGATATTGGATAATTCTGATAGCTAAAGAGATCTGGATCAACCCTGCTACAAAGCGAGGAGTAAATGCTACAGTGGCGTGGCCGCCCCCTCGCATGCATAAGCATGCAACATTAATTCAAGTTCAATTTGATGGATTATAGTCTGAAGCATTATTCTAGTGGTTTGATTAGTTTTCTAGGATATGCGGGGAGGCAACAACTAGACCCCTTGCCTCAGGAGTGAAGATCAAGACGAAGGTTGAGGCATGACCAACTGAAACTCTTAGGCCCAAGCACAGTCAGAGAATTTCTTTAATTACTAAAGGGGATATTAATGGCAAGGTGTCAATCAATGTTTTGAATGTCACTTGTTTGTTTGAGTTGGTGGGTCAGTGGTGGAAGAACACAGACTATGCAGTTACTAGTAAATTCTTTGGCACTCCTCATGGGCTACTCTTTGTATATTTCTCAACATGCCCTCTAAAGAGATTTTATGTCTCTATGTTCTTTTTTATGCTCACTATGTTCTAAAAGGTTCACTAGGTTATAGTTTTTGCATCTTTGTTGGGTTGATACTTGATGCCTCTCCCTGTTGGGGGCTTTCCTTTGGTCGAGGTTTGGATTTTCCTGAATTTATGCTCTCTATTCATCACCATATTACCACCTCCCTCGAGATTGCTGCTATTTTTGGTTCATAGTCTACAAATTTATAGCTTTGGCATTTACCCTAGGTTAACATAATTAATTTATATTTTATGGTGGCATCCTTATGTAAGGGTCGCTTTTCTTGGCTCGGTGCCTTCTATACATTGACCTTTCTCTATCACCCTTTGTTTGTTGTGTATTTGGGTCTTGCGGTACAATTGGTCTGGAGTTTGTGAATTCTCTGGTTTGGGGTTGAGTTTCTTGGGTATACACCTTAGGTGCCATTTATCTTTCCCTGACATGCAATGCCAGCGTACGCGAAGTAGGTACGGGGGGGAAGGAGGCTACAACCCACAGGGCCACAATTGAGGCCAACAGGAGGCCAAGGAAGCCGCTAAAACTTATCATCTAGTTCCCCCCCCAATACTCAAATTGAACTCCGCCATTTAGAGTCTCCTGTTGTTTGCGACAGACAATCCCTCTCGAATTCAAGATCCTAGAAGACATATCTACTTGGATTCCTAACCCGAGGCATACTCGAGGAAGAAGGAAACAATATTTTAGTACCTTGGCTTTGTATTGGCGGATGAAGACCCTATTAGGGAGGGTATTTAAGGACAAGTAGGTAGAGAGATACAATATCTTTTCCAGTTTAGAGGATGTTAAGTGGGTCCAACATAACTAGAGAGTTTGCTTAGAGAGGATTGATGTGAGGTTGGCACACATTGAACTCCACTTCCACTGTGAACATGCTCCTCATGCTCCTCTAGATTCCAATGTTCGAGATCTGACTCTTGTTACTTCCTCAATTTCTTGATTTTGAATGTTTATTTTGAGTTTTTGGTATTACAACACAATAGTAGATATTTTAGTCATGTTAGAATTGTTGAAACTCTTAGAAATTTGGACAAATTACTCTATTGATAGGTGGTAAAAAATATATAGTTTATGTGAGACAAATTAAAACTGCCTACCCAATAGCAGATTTAATGATAATAGCCCCAAGGGTTAGCTCAACTGATTGAGTCTCCGTTGTTAAGTACCTCATTAATTGAGAGGTCACAGGGTCAATTCTCCTCGATGCCCTTGGGGTTAGGCCCTGCTAGTATGGCTGAAAGGTTTTAAAAGATTCCCTTCAGGGTTGATCTACCCAGATTTTCTGTGGATATAGCGGCCACCCCCTTAAAAGAAAAACATATTTATTGATAATACTTATCTCACATATATATTTACCAATACAACTTCAAAAAACAAAATTTCATATTATTAAAAAATCATAACCACTGATTACATTCAATGCACATAAATGCTTGGAAACTTCATACCTATGATAGCTTAAACTCAAATTTAATGTATATTAAAAATAGATAAAGATCATCCAACCTATCCAATAACATAATGCAAGTCATTGTATACAATACAATAACATTAAAAATTATATAAATATATTTGATGTAACATAACCTTATGACATGTACCAATCTTAAAATTATATATTATATAATGACAAAATAATATACAACATATATTTATTAAAAAGAATATAATTAATTTGTTTGACATATAAAGCAGGTACCTTGTCCTTTGGACCAACAACTGTCCAAGTCACCTTTAAGTATATGTCAAAGTGCATGATTGTTTATACACATTACTGTATCTTCTACCAATCAAATAAATCAAAGGTCACGTGGGAGGGCAATACTTTATACACACATGGAATATAATATAAGGTGGCGATAATATTTTAGAATTGTATATATGTAATTGTGCAAGTTGGTTTAACCTATTAATTATGTAAAAACCATGAAAGAAATTTAAAAGTGAAGAATAATAAAATATAGTGATGAAAATTATAAATATTTTTATGTTTATTAAATGATAATGATTGATGGAGATATTATAATTTAAAGGAAAACTGAAAGTCGTGGCTTTTTACTAAAAACAAATTTAAATGAATATTAATAGGGTTTACATCGTAATTATTTTATAAAAAGGTTTTTAATTCAAATAGAGATACAAACTAAAATAAAAATGTTTTTTATTTTAAAAAGTTATTATAAAAAAGATAATAAAGAGACTAAATTTATATATAAATATGATATTTAGATATAAATGGTCTAATCATATAAATATAGATATTTTAGTAATAATTAAAATTATATTTTTACATATTTATATATATTTTTAATTTTAATGATATTAAGTGAAATTATAACTAATAAAATTATATTTATAATTAAAAATATAAATTATTTTAAGAAATTTGATACTTTTACATGTTTGATATATCAAATTTAAAACGAATTTACACTCATTTATTTTATTTTATTTTCAGTGCTTAATTATATATATAGATGGTTTAGTTATGAAAAGAAAGAATCTATTATAGTTAATTTATGTTTAATTTTTAGTACATATGTATTTGATAATGCTTTAAATGAAAATTTATTATCTACATTAACAAAAAAAATATAATTTTTTTATAATGAAAAATGTATTAATTTAATTTTAAAATATGCTACATATGATTATATGTCATAGGCTAAATTTTATAAGTTTTGTTTTTTTGTATATTTTTTGGTCAATTTTGTACAAAATTTGATAGAGATTTGTCAAAATCACAAGTTACTGTATTTGATTATACATTCAAAAAAACATTTTAAACAAAAAAATTCCATAAATTTGCCAAATAATTTATACGAAAAAAGTCAATATATATAGAACAATTAAATTGCGCCGATTTCTATTATTGTTATTGACAAAACTATCCAATTTTCAATTAAAGAGAGCACTAACATTTCTATATATCTTAATATGGGTCTTTCACAATTCGTCTTCATATTTATTAGTACTCCTCATTTTTTCTTTGTATACATTTTTGGGCCAATATAGTTTTAGTGAGTTGTTCGTTGTCCATCAAGTAGAAAGGAAGATAGAGTGGGAGTGAAATCCGTAGGATGTATCAAATTAAAATCAAGGTAAAGTGCATCCTGAATTGTTTATGGAAGCTTGGTTATTTGGTAAAGTATAAGTGTTATTATTCACCCACCAAGTTTCATATCCCCCATTGTCCAAGTTTGCCCCTTGTGGATAAATGCACACACTCAATCAAGTTGTTTAATGTGAGTAAGGCTAAATGCAAGTCTCATGTGAATTTGGAAAAATATATATCCCTAGTCATAGTTGCTTAACTAAAATATATATTGGATGTTAGACATATAGGTGTGTTGATAATGTTCATGTTGCAACCTTAGTTTAGGTCATCAATGTAAGCCTCTATTGATACATTGCAAAGTTTCCCTTCTGTTTTGGAAATTCCTCTAAGAACATAAGTATTAGCTAAGTTCCTTGAAGGTTTTCCCATTTTATAATGATTCATAAGATTGGTTAAGTAAGAAACGTGGAGCATATTTTTTTGAGGGTCCTCCACATTGTTTAATTTGTCCCTATAATATACATTATTGGTAATGTACTGGTTGGAGTGTTTGGGTTGTTGACACATCTTTGTGCCCTACATTTTACATGTCACAAGCAGCGTGGAATACAAAGCATAAGACTCGTTATTATAAATTTATTTCCCTTCTTCCTCTCCATTACACTCTACATTAGATATGACACGCAAAATGCAAAATATGGGAGGAAGGCATTTCCATGCACCTCCACCACATCTTCGCTTACACATATTGTGTGCATCAATCAAATTTGAATTCTCCATTCATCACGCTCTCTACTCTACCCATATAATGCAACAATCATGCATAAGAATCTTTTACATACAAGTGGATGCAATTCATGATGAAATTTGGTGGAATTGGTAATTAGGAGTAAGTTGATAATGAAATACATGCTTGTGGTAAAATTTAACAGTGTGCATGGTGATTTGAGCTAACGATTATGAGTCCTTTGTATAATATAAAGATATGGTTAAGTACTTTGGATTTGGTCTCATGGTATCAAAAGTGTAAGAAGGAGAATGTTGCAAAGGAAGAGGAGTGAACCTTTTGTTGGTAATATTGTTAACTCTTTGGTTGTAACATACCCCCTACTATCCCTAGCCCCAAATAAGGGTATAAGGAGGAAGTTACTAGATTGAACCAACCTCCATAGTCATATCATGGAAATCTGGTCTAAATTTTTCAACCTTTTCCAACATCCTCAAAACCCAAAACAAATGACATCATTGTGTTTATCTCGTCGAGACCTTTCCAATGATATGAAAATTTCCCTAATCTGTCTCTCGGATCAAAAGCTATGGCCATTTACAACTAGCTTATTAGACAACGCCACATCATCTTGACCTTCTATGTGGCACCCACGCGGCTATCATAGTCATCCACCATGTTTCCAATTGTTAGTGTCACCTTAGATGTCGACTCGTTCATATTGGAGTCATGTATTAACTCGTTCCATGGCGTACCCGATCCATCATAAAGCGTTTCTCTGTATAAAAATCTCTAGAGAAACCTATGTAGTGCCCCGTCAAAACTGTCGGGGACAATCCTTCCAGCGAAACATGGATTTCCCTATGGACCCTTCCTCCATCATGTCTTCTCATTATTTTCTACAACAACGCGCGCGGGCTCATCCTTGCCACGACATCCTGGAGATTAAATCTTGGGAATTCTTCCAGGGTGAACCTTCCAAGGTTACGTGAAAGGATCCTCCTCCACGCATTACTTTATTATTTCTTGTGGCTTCTCACATGGCTTCCCCACGCCTCGTCATCCTTACCCACATTAATTTTTCCTTAGTTCATATTTGTTGGGGTTAAGTGGAAGCTTTCCACATCCTATTGCCACCCCAACACAATTCAACTAATCATTTTTTGCCACATTTGTCCATGCATGTGTGTGTAGGCTCTGCTTGCCACATGACCCTGGGGATAAAATCTCGGTTGGGTTGCACCCGACGCCTCGATAAATCATCGGGGACAAAGCATTGAGGTGATGTCACCAACCCTTTCTATAGAGGTGATGTCACCCTCCACATGGCTCCAATCCAAGCATGTCACGTGTCACTTGCTTTCAAGCCACTTGGGTTGGATAACACATGTCCTCCATTGCACGATAAGTTCAGATTTCCACGTTATAAGTGTTTTTAGGTTTTTCACCACATTGATGCACCAACGCATAATTACCGATCCTGCCTACCAAGTCACCCCATAAATAAAATCTTAGGAGTTTCCCTTTTGGCTCTCCTCAAAATATTTGAGGATAAAACTCCGAGACACATGGACGGTGTATGTGATTTCTCTCCTCTACGACTCAATTATCTCTGCCTTCACACTTGGACATGGCTCCTAGCCATATGGCACTTAAGGTGTGTATCTCTGCACTTCTCTGGGTCCTAACTTCCAGCCCCTGTGACATAAGCGCTCATGTATATATTGTAGTTTTTCCACCAATAGTGCTTAATTGTTAATGCACACATAAGGGCCCTTTGCCCACTTTGGTCGCACTATATATATATATATATATATATATATATATATATATATATATATATATATATATATATATATATATATATATATATATATATATATATATATATATATATATATATATAACCCTTTTTGAACTATCCCTCCCGAGCTTTCGATGATACATGTGCTTATTAGGCTTAAATGACATCCCCCCTAAGCTTTAACATTGTGTATATCTCTCATGAGATTTAAGGGTAATCACCGGCTTGATAACCAAATAATTTCACTATCCCTCCTAAGCTTTTGACGATACATGTGCTTATTAGGCCTAAACGACATCCCCCCTAAGCTTTAACATTGTGTATATCTCTCATGAGATTTAAGGGTAATCACCGACTTATAACCAAATAATTTCAATCTAAGAATTCATTCAATTAGCGAAGACTTTCTTATCTCCTCTAAACACAACCATTTAGACATGTTTTAGGACTTAGGATGAATACAGGAGTGACCCACTCCTATATATAGACTTAAACAGCCATCACCTTTGTTATCAATTAATATTAATAATATAAGGAACAATAAGAAGAAGCATTAACATATCAAGTCCTTTCAGTTTCATATCTCGTAGATGGAGATCTACCCATTCATTTTCACTGTGGCTCATTAGACCTCTTCCAGCTCATAAAATTTTAAGACACTACAGGCCTCTTAGGCCAACAATAAGTAGATTAAAAAACCCATAGACAAATTCAAGTATCCCTTCCATTTACTCAGGAAATATACAGGAACACAACCTTCCTTAAGCAAGCAGAAAATTAGATTTCATGTCATATCACAAGTATTGAACTCGCACATTAAATCCATATCAATACAAGCCTTAAGCCAACACAAGAACTTGAACCATTTCATTATCCATTCCTTTAAAACAATAAAGTTCATTTAGATAGGAATATGTCATTCCTCAGCATTACAAGCCATGATAAGGCAATGCATTAGCAAATAATAAAGCATTTAGAATATGTGAATCATAAATATACACGTATCTTTAATCATTTGAGTTAGTAGTTGAGATTGGGACTTCAACTCTCCACCCAACCTTAGACACACTGCAACCAAGTATTTCTTGCAGTAGTCACCCCCGAGCCAAATTCAAAAGCTTGAGGATGATTGCTTAAGGGATCAAACCAAATCTGTTAGCTGAAACAAGGACACCAGAGGACCATCCACCTCCACCCACCAGCTATTTCCTGTAGTCAATATCTCATAGGGAATCTAAAGATCCATTACCACCACCCTTAAGTAGTAAGGGAATCCAAAGGCTATGCCTCCACCCTTCAATTCAGAAAGGAAATCCATAGGTTGTGCCTCTACCCTTCAAATCAACAATGGAATCCATAGGTTATGCCTCCAGCCTTCAAATCAGTGAGGGATTCAAAATCTCATTGTGAAACCAAAAATATAAACAAAGGGGGCTAAATAATTTCTCCCACCAAGAATCTAAAGAGAAGGCCTCCACCCAAGCTATCAAGGGAATCCAAAAAAAACCATCTCCACCCTCTAGGCTGACAAGGAATCTAGAGATGTCCTTCTCCCTACATTTAAATAACATCATAGAGTTATTCTTCTCTCGTTCTTGCTCAGGTGCTTTATCCTACATTCTCTTTGTTTTTCTTTATATCCAAAACTCGATTCTCCTCTATGCATGAGAGTGCTCTCTATGCCTATTCTTTCTTGCTTGTAATGCATCAAATTTCCTCCTACAATAATTTTCCTCTTCCATTACATCGTTGGAATCATTTGGTGGTTACATGGATATACATTTCTGTTGTCCCTCTCCCTTCTCAGAAACGATGGTTCTGCCATATCTGACTGGTGGTGAGAATGTTGTGCATCAACACTTCCTCCCACCTACTTCTTGTTGGTTGACTTCTCTACCTCCCCAACTACCAATGCATCCCATCCTCCATAAAATATTGTCCTTTATTTCTTGTGGATCTATCCAAGGCAGGCATAGTTCTGTTGTCCTTCTTTCCTACTCAATTTATTTGAAAAAACAATCCAATTAAGGCACACTTTCCAGTCTTCAATGGTTGTCATGAAACAAGTCAAGCTTCCTTTAAATCCTAAGCAACCTCCTTACTCAAACTCTAGAATCCGTGTCCAAATTCTCGGGCCTTTTAATTATAATCAAAATATATTAAATATTTACAATGAAGGGGAATTAGCCTGGGGGGTGTCACATTGGTTCATGTCGTAGATATTTTCACTAGTTAATTACATATGAACGATATTTAGAATTGCCAAAGAATGAACAAAAGAAGAATGAGGCATTGATCTAAATTTTAGTCAATGATGGGTGTATAATAAAGATCTTCAACTTTTGAGAAATTGTATACCAGTGTGCTAAAATGTTTAACTCTAAGTATCAAGTCATAAGGTTTGAAAAGGAAGGTAAAGTTGACACCCCGCATATACTATCTACATTTAGGAGAATGTTGAAGCTTCTAAATATATTAAATGTTTTTATGATGTTTGAGGCTAATTCATTTCGCAAGAAAAATGGTATGGGCTTGGATAATATCATCAAATGGTTTCCTAAGCCCTAGCTTAAAATACTAAATGTATAATCAATATTAATAAGTTAGGAAATCCTTATAAGGAAATGGCATGCATATGATATTATTTCCTACTTAAAATTCCTTATTTAATCCATGGATCTTATAATAATTGTTATTATAAAGAAGAAGAAAAATGCATACTATAGTTTCACATAATTTTTAGGATAAGAATATTACTTATATCAAGTCAATGTCTAAGAGCTCAATTTGTTAAAGAATTATATTTAGTTCAATAAATTAATATTCAACTTAGCTAATAATTCAAAAATATTTCATTTTTTATATCCATTTAATAAAATCACAAATCCAAGAAATTATCTTAAATATCACTTGGCTTTGGCCATAGAGAGGTCACCATAGGTGATCCTAACTTGTTTTCTCAAATAAGAAGAAAATATATTGGTCATGACCCAAATTGAATACTTGTCTAGGTTTTCTCTTATCACCAACATATCTCTCAATTTCCCTCCCATCCCCAAGTACATGATCCATTTTAAAATAAATACTAGGATGATGGGTGGAATAAGTGATAAGGAACATGGTGCCTAATGCATGAATAAGAGACAAGGGAAGAAAAGTGCTCTAGTTGATCTAATGAGAAACCCATAATAGAAGATATTACAATAGATTTCCTAAATTTATTCATCCAACTAAAGTATTTTTTATAGTTTTACAAAGGGTCTACTCAAACTAGTTCCCTGATTGAAAGAAATAATAATCTAATTGCATGTAACTCAAAGGCTATAAGAAACTATAAACAATGTAGATGCACATAGCTCAAGGGATGAAATAAATGATAAATAATACCATGCACATTGATCAAAGGGTTGAAATATGTAACTACCCTAACAAACTTTATGGATTTCTTAGGAAATGTGTTGTCATGAGGTGGAGCACTTTCCTATAAGGGCATGCTAAGTGGTACCTATATTCCCTATTACTTTCACCTAATTTAGCTTGAAAGTAGCCCCAATTTCCCCTAATTTATTAATGGTTTTAGGGGGAGAAAAAATACTACGAGATATAGCAAACAATGTTAAGTGTGGTGATGTAAGAAAAGTCATAGTCGCTTCAAGAATGGTGATATGGACGAGAATTGTGTGGTTGGTGTCAGTCCTATTATGTGGATTTTCCTTTTGGAAATTGCCTATAGTTATCATTTCCAGAAATTGTTCTATTATTGTGCTAAAACAAGAAAGTTTCATATGTGGAGAGAGAAGCCAATGTAATACTTAAACATGTGAAGAACTCTACTCCGGACAGGAAGTAAAAATATGAGAGAATCTTAACTAAAGATGTGCATAGCAAAGAGTGTATAGGTTAAGGGTGTATATTGAATAACTTAACAATTTTGAAGAAGTCCAATTTGTGTCTAGGATCCAAATTTCCAGTCCCTTTGATTCTTGATCTGATGTGATGAAACTTGTGAGTCCCTGTGGTGAATTTGTGGCATCATTACCAAGAAATTTCTCTAATGGAGTAGTGTGAAGTTGATATTAGAGTGAATCTAGTGGTAAGGAAAGTCTTATTATTGAATAATATGGTCTTAGCACTAAGATGGCTTTGGATGCTTGGATTATGTGAGAATGAGGTAGTCCCATTAGGGCTAACTTGAAGTCCATTAATTCTTGCATGTATGGAGTTGGGTCACAAGATGGGGGATGCGATATAGGAGAAATTAGATGAGAGGGTGGTATGTTATGAACTATGGATCTGACGCTAAAAGGTTGAGTGTGATTTAGTATGGTCTCTTGTCATTGTTCTTTGGTAAGGTTGCAATAGATATGATGGAAACATAAAATGCCTAAGGATTTATTATTTGGTAAAGGTGTTCAAATCTAAACTTGTAGTTATTTAGAATGGTTGCTCATTTGTGCACCAATGTGTAGAACTTGTTGTACAATTGAGGTGGTCAATATCAAGTGAAGATTCCATGTGTATGATTCGATGTGTTTCTCTCAGAGTATAAATAAGAAAACCATAATGATTATGGCACATAATAGATATGAAATGTTTTGTGGGGTAAAATTGTAGTCTAATGGTGATGTGTATATAGGTTGATTGAGTATAAATATGGCAAGAACCTGTATAGCCATGATTGTGTTGTATTGAAGGATGCATCATGTAATTTGGAAATATCCATATAATTTGTTTGAGGTGTAGTATCAATGTGGACCATACCTAACGAAGAAGATGTAACAATATAATGTTAAGGGTTTGTCGTTGTTGTTACTATATGCATAGGTGTTGGTGGGTGTGTGGCAAAGAAAAATAAAGGTTGAGTTAATATGGGTTAGGGAGATTGGGGACTTAGAATGAAAGTGATAGAGCAAGAGTGTGTTAGTGTAGAAGGATGGGAAGGTATTATCTGGATATTTTGGAAGAGGATAACCACAACAACTAGATGAGAAAATTGGATCTTACGTACAACTAAGAGAAAGAATTTGTGAAAACTATTTTTTTTAGCCATATCATTATAGGAAAGAGGTAGAGGTGAGTTCACAGGTTTTGTTGTATTTAAAGAGTTGGCAAATATTGTTAAAAATATTGGGGAGGGGGGATGAATTAGTATTTCAGTACTTTTAACAATTGTTCACTTAGTTATTCTTGAAATTGAATTCACGTCACATAATCAATCATCCACAATGTATGAACACATAGATAAAAGTGAAACTCAAAACTTGAAGAAGAAATACTTGTAAACAATCTTCATTTCATTACAACCATTTGTGAGGAAACCAATCCTATGTAATCACCAACATACAACTTTCGTAGGTACCAACCTAAAGGAGATTTCAATCCCCTAGTTGAGCTCCAACTCGGTAATTTCGTAGGCACCAACCTACATGATACTCCAATCACCTCAACTAAGCATTAACTCAATAATTTGTAGGCACCAACCTACAACATTTCTTAGTTCACCACACTTTTTTTTTCTTCAATAGATTATCACCCAATCAAGCCACCCTTAGGTTTGCACCTTCAAACTTAATTACAACCATTTGTCCTGCTCCTTTGCATGTTCCTGCACCTTGTCCTCTTCTACCTGCAACCTTAATCTTTTAGAGATCAACCAATACCCTTAACCTTTTTCCTTTTCTCCTTTTGACTTGCTACACACCTCACTGTGTTATTTTCTCTTATGCATGCCCTTAGCCTGTGCATAATACTAGGTCCTTTCCTTTGGCTTACTTAAGTTTACCATCCAATCCTTGTAGGAGATAGACCTACTCCAAAAAAATGGTAAAAATAGATACAACATTATAATATACCACGATATTGTCACATAATATACCCAAGGAAATGCCATAAATAACCTCTTCTCTTGCCCAGATTCTAATCTTCCTCAACTTGACCTTGTTTCTTCCCCAAAGTCCACAAAACTTAATTATTTCCACCACAGAGCTTGACTACAGAGAACCACAGACACACTTTTAAATCCACATGCTAATTCATCTTTTACTGCAGGGGTGCGCTCCTCCTCAAGCCACAAACTTAATTGACCAAAACCACCGAAAACATAGACTTATCTTGTCAAAACACATAGCTTAATTTGGATTGCAAACCAGGCTTAATTTGGATAGCAACTTGTGCTTAATTTGGACCTGGAAGAATATGACTTCAACCTCCCAATTCAAATCTAATTTATGCTCAAACAATAGTCTAAAATAACCTTGAAATATGTGCTAAAGTGGCTTCATAAAACTTGGGTATGAGCAATGCTATACACTCCACTTTGTTCTCCTTTCTTTGACCTAGTTCATTAGGTATGAGCCTTAGAACCGTTCACTCTAATCTTGGATCAAAACCAAGAGTGTTTTCTTCGTTGGGACATTAATTAAATGAGCCACTTGTGTGGCATATTTATAGTGTTTGGACATCATCTTTTTGGGGTCCAATTTTCCTTGGGATCAACTTGACATTAGCTGGGAAAACCTAAGTTATGGATGGGAAATTAATATATACATTTAAAACATTGATATCTCCTCAGTTGTGAAGAGTTAGGAGGCATGCCATATACCATAGAAAAGGTCTACAAGACTTTCAGTTGTGGGGCAGGAGGGTAGCATTCAAGAAAAACCAAATGTTTCTTGACTTATTAGTTTAGATCGATGTTGGGCTAAGAGAATCCATTATATTAAATGTTATTGAATATAATCGTGTTGTATGGGCATTGAGACAAGAGAACTAGAGAAATGCAAGAGATTTTGGGCTAGAGAAGGGACCTCAATTTATCTAAATTGAATCCTCACCAAGCCTCTTGCAAATTTGTAATAAGCATGTAATTTTTTTTTTGTTGCAAAGTTGAAAGAAATAGAAGTAGAAACAAACCATTGTGATGGTTGGTCTTCCAAGGTAGCCCATTAATAATTAAGGCTATAGTGAAGAAGGACATCAACAAGGAGATGTAAAGAGAACATAGGAAGCTTGAAGAGCAAAGGTCATGCAGCTTTATTAAAGATTGTAGCATAAAGGAGTTAAGGAGCTTGTCCACAATGAGTGAAGGTGTCTTTGAGCCATGTCCATTTGAAATTTTTAGTGAGTAACAATGCATGATATTTTTGACCATTCATAGTCACCCTTTGTAAGGAATTTCTTGAGAAAAATAAATATCTATTGTTTATACTATTTGGTTGCTTAATTGTTTGTATTTCTAATGTTTGATTTAGTTTTTTTGCTACACTTGTGTATAATCCACTCAATGTATATGAATAGTAGCATGAAATTCACGATTAAATACTACTTAAATAATTAAATTAATAGATATATCAATATTGGCACTATATTCTTTATTTAAACATAGGGAGTGTTGAAGTCCTGAATTAGCTTCTTGTTTATATCCTCTTACCCTCATTTCCATCCTTTCATGATAGTTTGTTGCATTTTCAAGTTGAAAGGTCACTTCATATATGATTAGACATAATAAAATGTATCATTCATTCATGGTTTATAGTATATTGTTTCTTTATGAAATTTACTTCAAACATTTATATAGCTACCGAAATGCACTCATTTTGCAGCTAACCAAAGATTTTGTTGGTACATCCATGGTTAGACAAGTTCCAACACGTTTGAAGAGGAATAAAGGATATAAGGAGATGGAAAATGTTCAACATATGGACATCCACCTATTATACTGTTCTGGTAACTCACAGGGTTAGAGAAATCTAATGGTCAAAACAAAAGTCTATTCTGGTTATAATACTCCAACCTTGTGCATAATTTGAACGAAGATCGTGGCATCGAAAAGTGAGTGTGGGATTGAACGAGAAAATTTTTGAATCAAAGATTATGATATGTCAAATGAAAACCTTTTCATGATTTTTTCTTTTCGTGGCAAATCATGAGAAGAATGATTCCTATTTTGATTTAATCTCTCAGTTGTCAAGTATAAACTAACTTCTCAGCTTATAACTCTTACAACTTTTATTCAACATAGGATTATAGAAAGCCTTGGAGCGAGGCGATGAACATCTTTAATTCCTGTAATCATTTTTTATATTGCAGACTTTTTCTTTTAATACAATTACTCTGTTCCTTTAGTGATTAAATGTTTGGGTGAATAATTCGTTAATTGGATCCATTTCCTACTTACACTCAATAAGAGCCCCCCCTAGAGAGTTGTAAGTTAATTTAGTTGTTGGTCATTTTAGTTGTTGATTCATTCCATGAGTAGTCTCTTTTCCATTACTTTGTTTTTCATGATTTGACATCGATGGGTTTGCACAGATTGAGTGCTCACATATGTTAAAAAGATAAAAAATATTTCCTTTCTTAATTTGCTTACCTCAATTGTTTTGTTTTAGATTTATGAGTTAATGACCAGATTGATTCTAGTCACAACTGCACACACTAGTAGTTCCTCAGAGTTTTATTTTGGATCATCACTTTCAAGTTTTGTTTCTTGATATAATTCTGAAGCACTTAGATTAAAATTTTCCTTTCTTTTGAATAGAGTAGAGACATTAATTTCCAGCACCTATAATAGCATTTCAATTCACTGCAAGTAGAATAAGATTTCAATTTTGTTCATTAGATAATATTTTTAATTTAGTTCAATAGAGTAAATGTTAATTCTTGTCAAGTAGAATAAGTTTCAATTTAGTTCAATTGATTTCACCTTTAAGACTAGTTTTCTTTTGAAAGAACAATTTTGATGGAAATAATATGTGTGTAGGAATGACATGAGTTAATCTAGTTGCACTTTGCCTCAATAAAAATTACATTTTAGTTTCAACTTTTCATCATAACTATAACTCCTAGCATATATTGTGCACATGCACTTCCCAAGTACACAAACCTTGGTTGACAATTATTGAAGTAATTTGACCACCAATTAAATTACCCAATACTTTGGCGTCGTTACCTTGGAAGTGTATATAGGAGTTTATTTTTTGTTTTCATATCATCTTAGATGCATTCACCCTATAGATGCGTTGACGGGATGAAATATACCGCCAACAACTAAGGGGGTCTCTCCGGTGTGAAGTCCCAATTAGATCTCACACCGTTTGGGATAGGAGCCCCATTCGGTATGTGGGCCCGGCTGCCACCATGAATGTTTCTACTCTTGGTTATCAAATGAGAAGGTGTCAGAGTGGGATAAGAATGAATGCTCAGGCAGTGAAACAAATTTCGCCCAAGATTGACAAGTTGCAGAAAGAGGTACAAAGAAGTCTCAACAACAATAAGAAGAGATATTCCATGAGAGGGATTAGTGAGCTAAAACCCAATTAGACATACAATAAACAGGAACATGCCAGAAGTTAATTGCAAAATAGTTCAAAATAGGTCACCGACATGGCAAGGAAAAAGTAAACACAGACTCAAAAGCGAAAAATACATGCAACCACTATGTACTAGTCCATAACATATTGCGTATATGAAAGCGCACATGCAAATATAGCGAAGTATCAGACAACTAATACAACCACCATGAGTCAGCATGGGAATTAGTGTCAAAGATAAACAACATCTTATTAAGGTCGTTGCAACTTCAAATACATATCATGCAATTGGTCAAAACCCAATAGTGGAACATGGGCTGCTGATACCATTGCCCAATGCCAAAACCCTAGCACCATTGAAAATCCACTCTACTAGATCCCAAGAGCTAAGTGGCTCTATCTCTCAAGCATAAATTAACTCTTTATTCCTAGCCTCAACTCAAGTGCTAAAGTCCCTTTAACTGAGGCATGAGGGCACATTTATAGAGGTCAAGTGACCATTCACCTATTGTGACCTTTGGCCTTCTCTCATGCCCTTTTATCTACCCTCATGACTCTTGAGTGGTCATAAACATTTGGTTTTATCGCTCCAGCATTTCCAACATGCATGTTCTGTTGACACCCAAATATAAGCAATCACATGACACCCTTAAGCCGAAAACAACACACCTCTAACATTTGATACCATATGTTGAGCGTGGCCTCTCTAAGACTTTATCTTCTTTTCTGGATGGTTGAAACCATGCAACATTTTTGGGTTCCCGTACATCGCATGGGATTAGGCTTTGCTTATCCAATCCAAAAAATGGTTAAAAATCTGCTACTTTAACTAGGCAACTCCGCCCACTTTCTGGCTTACTCTTAACATGAAAGGAGTGTCACAGGAATAGGCTAGCGTTGATCCATCACTATCTTTCTGCATTATGAAACCATTCTAATGCAGCCCTTGCGTAATTATATGCATTGATGGCAACAAAACATAACATGCTACCCATAAATAAAAGGCCTCACTCTCAGTGCTTGGATTCTCGATGTTTGGTTTAATGTGATCCTTTATTACCATATCCATGATAAATTTGTTCAAATCCTGGTGTAACTTGTATCAATCCAGGGTCGATCCTTCCTATTTCCATTTATGCCATTGTGTACAGTCTACGTGGGGGGCTGGTTAATGCAATGGCATTGCACTGGCTTTAGGAGGCCCCTAAATAAAAATGATGTCCAGAGAACAAGATTGCTTTATGCTAGCATTAATAATATCCTGCGTGCATATAGGGATTATGAACCATTGACTGTGAAACATAAGGTGTTTGCTTCGTTTGATGTGAAATCCAACCACCTTCTCCTAGTCTCCATAGGACCACGATACATGGGTTTTCCGCATCATTTTTGAAGTGTGAGCTTCTTATTTGTCTTAATGTGCTATGTTACAAATTAGACCGTAGCTTGCTGCATGGTGAGAATGTTTGCACGACCTTTATTGATTTGGGATGCGCCCTTATTGCTTCCCTGAGTGCAATGGCCATCACCCAAAGCTAAAACCTCATGTACTCCTTCCATCCTAGGAACATAGATGACTCCTTCACATTCGATGTGTTCATTCCGATATATGCTCAAATAATTTTGCTTTAAATTTATAACTCCCAGCATATCTACAAAGGCCAGCATTAGGGTCACTTATTAAAAGGTTATTTCCTTTTAGTTTATAGCCATCACACATATGGTAGATTTAGTCTTTCGATTGTGTCCAATACGTGCTTTCATTTTCCCATTCCATTCATAAAGAATGTGATTTCTCCCCCTTGTGGTCACACTTTATCGCCTTTCTGATATACCTAGGAGTAATTCTTGTCGTGAATGACATAGAACTTTCTTCCTTCTTTCACCAAAGCGCATACAATTTCCCCTTAATTTGAATGTCCATTATGCATGCCTAGTCCATTTTAGTTGGTATATGCGTTAACTTTGCGTGCTTTTACGAGGTTCATGTGAAACAATTTAAACATCCCTCGCCCCTTCATCTAAGTGATGTCGCATCAGGGCATTAATTTAACATAACCATCGACTCGTTTGATATGCATCCAAGCTACCTTCCTTCGATCTCTTGAAGAGAATATGAAACAAAACTTATTAGTTTACCGAAATGATGTACTCATGTATATATTTTGCATGTGAAAGCATGGAACTTAAATAAAATGAGTAAAAATAAATAAAAACAATTCACTAAAGGAACAAGAACCACAACATTCCAAATCAAAGTGTTACAAATTTCATGGTTTGAGAAAATCGTGTTTCAATCTGGAAATCAATTTCAAATTTAGGCATTTCTGGGAGGCACTAATTTTAAGTGAATTTATTATTATGTGTTGCTTAGGGTGGTGATTTAATTATAGAGTAAGTGTCTAGAAGTAGTCCTTAACATGCATCTTGGATTTTCAATCACACAAGCCTAGTGCTATAAGGATGAAAAGGAAAGTTACAACCCTCCTAAACCCTAATGCGCATGCTGGGGATGGGGAACCAGTTGTGAATCTAGGTGAAACATGACATACAATGATTCTTACCATAATGCCAAACAACGTCGATGAAAATGTGCCCCCCAGAGGTATATGAATTGGGTTAGATCATGAAGACAATCTAGGGTTCCTTCCAAACCCTAATATGGCCAACCACAGGGAAAGATGGATTAAGGTCATGCCCACCTACACCCAGGTGCCTCCACTAATCAACTATAGGGTATATGTTTCGAAGTCACAGGGCTCCCAGTGTTCCTTCAAGCAACACACCCTCAAACCCTAATGTAATCATAAGGCTTATAACATGAGAGGGTGCATCAACAGGGTTTGCTAGGAAGGGTCATAGGGAGAGTAACCGGTTGAAGGCCTTATCGAAGCCCTAGTAGCCTGGGGCAAGCAGTGGGGTACCCAAAATTTTGGATATGCCTAAAAATTTGGGTGGTGTTGTAGCGGCTACAATAAGATGCATAGCTAAAATCATATTAAAATCATTTAGAATGCATGTATAGAGAATGATATTCTAGGGGTAGATTTATAAGTAGATGTATAGGACATAGTTTAATGGAAACCACCTCCACTAGACCACGTAGTGCCACAACATCCACTGACACTCACATCCCATCCATAGAAGGTAGATATAGATTTCCTGAGGTACACAGATCTGAACTTCAATCTAGGGACTCACCAACTTCTTCCACAGAAGTTGTATTTGAAGAACCTACATCCCCTACTGAAGGAGTTATATTTCTCTCTTCAACAGGAGAACAACTCTCAAGATAGGAATTAGAGGTTCCTAGTGAGGAAAAGGAAGAATTTTTTTTTCTGAGATACCATTAGTAGAAGAACTAGATGAAGAAGTAGACAATCCTATTGTTGAACCTTATATTAGCTTTGAGGAATCTATAATGGTAGGAGAAGGGGAAGGAGAAGGGGAAGGAGAAGTACATAATGTAGATGGTCGTGAACTTAGGATTGGTGGGGGAAGAGGCAAGAGGAGGAAATAGAGGATGTGGTGGATGAGGTGGTAGAGGATGAAGGGGAGAACAAGACCCTTATGGATTCCTTATATTTAATGAAGATACCACATCCACAAGGAAAACTATCTCACCTTCTATTCTTCCCAATTTTTATGGCTTAAGAATTGAGGATCCTGAGAGATTTCTTTTTTAGTTTAAAGTATTATGTAGATCTTATGACTATTTACTTAATACTCAAAAATTGAATTTATTTCTAGCTTCTCTAAAAGATGGAGCCCTTAAATGGTTTATGGGTCTAGGAACACACTCTATTAGAATATGGGATGAAATGAAGAGTGTATTCATAGAAAAATACAAAGATTATTATATGCACGATAACCATAAGGATGAAGTCTTTAAGATGATGCAAAAGGAGTATGAAAGCCTTGAATACCTAGTTAAAATATTTGCCTACAATATCAAAAGTGCCAAGATGCATAATTAGATGAGGAGAAATTAAAAGCGCTTTTGTTAAAAACCATAAGAGATGAGTGGTTTGATCTTCTCAATCTAATGGGAAAAGGAGATGTTTCCCAATTATCATTTGATGAAATCTATGAATTGTGCAAGCATATTTCAAGAGGTAAGGCTAGATATGGTAAAATTCCAAGAGATTCAGCCATGTCAAGGGTAAGTAAATATGCATACGGAACAATAAGTAGAACATAACTAGGAAATTTGCTTGATAATTTCAAAACAAATATCTGTGGAAATTTTAGTGAACAATTAGATACTCTAAAGATAACAAGAAAAAATCTAAGAATGTTTCATTAGCTATTTTTATCCTAGGTATAGGAAAAATCATGCCTTAAGAGGATGTCCTCTTGATACTGTAGAGATTTGTGTCATATGTACTGAAAATCATGATACAAAAGAATGTCCTTCAATAGCTGGGCTTAAGGTTATCTTTTAGCGTGAAGTTGGATCAAGCCAAGTTGAACCACTTTTCTTTCTTGCTAAAAGACAATGGCAATCTCAACAACCAGGTATGGCACAATGTCTTAATACTCAATATCGATCATATGAGCAACCTAAGAGAAATTGGAATGCACTTATGCCTTGGAAACCTTGGCCACCTCAACCTTAAAACCCATCTTGGGCACAAGGTTAGCAAAATTTTTATGGTAGAAATTCCCACTATCCTCAATTTCAATACCCATATCCCCCATACCAACCTCAATACTACCCCCCTCAACTGATTCAACCACAATTTCAAACACAACCATGAAATCAACCACTTCCATTACCATCCATTCCTTTTCCTCAGAAATCCAATCAACTACTTGCTCAACCAGTTCCAAATCCAAATAATAAAAATCAACAACCTATCTCAATATATGGGGTCAAAATTTTCAAGCCTAGATGATAGCCCCCTTAGGTATAAACGATGTCCAACTTAGATCTGGTAAGGTTTTTCAAAAGAAATCACCACTAGTTGTCATCCAAGAATTTAAAGAGGATACAGTTCCTGAAAAAACAAACATTCTTGATCAAGAAAAGACTCCTCAAAAGGAAAATGTTCCTATAGAACTATATTAAAACCAAATAAAACCAACTTCTACGATTCCTCTAGTAGAACAACCTTGTGTTTCCTTACAAAATCCTCTTTTTCCTGAAATACTAAAAATCAATAAGGGAATATAAAGGTAAATTTTTTACCAAAATATGATATGCTAGATGAATTGAAAAATATTTGCATCGCAATTCCTTTACTCCAAGATATAAAGGATTAATACCTATATTTGAAAAAACAATTAAAGAGTTGTGCATTAAAAAACCAAGAAGAAAGAGAAAAGATTGCAGATATTATGATGGGGAAACCAATAGTCTAAACATATTTAGATGCTGGTAGCCCTATTGTAAAAATCCACATTAATGGTATTGAAGTCCCAAACACTTAGATTGATTTAGGAGCAAGAATTAATATTATGAGCAAACAAACTATGGATCAATTAACGCTTTCCAATCTTCAATATACCCTACCTTTACTACAATTAGCAGATAGATCTGTTATCAAACCAAATGGTATTTTGGAAGATGTGTTTGTTTCTTTAGATTCATGGGAGTCTCTTGTTGATTTTATGATTTTAACTCCCAAGAATAATTTAGGAGGCCATACATTAATCCTTGGTAGACCTTGGCTAGCTATAGTTGATGCATTCATAAGTTGTAGATTTGGTGATATGTACATTTTTGATGGTAGATATACTAAGAAATTCACATTATACCCACCTGGAAAAACAATAATTTGAAGTAGAAAGTGAAGTTTGGATAGATGATGATGATGAAGACTTTGGTGACATTAAACCAATATTTACTCTTTCACAAATAGATGAGGAAGATCAGTTAATAAATTTGATGAATAATAATGATTCTTCTTCATATTGTGAGCAAGTCCAAACTTTTCAAGAGCAATGTAATATCAAATATTTATCAAATCATCAAATGGATTTACATTCTATGGAAAAGTTTGGCAACTCCTTAGTATAAAATTTTTTGGGGAAAACATTAAATATTAACAATAACCTAGAAGAATTTCAAAAGAGAAAATTGATAAAGATGCTACAAAAGCATTCTTAGGCATATGCATGGGAATATATTGATATGAAGGGAACTGATCCTAACACATGTATATATCACATTTACATTCAAGAAAATGTCAAACCAATTAGACAACCTCAGAGAAGGATGAATCCTAATATGAGAGAAATTGTTAAGGAGGAATTACAAAAGATGCTTAATGTGAATTTCATTGATCTGATATCATATAGCTAATGGGTTTCACCTTTAGTGGTTGTTCCAAAGAAGAATGGAAAATGGAGAGTGTGCATTGATTATAGGGAATTGAATAAGGTTACTTTAAAAGAGCATTTTCCACTACCCTTCATAGATCAAGTACTAGATACCTTAGCAGGGAAGACATATTTTTCATTTTTTTATGGTTT
The DNA here is from genome assembly GCA_031772625.1 of Pinus tabuliformis. Taxonomy (NCBI): domain Eukaryota; kingdom Viridiplantae; phylum Streptophyta; class Pinopsida; order Pinales; family Pinaceae; genus Pinus; species Pinus tabuliformis. The sequence goes on along the minus strand of CM062820.1, from coordinate 126,016,222 downwards.
CAGTGGATATAACCAAATCCAATTGGGTACATATGCTTATAGGGTACTTCCTTTTGGGTTATGTAATGCACCTGCAACATTTCAAAGAGCAGGCTTAGGTATCTTTTTTGATCTAATTCATGATTCTGTAGAAATTTACATGGATGATTTCACAGTTTATGGAAATACTTTTGAAGAAGCCCTTGAAAAACTAGAAAAATTCCTCGTTGGATGTAAGGAAGCAAATCTTTCATTAAGTCGTGATAAATGTTCTATGATGTTTTATGAGGGAATTGTTTTAGGCTACCATATTTTAGGTGATGGAATTAAGGTGGACACATCTAAAGTAGAAGTGATTTCTAAAATTTCAGTTCTACTTTTCAAAGAGATGTTAGAAGTTTTCTTGGTTTTACAGGGTATTATAGAAGACTCATAGAAAACTTCACAAAAATAACCTCTCCACTTTGTTAACTTCTTACAAAATATTGTGATTTTTTTTGGAATTATGACTGCCATAAAGCATTTGAATCATTGAAGCATAAAATCACTGAAACACCAATCTTAAGAGGACCTAATTGGTCTCTCTCTTTTCATATTTCAACCGATGCGTCAGATACAAATTTAGGAGTTGTGTTGGGACAAAAAGATATAACTCCTTATTTTATTTATTACAAAAGTAAAAAATTGACTCCTACAGAGTTAAATTACACTGTAATAGAAAATGAATTGTTAGTCATTGTGCATGCCATTAATAAGTTTCGACATTACATCACTGGTTATGAAATTTTCATTCATACAAGTCATTTTGCTATTAGATATTTAATGAATAAACCAATTACTAATGATAAGATTACTTGATGGTTGTTGTTGTTACAAGAATTCAAAATTACTATTATGGACAGGTCAAGAAAAGAAAACACAGTAGTTGATTTCCTTTCTAGGATGCAGAATGATAATAATGATACTCCTATAAAAGATAATTTTCGTAACAAACATATTTTTGTAGTATCCACTAAAACTCCTTGGTTTGCAGATATTTCTAACTATTTGGCTACAAGAAAGTTACCCCCATAATTATCAACCAAAGAAAAGCAGAAAGTTATTAAATTCAATGCACCTTACTCTTGGATAGAGGGTGAATTGTATCAAACTAGACCTGATTTAATCATTTGAAGATGTGTTCGAGAAGATGAAGTACCATAAATATTGAAATCTTTCCATGATGAACCATGTGGAGGACACTTTGCCAATAAAAAGAATTGTTTATAAAGTCATTCTTTTGGGATATTATTGGCCTTCTCTTTTTAAAGATGCCAAGGAATACCTCAACAGATGTGATAACTGCCAAAGAATGGGAAAACCCATTCCATCGGACGAGATGCCTCTACAACCTCAGGTACTTATAGAACCTTTTTAAAAATGGGATCTAGAAATTGTTGGTCCAATCAATCCTCCATCTAAGCAGAAAAGGTATATACCTGTTTGCACAGATTATGTTCTAAAATGGGTAGAAGCTAAACCACTTTCTTTTGCTACTAAAAGTGTTGTAGTTACATTTCTTTTTGAAGATATTTTTACTCATTTTGGTGTCCCAAGGGAAATTTTGATTGATCAAGGTACTCAATTCACATCCAATTTGGTGCAAAAAATAATGGAGCGATACAAAATCAAACATTGGAATTCTACTCCATATCATCCACAAGCCAATCGGCAAGTGGAATCTACCAATAAAGTACTTGAAGTAATTTTGACCAAGACTGTACACTTGAATAAAAGGGATTTGGTAGAAAGGCTTCTAGAGCCACTTTAGGCATGTCGTACCACATGGAGGAATACTATTGGTCACACTTCTTATGAGCTTGTCTATGGGAAGCAAATCTTGCTTCCAATTGAATTCCAAGTGGAGAATTTCAAAACAACAACAAAATTGGGCCTTGATCTATCTGAAGCTTAAAAGAAAAGGTTAGCACAATTGAATGAGTTAGATGAAATTTGACAAGATGTTATCCAAAGAACTAGCATAGTCCAACAAAAAAGATCAAGATGGCATGACAAATTCATCAAAATTAAGAAATTTAAGCCAAGTTATTGGGATCTTCTTTTTTACTCTAATTTCAAAGATTTTCAAGGAAACTTTCAAACTGACTGACTTGGTCATTATGAGATAGATGCTGCCTTTGATAATGGAGTAGTTAGAATCAAAACTATTGATGAAGAACGTATTACCTTCCTTGTTAGTGGTCCTAGATTAAGGTTGTATCACAAACCTTAGACAAGAGAAGAGTTTGTCAAATATTTGCAAAATGATTTTGATTTCAAGTTGGTTGAGAAAGGAGATTTTTCTACTCATCTCCCAACCCAACTGTAATTTTCTTTCCTCAATTTTATTTAAAACAAGAAAAAGAGAACAAAATAATAATAAGTATAGACATGAAAACCAACATTGTTGATGTCTATACTGAAAATTTTAACTTAGAACCAAGAATTCTTGGTGGTCTATATTTTCACATTCCTTGGCTTTTTCCCACTTCCTCGTTATTCCCTTTTTCTTCTAATAATTTTTTAGGTATAAAAGCAACATTTTTGCGGCCTAGTTTTCTTCAAGCATCATCAAGAGGCAACAACAGTAAAAAAATTATATTATATCAACAACATTAAACTTTTAAAGAAAACAACTTTTGAATTAGTGACATTCTGTAGCTTACTTCAAATTCTGTAGTTCACATCTATACCTAAGGAAGCATTAGAGCACTCAATATCTGGAGCAAAAGAAAAAAAGACATCAAATTCCAAAGATGTTTGTGCCAAGGTATGAAAATAGGATGTGACATTATCTTTCATTTAAGAACATTATATTTCTAAACTCATCGAATGATTACGATACATATACTATAAAAATTGAGCAAACTTTAGACCTTGTAACACTCCCTACAATCTTAACCTTATGTTGTCATCATATCCCTATCTCTCAAATCAAAATCTCTCCATTATATACAAAGTCAGCTAAACTATAGCAATCCTATAAAAATGGATCTAAGGATCGTGGCAATCGTTTACACAAGAGGAGAATTTTTATTATGGATTGAACACTGCCATAAGTGATCTATTTCACTTTTCCCTGACCTTGACCACCATCAAACCAGTAAGCCTTATCGACCATCCCTCCATTACCTCTATCACCCTCATCAAGAGAAGCAATTCAGGATTAAAACTCCTCCTTCACCATGGGTGTCATCATCAAAACGAAGCCCAATGGAGTTAAATTTCTTCATGTATATCCACGGGTCAAAGATCAGTTGCAAAAGGTGGTTTGGCTTGATTTCTTTGAGAAATTTGATGGGAACAAGAGAGAGGTTAAAAAGGCACTGACATGAGTGTTTGATGGAGTAGAGGCAAAGATTTGAGACATTAAGCTCATAATTACATAATCCATAATGTTAGAGGCAACATGCTTACTCAAAAATGAATAAATTTGGTTCAAAAACAGGAAAATCAAAGAAAAATAATGGACAGTCTTCCTCTGAAACTTAGGTATGGATACTTCCATCTTCAATTAATGGATACAAGTCACTGCATTGAAAACCAAGTGGAGAAATCTATTGCTAGTCATTCATAAATTTTTAACTTCTGAGGGACGATATGACACAATGTTTTTCTACCATGTTTGGCTCTTAATTCACTTCATTGATGGAAATGAGTTGAATTTACCATATTTTATACTTTGTAGTCTTAAGAAAATGGCTTCTAGTATATTATTGGATTCTAAAACCCTTGATAATGCCCTGTATCATCATGCATTAATAAAAATTCTTATCGAAACACATTAGAGGACTAAGGGAGATAATTGGAAAATATTTTTAGTCCAAAACCATTTTGTAGAAGCTCCAGAAGAGGAAGTAGTGAAGAAAACTAAAAGAAGCCAGCACAAAAAAATCCAAACCCTAACCCTGAGGTTGTCAATGAAGAGGAGGGTTTGACTATCAATGAGGAGAACATATGGAAGCTTCACTAGAGGAATCAAAGGAAAACACCCTCCTTTGTCTATTTATAGATAAAATTAAGCATGAAAATGAGAAACAAAATGTTAGAAGAATGAAATCTAGCTCAAACATTAAGTAGTGTGAAGAAATAAAAGAAGTAGAGCTAGTGGACAAGGAACAAGGGAAAATGAGCAAGCTAAGTAACAAGAGAAACAATATTCAAAAGATAGAGGAAACAAAACTGAAGCTGAGAAGGAGTAAACACATCTCTAAGAATTCAAACATACAACCACCTGAAATAGTTGAACTCGAGAAGGAAGATCTTAGCATGAATGAAGAGGCAAGAGCACCACCATTTTATCAAACCTCAAGTCCAACAAAAAATCTATGACTACATGGAAACACTAGAGCAAAGAGTGCAACAAAAGGTAAATTCTCCTTCATAAAGTGAATATGAAGACATTTTTAATGAAAAGGCTTGACTGATGACATTCCTAAAATAGAACACAAAATCAAAGATGCTCTGAAGAAAGAGATATATGAGTTGGAGATATTAAACAGGCATCTAAAAGAAGAAACTAAGGCAATAAAAATACAAAATGAAATTTCGAAGATTCAAGATGATAGTATGTTGTTTAATTTGTGCCACTGGTATAAGAAAAATAAGAAACTCAAGGCAAACAATAGGATTCTCAGAAATTAAGTCAGAGGGTTGCAAAGCAATATCTTAATGAGGAAACCAAGACTAGCACTTAATGTTAAGAGTAAAAAAGGCACTTTTTTGGATTTCCTAATCTAAGCTTCAGAAATAATGTAGTGAACATAACACTTTACTAATTTTGAAGTTTTGATGCACGTGGACATGCAAAATCCTCAGTGTGGGGGAATGTTGAAGTCCTGAATTACTTCTTTTTTATATCCTCTTACCTTCATTTCCATCCTTTTCAGGATATTTTTGCTTCATTTTCAAGTTGAAAGGTCACTTCATATCTTCTCAGAGATAATAAAAGGTATCATTCATTCATGGTTTATAGCCTATTGTTTCTTTATGATATTAAATAAAAACATTTATATAACCACTGAAATGCACTCATTCTGCAACTTGTCAAAGATTCTACAACCACATCCATGATTAGAAAGGTTCCAGAATGTTTGAAGAGGAATAAAGGATATAGGGAGATGGAAAATGTTCGACATATATAAATACACCTATTAAAATGATCTGGTAACTCACATGGTTCGAAAAATATGATGGTCAAACTAGAGGTCAATTCTAGTTATAATACTCCAACCTTGCACATAATTTGAAGGAATATTGCGGCATCATCCAACGAGCATGGGATTGACTGAGAAAATTTTGGAATCAAAGACTATGATATGTCAAATCGAAATCTTATGATGATTTTTTCTTTTCATAGCAAATCATGGGAAGAATGATTCCTGTTTTCATTTAATCTCTTAGTTGTCAAGTATAAACTAGTTTCTCGACTTATAAGTCTTAAAATTGTTATTCAATAGAGGATTATAAAAGCCTTGGAGCGAGGCAATGGATATATTTAAGTTTTGTAATCATTTTTTTATATTGAATACTCCTACTTTTAATTCAATTACTTTGTTCCTATAGTGATTAAATGTGTGGGTCAATAACTTGTTATTTGAAGTCCTTTCATGCTTACGCTCAACACGAGGGCCTCCTTGAGAGTTGTGAGTTAGTTTAGTTGTTGAGTCTTTTCATGAGTAGTATCTTTTCCATTACAAATAGTCTCTTTTCCATTACTTTCTTTTTCATGATTTGACATCGATTGGTTTGCACAGGTCGTGCACTCACATATGCTTAAAAATAAATAAATAAATAAATAAATAAATAAATATATATATATATATATATATATATATATATATATATATATATATATATATATATATATATTTCCTTTCTTAATTTGCTTACCTCAATTGTTTTTTTTTTGATTTATGAGTTAATGACCATATCGATTCTATTCACAACTACACACACTAGTAGTTCCTCAAAGTTGTATTTTGGATCATCCCTTTCAAGTTTTGTTTCTTGATATAATTCTGAAGCACTTAGATTAAAAGTTTTCTTATTGATTAATAAAGTAGAGACTTTAATTTCCAACACTTAGAATAGCATTTCAATTTGTTGCAAGTAGAATAAGATTTCAATTATGTTCATTAGAATAATCTTTCTAATTCAGTTCAATAGAGTGAGTTTTAATTCTTGTCAAGTAGAATAAGTTTCAATTCAATTCAATTGATTTTGCCTTTAAGACTAGTTTTCTTTCGAAATAACTTTTTTGATGGAAAGAACATGTGCATAGGAATGATATGAGTTAATCTAGTTACACTTTTCCTCAATAGAAATTACATTTTAGTTTCATATTTTAATAAAAAATAGAATTCCTAGCATATATTGTGCACATGCACTTCACAAGTACATGAACATGGGTTGATAATTAATGAAGTAATTTGACCACCAACTAAATTGCTTAACAAGGAGGTTCACCAAAGAGCATTTAGTTCCTAAATAGCTGGTGTCTTATGCTAGGTACTTTATTTCCCATGTTTCTATTTACTAGAGTCATTGGGTGCAACTAACAAATCAATTTCCTTCCACTTCAATACTATCAAAATGTCACATATTTTTAATGAAATTATATAGAGAATTAGAGAATTTCCTTCAACTATTAATGTGTGTGTGTGTGTTAGCTACAACCTAGATGGCTTTCCCTCAAGCTTGATAACATGGGGATTATCACCATAGTGACCCCAAGTAGATGTTTTAACGTTTCATTTTTATTTTTTATTTTTTATTTTTTTGATTTTATTGCCATTGGTTTCTTTTGGCACCATTCACCGAGGTGCTCCTCCATACTTAAGTTCTTGGTTGCTTACCTACAACTAGGTGTTGATATGATTAATTAATTGGTTTGATATATCTACACAAGATAAAATAGTGTGGGGTAGATATTAGAGGTGAAAAACATTGTGTTAAAACGATGAAACAACAAAGGGATTCATTGTTTATATAATAATTTTTGCAAATTGAAGTAGAGCATAGTCATAAGAGGTTCTCTAATTTTCCATAATATTCATGTATAGCTATATGTTTCACTATTATTGTGAATAGGGATATGTATGTGCACCTAGATCTTGAATTGAAGCCTTGAGGCCAAATGTGAACATGGGTAACCATTTAATCACAAAGGTCAAAACTTAATTCCACAAAGGATCCGTGTTAATGACACAGACAGACCATAGGCTCATTATGTACAAATCATCAATGAACCCAATGCTTGTGTGAAAAGAGCAATATTGAATTGCAGGATTTGATTCCAAATTATAAGGCACAATATGCATAAGATTTTAATGAGAGACTGTTGACGGTGCTGGAAATCTGTCGATTAAGGGGGTCTCCCTGATGTGAAGTCCCAATTATATCTCACACCCATAGGAACAGGAGCCCCATCTGGAGTATCATCCCGACTGCCATATATTCTTATAGATTTTCCTTGGCTACAAAGTTCAGCACAAGAGAGTAATACACAGGTAGTTTCGAATCAGTAAGTGAGTATGCCTTGTGAAATTTTCAACTGTGAAGTGTATCAAGGTACTTCTACCGAAAGGGAAGAGAAAAGCAAGCCATTTAAAGACAAGTAATAGTACTAATCTAGAAAAGGCACATGAGCATAAACATAAAAGTGAATTGTTGGTTAGTCAATGAAATAGTTCACAATGGAGCAACGATTGTTAAAGCAAATACAACACACCTTCAATAAGATAAGTAACAAAGACACCAAAATAGTTCAATTTCCTCAGTACAAATGAAACAACATACATTGCAAACATTTAAAAAATAGACTTACAATATTCATGACATATGCATGAAATCCTGTTGGCTCAACGAGCTTCTGAATTAAGTAAAAGTTCCAAGATACATCAAGTTAGTGAGCACCACTAGCCCGGAGGGTAGAGTAGTCACTTGCTCCTCCAAAACAAATATCTTCCTATCTAATGCATGGTAGAAGAGCCAAGGTGAAAATTCCTTTTGCATGTACCAAGAGGGTGTATATATAACAAATGGGGTGCTCATTCACCTCCCTTGTGACTCTTGGAATACCCTCATGACTGTTTGACTTCTCTATGACCTTTCGACTTCCTACATGACTTATCACATTACATGGATGACTCTTGGACTTCCAATTTACATTACATTTCTCTAATATTGAATTTACATAATCCATAAAATGATGTGGCATACGATGAGTCGTGACATGACATGACACTGATGACATGGATTTCAAGATGACATGGCCATGTCAAGCCACTCTTTGTTGTTGCTTTCTTTCTATCTTCTTGAGAGATGGAACAAGCTCTTCTTATTCCTCCTCCTCATGGCTTGAAGATAAGGAATCTTCAATGTGATCTTGGTCTTCAATTTTTGTTGCAAACTGATGTCCCTTTGTCTTCTCTTGATTGATCAACTTGTCTTTGCAACTACAAAGGTGTATTCTAGCGTTGTCTCCTTCTCCATCTCCTACAACATCATCCTGTCATAGCATGATAGTGTACCTGTGACTATAATCCACTCATGACAAGACTACATTAGTCTAATAACCCATAGTCTAAGATGCTTCATGATGATTCATTGATTGAGCTAGAACTGGGTGGCAGACCAAGAGAGGGGCTCTAGTGTTATAGACATTTTTGTGCCTTACAGAATTGAGCATGAAATGTCCATAATCCAAGGTATCCAAAGTCCCTAAAAGTGTTGTTCCTGCCCCTAAAGGAATAAGGTCAACCAATGACAGCTTCTCCCAGAAGTTCTCCACCAAAAACTGCTCAAAACTAGTCAAATCAGGATCAATTCAGAGGCTCCACTAGCTGCCTGCGTTGCAAAGCACCCAAATACACTGGCTAGGTGCATTGCAACGTAGGTGAATGCACTACCAGGGTGCGTTGAGCGGGAAATGACAAATGGCAAGCTCATTCAACGAGGTGGAAAGACAATGGAAGCTTCCAGAATCTTCTCCAATGACACTTGCCTCACTGAATTCGACTAATGATGAGTAAGAGGCTCTCAGTCTCCAAGTGGAAGCAAGAACTGACAGAGAGAAGCCACAAGTCAAAACATAAGCTGACTCATCCTCTCTGCTTACATCTATATATGGATCCCTCATCCCAGAGATCCAGAGGCTGGAATTTTGTACTTTGCAGAGAATTGCTGTTGGTTTGAGATTGAGATTAGTGCATTGGGTGATTTATGCTTTGTTGGAGGAGAGGAACGGATTCCTTTGCTGGGAGGTAGATGCTGGATAGGGACTCACTTGGTTGTATCTCCTCTTGGACTTTCTTATCATATCAATAAAACTATTTGAGTTTCTCCTACGTGCTTGTATATCAATGATGCTTTGTTATATTTGCATGTTTAGCTTAAATCTGATCCTAAGCTAGTTATGAATGTAAATCTATGTCTTTTGTGTAGTTTCCTCTTCTGTGATCTTGCAGGAACTTGGTGAAGCTGGGCCAGTAAGGGAGCAGGCAGCGGGAAGCGAACAAAGAGGAGAGCGATTGGATCAACAAACTAGCGAAAGACACAGGTTAGTTACATCCTTCCTCTTCGTTTACATGTCATAAAGAAGAATACGAAAATAGTTTTCCTTGTTTGTTGCTAAGGCACTGTCACACCTTAGAGTGGGATAGGGGCATTCTGAATAGATACTTTTCCCAACAACAAATTGGCGACTCCGCTAGGGAACGTATCTAGTTAGTTTATTTGTGATTCTATTGTTGTTCTTCTCATAAACTTAGGAGTGGCGAATCGAACTGCATTTTCCATTTACAAATGCAAAGTAGAGAGCTGTTACTCTAGTCCATTCACTGGGCCTATTTATGATCTGAATAGCTGATCCACAAATGCTCTAATTGCCCTTTGTGATAGATCTTAGTCCTCCTTTAAATCATCCCTCTAATTGTACCTTATTGATAGCTTTTATCCGGCCAAAAACCATAGATTAAACTGCAAACCGTGACCCAGAACCCAGAGACAATTCTCGTTTCTGCTTCAGCGCAGGCTCTGTGAAGAGGTTCTGCATTTCAACGCAAGTCCCGAGAGGGCTACCTTCACTGCAATTCAGTTTCTCTGTGCAACAGGTGCGTTGATCAGCCTTTGCCCTGTGCAGCTGTGGTTCTTTGCTTCATTTTGTCCAGTTTTATCTCTGATTTTTGCAGCCTGTTATCAGTGTGTGTACCTATCTGAAAACCTCTTTTCTTTGCCTTAATTCCGCCTCAGTTGTATAAAAGAAACTGTATTTGTTTTTGTGTATTTGTTACATCATTTGCAGTTTCCCATTACAAAAGTAAACTAGTCATATTGTCGCCCTTAGATCTAGACCTGTCGTAAGTGTCGTTTTGATCTTAGGAGTAAGTTTGTTTGCTGTTGACAGTTGATTATGCTTTTACCTTTTGTCTTTTGGTTTGAATTTGTGAATTTCTAGTGTCGAAACAAGTGTTTACTTCAAAATCATAAAGTGTCGTAATCTTCTCTACCTTTTTGATTTTGAAAGAAGCTTGTTTGTGTTTTTTCACTTGAAATCGAATTCAAATTTGTACAACAGCTTTCTTTTTAGACATCAATATTAAGAAAGTGAAAACAAATACATGCATATGTGCATTTGCATTTTGACAGTTTGTATGGCTTGATTTAGGAAAAGTGCATTTACAGTGTGCTCTATGCTCTTTGAGAAAAGATTGTGTCTTTCTTTTCCCCTTGTAGCTAGGATTTTCATTGTTGAAAAGAGATAAAAGCTTGCTTATCATCTTTAGACTGCATTTAGGAATTGTATCTACATCTCGTGGTGATCCAAAAAGGAAAACTTCTAAGAAAGATCAACCTAAAATAAATTGAATGAACTTAACAACGCTTTGCAACTTAACGCACAACATAGAGGTCTAGGATAGAGATGTGTTCCGGCGTCGTAAAACCTGGTAACTGTTGCCTCACTGATGGTTGGGTGATTCCTCCTGAGAGACGATAAGTGCAAGTACGGATTGTGCTCCCACGTACCATCGAGTATATATTGGGAGACCCCTACAGGCATAGAACCTTTATCCATAGGAAGCCGTGTCGTCCGCCCTACTGATCGCAATGCACTGAACACAACATTCGGGAAGATTGACCGCCCGTACCCTAAAAAGTATTCTGCGGTTTTGCGATTGGTTTGGCACACCCTCTACCTAGAACTCCAGAGCAGTCCCTTTCGTTCCTTTTCAGACTCCTTAACGGAAAAGGTCCATTTGAGCACTTGTCACTTCAGGCTCATTAAAAATTGAAGGAGACTAGAGTCATCTTTTGCTTTTTCTCGACTCTTTAAAATTGAAAAAGCAAGTTGTGTCCAAGCGTCGTTAAAATTTATTTTAAAACGGAATAATCATACCCTTTTTCCTGCGTTGATCTTTAGGTTGAGAAAATGGAGCCTACCAACCAAGGAATTCCCCTTGGTGGAAATCCTAGTCCCTTCTCCTCTTGGGGAGATGTTGGTGCGCCCCATATGGCCACATTGTCGCTTCCAGGACTGACAATTGGCTTGCCGGTCTGGCTCTTCTCATCCAATGTCATTCAGAACACCACTATTCCTGAACAGTCGAATCAGCAGTTAGACGAGTCCAGAGTTTCCCACCCACCTTCTACTTCATCTAATTCTTCCTCTCTTCCTTCCTCTTCGTCTGACGGGACTGGTAAAACTAAAAACCAAGTTCCTAAGGAGAAGAAGGAAAAGAAGAAGAAAGGGAAAAAGAAGAAGGAGCCAAAGGCAAATAAAGGAAAACAAGTGTCGTCTAATGAAAATCCACACACAGCACTGACTAGGCCTAAATCGCCATGTGTCATTTGCAAGGGAGACCACTTTCACACATATTGTCCTTGCATCCCTCGGATACTAAGGGACTGGTCTCCGCGTTTGCACAATCTGGTGTCGTCAACCTCTGATGGCCATGTTGAAAGCACACCGTCAACTAGCGAAAGTGAAGTCCCAGGACAAAACGGGAGAACTAGACCTCCCTGTAGACTGTGCGAAGGCGACCATGCCCTCCACCGTTGTCCCTTCTTAGACGAGGCTAAAAGAGTCTTGGAAGATCGTTCGGTTTCACTGTTACGACTTCCTCCTGGATATAAAAAACTATTGCCGAGTCCTTCGTTAGTTGAGAATCCAGCTGGCCCGCTCAAGTGGTCAGCTGAAGCGTCTATCATTGAAAATAAACCAACTGAATCCATACCAGACGAAAGTCAAAAGGTCGAGGCGGCAGTTGACCCGGTATTGCCTTCAGAGGTTTTATCTTCGAATGATACAGTCACTGAAGAGGATAAGGATGACACCGTCCAAATTCTCTTCATCAACACAGACTCCGACGAACACGGGGGCAATCCACCCATTCCTTTATCGCAGGAAGGAAGTTCATCAGAGCCATACCCGGCTGTCTACTCGGTCCCTCCACCAAGCAACCTAGTTGTATCCTTCGACTGGAACCAACTAGGCAGACCCCGTTTGCCAGCAAGCGTACCATTCAGAATTATTGTCCAAATATACAGAATGGTCATGGATGGCACCATCATTGATGAGGGGGCATCTGTGAGTATCCTTTCCTCTATTGCTTGGAAAGCGCTTGGTTCGCCATCGCTTTTGCCTGAAATGAGAAATCTGACAGGCTTTGATAAAGGAACCAGTCGACCTTTAGGGATTCTCCCCAATGTGCCTATCACATTGAAAGGGAAGACCGTTCAAATGAACGTGATGGCAAGGACCCTTGGATTATAACCTACTCCTTGGACGAGACTATATATATTGCATGGGAGCCATCGTCTCCTCACTCTTTAGAGTAATGTGTTTTCCGCACGAAGGAAGAGTGGTCAAGCTCGTGGACCAACTTTCATTTCCCGGATCACGCATCGCAAATAGTCATATACCATCCCTAAATGGTCTCTTCACGCAAGAAATGTCTCAACCTACTGTCCGTCCTCCCGATGAGCGCGAGTAATTCAGAGGGATATGACTGGAACCCAGGGGACATGCGTCCTGGTCTGCTTCGGCAGGAAAACTTTGGGTATAGGGTAGGTTTCCGCGGGAGAATATGACTAGTCCGTACCCCGTCCGTGATTGGAAGAGGGGTTGTTCTAGAATAAGATTCTTTTGTCAAAGTTATGTGTTTGGCGCTCGTTGTCACTCACCTTTGTCTATCTCGGTAGGCATCGCCGAAGAAGTGTTTTGTTTGCTGTGCAAATGAGGCAATCTTTGGTAACCTGAAAGAGGTAGGCCTTTCCTGGTAAAACAAATGTTTTATCTGCAAATTGAGGGGTAACCTTGAAATCTTACTTTATACCTGGGGGCATGCAAACCTTTTGGAGTGCAAGCAAGGGGCGACTATTTATTTTTTAAATTTTTAGGTCCTCCCTTTAAACCTGTGATCCAGGTGGATGTTGGTGGCCACCCACCAACCCATTTGGACCCCCACAACTGTCTCTTTCAGTCTTTTTAGTTTCCTAAATTGTATCACAGTTTACTATTTTTAGCAGTTTTTCGGGTCCTGAACTTCCGGAGCCGTTTTGAGGCCCTAAACGACGTTTTTTTGGGATTCTGGGGCAACATGGGTCCATGGACAGATGTTGCCTCCCAAAGTGGTAGTACTCGGATAGATCTTTCTAACGAGCTATCGTACGCGTCAAACGGAGATCGTATGCCAAAGTTACGACCCCGGGAAATTGATGTACCAATTTACCCAAACGGGGCCCACAATTTGGCGTTTCATCTTCTAGGGTTAGGTTTCGGGATGTGAAGGGTTTTTCATTGTTTCTCAACAATAAATAGGCCTTCGAGCCTCATTGTAACACAATTCGGAACAGTTCAGAGGCATGTAGCTGCCACATCTCTTCTCAGAGATAAGCTACCATCACCCTAGCTGGTTTCTTTCCATTTCTGTTTGTAAGCATATTTCAGTATTTTACAGTAATGAAATGAAGTATTATTTCCGCTGCATCTTTGTGTATATGGTTATCGCATCTCTGTATTTATGGTTATCTCTGTAATCTATTACGTTCCTGTTTAAATCCGGATCAGTGGTATCAGAGCGGTCTGCTTTTTCTCTGTTTTTCTTTGCATGTCCCCAACGAGGTCGGGATATAAGGAGTTAGGGCTTGAACTGGTCGAACCTTTGCAAGACCAGCCTCGCAAATCCCGACGGCCTCCCATGGCGGATGAGAAGAAAGACGAGGGGGCAAGAGATCCTATCAAAATCTTGCTCGAAGAAGCGCTCGAGCGGCAAAGGAACGCAATGATGGATAGCTTTGCGCAGATCCTTCAGCGGCTACCCAGAGGCGACGCATCGACTTCCAACAGCGACTCTGGAAATGCCACACCCTTCAAGGTACAAGTTAATTTTGAAATCCCCATATTCGAGGGTCAAATAGATGCAGATGCCGTAGATAAATGGTTAAATCTGCTAGATGGGTATTTTTCTGTTCATGAATTTTCAAGTCAGGAAAAGATTATTTTCGCTCTTCTCAAAGCAGCCCCCCACGTCAAGGACTGGTGGGAAACCTACTGCGAGCAGAAGGATGAAAGTACAGGCTCACTATTTTCAGCCGCACCCACTTGGAATGACTTCCGGGATGCCATTAAGGAGCAGTACTACCCTGTCGGAAGCTATGAGGACAAATACATCAAATGGACCACACTGCGGCAGGGACGAGACCAAGATGTGCCAGAGTTCACAAACATTTTTCATACCCTTCGCACACAGTTGGGTATCAAATATTCTGAGCTGCATCTGGTACTCAAGTACCGTGGCTGCCTGCACAAATACATCCAGGAAGAGATGGTGTTCTTGAACATCTCCTCACTCGGCACAGCATACCGATACGCTGTCAAAATCGAGCAAAAGTTCAAACAGAAGAAGCGAGACTTTGGATCTGCAAATCCGAAGCCCAAAGGACAAAGCCAAGGCGGGGTAACCCAAGACAACCCGTCGAAGCCGCAAGAAAAGAACAACACCACGAAGTCGAAGAAGGACACAGGAAAGTGGTGTGAGTTCCACAAAAGTCCCACTCATAACACAAGTGAGTGTCGGACCAAGCAGTCGCTGGTGGCTGAGTTGAAGGCTTCCGAGTCAGATGCATGTTCCGATCCTGAGCCAGAACCTGACAAGGGGAATGGCAAAGGGAAGCAGATCATTGATGCGGATCCCAGCGCCACTGTTGCCACCGCCAAGATCCAAAAAGATGAGCCCGAAAATCCAGAAGAAGGGGAGCGTCTTTTCCACTCATAGATGTGGGTGAAGGGTTCGCCGCTACAATTCATTGTCGATAGTGGCAGCCAAAAGAACCTCATTTCAGCAGAGGTTGTGAAGCGGTTGGGCCTACCGACTACACCACACCCACAGCCGTACAGTATCGGATGGCTTCATGAAGGACGAGATCTCAAAGTTCGCCAGCAGTGCCGCCTTCCCTACAGCATCAAGCCCTTCACAGACGAGGTATTGTGTGATGTTACACCTCTGGATGTTTGTGATGTACTATTAGGCCAGCCATACTTGTGGAGGCGACATGCTGTGTATGAGTCAAGGCCTCGTGCTGTCATTATTTCTTTGAACAATTCATTATACAGGATACCAGAGGTAGCCCCACCTATTGCCACGTCTTTGATCACTACCAAGAAAGGCAGCAAGCTCATATCACAGACCAGGAAATTCATATGTCTGGTTCACTCCCAAAGTAAGGGGAAGATCGTTGCTACATCCATGACCCCTGCAAAGGGTTCCTCCACGCAGCAGCAGCAGCAAAGGGATACGGTCATGACAAAACACAGGAACAACTTCTCCTCACCCACATGGGTACCACACAAGTTTCAGGTGGGCAACAAAGTCTGGTTGCATCGACAGAAAGAACGCCCTACCAGAACCCATCAGAAGGTCAGATCACTTCGACATGGTCCTCACAACAGTACCAAGGCTATGGGCAACAATGCTTTGAAGCACAACATTCCTCCATTCCTTCGCTTGCACCGAGTATTCAATGTGGACCATCGTCGACCATGCTTCCCACCATCACTGGACACATCAGAGATTGCAGGACAAGTTCAGCAGATGGAGGAGCTCAACGCAATGGGGACCATTGCTTCCTAAGGGGGGAGGAATGATCCAGGTGGATGTTGGTGGCCACCCACCAACCCATTTGGACCCCCACAACTGTCTCTTTCAGTCTTTTCAGTTTCCTAAATTGTATCACAGTTTACTATTTTTAGCAGTTTTTCGGGTCCTGAACTTCCGGAGCCGTTTTGAGGCCCTAAACGACGTTTTTTTTGGGATTCTGGGGCAACATGGGTCCATGGACCGATGTTGCCTCCCAAAGTGGTAGTACTCGGATAGATCTTTCTAATAAGCTATCGTATGCGTCAAACGGAGATCGTATGCCAAAGTTACGACCCCGGGAAATTGATGTACCAATTTACCCAAACGGGGCCCACAATTTGGCGTTTCATCTTCTAGGGTTAGGTTTCGGGATGTGAAGGGTTTTTCATTGTTTCTCAACAATAAATAGGCCTTCGAGCCTCATTGTAACATAGTTCGGAACAGTTCAGAGGCATGTAGCTGCCACATCTCTTCTCAGAGATAAGCTACCATCGCCCTAGCTGGTTTCTTTCCATTTCTGTTTGTAAGCATATTTCAGTATTTTACAGTAATGAAATGAAGTATTATTTCCGCTGCATCTTTGTGTATATGGTTATCGCATCTCTGTATTTATGGTTATCTCTGTAATCTATTACGTTCCTGTTTAAATCCGGATCAACCTGTAGGCTAACCCTTTAAACTCGTAGGATTAGTCGTTTCCGAACTTGCATAACGAAAGGATCCGGGGCAAAGCTTTGTAAGGTGCAAGCTCCATAAAAAATGGCATCTTCAATGAGACATTCTTCTCATATGACTGGATTAATCGAGCAGTTTTAGCACATAGTTCATGCTCGTTAAAAAATAAACATAAGATCGAGCAGTGTTTTCCGCAAGATTCAAGCTCGTTAAAAAATAAACACGGATCGAGCAGTGTTTTCCCGCGTTTAAGCTCGTTAAAAAATGAACTATCCTCCGGTAAATAACCACCGTGAATGAAGCATTTTCAGCCATTAAAGCCTTGGTCGTGTTTGCACCGTCACCGCCACTTTTCATTGGCCGATCATTCACCTACATCTGATTGTTTACCCATTTTGAGGAACAGCTGCGAAGAGTGATTTCACTAGCCATCCTTGTGACACTGCCGTGATTGGAAAATTCCAAACCTTACCTGGAATCAGCTGCTACCCATTTTATCACTCGTTCCTCAAAAGACGAGTCTTCTTTAAGCTCTTTTCATCTGACTCGTAAAATATGAAAAGATTGCCGAGTTTTGGCCTTCCAGCTCGTTAAAGCGACCGGAAGTGCTATCCCTCCTCTAGATTTTAATCTTTTTGGACCTGAGGGATTATTGCACAAAAAGATCGAGCGCTTGTTTTGTTCGGCTCGTTAAAACTATCGAAAATTCATCCCTTCTGTATTGTTTTATACTTTTCGGACTTAAGGGATTAGATGACGAAAAAGGACTTTCGGAGTTATCTTTACGTACCTTTTCAGACTCTCTAAAGATGAAAAGGATCGAGTTATCTTTTTCGTTAGACTCGTTAAAAAGATTAATAGCGACAAACTTGTCTTTAGACGAGAACGAGTTTCACTATCGCTAGGCTCGTTAAAACATAGCGATGGGTTTGCCCGAAGGGCAAATTATAGAACAAGCATATGTTATCCTCCTCAAGCTTGACAAAAATAAAGAGGTACTGGTCAGCAATGACTGGGGAAAAATTGGGAAGAAACTCAAAGAACCTTTATTGGTAGCAAGTCGCTCTTGAACATGACACTTCCACTCCATGCCTGAGTTGGGTTGGGTTGTTTCATTCACCGGTCACATCACCATGGTTTTGCCATACCATCCATCTTTGGGGTAAATGCTACCAATCCATCATACAAGTGTCGCCGATATGTTCAAGAGAAGTCATCCAGAGAAGTCACCCGTGTCCCATCCACTACCATACATTATACTTCATTCTTTCATGACCGCCACCCTGAACCATATATCATCAAATCGTTTTCACCTCCATCAAAATCATTTGCTCTGTTCCGTGTCATTGATGTGGGATACATCAAGGCCCTCCTTTGACGGATCGCTTCTTGTCGACATCAGCTCATTATCCAAGAAGTTGATCTAGGAACACCCCTTCAGTACTTTGAAGCTTGCATGCCTCAATGGCAAGTTTCTCACTTCCGGCGATAGGTATACATCAATGACCTTCGATCGAAAGATTTTGCGTGGTGTTCGACGCCAAGTCCTTTATTCACACCACGTGAATTGTGCTGCAGTACCTTGAGGGTCATTATCATTATCGGTGATTCCTCTCGCGCTTGTTAACAGTTTACATCATTGACTGGTAATCAAGCGATGTCTTTCCATGTTCGACTTCATAACATTTCTCACATGGATCGACTTGTACTTAGAGTAAAGATCGGACGAGATTGAAGACCCCGGATCTAGTTTCATCCATCCGGGCTGCGATATATATTCAGGAAAAATAAAGACGTTGACATGTACAACATTGCAGCACAGATAATCATCCTACCAAAAGGATGATGATTTCATCAAGATCATCAGTCTACCATCAGACGATTGTCTGTCCTATGTACATAAAAATGAATTTATAAAGCTGAGCATGGGAATGCCCGCCTCAGCTAGATCACGAAAACAGTATGAAAATAATGTATTGTATTGTATCTTATTACAGGTCTCCTCCCAACATTGAAAGAACTTCGGATCCTCCTAATAAAGCATTTCACCCGATAAACGGCCTCATACTTTAGGGGGCAACTGTTATAGACATTTTTGTGCCTTACAGCATTGAGCATGAAATGTCCATAATCCAAGGGATCCAAAGTCCATAAAAGTGTTGTTCCTGCCCGTAAAGGAACAAGGTCAACCAATGACAGCTTCTCCCAGAAGTTCTCCACCAAAAACTGCTCAAAACTAGTCAAATCAGGATCAATTCAGAGGCTCCACTAGCTGCCTGCGTTGCAAAGCACCCAAATACACTGGCTAGGTGCGTTGCAACGCAGGTGAATGAACTACCAGGGTGTGTTGAGCGGGAAATGACAAATGGCAAGCTCATTCAACGAGGTGGAAAGACAATGGAAGCTTCCAGAATCTTCTCCAATGACACTTGCCTCACTGAATTCGACTAATGATGAGTAAGAGGCTCTCAGTCTCCAAGTGGAAGCAAGAACTGACAGAGAGAAGCCACAAGTCAAAACATAAGCTGACTCATCCTCTCTGCTTACATCTATATATGGATCCCTCATCCCAGATGTTAGCTACCTATACCAATAGGTTTCATATTTCATGATTGGCTATGGAAGGTCCAAATATGCTCTACTTTGATGATTCAAAGATCACATATTTCCCAGAGAGTCTGATCTGTGCTTATAGCTTGGTATGGACTTAAAATTTTGATGGATGGTCCAACATTCTAATCTGGATCATTCCATGGTTTAAATTTGCAGTTGTAGAATAGAGAAAGGAAGTCTGTCCAAACTGTTTAATCTTGGCAGACAAATAGTTCAGGTAGAGAAGAAAAGGCTCCCAACAGCTTAATCTGGGACCTTGGAAGTGATAAGGGTAGAAGTAGATAGGAAAAACAAAGAAAAAGCCAAAGAAAAGAAAAGGCAAGTAAGGGTTTGCAAGTCCAAGTGCACCCTCCAAGGAGAAATAAAAAATGCTAGGTAAGTAGCTGGGTAAGTAGTTTGGGTTGCAGAAAGGTTGTCTTTAACATTGCACATATGTTAACTGTGTTTACCAGAGTAAAGTCAATTAATTGACAAGGTGTTCACCTCCATCAAGTTACAGCAAGGAGCATGACTAACCTCCCTCTTTCCCCCTTCCATTTCATTCCTAACATCCCCTCATCAGCTGAGATTCATGGAAGAAGATCATGGTTTCATGGTGGTTCTTGCTAATTCAAAAGCCACATTTCTTGTCTAAAAATCTTTTCATTTTGATCTACTCTCTAAACTAAGTAAATTGCAAATAAACTTAGTGATATCCCCTTCATTTGCCTTCCTCATCCATATTAACATCTAATTTTACTATATAACTCCCCTATCATACCTTTCCCCTACTAGTATTAAACACCATGGTGTATAAATCCCAGCATTATCTACATATTCTCCTTTTGGCATTATAGCCAAATAAAGGTCTAAGGGGACTTCAGTCCATCTGGGACTGTGGTCAACCTTGTCTTGGATGTGCTCTAACCTCTGGTTATGAGCAGAAATCTTTCCCCTCAACCCTCATCGTCCCTCTGCTAAAAAACACACAAAACCCCCTTTTTCTTGTATAAACCCTTGCAAAAAACCCAGAAAACCCAAAACACTACGGAAAACCCATTTTTTTATAGTCCTCCGCCCCAAATATTAAATTGAATATTTTATGGTGCCGGAGGGACACCCCCCCCAACCTGCTCGATCTGTCGGAGAGCCCGCCAGACGTCCGATCTCCACCGCCCAGATCTAAAGGTGGGCGGTCATTCTCACTCCCCGACCTGCCGACCTTTAGCGTCCGGGGAAAGTGGTTTTGGCCGTCCCGTACAGGGGACGCGTGGCAGGCGGTGGGGTTGTTCGGAGCCCCCCTCCCCGTTACCGCCTTTGCCCAAAGGTGGTGCGGGGAACCCGCTTACCGCCACCCCTGTTACCGCCCTCCCTCCCACGTCATTGGCACGTCACCCTGACGTCACCTCACCAGTGCCCGCCCCAGCGTCCCGTGGCCCTCCACGCGGACCTGCCACCGCATCCGCCCGCCACCATGTCCTGCCACCCTGGCAGACACCTCCGCTGCCACATCACCTCCGTACCCGGGTCCCGCCATGACGTCATGCTGACGTCATCGGCGGAAAAGCGCCAAGTGCACACTTTTACCAAAATTAACGTTTTAAACGACTAAATAAGCCGTTTTCGGTCATTTTCATGCAAAAGAGAACTATCCGTTGCCAACAGCTGCCGCGAATTTTCTCAGCCAGCCATCAAATTCGACGATTCAACCGCTGAAAGTTCGGAATTCGACGGCACTAAGTCTCCACAGCCCGGCCCGCGAGCTTCCGAGTCGGTTTTTCCAGGTATTTTTCCAGTTTTCCCACTTTGCCCCTGCATTCCAATTATCTGTAAAAATCACCATTAAAGGACTGGTAAAACTACTTAATTCAGTTCTGCCTGATTACCTAAACTAAACCCAAGCAATCTGCACCATCCCTAAACCACAATTCGACATTGGAGCGATCAGTCCGCGGGCTAAAACTGTAAAATTGCCCCCGAGGTGCTCGGCATTGTTCCCTTTTGCCGAGTACAGGCCACCTGCATTCTTTATAAAAAGAAACATCAATATCTCTGCAACTTATCTATTAGCAATTCACATCCCTGTGAATCTTGCAGCAACTTACAAACCTGTTTGCCTTTATTCACTAAAAGAGGACACCAGACGGTGTTTACAGTTCACCTGCTACTTAAGTCTTTATAGACTTGTCAAGCCAGTACCTCCACCTGCACAAATTCAGATTATAGCATGGCAGCCTCTGCATCCTCTTCCCTCAGTGTAGCTCCATTAAATCAAACCAACAAGGAGCTGGAGGCCTTGCCATTCATTGACAAGGATTGTCTCATTGAGGACTTTGAGGGAGACAGGGACTTCTTGAAGACCTTCACTCAACTAAGGGAAGATTATAAGGATGGGCATGGTACACATGGGATATGGGAGTCAAACCTGCCCTATTACTGTCTCCCAGCTGTGAATGTTTTCCCTGAAATCATTCACCTATGTGCTGAACACTATGATGTCCAGCACAGAGCTGTCAATACTCCATCAGGGAGGATCCTCTTCTATGTAAATGCTGACTCCATCAACAAGATGTTACAGTTTGATCAGACAGAGTTGTTGATCCCGTTCTCCACAACTTATTTGCTGGAAACTGGTGATAAGATGACCAGTGAGGAGCTGCAAAAGGTCACCCAGAACTTCATGAGACCTGAATGCCAGCCTACAGGGCCACCTCCCTATCTGAGGGAGCATTTCGATGATATAGGCAGGCTATTACTAGACATGATAGCCTATGTATTGGGATACCAAAACAGTAAGCATGTGGATAAATCCATGCTAGTGTTGCTGTCTGTTTACAGCCCGCGTCAACCCCCTGCCCGAAAGTATAACTTTGCTAAGTTTATAGCCAATAAGATTCATGATCAATTAAGCAAAGTGGACAGACAGGGGGTCTTCAGATACTCAGCTTACATCTACCATCTGTTCATGTTTCATCATTCTGAAGCCTTCCCATGCTACATCAGAAGGCTGGATAATAAAGGGGAGAGAAGATCTGTCATCTTCTGGACCTCAGTTTATCATAAAGTCACAAATTCACCCTATACCTACTGTGAATTTGTTGACCAGTTTGTGTACCCAGTCTCTTGCATGCTGATGAGGTCCCCTCCACCTAGAATATCTAATGAGATCAAGAAAGCTATGCAGCTATCTAAGAAGTACAAAATAGGTGACTGGTACCTATATGAACACCATACTGTGTTCAGAGTATATGGCTGTGAGCTCTGTCCATACAGGCTCCCCAAGTATGTACCTATGAGATTATTTGCCTTGGAGTATTACAGGCAATTAATTCAGTCAGACCTCACCCATTTCCACAGCTCCAAGAAAAAGGCCCACCTTAATTTCAAAAATGAGTTGGGCCCCTTCATTATGAACAAGAAGGAAGGATGGGAATCTGCAGACTTGATCCTCAAGGACAAATATAAGTTGTCCTATAGTTTTCGATGGGTCCCTTATGACCCTCAAGGTTTCATCACTGCTAGGAGAAACAAGTACAGACTCCTAGGTATTAAGCACTGCCACTACCCACACATAGAAAAGTATGCCAACTTGCAAGAATGGCAGCTGGACACTCTAGTGGAGAGTTTAACTGAAGAAGAAAGAATGCTTAAAAACATGAAAGAGCTTGAGAAGACTATTGACCTGGACTATGTGCAGCAGGTACCTTTCAGGCCGCCTCACTCAGTGGGAGAAGGGACCTCAGTGACAAGGACAGCACCACAGGCACCCTCTACATCGGCAGCAGCAGTGGATAAAGGCAAAGGCATAATGGATGCAGAACATGAAACACTGAAAGAGAAGGCAGCCCCCTCAACTGAACAGCAAACTAAGCAGCAAAATGAGCTGCAGAGGGAGGAACAAACAGAGCAGCAGAAAGATCAAACTCCTCCTCCACAAACTGAGACTCCTACAGCACCTATTTTGCAAACCCCAGCCCATGAAGAGAGGGGTTCTAAAAGAGAAAGAGAAGAGTCCACTCCTGTTAGTGGACCTTCCCATCAGCCAGAGGCCAAAAGACAAAGGGCAGATTCCCCTGAGGTGGAAGACATTACTGAAGATGTCTTAAACAGCACAGGAAAGGACAGGGAGGGAAGCCAACATACAGGGACAAGCTCCTTTCAGCAGGAGCAGACTTTACAGCTTGGTTTGGAGGTGTCATCCTCATCTCAGCAAAGCCAGAAGCCTAAAGGCACTAAGGCTTCTTTTAAACAGATCAAGGCAGCAAATGAGTTATTAAGGGCTGAGGTTTACAAACAGTTCATAGATGCTACACCAGCCCAGCAGGAAAGATTGATGTCGGTCTATGACTTCAAGGAAGAAAAAATGATATTCAGCCATTTCAAACCCAAGGGGCCACAGCCAATGACAACTGCAGATTTCATCAAAACAAGGGTGGAGGTCCTAGCTAAAGACATACATCCTATGGACCAGATTGAACTCCACAAGCAGACTGGGGAGATGGTCTATGCCACATTGGTAGAGAAGGCCACACTGGCCCATGAGCTGAAAGATTCCTTGAAGAACACAAACACTCAGCTAGATTTTGAGAGGATGTCCTCTAAGGCCAAGGACAATAGAATAAAGTCTCTGGAGGAGATTATTATTGATCTAGGGCATGATCCTAGTGATCCAACAGGTGTAAAGGCCCTCATAAAGAAGAAAGATGATGATCTGAATGCAATGAAGAAGAGGTTGGGGCTGTTACCTACAGAACACCCTCAGACAGCAGAACTACAAAAAGAAAAACAGCTTAATGAACAACTTGACCTCCTTCTACAGCAAGATCAGAGGATCAAAGAATTGTAGAAAGAGCTGGAAGGAACGCTACAAGACAAACAGGGAGAATCTACACTCCAGGCTCCTCCAACAGCTTCAACAACAGCAACAACTTCAGGGGCAACAGTGGCCCCCACAACAGAAGCAGCAGGCACAACAGCAGCTCCAGATGCACACCCGAGCGTAGAAGAATTGACCAAGGCTGTCAAGGCAATGGAGCTCCAGGCGGATGAAATAAAGAAAGCAAAAGAAAAATTGGCAGAGATAGATGCCAAATATGATAAATCAAAGGTAACAGTAGCAGAGCAGGGCAGAGAAATTAAGGCCCTGAAGGATAAAATAAAGGCCCTGGAAAAGGAGCTCAATCTGGAAAGTACCATGGCAGACATAAAAAGAATTTTGTGGGGTAAGATTACCCAAGCTATCACCAAGCAATGGAAATCCATCAAAACAATCCATGAGTACATGGATTTAATTGGCCAAGCACAGACAGAAATCCAGAGGGCCAAAACAGTGCTGGGAAACAGACCTGAGCAGGCAAACCAACTGATAGATTTTTTGAACAGGCAAGACAAAGAGGAGCTGGCAGCCATTGGCATCGTCAACAGAACAGAGGCCATCCTCACAACTAAAAAGGTGCTAACTCTCAGAAGTTATGTACAGACTGTAGAAAGAAAATGCTATGAAATACAGGCTGAGGTGGAGGAGTATAAACTCAAAATGGGAATGCTGCAAGCAAGGGGATTGCCTGGCCTGCTGAACAGCACAGGGAAATTGATTACCAGAGATCAATTCACCAACAGGATGGCTACTTACATTGAAAATCAAATCACTGCATCTGGCAGTACTCCTGAGGAAACAGGGCCTCCAACAGGACAGAGCTTGTACACTAAACTTGAAGGCCTATTCTTCATTGAAAGTGAGGCAAATCATTTGTTTGAAACTCTTCCTAACTTTTGGCGGTATACAGAGGCCGATGAGACTCTAATAAAAATTCGGAGACATCAAATGCCTAAGGAGGACTGGTGGCAGGCCATGCTCCAAATTTTGCCACGATAGCTTCAAGTCATTCGGCCACTGACAGCTCCAGGTCACCAGAAGACAGACAGCAAAAAGGTTAGCATTTAAAGAGCGGCCAAAAAGTGACTCATCACATAGACAATGACGGCTAGCCAAGTTTTGAACAGCGCGTCGCCAACCGACTCCAATTGCCACCAAGTCAACAGTCTCTGACCATTTTTGACAGCTAAGGGACTAAAAGTTATTACAACATTTACTCTTTCAGCTGCTGCACTCCAGCAGTTGGTAGGACATTTATGGAGCATTTACTCTTCATTCAGATATTTTCTAATGTAAATTTGTATATATACCCCCCTTAGTAACGCATAAGGGGTTGGTAAATTTTACTCTGAGGCATGTATACTCTGTACTTTCAGAAAAGTTTAATACAAAGAGCAATTCCAGCTCAGTGATTTCCTGGAACTCTGGTGTCTTGTTGATAATCTAAGTGCTGTTGCAGAACCCCTGCGTTGTCTGGTGGAATGATATGTTTTCTTTAAACTCTGTTCTGTTTCCCTGTATTATTTCATTTTCACGTTTTCATCATATCTAGCGATAAAGAAAAAGAATAGTTCAGGACATGTTTCTTCACACCCTGTGCTCAATCTTATATTGCTGCAAATGTTTTCTTCAGGATTAAAACAGACATGAATTCTTAAATGCTCATGTTATATTTAATTCCATATTGTGAAAGTTATCTAGAAATTCTTCAATGCTTCCAGGTAACAATCGCTTTCTTTCATATCAGATTACAGAAAGATTCTTAATTGCCTTTCTTATCCTGACCATATCACACCCAAACTCAATTCCAAAGCATTGTTTCCCAGACAATTATCCTGCTCTGCAGTTTCATTACTGTATCAACACAGCACACCAAACCAAAGGACCACTGACTCCATTGCCCAATGTTATATAAGATTTGGTAAGAGCATACAAGTTTAGACTGAACCTTTTCCAACCAAACAATTAAACCAAAGTTGAATTTCAAAGCTAGCCTAAAAACCAATAGAACAGAAACAATCATTAAGAGAGAGCCCTCTCTGATCACAGCTTGGCTAGAAGCTGTAATCCAAAGACTGGTTAGTGGTTACCCCGGCCGTATTCCCTTGGGAGTCATAGGGAACAACCTGGGTGTTAACATAAATGGCGACTCCACTGGGGACTTTTTAGGTTTTTTCAATTACTATCTATCTTCCAAAGCTACCATCAAGCCTGAAACCAGCCAAGAGGCCTTAGAACTGTTTCTGTACCACAGTGACAGCTTTAGGGAAGAGCTAGATAGGGAATCTTCATCTTAGCTTTGAAACATATATAGCCATTCCAAAATCTTCATCCAGTCCTTGCATATATAAAAACTTCCTATAAAAGTCCTGAAAAACAGTTAGAAACTGGCTCCTAAGAAAAATCCTCGACATACTAGGGCTAATCCTGACCCTAATCCACCCATCATTGTTGATAATCCAAACACTATTCCAAGAAACATCAGGAAGCAACAAAAGCAGGACCAGCCTGCTATTTTCACCTCTGTTGCAGATTTTCCCAACCTTGCTACTCCACTTAAAGTCCTCTTCAGGTCTGTTCCAAGTTCCCCTAGTTCACCATCCACTTCTCACAGTCCTCCTCTCACATCTTCATCCACTGCACATATCCCCTTGAACCACACTTTAGGTTCAGCTTCACCTGTTACCCCTGTGGTACCCATCGTTCCTATTATCCCAGCTGCACCTGTTAATCCTCTAAATCCTGTAAATATGGCTAACAGATATGCACCCTTGCAGATACCAGCTAATGCTGCAGCTTTACCTCAAGATTACCAAAGCAAAATCTCATATTTTGACTCCAATGGCTCTCTAACAGCTGTCCAGCATGCCAAGAAGATGCAAGACCATTTTGAGACCTATGAAATAGATGATGACAGTGTCAGAATGAGGATGTTTGTTCAAAGCCTAACCGGGGATGTAAGAACTTGGTTTAGATCCCTGAATGCAAACTCCATTGCAACTCCCAATGATCTGTATCAAGCCTTTACTACCAGATGGGAGAAGAAGAAAGATCCCCTGCACATACTTGCAGAATATGAAACAATCAAGAGAGGTCCGCAAGAGACCGTTCTGGAGTATTGTGCTAGATTCAACAATGTGTACAATGCAATACCACAAAACCTAAGACCTCCTCCTGATTTGGCCTTGTACAAATTCCCTGATGGATTTGATCCTGACATGGCATATCAGTTGAAGGAAAGAGAACCTGAAACCCTTGAAGACGCTCAAAAGGCTGCTGTCACTGTGGAGGCAAACCTGATTGCCAAAAGAAACAGGGCAAGGTTAGAAAAGAGAAGCATATACAAAGAAGAACCTACAGCCCTTGATCAAAAACTTGATGCAATACTTAATGGTATGAAGAGATTGGGTGATAGGGTAGAATCGGTTGAGAGAAAAGCATCATGGGAAGCACCACAAAACAATCCTCCTAGGAATCCAAATTTTAGGAGAAACCCAAACCCAAACATTGGCAAGGCCAGCGCTGACCAAGACATAAGACCCCCTTTCCAAGAAAATTATGCAGAAACTTCAACATCAACTGAGCCCAATGAAGGTCCTGAGATTAATTTAATGGGTCTGGATGGTGAAAGTCAAGTTTTCTTAACACAAGAGGATCATGAGGATGATGAAATCAAACTATTCCAAACTAAATCAGGTGAATCCTTTGACTTCAAACAAGGCTATGACACTGCTGTTTATGAAGTCCATAAACAATACAAGCTGAGGAGCAGAACTGTAAATGTTAACCAGCCTGAAAAGAAAAAGGATAATCAGCAGCCCGAAAGAGTCACAGGCACAGAACCTAATGACAAAATAAATTCACATACACAAGAAGTGATTGTTGAAGAGATCACTGGGCCACTGTCCTTAAGGCAGCAGTCTCTGGACACTTCGTCTTCTCACCCTAATTTAAATATTGCTCCTCAAGAGATGAGTAAAAGGGATAAATCTCAAAGTCAAGACAAAAATCTAGAAGGAGACTTAATGAACAAGGAAAGAACTGTCACCTACAACCCCAAGACCCAATCTGACAAACCTTTTGATCTAGAAGCAGAAATTGGCAAAATAAAAATAGCAATTCCTCTCTTGGAATTAGCCAAGCATCACAGCTATAAATTGCAAATCAACAGGTCCCTTCAACTCACTAGCAACAAAGATGATGTCAATGTACTGGATGACACCCCAGAACTCCTGTTTGGCCCAGAAGTGGATGGAAAAACAGTAGTCACAGGGGTACTGCCTTTTTATGTCAGTTTACATATTCATGACAAAATACTACATAATGCAATGTTTGACTCAGGTGCCTCTCACAATCTTATGCCAAAAGCAGTCATGGAGAGATTGAATTTAGACATAACAAGACCATACAAGGATCTGTTTTCCTTTGACTCCAGCCAAGTCAAGTGTCTAGGTCTCATAAAAGACTTATGTGTCTCTCTAGTTCAATACCCAAACAAGACAATCCTAATGGATGTGGTAGTTGCTGATATCCCACCTAAGTATGGAATGCTATTATCAAGATCATGGGGAGCCAAACTCCAAGGCTCCCTACAGCTAGACATGTCTTATGCAACTATCTCTGTTTTTGGACAACCAAAAAGACTATACAGGGAAACACTCATGAAATACATGGTCAGCAGTGAGGACAAGCCTCAAAACTTTCCCATATATGCTGTCCACTCTGACATAGACTCATATATTCTCTTCAGTGATAACACAAGTCTCTCAAAAAATGATATTGGGACTAAAACACTCATACAAGAAGAAAACATTAATGAAGGAAGTACCATCCATGAAACTTCAATCAAACATACACTAGACACTGCTCCTGCTCTAGTTGTGAAAGATTTTCAATCAAATGATGAAACTGTCCTAGAATACAAGCTAGAGAATAAACCCCAACTCCTACTTACATTACCATCTCATGAACAGATCATCAAATCTCCGTCCCAACAAGATATCCTATGGTTCCTCGAATTTGATGGTTCAGTTAACAAATTAGGAGCAGGAGCTGGAGTTTGGATACACAATAAAGAAAACAGCCATGCAGAAGGCAGGGCTTATAGATTAAACTTCAGGTGCACCAATAACATGGCAGAGTATGAAGCCCTTCTACTAGGTCTGAAGCTAGTAAAGTCATTACAAGCTGCTAGGGTTTCAATCATGGGAGATTCTGACCTGGTCATTCAACAAGTGAAAGGAAACTTTGTCACCAATGACAAAAGGTTGAGGTCCTATAGGTCTGCTGTGACTGAGATACTAAAAACCTTCTCTGAATCCCAAATCACCAAAATTTCCAGAACCCACAATCTCCATGCACATAGTTTGGCAACATTTGCTAGCACTTGCAAATTGCCACTGGAACCCAACAACCGTTTTACAGCTGAAATTAAACACAGACCCTCTGTTCCAAACAATGTCAAAGATTGGCAAGTATTTGAGGATGATATGCAAATAAACAATTTTTTAACTTTACAACAAGAATTTGCAGGATTAAATATTGACACTGACAGAGCAAGTCAATCACAACTTCAGTTACAACAGGTTGTTCACCCAATATCACTTAGAACAGCAAAACAAATGCTAAACCCAACCATTTTCAACAAAGAGAACATTCAGCAAATCCAATCAATCAATTGTCAAGAAATGACCAATGTGGAGGCTGAAATCATAGAGCTGAAAGACAACTTTTTACCCGCTGGCTTAGCTCCTTTGGAAGACATTTTTGATTCAAATGATGTTCCCAGCAAGCCAAAAATGCAGCCCATCAACAATGCCATAGAAGAGTGCAACATTGGGACTGTGGAAAAGCCCAAGATAATTAAACTGTCTGCTTCTTTACCTCCTGACCAAAAGCCAAAATACATTGACCTTTTTAAAGAGTTCCAGGATGTCTTCGCATGGGGTTATGAGGATCTAAAGTCCTATGATACCTCTGTTATCCAGCACACTATCCCTCTCAAACCTGATCAAAAGCCCTTTAAACAAAAATTGAGGAGAATCAATCCTATGCTTCTCCCAGCAATGGAACAAGAAGTACAGAAGATGTTTAAGGCAGGTATCATAGCACCAATCAGATTCTCTGAATGGATCTCCAACTTGGTCCCTACAAGAAAGAAGACCGGTGAAATTAGGCTGTGTGTGGACTTAAGGAATCTGAACCAAGTATCCCTCAAAGACAACTACCCCTTACCCAAGATGGATCACATTCTTCAAAGGGTGGTAGGGGCCTCAAGGATCTCACTGCTAGATGGATTCTCAGGCTTCAATCAAATCCTGGTACACCCTGATGACCAAGATAAAACTGCATTTACAACCCCATGGGGAACCTTCAAATATGTAAAAATGCCTTTTGGATTGAAAAACGCAGGAGCAACTTTTCAAAGAGCAATGGACATTGCTTTTTCTAAAGAGATTCATGACTTCTTAGTCATTTACTTGGATGACCTAACACCTTTCTCAAAATCAGACCAAGAACATCTCAAACATTTGAGACAGATCTTCCTAAAATGCAGAAAATATGGAATTTCTTTAAATCCCAAGAAATCCCTGTTCGGACTGGAGGAAGGCAAGCTGCTGGGTCACATTATCTCAAAAGATGGTATTAGGATTGATCCAGATAGAATCCAAGCCATCTTACAAATGCCTCACCCAAGAAATGTCAAAGAATTGCAAGGATTCTTGGGAAAAATCAATTTCTTGAGAAGGTTCGTCCCAAACTTGGCAGAACTAAGCAGATTATTAAACAACATGCTAAAGAAAGATTCAAAGGTCAAATGGACTGTTGAAGCCAAGCAAGCCTTTGAAGGTATAAAACTGGCCCTTACCCAAACCCCAGTGTTGACTAATCCACAGTTTGACAGAGAATTTATCATTTTCTCTTTTGCCTCCCAACATACTATTGCTGCTGTTTTATTACAAAAGGATGACCAAGGAAATGAGAAGCCAATTGCTTTCTTTAGCAAAGCTCTCAGAGATGCACCTTTGAAGTATCAAATCATGGAAAAACAAGCTTATGCTTTAGTCAAAGCAATTAAAGACTTCAGGATTTATATCCTCTATTCCCATGTTATAGCATATGTGCCAAGTCCTATTGTCAAAGACATTCTCACTCAAGAAAATTTAGAAGGCAGGAGAGGAAAATGGATTGCCAGCATACTAGAATTTGACATCGAAATAAAACCTACAAAGCTAATAAAAGGGCAAGGCTTGGCCAAATTAATGACAGAAACAAATTTCCAAGTCCTAGACATCAATCAGCTGGACAGTGAAACAGAGCTGGCGACTCCAAAGATCAATGTAGCCTTTGTACAATCTCCTTGGTACTCTGATATCTGTTATGTCTTACAAAACCTGTGTGCTCCCCCAGGACTGTCCAAAACTAAGTGTAGGTTCTTAAAAATGAAAACATCAAAATTTTGTGTAATGGATGGCAATTTGCTTTGGAAAAACCATGAAGGTATATTATTGCACTGCTTAATTGAGAATGAAACTAACAATATCATGCAAGACTTTCATGCAGGTGACTGTGGTGGACACTTATACTGGAAGTCCACCGTGGACAAAATACTGAGGGCTGGTTACTACTGGCCCACCATGTTCTCTGATGTCAAGAAATTCACAACCTCATGTCACAAATGCCAAGTGTTTGAGGGCAAAAGACAATTGCTGCCACTTCCCTTAAGGCCCATTGCAACGGAAAGACCTTTTCAACAATGGGGCTTGGATTTCATTGGGGAAATTCATCCCTCATCTTCAGGACAACACAGATGGATTCTGACAGCCACAGACTACTTCACTAAGTGGATTGAAGCTGCCCCATGTAGGCAAGCAAATGATTCAATAATCATTCAGTTCTTGGAAAACAACATACTTGCTAGATTTGGCTGCCCTGATAAGATAATTACAGACAATGCTGCTGCTTTCAGATCCAAAAAGATGGTGAATTTCTGCCACAAATTTCACATTATCCTGGGTCATTCTACTGCATACTATCCCCAAGGAAATGGCCTTGCTGAATCATCAAACAAAAGCCTGGTAAACATCATAAAGAAGGTGTTGGAAGAAAATAAAAAGAATTGGCATAAGAAGTTAGTCAATGCCTTATGGGCAGATAGACTGACAACCAAAAGATCAATTGGGACCAGCCCTTATGAGTTGGTTTATGGATTAGAGGCCAAGTTCCCCTCATCCTTAGGAGTGCCTGTTATGAAGCTTCTTCAAGAAAGCCAAGCTGAACCAAATGATATGCAAAGAAGGATTAATCAGATCATATGTCTGCAGCAAACCAGAGATCAAGTTTTCAGCAGAGTTCAAGTATTACAAGAAAAACTGAAGAAGGCCTTTGATAGAAGAACCAAAGCAGAAGATTTTAATGTTGGTGACAAAGTCCTCAAGTGGGATGCAAGAAGAGAAGAAAAAGGAAAACATGGAAAATTTGATTCCTTATGGAGAGGACCATTTGCTGTCCAAGCAGTACAAGGTAATAATACCTATTTCCTTAAAAGTCTAACTGAAGCTGACTTGGATGAAGGTCCTGTCAATGGCAGGATGCTGAAGCACTATTTTGACTATTTCCCATGAGCGCAACCTGAGGTTCCCTTGTATATATGCAGATGTATATATTATTTTCTCTTTAGATTGTAAAAATGTGGTTTTTTGAAGATTATTGACTATCAGCAAAAGGTAAATAGAATCAGAGGTCTATCAAGAAGAGAAGCACACAATTTGGCACTTCAAAGCAGCAAAGTTCAAGAATGATATGGGCAGCCAAAGAGCAAGGCAATCTGACCTGCTGTTCTTGGTCTTTCAAATGAAAAACCATCCCCATGTGGAGCCACTGTTAGCTACCTATACCAATAGGTTTCATATTTCATGATTGGCTATGGAAGGTCCAAATATGCTCTGCTTTGATGATTCAAAGATCACATATTTCCCAGAGAGTCTGATCTGTGCTTATAGCTTGGTATGGACTTAAAATTTTGATGGATGGTCCAACAGTCTAATCTGGATCATTCCATGGTTTAAATTTGCAGTTGTAGAATAGAGAAAGGAAGTCTGTCCAAACTGTTTAATCTTGGCAGACAAATAGTTCAGGTAGAGAAGAAAAGGCTCCCAACAGCTTAATCTGGGACCTTGGAAGTGATAAGGGTAGAAGTAGATAGGAAAAACAAAGAAAAAGCCAAAGAAAAGAAAAGGCAAGTAAGGGTTTGCAAGTCCAAGTGCATCCTCCAAGGAGAAATAAAAAATGCTAGGTAAGTAGCTGGGTAAGTAGTTTGGGTTGCAGAAAGGTTGTCTTTAACATTGCACATATGTTAACTGTGTTTACCAGAGTAAAGTCAATTAATTGACAAGGTGTTCACCTCCATCAAGTTACAGCAAGGAGCATGACTAACCTCCCTCTTTC
Source organism: Pinus tabuliformis (assembly GCA_031772625.1). Taxonomy (NCBI): domain Eukaryota; kingdom Viridiplantae; phylum Streptophyta; class Pinopsida; order Pinales; family Pinaceae; genus Pinus; species Pinus tabuliformis. The sequence continues at coordinate 125,982,475 of CM062820.1, read as the reverse complement.
CCCCTTCCATTTCATTCCTAACATCCCCTCATCAGCTGAGATTCATGGAAGAAGATCATGGTTTCATGGTGGTTCTTGCTCATTCAAAAGCCACATTTCTTGTCTAAAAATCTTTTCATTTTGATCTACTCTCTAAACTAAGTAAATTGCAAATAAACTTAGTGATATCCCCTTCATTTGCCTTCCTCATCCATATTAACATCTAATTTTACTATATAACTCCCCTATCATACCTTTCCCCTACTAGTATTAAACACCATGGTGTATAAATCCCAGCATTATCTACATATTCTCCTTTTGGCATTATAGCCAAATAAAGGTCTAAGGGGACTTCAGTCCATCTGGGACTGTGGTCAACCTTGTCTTGGATGTGCTCTAACCTCTGGTTATGAGCAGAAATCTTTCCCCTCAACCCTCACCGTCCCTCTGCTAAAAAACACACAAAACCCCTTTTTCTTGTATAAACCCTTGCAAAAAACCCAGAAAACCCAAAACACTACGAAAAACCCATTTTTTTATAGTCCTCCGCCCCAAATATTAAATTGAATATTTTATGGTGCCGGCGGGACCCCCCCCCCAACCTGCTCGATCCGTCGGAGAGCCCGCCAGACGTCCGATCTCCACCGCCCAGATCTAAAGGTGGGCGGTCATTCTCACTCCCCGACCTGCCGACCTTTAGCGTCCGGGGAAAGTGGTTTTGGCCGTCCCGTACAGGGGACGCGTGGCAGGCGGTGGGGTTGTTCGGAGCCCCCCTCCCCGTTACCGCCTTTGCCCAAAGGTGGTGCGGGGAACCCGCTTACCGCCACCCCTGTTACCGCCCTCCCTCCTACGTCATTGGCACGTCACCCTGACGTCACCTCACCAGTGCCCGCCCCAGCGTCCCGTGGCCCTCCACGCGGACCTGCCACCGCATCCGCCCGCCACCATGTCCTGCCACCCTGGCAGACACCTCCGCTGCCACGTCACCTCCGTACCCGGGTCCCGCCATGACGTCATGCTGACGTCATCGGCGGAAAAGCGCCAAGTGCACACTTTTACCAAAATTAACGTTTTAAACGACTAAATAAGCCGTTTTCGGTCATTTTCAGGCAAAAGAGAACTATCCGTTGCCAACAGCTGCCGCGAATTTTCTCAGCCAGCCATCAAATTCGACGATTCAACCGCTGAAAGTTCGGAATTCGACGGCACTAAGTCTCCACAGCCCGGCCCGCGAGCTTCCGAGTCGGTTTTTCCAGGTATTTTGCCAGTTTTCCCACTTTGCCCCTGCATTCCAATTATCTGTAAAAATCACCATTAAAGGACTGGTAAAACTACTTAATTCAGTTCTGCCTGATTACCTAAACTAAACCCAAGCAATCTGCACCATCCCTAAACCACAATTCGACATTGGAGCGATCAGTCCGCGGGCTAAAACTGTAAAATTGCCCCCGAGGTGCTCGGCATTGTTCCCTTTTGCCGAGTACAGGCCACCTGCATTCTTTATAAAAAGAAACATCAATATCTCTGCAACTTATCTATTAGCAATTCACATCCCTGTGAATCTTGCAGCAACTTACAAACCTGTTTGCCTTTATTCACTAAAAGAGGACACCAGACGGTGTTTACAGTTCACCTGCTACTTAAGTCTTTATAGACTTGTCAAGCCAGTACCTCCACCTGCACAAATTCAGATTATAGCATGGCAGCCTCTGCATCCTCTTCCCTCAGTGTAGCTCCATTAAATCAAACCAACAAGGAGCTGGAGGCCTTGCCATTCATTGACAAGGATTGTCTCATTGAGGACTTTGAGGGAGACAGGGACTTCTTGAAGACCTTCACTCAACTAAGGGAAGATTATAAGGATGGGCATGGTACACATGGGATATGGGAGTCAAACCTGCCCTATTACTGTCTCCCAGCTGTGAATGTTTTCCCTGAAATCATTCACCTATGTGCTGAACACTATGATGTCCAGCACAGAGCTGTCAATACTCCATCAGGGAGGATCCTCTTCTATGTAAATGCTGACTCCATCAACAAGATGTTACAGTTTGATCAGACAGAGTTGTTGATCCCGTTCTCCACAACTTATTTGCTGGAAACTGGTGATAAGATGACCAGTGAGGAGCTGCAAAAGGTCACCCGGAACTTCATGAGACCTGAATGCCAGCCTACAGGGCCACCTCCCTATCTGAGGGAGCATTTCGATGATATAGGCAGGCTATTACTAGACATGATAGCCTATGTATTGGGATACCAAAACAGTGAGCATGTGGATAAATCCATGCTAGTGTTGCTGTCTGTTTACAGCCCGCGTCAACCCCCTGCCCGAAAGTATAACTTTGCTAAGTTTATAGCCAATAAGATTCATGATCAATTAAGCAAAGTGGACAGACAGGGGGTCTTTAGATACTCAGCTTACATCTACCATCTGTTCATGTTTCATCATTCTGAAGCCTTCCCATGCTACATCAGAAGGCTGGATAATAAAGGGGAGAGAAGATCTGTCATCTTCTGGACCTCAGTTTATCATAAAGTCACAAATTCACCCTATACCTACTGTGAATTTGTTGACCAGTTTGTGTACCCAGTCTCTTGCATGCTGATGAGGTCCCCTCCACCTAGAATATCTAATGAGATCAAGAAAGCTATGCAGCTATCTAAGAAGTACAAAATAGGTGACTGGTACCTATATGAACACCATACTGTGTTCAGAGTATATGGCTGTGAGCTCTGTCCATTCAGGCTCCCCAAGTATGTACCTATGAGATTATTTGCCTTGGAGTATTACAGGCAATTAATTCAGTCAGACCTCACCCATTTCCACAGCTCCAAGAAAAAGGCCCACCTTAATTTCAAAAATGAGTTGGGCCCCTTCATTATGAACAAGAAGGAAGGATGGGAATCTGCAGACTTGATCCTCAAGGACAAATATAAATTGTCCTATAGTTTTCGATGGGTCCCTTATGACCCTCAAGGTTTCATCACTGCTAGGAGAAACAAGTACAGACTCCTAGGTATTAAGCACTGCCACTACCCACACATAGAAAAGTATGCCAACTTGCAAGAATGGCAGCTGGACACTCTAGTGGAGAGTTTAACTGAAGAAGAAAGAATGCTTAAAAACATGAAAGAGCTTGAGAAGACTATTGACCTGGACTATGTGCAGCAGGTACCTTTCAGGCCGCCTCACTCAGTGGGAGAAGGGACCTCAGTGACAAGGACAGCACCACAGGCACCCTCTACATCGGCAGCAGCAGTGGATAAAGGCAAAGGCATAATGGATGCAGAACATGAAACACTGAAAGAGAAGGCAGCCCCCTCAACTGAACAGCAAACTAAGCAGCAAAATGAGCTGCAGAGGGAGGAACAAACAGAGCAGCAGAAAGATCAAACTCCTCCTCCACAAACTGAGACTCCTACAGCACCTATTTTGCAAACCCCAGCCCATGAAGAGAGGGGTTCTAAAAGAGAAAGAGAAGAGTCCACTCCTGTTAGTGGACCTTCCCATCAGCCAGAGGCCAAAAGACAAAGGGCAGATTCCCCTGAGGTGGAAGACATTACTGAAGATGTCTTAAACAGCACAGGAAAGGACAGGGAGGGAAGCCAACATACAGGGACAAGCTCCTTTCAGCAGGAGCAGACTTTACAGCTTGGTTTGGAGGTGTCATCCTCATCTCAGCAAAGCCAGAAGCCTAAAGGCACTAAGGCTTCTTTTAAACAGATCAAGGCAGCAAATGAGTTATTAAGGGCTGAGGTTTACAAACAGTTCATAGATGCTACACCAGCCCAGCAGGAAAGATTGATGTCGGTCTATGACTTCAAGGAAGAAAAAATGATATTCAGCCATTTCAAACCCAAGGGGCCACAGCCAATGACAACTGCAGATTTCATCAAAACAAGGGTGGAGGTCCTAGCTAAAGACATACATCCTATGGACCAGATTGAACTCCACAAGCAGACTGGGGAGATGGTCTATGCCACATTGGTAGAGAAGGCCACACTGGCCCATGAGCTGAAAGATTCCTTGAAGAACACAAACACTCAGCTAGATTTTGAGAGGATGTCCTCTAAGGCCAAGGACAATAGAATAAAGTCTCTGGAGGAGATTATTATTGATCTAGGGCATGATCCTAGTGATCCAACAGGTGTAAAGGCCCTCATAAAGAAGAAAGATGATGATCTGAATGCAATGAAGAAGAGGTTGGGGCTGTTACCTACAGAACACCCTCAGACAGCAGAACTACAAAAAGAAAAACAGCTTAATGAACAACTTGACCTCCTTCTACGGCAAGATCAGAGGATCAAAGAATTGGAGAAAGAGCTGGAAGGAACGCTACAAGACAAACAGGGAGAATCTACACTCCAGGCTCCTCCAACAGCTTCAACAACAGCAACAACTTCAGGGGCAACAGTGGCCCCCACAACAGAAGCAGCAGGCACAACAGCAGCTCCAGATGCACACCCGAGCGTAGAAGAATTGACCAAGGCTGTCAAGGCAATGGAGCTCCAGGCGGATGAAATAAAGAAAGCAAAAGAAAAATTGGCAGAGATAGATGCCAGATATGATAAATCAAAGGTAACAGTAGCAGAGCAGAGCAGAGAAATTAAGGCCCTGAAGGATAAAATAAAGGCCCTGGAAAAGGAGCTCAATCTGGAAAGTACCATGGCTGACATAAAAAGAATTTTGTGGGGTAAGATTACCCAAGCTATCACCAAGCAATGGAAATCCATCAAAACAATCCATGAGTACATGGATTTAATTGGCCAAGCACAGACAGAAATCCAGAGGGCCAAAAAAGTGCTGGGAAACAGACCTGAGCAGGCAAACCAACTGATAGATTTTTTGAACAGGCAAGACAAAGAGGAGCTGGCAGCCATTGGCATCGTCAACAGAACATAGGCCATCCTCACAACTAAAAAGGTGCTAACTCTCAGAAGTTATGTACAGACTGTAGAAAGAAAATGCTATGAAATACAGGCTGAGGTGGAGGAGTATAAACTCAAAATGGGAATGCTGCAAGCAAGGGGATTGCCTGGCCTGCTGAACAGCACAGGGAAATTGATTACCAGAGATCAATTCACCAACAGGATGGCTACTTACATTGAAAATCAAATCACTGCATCTGGCAGTACTCCTGAGGAAACAGGGCCTCCAAAAGGACAGAGCTTGTACACTAAACTTGAAGGCCTATTCTTCATTGAAAGTGAGGCAAATCATTTGTTTGAAACTCCTCCTAACTTTTGGCGGTATACAGAGGCCGATGAGACTCTAATAAAAATTCGGAGACATCAAATGCCTAAGGAGGACTGGTGGCAGGCCATGCTCCAAATTTTGCCACGATAGCTTCAAGTCATTCGGCCACTGACAGCTCCAGGTCACCAGAAGACAGACAGCAAAAAGGTTAGCGTTTAAAGAGCGGCCAAAAAGTGACTCATCACATAGACAATGACGGCTAGCCAAGTTTTGAACAGCGCGTCGCCAACCGACTCCAATTGCCACCAAGTCAACTGTCTCTGACCATTTTTGACAGCTAAGGGACTAAAAGTTATTACAACATTTACTCTTTCAGCTGCTGCACTCCAGCAGTTGGTAGGACATTTATGGAGCATTTACTCTTCATTCAGATATTTTCTAATATAAATTTGTATATATACCCCCCCTTAGTAACGCATAAGGGGTTGGTAAATTTTACTCTGAGGCATGTATACTCTGTACTTTCAGAAAAGTTTAATACAAAGAGCAATTCCAGCTCAGTGATTTCCTGGAACTCTGGTGTCTTGTTGATAATCTAAGTGCTGTTGCAGAACCCCTGCGTTGTCTGGTGGAATGATATGTTTTCTTTAAACTCTGTTCTGTTTCCCTGTATTATTTCATTTTCACGTTTTCATCATATCTAGCGATAAAGAAAAAGAATAGTTCAGGACATGTTTCTTCACACCCTGTGCTCAATCTTATATTGCTGCAAATGTTTTCTTCAGGATTAAAACAGACATGAATTCTTAAATGCTCATGTTATATTTAATTCCATATTGTGAAAGTTATCTAGAAATTCTTCAATGCTTCCAGGTAACAATCGCTTTCTTTCATATCAGATTACAGAAAGATTCTTAATTGCCTTTCTTATCCTGACCATATCACACCCAAACTCAATTCCAAAGCATTGTTTCCCAGACAATTATTCTGCTCTGCAGTTCCATTACTGTATCAACACAGCACACCAAACCAAAGGACCACCGACTCCATTGCCCAATGTTATATAAGATTTGGTAAGAGCATACAAGTTTAGACTGAACCTTTTCCAACCAAACAATTAAACCAAAGTTGAATTTCACAGCTAGCCTAAAAAAACCAATAGAACAAAACAATCATTAAGAGAGAGCCCTCTCTGATCACAGCTTGGCTAGAAGCTGTAATCCAAAGACTGGTTAGTGGTTACCCCGGCCGTATTCCCTTGGGAGTCATAGGGAACAACCTGGGTGTTAACACCAGAGATCCAGAGGCTGGAATTTTGTACTTTGCAGAGAATTGCTGTTGGTTTGAGATTGAGATTAGTGCATTGGGTGATTTATGCTTTGTTGGAGGAGAGGAACGGATTCCTTTGCTGGGAGGTAGATGCTGGATCGGGACTCACTTGGTTGTATCTCCTCTTGGACTTTCTTATCATATCAATAAAACTATTTGAGTTTCTCCTACGTGCTTGTATATCAATGATGCTTTGTTATATTTGCATGTTTAGCTTAAATATGATCCTAAGCTAGTTATGAATGTAAATCTATGTCTTTTGTGTAGTTTCCTCTTCTGTGATCTTGCAGGAACTTGGTGAAGCTGGGCCAGTAAGGGAGCAGGCAGCGGGAAGCGAACAAAGAGGAGAGCGATTGGATCAACAAACTAGCGAAAGACACAGGTTAGTTACATCCTTCCTCTTCGTTTACATGTCATAAAGAAGAATATGAAAATAGTTTTCCTTGTTTGTTGCTAAGGCACTGTCACACCTTAGAGTGGGATAGGGGCGTTCTGAATAGATACTTTTCCCAACAACATCTAGGATTGCACAGTTGTGCAGATTAGGAAGACAAGGGTCAAGACTGAGCCTTGAGACTACATAATGTGTAGTTTAGGCTAGGTTGAGCATGTTAACTATGTAGCTGAGGGACTCAAGGATGCAAGTTGAGGGCTTGAGTAATAAATTTTCCCACTGCCGAGTTCTAGAAAGAGAGGAGGCCAAATGACTCCGTAGTTGTGTATTTCAAGAGCTCAAGGCTGAGGCTTGAGGACTAAGACTGTGTAATGCATAGTGAAGGACTGTTGGAGAAGAAATATGTGTAGTTTTGGAGCTCAGGGGTTGGGCTTGAGCACTGAGATTATGCAATGCATAGTTTTGGGAGGCAGAGACTGTGCATTATGCAGTGCCAAGAGACAAGATTGTTTCTTGAGAACTGATACTATTCAGTGTGTAGTTTAGGAGGATTGGGTGAGGTTAAGTGGCTCGGTCAGGGAGTTTTCCTAGTTTTGGCTAAGTGTGGGATCAATGAGATGAAGTTGAACTGGAACAAGAATTGAGCATGATCACACACTTAGATTACTTGATGATACAACATAAGACACCTATAATATATGAACAAGATACTTTCCTTGATGCGAGAACATTGTGATAGCTCACTCCAAGTGCAACACTAAAGATACACTTTGCGATGACAATGGCGACACTTGTGCGAAAATGCTTGAAACTTTGAAAATGAGTATGATACATGTTTAAATTATGAGAACAACCCATTATCACAAATATTACCCCTTGAAACACACTATAACTAGATTTTATACAATATGTGACACTTAACATGCTAAAATATGACACTTGCTATATGAAAAGAAAAGTGTGAACGACACTTGCAATATGTGAACAACAGTGAAAGAGACACATGCCAAAGTGAAGATAACATGAAAATGACACTAATTAAAGTGAGAGAAATCAAAATTGACAATCAAAAACATGAAAGTGACAGTCGCGAAAGTGAAGCTGTGAAAAAGGGACAATTGGAAAAACTCACCAAAATATAAGTACAAACAAAACCAAAAGTGAGAAACTATCAATGATAGCATGCACTGACTGTTGACATGGGTTGGACATTGCATAGGCACTGTCTTGATAGACTGTGATAGGCCTGTTCAAGCTTGTGTGAAAGAATGTGTTCATGAATTCATTACGGACTGAGCATGTGTGAGAAGGTGACTTTGACACCTACAATCCATGATAGGAGCTCAAATAATTAACCGACTAAGAAGTGACTACTGAACAACCAATCACAAGATCCATAGTAGGCTCCAAAATTCAAGTATAGGCAAAATTTTGGAGGGTGTTGGTCGCAGCGAAAACGAAGACAAATACAAGGAGGAACTCTAGTTGATCTAATGAGAATCCCAAAAATAAATAATAAAACCCAAAGTAGAAGATATCAAATCATATAACTTAGATTTCTTCCTTTGGCCAAAATATTTTTTATAGTTTTGTACATAATCCATTCAAATTGACTTCCCAATTGAAATATGTCAGGCCAGGCAGTAACTCCCCCAAATCAATTCACATTTATTTCTTCAAGTTGGTCTTTATTATATACATGAGGGAGAGACTGTTCACTTCATCTCCTGATGACTATTCATATTTCTTATTATTTATTTACATTGGTTACATTTATTCACCCAATCCTGATGATTAGGTGTCAACATTCCCCCCCTTAATCTGAAGGGATGTTGGTGAGGCCATGCATCGTTCAAGCTTTTCTATTCCAAGTGCTTTGGTGAAGATTTCTGCAATTTTCTCATTAGTGGAACAATGGTGGAGATGGATTGTTTTGGCCTCAACATGATGTCGAATCAGATGATATTTTTTATTGATGTGCTTCATTCGATCATGGAGCTTTGGGCTCTTGGCCAACTTTATTGCTGAGGTATTGTCAATCATGAGTGAAGTCAATTGTTCTTGTTTTACCTGCAAATCTTCAAGAATTTTCCTGAGCCACACAATTTATTTTGTTGCCTCAGTTGCTGCCACATATTTTGCTTATGTTGTGGAATCTACTGGAACTGATTGTTTGCGTGATCTCCAGGAGATAGCTCCTGATCCAAGATTCATAGCATAACTTGAAGTAGATACCCCAGTTTCTTTGTCTCCATCGAAGTCTGAATGAGAGTATCCAATCAAGCTGAAGTCGTCCACCTGTGTATATTTGATTCCAAAGTCTTGAGTTCCCTTCAAGTACCTTATAACTCTTTTTGCAGTAGACCAATGTCCCTCACAAGGATTTTTCATAAACCTAGAGAGGATTCCAACAGCAAATGAAATGTCTGGTCTGGTATTAGTTAGGTAGTTGAGACTTCCTACAAGCTGTCTATACTTTGTTACATCCTCAAATTCTTTTCCTTCAATGGATGTGAGCTTTAAGTTTTGTTCCATTGGAGTAGTAAGAGGATTGCATTCTATCATGCCAAACCTATTCAATAGATCTCCAATGTAATTCTTTTGAGAAAGGAATATGGACTTTGGATGTTGAGTTACTTCAATACCAAGATAGTAATGAACATAACCCAAATCAGTCATTTCGAAACCTTTCCTCAATTCCTTCTTTATGGATGCAATGTAGCTTTCATTGTTCCATGTCATCAAAAGATCATCTACATATACCACAAGATATACAACTGTTTTGCCAACTTTCTTGACAAATAAATTTGCATCATCAAGGTCATAAAGTTTGAAATTTAGTTTCAGAAGATGCTCAGTTAGTTTTTCATACCAGGCTCGCAGTGCTTGTTTGAGGCCATACAAGGATTTCACAAGTTTGCATACTTTATGTTCATGTCCTTTCATAGAAAATCCTTTTGGCTGGGACATAAAAACATTCTCTTTTAGGTCTCCATTCAAGAAATTAGTTTTTACATCCAATTGATGGACTTTCCAACCGAACGGAGCTGCTAGGGCAAAGAGTGTCCGGATGGTAGCCCATTTTGCTGTGGGGACAAAAGTCTCCTCATAATCAACCCCTTCCTTTTGTGCAAAACCTTTTGCCACAAGCCTGGCTTTGTGCTTGTCAAGTGAGCCGTCAGCTTTATACTTGTTCTTGTAGACCCACTTGCAGTCAATTGGTTTGGTTCCTAATGGAGGATCAACCAGCTTCCAAGTTCCATTCTTTATCAGGGCATCATACTCCTTTTGCATCACTTCTTTCCATTCATCATGAGAAGCAGCTTCTTTGAAGGAAGTTGGTTTGAAATCTGTAGACAAATTCAATTCACAATCATAAGAAACATCCATATCAACAGGTGAATCAGAGTCATCTACATCACCTCCATGTTGCCGGTTCGAATTTCTAGTTCCTGTCTTTCCAACCTCATTAGGATGAACACTTTCAAGTGTCTTTATCAGCCACTTTGGAGGACCTTTCTCAGATGGTCCAGGCTGCTCCGTTGATTGAGTTGGGACTAAATCAAGAATAAGTCTCCCAATTCTGTCAATCACATCACTTAAAGCATCATCCGTTGTTGGAGTTTCATGTGGGGGAGAGAGTGCTTCAGAAGAAGATTCCACATGTTGTTCTAGTATAGGAATCCCCCCTTAAATATGTGGAATTTGATTATCAAATTCTTGAAATGATTTTGCATTTGCAAATCTATCCAAGCGATCAAGTTGCCGCTCAACAACATTGTCAGTTTTGGATGATTCAAGAAAGATTACATCTCTAGATACAACAAACTTTTTATTGACTTCATCATAGAGACGATATGCTTTGGAAGTGTTTGAATACCCCAGGAAGATACACTTACGACTTCTTGCACCAAGTTTATTTCTATGTACCTTTGGTATCAAGGCATAACAGGTGGAACCAAGGACCCTGAGATGCTTTACCGAAGGAATGTGCCCATACCACATTTCATAGGGAGTCTTATTTCTGATAGCATTAGATGGACATCTATTCTTTATATATGCAGCACATAGAACAGAATCAACCCAAAACATTATTTTTACATTTTTGAAGAAGAGCATGGAGCGTACCATATTTAAGATTGTCCTATTCATTCTTTCAGCTACACCATTCTGTTGGGGATTATAAGGCACAATTGTTTGATGTTTGATCCCATGTTGGTGAAGATAGTTTTCAAATTCATTTGATGTGTATTCTTTTCCATTATCAGTGAAAATAGACCCAATATGAGATTGTGCATCAGTTTCAATCCATTTATGAATGTTATTAAATGTTTGAAAAGCATCATATTTGTTCTTCAATAAATAAACCCAACACATTCTAGTGTAGTCATCAATAAATGTCATCATATATTTATTTCCATTTGCAGAAGGAACAGGCATTGGACCACACAAATCTGAATCAATGAGTTCAAGTTTTCTGTGTGCTCTTGAATGTGAATCATGAAAAGACTGTTTGCTATGCTTTCCTAGAATGAAAGCATCACATTGCTTAAATTTCCTAGGAATTGTAGGCAAACCAACAACACCATTTTTCTTCAACAAGCGGAGGCTATCATAGTTCAAATATCGAAATCTAGCATGCCATAATAAACTTGATGGAAGTGTACCTTCTTCATAATGAGAATTGTATGAGAATGGTGTGCACGAGCAGAGGTACCTTGTAGCTTGAGAAGCCTTTCTTCTTCTATTCCCCTCATTACAAGTGAGTGGTTAAATGCTTTTCTCACCTCAAGCTTGCCATCAAACATATGAATGGAGTGAATTTGCTGGTGGATGTGGACCAAGGACAACAAGTTTCTCTTCAGCTGTGGGAGATATAGAACATGATGAAGAAGAAAGTCCGGAAGACCAGGCAATTTAAGCCTGATTGTGCCAAGTCCTGATGGCTTGATTTTTGATTGGTCTGCAAAGGATACTGCTCCATCAACATTGTCAGTAAATTCTTCAAAAAAATCTTTTCTATGAGTCATGTGCAAGTTTCTCCTGAATCAAGCAACCAATCATTTTTCCAAGAAGCAAGTGAAGCATTAAATAAGTCTTCATTTACTCCGATATTACATTGTGCCACAACATAATGAGCAGATTCAGGTGCTTTACCTTTTTCTGTGTCATTAGTTTTACCTTTCTGTTGGTTTCTTTGCTGTTCAATTTTGTCCCATGGTAGCTTGCATGTAGAGGCATCATGTGATCCATTTCTTTTGCAGCGTATGTAGTGCAAGTCTGACTTTTCTCCTTGAGAGTGTCTGCCCCCCTGGCCTGACATGGTATCAGAGCCAGCTCCCGAAATTAGTTTTTGTGTAACTCCTAGTGTCAGTTTCCTGCCTGGTTACCTGAAGCCTGCTCCAGGTAGTGTCATATACGTTTTTGATATTGTATGCATTTTTAAAATCTGCTGGCCCGCTGTCATATGCTTTTTTCAACTCTGCGCCCTCTGTCAAGTTTGCGCCCTCTGCCAAGAGACGCTGGTGTGTGAATGTTGAACGTTGGTGCTCTTCATTTTCATTTTTGATGTAGAAAAATGTAACCGCAACTAGCAGTCCAAGTTTATGGTGAGCCGCAAAACCTTTGGTACTACCCTCGCGCTTCTTCTCTGATTTCAACGCAAGGATGGATGGCATGGACTTGATAGAGGTGTTGAATATGGTGGCAACTACCTATCTGCATCAATCCTCGGAGCTTGATACGTAATGGGCCAGCGTATGGCAGGAGTTACTACATGGCCTGACAAAATAAACAATAAACTAAGAACTAAGTGCATGAAGCATTAAGGTTGGAAGAGTTTGGAAGAAACTATAAGTCATGGAGATAAACAAAGTTAAAGAGCTAAAATAAATGATAAATAATGCAATGCACATATCAATGGTTAGAGGGTGCAAATACTCTAACAAGCATTACTATATTTCTTAGGGATTACTTGTTATCATGTGGTGCAGTTTCATAGAGGGTGTGTTGAGTGAGAGTGTGCACATGTTCACTATCAATAACTAAAAGCAACACCCCTTCACATGGTTATTAGTTTTAATTAATAAAATAATATAATTAAGAGATTGTTATGCACTTCTATCTTCAATTCCCTTCGCTGAAAGTAAAACATGTCATAAGAAAAACATGTATACAACATTATACCATCCTTGAATTGATAATGTCCTCAACATCCAAACTCACTATGAAAGGAAACATTTTTTTGAAATTAATACTTTTTAAAAATAAAACATTCAAACTTTTATCTTTTTTCAAAATGTTATAGATCAATTTTCTATAATCATCATTGTAGTTGATCAAACAACAAACATCAATAAATTAGCACATGATCTAACAATAATATAATGCTAGCACTTTATTTTATATTCTAAAATTCAATATTAAATACTATTAGTTACTAGATAACTCATCTCCAACTTTCAAATTACACATAATACTTAGATAAAATTTCCTGTATGAGTTTGTAACTTGTATTTTAAAAATCTTGGTAAGTATATATTTCACAAATTCTCATTCATTACTTACCACAATATAAGCTTACTATAGATTATGTACTAAAGATATTTATTTCATATCTTACATTATGTATTGAAAGAATAATACATATCTTATAGATATAAATTGTATTACTTAAGGCATTTATTACCATTTTTCTTGCTATTTTTATCTATACCTCAAATAAACAATCACACGCATTGTATTATCACAACTCTGTAAAAAATTAATAAAATAGTTAGACCACTCCTTACCATAATATAATATTATCCCCCATCACATTACTACTTAATATAATTTGATGATAATATAATATTCTACCATTTTTCCAAGATCCATATCCATTGAGGGTTGAGACATAGCCACAAAAAAATGTAAGAGTAAAAATAAAAGTCAGCATGGCACAAATAAAACAAGATCCATAATCACAACCATAAAGGAAAGTCACACATAAAAACATCATGGTCATGCATATTCAACAATCAATTTATAGGCAACCACAAACTTAAAGTTTAAAGGCATAGCATATCAACATAAAATAAAGTAGTCTCAGACTTAATGTCCTGAGTCCAACACTCATGGCACTCTCAGTTGTCATACCATGCATATACATGTGAAACAAAATCAGTTTCCTTTCTTTTCTAGCTTGTGGGTGCAGTCTCGTTTTAAGTGCTCCTCCCCACAAGACCAACAGAAGATGGGTTTCCTTCTTGTCTCAATCTCATGGGGCCTTTGCCATCATCACTTCCCTTCACTAAGGGTTGAGCCTGGTGTGTCAATTCCTGCAAGTGTTCGTGTAGTTCATAGTTCCAATATGTCCATTCTTGTTTTTTCCTGGCAAGTTTCTTTATCTCTGCCTTGTAGATTCTGAGCTCAGTTTCCAATTCCCTGAGTTGATCCTTCAATTTTTCTTCTCTTTCAGAGGATCTTCCCCTCTTAGATTCATGTCATGTACCATTGGACATGTTTTCCCTGTCTTTGTCATTGAGTCTTCCCATGTGCTTCCACACACACTAAGCTATTAGCCCCTAATGAAAAACTAAATACATATACTAGTGGTCATCTTACCAAGTGAACTCAAACATGTTGCCTTGTAGTTGTTCACACATCGATATGATTGTTATCAATTATACATCACAATCAAAATCAACATCTACATAAGCTTGATTTCAAATTCATGAACACATATATAAATATATGCATATTAGACATGGTTATCATCCTGCAATTGCAAATGTTAGAATTCAATCTGTGATCTGTACTAACAAAGTGATGAAAGCCATCCTCTTCAACGAGAACATCATTATTATTAAACTTGGTCACTTAAACATTTAGAAAGATTTGGCCTTCTTATTAAGGCCAGTAATAATGGTACCTGCAACCTCATAGAGTCAATTATGAAATCACATGTTTCATTAGCATGCATCACATTCCTAAATTTTCACTTTCATAAAGAGAATGCATCATAAGACTTACAGGAAATCTCAAGTTAGCACAAAATAATACCATCATAAGAAATCATCATTCACCCTCGACTGCAAATATCAGCCTATAATCCATGATCGTCATGCTATAACAAATATTTATCAGTTGTTTAACTTTTTGTAACATACCTCTAGTCAAACAAATCATGGGATTCCCCACCCAGTGCATGTACACACACACACAGTCACTTCTTCAATTACCTCTTTAGACCTCTATATTAACTCCTCTTTCTCAAAAATAATTTGAATTGAGGACCATATTCCAGTCATGGTCTCATTTATTTCTACCCATATACTTTCTTTTGCATGTGCCATTGCTCGTTCATTTTGTAGTTGTTCAATCTTTTGTGTTAATTTATGAGTTTTCTGCAGCTCAGCCAAGTATACATTGTCAATCTTCCGCTTATTCTCTTGAAGGTTCTTCAACTGAGTTTTCAGCGTGTCAATTTCATGTCCTCTGATTGATAGGTCATCCATTGCCTTCATAAGTTCCTATGAAGAATTTGTATATTTCCCCTCGGTGATGGTCGCTAAAGTGGATGCCCCTGCTGTTGATGTAGATGAAATGGGAATTGATATCAATGGAATGGCTACCAATTGTGTGGAGTGTTCCCTTTCCTTCAAATTTTTTTCCATTTCAACCTCCATTGCTTTGATCTGTCCACTTTGCTCAATAATGATTATGAACATATCTTCTTTTTCCTTCTCTAATTCTTTGACTTCCTTATTTTGCGGGTCTTCTATGGAGGGAAGCTTGAGCTTCTTCTTAAGTGCTATAATGTCAGCATTTTTCCTTATGATAATCTCTTTTGTTGCTTTCACATTGTTGGGATCATATCCCAGTTGGATTACAAGGTCTTCCAATGATTTAATTTTTGTATCTTTGGCTAGAGAAGAGACTTTCTCTAATTTAAGTTGAGATTGGATGTTATTTATGGAGGCTTGCAACCTAGAAGTTGTCATTGTTGAAGTTGTCAAAGTGGAGTACAACATCTCCCTTATTTTCTTGTGTAGGCCTATTTGATCAATTGGGTGAATTTGATTAGTATTGAAAGAAAAAATTGATTTCTTATAATCTTCACGATTCTTTGAGAAAGGGACGTCAACATGCAGGAAGGCTATCTACATTTTCCCTTTCTTTGTGTCAAAGGCAAAGAGCAGCTTATGTTGTGAAGAGGTTGTCTGCTTCCAAAACTGTGTATATGTTGTAGCTTTTAGATGTTCATTTTTCTTCTTGATTTCTTTGTACTTATCAAATATGTTTGGTTTAGCTTGGTCATGAACCAATTCACCTGACTGAGAGGTGTCTAATGGCTCATGGGAGACTGAAGATGATGGAGACCCTACAAAAATATATTTAGTCCTCTTTGAAGCATGAGGGTCTGTCAGAATAATGGTGGACTGTGTGTTCTCTTCTTGAAATATTTCTTCTGATGTATTAGTCCTTTTCCTCTTCTTGTAGATCTGAAATTATTTCTTTGGAATTTCTGTGACTGTGGGGGAAACCTCTTCCCTTGGCCTCTTGTCCTACTTCTTCTGTGGTGCAGGAGTCTGTGATGTTGTAGTTGATGTTACCTTCTATTTTACCTCATGCAGAATGTTCTCCAGCCATTGATCTTGGTTCATGTATTTCTCAATCTCTGGCTTGGGAGTGTGAATGTATGGAGTAGTCTTTTGTTCTACTCTTAGCATTGAAATCACTCCCAAGGGGTCATATGACCAGGTAAAGATGAGTTTGAAGTTCATTTGTTTCAAGAAGATGTTTGCTTCTTTAGCCGCTGCTTTTGTGTTGTACATGAAAGGATCGACTTGTTCTTTAATCTTAAACGTGATTTTCTCTTTGTTTTTACAAAATGGAGATCATCCATATGAATCATCCGTATAATGTATTCTAATGAGAAAATTCTCATTGGGACAAACTTTAGTAACCTGTAAGGTGCCAATTCACACCCATACACCCTAATTTCTGTGTAATTTTTGTATAGGTACCAGTCACCTATTTTGGTCTGATCACTAAGGTGTAAAATTCTTCTTGTTTTAGGTCTTATCATAAGTTTTATTTCACTGTTCAATAAGCAACAAACTATATATAGAAATTTATCAACATAGCCACTGAAAGTAAAGTCATTTGAATGCTTCCTCACTAAGGAAGTCCAATGAATTATAGATTGTGCATTGCCTTGTTCATCCAATCTCTGGAAGGGAAACTGAAATTTGTTTGCCTGATGATACAAAAACAAATAAACCAAAACTGATGCATACTTGAAGGTTCCTTTTGTGGAAAATTTTAAGTGCTGCTCATGAATGGCATATTCTAGAAACTCACCGTAGTTGAAGATAATTGGGGTCTTTTCATCTGTTGAGAGGATTGACAAAAACCCTATGATGGCCTCATCAACCCACTGATCGTATTGATAGCCCAGTAAACAAGAAACAATGGAGATGATTTGTTTAGTCATCTAAGGGAACATGGAAGGGGAATAGGGGGGGATTCTTCTTTGGTAATTGGGCATCCTCAAGGAGAAACGTTTCAAAAATCTTTGCTCTGTGAGGAAGGGTTAGGTTCTTGTAGAGTTCCACGAGGGAATCTACTGTAAAAGGTTTCAGAGGTGTAGAGATTTGAATTTGGAGCATATGGGAGATGGATTCTGAGGTGATGGTGAAAAGAATGTCATTATTTTGGGCCACAATTTCCCTCTGACTAGGAATATATCGAAATTGGCACCATGAGACAAATTCAGGGTAATGGTAGGTCTGAGGGAAAAGAAATGGGGTAGGGAAGAATCCAATAGGCCCAATTCATCATTAAGGTCTATAAATTTTTGCTTTAACCAGTTGTGGAGTTCAGAAAGGTCAAACTCACAACTGGTTTCACTGATTTTGTACTCTTGATCTACTAGAGGTTGATGGTCCAAATCAATGATAGCGGGTAGGAGAGGGTTCTATTTTGTTATCTTAACTTTTCCTTTGGGAGCCATAACAGACAGAAAAGAATTATGAATTTAGAGCTTACCCAGGATAATTGAACGAAAACTGGTGGTTGGGCATATAAAGGTTGTTCTATCGTTGACTGGTCACAGTGGCGAGTTGTTTCAGTGACTGGATGTTTTGTATATAAACTTTATATGATGACTGGGTGTTGGAGTGAGTTCTGGCTACAAATGCTTTGGAACAGCAAAAGGAGGGCAAATAATGGGTTTTGGGTTTGTTTTATTAACAAAAAATCTGATTATTGTTGCAATTTAGCTGTTTAACAGAGCGGGACTGTTATCACAGGAGCAGTTAGATAATGGCTATGGAATAGTGTCATGTGTCGGAATGGTAGCGGAGTGGGGGAGGGAGGTCATTGTGATGGGATAGCAATGAAGTGGGGAGTGTCATGTGGTAGAATGCCATTGGGGCAGAGTGAGGACCATGATGCGCCACATGGCGAAATAGATTTGGAGCGAGAGCACAGGGCGGAGTCAACGGTCACAAAGGCGGGAAGTTGAAAGGCGTATTTCGGGGGGGGTGGGACGATATGTGGTTTTAGATAGGCAGGGGGAAGGGGGGTGGTGGGGGTGGGGGGGGGGGTTTCTGTAGTGAGCGAGAAGGCGACACGTTACATGGGTGGTAAAAAGGGAGACCATTTTTCAGATTCACCCCCCTTGGTTAATCATTAGAGGGACAGGGGGGGTCCGTAGTGAGCGAGAAGGCGACATGTTGCACGGGCGGTAAAAAGGGATACCGTTTTTCGGATTCCCCCCCACCTTGGTTAATCGTCGGAGGGGGGGGGGGGGGGGGGTGGGGTTTGAACTCATCACCTGCCATTGATCCAGGCAGGTGAGACCTCAATCGTTCGTTGTTGCGCATTTTTTATCACAAAACGACAACATATCGTATCAAATCACTTTATTCGACCACTATATAAAATTGCGTTTATACACTACAATAATTTTATTAGATTAAATTTACTTTAATATAATTTTACCATGTTTAAACAGGGTGGTTAATCAATCAAACTTTAACTAATCCTAATTTAACCAAATTTGATCATGATTAAACTGTGTGGCCAAACAATTTTTTATTCTGACTAATCTAGTTTTATTCAACAAGTTTAATCACGCTTAAATAATGTGATTAAACTAACTAATCCTACTTATCTAATTTTAATGTGGCATTTTAAGTGGTCGCACATTATTCAAACTTTCTAAAAGAAATTCTCATGCATATTTTTTTTTTTTTGAAATGCAGTGGCATCTAGACTTGCTCACTTATTTTGGGGTTTTTTCACTTCTTCTTTTTTTTTTTTTTTTTTTTTCCACATATATATTTTTTCGTTCTTTTGTATCCCCTTTCTTTTCTTTTTATTCTATTTTTCTATGGAAATCATTTGCAGAATGAAACATTATTTACAAAAATCACTATCATGAAAATTCAAAGATAATCAACTTATGATCCTAAATTTGCAGGACCCTAACAGTGGCTTCAATGGGATGGCATCCGCCTTGTGAGGTGTCAATAGTGTTGTAGATCATTAGCCTTCATCCATTGGGAAAGTTATCATTATTTTGTACTTGAACTGACTAACTTGTTGTTATTCATAAATATGGGCAACAAATCATGAGGAACTTAGGGCCTTCTCTCATGGCTTCAACTCCTTATGTGAGCCAACCTCACTCTTGCAGTAGAATAGTAAAATGATATTTACAATGATTGTAAATGAAACTAATCTATTCGGGAAGAAAGTATTGTTTGAGTAGTTTTCCATTGATAGGTCCACCTGGCAGTACTTCTCTAGTCAAGTTTGTTAATAAAAATGCATTGCTACCTCTAAAAGTTTCTATTTTGTATGGCCCTTTCCACAAACTGTCGAATTTACCATGCTTTTGTTTGTGTTCATTCCTTGAGTCCCATTTTAACACCAGGTCATCTATTTGGAAGTCATCTGCCTTTATGCACCTGTCATGGATCTTCTTAATTTTATCCTAAATGAGTTGAGTCTTATTGTAGACCTCCTCCCTAGATTGTTGAAACTGTATAGTTTAATTGACCCTTCTGTGTAAATCATTTGTTTCTACTTGTGCTTCTTGCAGTAAATTTAGCACAGGGATTACCAGGGAAGTAGGAAGAATTTCATCTACTCCATATACTAATTGAAATGGAGACATCCCAATAGATTTCTTTGTGCTAATTCTATCAGCCCACAGGGCATTAATCAACTTCTTATGCCTCGATTTTTTTTTTTCCTGCAATAATTTCTTGATAATGTTGACTAGACTTTTGTTAGAAGATTCAGCTAACCCATTCCCCTGTGGATAATAGGCAGTAAAGTGTCCTAATTTTATGTGGTATTTGTTGCAAAAATCAACCATTATCTTTGATTTAAGGGCATCAACATTGTCAGTGATAATCTTATGTGGGCATCCAAACCTAGACAAAATGTTACCTTCTAAAAATTGAATAATTATAGTGTTTGTCTCATATCTGATGGAATAGCCTCAATCCACTTAGTAAAGTAGTTAGTGGCTGTCAAGATCCATCTATGTTGACCTGAGGAGCTTGGGTGGATTTCACCAATGAAATCCAGACCCCATTGTTGAAAAGGAACCTCAACTGAAATGGGTTTCAATGGCAAAGGAAAAAGCTTTCTCTTGCCTTCAAAATTTGGCACTGGTGGCAAGTGGTGACTTTCTTATGCACATCTGTAAACAAGGTAGGCCAGTAAAAACCAACCCTCAGGATTTTTTTGGTTGTGGTCTTCCAGTACAAATGGCCTCCACAGTCTCCTTGATGAAAATCTTCCATGACCTTGTCTGCTTCATCTTTCAACAAACAGTTTAGCAAAATACCTCCAGCATCTTTCCAATATATAATTTGATCTAAAATACATAATTTCATAGCTTTCATTTTTAAAAACCTAGCTTTTGTCTTTGTTAAACCAGGACGAACTTTTAAATTTTCTAAGACAAAGACAATGTCTGCATACCATGGAGAGGTAGAAAAGGCCTTTGATACCTGTGGAGTCGTCGACTCTTCCTGCTCATCAAGTGCAGCGATAAAATTAATATCTAGTGCATGAAAATTGGACTCATCCATTAGCTTAGTGAATCCATGACCTTTGATGAGCTTGGTAGATCTAATCTCAATGTCATATTATAGGATGATTGCAATCCATTTTCCTCTCCTACCATCTGGGTCAGTTTGTGTCAAAATATCTTTTACCACAACACTTGGGACAAATGAAATGATATGAGAATGTAGGATGTAAACTCTAAATTCTTTCAGTGCCTTCACCAAAGCAAAGACTTGTTTCTCCATGATGTTATACTTTAATGAGGCGTCCCTTAAAGCTCTGTTGAAGAAAGCTATGGTCTTTTCATATCCTTTACTGTTTTTATACAACAAAGCAACTACAATAGTATGCTCAGATGCAAAAGAAAAAATCATAAAATCCTTTGTAAAGTCGGGGCTTATCAAAACAGGAGCAATGGTTAAAGCTAACTTCACTTCACTAAAATATTTCTTGGCTTCAGTATTCCATTTTATTTCAATATCTTTCTTTAGCATGTTTGTAATGGATCTTAAGATTTTGGCCAAGTTAGGAACAAATCTTCTGAGAAAATTTATCCTACCAATGAAGGATTTAACTTCTTTCTCGTTTCTGGGAGGGTCAATTTTCAGTATGGCTTTGACTCTGCTAGGATCTATCCTAATACCTTATTTTGAAAGGATATGACCTAGAATATTTCCTTCGTCTAAACCAAAAAGAGTTTTCTTAGGGTTTAAGGAAATATCATATTTTCTAATTTTTTCAATAACCTTTCTTAAATGCAATAAGTGTTCTTCATCTGTTTTTGAAAACACAGTTATATAATCTAGGAAAGTCATAATGAATCTATCTATTTCATTAGCAAATTCTATGTTCGTTTCTCTTTGGAAAGTGGCCCCAACATTCATAAGACCAAAGGGCATTTTTACATACATAAAAGTCCCCCAAGGTGCAGTAAATGTTGTTTTGTGTTGATCACCGGGATGAACCAGAACCTAGTTTTATCTCGAGAAACCATCCAGTAAAGAGATTCTATTGGAACCAAATACCTTTTGTATGATATGATCCATTTTGGTTAGAGGCTAATTGTCCTTAAGAGAAACCTTGTTTAGATTCCTAAAATCTACACAACGAATAATTTCACCTGGTTTCTTTCTGGTAGGTACTAGATTAGAGACCCATTTTGAAAATATGAGGGGTACAATGATCTTTGCATCAAATTTTTTTTTGACTTCCTTTTATATAAATGGTAATAAGACTGCATTCACTCTCCTCAATTTATGTTTGAAGGGCTTTTAATCTTCTCTTATGGGAATGGTGTGCTGTATGATACTAATGTCATATGATTTTAAATCTTCATAGCTCCAATCAAACACATCAAAGAATTCCTTAAGTAGCTCAATATATTTTTGTTTTTCTTTAGGATGTAAGGATTTGGATAGTTTCATAATTTTAGGATTCTCTGCATTTCCTATGTTATAGTCCTCTACCTCGATTCCTAATGCCTCTATTTTTGGCTTTTTGGATACATCATTGAAGTCAAAAAGCTCTTCCAATGGTATCAATCCTCTTGGAAACAGATTGTCTTTTAGTTTAAGAACCTCAAGTTCTTCTTGATTGTCATCAGTTTCATTTAACACTATTTCTTTTTTATTTTCATCTGCATCAATATTTATAGACTCAAAATCATCTTCTAATTGTAAAAAATTCTCTACTTGTTTGTCACTTTCAAAATCTTGCCAATATCTTACATTAACCGGGACAGTTGGTATGTGTTTTATTTCAACTTCATATTTTTTGTTAGTATGGAATGGCACCTTACAAGTACTAGCTGAAGTAGCTAAAGCATCTTAAAAATATTCTGGCCTCTAGGAATAAGAGACAACTGATATTAAGGGAAACATTGAAGAAAATCTAAAACTGCATTTCTATAGGCTCTCAATCTAGGGTGTTTGGTTTAATACTCACCTTTAATCTGGTTAATGATGACTTCTGAATCTCCGTGTATAGAAATTATTTTAGCCCCTGACCTCTTTAAAAGTTGCAGTCCTAAGATTAATTATTCATATTCAACTATATTGTTTTTACATTGAAAGTTTAGATTTTAAGAGTGTCCTTTAGCTATCCCTGTTTGTGAGTTTAGAATCCAGACACCTGCCCCTGCTCCTTCCTTGCTTACACCCCCATAAAATTCCATGTTCCATAGGGCTTCACTCTCTTCCTCTGGTTTCCCGCATTCAAATTTCATTTCCTCTATATTGCTTGGCTCAACTTCTAAATGTGAAACTTCCCCCTCTACATATTCATCATTTAAAAAAAAGGAGTCTAAATCTGAATGCCTAGAGTACCGGGAGTAATTGTTTGGTTTTTCTTGGCTACTAACCATGTATTTCATGAGAGTTTCCCTGTATAGTCTTCTTTGTTGACCAAAAACAGAAATGGTAGCATAGGTCATATCCATTTGCAAAGTACCTTGTAACTTTGCTCTCCAAGACCTTGATAGTAACATTCCATACTTAGGGGGTATGTTTGCTACTACGATGTCCATGACTAGGCTTTTGGCTTGGATTTGAGCTAAAATGACACATAAGTCTTTGATGAGACCTAGGCATCTGACCTTGCTAGAATCAAAGGAATACAAATCTTTGTAAGGCCTTTTGATATCTAAACCTAGTTTTTCCATGATGGCTCTGGGCATCAGACTATGGGAAGCACCAGAGTCAAGCATTGTGTTATGCAGAATCTTGTCATGAATATTCAAACTAATATAGAAAGGAGGCATAGCTCCATCATGAGATTTGCCTTCCACTTCAGGTCCAAATAACAACTCAGGTCGGTCATCAGTCAGTCTTACTGTGTCTATCACTTCCCCTATTTTGAGGGCTTTCATAACTTGGGACCTATATACATTTTTATTGATTAATTATGTTAAAGGAATTTAAATTTTAACTTTAGACAACTCAACCTCAATGCTGAAAGAGGTTTGAGATTTGTCTATCTATTTGGTATTCTGATCCTGTTTTTTAGGAGCCTCCTTTTGAGATCCATCCTTTTTTTGGATAGTGGTAAGGGCATCATTCTGAGTTTTTCTCGAAGGATTTCCAGCAGTCTTTTTACTTCTTAGATTATATTGCTTATACACTTCCATTATAGCATTTTGGTATCCTTCTTTATACTCATCTGACTCTGAAGGGAGGGCTTCTGGTTGTGAGAGCAAGAACAGATCTTGCTCTTCTTTGGTTAGGAAAATATGATCTATCTCACTTTCTTCAAATAAGTTTATCTGGTTTACTAAAGGATCTTCTGTCAAATCAACTTCTTCATCATCATAGTTTTCTTGGAAGGGAGGCCTGATCTGTTGTTGATCATTTGGGCCTCTTTGTTCTCTTTGTTAGCTTCCTCCTAAGATTTTGATTTATATTTTGAGGACCACCTTGATTATATCTTGGAGGAGCTCTATCAGTTAAAATTATTATCTCTACCATTCTTTCCATAGACCTAACTAAGCTATCCAACTTAGCATCGGATGAGGAAGAAGTAGGTTCCTCTTTAATAGATACTGTCCTTTCAGCTTTTAGCCTAGCTCTTTTGGCTAACAGATTAGCGTCTACACTAACTGCATTTTTATGCATCTCCTCAAGGGTAGCATAATTTCTTTCTCTGAGTTGGTGAGACATTTCTAGATCAAATCCCTATGGGAATTTGATCAGAGATAGACCTAGTCGAGGTTGTATTGAAGTGGGGATAGAGTTATAAATGTTGTTGAATCTTGTGCAATAGTCTTGGACTGTTTCACCAGGGGCTCTTTTAATACTCTCATAGTCAGCTAAGATTTGTAGAGATTTCTTTTCCATTTCCCATCTTCTGAGGAATTTTTCATGAATTGGGTGAGCTTTGGGATAGAACGAGCTAGAAATCCTTTGAACCATTTTTTAACCTCACCAGTGAGACTTTGAGCAAACAATCTCATTTTAACATCATCATCGTCAATCTCTTGGAGGTCTAAGTAATCATTCATTTTATCAATATGCTATTGAGCAGTAATTGGCATTGTTCCATCATATTGGGGTATCCTACTCTGGTAATCTTGAGGCATTGTAATGAGTTGTCTAGGTAGGACCAAGGGAGCATAATGAGCTTCCATGATTTGTAAATGAGAATGGGAAGATGATGAAACTATAACATGTGTGAATGTGGGAGGGATTAAAGGAGTTGGAGTAGAACTCTATTGATTTGATGTAGAGGTGGTAGGGATAGTAGATAATAGGTACACTAGTAATAGGGGGGATAGATGGAGGTGTATTAGAAATAGGAGGAATCTATGGAGGAATAGTAGAAATAGGAGGAACCTCTGGAAGGGTAGTATAAATAGGAGGAATTTCAAGTGGGATAGAAATACTAGGTGGGATTAATAGTGGGGTTGGGGATGAAGCAGTGGAAGAAGAATGTGAGGATTTAAGTGATTGAAGAGATTTATGTATAGCCTGATCTAGTTCAAATACCAACACTTCAAGTTTATTAAATTGTTTGATGACATCATCCTCAGAGTCTGATTTCATAGTTTTATGCTTTGAAATGTAGGGTTTTAAGATGTTTTCATCAAAAATAGTTTCAGCTACAAAACTGTCAGATTTAGTTCGGAAGAGACTATGTTCAAATGGTAAATCAAATTCTATGTCTTCTACTGTTTCAAAGCTTTCAAGTAGAGAATTAACCCTAGGGAGAGGATTATTACTTGCCTGGCTCTCAACTAAACTTTTCTTTCTAAGAATTTTTTCAGGGTTATCTACAATTTTTGGTGGATTTGGATCTGGATTAGCTCTAGTATATATCTTCTTAGGAGCCATATCTACTATAGTATATTTACATATATAAAATATGTACAACTTATAAGTGGAAAATAGCCTTAAATCAGATCTATTTCTTAGCCACAAACCTAGAAATAGCTTTAAGCACTGAACTAAAAATTTTGACCAGGGAAAATTTATTACAAAACAGATTTGTTCAAAGTCCCCAATATGGTCACCAAGATGTTATCACTTCGTAATTTCTTAAGGCTATGAAAGAAATCCAAAGTTTACCACAAAACCACTTTCAAGTTTAGAAGCTAGCCCTTCTAAACTTAGAAAGGGATCTCTCTATTAGATTTGTAGTGGGGTTTTAGACTAGTTATTAGATTCTGAGTTTTATTTTTAAAATGTTTGGTTAAAACTGCAAGGAAAGTCCATTGGGCAATGGAGTCAAAGACTTAAGTTGATCAAAAACAGAAATAACAGAAAAAAATTGAAACATGGCAAGGTAGGGAGGCTATTTGGATCTTTAAATCATTGTAGAGTGAGAGGGGGGACTAGATTCAAATGCCATTAAACATAGAGCATTTTAACATGAGTTCTATATTTCACTTCATTTTGAAAACATATAAATTACTTTAAATTTAGGACAGAGTGTGATTAAACAATTTTAACCATTCTTCTTCGATTAAATAATTCATATAAGAAAACATATGAAAACATAGATATAACAAGTTTACAAAAAGAAAGACATTACCAATTAGCTTGACACATGAATCTTGGAACAATATTCTGTATTAATGAAATGATCACTTTCAGCTCAATGAAAAACTTTACATCAAAATGTTCTTTCTTGATACAAGTCCCAACATTTGTACTTCGATTTATGAAGAACTTATACAAAAATGATCAAAAATATCTTGAGTGAAAATATCAAAATTTTCACAAAATATCCTAAACTGATTACATAAATAGTACAAAAAGTAGGGAGTTGAAACTGTTGTAGTGCTATGGCCCTCCCTTTGAGGATTGTTGGTGATGACTTAGCCTGAAGAAGTGTTTCCTTTCTGTTGAAGGTGAAAAATTGTTTTATCCAAGTAACTCACACAATTTGGCCCATCTGTCTTCACTTGGGGTGGAGAATTTGACTAGTTTCTTGTAAGTCTCATCTACCTCAATATACTTTTGAAATGTAGGCTTGATAATGAACATGTGCTTTATCTCATGTTTGATAATCATATCAAAATATTAAGCTTCCATGAAGGCTTCCCCCGTGATACTTCCTTTGATGGTAGAAAAAATTGACTTATCTCTTGCTAAAGTATATAATTTCTGGTGATAATCTTTTAAATTGGTCAACTTTTCTCCAATCCCTATCAAACCTGGCAGTCCCTTTCGAATTAGTACATTAAAATTTTTCTGGAACTTCTTAATGTTGGACTCCATATTGTGACACTTGTTCTCCAATTGCAACATAAGGTTCTTTTTTTAAGAACCTTCGTCACCTCCAGAATTGTCTCTGTCCTATCTACAACTTCCAATTCTTCCAATTATTCCTTGGTCTTCGAATTTAAAATTATGATCAGAGCAGTGGCTTCACCTAGCTTCGACCCTAAATCTACTTTCACTTCTTCAATTTCTTCTTTATACCTTTGTATTAACTCCTTTTGCTAAAAAATAATCTGAATTGAGGGTCATATTTCAGTCATGGCCTCATTTATTTCTACCCATACACTTTCTTTTGCATGCACCAATGTTTGTGCCATTTTTGATTCATTTTGCAATTATTCAATATTTTGTGTTAATTTATGAGTTTTCTGTAGCTCAGTTAAGTATACATTGTCAATCTTCGGCTTATGCTCTTGAAGGTTCTTCAGCTGAGTTTTCAGCTTCTCAATTTCATGTCCGCTGATTGAGAGGTCGTCCATTGCCTTGATAAGTTCCTCTGAAGAATCTATAGATTGCCCCTCAGTGATGGTTGCTGAAGTGGATGCACCTGTTGTTGATGTAGATGTAATGGGAACTGTTGTGAGTGGAATGGCTGCCAACTGTGTGGATTGTTCCCTTTCCTTCAACAATTTCTCCATTTCAACCTCCATTGCTTTGATCTGTCCACTTTGTTCAACAATGATTCTGAACATATATTCTTTTTCCTTCTCTCATTCTCTGACTTCCTTAGTTTGTGGGTCTTCTATGGAGGGAATCTTGAGCTGCTTCTTAAGTGGTGCAATGTCATCATTTTTCCTTTTGATAATCCCTTTTGTTGCTTTCACATTGCTGGGGATTACAAGGTCTTCCAATGATTTAATTTTTGTGTCTTTGGCTAGAGAAGAGACTTTCCCAAATTTAAGTTGAGACTGGATGTTATTTACAGAGGATTGCAGCCTATAACGTGCCATTTTTGAAGTTGTCAAAGTGGAGTACAACATCTCCCCTGTCTGCTTGTGCAAGTCTATTTGACCAATTGGGTGAATTTGGTTAGTATTGAAAGAAAAAATTGATTTCTTATAATCTTCATGAGTCTTTGGGAAAGGGACCTGAGCATGCAGGAAGGCTATCTGCATTTTCCCTTCCTTTGTGTCAAAGGCAAAGAGTAGCCTATGCTGTGAAGAGGTTGTCTGCTTCCAAAACTGTGTATATGTTGTAGCTTTTGCCTATTCATTTTTCTTCTTTATTTCTATGTACTTAGCAAATATGTTTGGTTAAGCTTGGTCATGAACTAATTCACCTGACTGAGAGGTGTCTAATGGCTCATGGGAGACTGAAGATGATGGAGACCCTACAAAAAATATATTTATTCCTCTTTGAAGCATCAGGGTCTATCAGAATAATGGTGGACAATGTGTTCTCTTCTTGAAATATTTCTTCTGATGTATTAGTCCTTTGCCTCTTCTTGTAGACCTGAAATTCTTTCTCTGGACTTTCTGTCACTGTGGGGGAAACCTCTTCCCTTGGCCTCTTGTCCTGCTTCTCCTGTGGTGCAGGAGTTTGTGATGTTGTAGTTGATGTTACCTTCTCTTTTACCTCATGCAGAGTGTTCTCTAGCCATTGATCTTGGTTCATGTATTTCTCAATATCTGGCCTGGGAGTGCGAATGTATGGAGTAGTCTTTTGTTCTACTCTCAGCTTTGAAATCACTCCCAAGAGGTCATATGACAAGGTAAATATGAGTTTTAAGTTCATTTGTTTCAAGAAGATGTTTACTTCTTTAGCTGCTACTCTTGTGTTGTAAATGAAAGGACTAACTTGTGCTTTAATCTTAAACGTGATTTTCTCTTTTTTGTTACAAAATGGAGATCATCCAGATGAATCATCTATCTAATGTATTCTAATGAAAAAATTCTCATTGGGACAAAATTTAGTAACCTGTAAGGTGCCAATTCACACCCATACACCCTAATTTCTGTGTAATTTTGGTACAGGTACTAGTCACCTGTTTTGGTCTGATCACTAAGGTGTAAAACTCTTCTTATTTTAGGTCTTATAGTAAGTTCTATTTCATTGTTCAATAAGCAACAAACTGTATATAGAAATTTATCAACATAGCCACTGGAAGTAAAGTCATTTGAATGCTTCCTCACTAAGGAAGTCCAATGAATTATAGATTGGGCATTGCCTTGTTCATCCAATCTCTACAAGGGAAACTGAAATTTGTTTGCCTGATGATACAAAAACAAATAAACCAAAACTGATGCATACTTGAAGGTTCCTTTTGTGGAAAATTTTAAGAATTGCTCATGGATGGCATATGCTAGAAACTCACCGTAGTAGAAGATAATTGGGGGCTTTTCATCTGTTGAGAAGATTGACAAAAACCCTGTGATGGCCTCATCAACCCACTGATCAGATTGATAGCCCAATAAAAAGGAAACGATGGGGATGATTTGTTTAGTCATATCAAGGAACATGGAGGATGAATAGGGGAGATTCTTCTTTGGTAATTGGGCATCCTCAAGGAGAAATGTTTCAAAAATATTTGCTCTGTGAGGAAGGGTTAGGTTCTTGTAGAGTTCCATGAAGGAATCTAATGTAAAAGGTTTCATAGCTGCATAGTTTTGAATTTGGAGCATCTGGGAGATGGATTCTGAGGTGATGGTGAAAAGAATGTGATTATTTTAGGCCACAATTTCCTTTTGAGTAGGAATATATCAAAATTGGCACCATGAGACAAATTCAAGGTAGTGGTAGGTCTAAGGGGAAATGAATTAGGGTAGGGAAGAATCCCACAAGCTCAATTCGTCTCTAAGGTCTATAAATTTCTGCTTTAACCAGTTGTGGAATTCATAAGGGTCAAAGTCACAACTGGTTTCATTGATTTTGCACTCCTGATCTACTAGAGGTTGATGGTCCAGATCAATGACAGGGGGTAGGAGAGGGTTCTCTTATGTTATCTTAACTTTGCCTTTGGGAGCCATAACAGGTAGAAAAGAACTGTGAATTTAGAGTTTAACTGGGATAATTGAACGAAAGCTGGTGGTTGGGCGTACAAAGGTTGGTCGGTCGTTGACTGATCATAGTGGCGGGTTGTTTTGGTGACTGGACATTCTGTATATAAAATTTGTATGCTAACTAGGTGCTGGAGCGAGTTCTTGCTACAAATGCTTTGGAACAACAAAAGGAGGGAAAATTAACGGGTTTTGGGTTTGTTTTATTAGCAAAGAAATTGATTATCATTGCAATTTAGTTGTTTAATGGAGCGGGTCCGTTATCACAGGAGCGGTTAGATAATGACTATGGAATAGTGCCATGTGTCGGAGTGATAGTGGAGCGGGGGAGGTAGGTGATCGTAATGGGATCACAATGAAGTGGGGAGCTCCATGTGGCAGAATTGCATTGGGACAGCGTGGGGACCAGGACGCACCACATGGCGGAATAACAATGGAGCAAGAGCGCAGGGCAGAGTCAATAGTCACAAAGGCAGTAAGTTGAAAGGCGGACTCTGGAGGGGGGGTGGGATGGTATGTGGTTTTAGGCAGGGGCGGGGGGGGGGGGGGGGGGGGTCCGAACTCATCACCCGCCGTTGATCTGGGTGGGTGATACCTCAGTGATTCGCTACCGAAATCGTCACCTGTCGTTGATCTGGGTGGGTGAGACCTCAGCCATTCGCTATTGCACACTTTTTATCACAAAACGACAACATGTCGTATAAAATCACTTTATTTGACCACTATACAAAATCAGTTTTATACACTGGGATAATTTTATTGTATTAACTTTACTTTAATATAATTTAACCATGTTTAAACAAGGTGGTTAATCAATCAAACTTTAACTAATCCTAATTTGACCAAATTTGACCACAATTAAACTGTGTGGCCAAACAATTTTTTATTCTTACTAGTCTAGTTTTATTCAACAAGTTTAATCACGCTTAAACAATGTGATTAAACTAACTAATCCTACTTATCTAATTTTAATGTGGCATTTTAACTGGTTGCACATTATTCAAACTTTCTAAAAGCATTTCTCATGCATATTTTTTATTTATTTTTGAAATGCAGTGGCATTTAGACTTGCTCACTTATTTTGGGGTATTTCCATTTTTTTTTTTCCTTTTTATTTTTTCTTTTTTTATTCACACATATTTTTTCTTTGTTTTCTATCCACTTTCTTTTCTTTTTTTTGCTAAAGCAAGAGACTTTCCTTCTATTTCAAAAACCCAAAAGTAAAGTTACAATAAGTACAAAAGGCCTGAAAAATTCAAGGAATACGAAACCGAGGAGACCGAACAATCGAGGAAGTGACCCTCTAAACCAAAGAAGGAACGATCTAACCGATCAAAATGTCCCTGCAATTACAGATTAACCCAAAGTCAAAGTCTGAAAAACCCCCCATCTAAAATTCTCAAAGATTGAACCAGCTCACTTCCCGCTCAAAGAATGAACAAGCCCGACCAGATTTGACCGTTGGTTGCCCCCGCCAAAAAGGATGGCACGGAGAGAAATCGGAGCGCCAAGATGCAAGGTGTTTAAGTCGCGATGAAGGGTGGTAAGGCAAAACCCCCCCCTTCCATGTGTTGAGAGCTGAGTGGAATCGCTCTCAACAGGCCAAAACCACTTACCGTTTATGAGCCTCGCGATCAAAAGAAAACCGCTTAGCCCCGACCAGATCTGACCGTTGGTTGGCCCTGCCAAAAAGGACGGCACGGAGAGATATCAGAGCACCAATATGCAAGGTATTTAAGTGGCGATGAAGGGTGGTAAGGCAACCCCCCCAACCTGCCACGTGTTGAGAGCTGAGTGGAATTGCTCTCAACGGGCCAAAACCACTTACCGTTTGTGAGCCTAGCGATCAAAATAAAACCGCTTAACACTTGGTTTTCCGAACCGCAAGTAATGTGCCGTGGAATTTCCAACCTTTCAAACTGTTGATCCTGATAATGGAGCTCGCCGCCGAAGCATTCTAAAACTATACATGTAACCTTGAGTCGCCATACTTGTCACGAAGGAGATAAGTTCCCTTACCCCAAAGGAAGTTATCGCCAAGCAGCGAGAGCCATGTATCAAAGAACCTACCATCGAAAAGAGAAAGAACACTCATAAGAGAGCTTTAAACATGGCCTTCCTCTCGTGCCTAAAAGTAAAAAATTTCCTTGTCCTCTGCGCCTTGAGCATCGCAGAGAGCTTTTAGCCTGCTTGGAGGCATATCCTGCCAATTCATTTTGATCCTGCAGTCAGGTTTAATCACTCCTAGGTTGGCCAGTAGATCTGCAAGTTTGTTGTCCTTCCACTAAACATGATTGAAGCTAACTATTCGAAGACTCTGGAGATGTTTTTGGATTCTCTGGTACACTTGTATAAGTCTCCAATGTTTTGAGACCCTTTCAGGCGCTGTTCCAAAGCTGATTTTCTTAACTGCATTTATAGAAATCTCGGAGTCTACTTTGATGAGAACATTTGAGCTGTGATTGAGTTTAAGAAGCTCCAGGCATTATTCCAGAGCCATTACTTCAGCCATGTTTTTGGTAGCTTTGCCTAAGTGACAGTGGAAAATGAAAATTATTTTTCCTTCTTCATTTCTTAACACCCCTCCATAACCTGCAGTCCCCGGGATGCTTTTTGAAGCCCCATCAATGTTGCATTTTAGAAAACCTTTTGGTGGAGGATGCCAGAACTCATTTTCCCTTTCCAACACTCTTTCTTTTTTACTAAGACCCTTGAGGATGATCTCATGCATTCCCATCTGCTTAAGAGTTCTCAATTCGATCGTAGTTAGGAGAATTTGAGGGGTAGCTGTGCACCGTGGTGGAGACGGTTTCCTTAATCTGCCTTAAGATCAATTCCATCAGGCCAAGAGGAGTAGTTTTTCCGTCCTTGAAAATTCTCTTATTCCTTCAGTTCCAAACATTCCAGATAATGAAGCTCGATGTCAAGGTCCAGGCTAAATTAAGGATCTCATGCTCTGAAAAGTTTTTTCTCCACATGTTCAGGCTATTAATGATGCTTCCTTTGTCTCTGTCTGTCTGTTGAAAAATGTTGTTGAAAGAATCCCATAACCAGGTGGTATAGGTGTAGCTATTGAGAATGTGCTCCATTGTCTCCTCTTGAGCCTCACATAATTAACATCTAGAAGGCCTGATCAACCCCCTCTTCTGAATGTTCTCCCAAGTTAATATTTTCTTATGAAGAACTAACCACATAAACAGTTCGATTTTCATCTGTCCTTGGTGGCTCCAAATTTTATGCCAGTACTTAGCCGAAACGCAGGGTTCGAGGTTAAGGGTAATTCTTTTTGCTTCTTTGATATTAAAGATGCCTTCGTTGTTTTGGCCCCATCTTAACCGATCCTGCCCCTTTGTTCTAATATTTTCATGAGTTATTCTATTTTTGTTTTTATGGGGTCGTCCCCTCTGCATTCTATTTTCCTCCTGCTTCTCCATTTCTCAGTGTCATGGGGGAGATTCCAGAAATCCCTAACTTTTATTAAACCATGGAAATCAGTTTCCTTCTTGATACTCATAAAGTCCTCCCTTAACAATATTGGTTCTTGTTGCCATTTATCTTCCCAGAAGAGAGCTTGTTCTCCTACTCTGATTTCCCAGAAGCTATTGTTTTGTACTAGGCTCCTGTTATCCTAGGCTTTATTCCAGATGTGAGAGTCTCTTATGTTTCCTAACATTCTGATAAGATCGCTCGTTTTCTAGGAGGTTGCATATTTTTCTTTCCAGGTTTTAGCCCAATGTGCCCCTTCTTCTTTAACCCATCTCCACCAAAGTTTGGCTCCTAAAACATTACTTAGAATCTCCTGATCATCTAAGCCTAGGCCTCCATGACTTTTGGGTTTATAGATTTTGTCCCAAGAAACTAGGGCCCATTTCTTTCTGGTTTCCTCCTTGCCCCAGAGAAAGTCTCTCTGAATGTTCCTAAATTGTTGTAGGACCCCTTTGGGAGCTGGCAGGGCTAATAAAAAGAAAAGCTGGGTAGATTGAAGAACTGCCTTCATCAAAATCAGTCTACTAGCAAGGTTCAACGCTCTAAAGGTCCATCTTTTGATCTTGTCTTGCATCTTGTTGAGCACCGGTTCCCAGATACTTTTGTGCATTGGTTTATCCGTAAGGGGGATTCCCAAATACTTATAAGGGAGGACCTCCCTTTGGAAGCCCGGAATTCTGGAGATGTTCCTTTGAATAGTAATGTAAGTGTTAAAGAAAAAAAAATTTGATTTGGAGAGATTGACTTCCATACTTGAAGCCGAGGCAAAGTCATTTAAGATTTTTTTGTATGTTGTAGCTTCCTTGACTGTGGGGATACCTTGCAGCATGGTTTCATCCACAAATTGTTGGTGTGTCAAGGTTTGACCGTTCTCCGTTAGTTGAAGGCTCATGATCTTTCCTGAGACTTTAGCATTTTTAATGGTTCGGCCCAATCCTTCCATCACAAGTATAAACAGAAAGGGAGAGAGTGGGTATCCCTATCTGAGGCCTCTGGAAGGAGTGAAGATCTCCGAGGGTGAGCCATTCACCAGAATTGAAAAGCTGGTTGAAGTAACCAAAGCCATAACCCATCTGATCCAGTCATGGTCAAACCCAAAAGCAGAAAGGACCTTTTTGATATAGATCCAGTTCACCTTGTCATACGCTTTTGCAATGTCTAATTGCATGATCATGCTAGCCTGCTTTTTGCTAGTGAGAGAGTGAACAACCTCATGGGCCTGAATAATATTATCCAAGATTTGCCTCCCTTCCACATAACCAGACTGTTCCGCAGAAATCAGAGAAGGAAGAAGAGGTTTGAGTCTGTTGGCCAAGATCTTAGAAATAATTTTGTAAACAACATTGCATAAAGTAATGGGTCTGAATGAATCAGGAGTCAGGGATGAGTCCTGTTTGGGGATCAGGGAGATGAAGGAGGTGTTGAGGGCTTTCAAAATGGATCTACTTCTTCTGGAGTCCTCTACCACCTCCAAAATGTCCTGTTTGACAACATTCCAACAGGCTTTGAAAAAGTCCACATTAAAACCATCTGGACTAGGGGCTTTTCCATTCTGCATGTCTTTGATCACCGTGCTGACCTCTGCTTCAGTTATTGGTTTGTTCAGATTAAAGTTGTCTTCTGTAGACACCATCATGGGAATATTATTTTTAATCTCCTTGATGTTTTGATCTCTATCTAGATTATTTTCATTTGTGATGTCTCTGAAATGTTGAACCATCACAGCTTCAATATTCTTGTGAGTGGTCTGAAGCTCCCCATCTTCATTCAATATTGAGGAGATTCTATTATGTGTCCTATTGGCTATGGTAGAACGGTGGAAAAAACGAGTGTTTCGTTCACCTTCTTTGAGCCATTGAACTCTAGACTTTTGTCTCCAGAAGATTTCCTCATGTTTGCATAAATTCTCCCAATCAAGGTTGTATCTTTCAGCTTGCTCACTTTTTGTTTTATCAAAACCATCTGTGATCATTGCTTGATTGAGTTCCTGCATTTTGATCTCTACTAATTTTTTGTTTACAAAAATTTTACCAAAATCCTTCTTGTTCCATTCTTTGAGCTTGATTTTTATGTGCTTTAGTCTCTTGTTGAGGAGGAACATTTTGGAGCCCTGACAAAACTGTGGCTCAAAGTTTAGCTATATTTCCCTTATTTCCACATAAGGATAGGCTTCCTAGAAACAAAGTTATTTCTCCTAAATTCAATGACAAAGCTAGGTCATGGGCATACTTTGTTGGGGCCTCACAGGGTGATGATAGTGACTGTGGTGGGAGAGTTATACTTTATTTATCCAAGAATCACATTTCTCTATAAAAATGGGGCTAAGTAAGGGCTAAATAGGGGCACAAATAACTTTGTTGAACTTATGGCTCTAAAATTTCTCTTACTTTATGCAAAAGAAAAAGTTTGTGGATCTCTTCAAATTTTTGGTGATTCCATTACTATTATTAATTGGGTTAAATGGGTACAAATGTGTGATAATCAACAATTGATACCTTTGTTGGAAAATTTTCTTCATATTTGAGATACTTTTTATATTATTTCTTACTGTCATGTATACGAGGAGCTCAACATGCTTGCATATTATTTATCTAAAGAAGGTGTTCAGTTGGTTTATGGGTAGTGGTTCATCAAAGAATCAAGAGAAGCTAAATAGTATGAGTTCTACAATAGGCCCTTCATAGAAGGGGGGCATCCATATCCTTAACTTGTAGAAAACCAAAAATATCTAGCATCTTTTTCTGATATAACTTTAGTTTCTTTTAGAAAACAACTATATAAATTGACATACTTATATATAAATTGACTGAAGTATTTTATTTAAGATTTTTTTCGTATTATATTTTTTAATTTGTTTTTTTTTTGTTTTTTTTAATCAGGTAAGAGTAGAACTATCTATTAAGCTTAGCTAAAAATACATAATTTACAAAAGGCCGCACCCTCTCTGTGAGAGTTCAACAGTCAGCAGGGCAGGCCGAACCGAACCATTTACCCAAAACCAATAGAAACCTAAGCCGAAAAACCTGGAAGAACTACCAGACAGTTAAGGCACCAGGTCAACTAGTAGTGTTGTCGTGCAACAAAAGAACTAAGAAATCCATGGAGAACTAGTCCATCAAGCCGGAGGTTACAAAAGGCCGCAAATGACTCACCGTGGGTCCACAAGAGGTTCCACCACCAGCCAAGCTGAAAAGTATCAAACGGACTCGATGAAAATTAAAGCATAACACTCTAATCTTTATTTGGGTTTGACCAACTAGCATAAACAAATCGCCGTCGTTGATCAGCAGACTAGGATCCAACGGTATTCGTGAACATCGGGAGGATGAGAAGCGCAAGAGTTAACCGCCCGATGAGGGAGGTTCTCTCTCACATCGCCCCGCCACGCATCGCATGAAGAATGAATCGGAGCCGATCTCAAAAAAACCATAAACTAGTCGGACCCCGCCCAGTATACCACTTGTGGTTTTGGAGCGGTTGAAGTGCGAAAAGACAAACATGTCCTTTCGCCATGTGTTGTCCTTCTATTCCTTCTTACGGGCAGATATTGAGTTAATCCCGTCCACCATGAACCTCGATCAAACACCAACTAAGCAAAATGAAAATGGACACCTCACCCTGTGTTGCTATCCGAGTCAATCATTTCGTCATTCAATCAAAAGAATTCCAGACTATGGAAAACAACCGAACCAAGGCGGATTATATTATATGGCGTTATCCATCCACCCGCCGGTCTTCTGAGTCGCTTTGATCTATTCTGTTAGTCCATAGTTCCATATCCTGGGTTGCCTGATAGTGACAGTCCTCCCACAATTTGCCTGGAGGTAACGAGTCCCAAGCATACCTAGAATCCCTGTCCCTATTGGTGACTCCTTCATTTTCTAATCGATCCGCTAACATATTGGCTTTCCTTTTTACATGAACAAATATGACAGTTTTAAGGGTACACAGGTGAGAGTGGATGCGGTAAAAAACCTACAGAAGCTTCCAATGCTTCGACACTTTATCTGGAGAGATTCCATTGCTAATTTTCTTAGCTGCTCTAATGACTAATTACAAATTTGCTTAAATTATAACATTGTGTGGACTTGAATCCACCAGGATTTCCAAGCATTGCTCTAATGCCATGAGCTCAGCCATGTTATTAGTGGCCTTCCCCAAGTGGCCATGGAAGATTTTCTGTATTTGTCCCTGATCATCTCTTATGGCCCCCCCAAAGCCCGCTAATCCTCGGTTGCCCTTAGCAGCTCCATTAATATTAACCTTTAAGAAACCATAAGGGGGGGGCTTCCAAATGTTGACACCTTTATTTATAAGGCTCACTTCCTTTATTATCCCAGAGGACTAATATACTGGAGACCCAAGTGAAGTAGAATTCTCTCCTCTTGGGGCAGAGGAGGATTTTTAGGAAGGGTCCTCAACAAGCTTCTTACTGTGTCTTTAAGCTACCTTAGAATTTGATCATTTATGTGTTGTGGCATGCTTGTTTTGTTTTTGAAGATCCGACTGTTGCGCTCTTTCCAAACATTCCAGATGAGATTATCCCTATTAGTTTGCCTAAAAATCGAGGCCACCCAGTCCCACACCTTTGAAGTGAAAGGGCAGAGGTTGAGAAGGAGTTCAATCGTCTCCTCATGAGCACCACATAGGTAACATTTGGAAGGCCCAATGAATCCTTTCTTAAGGAGATTTTCCCAAGTTAAGATCTTCCTTTGATGCACTAGCCAGATGAATAACTTTATTTTCATCCAATGTGGACTTTGCCAAAGTTTCTTCCAGCCTTGATTAGGATTCACAGAGTTAAATCCTGTGGCTCCTTGTTTAGCCTCTTTGAGGTTAAAGTTACCTTCGGTATTCTTTCCCCATCTTAATTGATCTGATGAGGAAGATACACGAATCCTTCTATGCTCAAGATCCTAGGTGAGAGCTTCTCCCTTGATCTTCAGCGGGTTTTCTTCACTGTATCCTAGAT
This sequence comes from Pinus tabuliformis, assembly GCA_031772625.1. Lineage (NCBI taxonomy): Eukaryota > Viridiplantae > Streptophyta > Pinopsida > Pinales > Pinaceae > Pinus > Pinus tabuliformis. The sequence continues at coordinate 125,943,831 of CM062820.1, read as the reverse complement.
CCTTCCACTTCCTCCATTTTCCATTATTCCTTTCTTGGTCCCAGAAGTCTTTTACCAAAACCATACCTTTGCTATCTGTGTCACTTTTGAGAGTTGCAAGTTCATCCCTATAAAGGTTGGGTTCCTTCTTCCAATTGTCCTTCCAAAATCGAGCAAGGTCCCCTGCTCGAATTTCCCAAAGACAATATTGCTGAACAATACTTTTGTTATCCCAGGTAAGGTTCCAAATGTGGGAGCCCCTAATTTTCCTTGACATTCTGATGTGATCATTCTCTTGCCAGTACTTGGCATACTTTTGTTTCTACAGCTTAGCCCAGGGGGCATTCGGTTCCTTAATCCATCTCCACCAAAGCTTGGCTCCCAAAACTTTGCTGAGGGTCTTAGGATCATGAAGCCCCAAACCACCATGGCTCTTGGGCTTGAAGAGCTTGTCCCAAGCTACTAAAGCCCACCTCTTTTTCTCTTCCCCTCTGCCCCACAAAAAGTCCCTTTGTATGCTTCTTATCTGCTGCTTAATACCTTGGGGAGCAGGAAGAGCTGAAAACATGAAAATGGGAATGGCTTGCAAGACCACCTGTGTGAGCCCCAGGCGCCCTGCCAAATTTAGTGACCTGCATGTCCATTTTCTGACCTTGTCCTAAAGTTTATTTAATATTGGTTCCCACACTTTCTTGCTTAGAGGTTTGTCAGTAAGATGGATGCCAAGATATTTGGAAGCTAGTTGTTCCCTTTGAAATCCAAGAATTTTGGTTATGTTTCTCTCAACAACAATATTACTGTTAAAGAAAAAAACTTTGGACTTGTTGAGGCTTACCTCTATGCTTGATGCCATAACAAAGTTATTCAAGATGTTTTTGATTGCTCTAGCTTCCCTAACTGTGGGTATGCCCCCCAACATTGTATCATCCACAAATTGTTGCTGAGTGTTTGCCTCTCCATCCACGGTAAGTTTGATACCCTGAATTCGTCCTTCAGCATTTGCCATTTTTATCGCTCTACCTAGCCCTTCCATCATGAGGACAAAGAGGAACGGTGAGAGCGGATCACCTTGTCTGAGTCCTCTGGAGGGTATGAAGGTCCTAGATGGAGCTCCATTAAGCAGAATGGAAAAACTGGTCGTGGTAACTAATGCCATCACCCACCTTATCCAATTCTGGTCAAAACCATAGGCTTTTAAAATTGCTCTTATGTAGGACTAACTTAATTTGTCGTAGGCTTTCGCTAGGTCCAATTGAATGATCATACCAACTTGTTTGTTTCTTTTGAGAGAATGTACCACCTCATGAGCTTGGATAATGTTGTTGAGGATTTGTCTTCCCTCCACATAGCATATTTGCTCCTCTGAGATGAGAAAGGGTAGAAGTGGTTTGAGTCGATTGGCTATCACTTTGGAAATAATTTTATACACCACATTACATAAGGCTATGGGCTGAAAACCCTCCGGAGTCATGGCATTTTCCTGCTTTGGGATAAGAGCTATGAAAGATGCATTCAGAGCCTTTAGTACCTTTTTGGATCTTCTTGAGTCTTCCACAACCTCGAGGATATCATGTTTGATAGTTTCCCAGCAGGCTTTGAAGAAGTCTACATTGAATCCATCCGGGCCTGGTGCTTTACCATTCTGCATTTCATTAATCACTTCACTGACCTCCTCTTCCGATACTGGCCTGTTGAGATTGTGGTTGTCCTCTCTGGTAACCAGCTTAGGGATATACTGAATAAAGTGGTCAATGAACCTAGATCTGTCCTCCAGTGGCTCCTTTGCAATATTGCAGAATTGTTGTACTAGGACAGATTCCATATCATTTTGAGAGACAAGCTCAATACCTTGAGAATCTTTGATCTTGGTGATTCTATTGTGTGCCCTGTGAGTCATAGTGGATTTATGGAAGAATTTTGTGTTTCTTTCTCCCTCTCTAAGCCATTGTATCCTTGATTTCTGCCTCCAGGAAGTTTCCTCTTGTGAGCATCGATCCTCCCATTCTTTCTGCAGAGAGTCAGTTAATTTTTGCCGCTCTTCGGTGAATCCCTCTGTGATATTAATCTGATTGATGTCCTGGAGCTTTTGCTCAGTTTCTCTTTTGGCTTTGAAGATATCTCCAAATTACTTTTTGTTCCAAGCGTTAAGACGAGATTTGATGTGTTTAAGTTTCTGCTGGAGCATGGACATCTTTGTACCCTGAGTATTCAGCTCCTCTCTCCACCATTTATCAATGTTACTAGTGAATTTAAGGTGTGTGAGCCAGGAATTTTCAAACCTGCAAGGTCTGTTTCACGGTGTGCCCATGAAAGCGGCTTCCAGCTGTACAGGCCAATGATCCGATCCTCCAAAGGGAAGAATGGAGGCTGTTATGGAGGGTCCTGTGAGAAGGAGGTCCTCTGAAATAATAAATCTATCAAGTTTGGAAGCAACTTGAGAAGTCCCTCCCATTTTGTTGTTCCAAGTGAAGGTTCCATTAATTGTTTCAGTGTCCACTAGACCCATGTTCATAATGAAGTTATAAAAGGACATGGAGTCTCTGCCTAGCTGTCTAGTGCCTCCTTTTTTTCTGAAAGAGATCTTATCATATTGAAATCTCCTACAACAATCCAGGGCAAAATGGGATGTCTTGCTCTTAGATCCTCCAGGGAGGTGAGAAGCTTGAGTTTGTCTACTTGCTTTTGAGGTCCATAAACATTTGTAATCATGTGTATCTCCTTATCCCCTACAGGTTGACATATCAAGGAGAGATAGTTCCTGGATGCTTCCGCATCTAGGATTCCAAATTTCCGTGGATCCCACAGAGTGAGAATCCCCGTGAGTTATTAGCCTTAACTTCTAAATACTCATATTTGATTAACGACTTATTGTGAATATCTCTTATCTTGTCCATCGAACATTTTTTCTCCTGAATGAAAACCGTGTATGGTTTTTCTTCTTTCATTCTGTTACTAGGATTTCTTTTTTTCCTTCTATTCCCTATACCTCTAATGTTCTAGGTTGTGAGCTTCATTAAGAAAGGTTAGTGAAGGAATAGTTGGTAAGATCTTTCATCTTACCTGAGTTAATCAATAGTTTTCCACATTCGTTCAGCAACTCATTCTGTCTCTTTCTTCCTCTTTTCCTTCCTGAATTCTTTGGAGAATGTTCCTATGAATTCTCCATCATCTTAACCCCACTTGGCTCCTGGCTTTCGTGGTTTCTTTTGACTCCAGATCCCTTTTCTTGTGACCTCCATAGAAAGAGCTGTTGTACTCTGTCATAATCCTCTTTTGGCAGGGATTCCACACCTATGCTTTTTCCTTGTTCCAGAAATTTCTCTAGATCTAGATTTTCCTTATCCAGAATTTCTTGTAGCTCATGGTCCTCTATTCCCGCTTCACTTGGAGTCATCTCCTGGTCCCTACTGATCTCCATCAGGCTTGGTAGATCATCATCCTTTTGCTGGTTGTTTACTGTGATGTCCTCCATGTCAGTTGTCTTATCCAACTCCTTTGTTACATTCTCCATGTCCTGGACTGTCTCCTTGTTCCCCTCTTCTTCGTCCAAGATCTTGAAGTTGTTGTGTCTTGTATGTCTATCCTCATTTACCTTTTTGTGTGGATGTTTTCCCCCTTTCCCTTTGCTCCCGACCTTGGTGAAACCCTCATGATCTCTCTCCATAGTGGTTTTCTGGTTACCTTCCCTATTGATTATGGGGCAGTCTCTATATAGATTCCCATGTTCATGACATTTGCGGCACCTAAACGGTATGTGATCATAGTCCACTGTTTGCACCCAATTTTCATCATATACTTATAAAATTATCACTTCCAGAAGGGCTCCAGATAGATCCATTTCCACACATATTCGGGCAAAGGAGGTATATCTTCCTTTCAAAGTTGCCTCTGGGATCTTTAGAAAATGCCCCAACTTGTTGCCTATGGTTTTCAAAGATTCTGGTAGCCAATAATCCAAAGGAAGGGAGTATAGTCTGATCCAAACCGATATTGATGCGAACGTTTCACGTTTCGGGACAAAGTTCATCATACATGGCCGCATGTAGAGTCTTGCCGCAACATAGAAATAGGGCCCTCCTTCAAACACTCTGTCTTTGTCCTCTAGGCTTGTGAATACTACCGTAAAAAAACCCTTAGAGCCTAGATGTAAATGTATTTCTCCCTTTGGCTTCCAATGGCTCCTTATCCAGACGTGTAATGCCCTCTCCGTTGGCCATAACCCCATGAACTTGGATATGATTGCATGTTCCATCATATGATCCCTATGTGCTTGTATCACTGGGTCGCTCAATACGACTGGGGGAATAATGCCTGAATTGGGTTTGTAGATCCAAAATGTCCTTGTGGAAGCCGGTATTTCACTGCTTCCTCCATTCTCCTTTTCTTTACTTGTTTCCTGTTGGTTCCCTTCCTGATCCTAATGTCCACTTCTTCCAGATATCCCCTGGCTTCGTGCTTCTGAAATCTTCTCTAGAGGTTTTTTGAAATGCTTCTTTCCTATGTCCTTACTTCCATCTGTGACTGCTTGACTGTAGGAGGGAGCAACACTCCCCCCTGCGCTCCCCACCATAGATCCTGAGTCCAAAACCCTATCTTCAACTCCAACCCTAGCTTCTCAGAGGAGCAAAAAAACTCAGCATCTATATTTTTTAATTTGTTAATATAAAGATTATTTTTAAATTTTTAAATATTTTCTTAAGATTATTTTATTATTGTTATTAATAATATTATTATTTAATGTAACGTTAAGTGACAACATTTCCTCACACTAGACTGTAGAGTGTCTCTAGACGCAATAAATTTAAGATAAAATATAAATAACAACTATAAATAAAAATAAATAATCAATAATAAAATAAACTTAAGATGCATATTTTTTTTTTAAATAATCTTTATAGATCATCAAGACATTGTTAAGAAAGTATGGCAAACTATCAAACAATATATCCCTAAAACTATTTTACTCCTTACGAAGTATTTATTATGAACCAACTTGTTTTATACCCTTACATGCTCTCCTCAACCTCCCTTAAGCCTTTTAAGCCCTAATGCTCTTCTCCTTCAATTTATTTTCCTTCTCTAAAGGGATTTGTTAAACTCAATTTTGATCGGGCCTCAAAAGGAAACCCTAGGTTAGCTACGTTTGGAGGTATATTTAGAGATCAAAATCACAATGTGTTATGGATTTACAACATTGATTTTGGTTTAGCAAGCAATAATGAAGCGAGATGTATGGCACTAGAAAAGGGCCTCCAACTAATTGTCTCAACAGAGTTTTCTAAATTTCAACTACACAGTGATTCTTAATTGGTTATCGGGACAACCCATAAGATTCTTCATGGTGCTCTAGTCGAAAAACTATCCAAAAGATGGAGGCTCATCAACTTGATTTCTCATGTGAGAACCATGCTTCTCTCTTTCAATTATATGGCTACCTCTCACACTTTGAGAACATGCAATAGAGCAGTTGATTTCTCGGCTAACCTAGGTTGCAATCAAAGAGGTCTTCGCTTTGATATAGTGGCCATTGGATCATCAGTCAAACTAGTAGGACGAATTTCAACGTATACTAGAGGGAGACACGTCTGCCTTAGTGATGAAGGTTGTCAATGAGAGACAAAATGCCCCAATGGGGGTGAATCCCAAGATAAATATTTGGTTGGGGGAACGTGCATGCCACCCTTGATCCAGGTGGCTCTAGACATGCTCAGATTCAAAAGTGGCTTCAGAATAGCTCAAAAATCAAAGTCATCGGATTGACGTGAAACCAAGAACAAATTGTAGTGCTCGTCGCCCTGATCCCAACGGTGTGAATGACACTCAAAGATGAGTCGGTATGCCCCAGATATTTGTGGTCAATTTTTTATCAAACTCGGCCAAATGGAAGGCTTAAGGAGGCAAAAAATTGCCTAAAACTCGACGCATAGAATCCGGATACCAGAACGGGTGAAATTGTTGAATGGCTAATTAGTCTAGTTACCCTTATTTTCGACAAAGTTAAAAAATGCCAATTTTTGTTATAAAACAAAAAATATATAATCAAGGGGTGGGTTGCCACCCTGGTTGTATCATATTATATTAAAAGAAAAAATGTCAAACCAGGGTGGTGGGCTGCCACCCCCGCCATGCCCCACAACACACAATACAAATATATGTCATATATCTATACAGGCCACTACCCAACTATCATATGACGAGTTTTGGAGGCCAGCAGGGGTTGAACCCGCCCGACCCACGTGGGTCGGCCCCATGTGGCATAAACCAAGCACCAACTGCAATATGTTACAACAAACCTTTGACATTCCAGATTTGACCGTCGGTTGCAACGATTATGAATTAAAGCACCAATGTAATCGCGCCATAAAATTATAAACGTGCATGCATTATATATCACCACGGTTATGTTAAAATGTCAAGCATTGACCATCGACGGTTATGGGAATTTGTTATTAAATGAAACTCTGACCTCCCCCGACCAAACTAAGGACTTTAACCAACACACCCAATGGAGTCCTTGTTAACTCTGCCCTCCAAACGAATATAAAAACCTTTCAAATCAGTCGGCCGGGCAGAGCTGGCAGTGGAGGAGCAGAGATTGGAACCATGATTTGCAGAGGGTGTGGAACCCTGAACGTGGAGAATCTTAAGATGGTGAAAAGATTCCCTCGAGGGCTAAAGATGTCAGTGACCAATTTTGACGCGTGGATAGTCATTTTTGCATGTTTTCTTGCGAGGAGTCCAATTGTACAGTCAAAAGCTCCATCTGAGCAACAAAAATTCAGGTGTCCAGCAACAAGGAATCTTGGAGAATCTTATGGAATCTAAAAGATTCCCTTTGAGGCAGATTTTGACCAAGAAAAAAAGATGCCGACTTTATAGTTATTTTTCACAAAATTTCATAGGGAGTGCAGTAGTGTGCTCAAAATCTTCATCCGAGCAGCAGATTTTTCGGCCATCTTCAGGAAGGAATCTTTGGGGGAATCTTCACGATGCCTGAGGGTCTAGAATTTGATGGTGTTAGAAAGGGGAAAAGTTTATAGACATTTCACACGATTTCACACAACGAATTCAGTGGTAGTGTCTGTTTCAGTAGCTAAGCTTTGCATTTTTCTCCCATCCCTGAAAGTGGAGGTATATGATGTGGTTATGTCATGCTTTTCTTCTGATTTGCTGAGATGATGTTTTTGTTGTTGAGGTCCCTGCTTACTATTATGTTGAGGGATACTTGTATGTCATATCATGTGAGATTTTATTAGCTTGTCATGCTGAAGGAAGACCCATTTGAGTGAGAGCTCCTATAGGGAGAATGGCTCATGGAGAGACATGCCACTCTTGATGATGAAATTTGCCCATATGAGTGAGAGTTCCTGAGAATGTCTCATGGAGAGACATGTCAATATGATTGAGGCAATTTATCCTTGTAATAATAAAGACTATTCCATGTAGTACATCATCATTTGCAACATTTAATGAAGCATACTCCCCACTCTTGACACCAAGGCCCGAAGACGTAACCCACATTGGGTGAACTTCATTATCAATGTGTTATGTGTCCTTGATTTGATGGTTGTCATTATGTTTCGTCTTCTTTAAAGTATGTAGATGTGGTTGTTCTATACTCTTTCATATGAACTTTTGCTAACATCACAGAAGTAAAAGATCTTGGATAATTCTGATAGCTGAAGAGATCCGGATCAACCCTACTGCAAAGCGAGGAGTAAATGCTACAGTGGCGTAGCCGCCCCCTCGCATGCATAAGCATGCAACATTAATTCAAGTTCAATTTGATGGATTATAGTCTGAAGTATTATTCTAGTGGTTTGATTAGTTTTCTAGGCTATGCAGGGAGGCAACAACTAGACCCCTTGCCTCAGGAGTGAAGATCAAGATGAAGGTTGAGGCATGACCAATTGAAACTCTTAGGCCCAATCACAGTCAGAGAATTTCTTTAAGTACTAAAGGGGATATTAATGGCAAGGTGTCAATCAATGTTTTGAACGTCGCTTGTTTGTTTGAGTTGGTGGGTTAGTGGTGGAAGAACACAGACTATGCAGTTACTAGTAAATTCTTTGGCCCTCCTCATGGGCTACTCTTTGTATATTTCTCAAATGGCAAGGTGTCAATCAATGTTTTGAACGTCGCTTGTTTGTTTGAGTTGGTGGGTTAGTGGTGGAAGAACACAGACCATGCAGTTACTAGTAAATTCTTTGGCACTCCTCGTGGGCTACTCTTTGTATATTTCTCAACATGCCCTCTACAGAGATTTTATGTCTCTATGTTCTTTTTTATGCTCACTATGTTCTAAAAGGTTCACTGGGTTATAGTTTTGGCATCTTTGTTGGGTTGATACTTGATGCCTCTCCTTGTTGGGGGCTTTCCTCTCGTCGAGGTTTGGATTTTCCTGGATTTATGCTCTCTATTCCTCACCATATTACCACCTCCCTCGAGATTATTGCTATTTTTGGTTCATAGTCTACATATTTGTAGCTTTGGCATTTATCCTGGGTTAACATTATTAATTTCTATTTTATGGTGGCATCCTTATGTAAGGGTCGCTTTTCCTCGCTCAGTGCCTTCTATACATTGACCTTGCTCTATCACCCTTTGTTTGTTGTGTATTTGGATCTTGTGGTACAATTGGTCTGGAGTTCGTGAATTCTCTGGTTTGGGGTTGAGTTTCTTGGGTATACACCATAGGTGCCATTTATCTTTGCTTGACATGCAATGCCAGTGTATGCAAAGTAGGCATGGGGGGGGGGGGGGGGGGAAGGAGGCTGCAACCCCCAGGGCCACAATTGAGGCAAATAGGAGGCCAAGGAAGCCGCTAAAACTTATCATGTAGTTTCCCCCCTTAATACTAAAAGTGAACTCCGCCATTTAGAGTCTCCTGTTGTTTGTGACAGACAATCCCTCTCGAATTCAAGATCCGAGAAGACATATCTACTTGGATTCCTAACCCGAGGCATACCTGAGGAAGAAGGAAACAATATTTTAGTACCTTGGCTTTGTATTGGCGGATGAAGACCCTATTAGGGAGGGTCTTGAAGGAAAAGTAGGTAGAGAGATACAATATCTTTTCTAGTTTAGAGGACGTCAAGTGGGTCCAACATAACTAGAGAGTTTGCTTAGAGAGGATTGATGTGAGGTTGGCACACATTGAACTCCACTTCCAATGTGAACATGCTCCTCATGCTCCTCTAGATTCCAATGTTCAAGATTCGACTCTTGTTACTTCCTCAAATTCTTGAATTTGAATGTTTATTTTGAGTTTTTGGTATTACAACACAATAGCAGATATTTTAGTCATGTTAGAATTGTTGAAACTCTTAGAAATTTAGACAATTACTCTATTGATAGGTGGTAAAAATTATATAGTTTTCCTGAGACAAATTAAAACCGCCTACCCAATAACATATTTAATGATAATAGCCCCAAGGGTTAGCTCAACTGGTCGAGTCCCCATTGTTAAGTACCTTGCTAATCCGGAGGTCACAGGGTCAATTCTCCTCGATGCCCTTGGGGTTAAGCCCTGCTAGTATGGCCGAAGAGCTTTAAAAGATTCTCTTCGAGATTGATCTGCCCAAATTTTCCATAGATATAACGACCACCCATGAACCACCTCTAATAAAAACACATTTAATGATTATCTCACATATATATTTACCAATACAACTAAAAAACAAAAAAACAAAATTTCCCATTATTAAAAAATCATAACCACCGATTACATCAATGCACAAAAATGCTTTGAAACTTCATACCTATTATAACTTAAACTCAAATTTAATGTATATTAAAAATAAATAAATATCATGCAACCTATCCAATAACATAATACAAGTCATTGTATACGATACAATAACATTAAAAATTATATAAATATATGACATGTACCACTCTTAATATATTATATAATGACATATTATTAAAAAGAATATAATTAATTTGTTTGACATATAAAGCAGGTACGTTGTCCTTTGGACCAACAACTCTCCAAGTCACTTTTAAGTATATGTCAAAGTGCATGATTGTTTATACACATTACTATATATTCTACCAATCAAATAAATCAAAGGTCACGTGGGAGGGCAATACTTTATACACACATGGAATATAATATAAGGTGGGGATAATATTTTAGAATGGTATATATGTAATTGTGCAAGTTGGTTTAACCTATTAATTATACAAAAACCATGAAAGAAATTTAAAAGTGAAGAATAATAAAATATAGTGATGAAAATTATAAATATTTTTTTCTCTGAAAAAAATTATAAATATTTTTTACTAAAAACAACTTTAAATGAAAAAGAAAAACTTTTTTTCATATTATATTAACATAGCATGGGTTATTGTTTATAAAAATAGTGTTTACATCGTAATTATTTTATAAAAAGGTTTTTACTATTTTATGAAATTCAAATAGAGATACAAACTAAAATAAAAATGTTTTTATTTTAAAAAGTTATTAGTCTCTGCCGGGGACTATAAGCGATCGATAGATCGCTAACTTAGGGTTGACCGCGACGAGATCGGGAAATATTTGGGCGTTTTCCTAAGTGAGAATAAGGTTTATGGGGCGGCAACGGTTGGGGGTCTTATTACGCGCTTCGCATGGTTCGAGGCGACTGGCACGTGGCGCGCGTGAGGGGCACGTGGTTGCATGCGGTCTGGTGGTGTGATCGGCGGCCAGGTGTCCGTCCTCGAGATGGTGGAAGGCATGGGGTGTGTTTTAGTGTGTTCGCGGCATTTGAGTTCGTATTGTTCGGTGCGATGTTTGGTCTGCGGTAGAGGTCCTGCCTGCTCGGGTATTGTTGCTTGCAGTCTGTGTGATTTTTGGTCTGTCGTGGAATTGCTGCCTACTGGGTGTGGCTTTGGTGAGTTCGGCGATGGCATTCTGTGGCTTTTACGTGCATGCAAGAGTTCATGGTTGGTTGAGCGTTATAAGTTAATGGCATTCTGGTTGAATACGGAGGGTTTGTCTTGGCTGTCGTTGGCATGCGGTATGGTGGTCTGACTGGCGGCCAGCTGTTCCTGCTCGAGATGCTGGAGATTGGTATTGTTACTTGCTTGTTTAGCTCTGCAGTCTATGCGATTTTCCGTCTGCGGTGAAGTTCCTGCCTGCTCGGGTATTGTTAATTGCTTGTTTAGCTCTGCAGTCTGTGCGATTTGTCATCTGCGGTGGGATTCGTGTCTGCTCGGTGTGACTTTCGTAAGTTATTCTGGTTAAATATTGAGGGTCTCTGTTACCTGCATGCAAGAGTCCATTGCTATTTGGGTTTTGCCCTGTTCGCGGCCTTTGGGTTATTATGATTACTTGGTTGTCTAGGTGCGCCATCTGTGCGATTTTTGTTTTCTATTTGTTTTATTGTGTGCGGTGAAAAAACAATGCGGTTCCTGCCTGTTCTGTTAGCTGCATGCAAGAGTCCATGGCTGTTTGGGCATTATAAGTTAATGGAATTGTGGTTGACCGCGGCGAGATCAGGAAATATTTGGGCGTTTTCCTAAGTGAGAATAAGGTTTACGGGGTGGCAACGGTTGGGGGTCTTATTACGCGCTTCGCATGGTTCAAGGCGACTGGCACGTGGGGTTCGTGTCTGCTCGGTGTGACTTTGGTAAGCTATTCTGGTTAAATATTGAGGGTCTCTGTTACCTGCATGCAAGAGTCCATTGCTATCTGTTTGGGCATTATAAGTTAATGGAATTGTGGTTGAATACTGAGGTTTTTGTTTCGGCATTATAAGTTAATGGAATTGTGGTTGAATACTGAGGTTTTGTCTTAGCTGCATGGGCTTTATGCAAATTTGGGTTTTGCCCTGTTCGCGGTCTTTGGGTTATTATGATTACTTGGTTGTTTACGTGCGCCGTCTGTGCGATTTTTGCTTTCTATTTGTTCTATTGTGTGCAGTGAAAAAACGATGCGCTTCCTGCCTGTTCTGTTAGCTGCATGCAAGAGTCCATGGCTGTTTGGGCATTATAAGTTAATGGAATTGTGGTTGAATACTGAGGTTTTTGTTTCGGCATTATAAGTTAATGGAATTGTGGTTGAATACTGAGGTTTTGTCTTAGCTGCATGGGCTTTATGCAAATTTCGGTAAATGTCTGCGTGAAGCTATGATTGTTAGTTGTATTGTTTAGAGGTTAAGTTCGGCTACTGCATTATAAGTTAATGGCATTTGAATTATTGTTGTGAATACTCAGTGTTTGTCTTCTGGTTGAATAGTGGGGTTTTGTCTTACGTGCATGCAAGTGTCCATGGTTATTTGAGCATTTTAAGTTAATGGCATTCTGGTTCGAGGCGAATGGCACGTGGCGCGCGTGAGGGGCACGTGGTTGCATGCGGTCTGGTGGTGTGATCGGCGGCCACGTGTCCGTCCTCGAGATGCTGGAAGCCATGGGGTGTGTTTTAGTGTGTTCGCGGCATTTGGGTTGGTATTGTTCTGTGCGATGTTTCATCTGCGGTAGAGGTGCTGCCTGCCCGGGTATTGTCGCTTGCAGTCTGTGCGATTTTTCGTCTGTGGTGGAGTTCCTGGCTGCTAGGTGTGGCTTTGGTGAGTTTGGCAATGGCATTCTAGTTGAATACTGAGGGTTTGCGTTCTGGTTAGATACTGGGGTTTTCTCTTACATGCCTGCAAGAGTCCATGGTTAGTTGAACATTATAAGTTAATGGCATTCTGATTGAATACTGAGGGTTTGTCTTCGCTGTCGTCGGCATGCGGTATGCTGGTCTGATCCGCGGCCAGCTGTTCCTGTTTAGCTCTCCAGTCTGTGCGATTTTTCGTCTGCGGTGAAATTGCTACCTGCTCGGGTATTGTTAGTTGCTTGTTTAGCTCTGCAGTCTGTGCGATTTGTCATCTGCGGTGGGGTTTCTGTCTGCTCGGTGTGACTTTGGTAAGTTATTCTGGTTAAATATTCAGGGTTTCTGTTACCTGGATGCAAGAGTCCATTGCTATTTGGGTTTTACCCTGTTCGCGGCCTTTGGGTTATTATGATTACTTGGTTGTTTAGCTGCGCGGTTTGTGCAATTTTTTATTTCTATTTGTTCTATTGTGTCCGTGAAAACAGAATGCGGTTCCTGCCTATTGTGTTAGTTGCTTGCAAGAGTCCATAGCTGTTTGGGCATTATAAGTTAATGGAATTGTGGTTGAATGCTGAGGTTTTGTCTTAGCTGCATGGGTTTTATGCAAATTTGGGTAAATGTCTGTGTGAAACTATGATTGTTAGTTGTATTGTTTAGAGGTTAAGTTCGGCTACTGATTTATAAGTTAATGGCATTTGGATTATTATTGTGAATACTCAGGGTTTGTCTTCTGGTTGAATACTGGGGTTTTGTGTTACGTGCATGCAACTGTCCATGGTTATTTGAGCATTTTAAGTTAATGGCATTCTGGTTCAATACTGAGGTTTTGTCCATGGGTTGACGGACGCGATTTTTGCAAACATTTGGCATATTTCCTAAGTTGAACTAAGCTTTACGGGGCGGAAACGGTTGGCGGTCTTATTGCGCGCTTCGCATGGTTTGAGGCGAATGGCACGTGGCGCGCGAGGGACACGTGGTTGCATGCGGTCTGGTGGTCTGATCGGCGGCCAGGTGTCTGTCCTCGAGATGCTGGAATGTTCGCCTTGTGTTTTACTGTCTTCGCGACATTCGGGTTGGTATTGTTACTTGCTTCTTTAGCTCTGGAGTCTGTGCGATGTTTGGTCTGCGGTAGAGTCGCTGGGCTAAATGTCTGCGTGAAGCTATGATTCTTAGTTGTATTGTTTAGAGGTTAAGTTCGGCTGCTGCATTATAAGTTAATGGCATTTGCATTATTATTATGAATACTAAGGGTTTGTCTTCTGGTTGAATACTGGTGTTTTGTCTTGCATGCATGCAACTGTCCATGGTTATTTGAGCATTATAAGTTAATGGGATTCTGGTTGAATAGTGACAGTTTGTCTTGGCTGTGGTCGGCATGCACTGTGGTGGTCTCGTCGGCAGCCAGCTGTTGCTCGTCGACATGCTGGAAAGTTCGGCTTCGGTTTTAGTATGTTCGCGACCTTTGGGTTTTACTGTCTTCGCGGCCTTTGGATTGGTATTGTTAGTTGCTTGTTTAGCTTTGCACTCTGTTCGATTTTTCGTCTGCGGTGGAGTTCCTGCGTGCTCGGGTATTGTTCCTTGGTTGTTTAGCTCTGCAGTCTGTGCGATTTTTCGTGTGCACTGGGGTTCCTGCTTGCTGTTTGTGCCTTTCGTATGTTCGGCTTCTCTATGGCAATCTGGTTAAAAACTGAGCATTTCTGTTACGTGCATGCAACAGTTCATGGTTATTTGGCTTTTGCCCTGTTTGTGCGTTTGGGTTGTTATTGTTACTTGGTTCTTTAGCTGTGCAGTCTGTGCGATTTTTGTTTTGTATTTGTTATATTGTCTGCGCTGAAAACACAATGCAGTTCCTGCCTGCTCTGAGGATTGCTGTTACCTGCATGCACGAGTCCATGGTTATTTCAGCATTATAAGTTAATGGCATTCTCGTTGAATACTGAGGGCTTGTCTTTTAGCTACATGGGTTTTATGGAAATTTCGGTAAATGTCTGCGTGAAGCTGTGATTCTTAGTTGTATTGTTTACAGGTTAAGTTCGGCTACTGCATTATAAGTTAATGGCATTTGCATTATTATTGTTGCTTGGTTGTTTAGCTCTGCGGTCTCTGCGATTTTTCCTTTGTATTTGTTGTATTGTCTGCGGTCAAAACACAATGCAGTTCCTGGCTGTTCGGTTAACTCTATCGCAAACGTTTGGTTGCGGTTGTGTTGTTCCAGGTGCAGCTTCTATCGCTCGACTCTGTGCTGTCGCTTTGGTAAGTTGAGCTACTGCATTATAAGTTAATAGCATTCTGGTTAAATACTGAAGGTTTCTGTTACTTGGATGCAAGAGTGCATCGTTATTTCAGCATTATAAGTGAATGGCATTCTGGTTCAATAGTCAGGGTTTGTCTTAGTTGCATGGGCTTTATGGAAATTTGGCTAAATGTCTGCGTGAAGCTGTGATTCTTGGTTGTATTGTTTAGAGGTTAGGTTCTGCTACTGCAATATAAGTTACTCGCATTCTAGTTAAATACTAAGAGTTTCTGTTACCTGGATGCAACAGTCCATGGTTATTTGAGCATTATAAGTTAGTGCCATTCTGGTTGAATACTCAGGGTTTTGTGTGCGGACTTCGTTAACCAATTACATCATTTGCACATTTTCTCATGGTAGTGGCATAGGCTGCGTTGTGCATGCATATGCTCTAGACGAGAAGGAATTCGAACGCTCAACTTCATTGCAGGTACGGTGTTATTCTACTAATTGCATTTTGTCAATTTTTGTATTGCTTGCTTTTTTTCAATTTGTTAGTGTTTTGTTTTTTGCGTTGTGTAGGTTTATGGTCCAGTCACTCTAGGTTTATAGTCCACTTACTCCGTCATCCCTGCTGAGAACTATATGCGATTGATAGATCGCTGACTTTGGGTTGACCAATGCGGTTGCTGGCTGCCGTGATAGTATGGGTTTCTGTTAGCTGCATAGGTTTTATGGAAAATTCTGTAAATGTGGGTTTCAGCCACAATGTTGCTTCGTTATCATTTGAACCGAGTGAACCTGGGCGAAGCTATGGTTCTTGGTATAGATTGAGTCGCAGTATTTTGTAGTTTGAACTGTTTTTGCACATGAACATCTAAATAAATTGCAGATTTTGAACTGTTTGAAATGTTAAAATATTGAAGATTGCAGTCTGTTTTGTAACTGCACGGTTTCCTATCTTAGGCGTGTATTCAGCGTTTTTCGCTCGTATAATTTATCTATATGTTTACTTTGGTCCTTAACGTTTGTTCAGGTCTGTAATTCTGTTATGGATGTATGAATATTCGACTCTGATATTACTGCTAGAACGCAAGGTTGCTTCGTTAACAACTTTGTTAAGTTCATTTAGTTAGTGTTAAGTTCATTTGCTTTGTTAAAAAGTGCTGAATTCAAGGTTTGCTATATTGGTACTAGATGTTGTTCGTTTTCTGTTGCTTATATATTGGATGAAATGTTTCATTTGCAAAAATTATGATTTTTTCTGTGATACTGAGGGTTTCTGTTACCTGCATCGGTTTTATGGAAATTCCCATAAATGTCAGTTTTGAGCACCATGTGAGTTCCTTGTCATTTGGGCTGAGATGGCCTAGGTGAAGCTGTTGTTCTTGGTACAGGCTTTGTTGTGCATGAATTTGTCTAGACGAGAAGCAATTTGAATGCTCGGCTTTGTTCCAGGTACGGTGTTACTCGACTAATTGCTTTTTGTCAATTTTTGTATTAATTGCTTTTTGTGAATTTGTTAGGGTTTTAATTTTTGCATTGTGTAGGTTTATGGTTCAGTTACTCTAGATTTATAGTCGAGTTGCTGTGTGATTGTTTTAAAAAACATAGATATTTAAACTGTATTCAGTCATTGAGATCTTTTCTGTCATTCAATTATATTGGAATTCAAATCTGAAATTGTCATTGTTTATTTTGTGTTTAGATTAATATTAATATTAATATTATCAATTGTTATAATCATAACAACAATATTATTTGAGATGATCCCAACAAGTACAAGTTGAGTAATGCATGCAAGTAGCTTTGTATAATGATGAATCAAGACATTTTGTCTATTTAAAGCCTAGATTAAAATGTCATGTTAGCTAGTTATAACCAGATTGGTTTTCATATGATGTTCAACTACCTTATTCTGCTCAGGCAGAAAAAATTATTTTATTGTGAAAACAAAATTACATTTATTATATATGTTCCTGCATTTCACAGATATGCTTAAGCATAGGAAGTGATAAAAGTATTGCTGGGAACATATCTTGTTTCATAAACAGTTTCAAAAAATGTCAATATGAGACCCCTATCATAGTCATTCTAACATATATCGAAGCTTTGAATTTGAAACCAGTTTTGTCTAATGAAGAGTCAGCTCCTAGATATGTTCATAAACAGTGGCATAAAAAAATTATACATAGATATTGGCATTTAAAAGACATTCCATCAGCTGTCTTTCCACTCTCTGTTTAATTAGCCAAGCTCATGCCACCAAGTGTAATCTTGCTTTTGACAGTCCATCAGTTTCCATGTTCCTGTCTCTGTGTAATCTTGCTTTTGACAGTCGATCAGTTTCCATGTTCCTGTCTTTGTAAACATGTTCAAACATAATCTGTTAAATACTCTGTTTAACGAAGTCGAATTTGCTGAAATATAGGTTGAAGTTTATAATTATCCAATCAATTTGTTGCATTGATCAAATTCACCACAATTTGTGAATCATCAAAGATCTCTAATTTTTGAGCATGTTCTTTCACATGCGACAATTGGCAATAGTCTTGGGACATTTTGCTTAGGCAGATTGTTGCTCTGTTTGCCAAACCTGCCCTTTGAATATATTACATGTTCATCATTTATATGGATCATAGCTGCAGTGTCCCATAATGATGGATCTTGTAGAGAAGAATTATGGAATTATGCTTATGCAGTACTCGTATCTGGTTCTCAATGCCTTGTTTGGGTTCCTCAATCCTTGAATTCTATTTAGATTCATATACTGTCATGGTCATTTTGACATACATCAGAGATTTGAAACCAGTTTTGTCTGATGAAGAATCAGGTCCTAGATATGTTCATAAACAGTGGCATAAAAAATTATACATAGATATTGGCATTTAAAAGACATTCCATCAGCTGTCCTTCCACTCTCTGTTGAATCAGTGAAGCTCATGCTACCAAGTGTAATCATGCTTTTGCCAGTGCATCAGTTTCCATGTTCCTGTGTGTTATAGACATTTTTGTGCCTTACAGCATAGAGCATGAAATGTCAATAATCTGAGGGATCCAAAGTCCCTAGACAAGTTGTTCTTACCCTTAGAGGAACAAGGTCAGCAAACCACAACACTGCAAAACAGTTCTCCACTGAAAAACACTCAAAAACAGGTCAGTTTTGGATCATTGCAGCTGCTCCACTAGGCATCTGCGCTGCATAGCAGGTACAACAAAGGCTACCTGCGTTGCATAGCAAGTAGAACAAAGGCTACCTGCGTTGGGCGTACTTGGACATGTGGAGGAATCTTTTTCTCAAAGTGCCAGTGCCCAGGAAGCTTCTAAAAAGACACTTGATGATAAGATTCGCCTAATGATGAGTTAAGAGCTTCTAAAACTCCAAGTGGAAGACAGAAACTCCGAGTGAAGAACTGAAGAACAACTGGAGTTGAAGAGGACAACAAGTCACACATCAAGCTGACTTATCTTCACTCCAAAACTCTATATAAGGATCTCATCCCATGGGATCTGGGAGGCCGGAATTGAGGGCAAAGAATTGCTGTTGGTTTGCAGTTGAGAGTATTGGGTGATTGCTTGAGGGAGGTGAAGAAGAGATTTCTCTCCGTCGGGAAGGTGATGTTGGATTCGACCTCTCATGGTTGTATCACCGCCTGAACCTTACTTCCATATATTAATAAAGCTTTTGAGGTTCTTCTATTCGCATGTGTTTCAATGATGTATTGTCTTACTTGCGTATTTGATTTATGCTAATCCTTGAATCAGTTATGCATGCATGCTTCTTGTAGTTTCCTTTTCTTGTCTTATTTGCAGGATCTCGTGTAGCTGGGCCTGTGAAAAGACTTGGAGCTGGGAGCAAGCGGCAATCAAAGGAGATTGGATCGACCATTTGCGCAAGACATCGGTAAGTGGATCTCTTCCTTTTATCTCTTGCATGTCATAAAGAAGAAACTTTAGATAGTTTTGCTTTCAGCTGTTGCTAAGGAACTGTCACCCTTAGAGTGGGTTAGGGTCATTCCGAGTTGGATACTTTCCCCCACAACAGACTGGCGACTCCGCTGGGGATCGTGTCTTGTTGGTAGCTTGTGTTTCTTGCTATTCTTTTCTTAAACAAAAGGGTACCGAATCGAAAACTGCATTCGAGTTCTTCGAATGCAAAGTAGAGGGCAACTACTCTAGCCCAGTGCTGGGCATGTTTATGATTTGAAGAGCTGATCCACAAGGACTCTTTTTAGCTCTTTGTGATAGTGTTCATCTTCCTTTAATCATCCTCTAGAGTATACTTGACTGATAGCAACTGATTTGGCCAAAAACCGCTCATTTTTGAGCAAACTGTGAGCCGGAATCTGAGAGAGACGAGAGTTGTCTCGTTCAGTGCAGCTGCAACAAAGGCTACCTGCACTGCAACGTAGGTCCCGAAGGGGCTACCTGCGCTGCATCTCAGATTGACAGTGCAGCACCTGCGCTGATCCAGTCTTGCCTTGTGCAGCTGGGATTCTCCACTGTCTGTTGCCCAGTTTTCAGTACTGTTTTTGCAGCCTGTTGTCAACCTGTATACCCAGCTGAAACCACTTCTCTTTGCCTTCATTCCGCCTCAGTTGTGTGAAGAAACCGTGATTGTTCTTATTGTATTTCTTGCTGTCATTCACAGTTTCCCATAGCGAAAGTGAACTAGTCTTGCTATGACCTCTTGAATCTAGACCTGTGAGAAAGTGTCGTTGTGATTCTAAGAGTTAGTTTATTGCTGTTCATAGCTGCTTGAGCATTTGCTTTCGTTATATGGTTCGAATCTCAGTATTTCTTGTGATTGAAACGAGTAAATCTTAAGGTGTTCTTTTGATTATTGGACAATACTTGTTTGTTTTCGCTTGAAATTGAATTCGAAATCGTACAACAACTTTCTTTTTGTCATACACCAAACATTAAGAAAGAAGAAAAGAAATACTTGCATTGTGCATGTGCATTTTGACAGTTTGCATGTCGATTTAGGAAAAGTGCATCAGTGTGTGCTCTATGATCTGTTTGAAAAGATGATGTCTTTCTTTTCCTTCAGTAGTTAACATTTTCATAAGTTGAAAGAATTGAAAAAGCTTGCTTATCATTCTTAGACTGCATTTAGGAGTTGTCTCATACATCACGTGGTGATCCATAAAGGCAAACTGCTAAGCAAGATCAACCTAAAAAGAACTGAATTTATCTAACAACGCTTTGAAACATAACGAAACACAGTAGAGGTCTAGGTAGAGACGTGAACCGGCGTCGTTAAACATAGTGACTGTCGATCTCTACGAAGGTGGGTGATTCCTCCTGAGGGACGATAGCACTAATACGGACTTGTGCTCCCGCGTACCGTCGTGTATATTGGGGGACCCCTATAGGAACAAAGCCTTTATCCATAGGAAGCCGTGTCGGCCGCCCTACTGATCGCGATGCAGTGAACACAGCATTCACGAAGATCGACCACTCGTACCGTAAAACGTATTCTGTGGTTTCGCGAAAGGTTTGGCACACCCTTGCCTAGAACTCCAGAGTAGTTTCTTTTGGCCTTTTTCAAACTCTATAACTGAAAAAGTCCATTCGAGCATTTGTCACTTCGGGCTCGTTAATACATCGAAGGAGACTAGAGTCATCTTTAGCTTTTTCTCGACTCTTAAAACATGAAAAATCAAGTTGTGTCTTAAAAGCGTCTAAAATTAATTCAATTCGAAAACACATTTTACCCTGTGCATTGTTGGTTGATCAAGCAATCCGCAATCGTGGAAGAAAGTCAATCGATGAACCGTCGTTCGCGGAGGAATACGAGACAAACGTCTTTGTCCCCGGAATCAAAAACAACCCGGGCAAAGCGACCTCGTTCAACTGGTTCCAAATCACCTGTCAAAGTTAGAACGAGTGTTCCAACGACATCTGAGGTTCCGGTTACTCCAAACATTTCTGGAAACCCTGCCCCTATTGAAGAAGTTCAACAGCCCCAGAAGGACAGTAACACTGATCCTAGTCTGAGAACAAATACTTGTGTTACTGAATCAGGTCCATCAGTGATCGGTTCAGAGAGTCTTGCTCCTCAGACAACTGTCGCTGTCGAAACAACCCCTTCTTCGGCACCAGAAATATTCTACGGACCTGACGGTCTTCCTCTTCCACCCGGTCTGATCGCAATAGAAGAGATTGTAGAAGATCCGCAAGCAACTACTCCAACACATTTTGGAGCAGGGATCACTCTACTTCCTACTGCATCAGAAGCTAGCCTACCACCCAGAGAAGTTCCTGAAGAATCACTAGGCAATCTACTGGATAGACTAAAAATGTCTGAACAACCGTCGACATCTAGGACTGTGCCAAATGACACAGCGACAACAGAACTCCCTGCAGTCACTCCGACAATGTTCGCCGGCATACCATCTGTCCCAAACTCTCAACAGCTGGGAGGGGTCCCTTCGGGGGCCATGACGACAGTGTGGTCTGTTCCTGTTTGTTCTCCCGGGATAACACCCGGTAACTCCTATGTTGGCACTCAACAGATTGATCCTTTTGGAAATCTGTTGGGACAATCCGGTCCTCGAGGTGTATTAAATCCTCTCAGTGCCGGACCACCACCGTATGGGGGGCAATATGCTTTTTCATTACCCCCTCCTGGAGGGTACCCATACGGGAGTTCACAACCATACCCAAGTTATACTAGAATAACTGCAAGTGGTTGGATACCTATGCTACCCCAGCAACCAAGAGTTGTGTATTCTATGCAACAACAGATGCCTGTGACGAACATCCCGACGACACCAGCAATTGTGACTGTGTCGCAAGTTCAAACGATACCTGTTACATGTCAACCTCAGTTTTCGCAGGTTGTAATGCAACAACCCGTTGACCCTGCAACCCAACCGCAATCGCCGGCTAGCGAGGCATCACAAACACAAACGGGTACCCTTACCCCTCATCTTGGCCCAGTGGTAAGCATTGCACAACAACCAATGGTATCACAACCATGGTTGGTGCAGTATCAACAACCGCAGTTCCAGCAAGTGTACCAAGGTACCGAGCAACAAATTTTTGCGAATAATGGACAACCGTACCTACAATACGGTCAAAACCAACCACTCTATGGTGGAGCAGTCCATCAACCGTATCAATCATATCAGCATCAATTACATTATGCTGGTATGCAAAGACTAACTGCTCAGGCGATTCCGTCGTATCCTGGGTACGCTTCACCTAACTTGAGTCAACAGCTGCCATTTGTGGCAACTCTGGAGTTACCCGATCTACATCGGTTGACAAACGATCCTATCGCCTACGCCCCTTGGTGGCCCATGATTCCTCATAAACTTCCATCGGACATTCCTAAATTCAATGGAAATCCAGGTGAAGACCCGTCGAATCACGTCATGACCTTTCATCTGTGGTGTTCATCGAACACCCTGAACGATGATTCGATAAGACTTCGCCTCTTCCAGAGGACATTGACAGGTCCGGCGGCCAAATGGTATATAGAATTGCCAAGAGCCTCTTTCGACAATTTCAGCTCCTTAGCCACGACTTTCTTAACCCACTTTCAATTACCTATCAGGTATGAAACAGGAACCGAGATACTGACCAACTTCAAACAGACGACAGCTACTCACATATCTGACCATATACATGAGTGGCGTCGTCGACGTAGGATGGTCAAAACATACGTTCCTGATCAGTTACTAGCTGAATGGTTTATAAAGTCATTACTTCCGGCTATAACGGAAGATGTGGCCAAGGGGGGGGTCGTAACGGAGGAGCAAGTCATTGCTCGTGCTCAGTATTTAGACTTGGTATATACTCAGTCGGGCACGCTCTATGAAAAAATACCTGATGCCCCCAGACCTGAAATTTCAATTCCTCCCCCTCCTAAAACGAATATTGACTCTCATGCCGGAGATGGCGTGATTGGCACTGCAAGCGCGAAGTCGAGAAAGGCTTCACCTCAGAAAGCCCGTAAGACTTCAGATCGAAATGCCCATGAAGAGATTCTTGCTTCGGAAGTAAATGCCATATCAGCAGATAAAGGCAAAGAAACCAATCAACCAGGAAGCAAGAAGAAGCAAAACAAAGGGAAGAAGAAGCAACAGGATGATCCGTCACCTGAGAAGGCTTCTTCAAGCTCTCCTAGGAAAGGGAAACAGAAAGAGAAGTCACCTGGTCCATGTTCTATATGTGACGAGGACCATTGGACACGAGATTGTCCGTACAAGGCTGAACTCAAGAGATTCTTTAAAAGTCCAAAGAACCCAGCTGTGTTGACTGACCCGTTTCCCAACCCAGGTCAAAATATGGTTGATAGTGGAAAAGCTTCCCCGTCGCAAGTACTGATGTTGTCGATCTCTAAGCACCAAAATGATGCTTTGATTTCGACAAGGAACAAAGATTACGGGAATCCGCAACTATCAAACGAAAAAGGTAACGATCAACCTAGTAGTTCGACAACAACTTCGTCAGAAGTTGTCCCTCCCATAATGCCGGAATTAACGATAAAACCACCTAAGGGTGTGGTACACAAGTCGACTTTTAATCCTCGTGCCAGAGCGGCGCAGCATTATAACATAGTGGAAGATTTGGCTCAATCGCCATCCGCTATGTCGACTCTAGAAGTACTACAAAATTGTCCATCCCAAAGGCAGGCATTGTTATCGGCAATAGGGGGGGTTGATCCTAAGGATTCCAATCTTGTGTCCTTTGATCACAAAGGGTATGACCCTCAGTTACCAGCTCAGCTAGCTTTCCTGATTCAAGTGAAGGCCCTCAACAAAACCGTTCACAGAACAATTATTGACGAGGGAGCATCGACATGTATTATGTCGATGAGCTGCTGGAAAACGCTAGGGTCACCAACCTTGTCGAGATCTTCGACAACACTAAAGGCTTTCGACGGTAGGACATATACCCCTTACGGTATCCTAAGTAACTTGAAAGTTGAACTAGGTGGAAAAACGGTAGAGATTGATGTTGAAGTCATAGATGGAAATCTAGATTACAACATCCTACTGGGAAGACCATGGATTTATGCCATGGCAGCTGTCGTGTCGACTTATTTTAGGAAGATCACTTTCCCGTTTGAAGGAGGGATTACGGTCGTCGACCAACAAAACTTCCTCCTTAATGGTTCACAAGTTACGGGAAGCATTCCCATGATCCATGAAAGCGACCATTCAATTCAAGATATAGGAGTAGGACTGTTGAAAGACCCCACGATGATGGGGACTTTCTCGCTACCAATTCATATGTACATAGGAAATGTACCATTGGTGGCCACCTGCAACATGATATCTTCCACGAAGGTCGCAAAAGACAAAGTCATCATGGATCGGGTAATGGTGTTACACCCGAGCCCAATCGAAATATTGTAGCAATCAATGTTTCAGGCATGGGAGGCGAGCCCAAATCAATGCTCGTCAAGCGTTTGGGTAGATAGGTCAGGAGAATGTGGAACCCCCTTTGATCCTTGGTCACGAGTGCATGCAAGTGACGAAGGAATCCTCCAATCAATGTGGATTGAGGGGGCGCCATGGGAGGATAACCACCATCGTTCCCTTCCTCAGGAAGATACTCAAGGCGACCTATATCACCCTTCAGTATTTGAATTCCTAAATAATACTGTAAATACGGTGGATTCCGAGAGAAACCTATCCAATATAGAAGAGACTATAGCCATAAATATCTCGACCAAAACAGACATTGTAGAGAATATTTATGTCGGCAAAGGTTGTTCCCCTTCAGAACAAGAAATATATAAAGCTCTTTTCCGCGAATTTAGAGATGTCTTTGCTTGGTCATATGATGAAATGCCAGGCATCGACTCGAGTATAGTTGAACATGAAATTAAGATGTATCCTGATGTCAAACCAGTAAGACAACGGCTTCGGCAGGTGCACCCCAAGAAAGCCGCTGCCATCAAGGCGGAAGTTGAAAAGCTCCTCCATGCTGGTTTCATCTACCCGGTTCCTCTAACCGATTGGGTATCGAATATTATCCCTGTTATGAAGAAACAAGGAACAATACGAGTGTGCGTCGATTATAGGGATGTAAATCAAGCTTGTCCAAAGGACAACTACCCTACACCCTTCATCGACCAGATAATTGATGAATGCGTCGGATGTGAAATCTTTTCATTTATGGACGGATTTTCCGGGTATAATCAAATTAATATCCGCCCACAGGACCAGTCAAAGACTGCATTTATTTGTCCGTGGGGCACATTCGCTTATCGAAAATTACCCTTTGGTTTAAAGAACGCAGGGGCGACATTTCAGAGAGCAATGAATTATGCTTTCCATGACATCAAGAACATCGTTCAACCTTATCTCGACAATCTTCCGGCTCATTCGCAAAAGCGGACTGATCATCCGCATCATTTAAGAGCAATATTTCTACGTTGCCGACACTACAAGATAAGACTCAATCCACACAAATGTGTGTTTTGCGTCGGTTCTGGTCGTTTACTTGGCTTTATAGTCTCCAAGGATGGGATTCGTCTCGACCCTTGCAAGGTGCAGGCAATCATTAATTTGCCTCCACCTTCGAACTTGCTTCAGATTCAGAAACTCCAAGGGAAAGCAAACTTTCTGAGGAGGTTCATTCCAAATTACGCAGAACTTGCTAAAGGTTATACCCGTCTCCTGAAAAAGGATGTACCTTTCGTCTGGGACCAGGTTTTACAAACTTCCTTTGATGCTTTGAAAGAAGCGCTAGTCAAAGCATCATTAATGTACGCCCCAGACTATCTAAGGGATTTTAACCTGTATCTGGCTGCAGCAGATACGACCATTGCAATGGTTTTGGTTCAAGAAGTCGATGGAATTGAACACCCTATATATTATTTAAGTAAAAACTTAAATGATACGGAAAGTAGATATTCTCATGTTGAAAAGTTGGCATTAGCAGCTGTTCAAGCGATTCAAAGATTTCGACATTATGTCCTCTTTAGGAAGACCTCTGTATTGTCAGATTGCAACCCCATGACTTATATACTGTCGCGACAGTTGCTTGGGGGCAAATATTCAAAGTGGATAGCTATCCTTCAAGAGTTTGATCTGGAATTTGTGAAATCCAAATCAAAGAAAGCTTTAGTTTTCGCAGAATTATTATGCGATCTCCCGTCATCGTACAACGATGTAACGTCCAAAGAATCGATCGTGGACGAAAGTTTGTTTCTGATATCAGCAAGTGATGAGTGGTATGGAGATATAATAATTTATCTCCAAACCCAAAAGTTTCGGCCATACACCTCTCACTCAGAACGAAAACGCATTCGATACCAAGCAAAAGACTACATGATCGTCGGTGATACACTTTACCGTCGTGGTGTCGATACGGTCCTGAGAAGGTGTCTAACCCATGAGGAAGCCGAAAAAGCCCTGAATGAATGTCATTCAGGCACCTGTGGGGGGCATCAATCTGGATATGCTACAGCACAAAGAATCTTACGAGCAGGATACTTTTGGCCAACCATGTTCAAAGATTGCATAACTGCGGTTAGAAGTTGCCATGCATGTCAGATTTTTGATAGCAAAACCAGAAGACCCCCCGCTCCTTTACAGCCAATAATAGCTGTGGGGCCTTTCGCCAAGTGGGGCATCGATTTCATGCAATGTAACCCCACCTCGACCGGGGGGCATGGGTATATTATAGTCGCAGTTGACTATTTTACCAAATGGGCCGAGGCGATGCCTACATTGGATAACACTGGTGAAACAGCAGCCCTATTCTTTTTTAATCATGTAGTCGCCAGATTCGGCGTGCCACAGGCCATAGTAACAGATCATGGATCGCATTTTCGCAATCACATGATGGTTGAATTAACTGCCAAACTAGGATTGTCTCACGACAGCTCTACTCCGTACTATCCGCAAGCTAACGGACAAGTTGAAGCGATCAACAAAGTCCTGAAGCGCATGCTGCAAAGGATGGTGGGGGTTCACAAAAGAAGATGGCATTTGATCCTATACTCGGCTTTGTGGGCCTACCGAACATCGGTAAGGAATGCCACTGGGTTCACACTGTTTCAACTGGTGTATGGCCTGGAAGCGATCCTACCGATCCAGTGCGAAATTTCGTCCCTTAAACTCGCAATTGATCTCCTCCCCGGAACCTCAGAAGAAGAAGCTCGTTTCTTAGAGTTAATCCAGTTAGATGAAACTCGTCGTGATGCCGCCTTGGCCAACGAAGCCCATAAGAAACGAGTCAAAGCGCAGTTCGACAAAAATGTCAAACCCCGTGTCTTCTCGGAAGGTGATTTGGTCTTGCTTTATGACCAAGAATCCGATAAATTGGGAGCTGGGAAATTCAAGTCCTTATGGATGGGCCCTTATATTGTTAAAAGTGTATTAGCAAAAGGTGCCTACGAGTTGGTAGATTATGACGGAGTTCCACTGGCGCAACCTCGCAACGGGTTGTACCTTAAGCGTTACTATGCCTAGTAGTAACCTGTATGCTTTTGTTACATTTTTGTTTTCGCTAAAGCGTTTGTTCCGGTTTAAGTAATCCACTTTTTACACTTATTGCAGATGTCAAATCCATTGGAACCGTGGGTCGGATATGCTGACGGAGCGAGTCGTAGTTCGAGGAACCTATCCTCTGCAGCATGGGCCATTTTTAACCCAAGCGGCGAGTTAGTGAGTTTCAGGGGGGTATGTATTGGTCAATCAACAAATAATATCGCTGAGTATAGCGCGTTGATAGAGCTCCTCTCTGATGCCATCACCCATGGCATACGCCGGCTAGTCGTCAGGCTAGACTCGCAGCTGGTGGTACTACAGCTCAATGGTACCTACTCTGTCCGAAATCCAGCTATTTATCGCAAGTTCCTAAGAGTTAAAATCTTGGAAAGACGGTTTGATTTTATCCAATATCAACACATTTCCAGAAACTTAAACACATTAACCGACTCGTTAGCAAACTATGTGTTAGATAGACATCTGCAAAATTGATAAAAAGAGAAGCATCATCGATGTTTCATACATGGATCACATAAAAACTGGAATAAACTCCGAAAATCAAAAATATACACAACTGTTTACGGTTTACATGTAATGTTCTGTAACCAAGACAAAATCGGTCATATGACCCCAAAACTCAAAAATGGCTGGGGGGCACCCTAGCCTAGTGATGCTCATGATAACATGCCACGGCCTGTGCAATCATGCGCAGAAGACGAGACCATCGTCTGGGAACACCAACAGTATGTCGCTGCAATCGTAGAGGCAACTCGTCGATCCGTACATCCGGAATCCCAAGGGTAAGACCCTCGACATGTTCCTGCACAGCTGTAAGAGTCTCGGCCAAGTCAAGGTCACGGAGAATAGCTCTCCCAGGAGCCTCCCCTGCGGGGGCAGCGGCCGGAGCTCTCGGACGAACTGCTGGACGGACAGGGCCCACATCTGCATGCGCACATGAGTTTGATTAGAGTCTTGATAGAGTAAAGCACAAGGACATTATAAATAAAAAACAGTAAACAGTGATAAGGTCAAAATATTTACCAAGATCACCCCACTGCTCGCCATCTGGTAGTACCAAATCCGGATCACCTCGGAAGTCCATGCCAATATATGGATACTCGGAAAAAGCCATATCCTGCCGCTCAAACCACCTAAAGAAGGCATCAGTAAAAGTAATCTTAGATTGACCCGCATGCCTAGCCATGTGGTCAACCCACCTCTGCATGCGTGGCTCAGTAGGAGATGGCAAGTCGAGAATAATGTACTGAGGTTGCATCAGGGGTATCTTCTCCAAAGCGAAGGCAGTCAAAACTGAACCGAAGCCAAAATTCTTCAGTTTCCCGTCCTTTACTTTGGTCAACTGGTTTTTCATCTGAACTAATACTGCATCACACCAGTTAAAAACTTTCGGCTGAAGACACTCCAGGGCGTGCTGCACATATGACCTGTTGGCAACGTGAGGGGATGCACTACCGGCCATCCTACAAATCATGTACAGAATAGACCTGAGAGACCTGTCAGTGACATCACAGATAGAAATCTTGCCGTCTCTGCTCGGCTGAGATCCCTCCCTGCAATACTGACGGATATAATCTTTCACGGAATCACTCCCTCGGGCCGAACCGGACAAGGAAATGGGGGCACCCCGCCTTGACAAACCAGTCAAGAAGTAGATGTCCACTATGGTCAAAGGGATGGAATTGCCCCTAATCTGGAACACTTGGTTAACAGGATCCCAAGCATCAAGCAGGTACTGCAGTAAACGTATCTGTGCCCTCATGCTAGATATGCGGAAGAATTTTAGCAAGCCACAGTTCCGCAACGCGCTCACAGTAACAGGATCATGGAGGGCAATCATGTCCTCCTCTTCATGCTCTCGTTCTCGCCACGTAAGAGTCATTGTGCTCCAATAAACTCTGCAAAACAAACAAGAGGAGGAGTAAGATCCCTGACTCAGTGAAGAAAATGGCAAAAATCTCATGAAAAATTGTGCAACCAAGAAGTTTTCTGCGCCCAACGCAGGTAGAGAAGGGTCTACCTGCGTTGGGGAACAAACTGCCTTTGAAAATGAAGGCCCCAACGCAGGTTTCGATATAGGGCACCTGCGCCGATGGCAGAGCGCCCTAGAGAAACCCCAGGGGCTCATGGGGGCAGGAAAACAAGCATGAAACTGAGAAATAAGACCATGAAAAGATAGAGCTAAGGTTTAGCTCCTACCTGGTGAAAACGGCGCTGAAAATCGTCCACAGAATCTCCCGAAATCAGCTGGTGAAAAATCAAGAGGAAGAGGCACCTCCAAAGCTCCAACAAACCAAATGCACATGAAATGGTAAAATGAGGGGTAAAAACATCTTTTAATTGCTTTTTACGTAGTTCGAAGTGAAATATTAGTATTTTTACTTCATGTTATCCGTTTCTAACAAAGTTTGTTGCAGCAATTGATGATACAGTACTATCTCTGAAAAAGAAAAAGCCAGTCATGGTAAAATATGAATTTGATCTTATCAAACGAGCAGTTTTGGCAAAGTTCATGCTCGTTAAAAAATAAACGTAAGAACCGAGCAGTTTTAGCGCATAGTTCATGCTCGTTAAAAAATAAACATAAGATTGAGCAGTGTTTTGGCGCATTCAAGCTCATTCAGAAAAAATGAACCGGTAAATAACCATTTGAGACCGTAAATCCATCAGCCATAAAAGCCTTGGTCGTGTTTGTGCACCATCACCTCCACTTCTCATTTGGCCGATCATTCACATCCACTTGATTGTTTACCTATTTTGAGGAACAGTTGCGAAGAGTGATTCCACCTAGCCATCCTTGTAATACTGCCGTGATTGGAAAATTCCAACCTGTACCTGGAATCTGCTGCTATCCCTGTTTATCACTCGTTCCTCAAAAGACGAGTCTTCTTTGAGCTCTTTTCACTGACTCGTAAAATATGAAAAGTTTGCCGAGTTTTGGCCTTCCAGCTCGTTAAAAGGACCGGAAGAGCTATCCCTCCTCTAGATTTTAATCTTTTTGGACCTGAGGGATTATTGCACAAAAAGATCGAGCGCTTGTCTAGTTCGGCTCGATAAAGATATCGAACATTCATCCCTTTTGTATTGTTTTATACTTTTTCGGACTTAAGGGATTAGATGACGAAAAAGGACCCCTTGGAGTCTACTTTATGTACACTTTTCAGACTCTCTAAAAATGAAAAGGACCGAGTTGTCTTTGTCGCTGGGCTCGTTAAAAATATTAGATAGCGACAAACTTGTCCTTAGACAAGAACGAGTTTCCCTATCGCTAGGCTCATTAAAAACATAGCGATGGGCTTGCCCGAAGGGCAGGTTATAGATCAAGCATATGTTATCCTCCTCAAGCTTGTCAAAAAATAAAGAGGTACTGGTCAGAAATGACTGGGGAAAAATTGGGAAGAACCTCAAAGCTTAATGGTAGCAAGTCGCTCTTGAACATGACACTTTTGCCTCCGTAAATATCGGGTTGGGTTATTATCATTCACCGGTCCCTTCACCATGGTCTCGCCATACCATCCATACATGGGGTAATGCTACCGATCCATCACATCAGTGTCGTTATATGTTCAAGAGATGTCATTCAGAATGTGTCAACCGGGTCCCATCCACTACCATACATCATCTTTCATCCTTCCATGACCGCCACCCTGAATCATATTTCACAAATTGTTTTCACCAATCATCACTAGCTCCATTCCGTGTCACTGATGTGGGATTCATTAGGGCCCTCCTTTGACGGATCACTTCTTGTCGACATCAGCTCATTATCCAAGAAGTTGATCTAGGAACACCCCCTCAGTACTTTGAAGCTTGCATGCCTCAATGGCAAGTTTCTCACTCCCGGCGATAGGTATACATTAATGACCTTCGACCAGGAGACTTTGCGTGGTGTTCGACGTCAGATCCTATATTCACACCACGTGAATTGTGCTGCAGTACCTTGAGGGTCATCATCATTATCGGTGATTCCTCTCGTGCTTGTTAACAGTTTACATTATTGACTGGTAATCAAGCGATGTCTTTCCATGTTCGACTTCAAGAAATTCTCACATGGATCGACTTGTACTAATGTGAAGATCGGACAAGTTTGAAGACCCCGGATCTAGTTTCATCCATCCGGGCTGCGATATATATTCAGGAGATAAAGACATAGACATGTGCAGCAGATGATCATCCTACTAAAAGGATGATAATTAAAAGCAGAGAATTATCCGTCTATTATCAGACGATCGTCTGTTTATGTACAACAAATGTATTTATAAAGCTGAGCATGGGAAATGCCCGCCTTAGCTAGATCATGAAAAGAAAGTATGAAAAGATAATGTATTGTATTGTATTTTGTTACAGGTCACCTCCCGGCGGTTGAATGAACTTCGGATCCTCCTAATAAAGCATTTCACCCGATAAACGACCTCATACTTTAGGGGGCAACTGTTATAGACATTTTTGTGCCTTACAGCATAGAGCATGAAATGTCAATAATATGAGGGATCCAAAGTCCCTAGACAAGTTGTTCTTACCCTTAGAGGAACAAGGTCAGCAAACCACAGCACTGCAAAACAGTTCTCCACTAAAAAACACTCAAAAACAGGTCAGTTTTGGATCATTGCAGCTGCTCCACTAGGCATCTGCGCTGCATAGCAGGTACAACAAAGGCTACCTGCGTTGCATAGCAAGTAGAACAAAGGCTACCTGCGTTGGGTGTACTTGGACATGTGGAGGAATCTTTTTCTCAAAGTGCCAGTGCCCAGGAAGCTTCTAAAAAGACACTTGATGATAAGATTCGCCTAATGATGAGTTAAGAGCTTCTAAAACTCCAAGTGGAAGACAGAAACTCCGAGTGAAGAACTGAAGAACAACTGGAGTTGAAGAGGACAACAAGTCACACATCAAGCTGACTTATCTTCACTCCAAAACTCTATATAAGGATCTCATCCCATGGGATCTGGGAGGCCGGAATTGAGGGCAAAGAATTGCTGTTGGTTTGCAGTTGAGAGTATTGGGTGATTGCTTGAGGGAGGTGAAGAAGAGATTTCTCTCCGTCGGGAAGGTGATGCTGGATTGGACCTCTCATGGTTGTATCACCGCCTGAACCTTACTTCCATATATTAATAAAGCTTTTGAGGTTCTTCTATTCGCATGTGTTTCAATGATGTATTGTCTTACTTGCGTATTTGATTTATGCTAATCCTTGAATCAGTTATGCATGCATGCTTCTTGTAGTTTCCTTTTCTTGTCTTATTTGCAGGATCTCGTGTAGCTGGGCCCGTGAAAAGACTTGGAGCTGGGAGCAAGCGGCAATCAAAGGAGATTGGATCGACCATTTGCGCAAGACATCGGTAAGTGGATCTCTTCCTTTTATCTCTTGCATGTCATAAAGAAGAAACTTTAGATAGTTTTGCTTTCAGCTGTTGCTAAGGAACTGTCACCCTTAGAGTGGGTTAGGGTCATTCCGAGTTGGATACTTTCCCCCACAACACTGTGTTTGTGTAATCTTGCTTTTGACAGTCCATCAGTTTCCATGTTCGTGTCTTTGTAAACATGCTCAAACATAATGTGTTAAATACTCTGTCTAACAAAGTCGAATCTCCTGAAATATAGGTTGAAGTTTATAATTATCCAATCAATTTGTTGCATTCATCCAATTCACCACAATTTGTGAATCTTCACCACAATTTGTGAATCATCAAAGATCTGTAATTTTTGGCCATCTTCTTTCACATGCGACAATTGGCAATAGTCTTGGGACAATTTGCTTAGGCACATTGTTGCTGTGTTTGCCAAACCTGCCCTTTGAATATATTACATGTTCATCATTTATATGGATCATACCTGCAATGTCCCATAATGATGGATCTTGTTGAGAAGCATTATGGAATTATGCTTATGCACTGCTCGTATCTGGTTCTCAATGCCTTGTTTAGGTTCCTTGATCCTTGAATTCTATTTAGATCCATATAGTATAACCATATCCAAATACCATTAACTTATAATGTAGTGACTGAACTTAACCTCTAAACAATACAACTAAGAATCATAGCTTCACGCAGACATTTACTAGAGCAACTCTACCGCAGACCAAACATCGCATAGACTGCATAGCTAAATAAGCAAGTAACAATACCAACCCAAATGCTGCGAAGACAGTAAAACACAAGCTGAACATTGTAGCATCTCGAGGACGGATACCTGGCCGCCGATCAGACCACCAGACCGCATGCAACCACGTGCCCCTCACGTGCGCCACGTGCCATTTGCCTTGAACCATGCAAAGCACATAATAAGATCCCCAACCCTTTCTGCCCCGTAAACCTTAGTTTGACTTAAATGAAGAGTTCAAAAATTTCAAGTGCATCTCAAGTTGCATTAAGCATGAAGTAATGATACTGATAAAGGAAAATAGCATGCACAAATCATTGATTGACCATGTTTCGGCAAATGTAGCCAATATAAACTATAAAATTTTCGTATTGGATGCATATTGGTCTGACCATGATATAATATCTCTTCTACTTGACCTATGATATACACATGAAACAGTTTACAAAATTCCAAATTTTGACATTTTTGCAATATCTCATTGCTTTTATCATATCTATTTTACTAAAGCATACTGCAATATATTTTTGTGCTAAACGAAGTGATAACATCATACATACTATGCATTCCATTCTAGATTTGCATATATGGCGTTCTGTATTGATCAATGCAACTTATGCCAGACACAGTCTTTTCAATTAATCAACAGAACTATCCTATTATAAATTTGCACATATGACCCCATCTATTTATGCATGCAGATTCTACTAGTAAAACCCTTTTCAATTGAACAGAACAACCAAGAAAAAAGAACAACAAGATGCAACATAAACAAACACAGTATATTCTTTTTGCCTTTCCTTTTCCATGGATCATGCAGTCTTCTTGTTCAAGTTTTACTTTCATATGTTCTTTTGACTTGTACTAAATATGTCTTGCTATGCTATAACATAGCATAAAACTTGAAAAAGGAAATGAAACAATTCAAGAAATAGAATGCATAAGCCAATTAGAAAGCGCAAACAAATCACTTGTTTTGCAAAGGTGCCTCTATGAGAACTACACAAAAATGGTAATTTGTATTTAGAATATTAATGTCTACTATATATGCATTCTATTTTTATTTTTACATATGTATGGTTCTATGGTTTTAATGTTCTTGTTCAGTTTTTTCTTCTAGTTTGCACTAGATCTATGTTACTATTCTATAACATAGCCTAAATCTTCAGAGACGAAATGAAACAATTGAAGAAATAGAATCCATAATGCAATTAGAAAGGGCAAGCCAACCACTTGTTTTGCAAAGGTATGTCTATGACAACTATACAAATATGCTGATTTGTATTTAGAACAATAATGTTCAGCAAGGTATGTCTATAACAACTATACAAATATGCCAATTTGTATTTAGAATGTTAATGTTCAGTATATATCCATTCTATCTTTACATATGTATGGTTCTATGGTTTTAATGTTCCTTGTTAACTGTTTACTTCTATATGCTCTTTGAAATTGAACTAAATATATGTTCCTATTCTATAACATAGCATAAATCCTGGAAAAGCAAAACAAACAACTGAAGAAATAGACCACATAACTCAATTAGGAAAGGCAACCCAAGCGCTTGCTTCGAAAAGGTATGTATGGCAAGTATACAAACATGCTATTTGCTATTTAAAATATTAATGTTTGCTATATATATCTCCTCCTTTTACATATCTATATTTAAATGTAGATATGTCACATCACGCCACCAAACCCCCGTGAAGCTTCTCAACGCCAAAGCCTTTCCCAAAGAACGATCTCCCTTTTTCAACAAAACTCCAAATGTTTGCATTGGTAGTTTTGTTGAAAAAGGGACATTTTCTTTGGGAAACATTTTGGTGTTGACAAGCTTCAGGGAGGTTTGGTGGCCTGTCAATGTCAGTCATGTTCAGTTTTTGCTAGCTTCATCAATATTTTTTTGCAAAGTTGTACAAGACAATTGCAAAAGGCAACCCTGGTAAGCAATTGCACATAATCGAAGAAATAATAGATCTTGACAATTACAACTTCAGATTGCAATGCGTTTTGCCTGACAACATTGACATTGTATTAAAGAGAAATGGTGTTTTTAGGCTAAATGCATTTTCATATACTATAGCAGATTGTCTATTTGACTTGTTCGAAATGCTTCTACATTTTCGTTATACTTCAAATGAATTGCGAAATGCATTAATAGACCACTTTCTTCTTTGCTTAAAGAACAATGGCATTGAAGCAATACACTCATATCAATATGAACTAGCACCTCAGTTCCTATACCTCAGTTCCTATTTGGCGTTTTAAAATAACCATGATAAAGAATGTCCAACCAGTAAGTTTACCTCAACCCATTTCATTTTTTATATGATTTGAAATGCACTTCACACACAGTGTTGTCTAAAATTTCTAGTGGGTTGTTTGCATTTAATTGCCTACATCCTCAGCATTCTGCAGTATTTCCAGCCGATGTTTCTATTATACCTCATTGAAAAGCACATGCTACAGGCTTTGTGCCAAAGGTTTATGGCTTTGTAGCCTCAGACTTTTGATCTATCCTTCTGCATTCTCATGTTTAGCTAGTTAGCATGAATCTGAAGTTTGATCACAGATAAAGTTCTGTAACCAGTGATAGGATTGCATATGATAAAGTACGTTTCAGCAACTTGATCTTATTTTGAAATTCTGTTGTGTAATTAGCAGGCATGCTGTACCGACTTCTGATATGAGGCACACAACAACTGCCAATATTAGAATATTACGAAGAGAACAACTTCCTCGGTCTGCTTTCGAAAGTGATCAATTGGTTGAGGTATGTACAATACTCGCTTTCTAATACACTGTTTTTGCAAATCAAAACAGATCTCGTCAACATTGCAAAGCTGCAACAAGCCATCTTAGGCATGTGTTTTAGTCTTATACAGCTTTAGTCAACAAAGCAACTTTCCGTTCTAGGAGTAATATCAAAGTGGAATATCCATAATCCAAATTCCATTAACTTATAATGCAGTAGCCGAACTTAACCTCTAAACAATACAACTAACAATCATAGCTTCACGCAGATATTTACCCAAATTTGCATAAAGCCCATGCAGCTAAGACAAAACCTCAGTATTCAACCAGATTTCCATTAACTTATAATGCCCAAACAACCATGGACTCTTGCATGCAGCTAACACAACAAGCAGCAACCGCATTGTGTTTTCACCGCACACAATAGAACAAATAGAAAGGAAAAATCGCAGAGACCACGCAGCTAAACAACCAAGTAATCATAATAACCCAAAGGCCGCGAACAGGGCAAAACCCAAATAGCAATGGCAGAGCTAAACAACCAAGTACCAATAATAACCCAAAGGGCACAAATACAGTCCGATTCATACCAACGTTGCATAACGGCTTGGGAGTCATCAGACCACCTGCCCTTCACCTCCAACTATGCGAGGCCCCAATAATACCCCAAAACCTTTCCACCCCCAAAACCAACCTTTCCAACCTCCAAAACCTTGGTTCGACTTAGCTTATATCGCCCATAAAAGCCATGCAGATAAGAGAAACCCTCAGTATTTAACCAGAATGCCATTAACTTATAATGCTCAAATAGCCATGGACTCTTGAGGGAAACGAAGAGACAATAAACCCAAGTCGAGTAACTCTCCAGGATCTCGACCAGGGACAGTTGTCCGCCCACAAGACCACCACAGACGAAAAGTTGCACAGACTGCAGAGCTAAACAAGCAAGTAACAATATCCGAGCAACCAGGAACTCCACCACAGACGAAAAATCACACAGACTGCAGAGCTAAACAAGCAACTAACAATACCACCCCAAAGGCCACGAAGACACTAAAACCCAAGCCAAACTTTCCAGCATCTCGAGCAGGAACAACTGCCCGCTAATCAGACCACCATAGCGCATGCCAACCACAGTTAAGACAAATTCATCTACTGTCCCTCTGTTGCTACTTTTTGATTTTGATTTCTTACAACAAAAGCAGATTCCTTGATTCAATTAAATCTCTATTTAAGATAATTAACCATAAATCTGTCTGCAAACACGAACCCCTGCAGTACTAACTATATGCTTTGTTTCAAAATTCAGTCAAATTGCAATATAAACAGTATTGGCAATTTCTCTGAGTTTGACGACCCAATTATTTGTCAACAGACTTCTGCCAGATTTCAAAGGTACATAACATTTGCAAAATTTTGTCAATTGTTACTATCATAGTGCTTTTGCTGATAAGTATTTTTTTGCTAATGTCCTTGACATTGTATATCATCTTTGGCAGTCTGACAACCATAAATCTGTCTCTAAACATGAACCCCTGCAGTACTAACTGACTATATGCTTTGTTTCAAAATTTGATGTCAAAACGCAATATAAACAGTATTCGCAATTTCTCTGAGTTTGAAGACCCAATTCTTTGTCAACAGGCTTCTGCCAGATTTGAAAGGTACATAACTTTTGCAAAATTTTGTCAATTGCTACTATCATAGTGCTTTTGCTGATCAGTATTTCTGTGCTAATGTCCTTGACATTATATATCACCTTTGGCAGTCTGGCTAAACAATATTGCCAATTTCTCTGAGTTTGAAGACCCAATTCTTTGTCAACAGACTTCTGCCAGATTTGAAAGGTACATAACATTTGCAAAATTTTGTCAATTGCTACTATCATACTGCTTTTGCTGATCAGTATTTCTGTGCTAATGTTCTTGACATTGTATATCACCTTTGGCAGTGTCACAGCAGCTGGTCAGCTTATCACAAAAGCTACAGTTGAAGTTGTAACATCTGAACACACAGTTGAAGTTGTAGGATCTGAACGCACAGTTGCAGCCATTCTAGGAAAGTCTGGAAATGATCTTGTTAAAATTCAGCAGTTAAGCTAGTATAAAGAAGCATAAATTTCTGCAAATTCCATGGGATCCCCTTCAACTGAAATTTTTGAAACATGCAGACTTGGAATGAACTGCTGTAATTGCTCGCAAAATGACATTGTATTGACAGAAGGCAAAATGTTGTAGCACAAATCCTATATTTTTAAATGATCATCTTGTATGTGAACATTCATTTAGTCGAATGTTGCATTAACTATTAGTTAATAAAAATTGGCATTGGCAGTTTTTATTTTGTCTCTATGGCTCTTGATTCATTATGCTAATGTTTAATGCATTGATTATTACTTAATAAAAATTGCATTGGCAGTTTTTATTTTGTCTCTATGGATCTTGATTCATTATGCTAATGTTTAATTAAATTTCAATATATAAAAATATTATTATTATTTATTTTTATTTAATTGTAATATCACACTTTATCTTCCATTGTTTAAATAAATAATGCATTTTATGATTTAAATTACCCATATAATATTAAATACCTCTTATTCATTTATATTTAATTATAACTATTAAATTATTTATAGTTTTAACAAAGTATAAATTTCCTATAATATTTTTATTATTCAGTATTCATGATGCAAAGACTACACTTCCAATGACAAAGAAATAAAATTCCTTGAATAAAAAGATTCGCACATTGAAATGAACTGCTATCTATTTCTTATTTATTTAAAACAGTATTAATTGAATATCGCTTTCATAATTCATAACATGTAATATCATTCCTTCCAGTTGTATTACTTTCTTGTTACCAGATATAAACTTTAATAACATAATAACTTTTAAAAAATCAAGCTGTCAAAACATTATTTCTAACTAATAAAAAGTAATTTGAACTGTCAAAACATTATTTCCAAGTAATAAATAGTTTCTAAGGTATAAAGTTTAATAACATAATAGCTTTTAAAAAATCAAGCTGTCAAAACATTATTTCTAACTAATAAAGAGTGATTTGAACTGTCAAAACATTATTTCTAACTAATAAATAGTTTCTAACTAATAAATAGAATAATTTGAAATGTCTAAAACATTATTTTTGACTAATAAATAGACTAATTTGAAATGCTATAGTCAATCTCCATTCTTTTATTATTTTCAATTATCCCAAATTTCGTCATTCTATATGACATCATATCTCCTATGCTTATGTTATATCAAATAAATGAATTATATCAAACTATACTTCCTAATTAAGATAATCACAAAATAGAAAAACAACTATGTTTAATGGCATCTGTTTATCTGTAATGTAAGTGCCTTCATTATACTTTGAAAAAATTTCAATAAGAAAACTAACTTGCTTAAATGGAACATAGATATTGCAAAAAGCAACAGTATACAACACCAAAAGATAATGAATTTTTTTCTTGCAGTTCATGATCAATTTACATTTCAACTCGTACAATTTAAATGTTTTTTTAATTTTAATCTTTTCATTTTAGTTTTTAATTTATAAAATAAACTTATCAAAATTGCTTTGCTATTGTACTTAGATACTATATTTACTAACCCAAAAGCACAAGAAAAACCAAAAGTCATGATCTTCTGCATCACAGCAAATTACTAATTAAATGCAACAAATCACTAATTAGGAATTAGATGCTGGGTTTATTTTCTTTGCTAACTAGCAATTGGACAAATTTAAACTTCAAATTAAAGTTATGGTAAACAATATTTTTAAATAAATATATGTTTTGTTCTTTTGACCATGGAACAATTCCCCAATCATTGCCATTAACCCCAATGCAATCACTTATGTCCAAACATGTTGCTAGATATCTAATCTTT
The DNA here is from genome assembly GCA_031772625.1 of Pinus tabuliformis. Lineage (NCBI taxonomy): Eukaryota > Viridiplantae > Streptophyta > Pinopsida > Pinales > Pinaceae > Pinus > Pinus tabuliformis. Next base: position 125,903,805 of record CM062820.1, on the reverse strand, counting down.
CAATTATGGGTTCAAGACTCCATAATTTTTAAATGCTATAACACTCTCCACCACAGATTCAATTAACAAATTTATATTCATATTAATGTTTATTTGCTCATTATCATTTTATGGATATTTCCATAATATTCAAATGAAAAAAAAAAACAAAATTCTATCTTTTATGCACGATGAATTCATTATTATGCATTTAAATATATTTTATACCCCATGCTTATTAAAATACATTGCTTGCTTTAACACTCTAATTATGTCTAAAACTATTTTTACATTTACTACAATTCTTAACAAACGCAAAGTTCATTATATTTCACTCTTTGCATAAAGCCAAAAAGTCCATACAACAATTTGCTATCCAATTCAATAAATCCTAATACAAATAAGCATGCCTACAACACACTAGTAATGCAAACTAGGTCTAAAAATAATGCAAATTAAACACCTTTTAAATCTCATCATAATAACTCACCAAACAATTTTGTTAACCGGCAGGGACTAGCGCCACAACAGTGGCTCCTTGTTATAAAAAAGATAATAAAAAGACTAAATTTATATATAAATATGATATTTAGATATAAATGGTCTAATCATATAAATATAGATATTTTAGTAATAATTAAAATTCTATTTTTACATATTTATATATTTTTTAATTTTAATGATATTAAGTGAAATTATAACTAATAAAATTATATTTATAATTAAAAAAATTATTTTAAGAAATTTGATACTTTTATCAAATTTAAAATGAATTTACACTCATTTATTTTATTTTCAATGAGATGGTTTAGTTATGAAAAGAGAGAATCTATTATAGTTAATTTATGTTTATTTTTAGTACATATGTGTTTGATAATGCCTTAAATGAAAATTTATTATCTACATTAACAAATATAAATATATATATATATATATATGTATTTTTTTTTTTTTATAATGAAAAATGTATTAATTTAATTTTAAAATATGCTACATATGATTATATGTCATAGGCTAAATTATAAGTTTTGTTTTTTTGGTATATTTTTTGGTCAATTTTGTACAAAATTTGATAGAGATTTGTCCAAATCACAAGTTACTATATCTAATTATACATTCAAAAAAACATTTTAAACAACGAAACCCCATAAATTTGCCAAAAAATTTATACAAAAAAAGTCAATATATATAGAACAATTAAATTGCGCCGATTTCTATTATGGTTATTGACAAAACTATCCAATTTTCAATTAAAGAGAGAACTAACATTTCTATATATCTTAATATGGGTCTTTCACAATTCGTCTTCATATTTATTAGTACTCCTCATTTTTTATTTGTATACATTTTTGGGCCAATATAGTTTTAGTGAGTTGTTCGTTGTCCATCAAGTAGAAAGGAAGATAGAGTGGGAGTGAAATCCCTAGGATGTATCAAATTAAAATCAAGGTAAAGTGCATCCTGAATTGTTTATGGAAGCTTGGTTATTTGGTAAAGTAGAAGTGTTATTCTTCACCCACCAAGTTTCATATCCCCCATTGTCCAAGTTTGCCCCTTGTGGATCAATGCACACACTCAATCAAGTTGTTTAATGTGAGTAAGGCTAAATGCAAGTCTCACGTGACTTTGGAAAAATATATATCCCTAGTCATAGTTGCTTAACTAAAATATATATTGGATGTTAGACATATAGGTGTGTTGATAATGTTCATGTTGCAACCTTAGTTTAGGTCATCAATGTAAGCCTCTATTGATACATTGCAAAGTTTCCCTTGTGTTTTGGAAATTCCTCTAAGAACATAAGTATTAGCTAAATTCCTTGAAGGTTTTCCCATTTTATAATGATCCATAAGATTGGTTAAGTAAGAAACGTGGAGCATATTTTTTTGAGGGTCCTCCACATTGTTTAATTTGTCTCTATAATATACATTATTGGTAATGTACTGGTTGGAGTGTTTGGGTTGTTGACACATCTTTGTGCCCTACATTTTACATGTCACAAGCAGCGTAGAATACAAAGCATAAGACTCGTTATTATAAATTTATTTCCCTTCTTCCTCTCCATTCCACTCTACATTAGATATGACACGCAAAATGAAAAATATGGGAGGAAGGCATTTCCATGCACCTCCACCATATCTTCGCTTACACATATTGTGTGCATCAATCAAATTTGAATTCTCCATTCATCACGCTCTCTACTCTACCCATATCATGCAACGATCATGCATAAGAATCTTTTACATACAAGTGGATGCAATTCATGATGAAATTTGGTGGAATTGGTAATTAGGAGTAAGTTGATAATGAAATACATGCTTGTGGTAAAATTTAATAGTGTGCATGGTGATTTGAGCTAATGATTATGAGTCCTTTGTATAATATAAAGCTATGGTTAAGTACTTTGGATTTGGTCTCATGGTATGAAAAGTGTAAAAAGGAGAATGTTGCAAAGGAAGAGGAGTGAACCTTTTGTTGGTAATATTGTTAACTCATTGGTTGTAACATACCCACTACTATCCCTACCCCCAACTAAGGGTAGAAGGAGGAAGTTACTAGATTGAACCAACTTCCATAGTCATATCATGGAAATCTGGTCTAAATTTTTCAACCTTTTCCAACATCCTCAAAACCCAAAACAAATGACATCATTGTGTTTATCTCGTCGAGACCTTTCCAATGATATGAAAATTTCCCTAATCTGTCTCTCGGATCAAAAGTTATGACCATTTACAACTAGCTTATTAGACAGTGCCACATCATCTTGACCTTCTATGTGGCACCCACGTGGCTATCATAGTCATCCACCATGTTTCCAGATGTTAGTGTCACCTTAGATGTTGACTCGTTCATATTGGAGTCATGTATTAACTCGTTCCATGGTGTACCCGGTCCATCATAAAGCGTTTCTATATATAAAAATCTCTAGAGAAACCTACGTAGTGCCCCGTCAAAACTGTTGGGGACAATCATTCCAGCGAAACATGGATTTCCGTGTGGACCCTTCCTCCATCATGTCTTCTCATTATTTGCTACAACAACGCGCGCGGGCTCATCCTTGCCACGACATCCTGGAGATTAAATCTTGGGAATTCTTCCAGGGTGAACCTTCCAAGGTTACGTGGAAGGATCCTCCTCCACGCATTACTTTATTATTTCTTGTGGCTTCTCACATGGCTTCCCCACTCCTCGTCATCCTTACCCACATTAATTTTTCCTTAGTTCATATTTGTTGGGGTTAAGTGGAAGCTTTCCACATACTGCTGCCACCCCAACACAATTCAACTAATCATTTTTTGCCACATTTGTCCATGCATGTGTGTGTAGGCTCTGCTTGCCACATGACCTTGGGGATAAAATCTCGTTCGGGTTGCACCCGACTCCTCGATAAATCATCGGGGACAAAGCATTGAAGTGATGTCACCAACCCTTTCTATAGAGGTGATGTCACCCTCCACATGGCTCCAATCCAAGCATGTCACGTGTCACTTGCTTTCAAGCCACTTGGGTTGGATAACAAATGTCCTCCATTGCACGATAAGTTCAGATTTCCACGTTATAAGTGTTTTTATGTTTTTCGCCGCATTGATGCGCCAACGCATAATTATCGATCCTGCCTACCAAGTCACCCCATAAATAAAATCTTGGGAGTTTCCCTTTTGGCTCCCCTCAAAATATCTGAGGATAAAACTCCGAGACACATGGATGGTGTATGTGATTTCTCTCCTCTACGACTCAATTCTCTTTGCCTTCACACTTGGACATGACTCCTAGCCATATGGCACTTAAGGTGTGTATCTCTGCACTTCTCTGGGTCTTAACTTCTAGCCCCCGTGACATAAGCGCTCATGCATATATTGTAGTTTTTCCACCAATAGTGCTTAACTGTTAATGCACACATAAGGGCCCTTTGCCCACTTTGGTCGCACTATCTATATATATATATAACCCTTTTTGAACTATCCCTCCCGAGATTTCAACAATACATGTGCTTATTATGCTTAAACGACATCCCCCCTAAGCTTTAACATTGTGTATATCTCTCATGAGATTTAAGGGTAATCACCGGCTTGATAACCAAATAATTTCACTATCCCTCCTAAGCTTTTGACGATACATGTGATTATTAGGCCTAAACGACACCCCCCCTAAGCTTGAACATTGTGTATATCTCTCATGAGATTTAAGGGTAATCACCGGCTTAATAACCAAATAATTTCAATCTAGGAATTCATTCAATTAGCGAAGACTTTCTTATCTCCTCTAAACACAACCATTTAGACATGTTTTAGGACTTAGGATGAATACAGGAGTGACCCACTCCTATATATAGACTTAAACAGACATCACCTTTGTTATCAATTAATATTAATAATATAAGGAACAATAAGAAGAAGCATTAACATATCAAGTCTTTTCAGTTTCATATCTCGTACATGGAGATCTACCCATTCATTTTCATTGTGGCTCATAAGACCTCTTCCAGCTCATAAAATTTTAAGACACTACAGGCCTCTTAGGCCAACAATAAGTAGATTAAAAAACCCATAGACAAATGCAGGTATCCCTTCCATTTACTCAGGAAATATACAGGAACTCAACCTTCCTTAAGCAAGCAGAAAATTAGATTTCATGTCATATCACAAGTATTGAACTCGCACATTAAATCCATATCAATACAAGCCTTAAGCCAACACAAGAACTTGAAACATTTCATTATCCATTCCTTTAAAACAATAAAGTTCATTTATATAGGAATATCTCATTCCTCAGCATTACAAGCCATGATAAGGCAATGCATTAGCAAATAATAAAGCATTTAGAATATGTGCATCATAAATATACACGTATCTTTAATCGTTTGAGTTAGCAGTTGAGATTGGGACTTCAACTCTCCACCCAACCTTAGACACATTGCAACCAAGTATTTCTTGCAGTAGTCACCCCCGAGCCAAATTCCAAAGCTTGAGGATGAATGCTTATGGGATCAAACCAAATCTGTTAGCTGAAACAAGGACACCAGAGGACCATCCACCTCCACCCACCAGCTATTTCCTGTAGTCAATATCTCATAGGGAATCTAAAGATCCATTACCACCACCCTTAAGTAGTAAGGGAATCCAAAGGCTATGCGTCCACCCTTCAATTCAGAAAGGAAATCCATAGGTTGTGCCTCTACCCTTCAAATCAACAAGGGAATCCATAGGTTATGCCTCCAGCCTTCAAATCAGTGAGGGATTCAAAATCTCAATGTGAAACCAAAAATATAAACAAAGGGGGCTAAATAATTTCTCCCACCAAGAATCTAAAGAGAAGGCCTCCACCCAAGCTATCAAGGGAATCCAAAAAAAACCATCTCCACCCTCTAGGCTGACAAGGAATCTAGAGACTAATGTCCTTCTCCCTACATTTAAATAACGTCATAGAGTTATTCTTCTCTTGTTCTTGCTCAGATGCTTTCTCCTACATTCTCTTTGTTTTTCTTTGTATCCAAAACTCGATTCTCCTCTATGCATGAGAGTGCTCTCTATGCATATTCTTTCTTGCTTGTAATGCATCAAATTTCCTCCTGCAATAATTCTCCTCTTCCATTACATCGTTGGAATCATTTGGTGGTTACATGGGTATACATTGTTGTCGTCCCTCTCCCTTCTCAGAAACAATGGTTCTGCCATATCTGACTGGTGGTGAGAATGTTGTGCATCAACACTTCCTCCCACCTACTTCTTGTTGGTTGACTTCTCTACCTCCCCAACTACCAATGCATCCCATCCTCCATAAAATATTGTCCTTTATTTCTTGTGGATCTATCCAAGGCAGGCATAGTTCTGTTGTCCTTCTTTCCTACTCAATTTATTTGAAAAACCAATCCAATTAAGGCACACTTTCCAGTCTTCAGTGGTTGTCATGAAACAAGTCAAGCTTCCTTTAAATCCTAAGCAACCTCCTTCCTCAAACTCTAGAATCCGTGTCCAAATTCTCAGGCCTTTTAATTATAATCAAAATATATTAAATATTTTCAATGAAGGGGAATTAGCCTGGGGGGTGTCACATTGGTTCACATCTAGATATTTTCACTAGTTAATTACATATGAACGATATTTAGAATTGCCAAAGAATGAACAAAAGAAGAATGAGGCATTGATCCAAATTTTAGTCAATGATGGGTGTATAATAAAGATCTTAAACTTTTGAGAAATTGTATACCAATGTGCTAAAATGTTTAACTCTAAGTATCAAGTCATAAGGTTTGAAAAGGAAGGTAAAGTTGACACCCCGCATATACTATCTACATTTAGGAGAATGTTGTAGCTTCTAAATATATTAAATGTTTTTATGATGTTTGAGGCTAATTCATTTCGCAAGAAAAATGGTATGGGTTTGGATAATATCATCAAATGGTTTCCTAAGCGCTAGCTTAAAATACTAAATGTATAATCAATATTACTAAGTTAGGAAATCCTTATAAGGAAATGGCATGCATATGATATTATTTCCTACTTAAAATTCCTTATTTAATCCATGGATCTTATAATAATTGTTATTATAAAGAAGAAGAAAAATGCATACTATAGTTTCACATAATTTTTAGGATAAGAATATTACTTATATCAAGTCAATGTCTAAGAGCTCAATTTGTTAAAGAATTATATTTAGTTCAATAAATTAATATTCAACTTAGCTAATAATTCAAAAAGATTTCATTTTCTATATCCATTTAATAAAATCACAAATGCAAGAAATTATCTTAAATATCACTTGGCTTTGGCCATAGAGAGGTCACCATAGGTGATCCTAACTTGTTTTCTCAAATAAGAAGAAAAGATATTGGTCATGACCCAAATTGAATACTTGTCTAGGTTTTATCTTATCACCAACATATCTCTCAATTTCCCTCCCATCCCCAAGTACATAATCCATTTTAAAATTAATACTAGGATGATGGGTGGAATAAGTGATAAGGAACATGGTGCCTAATGCATGAATAAGAGACAAAGGAAGAAAAATGCTCTAGTTGATCTAATGAGAAACCCATAATAGAAGATATTAGAATAGATTTCCTAAATTTATTCATCCAACTAAAGTCTTTTTTATAGTTTTACAAAGGGTCTACTCAAACTAGTTCCCTGATTGAAAGAAATAATAATCTAATTGCATGTAACTCAAAGGCTATAAGAAACTATAAACAATGTAGATGCACATAGCTCAAGGGATGAAATAAATGATAAATAATACCATGCACATTGATCAAAGGGTTGAAATATGTAACTACCCTAACAAACTTTATGGATTTCTTAGGAAATGTGTTGTCATGAGGTGGAGCACTTTCCTATAAGGGCATGCTAAGTGGTACCTATATTCCCTATTACTTTCACCTAATTTAGCTTGAAAGTAGCCCCAATTTCCCCTAATTTATTAATGGTTTTAGGGGGAGAAAAAATACTACGAGATATAGCAAACAATGTTAAGTGTGGTGATGTAAGAAAGTCATAGTCGCTTCAAGAATGGTGATATGGAAGAGAATTGTGTGGCTAGTGTCAGTCTTATTATGTGGATTTTCCTTTTGGAAATTGCCTTTAGTTATCATTTCCAAAAATTGTTCTATTATTGTGCTAAAACAAGAAAGTTTCATATGTGGAGAGAGAAGCCAATGTAATACTTAAACATGTGAAGAACTCTAGTCCGGACAGGAAGTAAAAATATGAGAGAATCTTAACTAAAGATGTGCATAGCAAAGAGTGTATAGGTTAAGGGTGTATATTGAATAACTTAACGATTTTGAAGAAGTCCAATTTGTGTCTAGGATCCAAATTTCTAGTCCCTTTGATTCTTGATCTGATGTGATGAAACTTGTGAGTCCCTGTGGTGAATTTGTGGCATCATTACCAAGAAATTTCTCTAATGGAGTAGTGTGAAGTTGATATTAGAGTGAATCTAGTGGTAAGGAAAGTCTTATTATTGAATAATATGGTCTTAGCACTAAGATGGCTTTGGATGCTTGGATTATGAGAGAATGAGGTAGTCCCATTAGGGCTAACTTGAAGTCCATTGATTCTTGCATGTATAGAGTTGGGTCACAAGATGGGGGATGCGATATAGGAGAAATTAGATGAGAGGGTGGTATGTTATGAACTATGGATCTGACCCTAAAAGGTTGAGTGTGATTTAGTATGGTCTCTTGTCATTGTTCTTTGGTAAGGTTGCAATAGATATGATGGAAACATAAAATGCCTAAGGATTTATTATTTGGTAAAGGTGTTCAAACCTAAACTTGTAGTTATTTAGAATGGTTGCTCATTTGTGCACCAATGTGTAGAACTTGTTGTACAATTGAGGTGGTCAATATCAAGTGAAGCTTCCATGTGTATGATTCAATGTGTTTCTCTCAGAGTATAAATAAGAAAACTATAATGATTATGGCACATAATAGATATGAAATGTTTTGTGGGGTAAAATTGTAGTCTAATGGTGATGTGTATATAGGTTGATTGAGTATAAATATGGCAAGAACCTGTATAGCCATGATTGTGTTGTGTTGAAGGATGCATCATGTAATTTGGAAATATCCATATAATTTGTTTGAGGTGTAGTATCAATGTGGACCATACCTAACAAAGAAGATGTAACAATATAATGTTAAGGGTTTGTCGTTGTTGTTACTATATGCATAGGTGTTGGTGGGTGTGTGGCAAAGAAAAATAAAGGTTGAGTTAATATGGGTTAGGGAGATTGGGGACTTAGAATGAAAGTGATAGAGTGAGAGTGTGTTAGTGTATAAGGATGGGAAGGTATTATCTGGATATTTTGGAAGAGGAGAACCACAACAACTAGATGAGAAAATTGGATTAGGTACAACTGAGAGAAAAGAATTTGTGAAAACTATTTTTTTTAGTCATATCATTATAGGAAAGAGGTAGAGGTGAGTTCACAGGTTTTGTTGTATTTAAAGAGTTGACAAGTATTGTTAAAAATATTTGGGAGGGGGGATGAATTAGTATTTCAGTACTTTTAACAATTGTTCACTTAGTTATTCTTGAAATTGAATTCACGTCACATAATCAATCATCCACAATGTATGAACACATAGATAAAATTGAAACTCAAAACTTGAAGAAGAAATACTTGTAAACAATCTTCATTTTATTACAACCATTTGTGAGGAAACCAATCCTATGTAATCACCAACAAACAACTTTCGTAGGTACCAACCTAAAGGAGATTTCAATCCCCTAGTTGAGCTCCAACTCGGTAATTTCATAGGCACCAACCTACATGAGATTCCAATCACCTCAACTAAGCATTAACTCAATCATTTGTAGGCACCAACCTACAACATTTCTTAGTTCACCACATTTTTTTCTTCAATAGATTATCACCCAATCAAGCCACCCTTAGGTTTGCACCTTCAAACTTAATTACAACCATTTGTCCTGCTCCTTTGCATGTTCCTACACCTTGTCCTCTTTTACCTGCAACCTTAATCTTTTAGAGATCAACCAATACCCTTAACCTTTTTCCTTTTCTCCTTTTGACTTGCTACACACCTCACTGTGTTATTTTCTCTTATGCATGCCCTTATCTTGTGCATAATACTAGGTCCTTTCCTTTGGCTTACTTATGTTTACCATCCAATCCTTGTAGGAGATAGAACTACTCCAAAAAAATGGTAAAAATAGATACAATATTATAATATACCACGATATTGTCACATAATATACCCAAGGAAATGCCACAAATAACCTCTTCTCTTGCCCAGATTCTAATCTTCCTCAACTTGACCTTGTTTCTTCCCTAAAGTCCACAAAACTTAATTATTTCCACCACAGAGCTTGACTGCAGAGAACCACAAACACACTTTTAAATCTACATGCTAATTCATCTTTTACTGCAGGGGTGCGCTCCTCCTCAAGCCATAGACGTAATTGACCAAAACCACCGAAAACATAGACTTATCTTGTCAAAACACATAGCTTAATTTGGATTCCAACCCGGGCTTAATTTGGATAACAACTTGTGCTTAATTTGGACCTGGATGAATATGACTTCAACCTCCCAATTCAAATCTAATTTATGCTCAAACAATAGTCTAAAATAACCTTGAAATATGTGCTAAAGAGGCCTCATAAAACTTGGGTATGAGCAATGCTATACACTCCACTTTGTTCTCCTTTCTTTGACCTAGTTCGTTAGGTATGAGCCTTAGAACTATTCACTCTAATCTTGGATCAAAACCAAGAGTGTTTTCTTCATTGGGACATTAATTAAATGAGCCACTTGTGTGGCATATTTATAGTGTTTGGACATCATCTTTTTGGGGTCCAATTTTCCTGGGGGTCAACTTGACATTAGCTGGGAAAACCTAACTTATGGATGGGAAATTAATATATACATTTAAAAAATTCATATCTCCTCAGTTGTGAAGAGTTAGGAGGCATGCCATATACCATAGAAAAGGTCTACAAGACTTTCAGTTGTAGAGCGGGAGGGTAGAATTCAAGAAAAACCAAATGTTTCTTGACTTATTAGTTTAGATCGATGTTGGGCTAAGAGAATCCATTATATCAAGTTTTATTGAATATAATCGTGTTGGATGGGCATTGAGACAAGAGAACTAGAGAAATGAAAGAGATTTTGGGCTAGAGAAGGGACCTCAATTTATCTAAATTGAATCCTCACCAAACCTCTTGCAAATTCGTAATAAGCATGTAATTTTTTTTTTTTTTTGCAAACTTGAGAGAAATAGAAGTAGAAACAAACCATTGTGATGGTTGGTCTTCCAAGGTAGCCCATTAATAATTAAGGCTATAGTGAAGAAGGACATCAATGAGGAGATGTAAAGAGAACATAGGAAGCTTGAAGAGCAAAGGTCATGCAACTTTATTAAAGATTGTAGCATAAAGGAGTCAAGGAGCTTGTCCACAATGAGTGAAGGTGTCTTTGAGCCATGTCCATTTGAAATTTTTAGTGAGTAACAATGCATGATATTTTTGACCATTCATAGTCACCCTTTGTAAGGAATTTCTTGAGAAAAATAAATATCTATTGTTTATACTATTTGGTTGCTTAATTGTTTGTATTTCTAATGTTTGATTTAGTTTTTTGCTACACTTGTGTATAATCCACTCAATGTATATGCATAGTAGCATGAAATTCACGATTAAATACTACTTAAATAATTAAATTAATAGATATATCAATATTGGCACTATATTCTTTGTTTAAACATAGGGAGCGTTGAAGTCCTAAATTAGCTTCTTTTTTATATCCTCTTACCTTCATTTCCATCCTTTTCATGATAGTTTGTTGCATTTTCAAGTTGAAAGGTCACTTCATATATGATCAGACATAATAAAATGTATCATTCATTCATGGTTTATAGTATATTGTTTCTTTATGAAATTTACTTCAAACATTTATATAGCTACCGAAATGCACTCATTTTGGAGCTAACCAAGATTTTTTTTGCTACATCCATGGTTAAACAAGTTCCAACACGTTTGAAGAGGAATAAAGGATATAGGGAGATGGAAAATGTTCAACATATGGACATCCACCTATATACTGTTCTGGTAACTCACAGGGTTAGAGAAATCTAATGGTCAAAACAAAAGTCTATTCTGGTTATAATACTCCAACCTTGTGCATAATTTGAACGAAGATCGTGGCATCGAAAAGTGAGAGTGGGATTGAACGAGAAAATTTTGGAATCAAAGATTATGATATGTCAAATCAAAACCTTTTCATGATTTTTTCTTTTCGTAGCAAATCATGAGAAGAATGATTGTATTTTGATTTAATCTCTCAGTTGTCAAGTATAAACTAACTTCTCAGCTTATAACTCTTACAACTTTTATTCAACATAGGATTATAGAAAGCCTTGGAGCGAGGCGATGAACATCTTTAATTCCTGTAATCATTTTTTATATTGCAGACTTTTTCTTTTAATACAATTACTCTGTTCCTTTAGTGATTAAATGTGTGGGTGAATAACTCGTTAATTGAAGCCATTTCCTACTTACACTCAATAAGAGCCCCCCCAGAGAGTTGTAAGTTAATTTAGTTGTTGGTCATTTTAGTTGTTGATTCATTCCATGAGTAGTCTCTTTTCCATTACTCTGTTTTTCATGATTTGACATCGATGGGTTTGCACAGATCGAGTGCTCACATATGTTAAAAAGATCAAAAATATTTCCTTTATTAATTTGCTTACCTCAATTGTTTTGTTTTGGATTTATGAGTTAATGACCCGTTTAATTCTAGTCACAACTGACACTAGTAGTTCCTCAGAGTTTTATTTTGGATCATCCCTTTCAAGTTTTGTTTCTTGATATAATTCTGAAGCACTTAGATTAACATTTTCCTTTCTTTTGAATAGAGTAGAGACATTAATTTCCAACACCTATAATAGCATTTCAATTCACGGCAAGTAGAATAAGATTTCAATTTTGTTCATTAGATAATATTTTTAATTTAGTTCAGTAGAGTAAATGTTAATTCTTGTCAAGTAGAATAAGTTTCGATTTAGTTCAATTGATTTCACCTTTAAGACTAGTTTTCTTTTGAAAGAGCAATTTTGCTGGAAATAATATGTGCGTAGGAATGACATGAGTTAATATAGTTGCACTTTTCCTCAATAAAAAATACATTTTAGTTTCAACTTTTCATCATAACTATAACTCCTAGCATATATTGTGCACATGCACTTCACAAGTACACGAACCTTGGTTGACAATTATTGAAGTAATTTGACCACCAATTAAATTACCTAATATTTTGGCGTCGTTACCTTGGAAGTGTATATAGGACTTTATTTTTTGTTTTCATATCATCTTAGATGCATTCGCCCTATAGATGCATTGACGAGATGAAATGTATCGCCAACAACTAAGGGGGTCTCTCCGGTGTGAAGTCCCAATTAGACCTCACACCGTTTGGGATAGGAGCCCCATTCGGTATGTGGGCCCGGCTACCACAATGAATGTTTCTACTCTTGGTTATCAAATGAGAAGGTGTGAGAGTGGGATAAGCATGAATGCTCAGGCAGTGAGACAAATTCCGCCCAAGATTAACAAGTTGCAGAAAGAGGTACAAAGAAGTCTCAACAACAATAAGAAGAGATATTCCATGAGAGGGATTAGTGAGCTAAAACCCAATTATACATACAATTAACAGGAACATCCCAGAAGTTAATTGCAAAATAGTTCAAAATAGGTCACCGACATGGCAAGGAACAAGTAAACACATATTCAAAATCGAAAAATATGTGTGCTAATACAACCACCATGAGTCAGCATGGGAATTAGTGTCAAAGATAAACAACATCTTATTAAGGTCATTTCAACTTCAAATACATATCATGCAATTGGTCAAAAACCAATAGTGGAACATGGGCTGCTCATACCATTGCCCAATGCCAAAACCCTAGCCCCACTGAAAATCCACTATACTAGATCCCATGCGCTGAGTGGCTCTATCTCTCAAGCATAAATTAACTCTTTATTCCTAGCCTCAACTCAAGTGCTAAAGTCCCTTTAACTGAGGCATGAGGGCACATTTATAGAGGTCAGGTGACCATTCACCTATTGTGACCTTTGGCCTTCTCTCATGCCCTTTTATCTACCCTCATGACTCTTGAGTTTCCTCACTACTCTCTCATGCCTACAGCCTAGTACAATATTAATTGATCTCAGCTTAACTGTTGATATCATATGAGAACATTTACATAATGATGAAAGAGAAGAGGAATGTGTAGAGGGTTCTTGTAAACCCTAGAGCGCTTATTGCCAAGGCAGTTGTCGGAGTACAAAACCAAATTGTGTGGTTCATTGCCTGCATGGAATGATCATTTGTTTGCTATGACATTTTTCATCGCGGTTGACATAGTGCATCGATCAACTATGTGGAGTCATCTTATTTATTGGTTGGACATCTTGGCTGTAAGGTTTCCTGCAAGTAACCCTAGATCTCTCCACATAGGTTGAAATTCTCGTTATTTTATACCCTGCAAGTAAATAATAGTAGTTATACACATTGATGATCGAAGAACCATACAATAAATGTAAAAATAGATAAATAAACAATAATAATCATGAAGAACCAAAATCAACTTTGGACCCCTGGATAGTCCTTTCTCATGTTATGGCATTGTCGGAGCGAGTGGATTTGCAGGGTCTTCCTGGACTTCCATGGATATGTTTCTGTTTATGTCTTGCTGGTATCCATAGGGTGATTGTTAAGTGTGGTTTCCTTGCCCTAACTTGCATAGGCATATTTGATTCAAGGAGCGACACAAGTATAGATTTCCTTAGGAGACCATAAGGAATAGCCCACTCCACCAAGCTGTAATTTCTTCAATGGTATCCTGTCTTCCATGTCTTTCTTTATGAATTTAATCATATTAAATCCAAACCCTAATGTTTTCATGCAATCCTAATGAGTGATTGAACAAGGTTGTGGTCCGCTCACTACATGAATGTTGATTTTCTTGTTGAAACCCTAATCTCTTGGCTCCTAGCAAGAAAACAATTCTCTCTCCGTGCAAACCTTCCATGAAATATAATATGTATCGAATGAAGCTTCATTGTTTTACTTCAAAACAAACTATCCATCCTGCAACACATATGACAATTGATTAATCATCGTTGAGAGTCTAATAAAACAAAAGAAGTAGCAAGTAATATGAACAATAATATGCAGACATGTATGGTATTAAGATATTGTCATCGGGATGGGTTGGAATTCCATAGTCCTCCATATTGGCTTTAATCGTTGCTTTTATCACGTCTTTAAAATTCCATTTTCCCCTTAAGATGGAGTCAACATTAATGGTCATGGGAGGTAATGTTACTTAAGCTTCTGTTTCCTCACATCACAAAGAAGATACCTTCGACGAGTGAAGATTTAAATACATGCTATCCTTAGGTCATGATTCTGGCTTAGATGTCGTACAATCACAAAATTTGAGGGGTCGTATTGCTTGGAGGTTGACTTGGGGTACGATTTAGTAACCTGGTGACTTGTGAGAGGTCACAGGGTTGCGTTAAGGGAAGTCGCACTTTCTGGCTGCATGCTGGAATGTGACTCAATGACTTCAATGGATGTTCAAATCACTAGGGGTCACAGGGTCACATACATCTAGGTTGCATCTTTTTGGCATTTGTTCAAGGCTCCAAAATTGTGATTCTGTGACTTGGAGAGATCGCATGGTCGCAAAGTTTCACTTGTGAGCATCATCCCAAGCAACTTCACGACCTGTCCAACGACTGTGATGGTCAAGCCATAGCTTCAATCTACCATGGCGACGCAATTACCAGAGCATGATGCATTCCTTTGACAACCCTTTATCCTTCACACATTTTCATGTGGCTGATAGTCAATAGTGGTCATAAACATTTGGTTTTATCGCTCCAGCATTTCCAACATGCACGTTCTATTGACACCCAAATATAAGCAATCACATGACACCCTTGAGCCGAAAACAACGCACCTCTAACATTTGATACCATATGTTGAGCGTGGCCTCTCTAAGACTTTATCTTCTTTTCTGGATGGTTGAAACCATGCAACATTTTTGGGTTCCCGTACATCGCATGGGATTAGGCTTTGCTTATCCAATCCAAAAAATGGTTAAAAATATGCTACTTTAACTAGGCAACTCCGCCCACTTTCTGGCTTACTCTTAACATGAAAGGAGTGTCACAGGAATAGGATAGCATTGCTCCATCACTATCTTTCTGCATTATGAAACCATTCTAATGCAGCCCTTGTGTAATTATATGCATTGATGGAAACAAAACATAACATGCTACCCATAAATAAAAGGCCTCACTCTCAGTGCTTGGATTCTCGATGTTTGGTTTAATGTGATCCTTTATTACCATATCCATGATAAATTTGTTCAAATCCTGGTGTAACTTGTATCAATCCAGGGTCGATCCTTCCTATTTCCATTTATGCCATTGTGTGCAGTCTACGTGGGGGGCTGGTTAATGCAATGGCATCGCACTCGCTTTAGGAGGCCCCTAAATAAAAATGATGTCCAGAAGACAAGATTGCTTTATGCTAGCGTTAATAGTATCATGCGTGCATACAGGGATTATGAACCATTGACTGTGAAACATAAGGTGTTTGCTTCGTTTGATGTGAAACCCAACCACCTTCTCCTAGTCTCCATAGGACCACGATACACGGGTTTTCCGCATCATTTTTGAAGTGTGAGCTTCTTAATTGTATTAATGTGCTACATTACAAATTAGACCGTAGCTTGCTGCGTGGTGAGAATGTTTGCACGGCCTTTATTGATTTGGGATGCGCCCTTATTGCTTCCTTGAGTGCAATGGCCATCACCCAACGCTAAAACCTCATGTGATCCTTCCATCCTAGGAACATAGATGACTCCTTCACATTCGATGTGTTCATTCCAATATATGCTCGAATAATTTTGCTTTAAATTTATAACTCCCAACATATCTACAAAGGCCAGCATTAGGGTCACTTATTAAAAGGTTATTTCCTTTTAGTTTATAGCCATCACACATATGGTAGATTTAGTATTTTGATTGTGTCCAATACGTGCTTTCATTTTCCCATTCCATTCATAAAGAATGTGCTTTCTCCCCCTTGTGGTCACACTTTATCGCCTTTCTGATATACCTAGGAGTAATTCTTGTCGTGAATGACATAGAACTTTCTTCCTTCTTTCACCAAAGTGCATACAATTTCCCCTTAATTTGAATGTCCGTTATGCATGCCTAGTCCATTTTAGTTGGTATATGCGTTGACTTTGCGTGCTTTTACGAGGTTCATGTGAAACAATTTGAACATCCCTCACCCCTTCATCTAAGTGATGTTGCATCAGGGCATTAATTTATCATAAGCATCGAATCGTTTGATATGCATCCAAGCTACCTTCCTTCGATCTCCTGAAGATAAAAGAAACAAAACTTATTAGTTTACCGAAATGATGTACTCATGTATATATTTTGCATGTGAAAGCATGGAACTTAAATAAAATGAGTAAAAATAAATAAAAACAATTCACTAAAGGAACAAGAACCACAACATTCCAAATCAAAGTGTTACAAATTTCATGGTTTGAGAAAATCGTGCTTCAATCTGGAAATCAATTTAAAATTTAGGCATTTCTGGGAGGCACTAATTTTAAGTGACTTTATTATTATGTGTTGCTTAGGGTGGTGATTTAATTATAGAGTAAGTGTCTAGAGGTATTCCTTAACATGCATCCTGGATTAGCAATCACACGAGCCTAGTGCTATAAGGATGCAAAGGAAAGTTACAACCCTCCCAAACCCTAATGAGAATGCTGGGGATGGGGAACCAGTTGTGAATCTAGGTGAAACATGACATACAATGATTCTTACCATAATGCCAAACAACGTCGATGAAAATGTGCCCCCCAGAGGTATATGAATTGGGTTAGATCATGAAGACAATCTAGGGTTCCTTCCAAACCCTAATATGGCCAACCACAGGGAAATATGGATTAAGGTCATGCCCACCTACACCCAGGTGCCTCCACTAATCAACTATAGGGTATATGCTTCGAAGTCACAGGGCTCCCAGTGTTCCTTCAAGCAACACACCCTCAAACCCTAATGTAATCATAAGGCTTATAACATGAGAGGGTGCGTCAACAGGGTTTGCTAGGAAGGGTCATAGGGAGAGTAACCGGTTGAAGGCCTTATCGAAGCCCTAGTAGCCTAGGGCAAGCAGTGGGGTACCCAAAATTTTGGATATGCCTAAAAATTTGGGTGGTGTTGTAGCGGCTACAACAAGATGCATAGCTAAAATCATATTAAAATTGTTTAGAATGCATGTATAGAGAATGATATTCTAGGGGTAGATTTATAAGTAGATGTAGAGGACATAGTTTAATGGAAACCACCTCCACTAGACCATGTAGTGCCACAACATCCACTGACACTCACATCCCATCCATAGAAGGTAGATATAGATTTCCTGAGGTACACAGATCTGAACTTCAATCTAGGGACTCACCAACTTCTTCCACAGAAGTTGTATTTGAAGAACCTACATCCCCTACTGAAGGAGTTATATTTCTCTCTTCAACAGGAGAACAACTCTCAAGATAGGAATTAGAGGTTCCTAGTGAGGAAAAGGAAGAAACTTTTTTTTTCTGAGATACCATTAGTAGAAGAACTAGATGAAGAAGTAGACAATCTTATTGTTGAACCTTATATTAGCTCTGAGGAATCTATAATGGTAGGAGAAGGGGAAGGAGAAGTACATAATGTAGATGGTCGTGAACTTAGGATTGGTGGGGGAAGAGGCAGAGGAGGAAATAGAGGATGTGGTGGATGAGGTGGTAGAGGATGAAGGGGAGAACAAGACCCTTATGGATTCCTTATATTTAATGAAGATACCACATCCACAAGGAAAACTATCTCACCTTCTATTCTTCCCAATTTTTATGGCTTAAGAATTGAGGATCCCGAGACATTTCTTTTTTAGTTTAAAGTATTATGTAGATCTTATGACTATTTACTCAATACTCAAAATTGAATTTATTTCTAGCTTCTCTAAAAGATGGAGCCCTTAAATGGTTTATGGGTCTAAGAACACACTCTATTAGAATATGGGATGAAATGAAGAGTGTATTCATAGAAAAATACAAGGATTATTGTATGCACGATAACCATAATGATGAAGTCTTTAAGATGATGCAAAAGGAGGATGAAAGCCTTGAATACCTAGTTAAAATATTTGCCTACAATATCAAAAGTGCCAAGATGCATAATTAGATGAGGAGAAATTAAAAGCGCTTTTGTTAAAAGCCATAAGAGATGAGTGGTTTGATCTTCTCAATCTAATGGGAAAAGGAGATGTTTCCCAATTATCATTTGATGAAATCTGTGAATTGTGCAAGCATATTTCAAGAGGTAAGGCTAGATATGGTAAAATTCCAAGAGATTCAGCCATGTCAAGGGTCAGTAAATATGCATACGGAACAGTAAGTAGAACAGAACTAGGAAATTTGCTTGATAATTTCAAAACAAATATCCTTGGAAATTTTAGTGAACAATTAGATACTCTAAAGATAACAACCAAAAATCTAAGAATGTTTCATTAGCTATTTTTATCCTAGGTATAGGAAAAATCATGCCTTCAGAGGATGTCCTCTTGATACTGTAGAGATTTGTGTCATATGTGCTGAAAATCATGATACAAAAGAATGTCCTTCAATAGCTGGGCTTAAGGTTATCTTTCAGCGTGAAGTTGGATCAAGCCAAGTTGAACCACTTTTCTTTATTGCTAAAAGACAATGGCACTCTCAACAACCAGGTATGGCACAATGTCTTAATACTCAATATCGATCATATGAGCAACCTAAGAGAAATTGGAATGCACTTATGCCTTGGCAACCTTGGCCACCTCAACCTTAAAACCCATCTTGGGCACAAGGTTAGCAAAATTTTTATGGTAGAAATTCCCACTATCCTCAATTTCAATACCCATATCCCCCATACCAACCTCAATACTACCCCCCTCAACTGATTCAACCACAGTTTCAAACAAAACCATGAAATCAACCACTTCCATTACCATCCATTCCTTTTCCTCAGAAATCCAATCAACTACTTGCTCAACCACTTCCAAATCCAAATAATAAAAATCAACAACCTATCTCAATATATGGGGTCAAAATTTTCAAGCCTAGATGATAGCCCCCTTAGGTATAAATGATGTCCAACTTAGATCTGGTAAGGTTTTTCAAAAGAAATCACCACTAGTTGCCATCCAAGAATTTAAAGAGGATACAGTTCCTGAAAAAAGAAACATTCTTGATCAAGAAAAGATTCCTCAAAAGGAAAATGTTCCTATAGAACTAGATTAAAACCAAATAAAGCCAACTTCTACAATTCCTCTAGTAGAATAACCTTGTGTTTCCTTACAAAATCCTCCTTTTCCCGAAATACTAAAAATCAATAAGGGAATATAAAGGTAAATTTTTACCAAAATATGATATGCTAGATGAATTGAAAAATATTTGCATCGCAATTCCTTTACTCCAAGATATAAAGGATTAATACCTATATTTGAAAAAACAATTAAGGAGTTGTGCATTAAAAAACCAAGAAGAAAGAGAAAAGATTGCAGATATTATGATGGGGAAACCAATAGTCTAAACATATTTAGATGCTGGTAGCCATATTGTAAAAATCCACATTAATTGTATTGAAGTCCCAAACGCTTAGATTGATTTAGGAGCAAGAATTAATATTATGAGCAAACAAAATATGGACCAATTAACACTTTCCAATCTTCAATATACCCTACCTTTACTACAATTAGCGGATAGATCTGTTATCAAACCAAATGGTATTTTGGAAGATGTGTCTGTTTATTTAGATTCATGGGAGTATCTTGTTGATTTTATGATTTTAACCCCCAAGAATAATTTAGGAGGCCATACATTAATCCTTGGTAGACCTTGGCTAGCTACAGTTGATGCATTCATAAGTTGTAGATTTGGTGATATGTACATTTCTGATGGTAGATCTACTAAGAAATTCACATTATACCCACCTGAAAAAACAATAATTTGAAGTAGAAAGTGAAGTTTGGATAGATGATGATGATGAAGACTTTGGTGACATTAAACCAATATTTACTCTTTCACAAATAGATGAGGAAGATCAATTAATAAATTTGATGAATAATAATGATTCTTCTTCATATTGTGAGCAAGACCAAACTTTTCAAGAGAAATTTAATATCGAATATTTATCAAATCATCAAATGCATTTACATTCTATGGAAAAGTTTGGCAACTCCTTAGTATAAATTTTTTGGGGAAAACATTAAATATTAACAATAACCTGGAAGAATTTCAAAAGAGAAAATTGATAAAGATGCTACAAAAGCATTCTTATGCATATGCATGGGAATATACTGATATGAAGGGAACTGATCCTAGCACATGTATACATCACATTTACATTCAAGAAAATGTCAAACCAATTAGACAACCTCAGAGAAGGATGAATCCTAATATGAGAGAAATTGTTAAGGAGGAATTACAAAAGATGCTTAATGTGAATTTCATTGATCTGATATCATATAGCTAATGGGTTTCACCTTTAGTGGTTGTTCCAAAGAAGAATGGAAAATGGAGAGTGTGCATTGATTATAGGGAATTGAATAAGGTTACTTTAAAAGAGAATTTTCCACTACCCTTCATAGATCAAGTACTAGATACCTTAGCAGGCAAGACATATTTTTCATTTTTTTATGGTTTTAGTGGATATAACCAAATCCAATTGGGTACATATGCTTATAGGATACTTCCTTTTGGGTTATGTAATGCACCTGCAACATTTCAAAGAGAAGGCTTGGGTATCTTTTCTGATCTAATTCATGATTCTGTAGAAATTTACAAGGATGATTTCACAGTTTATGGAAATACTTTTGAAGAAGCCCTTGAAAAACTAGAAAAAATTCTCATTGTATGTAAGGAAGCCAATATTTCATTAAGTCCTGATAAATGTTCTATGATGTTTTATAAGGGAATTGTTTTAGGCTACCATATTTGAGGTGATGGAATTAAGGTGGTGATGCAGGAGCATCAAGACCATTTTTCCATTTGTAAATATGTAATTAGAGGGGGTGTGACAATTCTTAATATTTTATTAATTAATTTGTTATTTTTAATAAAATAGGAGAAAGTGAGGATTTTGTAAATATTCTTTTAAGGAATATGAGAGAAAATAGAGTTAGAATTAATGAGGGAGCCTAAGTTGGAATTAGTTTCTAAGTCTTAGGGATGAGAATCTATCTT
Organism: Pinus tabuliformis; assembly: GCA_031772625.1. NCBI lineage: Eukaryota > Viridiplantae > Streptophyta > Pinopsida > Pinales > Pinaceae > Pinus > Pinus tabuliformis. The sequence goes on along the minus strand of CM062820.1, from coordinate 125,882,006 downwards.
TTAGGGATGTTGGGAGATTTAGGGATTTGTTGAGATACTAAGGGGATTTAGCATTTAATTTAATGATATTTTTAAATTGTATAAACAGAAGAAGTTTTAAGAGGAAAAAAGAGGAGAGTGAGAAGATCTCCTTGGAAGCCTTCGACAGTGGGGAAAAAGGGCCATAGATGTGCATATCTGGCCATGAACACAATTATTGTGTGAATAATTGTTTTATGTTTTATGTACATATAAGTATGATTTGCATAGGCAAGATGGTGTTTAATGAATTTTGAGATATGGTTGCGGAGACCGATGTCATACGACCTTGAATTTGCATGAGATGATTGTGGTTTTAAATTTTCAATACGCTATTGTATATGTGTCGGTCATTGAAGGCACTTTTTTTTTGTGTTGATTGCTTGATTCTTGTTCTGGCGCGCATGTATGCGGGATAATCCAAGTGGCGCACATGTATGAGGGCGGATCCAAGTGTTGATTGCTTTAGTTAATTAACTGCAGTGTATTTGGGGACTGTATAATTGTATGTCCTTAATCACTGGTGACTGTAGTTCTGAGATTATATTGATGTCGAGAGGATCTGAGGAACGTTAGTTGTGTGATCAATTCACGGAGCCGGCGGTTCGAAGGGAGCCATCTTGCAACAGGGCCGAGGTTTGGAAATTGGGAATGATTTGATATAAATTGTAATAAATATGGATAGCCAGCCCGTCATTCGAAGGTGGAACAGTTGCTAGCCGAATAGCGGAACAATGAAAGCATTAACTATTGGTTATGAGATCTTCAGTTCTGGAGAACGGAAGTCTTTGTTTGAGCCATCGGAACGGAAATGTAATTGAAGGCAGCTCTTAATTGTAACGGCCACCGCCGAGTAATATCTGCGCAATTGGAGGAGGAAAAGGAGACGTGCAATTGTTTATGGTCTGGCGCATCGGCAGATTTGGGTGTGATTTGTGCATTGGATCAAATGCGTTGAACAAGTATGTTATGTGATGAGCATGAATTTTACACCTGTGCAATTGACCAGATCACTGACCAATTTGAGTAATGCATTTAGTTGAACGATGGATCGAGTTTCATTGTATATTGATAAACCATAGTGGATCGGTTGCTGATTGTATATGCTATGATTAGAGGTTGAGGTATACTTCTGGTGTGGATATAATGACTGTGTGCAAATACAAATATTAAATGTTCGAACAAGGCGTGACCAACGCTGTCTTGGATTATGAATGAATGGGAGGCGCATTCCTGTATAATGACTCTGCAATATCCTCTATGAGGCCATATATATAAAGACTGTTGATATATATATATAACTGGTTTTTGTATGTTAATAAAAAGGATGGGATGATGGGATGTGCGTTAGTGTGGCTGTATGTGCGCTGTTTATATAGCCAATGTATTTAGTTACCGTGGACCGGTTCTATTACAGTGGCATGGTTTCCGGGACAGAGTTCGAGTTTCACTGTGTGAACCGATTTCTGAGCGTTTGACTGTTAATTGCATGTAAAAGGCAGAGTATAAAGGAGGCGACGGGAGTGCTGAGCCCGTAGATCAAGGCGGTTAGAGATAGAGTTATCTGCGTGTTGGGGGTGCGGTAATTATAAAACTGCGTTATGCAGTAGAGGACAGCGCGGGATAAGTTTGAAAGCGGTTGAGCGATTCCCATTCGCTTGTCTGCAGCTTCATCACTTGGAAAATTTGTATGACATCTCCGCCTTTACCGAGTCCGAGTTCCCTTTATTATTTTGCTGGTAATTAATACATCTGTGAAGTTAATGATTATGCATAGAACGCGTACATATGGAGAGTAGTGGCGCCATGCCTGGAGTGCTTGTAGTCGGCAGAGTCTTGGCTCAGCGTATTATGGTATTGAAGATTTTGATATGTGTCGTGTTATGAAATTGTTGACCGCTTGGAAAAGGTTATGGCTAATCAGAGTGGCGCAGCGCAAGCATGGTAAGCGGATATCCATCAGTCCATGAGTTTTGAGCCACTGTTTGTAAATTTAAAGGTAAGGGCGCACACCTTGATTGTATCAGCCATATATATATATTGAGATTATTTATAGAACTAAAGATTGGTGAATTGGATCTGATGCCAAGCATGGGGTTTATAAATCATATGATTACAACATCCTGAAATAAGGTTCTGCGATTTTAAGTGTACAATCTGGTGTGTATATGTGAGTGCGTTTTTTATATGCATGTAGAAGAGGAGATCCTGGGAGCAGGCCCAGCCTGCGTCATTTTTGGTATCAGAGCCGGAATAGCTCTGTTTGAAGGAGGAAGTTTTTTTTTATTGCATGTGATAAGATCAGATTATGAGACTGATGAATGTTGCAGCACAGAGATGCCGTGCAGAGAAGATGGCATTGAACCTGGCATTCAGCTAAAGGCTGAATAAGGAGGACAATTGTAGTGTCCTGAAGGAGAACGTGAGTTGAAGAGACAGCCTAGAGAGTGAGCAGAGGAGAATGTTCAAAGAGGTTCCAGAGGTAGTGAACCAGTACTTACCAAAAGACTAAGTGAGGAGAGCTTGGTGAGGTAAGTGGCGGCAAGACATGAGAGCTTGTTGCGGAGGCTAGTGCAACTCATGGCAAGTGAGAAGATGATCATGGAGGATCAAAGAAGAGGTTCAGAGGAATGCCATAGCGATGAAATGACTGCAGAAGACAGAGAAAGGGAGATTGCAGTAATGAAAGTGCAATTGCATGTACTAGAGGAATGGCTGCAAGAGCAGGAAAACCAGAATAGAGGATGGATCTTTCCACTGAAGGGAAAGAAAGTGAAGTGGCAGAGGCTACAACAGAAAAGAGATCGACAGATAAACATGCAGTTAACAGAAGAGCTGAGAAAGCTCGAGCAGATAATGGATGTACAATTGAGACGTGAAGAACTCAGAGCAGCTGAGTTGGAAGAGGAGGAGATCATTGATGATTTCTTGAACTATTGGGCAGATCCAGATCAGCTGGATAATGTGAACTCTTGTGTTTTTATAGCTGACAGTTGTGATGTGATTACAGGTTTTGTTGAAGAGGAAGTTCATGTGAATGAAGAAGATGATCAGCTGGAAGAGCTGGTATATGAACCGACGATTAAAGCTGTTGAGACTTGTAGTTTTCAAACTGACAAGTTGTGTATGAATGCAGGGACTGTAAGTAATGGTGATGCTATGCTTCAGCAATGTTACAAAGAAATTGCATTGCTAGAATATTTGTTGAATAACTCGGAGTATGACAGGGAGATGGTAGAGGAAAGAATTCAGTACAGTGAACGAGTGCAGAAAGATATCATGGAAGCAGATGATGTGAGAGAAAGACTGGTTGACAGTCTTGAGAATTCTTCAAAGGATTCTTTGGGCAAAGAGAATCAGCATAGTGATGTGCTGATGGTGGAGGAGAATTCAGAACAGCATACTGAAATGCTTGCAAAGGAGGACAAGGCACTGATGCCTTCTGATTTTTATTCTAACAAGTGTTTTGTGAATGCAGGTATTGTTGCAGAACATTTGACTCAGTTGAGCAGTCAAATGAAGGAAGAAGAAGTTTTCTGTTCTAGAAAACAAGAGGGTATGGACGATTGGGTGGCAGTGAAGACTGAACAAGTCAGAACAGAAACAAGCATACAAGCAAGAAGTCAGCAAGTGACAATACAAACTGAGCAAGCCGTCTTAGCTCAGCAGGCAGCAAGAAACCAACAGCCGGGAGATTTATTAGACCAAGCGATTGAAAGCATCAGAAGACTGATGACAAAAGAATCCCGGAAAAGACCAGCAGCAGCAAGAAAGGAAAAGAAAGACAACAAGAGGAAGATAGCGAAGGATTGTGAAAGCCTAGTCAGTGGAGCGATGCAGCATAAAGTGGGAAAACCTGAAAGAGAAGCAGTAGCAAGTGGAAAGTTACAACACAAGATATGGGATCCAGGCATACACAGATCTGAACACATGATCAGGCGATCATGTTTAGTTTATCGTTGGGAGTCTGATGCAGGAGCATCAAGACCATTTTTCCATTTGTAAATATGTAATTTGAGGGGGTGTGACAATTTTTAATATTTTATTAATTAATTTGTTATTTTTAATAAAATAGGAGAAAGTGAGGATTTTGTAAATATTAATGAGGGAGTCTAAGTTGGAATTAGTTTCTAAGTCTTAGGGATGAGAATCTATCTTTTAGGGATGTTGAGAGATTTAGGGATTTGTTGAGATACTAAGGGGATTTAGCATTTAATTTAATGATATTTTTAAATTGTATAAACAGAAGAAGTTTTAAGAGGAAAAAAGAGGAGAGTGAGAAGATCTCCTTGGAAGCCTTCGATAGTGGGGAAAAAGGGCCATAGATGTGCATATCTGGCCATGAACACAATTATTGTGTGAATAATTGTTTTATGTTTTATGTACATATAAGTATGATTTGCATAGGCAAGATGGTGTTTAATGAATTTTGAGATATGGTTGCGGAGACCGATGTCATACGACCTTGAATTTGCATGAGATGATTGTGGTTTTAAATTTTCAATACGCTATTGTATATGTGTCGGTCATTGAAGGCACTTTTTTTTTGTGTTGATTGCTTGATTCTTGTTCTGGCGCGCATGTATGCGGGATAATCCAAGTGGCGCACATGTATGAGGGCGGATCCAAGTGTTGATTGCTTTAGTTAATTAACTGTAGTGTATTTGGGGACTGTATAATTGTATGTCCTTAATCACTGGTGACTGTAGTTCTGAGATTATATTGATGTCGAGAGGATCTGAGGAACGTTAGTTGTGTGATCAATTCACGGAGCCGGCGGTTCGAAGGGAGCCATCTTGCAACAGGGCCGAGGTTTGGAAATTGGGAATGATTTGATATAAATTGTAATAAATATGGATAGCCAGCCCATCATTCGAAGGTGGAACAGTTGCTAGCCGAATAGCGGAACAATGAAAGCATTAACTATTGGTTATGAGATCTTCAGTTCTGGAGAACGGAAGTCTTTGTTTGAGCCATCGGAACGGAAATGTAATTGAAGGCAGCTCTTAATTGTAACGGCCACCGCCGAGTAATATCTGCGCAATTGGAGGAGGAAAAGGAGACGTGCAATTGTTTATGGTCTGGCGCATCGGCAGATTTGGGTGTGGTTTGTGCATTGGATCAAATGCGTTGAACAGGTATGTTATGTGATGAGCATGAATTTTACACCTTTGCAATTGACCAGATCACTGACCAATTTGAGTAATGCATTTAGTTGAACGATGGATCGAGTTTCATTGTATATTGATAAACCATAGTGGATCGGTTGTTGATTGTATATGCTATGATTAGAGGTTGAGGTATACTTCTGGTGTGGATATAATGACTGTGTGCAAATACAAATATTAAATGTTCGAACAAGGCGTGACCAACGCTGTCTTGGATTATGAATGAATGGGAGGCGCATTCCTGTATAATGACTCTGCAATATCCTCTATGAGGCCATATATATAAAGACTGTTGATATATATATATAACTGGTTTTTGTATGTTAATAAAAAGGATGGGATGATGGGATGTGCGTTAGTGTGGCTGTATGTGCGCTGTTTATATAGCCAATGTATTTAGTTACCGTGGACCGGTTCTATTACAGTGGCATGGTTTCCGGGATAGAGTTCGAGTTTCACTGTGTGAACCGATTTCTGAGCGTTTGACTGTTAATTGCATGTAAAAGGCAGAGTATAAAGGAGGCGACGGGAGTGCTGAGCCCGTAGATCAAGGCGGTTAGAGATAGAGTTATCTGCGTGTTGGGGGTGCGGTAATTATAAAACTGCGTTATGCAGTAGAGGATAGCGCGGGATAAGTTTGAAAGCAGTTGAGCGATTCCCATTCGCTTGTCTGCAGCTTCATCACTTGGAAAATTTGTATGACATCTCCGCCTTTACCGAGTCCGAGTTCCCTTTATTATTTTGCTGGTAATTAATACATCTGTGAAGTTAATGATTATGCATAGAACGCGTACATATGGAGAGTAGTGGCGCCATGCCTAGAGTGCTTGTAGTCGGCAGAGTCTTGGCTCAGCGTATTATGGTATTGAAGATTTTGATATGTGTCGTGTTATGAAATTGTTGACCGCTTGGAAAAGGTTATGGCTAATCAGAGTGGCGCAGCGCAAGCATGGTAAGCGGATATCCATCAGTCCATGAGCTTTGAGCCACTGTTTGTAAATTTAAAGGTAAGGGCGCACACCTTGATTGTATCAGCCATATATATATATTGAGATTATTTATAGAACTAAAGATTGGTGAATTGGATCTGATGCCAAGCATGGGGTTTATAAATCATATGATTACAACATCCTGAAATAAGGTTCTGTGATTTTAAGTGTACAATCTGGTGTGTATATGTGAGTGCGTTTTTTATATGCATGTAGAAGAGGAGATCCTGGGAGCAGGCCCAGCCTGCGTCAGGTGGACACACCTAAAGTAGAAGTGATTTCTAAAATTTCAGTTCTACTTTTCAAAGAGATGTTTGAAGTTTTCTTGGTTTTACAGGGTATTATAGAAGACTCATAGAAAACTTCACAAAAATAACCTCTCCACTTTGTTAACTTCTTACAAAATATTGTGATTTTTTTTTGGAATTATGACTGCCATAAAGCATTTGAATCATTGAAGCATAAAATCACTGAAACAACAATCTTAAGAGGACCTAATTGGTCTCTCTCTTTTCATATTTCAACCGATGCGTCAGATACAAATTTAGGACTTGTGTTGGGACAAAAAGATATAACTCCTTATTTTATTTATTACAAAAGTAAAAAATTGACTCCTACAGAGTTAAAATTACACTGTAATAGAAAATGAATTGTTAGTCGTTGTGCATGCCATTAAAAAGTTTCAACATTACATCACTGGTTATGAAATTTTCATTCATACAAGTCATTCTGCTATTAGATATTTAATGAATAAACCAATTACTAATGGTAAGATTACTTGATGGTTGTTGTTGTTACAAGAATTCAAAATTACTATTATGGACAGGTCAAGAAAAGAAAACACAGTAGTTGATTTCCTTTCTAGGATGCAGAATGATAATAATGATACTCCTATAAAAGATAATTTTCCTAACAAATATATTTTTGTAGTATCCACTAAAACTCCTTGGTTTGCAGATATTTCTAACTATTTGGCTACAAGAAAGTTACCCCATAATTATCAACCAAAGAGAAGCAGAAAGTTATTAAATTCAAGGCACCTTACTCTTGGATAGAGGGCGAATTGTATCAAACTAGACCTGATTTAATCATTTGAAGATGTATTCGAGAAGATGATGTACCATAAATATTGAAACCTTTCCATGATGAACCATGTGGAGGACACTTTGCCAATAAAAAGAATTGTTTATAAAGTCCTTCTTTTAGGATATTAATGGCCTTCTCTTTTTAAAGATGCCAAGGAATACCTCAACAGATGTGATAACTGCCAAAGAATGGGAAAACCCATTCCATCGGACGAGATGCCTCTACAACCTCAGGTACTTATAGAACCTTTTTAAAAATGGGCTCTAGAAATCGTTGGTCCAATCAATCCTCCATCTAAGCAGAAAAGGTATATACCTGTTTGCATAGATTATGTTCTAAAATGGGTAGAAGCTAAACCACTTTCTTTTGCTACTAAAAATATTGTAGTTACATTTCTTTTTGAAGATATTTTTACTCATTTTGGTGTCCCAAGGGAACTTTTGATTGATCAAGGTACTCAATTCACATCCAATTTGGTGCAAAAAATAAGGGAGCGATACAAAATCAAACATTGGAATTCTACTCCATATCATCCACAAGCCAATCGGCAAGTGGAATCTACCAATAAAGTACTTGAAGTAATTTTGACCAAGACTGTACACTTGAATAAAAGGGATTTGGTAGAAAGGCTTCCAGAGCCACTTTAGGCATGTCGTACCACATGGAGGAATACTATTGGTCACACTTCTTACGAACTTGTCTATGGGAAGCAAGTCTTGCTTCCAATTGAATTCCAAGTGGAGAATTTCAAAACAACAACAAAATTGGGCCTTGATCTATCTGAAGCTTAAAAGAAAAGGTTAGCACAATTGAATGAGTTAGATGAAATTTGACAAGATGTTATCCAAAGAACCAGCATAGTCCAACAACAAAGATCAAGATGGCATGACAAATTCATCAAAATTAAGAAATTTAAGCCAAGTGATTGGGATCTTCTTTTTTACTCTAATTTCAAAGATTTTCAAGGAAACTTTCAAACTGACTGACTTGGTCATTATGAGATAGACGCTGCCTTTGATAATGGAACAATTAGAATCAAAACTATTGATGAAGAACGTATTACCTTCCTTGTTAGTGGTCCTAGATTAAGGTTGTATCACAAACCTTAGACAAGAGAAGAGTTTGTCAAATATTTGCAAAATGATTTTGATTTCGAGTTGGTTGAGAAAGGAGATTTTTCTACTCATCTCCCAACCCAACTGTAATTTTCTTTCCTCAATTTTATTTAAAACAAGAAAAAGAGAACAAAATAATAATAAGTATAGACATGAAAACCAACATTGTTGGCATGTCTATACTGAAAATTTTAACTTAAAACCAAGAATTCTTGGTGGTCTATATTTTCACATTCCTTGTCTTTTTCCCACTTCCTTGTTATTCCCTTTTTCTTCTAATAATTTTTTAGGTATAAAAGCAACATTTTTGAGGCCTAGTTTTCTTCAAGCATCATCAAGAGGCTACAACAGTAAAAAAATTATATTATATCAACAACATTAAACTTTTAAAGAAAACAACCTTTGAATTAGTGACATTCTGTAGCTTACTTCAAATTCTGTAGTTCACATCTATACCTAAGGAAGCATTAGAGCACTCCATATCTGGAGCAAAAGAAAAAAAGACATCAAATTCCAAAGATGTATGTGCCAAGGTATGAAAATAGGATGTGACATTATCTTTCATTTAAGAACATTATATTTCTAAACTCATCGAATGATTACGATACATATACTATAAAAATTGAGCAAACTTTAGACCTTGTAACACTCCCTACAATCATAACCTTATGTTGTCATCATATCCCTATCTCTCAAATCAAAATCTCTCCATTATATACAAAATCACCTAAATTATAACAATCCTATAAAAATGGATCTAAGGATCGTGGCAATCATTTACACAAGAGGAGAATTTTTATTATGAATTGAACACTGCCATAAGTGATCTATTTCACTTTTGCCTGACCTTGACCACCATCAAACCAGTAAGCCTTATCGACCACCCCTCCATTACCTCTATCACCCTCATCAAGAGAAGCAATTCAGGATTAAAACTCCTCCTTCACCATGGGTGTCATCATCAAAACGAAGCCCAATGGAGTTAAATTTCTTCAAGTATATCCACGGGTCAAAGATCAGTTGCAAAAGGTGTTTTGGCTTGATTTCTTTGAGAAATTTGATGGGAACAAGAGAGAGGTTAAAAAGGCACTGGCATGAGTGTTTGATGGAGTAGAGGCAAAGATTTGAGACATTAAGCTCATAATTACATAATCCATAATGGTAGAGGCAACATGCTTACTCAAAATGAATAAATTTGGTTCAAAAACAGGAAAATCAAAGAAAAATAATGGACAGTCTTCCTCTAAAACTTAGGTATGGATACTTCCATCTTCAATTAATGGATACAAGTCACTGCATTGAAAACCAAGTGGAGAAATCTATTGCTAGTCATTCATAAATTTTTAACTTCTGAGGGACGATATGACACAATGTTTTTCTACCATGTTTGGCTCTTAATTCACTTCATTGATGGAAATGAGTTGAATTTACCATATTTTATACTTTGTAGTCTTAAGAAAATGGCTTCTAGTATATTATTGGATTCTAAAACCCTTGACAATGCCCTGTATCATCATGCATTAATCAAAATTCTTATCGAAACACATTTGAGGACTAAGGGAGATAATTGGAAAATATTTTTAGTCCAAATCCATTTTGTAGAAGCTCCAGAAGAGGAAGTAGTGAAGAAAACTAAAAGAAGCCAGCACAAAAAAATTCAAACCCTAACCCTGAGGTTGTCAATGAAGAGGAGGGTTTGACTATCAATGAGGAGAACATATGGAAGCTTCACTAGAGGAATCAAAGGAAAACACCCTCCTTTGTCTATTTATAGATAAAATTAAGCATGAAAATGAGAAACAAAATGTTAGAAGAATGAAATCTAGCTCAAACATTAAGTAGTGTGAAGCAATAAAAGAAGTAGAGCCAGTGGACAAGGAACAAGGGAAAATGAGCAAGCTAAGTAACAAGAGAAATAATATTCAAAAGATAGAGGAAACAAAACTGAAGCTGAGAAGGAGTAAACACATCTCTAAGAATTCAAACATACAACCACCTAAAATAGTTGAACTCGAGAAGGAAGATCTTAGCATGAATGAAGAGGCAAGAGCACCACCATTTTATCAAACCTCAAGTCCAACAAAAAATCTATGACTACATGGAAACACTAGAGCAAAGAGTGCAACAAAAGGTAAATTCTCCTCCATAAAGTGAATATGAAGACATTTTTAATGAAAAGGCTTGACTGATGACATTCCTAAAATAGAACACAAAATCAAAGATGCTCTGAAGAAAGAGATATATGAGTTGGAGATATTAAACGGGCATCTCAAAGAAGAAACTGAGGGAATAAAAATACAAAATGAAATTTTGAAGATTAAAGATGATAGTATGTTGTTTAATTTGTGCCACTGGTATAAGAAAAACAAGAAACTCAAGGCAAACGATAGGATTCTCAGAAATTAAGTCAGAGGGTTTCAAAGCAATAGCTTAATGAGGAAACCAAGACTAGCACTTAATGTTAAGAGTCAAAAAGGCACTTTTTTGGATTTCCTAATCTATGCTTCAGAAATAATGTAGTGAACATAACACTTCACTGATTTTGAAGTTTTGATGCACGTGGACATGCAAAACCGTTAGTGTGGGGGAATGTTGAAGTCCTGAATTACTTCTTTTTTATATCCTCTTATCTTCATTTCCATCCTTTTCAGGATATTTTTGCATCATTTTCAATTTGAAAGGTCACTTCATATCTTCTCAGAGATAATAAAAGGTATCATTCATTCATGGTTTATAGTCTATTGTTTCTTTATGATATTAAATAAAAACATTTATATAACCACAGAAATGCACTCATTCTGCAGCTAACCAAAGATTCTATGGCCACATCCATGATTAGAAAGGTTCTAGAATGTTTGAGGAATAAAGGATATAGGGAGATGGAAAATGTTCGACATATATAAATACACCTATTGATTTGGTAACTCACATGGTTCGAAAAATATGATGGTCAAACTAGAGGTCAATTCTAGTTATAATACTCCAACCTTGCACATAATTTGAAGGAAGATCGCGGCATCATCCAATGAGCGTGGGATTGACCGAGAAAATTTTGGAATCAAAGACTATGATATGTCAAATCGAAATCTTATGATGATTTTTTCTTTTCATAGCAAATCATGGGAAGAATGATTCCTATTTTCATTTAATCTCTTAGTTGTCAAGTACAAACTAGTTTCTTGGCTTATAACTCTTAAAATTGTTATTCAACAGAGGATTATAAAAAGCCTTGGAGCGAGGCAATGGATATATTTAAGTTTTGTAATAATTTTTTTATATTGAATACTCCTACTTTTAATTCAATTACTTTGTTCCTATAGTGATTAAATGTGTGGGTCAATAACTTGTTATTTGAAGTCCTTTCATGCTTACGCTCAACACAAGGGCCTCCTCGAGAGTTGTAAGTTAGTTTAGTTGTTGAGTCTTTTCATGAGTAGTATCTTTTCCATTACAAATAGTCTCTTTTCCATTACTTTGTTTTTCATGATTTGACATCGTTTGGTTTGCACAGGTCGTGCACTCACATATGCTTAATAAATAAATAAATAAATAAATAAATATATATATATATATATATATATATATATATATATAGATATATATATATTTCCTTTCTTAATTTGCTTACCTCAATTGTTTTTTTTTTATGAGTTAATGACAATATCGATTCTATTCACAACTGCACACACTAGTAGCTCCTCAAAGTTGTATTTTGGATCATCCCTTTCAAGTTTTGTTTCTTGATATAATTCTGAAGCACTTAGATTAAAAGTTTTCTTATTGATTAATAAAGTAGAGACTTTAATTTCCAACACTTAGAAAAGCATTTCAATTTGTTGCAAGTAGAATAAGATTTCAATTATGTTCATTAGAATAATCTTTCTAATTCAGTTCAATAGAGTAAGTTTTAATTCTTGTCAAGTAGAATAAGTTTCAATTCAATTCAATTGATTTTGCATTTAAGACTAGTTTTCTTTCGAAATAACTTTTTTGATGGAAGAACATGTGCATAGGAATGATATGAGTTAATCTAGTTACACTTTTCCTCAATAGAAATTACATTTCAGTTTCATCTTTTAATAAAAAATAGAATTCCTAGCATATATTGTGCACATGCACTTCACAAGTACACGAACCTGGGTTGGTAATTAATGAAGTAATTTGACCACCAATTAAATTGCTTAACAAGGAGGTTCACCAAAGAGCATTTAGTTCCTAAATAGTTGGTGTCTTATGCTAGGTGCTTTATTTCCCATGTTTCTATTTACTAGAGTCATTGGGTGCAACTAACAAATCAATTTCCTTCCACTTGAATACTATCACAATGTCACATATTTTTATTGAAATTATATAGAGAATTAGAGGATTTCCTTCAACTATTAATGTGTGTGTGTGTGTTAGCTACAACCTAGATGGCTTTCCCTCAAGCTTGATAACATGGGGATTATCACCATAGTGACCCCAAGTAGGTGTTTTAACGTTTCATTTTTTTTTATTGCCATTGGTTTCTTTTGGAACCATTCACCGAGGTGCTCCTCCATACTTAAGTGCTTGGTTGCTTACCTACAACTAGGTGTTGATATGATTATTAATTGGTTTGATATATCTACACAAGGTAAAATAGTGTGGGGTAGATATTAGAAGTGAAAAACATTGTGTTAACAGGATGAAACAACAAAAGGATTCATTGTTTATGTAATGATTTTTGCAAATTGAAGTAGTGCATACTCATAAGAGGTTCTCTATTTTTCCATAATATTCATGTATAGCTATGTGTTTCACTATTATTGTGAATAGGGATATGTATGTGCACCTAGATCTTGAATTGAATCCTTGAGGCCAAATGTGAACATGGGTAACCATTTAACCACAAAGGTCAAAACTTAATTCCACAAAGGATTCGTGTTGATGACACAGATAGACCATAGGCTCATTATGTACAAATCATCAATGAACCCAATGCTTGTGTGAAAAGAGCAATATTGAATTGCAGGATTTGATACCAAATTATAAGGCACACGATGCATAAGATTTTAATGAGAGACTGTTGACGGTGCTGGAAATCTGTCGATTAAGGGGGTCTCCCTGATGTGAAGTCCCAATTATATCTCACACCCTTGGGAACAGGAGCCCCATCCGGAGTATCATCCCGACTGCCATATATTCTTATAGATTTTCCTTGGCTACAAAGTTTAGCACAAGAGAGTAATGCACAGGTAGTTTCGAATTAGCGAGTGAGTATGCCTTGTGAAATTTTCAACTGCGGAGTGTATCAAGGTCCCTCTACCGAAAGGGAAGAGAAAAGCAAGCCATTTAAATAGAAGTAATAGTACCAATCTAGAAAAGGCACATGAGCATAAACATAAAAGTGAATTGTTGGTTAGTCAATGAAATAGTTCACAATGGAGCAACGATTGTTAAAGCAAATACAACACACCTTCAATAAGATAAGTACCAAAGACACCAAAATAGTTCAATTTCCTCAGTACAAATGAAACAACATACATTGCAAACATTTAAAAAATAGACTTACAATATTCATGACATATGCATGAAATCCTGTTGGCTCAACGAGCTTCTGAATTAAGTAAAAGTTCCAAGATACATCAAGTTAGTGAACACCACTAGCCTGGAGGGTAGAGTAGTCACTTGCTCCTCCAAAACAAATATATTCCTCTCTAATGCATGGTAGGAAGAGCCACGGTGAAAATTCCTTTTGCATGTACCAAGAGGGTGTATATATAACAAATGGGGTGCTCATTCACCTCCCTTGTGACTCTTGGAATACCCTCATGACTGTTTGACTTCTCTATGACCTTTCGACTTCCTACATGACTTATCACATTACATGGATGACTCTTGGACTTCCAATTTACATTAAATTTCTCTAATATTGAATTTACATAATCCATTAAATGATGTGGCATATGATGAGTCATGACATGACATGACACTAATGACATGGATTTCAAGATGACATGGCCATGTCAAGCCACTCTTTGTTGTTGCTTTCTTTCTATCTTCTCGAGAGATGGAACAAGCTCTTCTTATTCCTCCTCCTCATGGCTTGAAGATAAGGAATCTTCAATGTGATCTTGGTCTTCAATTTTTGTTGCAAACTAATGTCCCTTTGTCTTCTCTTGATTGATCAACTTGTCTTTGCAACGACAAAGGTGTATTCTAGCATTGTCTCCTTCTCCATCTCCTACAACATCATCCTGTCATAGCATGATAAAGTACCTGCGACTATAATCCACTCATGACAAGACTACATTAGTCTAATAACCCATAGTCTAAGATGCTTCATGATGATTCATTAATTGAGCTAGAACTGGGTCGCAGACTAAGAGATGGGCTCTAGGATTGCACAGTTGTGCAGATTAGGAAGACAAGCGTCAAGACTGAGCCTTGAGACTACACAATGTGTAGTTTAGGCTAGGTTGAGCATGTCAACTATGTAGTTGAGGGACTCAAGGATGCAAGTTGAGGGCTTGAGTAATAAATTTTCCCACTGCCCAGTTCTAGAAAGAGAGGAGGCCAATTGATTCCGTAGTTGTGTATTTCAGGAGCTCAAGGCTGAGGCTTGAGGACTAAGACTGTGTAATGCATAGTGAAGGACTGTTGGAGAAGAAATATGTGTAGTTTTGGAGCTCAGGGGTTGGGCTTGAGCACTGAGATTATGCAATGCATAGTTTTGGGAGGCAGAGACTGTGCATTACGCAGTGCGAAGAGACAAGATTGTTTCTTGAGAACTGATACTATTCAGTATGTAGTTTAGGAGGATTGGATGAGGTTAAGTAGCTCGGTCAGGGAGTTTTCCTAGTTTTGGCTAAGTGTGGGATCAATGAGATGAAGTTGAACTGGAACAAGAATTGAGCATGATCACACACTTAGATTACTTGATGACACAACATAAGACACCTATAATATATGAACACTTTGCGATGACAATGGCGACACTTGTGCGACAATGCTTGAAACTTTGAAAATGAGTATGATACATGTTTAAATTATGAGAACAACCCATTATCACAAATATTACCCCTTGAAACACACTATAACTAGATTTTATACAATATGTGACACTTAACATGCTAAAATATGACACTTGCTATATGAAAAGAAAAGTTTGAACGACACTTGCAATATGTGAACATCAATGAAAGAGACACATGCCAAAGTGAAGATAACATGAAAATGACACTAATTAAAGTGAGAGAAATCAAAATTGACAATCAAAAACATGAAACTGACAGTCGCGAAAGTGAAGCTGCGAAAAAGGGACAATTGGAAAAACTCACCAAAATATAAGTACAAACAAAACCAAAAGTGAGAGACTATCAATGATAGCATGCACTGACTGTTGACATGGGTTGGACATTGATAGGCACTGTCTTGATAGATTGTGATAGGCCTGTTCAAGCTTGTGTGAAAGAATGTGTTCATGAATTCATTACGGACTGAGCATGTGTGAGAAGGTGACTTTGACACCTACAATCCATGATAGTAGCTCAAATAATTAATCGACTAAGAAGCGACTGCTGAACAACCAATCACAAGATCCATAGTAGGCTCCAAAATTCAATTATAGGCAAAATTTTGGAGGGTGTTGGTCGCAGCGAAAACAAAGACAAATACAAGGAGGAACTCTAGTTGATCTAATGAGAATCCAAAAAATAAATAATAAAACCCAAAGTAGAAGATATCAAATCATATAACTTAGATTTCTTCCTTTGGCCAAAATATTTTTTTTATAGTTTTGTACATAATCCATTCAATTTGACTTCCCAATTGAAATATGTCAGGCCAGGCAGTAACTCCTCCAAATCAATTCACATTTATTTCTTCAAGTTGGTCTTTATTATATACATGAGGGAGAGACTGTTCACTTCATCTCCTGATGACTATTCATATTTCTTATTATTTATTTACATTGGTTACATTTATTCACCCAATCCTGATGATTAGGTGTCAACATTCCGCCCCTTAATCTCAAGGGATGTTGGTGAGGCCATGCATCGTTTTGAATCGTTCAAGCTTTTCTATTCCAAGTGCTTTGGTGAAGATGTCTGCAATTTTCTCATTAGTGGAACAATGGTGGAGATGGATTGTTTTGGCTTCAACATGATGTTGAATCAGATGATATTTTGTATTGATGTGCTTCGTTCGATCATGGTGCTTTGGGTTCTTGGCCAACTTTATTGCCGAGGTATTGTCAATCATGAGTGGAGTCAATTATTCTTGTTTTACCTGCAAATCTTCAAGAATTTTCCTGAGCCACACAATTTCTTTTGTTGCTTCAGTTGCTACCACATATTCTGCTTCTGTTGTGGAATCTACTGGAACTGATTGTTTGCGTGATCTCTAGGAGACAACTCCTGATCCAAGATTCATAGCATAACTTGAAGTAGATACCCCAGTTTCTTTGTCTCCATCAAAGTCTGAATGAGAGTATCCAATCAAGCTGAAGTCGTCCACCTGCGTATATTTGATTCCAAAGTCTTGAGTTCCCTTCAAGTACCTTATAACTTTTTTTGCAGCGGACCAATGTCCCTCACAAGGATTTTTCATAAACCTGGAGAGGATTCCAACAGCAAACGAAATGTCTGGTTTGGTAGTAGTTAGGTAGTTGAGAGTTGCTACAAGCTGTCTATACTTTGTTACATCCTCAAATTCTTTTCCTTCAATGGATGTGAGCTTTAAGTTTTGTCCCATTGGAGTAGTAAGAGGATTGAATTCTGTCATGCCAAACCTATTCAATAGATCTCCAATGTAATTCTTTTGATAAAGGAATATGGACTTTGGATGTTGAGTTACTTCAATACCAAGATAGTAATGAACATAGCCCAAATCAGTCATTTCGATACCTTTCCTCAATTCCTTCTTTATGGATGCAATGTAGCTTTCATTGTTCCATGTCATCAAAAGATCATCTACATATACCACAAGATATAAAACTGTTTTGCCAACTTTCTTGACAAATAAAGTTGCATCATCAAGGTCATAATGTTTGAAATTGAGTTTCAGAAGATGCTCAGTTAGTTTTTCATACCAGGCTCGCAGTGCTTGTTTGAGGCCATACAAGGATTTCACAAGTTTGCATACTTTATGTTCATGTCCTTTCATAGAAAATCCTTTTGGTTGGGACATAAAAACATTCTCTTTTAGGTCTCCATTCAAGAAAGTAGTTTTTACATCCATTTAATGGACTTTCCAACCGAACTGAGCTGCTAGGGCAAAGAGTGTCCGGATGGTAGCCCATTTTGCTGTGGGGGAAAAAGTCTCCTCATAATCAAACCCTTCCTTTTGTGCAAAACCTTTTGCCACAAGCCTGGCTTTGTGCTTGTCAAGTGAGTCGTCAGCTTTATACTTGTTCTTGTAGACCCACTTGCAGCCAACTGGTTTGGTTCCTAATGGAGGATCAACCAACTTCCAAGTACCATTCTTTATCAGGGCATCATACTCCTTTTGCATCGCTTCTTTCCATTCATCATGAGAAGCAACTTATTTGAAGGAATTTCATTCGAAATCTGTAGACAAATTCAATTTACAATCATAAGAAACATCCATATCAATAGGTGAATCAGAGTCATCTACATCACCTCCATGTTGCCAGTTCGAATTTCTAGTTCCTGTCTTTCCAACCTCATCAGGATGAACACTTTCAAGTGTCTTTATCAGCCACTTTGGAGGACCTTTCTCAGATGGTCCAAGCTGCTCCGTTTATTGAGTTGGGACTAAATCAAGATTAAGTCTCCCAATTCTATCAATCACATCACTTAAAGCATCATCCGTTGTTGGAGTTTCATGTGGGGCAGAGAGTGCTTCAGAAGAAGATTCCACATGTTGTTCTAGTATAGGAATCCCCCCTTCAAGATGTGGTTTGATTATCAAATTCTTGAAATGATTTTGCATTTTCAAATCTATCCAAGCGATCAAGTTGCTGCTCAACAACATTGTCAGTTTTGGATGATTCAAGAAAGATTACATCTCTAGATACAACAAACTTTTTCTTGACTTCATCATAGAGATGGTATGCTTTGGAGGTGTTTGAATACCCTAGGAAGATACGCTTACGACTTCTTGCACCAAGTTTATTTCTATGTACCTTTGGTATCAAGGCATAACAGGTGGAACCAATGACCCTGAGATGCTTTACTGAAGGAATGTACCCATACCACATTTCATAGGGAGTCTTATTTCTGATAGCATTAGATGGACATCTATTCTTTATATATGCAGCACATAGAACAACATCAGCCCAAAACATTATTTTTACATTTTTGAAGAAGAGCATGGAGCGTACCATATTTAAGATTGTCCCATTCATTCTTTCAGCTACACCATTCTGTTGGGGATTATAAGGCACAATTGTTTGATGTTTGATCCCATGTTGGCGAAGATAGTTTTCAAATTCATTTGATGTGTATTCTTTTCCATTATCAGTGCAAATAGACCCAATATGAGATTGTGCATCAGTTTCAATCCATTTATGAAAGTTCTTGAATGTTTGAAAAACATCATATTTGTTCTTCAATAAATAAACCCAACACATTCTAGTGTAGTCATCAATAAATGTCATCATATATTTATTTCCATTTGCAGAAGGAACAGGCATTGGACCACACAAATCTGAATGAATGAGTTCAAGTTTTCTGTGTGCTCTTGAATGTGAATCATGAAAAGACTGTTTGCTATGCTTTCCTAGAATGCAAGCATCACATTGCTTAAATTTCCTAGGAATTGTAGGCAAACCAGCAACACCATTTTTCTTCAACAAGTGGAGGCTGTCATAGTTTAAATGTCGAAATCTAGCATGCCATAATAAACTTGATGGAAGTGTACCTTCTTCATAATGAGAATTGTATGAGAAATGGTGTGCACGAGCAGAGGTACCTTGCAGCTTGAGAAGCCTTTCTTCTTCTATTCCCCTCATGACAAGTGAGTGGTTAAATGCTTTTCTCACCTCAGGCTTGCCATCAAACATATGAATGGAGTGACCTTGCTGGTGGATGTGGACCAAGGACAACAAGTTTCTCTTCAGCTGTGGGAGATATAGAACATGATGAAGAAGAAAGTCCGGAAGACCAGACAATTTAAGCCTGATTGTGCCAAGCCCTGATGGCTTGATTTTTGATTGGTCTGCAAAGGATACTGCTCCATCAACATTGTCAGTAAATTCTTCAAAAAAATATTTTCTATGAGTCATGTGGCAAGTTGCTCCTGAATCAAGCAACCAATCATTTTTCCAAGAAGCAAGTGAAGCACTAAATAAGTCTTCATTTACTCCGATATTACATTGTGCCACAACATAATGAGCAGATTCAGGTGCTTTACCTTTTTCTATGTCATTAGTTTTACCTTTCTGTTGGTTTCTTTGCTGTTCAATTTTTTCCCATGGTAACTTGCATGTAGAGGCATCATGTGATCCATTTCTTTTGCAGCGTATGTAGTGCAAGTCTGACTTTTCTCCTTGAGAGTGTCTGCCCCCCTGCCTCTGAAATATCTTCCTCTTCCTCTTCAACCACCTCTTCCTCTGGAAAAATCTTGAGCAAGATTATTTTCTTTATGAGCAAGGCACACAACCTCTTTAGAAGATTCAGGGGCTGTCTTCTTTCCAAAAGCTTTCTCTCTTTCAACAATTTTTTTCACAAGAGAGTCAAAGGTGATATCTTTGAGATTTCCATTTGCTTGCAATGACTCAAGATAATTGGAGTAAGTAGGATAAAGTGCCTTCAGAAAATTGATAAGAGGAATACCCAATTCAACCTTAGTGGCTTTGATATCATGCATTATAGATTTTACTTTGGATGCAAGAGCAAGAGGATCATTATTTTGGAATTCAAGAGTGAAGAGTTTAATCATGAGTTTAACAACTTCAAGTGCAGAATGTGAGTCATAGAGTTCTTTCAGCTTTTGTAAGGCTTTGAAAGCAGTTGAAAATGGCGAAATATGGCGACTCACCTCTTCACTTACAGATGCTGCAATTAATGTATAGGCTTTGCTGTTCTTATTTTCCCAAATGGCAAGCTCTTTGACACCTAATCATCAGGATTGGGTGAATAAATGTAACTGATGTAAATAATAATAATAAATATGAATAGTCATCGGGAGATGAAGTGAACAGTCTCTCCCTCATGTATATAATAAAGACCAACCTGAACAAATAAATGTGAATTGATTTGGAGGAGTTACTGCTGGCCTGACATGATATCAGAGCCAGCTTTCGAAATTAGTTTTTGTGTAACTCCTAGTGTCAGTTTCCTACCTATATTCTGCCTAGTTGCCTGAAGCCTGCTCCAGGTAGTGCCATATACCTTTTTGATATTGTATGCGATTTTAAAATCTGCTGGCCCGCTGTCATATGCGTTTTTCAAATCTGCGCCCTTTGTCAAGTTTGTGCCCTCTTCCAAGAGACGCTGGTGTGTGAATGTTGAAAGCTGGTGCTCTTCATTTTCATTTTTGATGTAGAAAAATGTAACCGCAACTCGCAGTCCAAGTTTACGGTGAGCCGCAAAACCTTTGGTACTACCCTCGCGCTTCTTCTTTGATTTCAACGCAAGGATGGATGTCAGGGACTCGATAGAGGTGATGAATATGGTGGCAACTACCCTATCTGCATCAATCCTCGGAGCTTGATACGTAATGGGCTAGCGTATGGCAGGAGTTACTGCCTGGCCTGACAAAATAAACAATAAACTAAGAACTAAGTGCATGAAGCTTTAAGGTTGGAAGAGTTTGGAAGAAACTATAAGTCATGGAGATAAACAAAGTTAAAGAGCTAAAATAAATGATAAATAATGCAACGCAATATCAATGGTTAGAGGGTGCAAATACTCTAACAAGCATTACTATATTTCTTAGGGATTACTTGTTATCATGTGGTGCAGTTTCATAGAGGGTGTGTTGAGTGAGAGTGTGCACATGTTCACTATCAATAACCAAAAGCAACACCCCTTCACATGGTTATTAGTTTTAATTAATAAAATAATATAATTAAGAGATTGTTATGCACTTCTATCTTCAATTCCCTTCGTTGAAAGTAAAACATGTCATAAGAAAAACATGTATACAACATTATACCATCCTTGAATTGATAATGTCCTCAACATCCAAACGCACTATGAAATGAAACCTTTTTTTCAAATTAATACTTTTTAAAAATAAAACATTCAAACTTTTATCTTTTTTCAAAATGTTATAGATCAATTTTCTATAATCATCATTGTAGTTTATCAAACAACCAACATCAATAAATTAGCACATGATCTAACAATAATATAATGCTAGCAATTTATTTTATATTCTAAAATTCAATATTAAATACTATTAGTTACTAGATAACTCATCTCCAACTTTCAAATTACACATAATACTTAGATAAAATTTCCTGTATGAGTTTGTAACTTGTATTTTAAAAATCTTGGTAAGTATATATTTCACAAATTCTCATTCATTACTTACCACAATATAAGCTTACTATAGATTATGCACTAAATATATTTATTTCATATCTTACATTATGTATTGAAAGAATAATACATATCTTCTAGATATAAATTGTATTACTTAAGGCATTTATTACCTTTTTTTTCTTGCTATTTTTATCTATACCTCAAATAAACAATCACACACATTGTATTATCACAACTCTGTAAAAAATTAATAAAATAGTTAGACCACTCCTTACCATAATATAATATTATCCCCCATCACATTGCTACTTAATATAATGTGATCATAATATAATATTCTACCATTTTTCCAAGATCCATATCCATTGAGGGTTGAGACATAGCCACAAAAAATATGTAAGAGTAAAAATAAAAGTCAGCATGGCAAAAAGAAGACAAGATCCATAATCACAACCATAAAGGAAAGTCACACATAAAAACATCATGGTCATGCATATTCAACAATCAA
Source organism: Pinus tabuliformis (assembly GCA_031772625.1). Lineage (NCBI taxonomy): Eukaryota > Viridiplantae > Streptophyta > Pinopsida > Pinales > Pinaceae > Pinus > Pinus tabuliformis. The sequence continues at coordinate 125,859,707 of CM062820.1, read as the reverse complement.
TTTATAGGCAACCACAAACTTAAAGTTTAAAGGCATAGCATATCAACATAAAATAAAGTAGTCTCAAAAATTGACTTAATGTCCTGAGTCCAACACTCATGGCACTCTCAGTTGTCATACCATGCGTATACATGTGAAACAAAATCAGTTTCCTTTCTTTTCTAGCTTGTGGGTGCAGTCTCGTTTTAAGTGCTCCTCCCCACAAGACCAACAGAAGATGGGTTTCCTTCCCGTCTCAATCTCATGGGGCCTTTGCCATCATCACTTCCCTTTACTAAGGGTTGAGCCTGGTATGTCAATTCCTGCAAGTGTTCGTGTAGTTCATAGTTCCAATATGTCCATTCTTGTTTTTTCCTGGAAAGTTTCTTTATCTCTGCCTTGCAGATCCTGAGCTCAGTTTCCAATTCCCTGAGTTGATCCTTCAATTTTTATTCTCTTTCAGAGGATCTTCCCCTCTTAGATTCATGTCATGTACCATTGGACATGTTTTCCCTGTCTTTGTCGTTGAGTCTTCCCATGTGCTTCCACACGCACTAAGCTATTAGCCCATAATGAAAAACTAAATACATATACTAGTGGTCATCTTACCAAGTGAACTCAAACATGTTGCCTTGTAGTTGTTCACACATCGATATGATTGTTATCAATTATACATCACAATCAAAATCAACATCTACATAAGCTTGATTTCAAATTCATGAACACATATATAAATATATGCATATTAGTCATGGTTATCATCCTGCAATTGCAAATGTTAGAATTCAATCTGTGATCTGTACTAACAAAGTGATGAAAGCCATCCTCTTCAACGAGACCATCATTATTATTGAACTTGGTCATTTAAACATTTAGAAAGATTTTGCCTTCTATTAAGGCCAATAATAATGGTACCTGCAACCTCATAGAGTCAATTATAAAATCACATGTTTCATTAGCATGCATCACATTCCTAAATTTTCACTTTCATAAAGAGAATGCATCATAAGACTTACAGGAAATCTCAAGTTAGCACAAAATAATACCATCATAAGAAATCATCATTCACCCTCGACTGCAGATAATCAGCCTATAATCCATGATCATCATGTTATAACAAATATTTATCAGTTGTTTAACTTTTTGTAACATACCTCTAGTCAAACAAATCATGGGATTCCCCACCTAGTGCATGTACACACACACACACACCTATGTGTAAACATATATATATATAATTGGTAGAATAATATGCAATCAAGGCAACACGGGGATTTCCACAATCTCGCAGACCATGTATTTAATCACATGCATACTTATTCTAAGCATGTTAGGGCACACAACTTGTACAGTAGTACTAATACACTACGCGAGTTATGCACAACATCATGCAAGTCGTGTTGTCAATGCCTAAAATTACACATGCATTGACAATTCTCAATACCTTCTAACATGCAAGAAGCATCCTCACAGTCCACATTCAATTTTGAAATCAAGATTACAATTAATTGTTTTTATAGTCAACTATAATACCTGGGAGCTAGAGTTCCACTCATCTCTAAGGGTTCAAACTTTGAACCTTTTGCTTAGTTAATTTTTCCATAGGTCACTATCTTGATCCTCAAGATTCTATGGTTACACCTTTATTCGTTCATTCCTTTCACGATAGAGCCCATTAGGTCCAAGTGTTGAACTTGAGAGCTCTAGTACCACTTTGTGGCACACCCCCTTAAATTCTTGACCTAAAGGAGGTAGCTATTAGGTAGACTTGACTCCAAAGGTGAAATTAAGAGAATGGAGTCTAGAAATTTCTCTTTTTTTCTTTCAAAATATTTACAATATCTTCAAAGGTGAAAAGTGATCAGGGCTATCAAAATCATATCCTCGAATTCTACCAAGAAAAAAATGTTTCACATCCTCCTTCTCATCCATTAAATAAAACAACATGTTCTAGAAATGAAAAGAAAATATTCATGTACACAATCCATGTCATTATGCAATTTTATTTTTATATTAAGTTTTTCTTAACTTGGCTTTTCCATAAATTTACTCACTCTTATGTTATTAATAATTTAATTTCTTTTATTTATTTATTATGATCTTCACTTTTATTACTTTTGTTTATTTATTATTTTTCTATTTTATTCATTTGTTTATTATGATTATTATCATTGATTTCATAATATGGGGGATTATTTTTTTTTCAAGGGAAATCGTCCTCTTTCTCAACCCGATGATAAATACAATAATATTCATAGGCATGTAGCCATTACAACAATATTTCTCATCAACAGGGAATTGAACCTGGGTGGGGGAGATAACAACCATTCTGCCCAACCACTCGAGATGACCCCAATTGACAATATGGACTATATGTGTGTGTAGCATCCTTTCAACTCATCGAGGAAGGTATTGTCTAGAGAAGGTCTTATGTGGTATTATTACTCTAAATCAAGTTGCAAACCCAACTCTCACCGACATTTGAGCATGAGGTTGGACATCAACTATGCATTTGGGTATTCCTACCAATCATACTAAAGCGTGGGAGGGTTATATTGCAACTTTATGCCCATCCCTCATCCGACTAGTAGATAAGGAGGATGGACTACATTGATATTTATCTAAATTTGGAGACTACACTATGAAAATGGGTTATCTACACCTAATCTCTAATTGTCTTCATGGAGAACAAATCTAGTTGTGGAAACATCTTTAGAAGTAAAAGCGTCCTACAAAATCTTTATTTTTTATGTGGTGTCTTCTAGAAAACAAAGTTCTTGTTATCACTCCATAATTTCTTAAGGTTGTGAAAGAAACCCGATGGTAGCCATAGAACCACTTTCAAGTTTATAAGATAGCCCTTCTAAACTTAGAGAGGGATATCTCTATTAGATTTAGATTTGTTGTAGTGGGGTTTTAGGCTAGTTATTAGGTTCAGAATTTTGTTTTTGAAATGTTTGGTTGAAATTGCAAGGAAATGCCATTGGGCAATGGAGTCAAAGTCTTAAGTTGATCAAAAACATAAATAGCAGAAAAGATTGAAACAGAGCAAGGTAGGCAGGCTATTTAGATATTTGAAGCTTTGTGGAGTGAGAGGGGGGAATAGATTTAGATTCCATTAAACATATAGCATTTAAACATGAATTTTATATTTAACTTCAGTTTAAAAACATATAAATTAATTAAAATCCAAGACAAAGTGTGATTAAACAAGTTCAACCCTTCTTCTTATTTTAAATAATTCATATAAGAAAACATATGAAAACATAGATATAACAAGTTTACAAAAGGAAAGACATCACCAATTAGCCTGACACATGAATCCTGGAACAGTCTTCTGTATTAATGAAAAGATCACTTTCAGCTCAGCGAACAAATTTACATGGAAATGTGCTTTCTTGATACAAGTCCCAACATTTGTACTTTGATTTGTGAAGTACTTATACAAAAAAATTCAAAAATATCTTGAGTGAAAATATCAAGATTTTTTACAAAATATCCTAAACTGATTACAGAAATAGTACAAAAAATTAGGCAGCTCAAATTGTTATAGTGGTCTGGCCCTATCTTTGAGGGTTGCTGGTGATGACTCGGCCTGAAGAAATATTTCCTTGTTGTTGAAGGTGAAAATTTGTTTTATCCAAGTAACTCGCACAATTTATCCCATTTGTCTTAACTTGGGGCGGAGAATTTGACTAGTTCCCTGTAAGTTTCATCTACCTTAGTATATGTTTGAAATGTAGGCTTGATAATGAACAAGTGCTTTATCTCATGTTTGATAAGCAAATCAAAATCTAAAGCTTCCATGAAGGCTTTCCCTGTGATACTTCCTTTGATGGTAGAAAACTTTGACTTATCTCTTGCTATAGTATATAATTTCTGGTGATAATATTCTAAACTGATAAGCTTTTCTCCAATCCCTATCAAACCTGGCAGTCCCTTTTGATTTAATACATTAAATTTTCTATGGAATTTTTTAATGTTGGACTCCATATTGTGACACTTGTTCTCCAATTGCAACATGAGATTCCTTTTTATAAGAACCGCCCTCACCTCCAGAATTGTCTCTTTCCTATCTGCAACTTCCAATTCTTCCATGGTCTTCGAATTTAAAATTCTGATCAGAGCAGTGACTTCACCTGGCTTCTGCCCTAAATCTGCTTTCACTTCTTCAATTACCTCTTTAGACCTCTATATTAACTCCTCTTTCTCAAAAATAATTTGAATTGAGGACCATATTCCAGTCATGGTCTCATTTATTTCTACCCATATACTTTCTTTTGCATGTGCCATTGCTCGTTCATTTTGTAGTTGTTCAATCTTTTGTGTTAATTTATGAGTTTTCTGCACCTCAGCCAAGTATACATTGTCAATCTTCCGCTTATTCTCTTGAAGGTTCTTCAGCTGAGTTTTCAGCGTCTCAATTTCATGTCCTCTGATTGACAGGTCATCCATTGCCTTGATAAGTTCCTTTGACGAATTTGTATATTTCCCCTCAGTGATGGTCGCTAAAGTGGATGCCCCTGCTGTTGATGTAGATGAAATGGGAACTGATATCAATGGAATGGCTGCCAATTGTGTGGAGTGTTCCCTTTCCTTCAAAAATTTCTCCATTTCAACCTCCATTGCTTTGATCTGTCCACTTTGCTTAATAATGATTCTGAACATATCTTCTTTTTCCTTCTCTAATTCTTTGACTTCCTTATTTTGTGGGTCTTCTATGGAGGGAAGCTTGAGCTTCTTCTTAAGTGCTATAATGTCAGCATTTTTCCTTATGATAATCTCTTTTGTTGCTTTCACATTGTTGGGATCATATCCCAGTTGGATTAAAAGGTCTTCCAATGATTTAATTTTTGTATCTTTGGCTAGAGAAGAGACTTTCTCTAATTTAAGCTGAGATTGGATGTTATTTATGGAGGCTTGCAACCTAGAAGTTGTCATTGTTGAAGTTGTCAAAGTGGAGTACAACATCTCCCTTATTTTCTTGTGTAGGCCTATTCGATCAATTGGGTGAATTTGATTAGTATTGAAAGAAAAAATTGATTTCTATAATCTTCACGATTCTTTGAGAAATGGACATCAACGTGCAGGAAGGCTATCTACATTTTCCCTTTCTTTGTGTCAAAGGCAGAGATTAGCTTATGTTGTGAAGAGGTTGTCTGCTTCCAAAACTGTGTATATGTTGTAGCTTTTAGCTGTTCATTTTTCTTCTTGATTTCTTTGTACTTAACAAATATGTTTGGTTTAGCTTGGCCATGAACGAATTCACCTGACTGAGAGGTGTCTAATGGCTCATGGGAGACTGAAGATGATGGAGACCCTACAAAAATATCTTTAGTCCTCTTTGAAGCATGAGGGCCTGTCAAAATAATGGTGGACTGTGTATTCTCTTCTTGAAATATTTCTTCTGTTGGATTAGTCCTTTGCCTCTTCTTGTAGATCTGAAATTCTTTCTCTGGAATTTCTGTGACTGTGGGGGAAACCTCTTCCCTTGGCCTCTTGTCCTGCTTCTTCTGTGGTGCAGGTAGTTGATGTTACCTTCTCTTTTACCTCATACAGAGTGTTCTCCAGCCATTGATCTTGGTTCATGTATTTCTCAATCTCTGGCCTGGGAGTGTGAATGTATGGAGTAGTCTTTTGTTCTACTCTTAGCTTTGAAATCACTCCCAAGGGGTCATATGACCAGGTAAAGATGAGTTTGAATTTCATTTGTTTCAAGAAGATGTTTGCTTCTTTAGCTGCTGCTCTTGTGTTGTACATGAAAGGATCGACTTGTGCTTTAATCTTAAACGTGATTTTCTCTTTGTTGTTACAAAATGGAGATCATCCATATGAATCACCTGTCTAATGTATTCTAATGAGAAAATTTTCATTGGGACAAACTTTAGTAACATGTAAGGTGCCAATTCACACCCATACACCCTAATTTATGTGTAATTTTTGTATAGGTACCAGTCACCTGTTTTGGTCTGATCACTAGGGTGTAAAATCCTTCTTGTTTTAGGTCGTATCATAAGTTTTATTTCACTGTTCAATAAGCAACAAATTGTATATAGAAATTTATCAACATAGCCACTGGAAGTAAATTCATTTGAATGCTTCCTCACTAAGGAAGTCCAATGAATTATAGATTGTGCATTGCCTTGTTCATCCAATCTCTGCAAGGGAAACTGAAATTTGTTTGCCTGATGATACAAAAACAAATAAACCAAAACTGATGCATACTTGAAGGTTCCTTTTGTGGAAAATTGTAAGAACTGCTCATGAATGGCATATGCTAGAAACTCACCGTAGTTGAAGATAATTGGGGTCTTTTCATCTGTTGAGAGGATTGACAAAAACCCTATGATGGCCTCATCAACCCACTGATCGGATTGATAGCCCAGTAAACAAGAAACAATGGAGATGATTTGTTTAGTCATCTAAGGGAACATGGAAGATGAATATGGGGGGATTGTCCTTTGGTAATTGGGCATCCTCAAGGAGAAACGTTTCAAAAATCTTTGCTCTATGAGGAAGGGTTAGGTTCTTGTAGAGTTCCACGAGGGAATCTACTGTAAAAGGTTTCAGAGGTGTAGAGATTTGAATTTGGAGCATATGGGAGATGGATTCTGAGGTGATGGTGAAAAGAATGTCATTATTTTGGGCCACAATTTCCCTTTGACTAGGAATATATCGAAATTGGCACCACGAGACAAATTCATGGTAATGGTAGGTCTGAGGGAAAAGAAATGGGGTAGGGAAGAATCCAATAGGCCCAATTCATCATTAAGGTCTATAAATTTTTGCTTCAACCAGTTATGGAGTTCATAAAGGTCAAACTCACAACTGGTTTCACTGATTTTGTACTCTTGATCTACTAGTGGTTGATGGTCCAAATCAATGATAGCGGGTAGGAGAAGGTTCTCTTATGTTATCTTAGCTTTTCCTTTGGGAGCCATAGCAGACAGAAATGAATTATGAATTTAGAGTTTACCGAGGATAATTGAACGAAAACTGGTGGTTGGGCATATAAAGGTTGTTCTATCGTTGACTGGTCATAGTGGTGAGTTGTTTCAGTGACTGGATGTTTTGTATATAAACTTTATATGATGACTGGGTGTTGGAGCGAGTTCTGGCTACAAATGCTTTGGAACAGCAAAAGGAGGGCAAATAATGGGTTTTGGGTTTGTTTTATTAACAAAAAATCTGATTATTGTTGCAATTTAGCTGTTTAATAGAGCGGGCCTGTTATCACAGGAGCAGTTAGATAATGGCTATGGAACAGTGTCATGTGTCGAAATGGTAGCGGAGTGGGGGAGGGAGGTCACTGTGATGGGATAACAATGAAGTGGGGAGTGTCATGTGGTAGAATGCCATTGGGGCAGAGTGAGGACCATGATGCGCCACATGGCGGAATAGATTTGGAGCGGGAGCACAGGGCGGAGTCAACGGTCACAAAGGCGGGAAGTTGAAAGGCGTATTTCGGAGGGGGGTGGGACGATATGTGGTTTTAGGCAGGCAGGGGGAGGGGGGGGGGGGTTTGTAGTGAGCGAGAAGGCAACACGTTACATGGGTGGTACAAAGGGAGACCATTTTTCGGATCCGCCCCCTTGGTTAATCATTAGTGGGACAAGGGGGGTTCGTAGTGAGCGAGAAGGCGACATGTTGCACGGGCGGTAAAAAGGGATGCCGTTTTTCGGATTCCCCCCCCCACCTTGGTTAATCGTCGGAGGGGCGGGGGGGTTTGAACTCATCACCTGCCATTGATACAGGCATGTGAGACCTCAATTGTTCGTTGTTGGGCATTTTTTATCACAAAACGACAACATATCGTATCAAATCACTTTATTCGACCACTACACAAAATTGCGTTTATACACTACAATAATTTTATTAGATTAAATTTACTTTAATATAATTTTACCACGTTTAAACAGGGTGGTTAATCAATCAAACTTTAAGTAATCCTAACTTAACCAAATTTGATCATGATTAAACTGTGTGGCCAAACAATTTTTTATTTTGACTAATCTAGTTTTATTCAACAAGTTTAATCACACTTAAATAATGTGATTAAACTAACTAATCCTACTTATCTAATTTTAATGTGTCATTTTAACTGGTCGCACATTATTCAAACTTTCTAAAAGCAATTCTCATGCATTTTTTTTTTTTTTTTTTTTGAAATGCAGTGGCATTTAGACTTGCTCACTTATTTTGGGGTTTTTTCACTTCTTCTTCTTCTTCTTCTTCTTTCCACATATATATTTTTTCTTTCTTTTGTATCCCATTTCTTTTCTTTTTATTCTATTTTTTCTATTTTTCTATGGAAATCATTTGCAGAATGAAACATTATTTACAAAAATCACTATCATGAAAATTCAAAGATAATCAACTTATGATCCTAAATTTATAGGACCCTAACAGTGGCTTCAATGGGATGGCATCCGCCTTGTGAGGTGTCAATAGTGTTGTAGATCATTAGCCTTCATCCATTGGGAAAGTTGTCATTATTTTGTACTTGAACTGACTAACTTGTTGTTATTCATAAATATGGGCAACAAATCATGAGGAACTTAGGGCCTTCTCTCATGGCTTCAACTCCTTATGTGAGCCACCCTCACTCTTGCAGTAGAATAGTAAAATGATATTTACAATGATTGTAAATGAAACTAATCTATTCGGGAAGAAAGTATTGTTTGAGTAGTTTTCCATTGATAGGTCCACCTGGAAGTCCTTCTCTAGTCAAGTTTGTTAATAAAAATGCATTGTTACCTCTAAAAGTTTCTATTTTGTATGGCCCTTTCCACAAACTGTCGAATTTACCATGCTTTCCTTTGTCTTCATTCCTTGAGTCCCATTTTAACACCAGGTCATCTATTTGGAAGTCATCTGCCTTTGTCCACCTGTCATGGATCTTCTTAATTTTATCCTGAATGAGTTGAGTCTTATTGTAGACCTCCTCCCTAGATTGTTGAAACTGTATAGTTTGATTGACCCTTCTGTGTAAGACATTTGTTTCTACTTGTGCTTCTTGCAGTAAATTTAGCACAGGGATTACCAGGGAAGTAGGAAAAATTGCATCTACTCCATATACTAATTGAAATGGAGACATCCCAATAGATTTCTTTGTGCTAATTCTATCAGCTCACAGGGCATTAATCAACTTCTTATGCCTAGATTTTTTTTTCCTGCAATAATTTCTTGATAATGTTGACTAGACTTTTGTTAGAAGATTCAGCTAACCCATTCCCTTGTGGATAATAGGCAGTAGAGTGTCCTAATTTTATGTGGTATTTGTTGCAAAAATCAACCATTTTCTTTGATTTAAAGGCAACAACATTGTCAGTGATAATCTTATGTGGACATCCAAACCTAGACAAAATGTTACCTTCTAAAAATTGAATGATTACAGTGTTTGTGGCATATCTGGTTGGAATAGCCTCAATCCACTTAGTAAAGTAGTTAGTGGCTGTCAAGATCCATCTATGTTGACTTGAGGAGCTTGGGTGGATTTCACCAATGAAATCCAGACCCCATTGTTGAAAAGGAACCTCAACTGAAATGGGTTTCAATGGTAAAGGCAAAAGCTTTCTCTTGCCTTCAAAATTTGGCACTGGTGGCAAGTGGTGACTTTCTTATGCACATCTGTAAACAAGGTAGGCCAGTGAAAACCAACCCTTAGGATTTTGTTGGTTGTGGTCTTCCAGTACAAATGGCCTCCACAGTCTCCTTGATGAAAATCTTCCATGACTTTGTCTGCTTCATCTTTCAACAAACAGCAAAATACCTCCAGCATATTTCCAATATATAATTTGATCTAAAATACATAATTTCATAGCTTTCATTTTTAAAAACCTAGCTTTTGTCTTTTGTCTTTGTTTTAGCTTTCATTGTTTAGGGAGTCCACACCTATGCTTTTTCCTTGTTCCAGAAATTTCTCTAGATCTAGATTTTCCTTATCCAGAATTTCTTGTAGCTCATGGTCCTCTATTCTCCTTCACTTGGAGTCATCTCTTGATCCCTACTGATCTCCATCAGGCTTGGTAGATCATCATCCTTTTGCTGGTTGTTTACTGTGATGTCCTCCATGTCAATTGTCTTATCCAGCTCCTTTGTTACATTCTCCATGTCCTGGACTGTCTCCTTGTTCCCCTCTTCTTCCTCCAGGATCTTGAAGCTATTTTGTCTTGTATGTCTATCCTCATTTACCTTCTTGTGTGGATGTTTTCCCCCTTTCCCTTTGCTCCTGACCTTGGTGAAACCCTCATGATCTCTCTCCACAGTGGTTTTCTCGTTACCTTCCCTATTGATTATGGGGCAGTCTCAATATAGATGCCCATATTCATGACATTTGCGGCACCTAAATGGTATGTGCTCATAGTCCACCGTTTGCACCCAATCTTCATCATATACTTCTAAAATTATCACTTACGGAAGGGCTCCAGACAGATCCATTTCCACACATATTCGGGCAAAGGAGGTCTATCTTCCTTTCAGAGTTGCCTCTGAGATCTTTAAAAAATGCCCCAACTTGTTGCCTATGGTTTTCAAAGATTCTGGTAGCCAATAATCCAAAGGAAGGGAGTATAGTCTGATCCAAACCAGTATTGATGTGAAAGTTTCATGTTCCGGGACAAAGTTCATCATACATGGCCGCATGTAGAGTCTTGTCGCAGCAAAGAAATAGGGCCCTCCTTCAAACACTTTGTCTTTGTCCTCTAGGCTTGTGAATACTACCGTAAAAAAGCCCTTAGAGCTTAGATGTAAATGTATTTCTCCCTTTGGCCTCCAATGGCTCCTTATCTAGACGTGTAACGCCCTCTTCGTTGGCCATAACCCCATGAACTTGCATATGATTGCATGTTCCATCATATGATCCCTATGTGCTTATATCGTTGGGTCGCTCAATATGACTTGGGGAATAATGCCTGAGTTGGGTTTGTAGACCCCAGGTGTCCTTGTGGAAGCCAGTATTTCACTGCTTCCTCCATTCTCCTTTTCTTTACTTGTTTCCTGTTGATTCCCTTCCTGATCCTAATGTCCACTTCTTCCAGATATCCCCGGGCATCGTGCTTCTGAAATCTTCTCTAGAGGTTTTTTGAAATGCTTCTTTCCTGCGTCCTTACTTCCATCTATGACTGCTTGACTGTAGGAGGGAGAAACACTCCCCCCTGCGCTCCCCGCCATAGATCCTGAGTCCAAAACCCTATCTTCAACTCCAACCCTAGCTTCTCAGAGGAGCAAAAAAACTCAGCATCTATATTTTTTAATTTTTTAATATAAAGATTATTTTTAAATTTTTAAATATTTTCTTAAGATTATTTTATTAGTGTTATTAATAATATTATTATTTAATGTAACGTTAAGTGACAACATTTCCCTCACACTAGACTGTAGAGTGTCTCTAGATGCAATAAATTTAAGATAAAATATAAATAACAACTATAAATAAAAATAAATAATCAATAATAAAATAAACTTAAGATGCATATTTTATTTTTAAATAATCTTTAGAGATCATCGAGACACTGTTAAGAAAGGATGGCAAACTATCAAACAATATATCCCTAAAACTATTTTACTCCTTACGAAGTATTTATTATGAACCAACTTGTTTTATACCCTTACATGCTCTCCTCAACCTCCCTTAAGCATTTTAAGCCCTAATTCTCTTCTCCTTCGATTTATTTTCCTTCTTTAAAGGGAATTGTTAAACTCAATTTTGATGGGGCCTCAAAAGGAAACCCTAGGTTAGCTGGGTTTAGAGGTATATTTAGAGATCAAAATCACAATGTGTTATGGATTTACAACATTGATTTTAGTACAACAAGCAATAATGAAGCAGGATGTATGGCACTAGAAAGGGGTCTCCAACTAACTGTCTCAACAGAGTTTTCTAAACTTCAACTACACAATGATTCTTAATTGGTTATCGGGACAACCCATAAGATTCTTCATGGTGCTCTAGTTGAAAAACTCTCCAAAAGATGGAGGCTCATCAACCTGATTGCTCATGTGAGAACCATGCTTATCTCTTTCAATTATATGACTACCTCTTACACTTTGAGAACATGCAATAGAGCAGCTGATTTCTTGGCTAACCTAGGTTGCAATCAGAGAGGTCTTCACTTTGATATAGTGGCCATTGGATCATCAGTCAAACTGGTAGGACGACTTTCAACGTATACTAGAGGGAGACAAGTCTGCCTTAGTGATGAAGGTTGTCAATGAGAGACAAAATGCCCCAATGGGGGTGAATCCCAAGATAAATATTTGGTTGGGGGATTGTGCATGCCACCTTTGATCCAGGTGGCTCCAGACATGCTCAGATTCAAAAGTGGCTTCAGAATAGCTCAAAAATCAAAGTCATCGGATTGACATGAAACCAAGACCATATTGTAGTGCTCGTTGCCCTGATTCCAACGGTGTGAATGACATTCAAATATGATTCGGTATGTCCCAGATATTTGTGGTCAATTTTTTATCAAACTTGGCCAAATGGAAGGCTTAAGGAGGCAACAAATTGCCTAAAACTCGACGCATAGAATCCGGATACCAGAACAGGTGAAATTGTTGAATGGTTAATTAGTCTAGTTACCCTTATTTTCGACAAAGTTAAAAAATGCCAATTTTTGTTATAAAACAAAAAATATATAATTAAGGGGTGGGTTGCCACCCTGGTTGTATCATATTATATTAAAAGAAAAAATGTCAAACCAGGGTGGCAGGCCGCCACCCCCGCCACGCCCCACGGCACACAATACAAATATATGTCATATATCTATACAGGCCATAGCCCAACTATCATATGACGAGTTTGGAGGCTAGCGGGGGTTGAACCCGCCCGACACACGTGGGTCGGCCCCATGTGGCATAAACAAACACCAACCGCAATATGTTACAACAAACCTTTGTCATTCCAGATTTGACCGTCGGCTGCAACGATTATAAATTAAAGCACCAATGTAATCGCTCCCTAAAATTATAAACATGCATGCATTATATACCACCACGGTTATGTTAAAATGTCAAGCATTGACCATCGACGGTTACGGGAATTTGTTATTAAATGAAACTCTAACCTCCCCGGACCAAACTAAGGACTTTAACCAACGCACCCAATGGAGTCCTTGTTAACTCTGCCCTCCAAACGAATATAAAAACCTTTCAAATGAGTCGGCCGGGCAGAGCTGGCAGTGGAGGAGCAAAGATTGGAACCATGATTTGCAGAGGGTGTGGAACCTTGAACGTGGAGAATCTTAAGATGATGAAAAGGTTCCCTTGAGGGCTAAAGATGTCAGTGACCAATTTTGACGCGTGGATAGTCATTTTTGCATGTTTTCTCGCCAGGAGTCCAATTGTGCAGTCAAAAGCTCCATCTGAGCAACAAAAATTCAGGTGTCCAGTAGCAAGGAATCTTGGAGAATCTTATGGAATCTAAAAGATTCCCTTTGAGGCAGATTTTGACCAAGAAAAAAGATGCCGAATTTATAGTTATTTTTCACAAAATTTCATAGGGAGTGCAGTAGTGTGCTCAAAATCTTCATCCAAGCAGCGGATTTTTCGGCCATCTTCAGGAAGGAATCTTTGGGGGAATCTTCACGATGCCTAAGGGTCCAGAATTTGATGCTGTTAGAAAGGGGAAAAGTTTATAGACGTTTCACACGATTTCACACAACGAATTCAGTGGTAGTGTTTGTTTCAGCAGCTAAGCTTTGCATTTTTCTCCCATCCCTAAAAGTGGAGGTATATGATGTGGTTATGTCATGCTTTTCTTCTGATTTGCTGAGATGATGTTTTTGTTGTTGAGGTCCTTGCTTACTATTATGTTGAGGGATACTTGTATGTCACATCATGTGAGATTTTATTAGCTTGTCAAGCTGAAGGAAGACCCATTTGAGTGAGAGCTCCTATAGGGAGAATGGCTCATGGAGAGACATGCCACTCTTGATGATGGAATTTTCCCATATGAGTGAGAGTTCCAAAGAACGTCTCATGGAGAGACATGTCAATATGATTGAGGCAATTTATCCTTGTAATAATAAAGACTATTCCCTGTAGTACATCATCATTTGCAACATTTAATGAAGCATACTCCCCACTCTTGACACCAAGGCCCGAAGACGTAACCCACATTGGGTGAACTTCATTATCAATGTGTTATGTGTCCTTGATTTGATGGCTGTCATTATGTTTCGTCTTCTTTAAAGTATACACATGTGGTTGTTCTATACTCTTTCATATGAACTTTTGCTAACATCACAGAAGTAAAAGATCTTGGATAATTCTGATAACTGAAGAGATTCGGATCAACCCTACTGCAAAGCGAGGAGTAAATGCTACAGTGGCGTAGCCGCCCCCTCGCATGCATAAGCATGCAACATTAATGCAAGTTCAATTTGATGGATTATAGTCTGAAGCATTATTCTAGTGGTTTGATTAGTTTTCTAGGCTACGTAGGGAGGCAACAACTAGACCCCTTGCCTCAGGAGTGAAGATCAAGACGAAGGTTGAGGCATGACCAATTGAAACTCTTAGGCCCAATCACAGTCAGAGAATTTCTTTAATTACTAAAGGGGATATTAATGGCAAGGTGTCAATCAATGTTTTGAACATCGCTTGTTTGTTTGAGTTGGTGGGTTAGTGGTGGAAGAACACAGACTATGCAGTTACTAGTAAATTCTTTGGCACTCCTCGTGGGCTACTCTTTGTATATTTCTCAACATGCCCTCTAGAGAGATTTTATGTCTCTATGTTCTTTTTTATGCTCACTATGTTCTAAAAGGTTCACTGGGTTATAGTCTTGGCGTCTTTGTTGGGTTGATACTTGATGCCTCTCCTTGTTGGGGGCTTTCCTTTTGTCGAGGTTTGGGTTTTCTTGGATTTATGCTCTCTATTCCTCACCATATTACCACCTCCCTCGAGATTGTTGCTATTTTTGGTTCATAGTCTACATATTTGTAGCTTTGGCATTTACCCTGGGTTAACATTATTAATTTCTATTTTATGGTGGCATCCTTATGTAAGGGTCGCTTTTCTTGGCTCAATGCCTTCTATACATTGACCTTGCCCTATCACCCCTTGTTTGTTGTGTATTTGGATCTTGTGGTACAATTGGTCTGGAGTTCGTGAATTCTCTGGTTTGGGGTTGAGTTTCTTGGGTATACACCATAGGTGCCATTTATCTTTGCTTGATATGCAATGCCAGCGTATGCAAAGTAGGCATGAGAGGGGGAAGGAGGCTGCAACCCCCAGGGCCACAATTGAGGCCAATAGGAGGCCAAGGAAGCTGCTAAAACTTATCGTGTAGTTTCCCCCCTTAATACTCAAAGTGAACTCCGCCATTTAGAGTCTCCTATTGTTTGTGACATACAATCCCTCTTGAATTCAAGATCCTAGAAGACAAATCTACATGGAT
This sequence comes from Pinus tabuliformis, assembly GCA_031772625.1. Lineage (NCBI taxonomy): Eukaryota > Viridiplantae > Streptophyta > Pinopsida > Pinales > Pinaceae > Pinus > Pinus tabuliformis. Next base: position 125,844,325 of record CM062820.1, on the reverse strand, counting down.
TCCTAACCCGAGGCATACCTGAGGAAGAAGGAAACAATATTTTAGTACCTTGGCTTTATATTGGCGGATGAAGACCCTATTAGGGAGGGTCTTGAAGGAAAAGCAGGTAGAGAGATACAATATCTTTTCTAGTTTAGAGGACGTCAAGTGGGTCCAGCATAACTAGAGAGTTTGCTTAGAGAGGATTGATGTGAGGTTAGCAGACATTAAACTCCACTTCCACTGTGAACATGCTCCTCATGCTCCTCTAGATTCCAATGTTCGAGATTCGACTCTTGTTACTTCCTCCAATTCTTGATTCTGAATGTTTATTTTGAGTTTTTGGTATTACAACACAATAGCAGATATTTTAGTCATGTTAGAATTGTTGAAACTCTTAGAAATTTAGACAATTACTCTATTGATAGGTGGTAAAAATTATATAGTTTTCTGTGAGACAAATTAAAACCACCTACCCAATAACATATTTAATGATAATAGCCCCAAGGGTTAGCTCAACTGGTCGAGTCCCCGTTGTTAAGTACCTCGCTAATTGGGAGGTCACAGGGTCAATTCTCCTCGACGCCCTTGAGGTTAAGCCCTGCTAGTATGGCCGAAGAGCTTTAAAAGATTCCCTTCGGAATTGATTTGCCCAGATTTTCCGTAAATATAAGGACCACCCATGAACCACCTCTAATAAAAACATATTTAATAATAATACTTATCTCACATATATATTTACGAATACAACTAAAAAAACAAAAAAAACAAAATTTCCCATGATTAAAAAATCATAACTACCGATTACAATCAATGCACAAAAATGCTTTGAAACTTCATACCTATTATAACTTAAACTCAAATTTAATGTATATTAAAAATAAATAAATATCATGCAACCTATCCAATAACATAATACAAGTCAGTGTATACAATACAATAACATTAAAAATTATATAAATATATGACATGTACCACTCTTAAAATTATATATTATATAATGACATATAATATACAACATATATTTATTAAAAAGAATATAATTAATTTGTTTGACATATAAAGCAGGTACCTTGTCCTTTGGACCAACAACTCTCCAAGTCACTTTTAAGTATATGTTAAAGTGCATGATTGTTTATACACATTACTATATATTCTACCAATCAAATAAATCAAAGGTCACATGGGAGGGCAATACTTTATACACACATGGAATATAATATAAGGTGGCGATAATATTTTAGAATGGTATATGTGTAATTGTGCAAGTTGGTTTAACCTATTAATTATATAAAAACCATGAAAGAAATTTAAAAGTGAAGAATAATAAAATATAGTGATGAAAATTATAAATATTTTTATCTTTATTAAATGATAATGATTGATGGAGATCTTATCATTTAACGGAAAACTGAAAGTCGTGGCTTTTTACTAAAAACAAATTTAAATGAAAAAGAAAAACTTTTTTTCATACTATATTAATATAGCATGGGTTATTGTTTATAAAAATAGTGTTTACATCGTAATTATTTTATAAAAAGGTTTTTACTATTTTATGAAATTCAAATAGAGATACAAACTAAAATAAAAATGTTTTTATTTTAAAAAGTTATTATAAAAAAGATAATAAAGAGATTAAATTTATATATAAATATGATATTTAGATATAAATGGTTTAATCATATAAATATAGATATTTTAGTAATAATTAAAATTATATTTCTACATATTTATATATTTTTTAATTTTAATGATATTAAGTGAAATTATAACTAATAAAATTATATTTATAATAAAAAAAAAATTATTTTTGAGAAATTGGATACTTCTACATGTTTGATATATCAAATTTAAAATGAATTTACACTCATTTGTTTTATTTTTAGTGAGATGGTTTAGTTATGAAAAGAGAATCTTTTTTTTTTTTGAGTAAAGACTAATTCTATTAAAAAAGAAGAGTATAGTACAATCAAGCTTGCATGCAAGCGAAGCAGAAAAGCAAGGGAGCCCAAGGAGATAGGCTCCACCTTGCTCCTTGGCTAAGAACCAGGAGAGGGCTAAAGAGAACATGGAATAACAAAGAACCGGAACTAAGCAGAGAGAACTACCCTGAGGGGGCTGTTACTATCACACGACTTTTTTTTCCTTTTTTCTTGCTTACTTTGACCCATTCAGTGGAATTTGGCTGAGCCGAAACAAGTTGAAGACTGTTCTGCCCTGGCGGCGGAATATCCTTCTCAGAATCTGAGGACGAAGTGAAATGAGAACGTTTCTGGGATATCTGAGAGACGGAGGGGTTTGCCGGATCGTCCAAGGGAGCATCCAGCGGAATCTCAACGTTCTGTCCATCTGCAACAATTTCCTCCTCATCTGAACTGGCGGAATCTGAATCGTCCATAGGGGGAGGAGGCGCACAGGGGTTCCAACTTTTGGACTTGGGCTTGCGCTTTAGAATCTTCTTTTTGTCGAGGTACTGGGGACAGGAACTTTGGAGGTGTCCTGTTTGATGACAATGGCGGCAACGGAAAGCTGTGTTCTCGTAATCCAAGGTTTGAGTCCAATGGAAATCTCCATACTTGAGATTAATCTGATCCGGCAGTCCTCTGCTTATATCTATTTCTGCACAGATTCTACCATAGGTGTAGAGCCCATTTGCCTTTCGAGAAGAATCTACAGCCAGGTAGCGTCCTAAAGTTTCTGCAATTGCTATGAAGACCGAAATATGCCATAGATGCGCCGGAAGGTTCGGGAGCCTGACCCAAATGGGAATCTTGGTGATAACAGCTGTAGAAGGGTCGAAGTCTGGAAACCAAGGAGTAAGAAAAAGCCCCGCCGAGCCCCAAAACCAAGGGCCTCCCGTTAAGGCCTTCTGATAATCTTCATTTCGGTCAAAAACCACAATGAAGAATCCTTTTGAACATAAGTATATCTCGCTTTTTTTAGTCCAATTGGTATGAATCCATTGGTATAGATCTGATGTGCGAGGCCATAGCCCATTGAATCTACATACAAGTGCGGATTCTGCAAAAAGTTGATAGCGATCATCAATCCCAGGATGGGAGAGATTGATGGAAGGAATGTCCTCTGATTTGTCTACCAGAAAAGGCTTTGGAGCCTCAAATGGATGGCCTGCTGTTGAAGAAGGCTGTGAATGGGCAGCATCTTTGCGGACAACATCTTTAAAAGAGAAAGAAGGGGCAGAGGAGGTCTGCCTGAAGGAACCCCCTCTCAAACGAAAAGTAGCTACAATAGAGGCGTCCCTCTGAATGTTGTAATAAGAGAGAGGAAGGGTAGTCGTAAGTTGCTTACCCTTGTATATCAGTCTGAGGCAAGATGAGGGGATCCCTAGCCGGCCTTCAAGATTTTGCAAAAGGTCCTGCACAAGATCCGTTGCGCGTGCCCATTGCATTGTTGTCTTGCCCGAGAGGTTGACTTGGATCTGGAAAACATGTGAATCTTCATGCAGATCTGGGTCAGATCTGGCTCCTGCTACCCGGCTCCAACCTTTGCAAATCTCAGATGAGAGAGGACTGGAGCTTTGAAGGGCCTTCTCCTCCTGAATTTGCCGCAGGGGAATGAGAGTAGAAGAGGGGAGGGTCCAAAGATTAATGAGCCTGTCAATGCGTTCCGCCGAGGAGAGTTTCCGGGTGATCCGTCCAGGCAGATCCAGGAAGCTTAATAAATTTTGCAGATCTAGAACAGGGTAATGGCTATTCTGGGGGAACAGATAGAGCGCTGATATGAATGGGCTTCCTTCCAGAGCGGAGAAATTCTTCCTGGGGGCCGCTGCCTGAGGATGGATAAGAGAGTACTCTGCGCGTTCTTCCTTAGCCGCTACACCTTCATTCTGATGGGGTCGGCTGGCGCGAGAAGCGACTGCACAGGTCCAAGATCTGTCGGCTACAGGGCCGAGGGCTAAACAAATGAGGGGGGCTTTCAGAATATGATGGCAAGCAAGCATATTCGAGGTGGAAAAAACCTGAAATCCGTGGATGCAATGCGCATCGCCGAAGGCAGATGTAACAGAGGAGAGGTTAACCAGAAACTCATGGAGGAAGCACTCGTCCCCTGCGTCGACAGAACCGTCTCGAGGCCAGACGGCGGCCGAAAGCGAGGAGGCGGCAATATTTTTAGGGTTCATCTTTCCCGTCTCCTTTTCGTTGATTTCTCACCAATTGTTTTCGAAAAGAGAGAATCTATTATAGTTAATTTATGTTTATTTTTTATTACATATGTGTTTGATAATGCCTTAAATGAAAATTTATTATCTATATTAACAAAAAAAATATAATTTTTTTTATAATGAAAAATGTATTAATTTAATTTTAAAATATGCTACATATGATTATATGTCATAGGCTAAATTATAAGTTTTGTTTTTTTGGTATATGTTTTGGTCAATTTTGTACAAAATTTGATAGAGATTTGTCAAAATCACAAGTTACTATATCTAATTATACATTCAAAAAAACATTTTAAACAGCAAAACCCCATAAATTTGCCAAAAAATTTATACGAAAAAGTCAATATATATAGAACAATTAAATTGCATCGATTTCTATTATTGTTATTGACAAAACTATCAAATTTTCAATTAAAGAAAGAACTAACACTTCTATATATCTTAATATGGGTCTTTCACAATTCGTCTTCATATTTATTAGTACTCCTCATTTTTTATTTGTATACATTTTTGGGCCAATATAGTTTCAGTGAGTTGTTCGTTGTCCATCAAGTAGAAAGGAAGATAGAGTGGGAGTGAAATCCCTAGGATGTATCAAATTAAAATCAAGTAAAGTGCACCATGAATTGTTTATGGAAGCTTCGTTATTTGGTAAACTAGAAGTGTTATTCTTCACCCACCAAGTTTCATATCCCCCATTGTCCAAGTTTTCCCCTTGTGGAACAATGCACACACTCAATCAAGTTGTTTAATGTGAGTAAGGCTAAATGGAAGTCTCATGTGACTTTGGAAAAATATATATCCCTAGTCATAGTTGCTTAACTAAAATATATATTGGATGTTAGACATATAGGTGTGTTGATAATGTTCATGTTGCAACCTTAGTTTAGGTCATCAATGTAAGCCTCTATTGATACATTGCAAAGTTTCCCTTGTGTTTTGGAAATTCCTCTAAGAACATAAGTATTAGCTAAATTCCTTGAAGGTTTTCCCATTTTATAATGATCCATAAGATTGGTTAAGTAAGAAACGTGGAGCATATTTTTTTGAGGGTCCTCCACATTGTTTAATTTGTCTCTATAATATACATTATTGGTAATGTACTCGTTGGAGTGTTTGGGTTGTTGACACATCTTTGTGCCCTACATTTTACATGTCACAAGCAGTGTGGAATACAAAGCATAAGACTCGTTATTATAAATTTATTTCCCTTCTTCCTCTCCATTACACTCTACATTAGATATGACACACAAAATGCGAAATATGGGAGGAAGGCATTTCCATGCACCTCCACCACATCTTCGCTTACACATATTGTGTGCATCAATCAAATTTGAATTCTCCATTCATCACGCTCTCTACTCTACCCATATCATGCAATGATCATGCATAAGAATCTTTTACATACAAGTGGATGCAATTCATGATGAAATTTGGTGGAATTGGTAATTAGGAGTAAGTTGATAATGAAATACATGCTTGTGGTAAAAGTTAATAGTGTGCATGGTGATTTGAGCTAATGATTATGAGTCCTTTGTATAATATAAAGCTATGGTTAAGTACTTTGGATTTGGTCTCATGGTATGAAAAGTGTAAAAAGGAGAATGTTGCAAAGGAAGAGGAGTGAACCTTTTGTTGGTAATATTGTTAACTCTTTGGTTGTAACATACCCCCTACTATCCCTAGCCCCAACTAAGGGTAGAAGGAGGAAGTTACTAGATTGAACCAACCTCCATAGTCATATCATGGCTAAATTTTTCAACCTTTTCCAACATCCTCAAATCCAAAAACAAATGACATCATTGTGTTTATCTCGTCGAGACCTTTCCAATGATATGAAAATTTCCCTAATCTGTCTCTCGGATCAAAAGTTATGGCCATTTACAACTAGCTTATTAGACAGTGCCACATCATCTTGACCTTCTATGTGGCACCCACGTGGCTATCATAGTCATCCACCATGTTTCCAGTTGTTAGTGTCACCTTAGATGTCGACTCGTTCATATTGGAGTCATGTATTAACTCGTTCCATGGCGTACCCGGTCCATCATAAAGCGTTTCTCTATATAAAAATCTCTAGAGAAACCTATGTAGTGCCCCGTCAAAACTGTCGGGGACAATCCTTCCAGCGAAACATGGATTTCCCCGTGGACCCTTCCTCCATCATGTCTTCTCATTATTTGTTACAACAATGCGTGTGGGCTCATCCTTGCCATGACATCCTGGAGATTAAATCTTGGGAATTCTTCTAGGGTGAACCTTCCAAGGTTATGTGGAAGGATCCTCCTCCACGCATTACTGTATTATTTCTTGTGGCTTCTCACATGGCTTCCCCACGCTTTTCCATCCTTACCCACATTAATTTTTCCTTAGTTCATATTTGTTGGGGTTAAGTGGAAGCTTTCCACATCCTACTGCCACCCCAACACAATTCAACTAATCATTTTTTGCCACATTTGTCCATGCATGTGTGTGTAGGCTCTGCTTGCCACATGACCCTGGGGATAAAATCTCGATCGGGTTGCACCCGACTCCTCGATAAATCATCGGGGACAAAGCATTGAGGTGATGTCACCAACCCTTTCTATAGAGGTGATGTCACCCTCCACATGGCTCCAATCCAAGATGTCACGTGTCACTTGCTTTCAAGCCACTTGGGTTGGATAAAAAATTTCCTCCATTGCACGATAAGTTCAGATTTCCACGTTATAAGTGTTTTTAGGTTTTTCGCTGCATTGATGCGCCAACGCATAATTACCGATCCTGCCTACCAAGTCACCCCATAAATAAAATCTTGGGAGTTTCCCTTATGGCTCCCCTCAAAATATCTGAGGATAAAACTCCGATACACATGGATGGTGTATGTGATTTCTCTCCTCCACGACTCAATTCTCTCTGCCTTCACACTTGGACATGGCTCCTAGCCATATGGCACTTAAGGTGTGTATCTCTGCACTTCTCTGGGTCTTAACTTCTAGCCCCCGTGACATAAGCGCTCATGTATATATTGTAGTTTTTCCACTAATAGTGCTTAACTGTTAATGCACACATAAGGGCCCTTTGCCCACTTTGGTCGCACTATATATATATATATATATATATATATATATATATATAACCCTTTTTGAACTATCCCTCCCGATATTTCGACGATACATGTGCTTATTAGGCTTAAACGACATCCCCCCTAAGCTTTAACATTGTGTATATCTCTCATGAGATTTAAGGGTAATCACCGGCTTGATAACCAAATAATTTCACTATCCCTCCTAAGCTTTTGACGATACATGTGCTTATTAGGCCTAAACGACATCCCCCCTAAGCTTTAACATTGTGTATATCTCTCATGAGATTTAAGGGTAATCACCGGCTTAATAACCAAATAATTTCAATCTAGGAATTCATTCAATTAGCGAAGACTTTCTTATCTCCTCTAAACACAACCATTTAGACATGTTTTAGGACTTAGGATGAATACAGGAGTGACCCACTCCTATATATAGACTTAAACAACCATCACCTTTGTTATCAATTAATATTAATAATATAAGGAACATTAAGAAGAAGCATTAACATATCAAGTCTTTTCAGTTTCATATCTCGTACATGGAGATCTACCCATTCATTTTCATTGTGGCTCATTAGACCTCTTCCAACTCATAAAATTTTAAGACACTACAGGCCTCTTAGGCCAACAATAAGTAGATTAAAAAACCCATAGACAAATGCGGGTATCCCTTCCATTTACTCAGGAAATATACAGGAACACAACCTTCCTTAAGCAAGCAGAAAATTAGATTTCATGTCATATCACAAGTATTGAACTCGCACATTAAATCCATATCAATACAAGCCTTAAGCCAACACAAGAACTTGAACCATTTCATTATCCAATCCTTTAAAACAATAAAATTCATTTAGATAGGAATATCTCATTCCTCAGCATTACAAGCCATGATAAGGCAATGCATTAGCAAATAATAAAGCATTTAGAATATGTGCATCATAAATATACACGTATCTTTAATCGTTTGAGATAGCAGTTGAGATTGGGACTTCAACTCTCCACCCAACCTTAGACACACTGCAACCAAGTATTTCTTGCAGTAGTCACCCCCGAGCCAAATTCCAAAGCTTGAGGATGAGTGCTTAAGGGATCAAACCAAATCTGTTAGCTGAAACAAGGACACCAGAGGACCATCCACCTCCACCCACCAGCTATTTCCTGTAGTCAATATCTCATAGGGAATCTAAAGATCCATTACCACCACCCTTAAGTAGTAAGGGAATCCAAAGGCTATGCCTCCAAGCTTCAATTCAGAAAGGAAATCCATAGGTTGTGCCTCTACCCTTGAAATCAACAAGGGAATCCATAGGTTATGCCTCCAGCCTTCAAATCAGTGAGGGATTCAAAATCTCAATGTGAAACCAAAAATATAAACAAAGGGGGCTAAATAATTTCTCCCACCAAGAATCTAAAGAGAAGGCCTCCACCCAAGCTATCAAGGGAATCCAAAAAAAACCATCTCCACCCTCTAGGCTGAAAAGGAATCTAGAGACTAATGTCCTTCTCCCTACATTTAAATAACATCATAGAGTTATTCTTCTCTCGTTCTTGCTCAGATGCTATCTCCTACATTCTCTTTGTTTTTCTTTGTATCCAAAACTCGATTCTCCTCTATGCATGAGAGTGCTCTCTATGCATATTCTTTCTTGCTTGTAATGCATCAAATTTCCTCTTGCAAGAATTCTCCTCTTCCATTACATCGTTGGAATCATTTGGTGGTTACATGGGTATACATTGTTGTCGTCCCTCTCCCTTCTCAGAAATGATGGTTCTGCCATATCTGACTGGTGGTGAGAATGTTGTGCATCAACACTTCCTCCCACCTACTTCTTGTTGGTTGACTTCTCTACCTCCCCAACTACCAATGCATCCCATCCTCCATAAAATATTGTCCTTTATTTCTTGTGGATCTATCCAAGGTAGGCATAGTTCTGTTGTCCTTCTTTCCTACTCAATTTATTTGAAAAACCAATCCAATTAAGGCACACTTTCCAGTCTTCAATGGTTGTCATGAAACAAGTCAAGCTTCCTTTAAATCCTAAGCAACCTCCTTCCTCAAACTCTAGAATCCGTGTCCAAATTCTCGGGCCTTTTAATTATAATCAAAATATATTAAATATTTGCAATGAAGGGGAATTAGCCTTGGGGGTGTCACATTGGTTCACGTCGTAGATATTTTCACTAGTTAATTACATATGAACGATATTTAGAATTGCCAAAGAATGAACAAAAGAAGAATGAGGCATTGATCTAAATTTTAGTCAATGATGGGTGTATAATAAAGATCTTCAACTTTTGAGAAATTGTATACTAGCATGCTAAAATGTTTAACTCTAAGTATCAAGTCATAAGGTTTGAAAAGGAAGGTAAAGTTGATAGCTCGCATATACTATCTACATTTAGGAGAATGTTGGAGCTTCTAAATATATTAAATGTTTTTATGATGTTTGAGGCTAATTCATTTCGCAAGAAAAATGGTATGGGTTTGGATAATATCATCAAATGGTTTCCTAAGCGCTAGCTTAAAATACTAAATGTATAATCAATATTACTAAGTTAGGAAATCCCTATAAGGAAATGGCATGCATATGATATTATTTCCTACTTAAAATTCCTTATTTAATCCATGGATCTTATAATAATTGTTATTATAAAGAAGAAGAAAAATGCATACTATAGTTTCACATAATTTTTAGGATAAGAATATTACTTATATAGAGTCAATGTCTAAGAGCTCAATTTGTTAAAGAATTATATTTAGTTGAATAAATTAATATTCAACTTAGCTAATAATTCAAAAAGATTTCATTTTTTATATCCATTTAATAAAATCACAAATGCAAGAAATTATCTTAAATATCACTTGGCTTTGGCCATAGAGAGGTCACCATAGGTGATCCTAACTTGTTTTCTCAAATAAGAAGAAAAGATATTGGTCATGACCCAAATTGAATACTTGTCTAGGTTTTATCTTATCACCAACATATCTCTCAATTTCCCTCCCATCCTCAAGTACATAATCCATTTTAAAATTAATACTAGGATGATGGGTGGAATAAGTGATAAGGAACATGGTGCCTAATGCATGAATAAGAGACAAGGGAAGAAAAATGCTCTAGTCGATCTAATGAGAAACCCATAATAGAAGATATTAGAATAGATTTCCTAAATTTATTCATCCAACTAAAGACTTTTTTATAGTTTTACAAAGGGTCTACTCAAACTAGTTCCCTGATTGAAAGAAATAATAATCTAATTGCATGTAACTCAAAGGCTATAAGAAACTATAAACAATGTAGATGCACATAGCTCAAGGGATGAAATAAATGATAAATAATACCATGCACATTGATCAAAGGGTTGAAATATGTAACTACCCTAACAAACTTTATGGATTTCTTAGGAAATGTGTTGTCATGAGGTGGAGCACTTTCCTATAAGGGCATGCTAAGTGGTACCTATATTCCATATTAATTTCACCTAATTTAGCTTGAAAGTAGCCCCAATTTCCCCTAATTTATTAATGGTTTTAGGGGGAGAAAAAATACTACGAGATATAGCAAACAATGTTAAGTGTGGTGATGTAAGAAAAGTCATAGTCGCTTCAAGAATGGTGATATGGAAGAGAATTGTGTGGCTAGTGTGAGTCTTATTATGTGGATTTTCCTTTTGGAAATTGCCTTTAGTTATCATTTCCAGAAATTGTTCTATTGTTGTGCTAAAACAAGAAAGTTTCATATGTGGAGAGAGAAGCCAATATAATACTTAAACATGTGAAGAACTCTAGTCCGGACAGGAAGTAAAAATATGAGAGAATCTTAACTAAAGATGTGCATAGCAAAGAGTTAATAGGTTAAGGGTGTATATTGAATAACTTAACGATTTTGAAGAAGTCCAATTTGTGTCTAGGATCCAAATTTCTAGTCCCTTTGATTCTTGATCTGATGTGATGAAACTTGTGAGTCCTTGTGGTGAATTTGTGGCATCATTACCAAGAAATTTCTCTAATGGAGTAGTGTGAAGTTGATATTAGAGTGAATCTAGTGGTAAGGAAAGTCTTATTATTGAATAATATGGTCTTAGCACTAAGATGGCTTTGGATGATTGGATTATGAGAGAATGAGGTAGTCCCATTAGGGCTAACTTGAAGTCCATTGATTCTTGCATGTATAGAGTTGGGTCACAAGATGGGGGATGCGATATAGGAGAAATTAGATGAGAGGGTGGTATGTCATTAACTATGGATCTGACCCTAAAAGGTTGAGTGTGATTTAGTATGGTCTCTTGTCATTGTTCTTTGGTAAGGTTACAATAGATATGATGGAAACATAAAATGCCTAAGGATTTATTATTTGGTAAAGGTGTTCAAACCTAAACTTGTAGTTATTTAGAATGGTTGCTCATTTGTGCACCAATGTGTAGAACTTGTTGTACAATTGAGGTGGTCAATATCAAGTGAAGCTTCCATGTGTATGATTCGATGTGTTTCTCTCAGAGTATAAATAAGAAAACTATAATGACTATGGCACATAATAGATATGAAATGTTTTGTGGGGTAAAATTGTAGTCTAATGGTGATGTGTATATAGGTTGATTGAGTATAAATATGGCAAGAACCTGTATAGCCATGATTGTGTTGTGTTGAAGGATGCATCATGTAATTTGGAAATATCCATATAATTTGTTTGAGGTGTAGTATCAATGTGGACCATACCTAACAAAGAAGATGTAACAATATAATGTTAAGGGTTTGTCATTGTTGTTACTATATGCATAGGTGTTGGTGGGTGTGTGGCAAAGAAAAATAAAGGTTGAGTTAATATGGGTTAGGGAGATTGGGGACTTAGAATGAAAGTGATAGAGTGAGAGTGTGTTAGTGTATAAGGATGGGAAGGTATTATCTGGATATTTTAGAAGAGGAGAACGACAAAAACTAGATGAGAAAATTGGATCTTAGGTACAACTGAGAGAAATAATTTGTGAAAACTATTTTTTTTAGTCATATCATTATAGGAAAGAGGTAGAGGTGAGTTCACAGGTTTTGTTGTATTTAAAGAGTTGACAAGTATTGTTAAAAATATTTGGGAGGGGGGATGAATTAGTATTTCAGTACTTTTAACAATTGTTCACTTAGTTATTCTTGAAATTGAATTCACGTCACATAATCAATCATCCACAATGTATGAACACATAGATAAAATTGAAACTCAAAACTTGAAGAAGAAATACTTGTAAACAATCTTCATTTCATTACAACCATTTGTGAGGAAACCAATCCTATGTAATCACCAACAAACAACTTTCGTAGGTACCAACCTAAAGGAGATTTCAATCCCCTAGTTGAGCTCCAACTCGGTAATTTCATAGGCAACAACCTACACGAGACTCCAATCACCTCAACTAAGCATTAACTCAATAATTTGTAGGCACCAACCTACAACATTTCTTAGTTCACCACATTTTTTTTTTCTTCAATAGATTATCACCCAATCAAGCCACCCTTAGGTTTGCACCTTCAAACTTGATTACAACCATTTGTCCTGCTCCTTTGCATGTTCCTGCACCTTGTCCTCTTCTACTTGCAACCTTAATCTTTTAGAGATCAACCAATACCCTTAACCTTTTTCCTTTTCTCCTTTTGACTTGCTACACACCTCACTGTGTTATTTTCTCTTATGCATGCCCTTAGCTTGTGCATAATACTAGGTCCTTTCCTTTGGCTTACTTAAGTTTACCATCCAATCCTTGTAGGAGATAGACCTACTCCAAAAAAATGGTAATAATAGATACAACATTATAATATACCACGATATTGTCACATAATATACCCAAGGAAATGCCACAAATAACCTCTTCTCTTGCCCAGATTCTAATCTTCCTCAACTTGACCTTGTTTCTTCCCTAAAGTCCACAAAACTTAATTATTTCCACCACAGAGCTTGACTGCAGAGAACCACAAACACACTTTTAAATCTACATGCTAATTCATCTTTTACTGCAGGGGTGCGCTCCTCCTCAAGCCATAGACGTAATTGACCAAAACCACCGAAAACATAGACTTATCTTGTCAAAACACATAGCTTAATTTGGATTCCAACCCGGGCTTAATTTGGATAGCAACTTGTGCTTAATTTGGACCTGGATGAATATGACTTCAACCTCCCAATTCAAATCTAATTTATGCTCAAACAATAGTCTAAAATAACCTTGAAATATGTGCTAAAGAGGCCTCATAAAACTTGGGTATGAGCATTGCTATACACTCCACTTTGTTCTCCTTTCTTTGACCTAGTTCATTAGGTATGAGCCTTAGAACTATTCACTCTAATCTTGGATCAAAACCAAGAGTGTTTTCTTCATTGGGACATTAATTAAATGAGCCACTTGTGTGGCATATTTATAGTGTTTGGACATCATCTTTTTGGGGTCCAATTTTCCTTGGGGTCAACTTGACATTAGCTGGGAAAACCTAACTTATGGATGGGAAATTAATATATACATTTAAAAAATTCATATCTCCTCAGTTGTGAAGAGTTAGGAGGCATGCCATATACCATAGAAAAGGTCTACAAGACTTTCAGTTGCGGAGCGGGAGGGTAGCATTCAAGAAATACCAAATGTTTCTTGACTTATTAGTTTAGATCGATGTTGGGTTGGATGGGCTTTGAGACAAGAGAACTAGAGAAATGCAAGAGATTTTGGGCTAGATAAGGGACCTCAATTTATCTAAATTGAATCCTCACCAAACCTCTTGCAAATTCGTAATAAGCATGTAATTAATTTTTTTTTGCAAAGTTGAGAGAAATAGAAGTAGAAACAAACCATTGTGATGGTTGGTCTTCCAAGGTAGCCCATTAATAATTAAGGCTATAGTGAAGAAGGACATCAACGAGGAGATGTAAAGAGAACATAGGAAGCTTGAAGAGCAAAGGTCATGCAACTTTATTAAACTCAATGTATATGCATAGTAGCATGAAATTCACGATTAAATACTACTTAAATAATTAAATTAATAGATATATCAATATTGGCACTATATTCTTTGTTTAAACATAGGGAGTGTTGAAGTCCTAAATTAGCTTCTTTTTTATATCCTCTTACCTTCATTTCCATCCTTTTCACGATAGTTTGTTGCATTTTCAAGTTGAAAGGTCACTTCATATATGATCAGACATAATAAAATGTATCATTCATTCATCGTTTATAGTATATTGTTTCTTTATGAAATTTACTTCAAACATTTATATAGCTACCGAAATGCACTCATTTTGGAGCTAACCAAAGATTTTTTTGCTACATCCATGGTTAAGCAAGTTCCAACACGTTTGAAGAGGAATAAAGGATATAGGGAGATGGAAAATGTTCAACATATGGACATCCACCTATTATACTGTTCTGGTAACTCACAGGGTTAGAGAAATCTAATGGTCAAAACAAAAGTCTATTCCGGTTATAATACTCCAACCTCGTGCATAATTTGAACGAAGATCGTGGCATCGAAAAGTGAGAGTGGGATTGAACGAGAAAATTTTGGAATCAAAGATTACGATATGTCAAATCAAAACCTTTTCATGATTTTTTCTTTTGGTAGCAAATCATGAGAAGAATGATTCCTATTTTGATTTAATCTCTCAGTTGTCAAGTATAAACTAACTTCTCAGCTTATAACTCTTACAACTTTTATTCAACATAGGATTATAGAAAGCCTTGGAGCGAGGAAATGAACATCTTTAATTCCTGTAATCGTTTTTTATATTGCAGACTTTTTCTTTTAATAAAATTACTCTGTTCCTTTAGTGATTAAATGTGTGGGTGAATAACTCGTTAATTGAAGCCATTTCCTACTTACACTCAATAAGAGCCCCCCCAGAGAGTTGTAAGTTAATTTAGTTGTTGGTCATTTTAGTTGTTGATTCATTCCATGAGTAGTCTCTTTTCCATTACTCTGTTTTTCATGATTTGACATCGATGGGTTTGCACAGATCGAGTGCTCACATATGTTAAAAAGATCAAAAATATTTCCTTTATTAATTTGCTTAAATCAATACTTTTATTTTGGATTTATGAGTTAATGACCCGTTTAATTCTAGTCACAACTGACACTAGTAGTTCCTTAGAGTTTTATTTTGGATCATCCCTTTCAGGTTTTGTTTCTTGATATAATTCTGAAGCACTTAGATTAAAATTTTCCTTTCTTTTGAATAGAGTAGAGACATTAATTTCCAACACCTATAATAGCATTTCAATTCACTGCAAGTAGAATAAGATTTCAATTTTGTTCATTAGATAATATTTTTAATTTAGTTCAATAGAGTAAATGTTAATTCTTGTCAAGTAGAATAAGTTTCAATTTAGTTCAATTGATTTCACCTTTAAGACTAGTTTTCTTTTGAAAGAACAATTTTGATGGAAATAATATGTGCGTAGGAATGACATGAGTTAATCTAGTTGCACTTTGCCTCAATAAAAATTACATTTTAGTTTCAACTTTTCATCATAACTATAACTCCTAGCATATATTGTGCACATGCACTTCACAAGTACACGAACCTTGGTTGACAATTATTGAAGTAATTTGACCACCAATTAAATTACCTAATATTTTGGCGTCATTACCTTGGAAGTGTATATAGGACTTTATTTTTTGTTTTCATATCATCTTAGATGCATTCGCCCTATAGATGCATTGACGGGATGAAATGTACCGCCAACAACTAAGGGGGTCTCTCTGGTGTGAATTCCCAATTAGATCTCACACCGTTTGGGATAGGAGCCCCATACGGTATGTGGGCCCGGCTGCCACCATGAATGTTTCTACTCTTGGTTATCAAATGAGAAGGTGTCAGAGTGGGATAAGAATGAATGCTCAGGTAGTGAAACAAATTCCGCCCTAGATTGACAAGTTGCAGAAAGAGGTACAAAGAAGTCTCAACAACAATAAAAAGAGATATTCCATGAGAGGGATTAGTGAGCTAAAACCCAATTATACATACAATAAACAGGAACATCCCAGAAGTTAATTGCAAAATAGTTCAAAATAGGTCACCGACATGGCAAGGAACAAGTAAAAACATATTCGAAATCGAAAAATACATGCAACCACTATGTACTAGTCCATAACATATTGCGTATATGAAAGCACACATGCAAATATAACGAAGTATCAGACAGCTAATACAACCACCATGAGTCAGCATGGGAATTAGTGTCAAAGATAAACAACATCTTATTAAGGTTGTTGCAACTTCAAATACATATCATGCAATTGGTCAAAAACCAATAGTGGAACATGGGCTGCTCATACCATTGCCCAATGCCAAAACCCTAGCCCCATTGAAAATCCACTCTACTAGATCCCAAGCGCTGAGTGGCTCTATCTCTGAAGCATAAATTAACTCTTTATTCCTAGCCTCAACTCAAGTGCTAAAGTCCCTTTAACTGAGGCATGAGGGCACATTTATAGAGGTCAGGTGACCATTCACCTATTGTGACCTTTGGCCTTCTCTCATGCCCTTTTATCTACCCTCATGACTCTTGAGTTTCCTCACTGCTCTCTCATGCCTACAGCCTAGTACAATATTAATTGATCTTAGCTTAACTGTTGATATCATATGAGAAAATTTACATAATGATGAAAGAGAAGAGGAATGTGTAGAGGGTTCTTGTAAACCCTAGAGGGCTTATCGCCAAGGCAGTTGTCAGAGTACAAAACCAAATTGTGTGGTTCATTGCCTGCATGGAATGATCATTTGTTTGCTATGACATTTTTCATCGCGGTTGACATAGTGCATCGATCAACTATGTGGAGTCATCTTGTTTATTGGTTGGACATCTTGGCTGTAAGGTTTCCTGCAAGTAACCCTAGATCTCTCCACATAGGTTGAAATTCTCGTTCTCTTATACCCTGCAAGAAAATAATAGTAGTTATACACATTGATGATCGAAGAACCATACCATAAATGTAAAAATAGATAAATAAACAATAATAATCATGAAGAACCAAAATCAACTTTGGACCCCTGGATAGTCCTTTCTCGTGCTATGGCATTGTCAGAGCGAGTGGATTTGCAGGGTCTTCCTGGACTTCCATGGATATGTTTCTGTTTATGGCTTGCTGGTATCCATAGGGTGAGTGTTAAGTGTGGTTTCCTTGCCCTAACTTGCATAGGCATCTTTGATTCAAGGAGCGGCACAAATATAGATTTCCTTAGGAGACCATGAAGGGATATCCCACTCCACCAAGCTGTAATTTCTTCAATGGTATCCTGTCTTCCATGTCCTTCTTTATGAATTTAATCATATTAAATCCAAACCCTAATGTTTTCATGCAATCCTAATGAGTGATTGAACAAGGTTGTGGTCCCTTCATTACATGAATGTTGATTTTCTTGTTGAAACCCTAATCTCTTGGCTCCTAGCAAGAAAACAATTCTCTGTCCACGCAAACCTTCCATGAAGTATAATAAGTATCGAATGAAGCTTCATTGTTTTACTTCAAAACAAACTATCCATCCTGCAACACATATGACAATTGATTAATCATCGTTGCGAGTCTAATAAAACAAAAGAAATAGCAAGTAATTTGAACAATAATATGCAGGCATGTATGGTATTAAGATATTGTCATCGGGATGGGTTGGAATTCCATAGTCCTCCATATTGGCTTTAATCGTTGCTTTTATCACCTCTTTAAAATTCCATTTTCCCCTTAAGATGGAGTCAACATTAATGGTCATGGGAGGTAATGTTACTCATGCTTCTGTTTCCTCACATCACAAAGAAGATACCTTCGACGAGTGAAGATTTAAATACATGCTATCCTTAGGTCATGATTCTGGCTTAGATGTCGTACAATCACAAAATTTGAGGGGTCGTATTGCCTGGAGGTTGACTTGGGGTACGATTTAGCAACCTGGTGACTTGTGAGAGGTCACAGGGTTGCGTTAAGGGAAGTCGCACTTTTTGGCTGCATGCTGGAATGTGACTCAACGACTTCAATGGATGTTCAACTCACTAGGGGTCACAGGGTCACATACATCTAGGTTGCATCTTTTTGGCATTTGTTCAAGGCTCCAAAATTGTGATTCTGTGACTTGGAGAGATCGCATGGTCGCAAAGTTTCACTTGTGAGCATCATTCCAAGTGACTTCACGACCTGTCCAACGACTGCGATGGTCAAGTCATAGCTTCAATCTACCATGGCGACGCAATTATCAAAGCATGATGCATTCCTTTGACAACCATTTATCCTTCACACATTTTCATGTGGCTCATAGTCAATAGTGGTCATAAACATTTGGTTTTATCGCTCCAACATTTCCAACATGCACGTTCTGTTGACACCCAAATATAAGCAATCACATGACACCCTTGAGCTGAAAACAACACACCTCTAACATTTGATACCATATGTTGAGCGTGGCCTCTCTAAGACTTTATATTCTTTTCTGGATGGTTGAAACCATGCAATATTTTTGGGTTCTTGTACATTGCATGGGATTAGGCTTTGCTTATCCAATCCAAAAAATGGTTAAAAATCTGCTACTTTAACTAGGCAACTCCACCCACTTTCTGGCTTACTCTTAACATGAAAGGAGTGTCATAGGAATAGGCTAGCATTGCTCCATCACTATCTTTCTGCATTATGAAACCATTCTAATGCAGCCCTCGCGTAATTATATGCATTGATGGCAACAAAACATAACATGCTACCCATAAATAAAAGGCCTCACTCTCAGTGCTTGGATTCTCGATGTTTGGTTTAATGTGATCCTTTATTACCATATCCATGATAAATTTGTTCAAATCCTGGTGTAACTTGTATCAATCTAGGGTCGATCCTTCCTATTTCCATTTATGCCATTGTGTGCAGTCTACGTGGGGGGCTGGTTAATGCAATGACATCGCACTGGCTTTAGGAGGCCCCTAAATAAAAATGATGTCTGGAGGACAAGATTGCTTTATGCTAGCGTTAATAATATCCTACGTGCATACAGGGATTATGAACCATTGACTGTGAAACATAAGGTGTTTTTTTTCGTTTGATGTGAAACCCAACCACCTTCTCCTAGTCTCCATAGGACCACGATACATGGGTTTTCCGCATCATTTTTGAAGTTTGAGCTTCTTAATTATCTTAATGTGCTATGTTACAAATTATACCATAGCTTGCTGTGTGGTGAGAATGTTTGCACGGCCTCTATTGATTTGGGATGCGCCCTTATTGCTTCCCTGAGTGCAATGGCCATCACCCAACGCTAAAACCTCATGTGATCCTTCCATCCTAGGAACATAGATGACTCCTTCACATTCGATGTGTTCATTCCAATATATGCTCGAATAATTTTGCTTTAAATTTATAACTCCCAACATATCTACAAAGGCCAGCATTAGGGTCACTTATTAAAAGGTTATTTCCTTTTAGTTTATAGCCATCACACATATGGTAGATTTAGTATTTCGATTGTGTCCAATACGTGCTTTCATTTTCCCATTCCATTCATAAAGAATGTGCTTTCTCCCCCTTGTCGCCACACTTTATCGCCTTTTTGATATACCTAGGAGTAATTCTTGTCGTGAATGACATAGAACTTTCTTCCTTCTTTCACCAAAGCGCATACAATTTCCCCTTAATTTGAATGTCCATTATGCATGCCTAGTCCATTTTAGTTGGTATATGCATTGACTTTGCGTGCTTTTACGAGGTTCATGTGAAACAATTTAAACATCCCTCGCCCCTTCATCTAAGTGATGTCGCATCATGGCATTAATTTAACATAAGAATCGACTCGTTTGATATGCATCCAAGCTACCTTCCTTCGATCTCCTGAAGAGAATATGAAACAAAACTTATTAGTTTACCGAAATGATGTACTCATGTATATATTTTGCATGTGAAAGCATGGAACTTAAATAAAATGAGTAAAAATAAATAAAAACAATTCACTAAAGGAACAAGAATTACAACATTCCAAATCAAAGTGTTACAAATTTCATGGTTTGAGAAAATCGTGCTTCAATCTGGAAATCAATTTAAAATTTAGGCATTTCTGGGAGGCACTAATTTTAAGTGACTTTATTATTATGTGTTGCTTAGGGTGGTGATTTAATTATAGAGTAAGTGTCTAGAAGTAGTCCTTAACATGGATTTGCAATCACACGAGCCTAGTGCTATAAGGATGCAAAGGAAAGTTACAACCCTCCCAAACCCTAATGCGCATGCTGGGGATGGGGAACCAGTTGTGAATCTAGGTGAAACATGACATACAATGATTCTTACCATAATGCCAAACAACGTCGATGAAAATGTGCCCCCCAGAGGTATATGAATTGGGTTAGATCATGAAGACAATCTAGGGTTCCTTCCAAACCCTAATATGGCCAACCACAGGGAAAGATGGATTAAGGTCTGCCCACCTACACCCAGGTGCCTCCACTAATCAACTATAGGGTATATGCTTCGAAGTCACAGGGCTCCCAGTGTTCCTTCAAGCAACACACCCTCAAACCCTAATGTAATCATAAGGCTTATAACATGAGAGGGTGCATCAACAGGGTTTTCTAGGAAGGGTCATAGGGAGAGTAACCGGTTGAAGGCCTTATCGAAGCCCTAGTAGCCTGGGGCAAGCAGTGGGGTACCCAAAATTTTGGATATGCCTAAAAATTTGGGTGGTGTTGTAGCGGCTACAACAAGATGCATAGCTAAAATCATATTAAAATCATTTAGAATGCATGTATAGAGAATGATATTCTAGGGGTAGATTTATAAGTAGATGTAGAGGACATAGTTTAATGGAAACCACCTCCACTAGACCACGTAGTGCCACAACATCCACTGACACTCAGATCCCATCCATAGAAGGTAGATATAGATTTCCTGAGGTACACAGATATGAACTTCAATCTAGGGACCCACCAACTTCTTCCACAGAAGTTGTATTTGAAGAACCTACATCCCCTACTGAAGGAGTTATATTTCTCTCTTCAAGAGGAGAACAACTCTCAAGATAGGAATTAGAGGTTCCTAGTGAGGAAAAGGAAGAAACTTTTTTTCTGAGATACCATTAGTAGAAGAACTAGACGAAGAAGTAGACAATCCTATTGTTGAACCTTATATTAGCTCTGAGGAATCTATAATGGTAGGAGAAGGGGAAGGAGAAGTACATAATGTAGATGGTCGTGAACTTAGGATTGGTGGGGGAAGAGGCAGAGGAGGAAATAGAGGATGTGGTGGATGAGGTGGTAGAGGATGAAGGGTAGAACAAGACCCTTATGGATTCCTTATATTTAATAAAGATACCACATCCATAAGGAAAACTATCTCACCTTCTATTCTTCCCAATTTTTATGGCTTAAGAATTGAGGATCTTGAGACATTTCTTTTTTAGTTTACAGTATTATGTAGATCTTATGACTATTTACTCAATACTCAAAAATTGAATTTATTTCTAGCTTCTCTAAAAGATGGAGCCCTTAAATGGTTTATGGGTCTAAGAACACACTCTATTAGAATATGGGATGAAATGAAGAGTGTATTCATAGAAAAATACAAAGATTATTGTATGCATGATAACCATAAAGATGAAGTCTTTAAGATGATGCAAAAGGAGGATGAAAGCCTTGAATACCTAGTTAAAATATTTGCCTACAATATCAAAAGTGCCAAGATGCATAATTAGATGAGGAGAAATTAAAAGCGCTTTTGTTAAAAGCCATAAGAGATGAGTGGTTTGATATTCTCAATCTAATGGGAAAAGGAGATGTTTCCCAATTATCATTTGATGAAATCTGTGAATTGTGCAAGCATATTTCAAGAGGTAAGGCTAGATATGGTAAAATTCCAAGAGATTCAGCCATGTAAAGGGTTAGTAAATATGCATACGGAACAGTAAGTAGAACAGAACTAGGAAATTTGCTTGATAATTTCAAAACAAATATCCTTGGAAATTTTAGTGAACAATTAGATACTCTAAAGATAACAAGCAAAAATCTAAGAATGTTTCATTAGCTATTTTTATCCTAGGTATAGGAAAAATCATGCCTTAAGAGGATGTCCTCTTAATACTGTAGAGATTTGTGTCATATGTGCTGAAAATCATGATACAAAAGAATGTCCTTCAATAGCTGGGCTTAAGGTTATCTTTCACCGTGAAGTTGGATCAAGCCAAGTTGAACCACTTTTCTTTATTGCTAAAAGACCATGGCAATCTCAACAACCAGGTATGGCACAACGTCTTAATACTCAATATCAATCATATGAGCAACCTAAGAGAAATTAGAATGCACTTATGCCTTGGCAACCTTGGCCACCTCAACCTTAAAACCCATCTTGGGCAAAAGGTTAGAAAATTTTTTATGGTAGAAATTCCCACTATCCTCAATTTCAATACCCATATCCCCCATACCAACCTCAATACTACCCCCCTCAACTGATTCAACCACAACCATGAAATCAACCACTTCCATTACCATCCATTCCTTTTCCTCAGAAATCCAATCAACTACTTGCTCAACCACTTCCAAATCCAAATAATAAAAATCAACAACCTATCTCAATATATGGGGTCAAAATTTTCAAGCCTAGATGATAGCCCCCTTAGGTATAAATGATGTCCAACTTAGATCTGGTAAGGTTTTTCAAAAGAAATCACCACTAGTTGTCATCCAAGAATTTAAAGAGGATACAATTCCTGAAAAAAGAAACATTCTTGATCAAGAAAAGACTCCTCAAAAGGAAATTGTTCCTATAGAACTAGATTAAAACCAAATAAAGCCAACTTCTACAATTCCTCTAATAGAACAACCTTGTGTTTCCTTACAAAATCCTCCATTTCCTGAAATACTAGAAATCAGTAAGGGAATATAAAGGTAATTTTTTACCAAAATATGATATGCTAGATGAATTGAAAAATATTTGCATCGCAATTCCTTTACTCCAAGATATAAAGGATTAATACCTATATTTGAAAAAACAATTAAGGAGTTGTGCATTAAAAAACCAAGAAGAAAGAGAAAAGATTGCAGATATTATGATGGGGAAACCAATAGTCTAAACATATTTAGATGCTGGTAGCCCTATTGTAAAAATCCACATTAATGGTATTGAAGTCCCAAACACTTAGATTGATTTAGGAGCAAGAATTAATATTATGAGCAAACAAACTATGGATCAATTAACACTTTCCAATCTTCAATATACCCTACCTTTACTACAATTAGCAGATAGATCTGTTATCAAACCAAATGGTATTTTGGAAGATGTGTCTGTTTATTTAGATTCATGGGAGTATCTTGTTGATTTTATTATTTTAACTCCCAATAATAATTTAGGAGGCCATACATTAATCCTTGGTAGACCTTGGCTAGCTACAGTTGATGCATTCATAAGTTGTAGATTTGGTGATATGTACATTTCTGATGGTAGATCTACTAAGAAATTCACATTATACCCACCTGAAAAAACAATAATTTGAAGTAGAAAGTGAAGTTTGGATAGATGATGATGATGAAGACTTTGGTGACATTAAACCAATATTTACTCTTTCACAAATAGATGAGGAAGATCAATTAATAAATTTGATGAATAATAATGATTCTTCTTCATATTGTGAGCAAGACCAAACTTTTCAAGAGCAATTTAATATCGAATATTTATCAAATCATCAAATGGATTTACATTCTATGGAAAAGTTTGGCAACTCCTTAGTATAAAAAATTTCGGGGAAAACATTAAATATTAACAATAACCTGGAAGAATTTCAAAAGAGAAAATTGATAAAGATGCTACAAAAGCATTCTTATGCATATGCATGGGAATATACTGATATGAAGGGAACTGATCCTAGCACATGTATACATCACATTTACATTCAAGAAAATGTCAAACCAATTAGACAACCTCAGAGAAGGATGAATCCTAATATGAGAGAAATTGTTAAGGAGGAATTACAAAAGATGCTTAATGTGAATTTCATTGATCTGATAACATATGCTTAAATATATATATATATATATATATATATATATTTCCTTTCTTAATTTGCTTACCTCAATTGTTTTTTTTTATGAGTTAATGACCATATCGATTCTATTCACAATTGCACACACTAGTAGTTCCTTAAAGTTGTATTTTGGATCATCCCTTTCAAGTTTTGTTTCTTGATATAATTCTGAAGCACTTAGATTAAAAGTTTTCTTATTGATTAATAAAGTAGAGACTTTAATTTCCAACACTTAGAAAAGCATTTCTATTTGTTGCAAGTAGAATAAGATTTGAATTATGTTCATTAGAATAATCTTTCTAATTCAGTTCAATAGAGTAAGTTTTAATTCTTGTCAAGTAGAATAAGTTTCAATTCAATTCAATTGATTTTGCCTTTAAGACTAGTTTTCTTTCGAAATAACTTTTTTGATGGAAAGAACATGTGCATAGGAATGATATGAGTTAATCTAGTTACACTTTTCCTCAATAGAAATTACATTTCAGTTTCATCTTTTAATAAAAAATAGAATTCCTAGCATATATTATGCACATGCACTTCACAAGTACGCGAACTTGGGTTGATAATTAATGAAGTAATTTGACCACCAATTAAATTGCTTAACAAGGAGGTTCACCAAAGAGCATTTAGTTCCTAAATAGCTGGTGTCTTATGCTAGGTGCTTTATTTCCCATGTTTCTATTTACTAGAGTCATTGGGTGCAACTAACAAATCAATTTCCTTCCACTTGAATACTATCACAATGTCACATACTTTTAATGAAATTATATAGAGAATTAGAGGATTTCCTTCAACTATTAATGTGTGTGTGTGTGTTAGCTACAACCTAGATGGCTTTCCCTCAAGCTTGATAACATGGGGATTATCACCATAGTGACCCCAAGTAGATGTTTTAACGTTTCATTTTTTTTATTGCCATTGGTTTCTTTTGGCACCATTCACCGAGGTGCTCCTCCATACTTAAGTGCTTGGTTGCTTACCTAAAACTAGGTGTTGATATGATTAATTAATTGGTTTGATATATCTACACAAGATAAAATAGTGTGGGGTAGATATTAGAGGTGAAAAACATTGTGTTAAAACGATGAAACAACAAAAGGATTCATTGTTTATGTAATGATTTTTGCAAATTGAAGTAGAGCATAGTCATAAGAGGTTCTCTAATTTTCCATAATATTCATGTATAGCTATATGTTTCACTATTATTGTGAATAAGGATATGTATGTGCACCTAGATCTTGAATTGAAGCCTTGAGGCCAAATGTGAACATGGGTAACCATTTAATCACAAAGGTCAAAACTTAATTCCACAAAGGATCCGTGTTGATGACATAGACAGATCATAGGCTCATTATTTACAAATCATCAATGAACCCAATGCTTGTGTGAAAAGAGCAATATTGAATTGCAGGGTTTGATACCAAATTATAAGGCACAAGATGCATAAGATTTTAATGAGAGACTGTTGACGGTGCTGGAAATCTGTCGATTAAGGGGGTCTCCCTGATGTGAAGTCTCAATTATATCTCACACCCTTAGGAACATGAGCCCCATCCGGAGTATCATCCCGACTACCATATATTCTTATAGATTTTCCTTGGCTACAAAGTTCAACACAAGAGAGTAATGCACAGGTAGTTTCGAATCAGCGAGTGAGTATGCCTTGTGAAATTTTCAACTGCGGAGTGTATCAAGGTCCTTCTACCGAAAGGGAAGAGAAAAGCAAGCCATTTAAAGACAAGTAATAGTACTAATCTAGAAAAGGCACACGAGCATAAACATACAAGTGAATTGTTGGTCAGTCAATGAAATAGTTCACAATGGAGCAACGATTGTTAAAGCAAATAGAACACACCTTCAATAAGATAAGTACCAAAGACACCAAAATAGTTCAATTTCCTCAGTACAAATGAAACAACATACATTGCAAACATTTAAAAAATAGACTTACAATATTCATGACATATGCATGAAATCCTGTTGGCTCAACGAGCTTCTAAATTAAGTAAAAGTTCCAAGATACATCAAGTTAGTGAACACCACTAGCGCGGAGGGTAGAGCAGTCACTTGCTCCTCCAAAACAAATATCTTCCTCTCTAATGCATGGTAGGAAGAGCCAAGGTGAAAACTCCTTTTGCATGTACCAAGAGGGTGTATATATAACAATTGGGTGCTCATTCACCTCCCTTGTGACTCTTGGAATACCCTCATCACTGTTTGACTTCTCTATGACCTTTCGACTTCCTACATGACTTATCACATTACATGGATGACTCTTGGACTTCCAATTTACATTACATTTCTCTAATATTGAATTTACATAATCCATAAAATGATGTGGCATATGATGAGTCGTGACATGACATGACACTGATGACATGGATTTCAAGATGACATGGCCATGTCAAGCCACTCTTTGTTGTTGCTTTCTTTCTATCTTCCCGAGAGATGGAACAAGCTGTTCTTATTCCTCCTCCTCGTGGCTTGAAGATAAGGAATCTTCAATGTGATCTTGGTCTTCAATTTTTGTTGCAAACTGGTGTCCCTTTGTCTTCTCTTGATTGATCAACTTGTCTTTGCAACTACAAAGGTGTATTCTAGCATTGTCTGCTTCTCCATCTCCTACAACATCATCCTGTCATAGCATGATAGAGTACCTGCGACTATAATCCACTCATGACAAGAATACATTAGTCTAATAACCCATAGTCTAAGATGCTTCATGATGATTCATTGACTGAGCTAGAAATGGGTGGCAAACTAAGAGAGGGGCTCTAGGATTGCACAGTTGTGCAGATTAGGAAGACAAGGGTCAAGACTGAGCCTTGAGACTACACAATGTGTAGTTTACGCTAGGTTGAGCATGTCAACTATGTAGTTGAGGGACTCAAGGATGCAGGTTGAGGGCTTGAGTAATAAATTTTCCCACTGCTCAGTTCTAGAAAGAGATGAGGCCAAATGACTCCGTAGTTGTGTATTTCAGGAGCTCAAGGCTGAGGCTTGAGGACTAAGACTGTGTAATGCATAGTGAAGGACTGTTGGAGAAGAAATATGTGTAGTTTTGGAGCTCAGGGGTTGGGCTTGATCACTGAGATTATGCAATGCATAATTTTGGGAGGCAGAGACTGTGCATTACGCAGTGCCAAGAGACAAGATTGTTTCTTGAGAACTGATGCTATTCGATGTGTAGTTTAGGAGGATCGGATGAGGTTAGGTGGCTCGGTCAGGGAGTTTTCCCAATTTTGGCTAAGTGTGGGATCAATGAGATGAAGTTGAACTAGAACAAGAATTGAGCATGATCACACACTTAGATTACTTGATGACACAACATAAGACACCTATAATATATGAACAAGATACTTTCCTCGATGCGAGAACATTGTGACAGCTCACTCCAAGTGTAACACTAAAGATACACTTTGCGATGACAATGGCGACACTTGTGCGACAGTGCTTGAAACTTTGAAAATGAGTATGATACATGTTTAAATTATGAGAACAACCCATTATCACAAATATTACCCCTTGAAACACACTATAACTAGATTTTATACAATATGTGACACTTAACATACTAAAATATGACACTTGCTATATGAAAAGAAAAGTGTGAATGACACTTGCAATATGTGAACAACAGTGAAAGAGACACATGCCAAAGTGAAGATAACATGAAAATGACACTAATTAAAGTGAGAGAAATCAAAATTGACAATTAAAAACATGAAAGTGACAGTCGCGAAAGTGAAGCTGCGAAAAAGGGACAATTGGAAAAACTCACCAAAATATAAGTACAAACAAAACCAAAAGTGAGAGACTATCAATGATAGCATGCACTAACTGTTGACATGGGTTGGACATTGCATAGGCACTGTCTTGATAGACTATGATAGGCCTGTTCAAGCTTGTGTGAAAGAATGTGTTCATGAATTCATTACGGACTGAGCATGTGTGAGAAGGTGACTTTGACACCTACAATCCATGATAGGAGCTCAAATAATTAACCGACTAAGAAGTGACTAGTTGAATTGAGGCTTCTGTGATCCATAATATTTGAAAGAATAACTTCGGCATAAATCACATGTAGACAGACATTTGTCGACGCGTTTCGAACCAACTAGTGTGGTTCATCGTCAGGACAAGTTGAAGAAACAGATCCAGCTTAGCATGATAAATAGTCTGAGCAGAGTCTCCAACGGCTAAATTGACTAACGGCTAATTTTGACCTTAGGACCCAGGTCAAATTATTATTTATTAATTTAATAATATTATTATTTTTATTATAATTTTTCTTATTATTATTTATGGAAATAAGTTAAATTAGGTAAAAATATATAAATAATTTAATGGTTAGTTTATTTTTATTATTATTATTTATGGAAATCAGTTAAAAAATATATAAAAATAATTTTAAAGGTTGGTTAAAGAAGTAATTTATTTATTTATTTAAATTATTTATTAATAATTATAATATATATATATATATATATATATATATATATATATATATATATTCTAATTAAATTTGTAATATTAGGTTATTAAGATAAAAGTTAGGATTAATAAGTAAAATAATTTTAATGGTTAGATTAAAGAGATAATTTATTTATTTATTTAAATTATTTAATAATTATTATATATATATATCTATATATATATATATATATATATATATTAATTAAAATTATAATATTAGGTTGAGAATAATAATTTTTAATGTTTAGTTTTAAAAAGTAATTTAATAATTTATTTATTAATAATCAAAAATATATATCTATATATATATATATAGATATAATTAAAACAAAAAATAAAATAAATAAAAGTTAGGATAAATTAAATAAAATAATTTAATGGTTAGTTTAAAAAGGTAATTTATTTATTTAATTAAATTATTTATTAAATATTGTTAATACTATATATTAATATTAGGATGCTAAAAAAATAAAAATAAATAAATAAATAAATAAAATAAAAATAAAATAAAATTATATATATATATATATATATATATATATATAT
Source organism: Pinus tabuliformis (assembly GCA_031772625.1). NCBI lineage: Eukaryota > Viridiplantae > Streptophyta > Pinopsida > Pinales > Pinaceae > Pinus > Pinus tabuliformis. The sequence continues at coordinate 125,815,074 of CM062820.1, read as the reverse complement.
AAAGAGCACAAAAACAAGGAGGGGGCAGAAAAAACCGACTAAGAAGATAGTGCTGGAATCCAGCACCTACTGATTTTCCAACCATCATCTCTATTGAGATTGCTCGGCCTCTTTTCAATCTCAATAGCTTCCCTCAATTTACGATGGTGGAACTGAGCAACTTTGGCAACAACCTTAGCCTCCTCAATACACACCTGATGCTTGGTCTTTTCCACATGCTCAGCTAATGCTGAAGACTTGGATCTCCCATGTCTTAGGTCGGCCGCATGTTCACAGATCCTTTGATGGATGGAGCGTCCTGTTTCCCCAATATAGGGGGTCCCACAAGAACAAGGGATCAAGTAGACACCCTTCATGTCCTTAGGGTTAACGGGATCTTTCAACGATTGGAGGGAATTGCGAATGGTGTTGAGGGGCCTAAAGGTTGAGGGAATATCATACCTTTTAAGGATCCGAGCAATCTTGTCCGTGGTTCCTTGAACATAGGGAAGATGGACACCTGGACGACGCTCTTTTGGCTCTTTCTTAATTAACGCGTTTTTTGAGGCTTTATGGAAAGCCTTCAGACCCAGGCGTCTACTATATCCATTCTCCACAAAGACATTAAGGAGATGGGATCTCTCCTTATCAAAGCTCTCACAATCAGAGATCCTAAGGGCACGAGTAGCGAGGGTGTTAAGAACACCCAACTTTTGAGCAGGGAAATGATGGGAATTGGCATGAAGATACTGCTCAGTATGCGTTTTCTTACGGAACATAGAGTGGGAGAGAAAGCCATCCTCATTCCGAGATATAAGAATATCCAGGAAAGGGAGGAAACCATTGACCTCTTTTTCCATGGTGAACTTGATGGCCGAGGACCGGCTGTTGAGGTGATTAAGGAAACGATCCATCTCCTCAGGGCCATGGGGCCAGATGACATTAGTGTCATCCACATACCTTTTCCAAAGCCTAGGAAGAAGACGAGCTGAGGATAAAGCTTTGGCTTCGAAATCTTCCATAAAAAGATTCGCAACAATAGGGGAAAGAGGGGAACCCATGGCAAAACCACAAGTCTGCTCAAAGAATTCACCCTCGAAATAGAAGAACGTGGAAGTGAGACAGATCTCCACCAGATGCGCGGTATCGGGATCTGTTAGGCGATAGATCACTTCCAAGGCCTCCTTTATAGGGATGCAAGTATAAAGGGAGACCACATCAAAGCTGACGAGAATGTCCTCAGGGCTAAGCTTAATATCCTTCAACTCCTTAATGAAGGATGCAGAGTCTTTCACGAAGGACTCAGTGTGGCCAACCAGGGGCTTAAGTTTAAGGGCAAGGAACTTAGCTAGAAGATAGGTCGGACCACCAATGGTGTTGACGATAGGCCTTAAGAACAAAAGAGATCAAGGTGGGAACAATACTGAAACACAACCGATAATAAAACCGATAAATAAAACTGAAAATAAAAATGCTTAAGGACAGAAGATTATGCAAAACACATAATATGTAAAACAATTCTCTTGTATTATCAATTATCAAACTAGTTTCGTCCTTTATGGACTCATCAGTGATTTATGGACTCATCAGTGATACAAAAGAAATGAGATACAAGCTGTCCTTATATAGCAAAAGTGGACAGGGAAAGTGCCATGTTAGAAACTTCTAGAATAGAGTCTTCGAGAAACATCATGAATAGAGACTTCTAGAAACATCTTGAATAGAGACTTCTAGAATAGAGTCTTCTAGAAACATCATGAATAGAGACTTCTAGAAACATCTTGAATAGAGACTTCTAGAAACTTCTTGAATAAAGACTTCTAGAAACTTCTAGAAACATCATGAATAGAGACTTCTAGAAACATCTTGAATAGAGACTTCTAGAAACTTCTAGAGACTTCTAGAAACATCTTGAATAGAGTCTTCTAGAAATATCTGCAGAAAAATATGCACTGCTCCTGAAAGAATCATGGCCGAGGATCTGAACTGCTCATGTAGAATGACCCAATCTTTCGCGGATTTCTCCAACAGATCAAAGGCTTGGGAATATGCTGTAGCAAAGGGTAGCGCTGGAATTCTCCATGCAGTTTAGGGTTTAGGGAACCCCCAAGGTTTAAAGCTCTAGTGGCTTTGCAGAAGTCCAGCTTCAACACCAAGGGGGCCCTTTTGAGGCCGGAAGAGTGAAGAGGACCTCGCGCATATACCTGCTGCATTAGAGCAATCCCTTTGATCCCAATGAACTTTGGCAAAACAAGGCTGGAGAAAATCCGGTGGATAACCTCTCGACCGAAGTTTGTTGTAGAATGCACACCTGAGCTCTAGAAACCCCAACTCACTACTCTCTCGAAGAAGGTATCTCTGCAGCTCATTGACCACGAATGCCACTTTCAGGTGCCGAGGATGCCATGAAGAGAAAGGAATATACTGATAGGCATTCAATGGTTTCTGAAAACATTGAGTAGAAAGCTTTCCAGAGGTATGATGTTTGGACCTTTGAAAAGCACAATGTCCAGAATGTTGACACTAGAAGATGAGATGTAAGAAGTGATCCGAATGTGCTCAGGATAGATGGACTGGTAGCAATCCAAGAACTGAACCAATCTGTCTCTGGAGCCATTCCAAACCATGCAGCCATCGTCGATGAAGCGTCTGAAGAGCTGAATCTCGGGGGCAGGGAATCTTCTGAAGACTTCTTGCTCACGGTGGCAAAGAAATAGGCAGGCATAAACCACAGCAAAGTTGTTGCCCATAGCTGTGCCTCGAATCTGCCGATAGTAAGTGCCACCAAACTGAAGAAAGTGCCATTTGAGCACCAATTCTGCTATGCTGACCAGGAAGTTGACATCTTCTGGAGTAAAAATCTCGGCAGTGCTTTGCTCAAGCATTTCTCGTAAGGCATGCAAGCCTTCCTGAGTGGGAATGCTGGGATACAGAGACTCAACATCAAAGGTTACAAGAAATGAATCTGCAGCAAAACGCTTGGATTCAATATCCTGTAATAAGGTGAGAGAATCTGGAAGATGGTTTGGTTGAGCAAGCAAGGTGTTGAGAAGTTTATAATGCAAGAATTTGGAGAGAGGTTCTAACATAAAACCGTTGTAGGCACAGATAGGCCTACCGACAGGCGGGTTTTTATGAACTTTCCAAATGAAGTAGAGTCTGCAAGCTCTAGCATTATGAGTTTTGACTTGCATTATGTATTCCCATTGTTGCACTGAAAGAAGATTTCTATATCTGGCTTGAAGCTGACTGAGAGATCTTCTGATGGCCATCCATGGAACTGCTGCATACTGCCTGTAGACATTGAGATCGAAGAGTTGTCGGTGAGCTTCGGCAACATAGCTATCTCTATCCAGAACAACAATGCCCAGATTTTTATCTGCTGGTTTGATTACAATAGGGAGCCGACGAAGACTCCTTAGTGCAAGCAGCTGGGATCTGGAGAATTTGGGTTTTGAGGAAAAGTTTACAGAAGCAATGCGGTCCTGAAGGATGGATAGGCCAATATGGAGAGAGCGATTAAGGTATGGATCATTAATAGGAGGTTCCCAAGTGGGATTAGGTAAACGAAAGGGATTATAGGTTTCGTTTATAGAAAGTCTGAAAAACTGTCTGAGACGACAAAGACGAGAAAAGTAAGCATACTCTTTGAAGATGTCATCTATGGCCATGGGGGGAGGTCGAGGAATATATTTGTGCCCTAGGCCCAACAATTTGGTTTGGCTGAAGGAAAGAGGGATGGAAGAAAGATTGTGGATAGCAAGATTGCTAATCCGACAATCCATCTGGGAATGAGTCATTTTTCCAATCAGATAAGCCAAGTAGGAAGCGGGGTTGATGGAGGGCAACCAGAAAAGATGACAGAGCTTGCTTACACTAAAGGAGCCTTGCCTTTGTTTCGGGCAAGGTTCTGGGGCAAATTTAGCTATAGTGGCGCATATGGGGCAGCTTCCGGATTCAAACCAGTGTTCGGGAAAGGCTGGTTTGGAACGGAGGCCGACTGCCCAGCAACAGATTGAGTGGAGCGATTCCCTCGGCGGAACCGCCCTCTGCCAACCCCGTTTTTTGGCTGAGGATGTTGCGTAGTAGGCTGCTGGGGTAGCTGTTGAAGCTGCTGCTGTCTCTGAGGTTGTCTGCACAGTTGCTGGGGCTGACTACGCAGAGGTTGCTGGGGAAGCTATTGCCTCTTCTGACTGCGCAAAGGCTGCTGTTGTAGCTGGGGCTGTTGTTGCTGCTGTTGCTGTCGCTGCTGCTGTTGCTGCTGTTGCTGGCGCTGCTTCTGCTGCGGTCTACGCCGCTGGGGCTGTCTTCGTTGCTTATTATTAATAAATATAAAAACGTTATTAATAAAAATAGAAATTCATATTATTCTAATGATTTTAATAAGAATATTAGTAAGTATAATAACGGTACGATTAGTAATAAGAATTTATATTATTGTAATAAGAATATTAATAAGTATTATTACAATAATAATATTATTAATACTCATAATAAGAATATTAGTAAGTATAATAACGGCACTATTAGTAATAATAATAAGAATTTATATTATTGTAATAAGAATGTTAATAATTATTATTACGATAATAATATTATTAATACTCATAACACTAGCATTAATAATAAAAATCTATATAATTCTAGTAATTTTCTTAATAATAAGAATAATATTAATACGAATAACATTATTATTAATAATAAGAATTTTTATTCTAATAATAGTAATATCGATAATAATGAGGGTAATAATTCTATTTCGGAGAATAATTTTTCTAATAATAATAATGATAATTCATGTAATTTTAATAATAGCATTTTATATCGCAATGGAACAGAATCTTCTAGCAATAACAATGATGGTAACCTGAGCAATAAGGTTTTGAATTTGGACCGGGTTATGTCCCGCAATTCTAAGGTGGTTAATCTTTCTAGCTTCTCTTTTTCCCCTTCGGTTTTCAGTGTTTTAAGCAAAGGTCTAAACTTTGCCCTTGCCCCTAGAAAAATCCCGGTGGAGGACATTATTTGCGATGTGGAATTCGGGATTAGAGATCTTCCGGATAATATCAAGGACACTATTAGACAGGATTGTGCTGTCGTCCTTAGGAAGGCTAAGCCCCCTCGGAAGAACCTCAGCTACGAGGAAGCCTCCGCCCTAAAATCCTTAAATCAGAACGAAGATATTGTCGTTCTGAAAGCGGACAAAGGAGGTGCTACGATCATCCTTAACAAAGATGATTACCGGAGGAAGATGCTAGATCATCTCCACAATAGTGGCAGTTATAAAAAACTGCCCAAGAACCCTCTGAAGAAGATTTCTAGGACTGTGGCTCTTGCCATTAAATCTAATAATTTAGTGAGTTCCCTGTGCCATAAGCTCATTGAAAGTAGTCCCATTGCTCCTAGGATCTATGGGTTACCGAAGATTCACAAGGAAGGGGCCCCTCTGAGGCCTATCGTCAACACCATTGGCGGTCCGACCTATCTTCTGGCTAAGTTCCTTGCCCTTAAACTTAAGCCCCTGGTTGGCCACACTGAGTCCTTCGTGAAAGACTCTGCATCCTTCATTAAGGAGTTGAAGGATATTAAGCTTAGCCCTGAGGACATTCTCGTCAGCTTTGATGTGGTCTCCCTTTATACTTGAATCCCTATAAAGGAGGCCTTGGAAGTGATCTATCGCCTAATAGATCTCGATACCGCGCATCTGGTGGAGATCTGTCTCACTTCCACGTTCTTCCGTTTCGAGGGTGAATTCTTTGAGCAGACTTGTGGTGTTGCCATGGGTTCCCCTCTTTCCCCTATTGTTGCGAATCTTTTTATGGAAGATTTCGAAGCCAAAGCTTTATCCTCAGCTCGTCTTCTTCCTAAGCTTTGGAAAAGGTATGTGGATGACACTAATGTCATCTGGCCCCATGGCCTTGAGGAGTTGGATCGTTTCTTTAATCACCTCAACAGCCGATCCTTGGCCATCAAGTTCACCATGGAAAAAGAGGTCAATGGTTGCCTCCCTTTGCTGTATATTCTTATATCTCGGAATAAGGATGGCTTTCTCTCCCACTCTGTGTTCCGTAAGAAAACGCATACTGAGCAGTATCTTCATGCCGATTCCCATCATTTCCCTGCTCAAAAGTTGGGTGTTCTTAACACCCTCGCTACTCGTGCCCTTAGGATCTCTGATTGTGAGAGCTTTGATAAGGAGAGATCCCATCTCCTTAATGTCTTTGTGGAGAATGGATATAGTAGACGTCCGAGTCTGAAGGCTTTCCATAAAGCCTCAAAAAACGCGTTAAATAAGAAAGAGCCAAAAGAGCGTCGTCCAGGTGTCCATCTTCCCTATGTTCAAGGAACCACGGATAAGATTGCTCGGATCCTTAAAAGGTATGATATTCCCTCAACCTTTAGGCCCCTCAACACCATTCGCAATTCCCTCCGATCGGTGAAAGATCCCGTTAACCCTAAGGACATGAAGGGTGTCTACTTGATCCCTTGTTCTTGTGGGACCCCCTATATTGGGGAAACAGGACGCTCCATCCATCAAAGGATCTGCGAACATGCGGCCGACCTAAGACATGGGAGATCCAAGTCTTCAACATTAGCTGAGCATGTGGAAAAGACCAAGCATCAGGTGTGTATTAAGAAGGCTAAGGTTGTTGCCAAAGTTGCTCAGTTCCACCATCGTAAATTGAGGGAAGCTATTGAGATTGAAAAGAGGTCGAGCAATCTCAATAGAGATGATGGTTGGAAAATCAGTAGGTGTTGGATTCCAGCACTATCTTCTTAGTCAGTTTTTTTTGCCCCCTCCTTGTTTTTGTGCTCTTATATATATATATATATATATATATATATATATATATATATATATATATATAATTTTATTTATTTATTTTACCATCCTAATATTATAATATATATAATATTAACAATCTTTAATAAATAATTTAATTAAATAAATAAATTACCTTTTTGAACTAACCATTAAATTATTTTATTTAATTTATCCTAACTTTTATTTATTTATTTATTTTAATGATATATATATATATATATATATATATCATTAAAATAAGCTCGAAGGTTATTTAGAAGAAGCAGGATGTGGTGGCACAATCTTAGCTGGGATAGTCATTATCCTTCTTCTCTATGCTGACGATATTGTTCTTTTGGCAAGGTGCCCTTCTGATCTTGATAAGCAACTCAAGCTTCTCAAGGATTTCTGCTCTACCATGGGTATGACTGTTAACACTGACAAAACAAAAGTTATGATTATCAAATCCAAGAAAGACACTTGCGCTAATTTTATGTATGACAATAATAACTTGGAGGAAGTGTATTCTTACAAGTATCTAGGAATTGATATCCATCACAAGCTCAACTGGAACCATAGCATTGAGAAAAGGATCAATGGGGGATGGAAAGCTTATTTTGGTCTTGAAAATAATTGTAAAACAACAAACCTCGTAACGTGGGATAAAAAGAAGTTCCTCTTTGAAACTTTAGTCACTCCTGTTATCTTATATGGCTGTGAAGTTTGGGGCTGCAGCATCTCTAGAGAATCATGGAGGAAGATTGAGCAAATCCAGAAGCGTTTTATAACTTATAACCTGAAAATTAAAAGTAATACACCCTATCCTATTCTCCTTATAGAAGCAGGTCTTTCTCCTATTGAGAGCCTAACTATGCTCAGGTTTCTGTTGTACAAGCACAAGCTCAATAACATAGACAATCATAGACTTCCTAAGCTAGCTTTAAATTCCAGCCAAAACCACCGAAGGCTTAACCGAGGATGGCATAGGGACACAAGGGCCTGGTTAAACTATTGGGAGATCAATGAGAATGATGCTTTGCAAAACATAAATAACATTAAAGATATTGTTACTTCTAAGTTCAAAGAAAAATTGTGGTGTGAGAAAGATTTAGCGTCTAAAAGAAAATTAAGTTATTATAAGAAGGTCATCAACCCCACCCTTGAAGATCAAAAGTATCTCTCTATTCTAACTAGCTCAAATAAGAAAATTAATATAGCAAAGATTAGAACGAATTCTCATGAGCTCCATAGTGAAACTGGCCGCTGGGCAGTTCCTAAAACGCCATGGATGGAAAGGATCTGCCATATTTGTGAGAATAGGAGCATCGAGGATGAAAACCACTTCCTCTTAGAGTGCCCTGCATACAACCACATTAGATCTCAATTTCACAACCTTTGTTACAATACTGACCTTCCTAGCCTTTTACAATGCCAAAATTATAGTGAACTCGGGAGGCTTCTCTCCAAGCTTTTTGAGCATAGGAATAAAATCTTAAATCAAAATAAATAATTTGTCTTTTTAGGTCCGATAGTTCATTATTTGGTCTCAGCGGACGTTAACCATCATCATCATCATCATCATCATCATCATCATCATCATCATCATCATCATCATCATCATCATCATCATATATATTATGTATATATTTGATTATTAATAAATAAATTATTAAATTACTTTTTAAAACTAATCATTAAAAATTATTATTCTCAACCTACTATTATAATTTTAATTAATTAATATTTATATTTATATATATATATATAGATAATATTAATAATAATTATTAAATAATTTAATTAAATAAATAAATTATCTTTTTAATCTAACCATTAAAATTATTTTACTTATTAATCCTAACTTTTATCTTAATAACCTAATATTACAATTTTAATTAGAATATATATATATATATATATATATATATATATATATATATATATATGTATATAATTATTAATAAATAATTTAAATAAATAAATAAATTACTTCTTTAACCAACCTTTAAAATTATTTATATATATATTTTTAACTGATTTCCATAAATAATAATAATAAAAATAAACTAACCATTAAATTATTATTGAATGAAAATACTCGTCACTTAACAACCTAATACTATGATTTTAATTAAAATATATATATATGTAATAATAATTATTAAATAATTTGAATAAACAAATAAATTATCTTTTCAATCTAACCATTGAAATTATTAATCCTAACTTTTTTCTTAATAACCTCAATATATATATATATATATATTAATTTAAATAAATAAATAAATTCCTTTTTTAAACCAACCATTAAATTATTTATATATTTTTACCTAATTTAACTTATTTCCATAAATAATAATAAGAAAAATTATAATAAAAATAATAATATTATTAAATTAATAAATACTAATTTGACCTGGGTCCTAAGGTCAAAATTAGCCGTTAGTCAATTTAGCCGTTGGAGACTCTGCTCAGACTATTTATCATGCTAAGCTGGATCTGTTTCTTCAACTTGTCCTGGTGGTGAACCACACTAGTTGGTTCGAAACGCGTCGACAAATGTCTGTCTACATGTGATTTACACCAAAGTTATTCTTTCAAATAAGAAGTGACTACTGAACAACCAATCACAAGATCCATATAGGCTCCAAAATTTAAGTATAGGCAAAATTTTGGAGGGTGTTGGTCGCAACGAAAACGAAGACAAATACAAGGAGGAACTCTAGTTGATCTAATGAGAATCCCAAAAATAAATAATAAAACCCAAAGTAGAAGATATCAAATCATATAACTTAGATTTCTTCCTTTGGCCAAAATATTTTTTATAGTTTTGTACATAATCCATTCAAATTGACTTCCCAATTGAAATATGTCAGGCCAGGCAGTAACTCCTCCAAATCAATTCACATTTATTTCTTCAAGTTGGTCTTTATTATATACATGAGGGAGAGACTGTTAACTTCATCTCCTGATGACTATTCATATTTCTTATTATTTATTTACATTGGTTACATTTATTCACCCAATCCTGATGATTAGGTGTTAACATTCCCCCCCTTAATCTGAAGGGATGTTGGTGAGGCCATGCATCGTTCTGAATCGTTCAAGCTTTTCTATTCCAAGTGCTTTGGTGAAGATGTCTGCAATTTTCTCATGAGTGGAACAATGGTGGAGATGGATTGTTTTGGCCTCAACATGATGTCGAATCAGATGATATTTTGTATTGATGTGCTTCGTTCGATCATGGAACTTTGGGTTCTTGGCCAACTTTATTGCCGAGGTATTGTCAATCATGAGTGGAGTCAATTGTTCTTGTTTTACCTGCAAATCTTCAAGAATTTTCCTGAGCCACACAATTTCTTTTGTTGCCTCAGCTGCTGCCACATATTCTGCTTCTGTTGTGGAATCTACTAGAACTGATTGTTTGCGTGATCTCCAGGAGACAGCTCCTGATCCAAGATTCATAGCATAACTTGAAGTAGATACCCCAGTTTCTTTGTCTCCATCGAAGTCTGAATGAGAGTATCCAATCAAGCTGAAGTCGTCCACCTGTGTATATTTGATTCCAAAGTCTTGAGTTCCCTTCAAGTACCTTATAACTCTTTTTGCAGGAGACCAATGTCCCTCACAACGATTTTTCATAAACCTGGAGAGGATTCCAACAGCAAACGAAATGTCTGGTCTGGTAGTATTTAGGCAGTTGAGACTTCCTACAAGTTGTCTATATTTTGTTACATCCTCAGATTCTTTTCCTTCAATGGATGTGAGCTTTAAGTTTTGTTCCATTGGAGTAGTAAGAGGATTGCATTCTGTCATGCCAAACCTATTCAATAGATCTCCAATGTAATTCTTTTGAGAAAGGAATATGGACTTTGGATGTTGAGTTACTTCAATACCAAGATAGTAATGAACATAGCCCAAATCAATGATTTCGAAACCTTTCCTCAATTCCTTCTTTATGGATGCAATGTAGCTTTCATTGTTCCATGTAATCAAAAGATCATCTACATATACCACAAGATATACAATTGTTTTGCCAACTTTCTTGACAAATAAAGTTGCATCATCAAGATCATAATGTTTGAAATTGAGTTTCAGAAGATGCTCAGTTAGTTTTCATACCAGGCTCGCGGTGCTTGTTTGAGGCCATACAAGGATTTCACAAATTTGCATACTTTATGTTCATGTCCTTTCATAGAAAATCCTTTTGGCTGGGACATAAAAACATTCTCTTTTAGGTCTCCATTCAAGAAAGTAGTTTTTACATCCATTTGATGGACTTTCCAACCGAACTGGGCTGCTAGGGCAAAGAGTGTCCGGATGGTAGCCCATTTTGCTGTGGGGGCAAAAGTCTCCTCATAATCAACCCCTTCCTTTTGTGCAAAACCTTTTGCCACAAGCCTGGCTTTGCGCTTGTCAAGTGAGCCGTCAGCTTTATACTTGTTCTTGTAGACCCACTTACAGCCAATTGGTTTGGTTCCTAATGGAGGATCAACCAGCTTCCAAGTGCCATTATTTATCAGGTCATCATACTCCTTTTGCATCGCTTCTTTCCATTCATCATGAGAAGCAGCTTCTTTGAAGGAAGTTGGTTCGAAATCTGTAGACAAATTCAATTCACAATCATAAGAAACATCCATATCAATAGGTGAATCAGAGTCATCAACATCACCTCCATGTTGCCGGTTCAAATTTCTAGTTCCTGTCTTTCCAACCTCATCGGGATGAACACTTTCAAGTGTCTTTATCAGCCACTTTGGAGGACCTTTCTCAGATGGTCCAGGTTGCTCCGTTGATTGAGTTGGGACTAAATCAAGATTAAGTCTCCCAATTCTATCAATCACATCACTTATAGCATCATCCGTTATTGGAGTTTCATGTGGGGGAGAGAGTGCTTCAGAAGAAGATTCCACATGTTGTTCTAGTATAGGAATCCCCCCTTCAAGATGTGGAATTTGATTATCAAATTCTTGAAATGATTTTGCATTTGCAAATCTATCCAAGTGATCAAGTTGCCGCTCAACAACATTGTCAGTTTTTGATGATTCAGGAAAGATTACATCTCTAAATACAACAAACTTTTTATTGACTTCATCATAGAGACGGTATGCTTTGGAGGTGTTTGAATACCCCAGGAAGATACACTTACGACTTCTTGCACCAAGTTTATTTCTATGTACCTTTGGTATCAAGGCATAACAGGTGGAACCAATGACCCTGAGATGCTTTACCGAAGGAATGTGCCCATACCACATTTCATAGGGAGTCTTATTTCTGATAGCATTAGATGGACATCTATTCTTTATATATGCAGCACATAGAACATCATCAGCCCAAAACATTATTTTTACATTTTTGAAGAAGAGCATGGAGCGTACCATATTTAAGATTGTCCCATTCATTCTTTCAGCTACACCATTCTGTTGGGGATTATAAGGCACAATTGTTTGATGTTTGATCCCATGTTGGCGAAGATAGTTTTCAAATTCATTTGATGTGTATTCTTTTCCATTATCAGTGCAAATAGACCCAATATGAGATTGTGCATTAGTTTCAATCCATTTATGAAAGTTCTTGAATGTTTGAAAAGCATCATATTTGTTCTTCATTAAATAAACCCAACACATTCTAGTGTATTCATCAATAAATGTCATCATATATTTATTTCCATTTGCAGAAGGAACAGGCATTGGACCACACAAATCTGAATGAATGAGTTCAAGTTTTCTGTGTGCTCTTGTATATGAATCATGAAAATACTGTTTGCTATGCTTTCCTAGAATGCAAGCATCACATTGCTTAAATTTCCTAGGAATTGTAGGCAAACCAGCAACACCATTTTTCTTCAACAAGTGGAGGTTGTCATAGTTCAAATGTCCAAATCTAGCATGCCATAATAAACTTGATGGAAGTGTACCTTCTTCATAATGAGAATTTTATGAGAAATGGTGTGCACGAGCAGAGGTACCTTGCAGCTTGAGAAGCCATTCTTCTTCTATTCCCCTCATGACAAGTGAGTGGTTAAATGCTTTTCTCACCTCAAGCTTGCCATCAAACATATGAATGGAGTGACCTTGCTGGTGGATGTGGACCAAGGACAACAAGTTTCTCTTCAGCTGTGGGAGATATAGACATGATGAAGAAGAAAGTCCGGAAGACCAGGAAATTTAAGCCTGATTGTGTGAAGCCCTGATGGCTTGATTTTTGATTGGTCTGCAAAGGATACTGCTCCATCAAACATTGTCAGTAAATTCTTCGAAAAAATATTTTCTATGAGTCATGTGGCAAGTTTCTCCTGAATCAAGCAACCAATCATTTTTCCAAGAAGCAAGTGAAGCATTAAATAAGTCTTCATTTACTTCGATATTACATTGTGCCACAACATAATGAGCGGATTCAGGTGCTTTACCTTTTTCTGTGTCATTAGTTTTACCTTTCTGTTGGTTTCTTTGCTGTTCAATTTTGTCCCATGGTAACTTGCATGTAGAGGCATCAGTGATCCATTTCTTTTGCAGCATATGTAGTGCAAGTCTGACTTTTCTCCTTGAGAGTGTCTTCCCCCCTGCCTCTGAAATATCTTCCTCTTCCTCTTCAACCACCTCTTCCTCTGGAAAAATCTTGAGCAAGATTCTTTTCTTTATGAGCAAGGCACACAGCCTCTTCAGAAGATTCAGGGGCTGTCTTCTTTCCAAAAGCTTTCTCTCTTTCAGCAATTTTTTTCACAAGAGAGTCAAAGGTGATATCTTTGAGATTTCCATTTGCTTGCAATGATTCAAGATAATTGGAATAAGTAGGATAAAGTGCCTTCAGAAAAGCGATAAGAGGAATATCCAATTCAACCTTAGTGGCTTTGATATCATGCATTGTAGATTTTACTTTGGATGCAAGAGCAAGAGGATCATTATTTTGCAATTCAAGAGTGAAGAGTTTAATCATGAGTTTAACAACTTCAAGTGCAAAATGTGAGTCATAGAGTTCTTTCAGCTTTTGTAAGGCTTCAAAATCAGTTGAAAATGGCGAAATATGGTGACTCACCTCTTCACTTTCAGATGCTGCAATTAATGTATAGGCTTTGTTGTTCTTATTTTCCCAAATGGTGAGCTCTTTGACACCTAATCATTAGGATTGGGTGAATAAATGTAACTGATGTAAATAAATAATAAGAAATATGAATAGTCATCGGGAGATGAAGTGAACAGTCTCTCCCTCATGTATATAATAAAGACCAACCTGAAGAAATAAATGTGAATTGATTTGGAGGAGTTACTCCCTGGCCTGACATGGTATCAGAGCCAGCTCCCGAAATTAGTTTTTGTGTAGCTCCTAGTGTCAGTTTCCTACCTATATTCTGCCTGGTTGCCTGAAGCCTACTCCAGGTAGTGTCATATACGTTTTTGATATTGTATGCGTTTTTAAAATCTGTTGGCCCGCTGTCATATGAATTTTTCAAATCTGCGCCCTCTGTCAAGTTTGCGCCCTCTGCCAAGATACGCTGGTGTGTGAATGTTGAACACTGGTGCTCTTCATTTTCATTTTTGATGTAGAAAAATGTAACCGCAACTGGCAGTCCAAGTTTATGGTGAGCCGCAAAACCTTTGGTACTACCCTCGTGCTTCTTCTCTGATTTCAACGCAAGGATGGATGGCAGGGACTCGATAGAGGTGTTGAATATGGTGGCAATTACCCTATCTACATCAATCCTTGGAGCTTGATACGTAATGGGCCAGTGTATGGCAGGAGTTACTGCCTGGCCTGACAAAATAAACAATAAACTAAGAACTAAGTGCATGAAGCTTTAAGGTTGGAAGAGTTTGGAAAAAACTATAAGTCATGGAGATAAACAAAGTTAAAGAGCTAAAATAAATGATAAATAATGCAACACACATATCAATGGTTAGAGGGTGCAAATACTCTAACAAGCATTACTATATTTCTTAGGGATTACTTGTTATCATGTGGTGCAGTTTCATAGAGGGTGTGTTGAGTGAGAGTGTGCACATGTTCACTATCAATAACCAAAAGCAACACCCCTTCACATGGTTATTAGTTTTAATTAATAAAATAATATAATTACGAGATTGTTATGCACTTCTATCTTCAATTCCCTTCGCTGAAAGTAAAACATGTCATAAGAAAAACATGTATACAACATTATACCATCCTTGAATTGATAATGTCCTCAACATCCAAACTCACTATGAAATGAAACATTTTTTTGAAATTAATACTTTTAAAAAATAAAACATTCAAACTTTTATCTTTTTTCAAAATGTTATAGATCAATTTTCTATAATCATCATTGTAGTTGATCAAACAACCAACATCAATAAATTAGCACATGATCTAACAATAATATAATGCTAGCAATTTATTTTATATTCTAAAATTCAATATTAAATACTATTAGTTACTAGATAACTCATCTCCAACTTTCAAATTACACATAATACTTAGATAAAATTTCCTGTATGAGTTTGTAACTTGTATTTTAAAAATCTTGGTAAGTATATATTTCACAAATTCTCATTCATTACTTACCACAATATAAGCTTACTATAGATTATGCACTAAATATATTTATTTCATATCTTAAATTATGTATTGAAAGAATAATACATATCTTCTAGATATAAATTATATTACTTAAGGCATTTATTACCTTTTTCTCTTGCTATTTTTATCTATACCTCAAATAAACAATCACACACATTGTATTATCACAACTCTGTAAAAAATTAATAAAATAGTTAGACCACTCCTTACCATAATATAATATTATCCCCCATCACATTTCTACTTAATATAATGTGATCATAATATAATATTCTACCATTTTTCCAAGATCCATATCCATTGAGGGTTGAGACATAGCCACAAAAAATATGTAAGAGTAAAAAAGTCAGCATGGCAAAAAGAAAACAAGATCCATAATCACAACCATAAAGGAAAGTCACACGTAAAAACATCATGGTCATGCATATTCAGCAATCAATTTATAGGCAACCACAAACTTAAAGTTTAAAGGCATAGCATATCAAAATAAAATAAAGTAGTCTCAAAAGTTGACTTAATGTCCTGAGGCCAACACTCATGGCACTCTCAGTTGTCATACCATGCATATACATGTGAAACAAAATCAGTTTCCTTTCTTTTCTAGCTTGTGGGTGCAGTCTCGTTTTAAGTGCTCCTCCCCACAAGACCAACAGAAGATGGGTTTCCTTCCCGTCTCAATCTCATGGGGCCTTTGCCATCATCACTTCCCTTTACTAAGGGTTGAGCCTGGTATGTCAATTCCTGCAAGTGTTCGTGTAGTTCATAGTTCCAATATGTCCATTCTTGTTTTTTCCTGGCAAGTTTCTTTATCTCTGCCTTGCAGATCCTGAGCTCAATTTCCAATTCCCTGAGTTGATTCTTCAATTTTTCTTCTCTTTCAGAGGATCTTCCCCTCTTAGATTCATGTCATGTACCATTGGACATGTTTTCCCTGTCTTTGTCATTGAGTCTTCCCATGTGCTTCCACACGCACTAAGCTATTAGCCCATAATGAAAAACTAAATACATATACTAGTGGTCATCTTACCAAGTGAACTCAAACATGTTTCTTTGTAGTTGTTCACACATCGATATGATTGTTATCAATTATACATCACAATCAAAATCAACATCTACATAAGCTTGATTTCAAATTCATGAACACATATATAAATATATGCATATTAGTCATGGTTATCATCCTGCAATTGCAAATGTTAGAATTCAATCTGTGATCTGTACTAACAAAGTGATGAAAGCCATCCTCTTCAACGAGACCATCATTATTATTAAACTCGGTCATTTAAACATTTAGAAAGATTTGGCCTTCTTATTAAGGCCAGTAATAATGGTACCTGCAACCTCATAGAGTCAATTATAAAATCACATGTTTCATTAGCATGCATCACATTCCTAAATTTTCACTTTCATAGAGAGAATGCATCATAAGACTTACAGGAAATCTCAAGTTAGCACAAAATAATACCATCATAAGAAATCATCATTCACCCTCGACTACAAATAATCAGCCTATAATCCATGATCGTCATGCTATAACAAATATTTATTAGTTGTTTAACTTTTTGTAACATACCTCTAGTCAAACAAATCATGGGATTCCCCACCCAGTGCATGTACACACACACACACACCTATGTGTAAACACACACACACACACACACACACACATATATCTATCTATATATATATATAGATATATATATATATATATATATATATATATATATATATATATATATATATAACATTGGTAGAATAATATGCAATCAAGGCAACACGGGGATTTCCACAATCTCGCAGAACATGTATTTAATCACATGCATACTTATTCTAAGCATGTTAGGGCACACAACTTGTACAGTAGTACTAATACACTACGAGAGTTATGCACAACATCATGCAAGTCGTGTTGTCAATGCCTAAAATTACACATGCGTTGACAATTCTCAATACCTTCTAACATGCAAGATCCTCGTAGTCCACATTCAATTTTGAAATCAAGATTACAGTTAATCGTTTTTATAGTCAACTAAAATTCCACTCATCTCTAAGGGTTCAAACTTTGAACCTTTTTCTTAGTTAATTTTTCCATAGGTCACTATCTTGATCCTGAAGATTCTATGGTTACACCATTATTCGTTCATTCCTTTCACGATAGAGCCCATTAGGTCCAAGTGTTGAACCTGAGAGCTCTAGTACCACTTTGTGGCACACCCCCTTAAATTCTTGACCTGAAGGAGGTAGCTATTAGGTAGACCTGACTCCAAAGGTGCAATTAAGAGAATGGGGTCTAGAAATTTCTCTTTTTTCCTTTCAAAATATTTACAACATCTTCAAAGGTGAAAAGTGATCAGGGCTATCAAAATCATATCCTCGAATTCTACCAAGAAAAAAATGTTTCACATCCTCCTTCTCATCCATTAAATAAAACAACTTGTTCTAGAAATGAAAAGAAAATATTCATGTACACAATCCATGTCATTATGCAATTTTATTTTTATATTAAGTTTTTCTTAACTTGGCTTTTCCATAAATTTACTCACTCTTATGTTATTAATAATTTAATTTCTTTTATTTACTTATTATGATCTTCACTTTTATTACTTCTATTTATTTATTATTTTTCTATTTTATTCATTTGTTTATTATGATTATTATCATTGATGTCATAATATGGGGGATTTTTTTTTTTTCAAGGGAAATCGTCCTCTTTCTCAACCCAATGATAAATACAATAATATTCATAGGCATGTAGCCATTACAACAATATTTCTCATCAACAGGGAATTGAACCTGGGTGGGGGAAATAACAACCATTCTGCCCAATCACTCGAGATGACCACAATTGAAAATATGGACTATATGTGTGTGTAGCATCCTTTCAACTCATCGGGGAAGGTATTGTCTAGAGAAGGTCTTATGTGGTATTATTACTCTAAATCAAGTTGCAAATCCAACTCTCATCGACATTTGGGAATGAGGTTGGACATCAACTATGCATTTGGGTATTCCTACCAATCATACTAAAGCGTGGGAGGGTTATATTGCAACTTTATGCCCATCCCTCATCTGACTAGTAGATAAGGAGGATGAACTACATTGATATTTATCTAAATTTGGAGACTACACTATGAAAATGGGTTATCTACACCTAATCTCTAATTGTCTTCATGGAGAACAAATCTAGTTGTGGAAACATCTTTAGAAGTTAAAGTGTCCTACAAAATCTTGATTTTTTATGTGGTGTCTTCTAGAAAACAAAGTTCTTGTTATCACTCCATAATTTCTTAAGGTTGTGAAAGAAACCCGATGGTAACCATAGAACCACTTTCAAGTTTATAAGTTAGCCCTTCTAAACTCAAAGAGGGATATCTCTATTAGATTTAGATTTTTTGTAGTGGGGTCTTAGGCTAGTTATTAGGTTCAGAATTTTGTTTTTGAAATGTTTGGTTGAAATTGCAAGGAAAGGCCATTGGGCAATGGAGTCAAAGTCTTAAGTTGATCAAAAACATAAATAACAGAAAAGATTGAAACAGGGCAAGGTAGGCATGCTATTTAGATATTTGAAGCTTTGTGGAGTGAGAGGGGGGAATAGATTTAGATTCCATTAAACATATAGCGTTTAAACATGAATTTTATATTTTTCTTCAGTTTAAAAACATATAAATTACTTAAAATCCAAGACAAAGTGTGATTAAACAAGTTCAACCCTTCTTCTTATTTTAAATAATTCATATAAGAAAACATATGAAAACATAGATATAACAAGTTTACAAAAGGAAAGACAGCACCAATTAGCCTGACACATGAATCCTGGAACAGTCTTCTGTATTAATGAAATGATCACTTTCAGCTCAGTGAACAAATTTACATGAAAATGTGCTTTCTTGATACAAGTCCCAACATTTGTACTTTGATTTGAGAAGTACTTATACAAAAAATTCAAAAATATCTTGAGTGAAAATATCAAGATTTTTTACAAAATATCCTAAACTGATTACAGAAATAGTACAAAAAATTAGGCAGCTCAAATTTTTATAGTGCTCTGGCCCTATCTTTGAGGGTTGCTGGTGATGACTCGGCCTGAAGAGATGTTTCCTTGTTGTTGAAGGTGAAAATTTGTTTTATCCAAGTAACTCGCACAATTTATCCCATATGTCTTAACTTGGGGCGAAGAATTTGACTAGTTCCCTGTAAGTTTCATCTACCTTAGTATACTTTTGAAATGTAGGCTTGATAATGAACAAGTGCTTTATCTCATGTTTGATAAGCAAATCAAAATCTAAAGCTTCCATGAAGGCTTTCCCTGTGATACTTCCTTTGATGGTAGAAAACTTTGACTTATCTCTTGCTATAGTATATAATTTCTGGTGATAATATTCTAAACTGATAAGCTTTTCTCCAATCCTTATCAAACCTGGCAGTCCCTTTTGATTTAATACATTAAATTTTCTATGGAACTTCTGAATGTTGGACTCCATATTGTGACACTTGTTCTCCAATTGCAACATGAGATTCCTTTTTATAAGAACCGCCCTCACCTCCAGAATTGTCTCTTTCCTATCTGCAACTTCCAATTCTTCCTTGGTCTTCGAATTTAAAATTCCAATCAGAGCAGTGACTTCACTTGGCTTCTGCTGTAAATATGCTTTCACTTCTTCAATTACCTCTTTAGACCTCTATATTAACTCCTCTTTCTCAAAAATAATTTGAATTGAGGACCATATTCCAGTCATGGTCTCATTTATTTCTACCCATATACTTTCTTTTGCATGTGCCATTGCTGGTTCATTTTGTAGTTGTTCAATATTTTGTGTTAATTTATGAGTTTTCTGCAGCTCAGCCAAGTATCCATTTTCAATCTTCCGCTTATTCTCTTGAAGGTTCTTCAGCTGAGTTTTCAGCGTCTTAATTTCATGTCCTCTGATTGACAGGTCATCCATTGCCTTGATAAGTTCCTCTGAAGAATTTGTATATTTCCCCTCAGTGATGGTCGCTAAAGTGGATTCCCCTGCTGTTGATGTAGATGAAATGGGAACTGATATCAATGGAATGGCTGCCAATTGTGTGGAGTGTTCCCTTTCCTTCAAAAATTTCTCCATTTCAACCTCCATTTCTTTGATCTGTCCACTTTGCTCAATAATGATTCTGATCATATCTTCTTTTTCCTTCTCTAATTCTTTGACTTCCTTATTTTGTGGGTCTTCTATGGAGGGAAGCTTGAGCTTCTTCTTAAGTGCTATAATGTCAACATTTTTCCTTATGATAATCTCTTTTGTTGCTTTCACATTGTTGGGATCATATCCTAGTTGGATTACAAGGTCTTCCAATGATTTAATTTTTGTATCTTTGGCTAGAGAAGAGACTTTCTCTAATTTAAGCTGAGATTGGATGTTATTTATGGAGGCTTGCAACCTAGAAGTTGTCATTGTTGAAGTTGTCAAAGTGGAGTACAACATCTCCCTTATTTTCCTGTGTAGGCCTATTTGATCAATTGGGTGAATTTGATTAGTATTGAAAGAAAAAATTGATTTCTTATAATCTTCACGATTCTTTGAGAAAGGGACGTCAACATGTAGGAAGGCTATCTGCATTTTCCCTTTCTTTGTTTCAATCGTAGAGAGCAGCTTATGTTGAGAAGAGGTTGTCTGCTTCCAAAACTGTGTATATGTTGTAGCTTTTAGCTGTTCATTTTTCTTCTTGATTTCTTTGTACTTAGCAAATATGTTTGGTTTAGCTTGGTCATGAACCAATTCACCTGACTGAGAGGTGTCTAATGGCTCATGGGAGACTGAAGATGATGGAGACCCTACAAAAATATATTTAGTCCTCTTTGAAGCATGAGGGTCTGTCAGAATAATGGTGGACTGTGTGTTCTCTTATTGAAATATTTCTTCTGATGTATTAGTCCTTTGCCTCTTCTTGTAGATCTGAAATTCTTTCTCTGGAATTTTTGTGACTGTGGGGGAAACCTCTTCCCTTGGCCTCTTGTCCTACTTCTTCTGTGGTGCAGGAGTCTGTGATGTTGTAGTTGATGTTACCTTCTCTTCTACCTCATGCAGAGTGTTCTCCAGCCATTGATCTTGGTTCGTGTATTTCTCAATCTCTGGCCTGCGAGTGTGAATGTATGGAGTAGTCTTTTGTTCTACTCTTAGCTTTGAAATCACTCCCAAGGGGTCATATGACCAGGTAAAGATGAGTTTGAAGTTCATTTGTTTCAAGAAGATGTTTGCTTCTTTAGCTGCTGCTCTTGTGTTGTACATGAAAGCATCGACTTGTGCTTTAATCTTAAACGTGATTTTCTCTTTGTTGTTACAAAATGGAGATCATCCACATGAATCACCTGTCTAATGTATTCCAATGAGAAAATTCTCATTGGGACAAACTTTAGTAACCTATAAGGTGCCAATTCACACCCATACACCCTAATTTCTGTGTAATTTTTGTATAGGTACCAGTCACCTATTTTGGTCTGATCACTAAGGTGTAAAATCCTTCTTGTTTTAGGTATTATCATAAGTTTTATTTCACTGTTCAATAAGCAACAAACTGTATATAGAAATTTATCAACATAGCCACTAGAAGTAAAGTCATTTGAATGCTTCCTCACTAAGGAAGTCCAATGAATTATAGATTGTGCATTGCCTTGTTCATCCAATCTCTGCAAGGGAAACTAAAATTTGTTTGTTGATGATACAAAAACAAATAAACCAAAACTGATGCATACTTGAAGGTTCCTTTTGTGGAAAATTTTAAGAACTACTCATGAATGGCATATGCTAGAAACTCACCGTAGTTGAAGATAATTGGGGTATTTTCATCTGTTGAGAGGATTGACAAAAACCCTATGATGGCCTCATCAACCCACTGATCGGATTGATAGCCCAGTAAACAAGAAACAATGGAGATGATTTGTTTAGTCATCTAAGGGAACATGGAAGATGAATAGGGGGGATTCTCCTTTGGTAATTGGGCGTCCTCAAGGAGAAACGTTTCAAAAATCTTTGCTCTGTGAGGAAGGGTTAGGTTCTTGTAGAGTTCCACGAGGGAATCTACTGTAAAAGGTTTCAGAGGTGTAGAGATTCGAATTTGGAGCATATGGGAGATGGATTCTGAGGTGATGGTGAAAAGAATGTCATTATTTTGGGCCACAATTTCCCTCTGACTAGGAATATATCAAAATTGGCACCATGAGACAAATTCAGGGTAATGGTAAGTCTGAGGGAAAAGAAATGGGGTAGGGAAGAATCCAATAGGCCCAATTCATCATTAAGTTCTATAAATTTATGCTTTAACCAGTTGTGGAGTTCATAAAGGTCAAACTCACAACTGGTTTCACTGATTTTGTACTCTTGATCTACTAGAGGTTGATGGTCCAAATCAATGATAGCGCATAGGAGAGGGTTCTCTTCTGTTATCTTAGCTTTTCCTTTGGGAGCCATAGCAGACATAAAATAATTATGAATTTAGAGTTTACCTAGGATAATTGAACGAAAACTGGTGGTTGGGCATATAAAGGTTGTTCTATCATTGACTGGTCACAGTGGCAAGTTGTTTCAGTGACTGGATGTTTTGTATATAAAATTTATATGATGACTGGGTGTTGGAGTGAGTTCTGGCTACAAATGCTTTGGAACAGCAAAAGGAGGGAAAATAATGGGTTTTGGGTTTGTTTTATTAAAAAAAAATTTGATTATTGTTGCAATTTAGCTGTTTAACGGAGCGGGTCTGCTATCAAAGGAGCAGTTAGATAATGGCTATGGAATAGTGTCATGTGTCGGAATGGTAGCGGAGTGGGGGAGGGAGGTCACTGTGATGGGATAGCAATGAAGTGGGGAGTGTCATGTGGTAGAATTCCATTGGGGCAGAGTGAGGACCATGATGTGCCACATGGCGGAATAGATTTGGAGCGGGAGCACAGGGCGGAGTCAACAGTCACAAAGGCAGGAAGGTTAAAGGCGTATTTCGGAGGGGGGTGGGACGATATGTGGTTTTAGGTAGGCAGGGGGGGGGGGTTTCTGTCATGAGCGAGAAGGCGACACGTTACGTGGGTGGTAAAAAGGAAGACCATTTTTCGGATCCGCCCCCCTTGGTTAATCATTAGAGGGACAGGGGGGTCCGTAGTGAGCGAGAAGGCGACATGTTGCACGGGAGGTAAAAAGGGATATCGTTTTTTGGATTCCCCCCCACCTTGGTTAATCATCAGAGGGGCCGGGGGGTTTGAACTCATCACCTGCCATTGATCCGAGCAGGTGAGACCTCAATCGTTCGTCGTTGCGCATTTTTTATCACAAAACGACAACATATCGTATCAAATCACCTTATTTGACCACTATACAAAATTGTGTTTATACACTACAATAATTTTATTACATTAAATTTAATTTAATATAATTTGACCACGTTTAAATAGGGTGGTTAATCAATCAAACTTTAACTAATCCTAATTTAACCAAATTTGATCATGATTAAACTGTGTGGCCAAACAATTTTTTATTCTGACTAATCTAGTTTTATTCAACAAGTTTAATCACGCTTAAATAATGTGATTAAACTAACTAATCCTACTTATCTAATTTTAATGTGGCATTTTAACTGGTCGCACATTATTCAAACTTTCTAAAAACAATTCTCATGCATATTTTTTTTATTTTTGAAATGCAGTGGCATTTAGACTTGCTCACTTATTTTGGGGTTTTTTCACTTCTTTTTTTTTTTTTTTTTTCCACATATATATTTTTTCTTTCTTTTGTATCCCCTTTCTTTTCTTTTTATTCTATTTTTTCTATTTTTCTATGGAAATCATTTGCAGAATGAAACATTATTTACAAAAATCACTATCATGAAAATTCAAAGATAATCAACTTATGAGCCTAAATTTACAGGACCCTAACATTGGCTTCAATGGGATGGCATCCGCCTTGTGAGGTGTCAATAATGTTTTAGATCATTAGCCTTCATCCATTGGGAAAGTTGTCATTATTTTGTACTTGAACTGACTAACTTGTTGTTATTCATAAATATGGGCAACAAATCATGAGGAACTTAGGGCCTTCTCTTATGGCTTCAACTCCTTATGTGAGCCACCCTCACTCTTGCAGTAGAATAGTAAAATGATATTTACAATGATTGTAAATGAAACTAATCTATTCGGGAAGAAAGTATTTTTTGAGTAGTTTTCCATTGATAGGTCCACCTGGCAGTCCTTCTCTAGTCAAGTTTGTTAATAAAAATGCATTGTTACCTCTAAAAGTTTCTATTTTGTATGGCCCATTCCAAAAACTGTCGAATTTACCATGATTTCCTTTGTCTTCATTCCTTGAGTCCCATTTTAACACCAGGTCATCTATTTGGAAGTCATCTGCCTTTGTCCACCTGTCATGGATCTTCTTAATTTTATCCTGAATGAGTTGAGTCTTATTTGTTGGAAATAATACTGAGAGGGGGGGGGGGGGGGGTGAATCAGTATTATTACATTAATAAAACTTTTTCATTTCCATATTCAGATTCATATATGCTACTTCCACAACTTCTTATGATTCAGTTAGTTGATCCTTAATGAGAGCATTAGAACATTATCAACCATATTAACAATAAATTGGTGCAGTAAAATCATCACACATAAGTCACACACATGAACACCATGATATAAGGTGGAAACCCAATGTGGGAGAAAACCACCTGCTGCAAGTCATCTCAATCTTCTTCTTAATAGGAAAATCCTTTTACAATATTAGTACTGGTGTAGTCTTATACCAATACGGGAGCTACAACCCCCTTTGCTCTTGTACTAGCTTAGATACTAGTACGTAGGCGCCAGCCTACAATCTTCTCTCCTCCAGGTACCACGTTTCATGCATTTTCAGACTGGATATTCCTGAAGTACAACACATAATCTGAAAGGCCACGTTTCATCCAATTTTCATACTGGACCCATTAATATCATTGAAGCACATAATCAATCAATCTTCTGAATCATCCAAACACCAGATCAATACATATACAAGGATAATATATGTGTTAGCACCCAGATCTAGTCCATCAGATCACACAAATATGAGTCATTATGATCCTGATCCAATATTAGTTCTCATCCATCAATACTGAAGCTAAACCTTTAAGCTGTCATCAGAACCCATCAACAACCAGAACCACCTGTGACTTCAAATATCATAGCTCAAATTGTATACGCTGCTACAATGAACCAAACCTGCATATATACGCGCTTACACCAAAGCCAACCCACGTACAGATCTATAAATATTCAAACATGACTTGCAGCGATTTCAAACTTAAATTATACCCAGTTCAGATCATTCAATATATAGATCTAGAATAAGCATAATCAAATATATAGAGATAGTTCATTTCAAACCATTTGATCCCGATCTATCCTTAGATCTTGTTCTCCATCAACTGGTGAGATCCCTCTTTAGCTCAGAACCAGATCTGCACCATAACCCAATCACAGTATTCCAGATCTAGCACTTTATCAGATATTCAGATAATTTAGATAATGCTTTGCCAAATGATCTCCTTCCTCTTTTATAGCCTTAGTCCTTTCTCAATACCACGGTCCAAAAAACTGTTGGACTAATACCATGAACCAACCATGAAAGTGCGTGAGATCAACCCTTTTGACGAGGTACCATGGTCCAAAACCATAGGTTCAAATACCAAGGACTAACTACCATGGACCAAAGGTAAGTTCTCCAACATATACGCGCTTTTCCTTGCATGAACGTGCATGAACTTTTTCTCTACATGCAATACCACGGACCAAAACCATAATAAACCAATACCACGAACCCAATACTTGGGATCAACACTTCTGACGAGGTACCATGGTCCAAAACCATAGGTTCAAATACCAAGGACTAACTACCATGGACCAAAGGTAAGTTCTCCAACATATACACGTTTTTCCTTGCATGAAAGTGCGTGAACTTTTTCTCTACATGAAATAAACTTTTCTCGACATAAAAGTGCGTGAACTTTTCTCTCCATGAAATAAACTTTTCTTTGCATAAAAGTGCGTGAACTTTTCTCTACATGAAATAAACTTTTCTCTACATGAAATAAACTTTTCTCTACATGAAATAAACTTTTCTCTGCATAAAAGTGCGTGAACTTTTCTCTACATGAAATAAACTTTTCTCTGCATAAAAGTGTGTGAAATTTTCTCTACATGAAATAAACTTTTCTCTTCATAAAAGTGCATGAACTTTTCTCTATATGAAGGAAAATTTGTTGCACTATAATTTATCAAATAAATTTGCTGCACTATAATTTATCATTTGTGTGATTTGCCATCAAGGACAACACTTGTCTCATAATGCCAACAATCTCCCCCTTTGAACTTGTCATACTGAGAATTTTCTAGATTCATCTAGATATATATAAGTGAGTTGATCTTCTATGAGTTGTTTGCCATCAAGTACAACACATGCATCGTAATGCCAACAATCTCCCCCTTTGGAATTGATGGCAACAATACCAAATCACTCTCCCCCTTTGACATCAAGGGCAAAGGGCGAACCAAGATATTCTGTTTCCTAGAAAGGCATTCCACTGTTCATACTCCCCCTGAGTACCTGTTGAAATCTTTGAATGAGCTCCCCCTTTGTATATGCCATGGTGCACCAATCTGTCCATGCTTTTTCTGAGAACATGCTGAAATCTCTGCTCTGCTGAAATATGCTTGTTCATGCTCCCCCTGACTGTTAAGCAAGGTCTGCAAAAAGATGTTCTACAAGAAGTACATGACTCTATACATCATAAATGACCTTCCTATCACCAAATACTCATACATACATCCATCTCCCAACCAAGTGGGGATATACCAGAAAATGACAACCAAGTACATTACATCATTCATCCCAGGCATAGTGGGGAAACCAACATAGGCCGTTACATGACCTTGATATGACTGAAATATTTCATAAAATGACTACAATAGATAGAGACACACTATTATATCATGAGTCTTGATATGACCTTTACATCGAATGATATACATGACATTTATAACAGAGACCAAACACCTAAATAAGATCATGATAAACATCAGCAACGACACTGAAGGATCTGCTCCATAGCATTTGTCACAAGCAACTTATATTAGTGCATGAATCATCAAGGTATGTCCGTATCAACTCATCCTTTTGAACATAATTCTGTATATACAAAATCATTCTATCATATGTGAGAAACACCATAGCCATCCAGATCTGCATGGACCAAGTATCATCAATTGGGAATATCAATCAACATATGTACGAAACAACCTATCATCATATAGGTAAGAACTCATCATCATCATGTCTCCAACAATGCAACATTGAATAATCATCCATGTATCTAGCCAACAATCCTCATCCATATATGTGCCAAGAACAATAGGAATCCTGCATCATAACTGTAATATATGATCTTTATGCATATGAAGATATGAGTGACTCATCATCAAGTAAAGAAGATGTGAATTCAAGCTATGTACTTCTCCTTATCCTTATGAAGATCACCATGTAAGCACCATTAGAGAATCAACCACAATCTGATCTAAATATCAACTATGTAACCCCAAGAATCATCTGAACAACTCATAACCATATCATAGCAAGATGAATCATTTATCCATATAAGCATCATCACCAAGGACTATTAACCATAATGCCAACAATGCATTAAGAGCATATGCTCCCCCTAAACCCGTGCCATCTATCAAATCTGATCATGCATATTAATCAACAATATCAAGTTAGAACCAAAATACTTCTAACCATCATATCCACACATCATTAGCAAAATGCAACCATTATCAATTAGAGAAAAACTTATCCTTTTCTTGAATCTGTCCCTACTGCCTTTCTTCAAACAATCATATACGTGACTGTGCAGTAACAAATTCACGTATATATGCAACTTCCCTTTATCAAGCTTGCGTAGGATATTGAAGTTTTTCACTTCCGGCTCCCTCTGTTATGTCTGTATAATGTGTTGTGCCGCCACTTTCTGACTGAACTTCCTTTTTCTTCCATATCTTCAAGTGTGATGATGTTTTCTCCTTTTGGTGTGATGTCCGTGCTTTGTTCCTGCATTCCTTTGCTATATGTCCAAGCTTGTTACATGCATAACATATTACATGTTTCATATTCCTTTTGTAGCAATCAGCAACTTTGTGACCAAACACATTGCAAGCAAAGCCATATCCATTAAAGTACCTTGACTGAGATGATCTGTTTGTTTGATGATCTTGAACCCTTCTTCTTCTACATCTGGCTGCAACATGTCCAAGGTTATGACATACATAACATTCAACATTATTCATAGGAGGAGTAAAAGATTTTCTTTGACGAATTTCTTTCCTTGGTTGATGATGAGATTGACCTTTTATCTCTCTTATCTCCTTGTTGATCATTTTAGATTTCTCTTTAGAGTTCCTTGCCTCACCTTGTGAACTAGATTCACCTTCAACAGATTCATGAAAGCCAAGACCAGTTTTGATAGCAGGAGATCTTTGACTATTAAGAATATCATCCAAGACTTTAGTACTATCTTGAAAACGTAAGAGCTTATCCTTTTCTTCTAATTTACTTTTCAAGATATTTACCTCAACCTGAAGTTGTTCTTCTTTTTCTAGATATTGCTTCTTCATGTCTTCTTCAGCTTTCCTTTCTTCTTCCAACTGATGCTTTAGCTTGAGAACCTCCTTTTCTTGTTCTTCATTCAGATCCTGTTGCATTTGACGAATTCTGAAGGCACATTCTAGCTGAGATTTTAAGTTGATAACTCCGTTTCCCTGTTTTTCAATATCTTGGACTAGATCTTTATTCTTCTTCTTTGATTCTTCAAGATCTTCCTTTAGAGAGCGGATCGTGGCTTCAAGACTTTCATAGTAACTGGATCTATCTCTGAGTTTCTTGATGGTTGTGTTCTTTTCATTGACTTCATTTCTTAGAGATGTTGCTTCAACCTGCAACTTTTGATATTTCTCCTTGAATAACTCTCGTTGAGCCTTTTGTCTAGTAACAACTTCTTTGAGGGCACCACTCTTTATGTTCAGAAGTCTTTCTTGTTCACTAATTTTGTTTGTCAGCCTGTTAAATTCTGCTTCTATTTGATATCCTTCTTCCTCACCCATAAGAGCACATTCAGTTGTTTCGTTATCACTTCCATCTTTTCCAAATGGATAGATAGCTGGAACATCAGAGGATAGCAAATTCATACTTGATAGTTCATCTTCATTCTGAAATGATTCCGAATCTGAATCTGAATCTGAAGAGCTTCTTATACCTAATCCCCAATCGATTCTCCCACTGTCATAGTTCTTCTGAGATGTCTTCTTCTTCTTATGAGCTTTCTTCTTAAGCTTCTTTCCCATTGTTCCACGGATCTCCTTCAAGCGATGAAGCTTCTACCAAAGGACCTGCTCTGATACCAATTGTTGGAAATAACACTGAGAGGGGGGGGGGGTGAATCAGTATTATTACATTAATAAAACTTTTTCATTTCCATATTCAGATTCATATATGCTACTTCCACAACTTCTTATGATTCAGTTAGTTGATCCTTAATGAGTGCATTAGAACATTATCAACCATATTAACAGTAAATTGGTGCAGTAAAATCATCACACATAAGTCACACACATGAACACCATGATATAAGGTGGAAACCCAATGTGGGAGAAAACCACCTGCTGCAAGTCATCTCAATCTTCTTCTTAATAAGAAAATCCTTTTACAATATTAGTACTGGTGCAGTCTTATACCAGTATGGGAGCTACAACCCCCTTTGCTCTTGTACTAGCTTAGATACTAGTACATAGGCGCCAGCCTACAATCTTCTCTCCTCCAGGTACCACGTTTCATGCATTTTCAGACTGGATATTCCTGAAGCACAACACATAATCTGAAAGGCCACGTTTCATCCAATTTTCATACTGGACCCATTAATATCATTGAAGCACATAATCAATCAATCTTCTGAATCATCCAAACACCAGATCAATACATATACAAGGATAATATATGTGTTAGCACCCAGATCTAGTCCATCAGATCACACAAATATGAGTCATTATGATCCTGATCCAATATTAGTTCTCATCCATCAATACTGAAGTTAAACCTTTAAGTTGTCATCAGAACCCATCAACAACCAGAACCACCTGTGACTTCAAATATCATAGCTCAAATTGTATACGCTGCTACAATGAACCAAACCTGCATATATACGCGCTTACACCAAAGCCAACCCACGTACAGATCTATAAATATTCAAACATGACTTGCAGCGATTTCAAACTTAAATTATACCCAGTTCAGATCATTCAATAGACAGATCTAGAATAAGCATAATCAAATATATAGAGATAGTTCATTTCAAACCATTTGATCCTGATCTATCCTTAGATCTTGTTCTCCATCAACCGGTGAGATCCCTCTTTAGCTCAGAACCAGATCTGCACCATAACCCAATCACAGTATTCCAGATCTAGCACTTTATCAGATATTCAGATAATTCAGATAATGCTTTGCCAAATGATCTCCTTCCTCTTTTATAGCCTTAGTCCTTTCTCAATACCACGGTCCAAAACCATAGGATCAAAAAACTGTTGGACTAATACCATGAACTAACCATGAAAGTGCGTGAGATCAACCCTTTTGACGAGGTACCATGGTCCAAAACCATAGGTTCAAATACCAAGGACTAACTACCATGGACCAAAGGTAAGTTCTCCAACATATACGCGCTTTTCCTTGCATGAAAGTGCGTGAACTTTTTCTCTACATGCAATACCACGGACCAAAACCATAATAAACCAATACCACGAACCCAATACTTGGGATCAACACTTCTGACGAGGTACCATGGTCCAAAACCATAGGTTCAAATACCAAGGACTAACTACCATGGACCAAAGGTAAGTTCTCCAACATATACGCGCTTTTCCTTGCATGAAAGTGCGTGAACTTTTTCTCTACATGAAATAAACTTTTCTCTACATAAAAGTGCGTGAACTTTTCTCTCCATGAAATAAACTTTTCTCTGCATAAAAGTGCATGAAATTTTCTCTACATGAAATAAACTTTTCTCTGCATAAAAGTGCGTGAACTTTTCTCTACATGAAATAAACTTTTCTCTGCATAAAAGTGCGTGAACTTTTCTCTACATGAAATAAACTTTTCTCTGCATAAAAGTGCGTGAAATTTTCTCTACATGAAATAAACTTTTCTCTTCATAAAAGTGCGTGAACTTTTCTCTATATGAAGGAAAATTTGTTGCACTATAATTTATCAAATAAATTTGCTGCACTATAATTTATCATTTGTGTGATTTGCCATCAAGGACAACACTTGTCTCATAATGCCAACAATCTCCCCCTTTGAACTTGTCATACTGAGAATTGTCATCTGATATCTCTTCCGTAGATTCATCTAGATATATATAAGTGAGTTGATCTTCTATGAGTTGTTTGCCATCAAGTACAACACATGCATCATAATGCCAACATTATTGTAGACCTCCTCCCTAGATTGTTGAAACTGTATAGTTTGATTGACCCTTCTGTGTAAATCATTTGTTTCTACTTGTGCTTCTTGCAATAAATTTAGCACAGGAATTACCAGGGAAGTATGAAAAATTGCATATACTCCATATACTAATTGAAATGGAGACATCCCAATAGATTTCTTTGTGCTAATTCTATTAGCCCACAGGGCATTAATCAACTTCTTATGCCTGGATTTTTTTTCCCTGCAATAATTTCTTGATAATGTTGACTAGACTTTTGTTAGAAGATTCAGCTAACCCATTCCCCTGTGGATAATAGGCAGTAAAGTGTCCTAATTTTTTGTGGTATTTGTTGCAAAAATCAACCATTATATTTGATTTAAGGGCATCAACATTGTCAGTGATAATCTTATGTGGGCATCCAAACCTAGACAAAATGTTACCTTCTAAAAATTGAATAATTACAGTGTTTGTCGCATATCTGGGTGGAATAGCCTCAATCCACTTAATAAAGTAGTTAGTGGCTGTCAAGATCCATCTATGTTTACCTGAGGAGCTTGGTTGGATTTCACCAATGAAATCCAGACCCCATTGTTGAAAAGGAACCTCAACTGAAATGGGTTTCAATGGTAAAGGAAAAAGCTTTCTCTTGTCTTCAAAATTTGGCACTAGTGGCAAGTGGTGAGTTTATTATGCACATCTGTAAACAAGGTAGGCTAGTAAAAACCAACCCTCAGGATTTTGTTGGTTGTGGTCTTCCAGTACAAATGGCCTCCACAGTCTCCTTGATGAAAATCTTCCATGACTTTGTCTGCTTCATCTTTCAACGAACAGTTTAGCAAAATACCTCCAGCATCTTTCCAATATATAATCTGATCTAAAATACATAATTTCATAGCTTTCATTTTTAAAAACCTAGCTTTTGTCTTTGTTAAACCAGGACAAACTTTTAAATTTTCTAAGACAAAGATAATGTCTGCATACAATGGAGAGGTAGAAAAGGCCTTTGATACCTGTGGAGTCGTCAACTCTTCCTGCTCATCAAGTGCAGCGATAAAATTAATATCTAGTGCATGAAAATTGGACTCATCCATTAGCTTAGTCAATCCATGACCTTTGATGAGCTTGGTAGATCTGATCTCAATGTCATATTCTAGGATGATTGCAATCCATTTTCCTCTCCTACCATCTGGGTCAGTTTGTGTCAAAATATCTTTTACCACAACACTTGGGACAAATGAAATGATATGAGAATGTAGGATGTAAACTCTAAAGTCTTTCAGTGCCTTCACCAAAGCAAAGACTTGTTTCTCCATGATGTTATACTTTAATGAGGCGTCCCTTAAAGCTCTGTTGAAGAAAGCTATGGTATTTTCATATCCTTTACTCTTTTTATACAACAAAACAACTACAATAGTATGCTCAGATGCAAAAGAAAAAATCATAAAATCCTTTGTAAAGTCGGGGCTTATCAAAGCAGGAGCAGTGGTTAAAGAGAACTTCATTTCACTAAAATATTTCTTGGCTTCAGTATTCCATTTTATTTCAATATCTTTCTTTAGCATGTTTGTAATGGATCTTAAGATTTCGGCCAAGTTAGGAATAAATCTTTTGAGAAAATTTATCCTACCAATGAAGGATTTAACTTCTTTCTTGTTTCTGGGAGGGTCAATTTTCAGTATGGCTTTGACTCTACTAGGATCTATCCTAATACCTTATTTTGAAAGGATATGACCTAGAATATTTCCTTCCTCTAAGCCAAAAAGAGTTTTCTTAAGGTTTAAGGAAATACCATATTTTCTAAATTTTTCAATAAACTTTCTTAAATGCAATAAGTGTTCTTCATCTGTTTTTGAAAACACAGTTATATCATCTAGGTAAGTCATAATGAATCTATCTATTTCATTAGCAAATTCTATGTTCGTTTCTCTTTGGAAAGTGTCTCCAACATTCATAAGGCCAAAGGGCATTTTTACATACATAAAAGTCCCCCAAGGTGCAGTGAATGTTGTTTTGTGTTGATCAGCGGGATGAACCAGAACCTAGTTTTATCTCGAGAAACCATCCAGTAAAGAGATTCTGTTGGAACCAAATACCTTTTGTAGGATATGATCCATTTTGGGTAGAGGCTAATTGTCCTTAAGAGAAACCTTGTTTAGATTCCTAAAATCTACACAACGAATAATTTCACCTGTTTTATTTCTGGTAGGTACTAGATTAGAGACCCATTTTGAAAATATGAGGGGTACAATGATCTTTGCATCAAAATTTTTTTTGACTTCCTTTTATATAAAAGGTAATAAGACTGCATTCACTCTCATCAATTTTTGTTTGAAGGGCTTTTAATCTTCTCTTATGGGAATGGTGTGCTGTATGATACTAATGTCATATGATTTTAAATCTTCATAGCTCCAATAAAACACATCAAAGAATTCCTTAAGTAGCTCAATATATATATATATATATATATATATATATATATATATATATATATATATATATATATATTTTTTTTTTTTTTTTTTCTTTAGGAGGTAAGGATTTGGACAGTTTCATAATTTTAGGATTCTCTGCATTTCCTATGTTATAGTCCTCTACCTCGGCTCCTAATGCCTCTATTTTTGGCTTTTTGGCTACATCATTGAAGTCAAAAAGCTCTTCCAATGGTATCAATCCTCTTGGAAACAGATTTTCTTTTTTAAGAACCTCAAGTTCTTCTTGATTGTCATCAGTTTCATTTAACACTATTTCTTTTTTATTTTCATCTACATCATTATCTGTATCAATATTTATAGACTCAAAATCATCTTTTAATTGTAAAAAATTCTCTACTTGTTTGTCACTTTCAAAATCTTGCCAATATATTACATTATCCGGGACAGTTGGTATGTGTTTTATTTCAACTTTATATTTTTTGTTAGGATGGAATGGCACCTTACAAGTACTAGTTGAAGTAGCTAAAGCATCTTAAAAATATTCTGGCCTCTAGAAATAAGAGACAACTGATATTAAGGGAAACATTGAAGAAAATCTAAAACTGCATTTCTATAGGCTCTCAATCTAGGGTGTTTGGTTTAATACTCACCTTTAATCTGGTTAATGATGACTTCTGAATCTTCGTGCATAGAAATTATTTTAGCCCCTGACCTCTTTAAAAGTTGCAGTCCGAAGATTAATTATTCATATTCAACTATATTGTTTTTACATTGAAAGTTTAGTTTTTAAGAGTGTCCTTTAGCTATCCCTGTTTGTGAGTTTAGAATCCAGACACCTACCCCTGCTCCTTCCTTGGTTACACCCCCATCAAATTCCATGTTCCATAGGGCTTCAGTCTCTTCCTTTGGTTTCCCACGTTCAAATTTCATTTCCTCTATATTGCTTAGCTCAACTTCTAAATGTGAAACTTCCCCCTCTACATATTCATCATTTTAAAAAAAGGAGTCTAAATCTGAATGCATAGAGTACAGGGGGTAATTGTTTGGTTTTTCTTGGCTACTAACCATGTATTTCATGAGAGTCTCCCTGTATAGTCTTCTCTGCTGACCAAAAACAGGAATGGTAGCATAGGTCATATCCATTTGCAAAGTACCTTGTAACTTTGCTCCCCAAGACCTTGATAGTAACATTCCATACTTAGGGGGTATGTTTGCTACTACAATGTCCATGACTAGACTTTTGGCTGGGATTTGGGCTAAAGTGACACATAAGTCTTTGATGAGACCTAGGCATCTGACCTTGCTAGAATCAAAGGAATACAAATCTTTGTAAGGCCTTGTGATATCTAAACCCAGTTTTTCCATGATGGCTCTGGGCATCAGATTGTGGGAAGCACCAGAGTCAAGCATTGTGTTATGCAGAATCTTGTCATGAATATTCAAACTAATGTAGAAAGGAGGCATAGTTCCATCCTGAGATTTTCCTTCCACTTCAGGTCCAAATAACAACTCAGGTTGGTCATCAGTCAGGTTTACTATGTCTGTCCCTTCCCCTATTTTGAGGGCTTTCATAACTTGGGACCTATATACATTTTTATTGATTAATTATGTTAAAGGAATTGAAATTTTAACTTTAGACAACTCAACCTCAATGCTGAAAGAGGTTTGAGATTTGTCTATCTATTTGGTATTCTGATCGGTTTTTTTAGGAGCCTCCTTTTGAGATCCATCCTTTGTTTGGATAGTGGTAAGGGCATCATTCTGAGCTTTTCTCGAAGGATTTCCAGCAGTCTTTTTACTTCTTAGATTATATTGCTTATACACTTCCATTATAGCATTTTGGTATCCTTCTTTATACTCATCTGACTCTGAAGGGAGGGCTTCTGGTTGTGAGAGCAAGAACAAATCTTGCTCTTCTTTGGTTAGGAAAATATGATCTATCTCACTTTCTTCAAATAAGTTTATCTGGTTTACTAAATGATCTTCTGTCAAATCAACTTCATCATCATAGTTTTCTTGGAAGGGAGGCCTAATATGTTGTTGATCATTTGGGCCTCTTTGTTCTCTTTGTTTGCTTCCTCCTAAGATTTTGATTTATATTTTGAGGACCACCTTGATTATATCTTGGAGGAGCTCTATCAATTAAAATTATTATCTCTACCATTCTTTCCATAGACCTAACTAAGCTATCCAACTTAGCATCGGATGAGGAAGAAGCAGGTTCCTCTTTAATAGATACTCTCCTTTCAGCTTTTAGCCTAGCTCTTTTGGCTAACAGATTAGCTTCTACACTAACTGCATTTCTATGCATCTCCTCAAGGGTAGCATAATTTCTTTCTCTGAGTTGGTGAGACATTTCTAGGTCAAATCCATATGGGAATTTGATCAGAGATATACCTAGTCGGGGTTGTATGGAAGTGGGGATAGAGTTATAAATGTTGTTGAATCTTGTGCAATAGTCTTGGACTATTTCACCAGGGGCTCTTTTAATACTCTCATAGTCAGCTAAGATTTGTAGAGATTTCTTTTCCATTTCCCATCTTCTGAGGAATTTTTCATGAATTGGGTGAGCTTTGGGATAGAATGAGCTAGAAATCCTTTGAACCATTTTTTAACCTCACCAGTGAGACTTTGAGAAAACAATCTCATTTTAACATCATCATCGTCAATCTCTTGGAGGTCTAAGTAATCATTCATTTTATCAATATGCTATTGAGCAGTAATTGGCATTGTTCCATCATATTGGGGTATCCTACTCTGGTAATCTTGAGGCATTGCAATGAGTTGTCTAGGTAGGACCAAGGGAGCATAATGAGCTTCCATGATTTGTAAATGAGATTGGGAAGATGATGAAAGTATAACAAGTGTGAATGTGGGAGGGATTAAAGGAGTTGGAGTAGAACTCTATTTATTTGATGTAGAGGTGGTAGGGATAGTAGATGAAATAGGTACACTAGTAATAGGGGGGATAGATGGAGGTGTATTAGAAATAGGAGGAATCTCTGGAGGAATAGTAGAAATAGGAGGAACCTTTGGAAGGGTAGTATAAATAGGAGGAATTTCAAGTGGGATAGAAATACTAGGTGGGATTAATAGTGGGGTTGGGGATGAAGCAGTGGAAGAAGAATGTGAGGATTTAAGTGCTTGAAGAGATTTATGTATAGCCTGATCTAGTTCAAATACCAACACTTCAAGTTTACTAAATAGTTTCATGACATCATCCTCAGAGTCTGATTTCATAGTTTTATGCTTTAAAATGTAGGGTTTTAAGATGTTTTTATCAAAAATAGTTTCAGTTACAAAACTGTCATATTTAGTTCGGAAGAGACTATGTTCAAATGGTAAATAAAATTCTATGTCTTCTACTGTTTCAACGCTTTCAAGTAGAGAATTAACCCTAGGGAGAGGATTATTACTTGCCTAGCTCTCACCTAAACTTTTCTTTCTAAGAATTTTTTCAGGGTTATCTACAATTTTTGGTGGATTTGGATCTGGATTAGCTCTAGTAGATATCTTGTTAGGAACCATATCTACTATAGTATATTTACATATATAAAATATGTACAACTTATATGTCGAAAATAGTCTTAAATTAGATCTATTTCTTAGCCACAAACCTAGAAATAGCTTTAAGCACCGAACTAAAAATTTTGACCAGGGAAAATTTATTACAAAACAGATTTGTTCAAAGTCCCCAATATGGTCGCTAAGATGTTATCACTTCGTAATTTCTTAAGGCTATGAAATAAATCCAAAGTTTACCACAAAACCACTTTCAAGTTTAGAAGCTAGCCCTTCTAAACTTAGAAAGGGATCTCTCTATTAGATTTAGATTTGTTGTAGTGGGGTTTTAAACTAGTTATTAGGTTCAGAGTTTTATTTTTGAAATGTTTGGTTAAAACTGCAAGGAAAGTCCATTGGGCAATGGAGTCAAAGTCTTAAGTTGATCAAAAACAGAAATAACAGAAAAAAAATGAAACATGGCAAGGTAGGTAGGCTATTTGGATCTTTAAATCTTTGTAGAGTGAGAGGGGGGACTAGATTCAAATCCCATTAAACATAGAGCATTTTAACATGAGTTCTATATTTCACTTCATTTTGAAAACATAC
This sequence comes from Pinus tabuliformis, assembly GCA_031772625.1. Lineage (NCBI taxonomy): Eukaryota > Viridiplantae > Streptophyta > Pinopsida > Pinales > Pinaceae > Pinus > Pinus tabuliformis. Next base: position 125,776,674 of record CM062820.1, on the reverse strand, counting down.
AAATTACTTTAAAGCCAGGACAGAGTGTGATTAAACAAGTTTAACTGTTCTTCTTCTTTTAAATAATTCACATAAGAAAACATATGAAAACAGAGATATAACAAGTTTACAAAAAGAAAGACATTACCAATTAGCCTGACACATGAATCCTGGAACAATATTCTGTATTAATGAAATGATCACTTTCAGCTAAGTGAAAAAATTTACATCAAATTGTTCTTTCTTGATACAAGTCCCAACATTTGTACTTCAATTTGTGAAGTACTTATACAAAAATGATCAAAAATATCTTGAGTGAAAATATCAAGATTTTCACAAAATATCCTAAACTGATTACATAAATAGTACAAAAAGTAGGGAGTTGAAACTGTTGTAGTGCTATGGCCCTCCCTTCGAGGATTGTTGGTGATGACTTAGCTTGAAGAAGTGTTTCCTTTCTGTTGAAGGTGAAAAATTGTTTTATCCAAGTAACTCACACAATTTGGCCCATCTGTCTTCACTTGGGGTGGAGAATTTGACTAGTTTCTTGTAAGTTTCATCTACCTCAATATACTTTTGAAATGTAGGCTTGATAATGCACATGTGCTTTATCTCATGTTTGATAATCATATCAAAATCTTAAGCTTCCATGAAGGCTTCCCCTGTGATACTTCCTTTGATGGTAGAAAAAATTGACTTATCTCTTGCTAAAGTATATAATTTCTGGTGATAATCTTTTAAACTGATCAACTTTCCTCCAATTCCTATCAAACCTGGCAGTCCCTTTTGAATTAGTACATTAAATTTTTTTTGGAACTTCTTAATGTTGGACTCCATATTGTGACACTTGTTCTCCAATTGCAACATAAGGTTCTTTTTTTTAAGAACCTTCCTCACCTCCAGAATTGTCTCTGTCCTATCTACAACTTCCAATTCTTCCAATTATTCCTTGGTCTTCGAATTTAAAATTCTGATCAGAGAATTGGCTTCACCTGGCTTCGACCCTAAATCTACTTTCACTTCTTCAATTTCTTCTTTATACCTTTATATTAACTCCTCTTGCTAAAAAATAATCTGAATTGAGGGTCATATTTCAGTCATGGCCTCATTTATTTCTACCCATACACTTTCTTTTGCATGTGCCAATGTTTGTGCCATTGTTGATTCATTTTGCAATTATTCAATCTTTTGTGTTAATTTATGAGTTTTCTGCAACTCAGTTAAGTATAAATTGTCAATCTTCGGCTTATTCTCTTGAAGGTTCTTTAACTGAGTTTTCAGCTTCTCAATTTCTGATCCGGATTTAAACAGGAACGCAACAAATCACAGAGATAACCATATACACAAAGATGCAGCGGAAATAATACTTCATTTCATTAATGGAAAATACTGAAATATGCTTACAACCAGAAATGGAAATAAACTAGCTAGGGCGATGGTAGCTTATCTCTGAGAAGAGATGTGATGGCTACATGCCTCTGAATTGTGTTACAATGAGGCTCGAAGGCCTATTTATTGTTGAGAAACAATGGAAAACCCTTAACATTCCAAAACCTAACCCTAGGAGATGAAACGCCAAACTCTGGGCCCCGTTTTGGGTAAATTGGTACATCAACTTCCTGGGGTCGTAACTTTGGCATACGATCTCCGTTTGACGCGTACAATAGCTCGTTAGAAAGATCTATCCGAGTACTATCATTGTTGGAACGGGCCCATGTTGCCCTCAGATTCCCCAAAAAACGTCGTTTAGGGCCTCAAAACGGCTCCGGAAGTTCAGGACCCGAAAAACTGCTAAAAATAGTAAGTTGTGCTACAATTAAGGAAACTGAAAATGTTGAGAAAGACAATGGTGGGGGTCCAGGTGGACTTGGCAGGTGGCCACCAATATCCACCTGGATCATTCCTCCCCCCTTAGGAAGCAATGGTCCCCATTGCGTTGAGCTCCTCCATGAGATGAGGAAACTTTTGCTGAACTTGTTCCCTGGTGAGCCACTTGCCCTGCTGAAGGAGTTGGCCTGCTTTGACAACTCGGTACAGTTGGATATTCTGTTGGCGAGTGTTCTTGATCTATGTGTCCATGATCCGATCAGTTGCAACTTGTTCCATGCAATCTGGATTTAATTCTGTGGGTTTGAGCTGTTCTACAATGTCGGATGTGTCTAGCAGTGGTGGAAAGTATGGTCGAAGGCGGTCCACATTGAACACTAGGTGCAGGCCAAGGAATGGGGGAATGCTGAGCTCAAATGCATTGTCTCCCATAGCCTTAGTAATGGTGTAAGGACCATATCGGAGTGGTCTCAATTTCCGATAGGCTCCAGTAAGGCGTTCCTTTTGCAAATGCAACCAGACTTTGTCGCCCACCTGAAACTTGTGTGGCACCCGGTGTTGATCATGTCGCTGCTTGTACTTGGCATTTGATTTCTCAAGAATGTCATGGACCTGCTGGCGAATATGTTGGATGCGCTCAATGAAGCTGGTGGCCTTATCTGTTTCGGACTGGACATGAGCTGAATTCATGTGAGTAGCTGCAAGTGGCATGGCCACATCAATGGGGCATAGTGGCTGGAATCCCAAACCCACCTGAAAAGGGCTATGGCCAGTGGAGCTGTGAAGAGCTCGGTTGTAGCTGTGCTGAACATAGGGGAGGCTCTCGTCCCATGTGCGTGGATGCTTTGAGTTATACATGCGCAGAATGTGCACAATCATCCTATTGACAACCTCTGTCTGGCCATCAGTTTGAGGATGGAAGGCTGTGGACTTCGTGAGTTTGGTGTCCAGCATTAACCAGAGACTGGACCAAAATGTGCTGAGAAACCGACTGTCCCGATCTGAGATGATAGACTGTGGGATCCCAAAGTGAACCCACACTCGTTCAAAGAAGAGTTTAGCAGTGGCTTCTGCTGTGATATTCTTCTTACAGGCCATCATAATGGCCATCTTCGAGAACCTATCGACGACCACAAAAACATAGTCATTTCCATGCTTAGTGGAAGGAAGGCCTGACATGTAATCCATGGAGATGGATTCCCAAGGTCGACAGGGGTAGGCAACGGGGTATAAAGGCTGTGCTTCTTAATGGTCAGTTTGGCAATGCCACAGGCAGTACATGATCTGATGTACTTCCCAACATCCTGTCGAAGATTCGGCCAATAGAAATAATTCTGCAGTACTGCCACTGTTTTCTCGACCCCGAAATGCCCAGCAGCCCGACTGTAGTGTGCTTCCCAAATCATCTTGGCACGCTCGCTTGAAGGAACACAAAGGTGACCGAGGTGGCATAATAGGGCATCCTGGAGGTGAAAATCTGCAACATGCCGACCCTCCAAGAGTGTCTGGTATGTGTGGCCGAATTCTGGGTCGCTTTTGTAGAGAAGTGGCCAATCAAAAGTCTCGTGCCCACAAGAGTTGAGCATGGTGGTTAACGCCATGATCGGTGGTCGACTGAGGCAATCTGCAACATTATTGGTGCTGCCCTTCTTATACTTGATATTCAAATGGAACTGTTGCAGGTATGTAGACCACTTCTGATGGCGGTCATTCTGCAATTTCCCTTGGGTCTGTATGAACTGCAGGGGTCGGTGGTCTGTGTGGATGACCGTTTCCTTCCCCAAAATGTAATGCTTCCATTGTCGGCAGGCCTGTACAATGGAATACATCTCTTTATCATAAGTGGGGTACTTCCAGACTGTGTCTGAAAGTGTTTCACTGTGATATGCCACTGGATGTCCATGTTGAGTAAGGACTGCCCCAATAGCATAGTCAGAGGCATCTGTCTCGACCTCAAATGGTTGTTGTAAATCTGGTAACGCGAGCACTGGTGCCGTGCAGAGGCGATCCTTCAACTCCATGGATGCCTCTGTTGAGATTCAGACCAAAATAACTTTGCTTTAGCCCCTCCCTTGGTGACTTGACTCAAGGGCCAAGAAATATGAGAAAACCCCAACACAAACCTGCGGTAGAAGTTGGCAAGGCCTAGAAAGCTGCGGAGCTCTGTTAGAGTGGTTGGAGAGGGCCAATCCCGAATGACTTGGATCTTGGCTGGATCGACATGCACCCCCTGTTCATCAATGATGTATCCCAGATACTGAACCTGGGTCATGCCAAAAGTGCATTTCTCCAAATTGGCACATAGCTTGTGTTGCCGCAGTGTTTGGAGAACCTGTCGGATGTGGTGGAGGTGCTCTTCCCAACTCTGGTTGAAGATCAGAATGTCATCCAAGTATACTACTACAAAGGAGTTGGTGAATGGCCGCAAGATGTCATCCATTAGCCTCATAAAGGTTGCAGGAGCATTCGTCAATCTGAAAGGCATGACCAACCATTCGAAGAGGCCCTCCTTGGATTTGAAGGCAGTCTTCCACACATCAGAGGGTTCGATTGGTACCTGGTGATATCCTGACTTCAGATCGATCTTGCTGAAATATTTCGCCCCCTTTAGTTGGTCTAGGAGGTCATCAATCCGCGGGATCGGGTACCTATTACGGACAGTGATCTTGTTCAGCGCCCGATAGTCAATACAGAGTCTCCACGTCCCATCCTTCTTCTGTACCAACACGATCGGGCTCCCACAGGGCGATGAAATCGGACGGATGTGACCTTTCTGTAGGAGCCCCTGAATCTGCCTCTTGATTTCATTGTTCTCCAGAACAGAGCGCCGATAAATTGGTCCATTGGGTAGCGGCGCACCTGGGGCCAGATCGATGGAGTGCTTGACTTGACATTGCAGAGGAACCCCTGCCGGGGAGGTGAAGATGTCCTCGTACTCCTCCACAATCTTGTCCATCTGTAGTTGTCGTGCAGAGGGACCCCGTCTGGAGGCCGCGGCCACTGTCTTCTTCTTTCCTTGAGGGCGTATCATCAGGAAAACAAATTTCCTGGTTTTGGAAATGATCTTACTGCATTGTTTTGCAGTAATCAAAGAGATGGCGGCAGGTGGTGCTACCTCTGGTATCCTGAAGAACTTATTTCCCAATGTAATAATAACAGCACGGGGCCTTGATTCATACACAGCATGTCGCTTCCACAAGTATGGTTGTCCTAGTAATACATCACAAACTTCAAGGGGAGCAATGTCACACAATACCTCATCCGTGAAGGGCTTGATGTTGTATGGAAGGCGACACTGCTGGCTCACGCGAAGATCCCGTCCTTGGTGAAGCCACCCAATGGTGTATGGTTGTGGATGTACTGTGGTCGGTAAGCCCAACCGCTTCACGACCTCTGCCGAAATGAGGTTCTTTTGACTCCCGCTATCAACAATGAACTGTATCGGGGCGCCCTTTACCCACATCTGGGAGTGGAAGAGACGCTCCTCCTCCTCTGGATCTTCGGGTTCATTTTTCTGGATCTTTGCGGTAGCAACAGTGGCGCTGGGATCCGCATCAATGATCTGCTTCCCTTTTTCATACCCCTTATCGGGTTCTGACTCAGAGTCGGAACATGCATCTGATTCTGAAACCTTTAGCTCAGCCACCAGTGACTGCTTGGCCCGACACTCACTTGTGTTGTGAGTGGAGCTCTTATGGAACTCGCACCATTTTCCAGTGTCCTTTCTCGGCTTCGCGGCGCTGTTCTTTGCTTGTAGCTTCGGCTGGTTGTCTTGGGCTGTCCCGCCTTGGCTTTGTCCTTTGTTCTATGGTTTAGGGGCACCTTTCCCCTGCTTTGGGTTCGCAGATCCAAAGTCTCGCTTCTTTTGTTTAAACTTCTGCTCGACCTTGACGGCGTATCGGTATGCTGCGCCGAGCGAGGGGATGTTTAGGAATTGTATCTCTTCCTGGATGTACTTGTGCAGGCAGCCATGGTATTTGAGTATCAAATGTTGCTCCGAATCCTTGATACCCAACTTTGTGCGAAGGGTATGGAAAAGATTGGTGAACTCCGGCACGTCTTGGTCCCTTCCCTGCCGCAGCGTGGTCCACTTTATGTATTCATCCTCATAGCTTCCAACAGGGTAGTACTGCTCCTTGATGGCATCCCGAAATGAATCCCAGGTGGGTGCGGCTGAAAATAGTGAGACAATACTTTCATCCTTCTGCTCGTAGTAGGTTTCCCACCAGTCCTTGACGTGGGGGGCTGCTTTGAGAAGAGCAAAAACAATCTTTTCCCGACTCGAAAATTCATGAACAGAAAAATAACCCTCTAGCAGATTTAAGCATTTATCTACGGCATCTGTGTCTATCTGACCCTCGAATATGGGGATTTCAAAATTAACTTGTACCTTAAAGGGTGTGGCGTTTCCAGAGTAGCAGCTGGAAGCCGATGCGTCGCTTCTGGGTAGCCGCTGAAGGATCTGGGCAAAGCTGTCCATCATCGCGTTCCGTTGTCGCTCGAGGGTTTCTTCAAGCAAGATTTTGATGGGATCTCCTGCCCCCTCGTCTTTCTTCTCGTCTGCCATGGGAGGCCGTCGGGATTTGCGAGGCTGGTCTTGCAAAGGTTCAACTAGTTCAAGCCCTAACTCCTTATATCCCGACCTTGTTGGGGACATGCAAAGAAAAACAGAGAAAAAGCAGACCGCTCTGATACCACTGATCCGGATTTAAACAGGAACGCAACAAATCACAGAGATAACCATATACACAAAGATGCAGCGGAAATAATACTTCATTTCATTAATGGAAAATACTGAAATATGCTTACAACCAGAAATGGAAATAAACCAGCTAGGGCGATGGTAGCTTATCTCTGAGAAGAGATGTGATGGCTACATGCCTCTGAACTGTGTTACAATGAGGCTCGAAGGCCTATTTATTGTTGAGAAACAATGGAAAACCCTTAACATTCCAAAACCTAACCCTAGGAGATGAAATGCCAAACTGTGGACCCCGTTTGGGGTAAATTGGTACATCAACTTCCCGGGGTCGTAACTTTGGCATACGATCTCCGTTTGACGCGTACAATAGCTCGTTAGAAAGATCTATCCGAGTACTATCATTGTTGGAATGGGCAACATGGACCTCTGAAGAATTCCCCAAAAAACGTCGTTTAGGGCCTCAAAACGGCTCCGGAAGTTCAGGACCCGAAAAACTGCTAAAAATAGTAAGTTGTGCTACAATTAAGGAAACTGAAAATGCTGAGAAAGACAATGGTGGGGGTCCAAGTGGACTTGGCAGGTGGCCACCAATATCCACCTGGATCAATTTCATGTTCGCTGATTGAGAGGTCATCCATTGCCTTGATAAGTTCCTCTGAAGAATCTGTAGATTGCCCCTCAATGATGGTTGTTGAAGTGGATGCCCCTGTTGTTGATGTAGATGCAATGGGAACTTTTGTGAGTGGAATGGCTGCCAACTGTGTGGATTGTTCCCTTTCCTTCAAAAATTTCTCCATTTCAACCTCCATTGCTTTGATCTGTCCACTTTGTTCAATAATGATTCTGAACATATATTCTTTTTCCTTCTCTAATTCTCTGACTTCCTTAGTTTGTGGGTCTTCTATGGAGGGAATCTTGAGCTGCTTCTTAAGTGCTGCAATGTCAGCATTTTTCCTTTTGATAATCCCTTCTGTTGCTTTCACATTGCTGGGATGATATCCCAGTTTGATTACAAGGTCTTCCAATGATTTAATTTTTGTATCTTTGGCTAGAGAAGAGACTTTCCCTAATTTAAGTTGAGATTGGATGTTATTTACAGAGGCTTTCTGCCTATAACCTACCATTGTTGAAGTTGTCAAAGTGGAATACAACATCTCCCCTATCTGCTTGTGCAAGTCTATTTGACCAATTGGGTGAATTTGGTCAGTATTGAAAGAAAAAATTGATTTCTTATAATCTTCATGAGTCTTTGGGAAAGGGACCTCAGAATGCAGGAAGGTTATCTACATTTTCCCTTCCTTTGTGTCAAAGGCAAAGAGTAGCCTATGCTATGAAGAGGTTGTCTGCTTCCAAAACTGTGTATATGTTGTAGCTTTTGCCTATTCATTTTTCTTCTTTATTTCTATGTACTTAGCAAATATGTTTGGTTAAGCTTGGTCATGAACTAATTCACCTGACTAAGAGGTGTCTAATGGCTCATGGGAGACTGAAGATGATGGAGACCCTACAAAAAATATATTTAGTCCTCTTTGAAGCATGAGGGTCTGTCAGAATAATGGTGGACTATGTGTTCTCTTCTTGAAATATTTCTTCTGATGTATTAGTCCTTTGCCTCTTCTTGTAGACCTGAAATTCTTTCTCTAGACTTTCTGTGACTGTGGGGGAAACCTCTTCCCTTGGCCTCTTGTCCTGCTTCTCCTGTGGTGCCGGAGTCTGTGATGTTGTAGTTGATGTTACCTTCTCTTTTACCTCATGCAGAGTGTTCTCCAGCCATTGATCTTGGTTCATGTATTTCTCAATATCTGGCCTGGGAGTGTGAATGTATGGAGTAGTCTTTTGTTCTACTCTCAGCTTTGAAATCACTCCCAAGAGGTCATATGACGAGGTAAATATGAGTTTTAAGTTCATTTGTTTCAAGAAGATGTTTGCTTCTTTAGCTGCTACTCTTGTGTTGTAAATGAAAGGACTGACCTGTGCTTTAATCTTAAACGTGATTTTCTCTTTGTTGTTACAAAATGGAGATCATCGAGATGAATCATCTGTCTAATGTATTCTAATGAAAAAATTCTCATTGGGACAAACTTTAGTAACCTGTAAGGTGCAAATTCACACCCATACACCCTAATTTCTGTGTAATTTTGGTACAGGTACCAGTCACCTGTTTTGGTCTGGTCACTAAGGTGTAAAACCCTTCTTATTTTAGGTCTTATCGTAAGTTATATTTCATTGTTCAATAAGCAACAAACTGTATATAGAAATTTATCAACATAGCCACTGGAAGTAAAGTCATTTGAATGCTTCCTCACTAAGGAAGTCCAATGAATAATAGATCGCACATTGCCTTGTTCATCCAATCTCTACAAGGGAAACTGAAATTTGTTTGCCTGATGATACAAAAACAAATAAACCAAAACTGATGCATACTTGAAGGTTCCTTTTGTGGAAAATTTTAAGAACTGCTCATGGATGGCATTTTCTAGAAACTCACCGTAGTAGAAGATAATTGGGGGCTTTTCATCTGTTGAGAATATTGACAAAAACCCTATGATGGCCTCATCAACCCATTGATCAGATTGATAGCCCAATAAAAAGGAAACGATGGGGATGATTTGTTTAGTCATATCAAGGAACATGGAGGATGAATAGGGGAGATTCTTCTTTGGTAATTGGACATCCTCAAGGAGAAATGTTTCAAAAATATTTGCTCTGTGAGGAAGGGTTAGGTTCTTGTAGAGTTCCATGAAGGAATCTAATGTAAAAGGTTTCATAGGTGCATAGTTTTGAATTTGGAGCATCTGGGAGATGGATTTTGAGGTGATGGTGAAAAGAATGTCATTATTTTAGGCCACAATTTCCCTTTGACTAGGAATATATCAAAATTGGCACCATGATACAAATTCAAGGTAGTGGTAGGTCTGAGGGGAAATGAATTAGGGTAGGGAAGAATCCCACAAGCTCAATTCGTCGCTAAGGTCTATAAGTTTCTGCTTTAACCAGTTGTGGAGTTCATAAAGGTAAAACTCACAACTGGTTTCATTGATTTTGTACTCCTGATCTACTAGAGGTTGATGGTCCAGATCAATGACAAGGGGTAGGAGAGGGTTCTCTTAAGTTATCTTAACTTTGCCTTTGGGAGCCATAATAGGTAGAAAAGAACTGTGAATTTAGAGTTTAACTTGGATAATTGAACAAAAGCTGGTGGTTGGGCGTACAGAGGTTGGTCGGCCGTTGACTGATCATAGTGGCGGGTTGTTTCGGTGACTGGACATTCTGTATATAAGCTTTGTATGCTAACTAGGTGCTGGAGCGAGTTCTTGCTACAAATGCTTTAGAACAGCAAAAGGAGGGAAAATGAATGGGTTTTGGGTTTGTTTTATTAGCAAAGAAATTGATTATCGTTGCAATTTAGTTGTTTAATGGAGCGGGTCCGTTATCACAGGAGCGGTTAGAAAACGACTATGGAATAGTGCCATGTGTCAGAATGATAGTGGAGCGGGGGAGGTAGGTGATCGTAATGGGATAACAACGAAGTGGGGAGCTCCATGTGGCAGAATTGCATTGGGACAGAGTGGGGACCGGGACGCGCCACATGGCGGAATAACAATGGAGCAAGAGCGCAGGGCAGAGTCAATAGTCACCAAGGCAGGAAGTTGAAAGGCAGATTCTGGAGGGGGGTGGGATGGTATGTGGTTTTAGGTAGGGGCAGGGGGGGAGGGGGGTCCGCAGTGAGCGAGAAGGTGACACGTTTCATAGGTGGTAAAAAGGGAGACTGCTTTTCGGACCCCCCTTGGTTAATCGTCACAGGGGGGGGGGTCCGAACTCATCACCCGCTGTTGATCTGGGTGGGTGATACCTCAGTGATTCGCTACTGAACTCGTCACCCTTCGTTGTTCTGGGTGGGTGAGACCTCATCCATTCGCTATTGCACATTTTTTATCACAAAACGACAACATGTCGTATCAAATCACTTTATTTGACCACTATACAAAATCGGTTTTATACACTGGGATAATTTTACTGTATTAACTTTACTTTAATATAATTTAACCATGTTTAAACAAGGTGTTAATAAATCAAACTTTAACTAATCCTAATTTGACCAAATTTGACCACAATTAAACTGTGTGGCCAAACAATTTTTTATTCTTACTAGTCTAGTTTTATTCAAAAAGTTTAATCACGCTTAAACAATGTGATTAAACTAACTAATCCTACTTATCTAATTTTAATGTGGCATTTTAACTGGTTGCACATTATTCAAACTTTCTAAAAGCATTTCTCATGCATATTTTTTATTTATTTTTGAAATGCAGTGGCATTTAGACTTGCTCACTTATTTTGGGGTATTTCCATTTTTTTTTTCCTTTTTCCTTTTTCTTTTTTTATTCACACATATATTTTTTCTTTGTTTTCTATCCACTTTTTTTTTTTTTTTTGGCTAAAGCAAGAGACTTTCCTTCTATTTCAAAAACCCAAAATTAAAGTTACAATAAGTACAAAAGGCCTGAAAAATTCAAGGCCTACAAAACCGAGGAGACCGAACAATCGAGGAAGTGACCCTCTAAACCAAAAAAGGAACGATCTAACTGATCAAATTGTCCCTGCAATTATAGATTAACCCAAAGTCAAAGTCTGACAAACCCCCCATCTAAAATTCTCAAAGATTGAACCAGCTCGCTTCCCACTCAAAGAATGAACAAGCCCGACCAGATCTGACCGTTGGTTGCCCCCGCCAAAAAGGACAGCACGGAGAGAAATCAGAGCACCAAGATGCAAGGTATTTAAGTCGCGATGAAGGGTGGTAAGGCAAACCCCCCCTGCCATGTGTTGAGAGATGAGTGGAATCGCTCCCAACAGGCCAAAACCACTTACCGTTTATGAGCCTTGTGATCAAAAGAAAACCGCTTAACCCCAACCATATTTGACCATTGGTTGGCCCCGCCAAAAAGGACGGCTTGGAGAGATATCGGAGCGCCAATATGCAAGGTATTTAAGTCGCGATGAAGGGTGGTAAGGAAACCCCCCCCGCCACGTGGAGATATCGGAGCGCCAATATGCAAGGTATTTAAGTCGCGATGAAGGGTGGTAAGGAAACCCCCCCCGCCACGTGTTGAGAGCTGAGTGGAATCACTCTCAACGGGCCAAAACCACTTACCGTTTGTGAGCCTAGCGATCAAAATAAAACCGCTTAACACCTAGTTTTCCGAACCGCAAGTAATGTGCCGTGGAATTTCCTTTGGGGGATCACTCCAACCTTTCAAATTGCTGATCCTGATAATGGAGCTCGCCACCGAAGCATTCTAAAACTGTACATGTAACCTTGAGTCGCCATACCCGTCACGAAGGAGATAAGTTCCCTTACCCCAAAGGAAGTTATCGCCAACCAGAGAGAGCCCTGTATCAAAGAACCTACCATCGAAATGAGAAAGCACAGTCATAAGAGAGCTTTAAAAATGGCCTTCCTCTCGTGCCCAAAAATCAAAAATTTCCTTGTCCTCTGCGCCTTGAGCATCGCAGAGAGCTTTTAGCCTGCTTGGAGGCATATCCTGCCAATTCATTTCGATCCTGCAGTCTGGATTAATCACTCCCAGGTTGGCCAGTAGATCTGCAAGTTTGTTGGCCTTCCACCAAACATGATTGAAGCTGACTATTCGAAGACTCTGGAGATGTTTTTGGATTCTCTGGTACACTTGTATAAGTCTCCAATGTTTTGAGACCCTTTCAGGCGCTGTTCCAAAGATGATTTTCTTAACTGCATTTATAGAAATCTCGGAGTCTGCTTCGATGAGAACATTTGAGCTGTGATTGAGTTTAAGAAGCACCAGGCATTGTTCCAGAGCCATTAATTCATCCATGTTGTTGGTAGCTTTGCCTAAGTGACAGTGGAAAATGAAAATTATTTTTCCTTCTTCATTTCTTAACACCCCTCCATAACCTACAGTCCCCGGGTTGCTTTTTGAAGCCCCATCAATGTTGCATTTCAAAAAACCTTTTGGTGGAGGATGCCAGAACTCATTTTCCCTTTCCAACACTCTTTCTTTTTTACTAAGACCCTTGAGGATGATCTCATGCATTCCCAGCTGCTTAAGAGTTCTCAATTCGAGCGTAGTAGGAGAATTTGAGGGGTAGCTGTGCACCGTGGTGGAGACGGTTTCCTTAATCTGCCTTAAGATCAATTCCATCAGGCCAAGAGGAGTAGTTTTTCCATCCTTGAAAAATCTCTTATTCCTTTAGTTCCAAACATTCTAGATAATGAAGCTCAGTGTCAAGGTCCAGGCTAAATTAAGGATCTCATGCTCTCAAAAGTTTTTCTCCACATGTTCAGGCTATTAATGATGCTTCCTTTGTCTATGTCTGTCTGTTGCTGTTGAAAGAATCACATAACCAGGTGGTATAGGTGTAGCTATTGAGAATATGCTCCATTGTCTCCTCTTGAGCCTCACATAATTGACATATAGAAGGCCCGATCACCCCCCTCTTCTGAATGTTCTCCCAAGTTAATATTTTCTTGTGAGGAACTAACCACATAAACAATTTGATTTTCATCCATCCTTGGTGGCTCCAAAGTTTATGCCAGTACTTAGCCGAAATGCAGGGTTCGAGGTTAAGGGTAATTCTTTTTGCTTCTTTGATATTAAAGATGCCTTTGTTGTTTTGGCCCCATCTTAACCGATCCTACCCCTCCGTAGCCAAGATCTTCCTCTGTTCTGATATTTTCATGAGTTCTTCTGTTTTTGTTTTTATGGGGTCGTCCCCTCTGCATTCTATTTTCCTCCAGCTTCTCCATTTCTCAGTGTCATGGGGGAGATTCCAAAAATCCCTAACTTTTATTAAACCATGGAAATCAGTTTCCTGCTTGATACTCATAAAGTCCTCCCTTAACAATATTGGTTCTTGTTGCCATTTATCTTCCCAGAAGAGAGCTTGTTCTCCTACTCTGATTTCCCAGAAGCTATTGTTTTGTACTAGGCTCCTGTTATCCCAGGCTTTATTCCAGATGTGAAAGCCTCTTATGTTTCCTGACATTCTGATAAGATCACTCGTTTGCCAGGAGCTTGCATATTTTTCTTTCCAGATTTTAGCCTAATGTGCCCCTACTTCTTTAACCCATCTCCACCAGAGTTTGGCTCCTAAAACATTACTTAGAATCTCCTAATCATCTAAGCCTAGGCCTCGATGACTTTTGGGTTTACAGATTTTATCCCAAGAAACCAGGGCCCATTTCTTTCTGGTTTCCTCCTTGCCCCAGAGAAAGTCTCTCTGAATGTTCCTGAATTGTTGTAAGACCCCTTTGGGAGCTGGCAGGGCTGATAAAAAGAAAATGGGGGTATATTGAAGAACTGCCTTCATGAAAATCAGTCTACCAGCAAGGTTCAATGCTCTAAATGTCCATCTTTTGATCTTGTCTTGCATCTTGTTGAGCACCGGTTCCCAGATAATTTTGTGCATTGGTTTATCCATAAGGGGGATTCCCAAATACTTAGAAGGGAGGACCTCCCTTTGGAAGCCCAGAATTCTGGAGATGTTCCTTTGAATAGCAATGTAAGTGTTAAAGAAAAAAAAATTGATTTGGAGAGATTGACTTCCATACCTGAAGCCGAGGCAAAGTAATTTAGGATTTTTTTGTATGTTGTAGCTTCCTTGACTGTGGGGATACCTTACAACATGGTGTCATCCACAAATTGTTGGTGTGTCAAGGTTTGATCGTTCTCCGTTAGGTTAAGGCCCTTGATATTTCCTGGTTAAGGCCCTTGATATTTCCTGAGACTTTAGCATTTTTAATGGTTCGGCCCAATCCTTCCATCATGAGTATAAACAGAAAGGGAGAGAGTGGGTATCCCTACCTGAGGCCTCTGGAAAGAGTGAAGATATCCGAGGGTGAGCCATTCACCAGAAATGAAAAGCTGGTTGAAGTAACCAAATCCATAACCCATTTGATCCAGTCATGGTCAAACCCAAAAGCAGAAAGGACCTTTTTGATATAGATCTAGTTCACCTTGTCATATGCTTTTTCAATGTCTAATTGCATGATCATGCCGGCCTGCTTTTTGCTAGTGAGAGAGTGAACAACCTCGTGGGCCTGAATAATATTATCCAAGATTTGCCTCCCTTCCACATAACCAGACTGTTCCCCAGAAATCAGAGAAGGAAGAAGAGGTTTGAGTCTGTTGGCCAAGATCTTAGAAATAATTTTGTAAACAACATTGCATAAAGCAATGGGTCTGAACTTATCAGGAGTCAGGGTTGAGTCCTGTTTGGGGATCAGGGAGATGAAGGAGGTGTTGAGGGCTTTCAAAATGGATCTGCTTCTTCTGGAGTCCTCTACCACCTCCAAAATGTCCTGTTTGACAACATTCCAACAGGCTTTGAAAAAGTCCACATTAAAACCATCTGGACCAGGGGCTTTTCCATTCTGCATGTCTTTGATCACCGTGCTGACCTCTGCTTCAGTTATTGGTTTGTTCAGATTAAAGTTGTCTTCTCTAGACACCATCCTGGGAATATTCTTTATAATCTCCTTGATGTTTTTATCTCTATCTAGATTATTTTCATTTGTGATGTCTCTGAAATGTTGAACCATCACAGCTTCAATATTCTTGTGAGTGGTCTGAAGCTCCCCATCTTGATTCAATATTGAGGACATTCTATTATGCATCCTATTGGCTACGGTAGAACAGTGGAAAAAAAGAGTGTTTCGTTCATCTTCTTTGAGCCATTGAACTCCAGACTTTTGTCTCCAGAAGATTTCCTCCTGTTTGCATAAATTCTCCCAATCAAGGTTGTATCTTTCAGCTTGCTCACTTTTTGTTTTATCAAAACCATCTGCGATCATTGCTTGATTGAGTTCCTTCATTTTGATCTCTACTAATTTTTTGTTTACAAAAATGTTACCAAAATCCTTCTTGTTCCATTCTTTGAGCTTGATTTTTATGTGCTTTAGTCTCTTGTGGAGGAGGAGCATTTTGGAGCCCTAACAAAACTGTGGCTCAAAGTTTAGCTATATTTCCCTTATTTCCACATAAGGATAGGCTCCCTAGAAACAAAGTTATTTCTCCTAAATTCAATGAAAAAGCTAGGTCATGGGCATACTTTGTTGGGGCCTCACAGGGTGATGATAGTGACTGTGGTGGGAGAGTTATACTTTATTTATCCAAGAATCACGTTTTCTCTATAAAAATGGGGCTAAGCAAGGGCTAAATAGGGGCACAAATAAATTTGTTGAACTTATGGCTCTAAAATTTCTCTTACTTTATGCAAAAGAAAAAGTTTGTGGGTCTCTTCAAATTTTTGGTGATTCCATTAGTATTATTAATTGGGTTAAATGGGTATAAATTTGTGATAATCAACAACCGATACCTTTGTTGGAAAATTTTCTTCATATTTGAGATACTTTTTATATTATTTCTTACTGTCATGTATACGAGGAGCTCAACATGCTTGCATATTCTTTATCTAAAGAAGGTGTTCATTTGGTTTATGGGTAGTGGTTCATCAAAGAATCAAGAGAAGCTAAATAGTATGAGTTCTACAATAGGCCCTTCATAGAAGGGGGGCATCCATATCCTTAACTTGTAGAAAACCAAAAATATCTAGCATATTTTTCTGATATAACTTTAGTTTCTTTTAGAAAACAACTATATAAATTGACTGAAGTATTTTATTTAAGATTTTTTTCGTATTATATTTTTTAATTTGTTTTTTTTTTTTAATCAGGTAAGAGTAGAACTGTCTATTAAGCTTAGCTAAAAATACATAATTTACAAAAGGCCGCACCCTCTCTGTGAGAGTTCAACAGTCAGCAGGGCAGGCCGAACTGAACCATTTACCCAAAACCAATAGAAACATAAGCCGAAAAACCTGGAAGAACTGCCAGACAGTTCAGGCACCAGGCCAACTAGTAGTGTTGTCGTGCAACAAAAGAACTAAGAAATCCATGGAGAACTAGTCCATCGAGCCGGAGGTTACAAAAGGCCGCAAATGACTCGCCGTGGGTCCACAAGAGGTTCCACCACTAGCCAAGCTGAAAACTATCAAACGGACTCGATGAAAATTAAAGCATAACACTCTAATCTTTATTTGGGTTCGACCAACTAGCATAAACAAATCGCCGCCGTTGATCAACAGACTAGGATCCAACGGTCTTCGTGAATATCGGGAGGACGAGAAGCGCAAGAGTTAATCGCCCGATGAGGGCGGTTCTCTCTCACATCGCCCCGCCACGCATAACACGAAGAGTGGAATCGGAGCCGATCTCAAAAAAACCATAAACTAGTCGGACCCCGCCCGATATACCACTTGTGGTTTTGGAGTGGTTGAAGTGCGAAAAGACAAACACGTCCTTTCACCACGTGTTGTCCTTCTATTCCGTCTTGCGAGCAGATCTTGAGCTAATCCCGTCCACCACGAACCTCGGTCAAACACCAACTAAGCAAAATGAAAATGGACACCTCACCCTGTGTTGCTATCCGAGTCAATCCTTTCGTCATTCAATCAAAAGAATTCCAGACTATGGAAAACAATCGAACCAAGGCAGGTTAGATTATATGGGGTTCTCCATCCACCCGCCGGTCTTCTGAGTCGCTTTGATCTATCCTGTTAGTCCATAGTTCCATATCCTGGGTTGCTTGATAGTGACAGTCCTCCCACAATTTGCCTCGAGGTAACGAGTCCCAAGCATACCTAGAATTCCTGTCCCTATTGGTGACTCCTTCATTTTCTAATCGATCCGCTAACATATTGGCTTTCCTTTTTACATGAACAAATATGACAGTTTTAAGGGTACACAGATGAGAGTGGATGCGGTAAAAAACCTATAGAAGCTTCCAGTGCTTCGACACTTTATCTGGAGAGGTTCCATTGCTAATTTTCTTAGCCGCTCTAATGACTAATTCCGAATTTGCTTAAATTATAACATTGTGTGAACTTGAATCCACCAGGATTTCCAAGCATTGCTCTAATTCCATGAGCTCAGCCATGTTATTAGTGGCCTTTCCCAAGTGGCCATGGAAGATTTTTTGTATTTGTCCCTGATCATCTCTTATGGCCCCCCTAAAGCCCGCTAATCCTCGATTGCCCTTAGCAGCTCCATCAATATTAACCTTTAAGAAACCATAAGGGGGGCTTCTAAATGTTGACACCTTTATTTATAAGGCTCACTTCCTTTATTATCCCTAGAGGACTAATAGACTGGAGACCCAAGTGAAGTAGAATTCTCTCCTCTTAGGGCAGAGGAGGATCTTTAGGAAGGGTCCTCAACAAGCTTCTTACTGTGTCTTTGAGTTGCCTTAGAATTTGATCATTTATGTGTTGTGGCATGCTTGTTTTGTTTTTGAAGATCCGACTGTTGCGCTCTTTCCAAACATTCCAGATGACAAAGCCTGGAACCAGAATCTAGGCTTTATTAACAATCTCATTCCCTGAGAAGTTTTTCCTCCAGTTCTTCAGAGTGTTGGCTATGCTGAGACTATCCCTATCAGTTTGCCTAAAAATGGAGGCCACCCAGTACCACACCTTTGAAGTGAAAGAGAAGAGGTTGAGAAGGCGTTCAATCGTCTCCTCATGAGCGCCACATAGGTAGCATTTGGAAGGCCCAATGAAGCCTTTCTTAAGGAGATTCTCCAAAATTAAGATCTTCCTTTGATGCACTAGCCAGATGAATAACTTTATTTTCATCCAATGTGGACTTTGCCAAAGTTTCTTCCAGCCTTGATTAGGATTCACAGAGTTAAATCCTGTGGCTCCTTGTTTAGCCTCTTTGAGGTTAAAGTTACCTTCGGTATTCTTTCCCCATCTTAATTGATCTGATGAGGAAGATACCCGAATCCTTCTATGCTCAAGATCCTAGGTGAGAGCTTCTACCTTGATCTTTAGCGGGTTTTCTTCACTGTATCCTAGATCCTTCCACTTCCTCCATTTTCCATTATTCCTTTCTTGGTCCCAGAATTCTTTTGCCAAAACCATACCTTTGCTATCTGTGTCACTTTTGAGAGTTGCAAGTTCATCCCTATAAAGGTTGGGTTCCTGTTGCCAATTGTCCTCCCAAAATCAAGCAAGGTCCCCTGCTCGAATTTCCCAAAAACAATATTGCTGAACAATACTTTTGTTATCCCAGGTAAGGTTCCAAATGTGGGAGCCCCTGATTTGCCCTGACATTCTGATGTGATCGTTCTCTTTCCAGTACTTTGCATACTTTTGTTTCCACAGCTTAGCCCAGGGGGCATTCGGTTCCTTAATCCATCTCCACCACAGCTTGGCTCCCAAAACTTTGCTGAGGGTCTCATGATCATGAAGCCCCAAACCACCATGGCTCTTGGGCTTGAAGAGCTTGTCCCAAGCTACTAAAGCCCAATTCTTTTTCTCTTCCCCTCTGCCCCACAAAAATTCCCTTTGTATGCTTCTTATCTGCTGCTTAATACCTTGGGGAGCAGGAAGAGCTGAAAACATGAAAATGGGAATGGCTTGCAAGACCACCTGTGTGAGCCCCAGGCGCCCTGCCAAATTTAGTAACCTGCATGTCCATTTTCCAACCTTGTCCTAAAGTTTATTTAATATTGGCTCCCACACTTTCTTGCTTAGAGGTTTGTCAGTAAGATGGATGCCAAGATATTTGGAAGGTATTTGTTCCCTTTGAAATCCAAGAATTCTGGTTATGTTTCTCTGAACAACAATATTAGTGTTAAAGAAAAAAACTTTGGACTTGTTGAGGCTTACCTCTATGCTTGATGACATAACAAAGTCATTCAAGATGTTTTTGATTGCTCTAGCTTCCCTAACTGTGGGTATGACCTCCAACATTGTATCATCCACAAATTGTTGATGAGTGTTTGCCTCTCCATCCATGGTAAGTTTGATACCTTGAATTCGTCCTTCAGCATTTGCCATTTTTATCGCTCTACCTATCCCTTCCATCATGAGGATGAAGAGGAACGGCGAGAGTGGATCACCTTGTCTGAGTCCTCTGGAGGGTATGAAGGTCCTAGATGGAGCTCCATTAAGCAGAATGGAAAAACTGGTCGTGGTAACTAATGCCATCACCCACCTTATCCAATTCTGGTCAAAACCATAGGCTTTTAGAATTGCTCTTATGTAGGACCAACTTAATTTGTTGTAGGCTTTTGCTAGGTCCAATTGAATGATCATACCAGCTTGTTTGTTGCTTTTGAGAGAATGTACCACCTCATGAGCTTGGATAATGTTGTTGAGGATTTGTCTTCCCTCCACATAGCATGTTTTCTCCTCCGAGATGAGAAAGGGTAGAAGTGGTTTGAGTCGATTGGTTATCACTTTGTAAATAATTTTATACACCACATTACATAAGGTTATGGGCTGAAAACCCTTCGGAGTCATGGCATTTTCCTTCTTTGGGATAAGAGCTATGAAAGATGCATTCAGAGCCTTTAGTATCTTTTTGGATCTTCCTGAGTCTTCCACAACCTCGAGGATATCATGTTTGATAGTTTCCCAACAGGCTTTGAAGAAGTCTACTTTGAATCCATCTGGGCCTGGTGCTTTACCATTCTGCATTTCATTAATCACTTCACTGACCTCCTCTTCCGATACTGGCTTGTTGAGATTGTGGTTGTCCTCTCTGGTAACTAGCTTAGGGATATACTGAATAAAGTGGTCAATGAACCTAGATCTTTCCTCCTGTGGCTCCTTTGCAATATTGCAGAATTGTTGTACTAGGACAGATTCCATATCATTTTGAGAGACAAGCTCAATACCTTGAGAATCTTTGATCTTGGTGATTCTATTATGTGCCCTGTGAGCCATAGTGGATTTATGGAAGAATTTTGTGTTTCTTTCTCCCTCTCTAAGCCACTGTATCCTTGATTTCTGCCTCCAGAAAGTTTCCTCTTGTGAGCATCGATCCTCCCTTTCTTTCTACAAAGAGTCAGTTAATTTTTTCCACTCTTCGGTGAAGCCCTCTGTGATATTAATCTGATTGATCTCTTGGAGCTTTTGCTCAGTTTCTCTTTTGGCTTTGAAGATATCTCCAAATTACTTTTTGTTCCAAGCTTTAAGACAAGATTTGATGTGTTTAAGTTTCTGCTGGAGCATGAACATTTTTGTTCCCTGAGTATTCAACTCCTCTTTCCACCATTTATCAATGTTACTAGTGAATTTAAGGTGTGTGAGCGAGGCATTTTCAAACCTGAAAGGTCTGTTTCACGGTGTGCCCATGAAAGTGGCTTCCAGCTGTACAGGCCAATGATCCGATCCTCCAAACGGAAGAATGGAGGCTGTTATGGCAGGTCCTGTGAGAAGGAGGTCCTCTGAAATAATAAATCTATCAAGTTTGGAAGCAACTTGAGAAGCCCCTCCCCTTTTGTTGTTCCAAGTGAAGGTTCCATTAATTGTTTCAGTGTCCACTAGACCCATGCTCATAATGAAGTTCTAAAAGGACATGGAGTCTTTGCCTAGCTGTCTAGTGCCTCCTTTTTTTTTTTTCCGAAAGAGATCTTATCATATTGAAATATCCTACAACAATCCAGGGCAAAATGGGATGTCTTGCTCTTAGATCCTCCAGGGAGGTGAGAAGCTTGAGTTTGTCTGCTTTCTTTTGAGGTCCATAAACATTTGTAATAATGTATATCTCCTTATCCCCTACAGGTTGACATATCAAGGAGAGATAGTTCCTGGATGCTTCCGCATCCAGGATTCCAAATTTCCGTGGATCCCATAGAGTGAGAATCCCCGTGAGTTATTAGCCTTAACTTCTAAATACTCATATTTGATTAACCACTTATTGTGAATATCTCTTATCTTGTCCATCGAACATTTTGTCTCCTGAATGAAAACCATGTATGGTTTTTCTTCTTTCATTCTGTTACTAATATTTCTTTTTTTCCTTCTATTCCCTATACCTCTAATGTTCAAGGTTGTGAGCTTCATTAAGAAAGTTTAGTAAAGGAATAGTTGGTAAGATCTTTCATCTTACCTGAGTTAATCAATAGTTTTCCACATTCGTTCAGCAGCTCATTATGTCTCTTTCTTCCTCTTTTCCTTCTTGAATTATTTGGAGAATGTTCCTGTGAATTCTCCATCATCTTAACCCCACTTGGCTCCTGGATTTCGTGGTTTCTTTTGACTCCAGCTCCCTTTGCTTGTGACCTCCATAGAAAGAGCTGTTGTACTCTGTCATAATCCTCTTTTGGCATGGAGTCCACACCTATGCTTTTTCCTTGTTCCAGAAATTTCTCTAGATCTAGATTTTTCTTATCCAGAATTTCTTGTAGCTCATGGTCCTCTATTCCCACTTCACTTGGAGTCATCTCCTGTTCCCTACTGATCTCCATCAGGCTTGTTAGATCATCATCCTTTTGCTGGTTGTTTACTGTGATGTCCTCCATGTCAGTTGTCTTATCCAACTCCTTTGTTACATTCTCCATGTCTTGGACTATCTCCTTGTTCCTCTCTTCTTCCTCCAGGATCTTGAAGCTATTGTGTATTGTATGTCTATCCTCATTTACCTTCTTGTGTGGATGTTTTCCCCCTTTCCCTTTGCTCTCGACCTTGGTGAAACCCTCATGATCTCTCTCCACAGTGGTTTTCTGGTTACCTTCCCTATTGATTATGGGGCAGTCTCTATATAGATGCCCATGTTCATAGCATTTGCGGAACCTAAACAGTATGTGCTCATAGTCCACCGTTTGCACCCAATCTTCATCATATACTTCTAAAATTATCACTTCCAAAAGGGCTCCAGATAGATCCATTTCCACACATATTCGGGCAAAGGAGGTATATCTTCCTTTCAAAGTTGCCTCTGAGATCTTTAGAAAATACCCCAACTTGTTGCCTATGGATTTCAAAGATTCTAGTAGCCAATAATCCAAAGGAAGGGAGTATAGTCTGATCCAAACTGGTATTGATGTGAAAGTTTCACGTTTTGGGACAAAGTTCATCATACATGGCCGCATGTAGAGTCTTGCCGCAACATAGAAATAGGGCCCTCCTTCAAACACTCTGTCTTTGTCCTCTAGGCTTGTGAATACTACCGTAGAAAAGCCCTTAGAGCCTAGATGTAAATGTATTTCTCCCTTTGGCTTCCAATGGCTCCTTATCTAGACGTGTAACGCCCTCTCCGTTGGCCATAACCCCATGGACTTGCATATGATTGCATGTTCCGTCATATGATCCCTATGTGCTTGTATCGTTGGGTCACTCAATACGACTCGAGGAATAATGCCTGACTTGGGTTTGTAGACCCCAGATGTCCTTGTGGAAGCCAGTATTTCACTGCTTCCTCCATTCTCCTTTTCTTTACTTGTTTCTTGTTGGTTCCCTTGCTGATCCTAATGTCCACTTCTTCCAGATATCCCCTGGCTTCGTGCTTCTGAAATCTTCTCTAGAGGTTTTTTGAAATGCTTCTTTCCTGCGTCCTTACTTCCATCTGTGACTGCTTGACTGTAGGAGGGAGCAGCACTCCCCCCTGCGCTCCCCGCCATAGATCCTGTGTCCAAAACCCTATCTTCAACTCCAACCCTAGCTTCTCAGAGGAGCGAAAAAACTCAGCATCTATATTTTTTAATTTGTTAATATAAAGATTATTTTTAAATTTTTAAATATTTTCTTAAGATTATCTTATTATTGTTATTAATAATATTATTATTTAATGTAACGTTAAGTGACAACATTTTGCTCACACTAGACTGTAGAGTGTCTCTAGACACAATAAATTTAAGATAAAATATAAATAACAACTATAAATAAAAATAAATAATCAATAATAAAATAAACTTAAGATGCATATTTTATTTTTAAATAATATTTAGAGATCATCAAGACACTATTAAGAAAGTATGGCAAACTATCAAACAATATATCCCTAAAACTATTTTACTCCTTACGAAGTATTTATTATGAACCAACTTGTTTTATACCCTTACATGCTCTCCTCAACCTCCCTTAAGCCTTTTAAGCCCTAATTCTCTTCTCCTTCGATTTATTTTCCTTCTTTAAAGCGATTTGTTAAACTCAATTTTGATGGGGCCTCAAAAGGAAACCCTAGGTTAGCTGGGTTTGGAGGTATATTTAGAGATCAAAATCACAATGTGTTATGGATTTACAACATTGATTTTGGTACAACAAGCAATAATGAAGCAGGATGTATGGCACTAGAAAGGGGTCTCCAACTAACTGTCTCAACAGAGTTTTCTAAACTTCAACTACAAAATGATTCTTAATTGGTTATCGGGACAACCCATAAGATTCTTCATGGTTCTCTAGTTGAAAAACTCTCCAAAAGATGGAGGCTCATCAACCTGATTGCTCATGTGAGAACCATGCTTCTCTCTTTCAATTATATGACTACCTCTTACACTTTGAGAACATGCAATAGAGCAGCTGATTTCTTGGCTAACCTAGGTTGCAATCAGAGAGGTCTTCACTTTGATATAGTGGCCATTGGATCATCAGTCAAACTGGTAGGACGACTTCCAATGTATACCAGAGGGAGACAAGTCTGCCTTAGTGATGAAGGTTGTCAATGAGAGACAAAATGCCCCAATGGGGGTGAATCCCAAGATAAATATTTGGTTGGGGGATTGTGCATGCCACCCTTGATCCAGGTGGCTCCAGACATGCTCAGATTCAAAAGTGGCTTTAGAATAGCTCAAAAATCAAAGTCATCGGATTGACGTGAAACCAAGACCAAATTGTAGTGCTCGTCGCCCTGATTCCAACGGTGTGAATGACACTCAAATATGAGTCGGTATGCCCCAGATATTTGTGGTCAATTTTTTATCAAACTTGGCCAAATGGAAGGCTTAAGGAGGCAACAAATTGCCTAAAACTCGACTCATAGAATCCAGATACCAGAACGGGTGAAATTGTTGAATGGTTAATTAGTCTAGTTACCCTTATTTTCGACAAAGTTAAAAAATGCCAATTTTTGTTATAAAACAAAAAATATATAATTAAGGGGTGGGTTGCCACCTTGGTTGTATCATATTATATTAAAAGAAAAAATGTCAAACCAGGGTGGCGAGCCGCCACCCCCGCCACACCCCACGACACACAATACAAATATATGTCATATATCTATACAGGCCACACCCAACTATCATATGACGAGTTTGGAGGCTAGCGGGGGTTGAACCCGCCCGACCCACGTGGGTCGGCCCCATGTGGCATAAACCAAACACCAACCGCAATATGTTACAACAAACCTTTGTCATTCTAGATTTGACCGTCGGTTGCAACGATTATGAATTAAAGCACCAATATAATCGCGCCCTAAAATTATAAACGTGCATGCATTATATACCACCACGGTTATGTTAAAATGTCAAGCATTGACCGTCGACGGTTACGCGAATTTGTTATTAAATGAAACTCTGACCTCCCTCGACCAAACTAAGGACTTTAACCAACACACCCAATGGAGTCCTTGTTAACTCTGCCCTCCAAACCAATATAAAACCTTTCAAATCAGTCGGCCGAGCAAATCTGGTAGTGGAGGAGAAGAGATTGGAACCATGATTTGCAGAGGGTGTGGAACCCTGAACGTGGAGAATCTTAAGATGATGAAAAGATTCCCTTGAGGGCTAAAGATGTCAGTGACAAATTTTGACACGTGGATAGTCATTTTTGCATGTTTTCTTGCCAGGAGTCCAATTGTGAAGTCAGAAGCTCCATCTGAGCAACAAAAATTCAGGTGTCCAGTAGCAAGGAATCTTTGAGAATCTTATGGAATCTAAAAGATTCCCTTTGACGCAGATTTTGACCAAGAAAAAAAGATGTCGACTTTATAGTTATTTTTCACAAAATTTCATAGGGAGTGCAGTAGTGTGCTCAAAATCTTCATCCGAGCAGCGGATTTTTCGGCCATCTTCAGGAAGGAATCTTTGGGGGAATCTTCACGATGCCTGAGGGTCCAGAATTTGATGGTGTTAGAAAGGGGAAAAGTTTATAGACGTTTCACACGATTTCACACAACAAATTTAGTGGTAGTGTCTGTTTCAGCAGCTAAGCTTTGCATTTTTCTCCCATCCTAAAAGTGGAGGTATATGATGTGGTTATGTCATGCTTTTCTTCTGATTTGCTGAGATGATGTTTTTGTTGTTGAGGTCCCTGCTTACTATTATGTTGAGGGATACTTGTATGTCACATCATGTGAGATTTTATTAGCTTGTCATGCTGAAGGAAGACCCATTTGAGTGAGAGCTCCTATAGGGAGAATGGCTCATGGAGAGACATGCCACTCTTGATGATGGAATTTGCCCATATGAGTGAGAGTTCCTGAGAACGTCTCATGGAGAGACATGTCAATATGATTGAGGCAATTTATCCTTGTAATAATAAAGACTATTCCATGTAGTACATCATCATTTGCAACATTTAATAAAGCATACTCCCCACTCTTGACAGCAAGGCCCGAAGACGTAACCCACACTGGGTGAACTTCATTATCAATGTGTTATGTGTCCTTGATTTGATGGTTGTCGTTATGTTTCGTCTTCTTTAAAGTATGCACATGTGGTTGTTCTATACTCTTTCATATGAACTTTTGCTAACATCACAGAAGTAAAAGATCTTGGATAATTCTCATAGCTGAAGAGATCTGGATCAACCCTATTGCAAAGCGAGGAGTAAATGCTACAGTGGCGTAGCCGCCCCCTCGCATGCATAAGCATGCAACATTAATTCATGTTCAATTTGATGGATTATAGTCTGAAGCATTATTCTAGTGGTTTGATTAGTTTTCTAGGCTATGTAGGGAGGCAACAACTAGACCCCTTGCCTCAGGAGTGAAGATCAAGACGAAGGTTGAGGCATGACCAATTGAAGCTCTTAGGCCCAATCACAGTCAGAGAATTTATTTAATTACTAAAGGGGATATTAATGGAAAGGTGTCAATCAATGTTTTGAACGTCGCTTGTTTGTTTGAGTTGGTGGGTAAGTGGTGGAAGAACACAGACTATGCAGTTACTAGTAAATTCTTTGGCACTACTCATGGGATACTCTTTGTATATTTCTCAACATGCCCTCTAGAGAGATTTTATGTCTCTATGTTCTTTTTTATGCTCACTATGTTCTAAAAGGTTCACTGGGTTATAGTTTTGGCGTCTTTGTTGGGTTGATACTTGATGCCTCTCCTTGTTGGGGGCTTTCCTCTGGTCGAGGTTTGGATTTTCCTGGATTTATGCTCTTTATTCCTCACCATATTACCACCTCCCTCGAGATTGTTGCTATTTTTGGTTCATAGTCTACATATTTGTAGCTTTGGCATTTACCCTGGGTTAACATTATTAATTTCTATTTTATGGTGGCAACCTTATGTAAGAGTCGCTTTTCTTGGCTCAATGCCTTCTATACATTGACCTTGCTCTATCACCCTTTGTTTGTTGTGTATTTGGATCTTGTGGTACAATTGGTCTAGAGTTCGTGAATTCTCTGGTTTGGGGTTGAGTTTCTTGGGTATACACCATAGGTGCCATTTATCTTTGCTTGACATGCAATGCCAGCGTATGCAAAGTAAGCATGGGGGGGGGGGGGGAAGGAGGTTGCAACCCCCAGGGCCACAATTGAGGCCAATAGGAGGCTAAGGAAGCCACTAAAACTTATCATGTAGTTTCCCCCCTTAATACTAAAGTGAACTCCGCCATTTAGAGTCTCCTGTTGTTTGTGACAGACAATCCCTCTCGAATTCAAGATCCTAGAAGACATATCTACTTGGATTCCTAACTCGAGGCATACCTGAGGAAGAAGGAAACAATATTTTAGTACCTTGGCTTTGTATTGGCGGATGAAGACCCTATTAGGGAGGGTCTTGAAGGAAAAGTAGGTAGAGAGATACAATATCTTTTCTAGTTTAGAGGACGTCAAGTGGGTCCAGCATAACTAGAGAGTTTGCTTAGAGAGGATTGATGTGAGGTTGGCACACATTGAACTCCACTTCCACTGTGAACATGCTCCTCATGCTCCTCTAGATTCCAATGTTCGAGATTCGACTCTTGTTACTTCCTCAAATTCTTGATTCTGAATGTTTATTTTGAGTTTTTGGTATTACAACACAATAGCAGATATTTTAGTCATGTTAGAATTGTTGAAACTCTTAGAAATTTGGACAATTACTCTATTGATAGGTGGTAAAAATTATATAGTTTTCTGTGAGACAAATTAAAACCACCTACCCAATAACATATTTAATGATAATAGCCCCAAGGGTTAGCTCAACTGGTCGAGTCCCCGTTGTTAAGTACCTCGCTAATCGGGAGGTCACAGGGTCAATTCTCCTCGACGCCCTTGGGGTTAAGCCCTGCTAGTATGGCCGAAGAGCTTTCAAAGATTCCCTTCGGGATTGATCTGCCCAGATTTTCCGTAGATATAATGACCACCCATGAACCACCTCTAGTAAAAACATATTTAATGATAATACTTATCTCACATATATATTTACCAATACAACTAAAAAAACAAAATTTCCCATTATTAAAAAATCATAACCACTGATTACAATCAATGCACAAAAATGCTTTGAAACTTCATACCTATTATAACTTAAACTCAAATTTAATGTATATTAAAAATAAATAAATATCATGCAACCTATCCAATAACATAATACAAGTCATTGTATACAATACAATAGCATTGAGAAAAGGATTAATGGGGGTGGAAAGCTTATTTTGGTCTTGAAAATAATTGTAAAATAGCAAACCTCGTAATGTGGGATAAAAAGAAGTTCCTCTTTGAAACTTTAATCACTCATGTTATCTCATATGGCTGTGAGGTTTGGGGTTACAGCATCTCCAGAGAATCATGGAGAAAGATTGAGCAAATCCAGAAGCGTTTTATAACTTATAACCTGAAAATTAAAAGTAATACACCCTATCCTATTCTCCTTATAGAAGCAGGTCTTTTCCCTATTGAGAGCCTAGCTATGCTTAGGTTTCTGTTGTACAAGCACAAAATCAGTAACATAGACAATCATAGACTTCCTAAGCTAGCTTTAAATTCTAGGCAAAACCACCTAAGGCTCAATCAAGGGTGGCATAAAGACACAAGGGCCTGGTTAAACTATTGGGAGATCAACAAAAATGATGCATTGCAAAACATAAATAACATTAAAGATATTGTTACTTCTAAGTTCAAAGAAAAAATGTGGTGTGAGAAAGATTTAGCGGCTAAAAGAAAATTAAGTTATTATAAGAAGGTCATCAATCCCACCCTAGAAGATCAAAAGTATCTCTCTATTTTAACTAGCTCAAAGAAGAAAATTAATATAGCAAAGATTAGAACGAATTCTCATGAGCTCCATAGTGAAACAGGTCGTTGGGCAGTTCCTAAAACGCCATGGATGGAAAGGATCTGCCATATATGTGAGAATAGGAACATCGAGGATGAAAACCACTTCCTCTTAGAGTGCCCCGTGTATAACCACATTAGATCTCAGTTTCACAATCTTTGTTACAACACTGACCTTCTTAGCCTTTTACAATGTCAAAATTATAGTGAGCTCGGGAGGCTTCTCTCCAAGCTTTTTGAGCATAGGAATAAAATCTTAAATCAAAATAAATAATTTGTTTCTTTAGGTCTGATAGACCATTGTTTGGTCTCAGCGGACGTTAACCATCATCATCATCATTATCAATAACATCAAAAATTATATAAATATATGACATGTACCACTCTTAAAATTATATATTATATAATGACATATAATATACCACATATATTTCTTAAAAAGAATATAATTAATTTGTTTGACATATAACGCAGGTACCTTGTCCTTTGGACCAACAACTCTCCCAGTCACTTTTAAGTATATGTCAAAGTGCATGATATTTTAGAATGGTATATATGTAATTGTGCAAGTTGGTTTAACCTATTAATTATGTAAAAACCATGAAAGAAATTTAAAAGTGAAGAATAATAAAATATAGTGATGAAAATTATAAATATTTTTCTTTATTAAATGATAATGATTGATGGAGATATTATAATTTAAAGGAAAACTGAAAGTCGTGGCTTTTTACTAAAAACAAATTTAAATGAAAAAGAAAAACTTTTTTTCATACTATATTAATATAGCATGGGTTATTGTTTATAAAAATAGTGTTTACATCGTAATTATTTTATAAAAAGGTTTTTACTATTTATGAAATTCAAATAGAGATACCAACTAAAATAAAAATGTTTTTATTTTAAAAATTTATTATAAAAAAGATAATAAAAAGACTAAATTTATATATAAATATGATATTTAGATATAAAGGGTCTAATCATATAAATATAGATATTGATACTTTTACATGTTTGATATATCAAATTTAAAATGAATTTACACTCATTTATTTTATTTTTAGTGAGATGGTTTAGTTACGAAAAGAGAGAACCTATTATAGTTAATTTATGTCTAATTTTTAGTACATATGTGTTTGATAATGCCTTAAATGAAAATTTATTATCTACATTTTATAATGAAAAATGTATTAATTTAATTTTAAAATATGTTACATATGATTATATGTCATAGGCTAAATTTTATAAGTTTTGTTTTTTTATAAGTCAATATATATAAAACAATTAAATTGCGCCGATTTCTATTTTGTTATTGACAAAACTATCCAATTTTCAATTAAAGAGAGAACTAACATTTCTATATCTCTTAATATGGGTCTTTCACAATTCGTCTTCATATTTATTAGTACTCCTCATTTTTTATTTGTATACATTTTTGGGCCAATATAGTTTCAGTGAGTTGTTCGTTGTCCATCAAGTAGAAAGGAAGATAGAGTGGGAGTGAAATCCCTAGGATGTATCAAATTAAAATCAAGGTAAAGTGCATCCTGAATTGTTTATGGAAGCTTGGTTATTTGGTAAAGTAGAAGTGTTATTCTTCACCCACCAAGTTTCATATCCTCCATTGTCCAAGTTTGCCCCTTGTGGATCAATGCACACACTCAATCAAGTTGTTTAATGTGAGTAAGGCTAAATGCAAGTCTCATGTGAATTTGGAAAAATATATATCCCTAGTCATAGTTGCTTAACTAAAATATATATTGGATGTTAGACATATAGGTGTGTTGATAATGTTCATGTTGCAACCTTAGTTTAGGTCATCAATGTAAGCCTCTATTGATACATTGCAAAGTTTCCCTTGTGTTTTGGAAATTCCTCTAAGAACATAAGTATTAGCTAAATTCCTTGAAGGTTTTCCCATTTTATAATGATCCATAAGATTGGTTAAGTAAGAAACGTGGAGCATATTTTTTGGAGGGTCCTCCACATTGTTTAATTTATCTCTATAATATACATTATTGGTAATGTACTGGTTGGAGTGTTTGGGTTGTTGACACATCTTTGTGCCCTACATTTTACATGTCACAAGCAGCGTGGAATACAAAGCATAAGACTCGTTATTATAAATTTATTTCCCTTCTTCCTCTCCATTACACTCTACATTAGATATGACACACAAAATGCAAAATATGGGAGGAAGGCATTTCCATGCACCTCCACCACATCTTCGCTTACACATATTGTGTGCATCAATCAAATTTGAATTCTCCATTCATCACGCTCTCTACTCTACCCATATCATGCAACGATCATGCATAAGAATCTTTTACATACAAGTGGATGCAATTCATGATGAAATTTGGTGGAATTGGTAATTAGGAGTAAGTTGATAATGAAATACATGCTTGTGGTAAAATTTAATAGTGTGCATGGTGATTTGAGCTAATGATTATGAGTCCTTTGTATAATATAAAGCTATGGTTAAGTACTTTGGATTTGGTCTCATGGTATGAAAAGTGTAAGAAGGAGAATGTTGCAAAGGAAGAGGAGTGAACCTTTTGTTGGTAATATTGTTAACTCTTTGGTTGTAACATACCCCCTACTATCCCTAGCCCCAACTAAGGGTAGAAGGAGGAAGTTACTAGGTTGAACCAACCTCCATAGTCATATCATGGAAATCTGGTCTAAATTTTTCAACCTTTTCCAACATCCTCAAAACCCAAAACAAATGACATCATTGTGTTTATCTCGTCGAGACCTTTCCAATGATATGAAAATTTCCCTAATCTGTCTCTTGGATCAAAAGTTATGGCCATTTACAACTAGTTTATTAGACAGTGCCACATCATCTTGACCTTCTATGTGGCACCCACGTGGCTATCATAGTCATCCACCATGTTTCCAGTTGTTAGTGCCACCTTAGATGTCGACTCGTTCATATTGGAGTCATGTATTAACTCGTTCCATGGCATACCCGGTCCATAATAAAGCGTTTCTCTATATAAAAATCTGTAGAGAAACCTATGTAGTGCCCCGTCAAAACTGTCGGGGACAATCCTTCCAGCGAAACATGGATTTCCCTGTGGACCCTTCCTTCATCATGTCTTCTCATTATTTGCTACAACAACGCATGTGGGCTCATCCTTGCCACGACATCCTGGATATTAAATCTTGGGAATTCTTCCAGGGTGAACCTTCCAAGGTTACGTGGAAGGATCCTCCTCCATGCATTACTTTATTATTTCTTGTGGCTTCTCACATGGCTTCCCCACGCCTCGTCATCCTTACCCACATTAATTTTTCCTTAGTTCATATTTGTTGGGGTTAAGTGGAAGCTTTCCACATCCTACTGCCACCCCAACACAATTCAACTAATCATTTTTTGCCACATTTGTCCATGCATGTGTGTGTAGGCTTTGCTTGCCACATGACCCTGGGGATAAAATCTCGGTCGGGTTGCACCCGACTCCTCGATAAATCATCGGGGACAAAGCATTGAGGTGATGTCACCAACCCTTTCTATAGAGGTGATGTCACCCTCCACATGGCTCCAATCCAAGCATGTCACGTGTCACTTGCTTTCAAGCCACTTGGGTTGGATAACACATGTCCTCCATTGCACGATAAGTTTAGATTTCCACGTTATAAGTGTTTTTATGTTTTTCGCTACATTGATGCACCAACGCATAATTACCGATCCTGCCTACCAAGTCACCCCATAAATAAAATCTTGGGAGTTTCCCTTTTGGCTCCCTCAAAATATCTGAGGATAAAACTCCAAGACACATGGATGGTGTATGTGATTTCTCTCCTCTACGACTCAATTCTCTCTGCCTTCACACTTGGACATGGCTCCTAGCCATATGGCACTTAAGGTGTGTATCTCTGCACTTCTCTGGGTCCTAACTTCTAGCCCCCGTGACATAAGCGCTCATGTATATATTGTAGTTTTTCCACCAATAGTGCTTAACTGTTAATGCACACATAAGGGCACTTTGCCCACTTTGGTCGCACTATATATATATATAACCCTTTTTGAACTATCCCTCCCGAGCTTTCGACAAAAGATGTGCTTATTAGGCTTAAATGACATCCCCCCTAAGCTTTAACATTGTGTATATCTCTCATGAGATTTAAGGGTAATCACCGGCTTGATAACCAAATAATTTCACTATACCTCCTAAGCTTTTGACGATACATGTGCTTATTAGGCCTAAACAACATCCCCCCTCTGCTTTAACATTGTGTATATCTCTCATGATATTTAAGGGTAATCACCGGCTTAATAACCAAATGATTTCAATCCAGGAATTCATTCAATTAGCGAAGACTTTCTTATCTCCTCTAAACAAAACCATTTAGACATGTTTTAGGACTCAGGATGAATACAGGAGTGACCCACTCCTATATATAGACTTAAGCAGCCATCACCTTTGTTATCAGTTAATATTAATAATATAAGGAACATTAAGAAGAAGCATTAACATATCAAGTCTTTTTAGTTTCATTTCTCGTACATGGAGATCTACCCATTCATTTTCATTGTGGCTCATTAGATCTCTTCCAGCTCATAAAATTTTAAGGCACTACAGACCTCTTAGGCCAACAATAAGTAGATTAAAAAACCCATAGACAAATGCAGGGATCCCTTCCATTTACTCAGGAAATATACAGGAACACAACCTTCCTTAAGCAAGCAGAAAATTAGATTTCATGTCATATCACAAGTATTGAACTCGCACATTAAATCCATATCAATACAAGCCTTAAGCCAACACAAGAACTTGAACCATTTCATTATCCATTCCTTTAAAACAATAAAGTTCATTTAGATAGGAATATCTCATTCCTCAGCATTACAAGCCATGATAAGGCAATGCATTAGCAAATAATAAGGCATTTAGAATATGTGCATCATAAATATACACGTATCTTTAATCATTTGAGCTAGCAGTTGAGATTGGGACTTCAACTCTCCACCCAACCTTAGACACACTGCAACCAAGTATTTCTTGCAGTAGTCACCCCTGAGCCAAATTCCAAAGCTTGAGGATGAGTGCTTAAGGGATCAAACCAAATCTGTTAGCTGAAACAAGGACACCAAAGGACCATCCACCTCCACCCACCAACTATTTCCTGTAGTCAATATCTCACAGGGAATCTAAAGATCCATTACCACCACCCTTAAGTAGTAAGGGAATCCAAAGACTATGCCTCCACCATTCAATTCAGAAAGGAAATCCATAGGTTGTGCCTCTACCCTTCAAATCAGCAAGGGAATCCACAGGTTATGCCTCCACCCTTCAAATTAGTGAGGGATTCAAAATCTCATTGTGAAACCAAAAAAATAAACAAAGGGGGCTAAATTATTTCTCCCACCAAGAATCTAAAGAGAAAGCCTCCACCCAAGCTATCAAGGGAATCCAAAAAAACCATCTCCACCCTCTAGGCTGACAAGGAATCTAGAGACTAATGTCCTTCTCCCTACATTTAAATAACATCATAGAGTTATTCTTCTCTGGTTCTTGCTTAGATGCTTTTTCCTACATTCTCTTTGTTTTTATTTGTATCTAAAACTCGATTCTCCTCTATGCATGAGAGTGCTCTCTGTGCATATTCTTTCTTGCTTGTAATGTATCAAATTTCCTCCTGCAAGAATTCTCCTCTTCCATTACATTGTTGGAATCATTTGGTGGTTACATGGGTATACATTGTTGTCATCCCTCTCCCTTCTCAGCAACGATGGTTCTGCCATATCTGACTAGTGGTGAGAATGTTGTGCATCAACACTTCCTCCCACCTACTTCTTTTTGGTTGACTTCTCTACCCCCCCAACTACCAATGCATCCCATCCTCCATAAAATATTGTCCTTTCTTTCTTGTGGATCTATCCAAGGCAGGCATAGTTCTGTTGTCCTTCTTTCCTACTCAATTTATTTGAAAAACCAATCCAATTAAGGCACACTTTCCAGTCTTTAATGGTTGTCATGAAACAAGTCAAGCTTCCTTTAAATCCTAAGCAACCTCCTTCCTCAAACTCTAGAATCCGTATCCAAATTCTTGGGCCTTTTAATTATAATCAAAATATATTAAATATTTGCAATGAAGGGGAATTAGCCTGTGGGGTGTCACATTGGTTCATGTCATAGATATTTTCACTAGTTAGTTACATATGAACGATATTTAGAATTGCCAAAGAATGAACAAAAGAAGAATGAGGCATTGATCTAAATTTTAGTCAATGATGGGTGTATAATAAATATCTTCAACTTTTGAGAAATTGTATACCAGTGTGCTAAAATTTTTAACTCTAAGTATCAAGTCATAAGGTTTGAAAAGGAAGGCAAAGTTGACACCCCGCATATACTATCTACATTTAGGAGAATGTTGGAGCTTCTAAATATATTAAATGTTTTTATGATGTTTGAGGCTAATTCATTTCGCAAGCAAAATGGTATGGGTTTGGATAATATCATCAAATGGTTTCCTAAGCCCTAGCTTAAAATACTAAATGTATAATCAATATTACTAAGTTAGGAAATCCTTATAAGGAAATGGCATGCATATGATATTATTTCCTACTTAAAATTCCTTATTTAATCCATGGATCTTATAATAATTTTTATTATAAAGAAGAAGAAAAATGCATACTATAGTTTCACATAATTTTTAGCATAAGAATATTATTGATATCAAGTCAATGTCTAAGAGCTCAATTTGTTAAAGAATTATATTTAGTTCAATAAATTAATATTCAACTTAGCTAATAATTCAAGAAGATTTCATTTTTTATATTCATTTAATAAAATCACAAATGTAAGAAACTATCTTAAATATCACTTGGCTTTGGCCATAGAGAGGTCACCATAGGTGATCCTAACTTGTTTTCTCAAATAAGAAGAAAATATATTGGTCATGACCCAAATTCAATACTTGTCAAGGTTGTCTCTTATCACCAACATATCTCTCAATTTCCCTCCCATCACCAAGTATATCATCCATTTTAAAATAAATACTAGGATGATGGGTGGAATAAGTGATAAGGAACATGGTGCCTAATGTATGAATAAGAGACAAGGGAATAAAAGTGCTCTAGTTGATCTAATGAGAAACCCATAATAGAAGATATTAGAATAGATTTCCTAAATTTATTCATCCAACTAAAGTCTTTTTTATAGTTTTACAAAGGGTCTACTCAAACTAGTTGCCTGATTGAAAGAAATAATAATCTAATTGCATGTAACTCAAAGGCTATAAGAAACTATAAATAATGTAGATGCACATAGCTCAAGGGATGAAATAAATGATAAATAATACCATGCACATTGATCAAAGGGTTGAAATATGTAACTACCCTAACAAACTTTATTGGATTTCTTAGGAATTGTGTTGTCATGAGGTGGAGCACTTTCCTAGAAGGGCATGCTAAGTGGTACCTATATTCCCTATTACTTTCACCTAATTTAGCTTGAAAGTAGCCCCAATTTCCCCTAATTTATTAATGTTTCTAGGGGAGAAAAAAATACTGCGAGATATAGCAAACAATGTTAAGTGTGGTGATGTAAGAAAAGTCATATTCGCTTCAAGAATGGTGATATGTAAGAGAATTGTGTGGTTGGTGTCAGTCCTATTATGTGGATTTTCCTTTTGGAATTTCCTATAGTTATCATTTCCAATAAATTTTTCTATTATTGTGCTAAAAAAGAAAGTTTCATATGTGGAGAGAGAAGCCAATGTAATACTTAAACATGTGAAGAACTCTAGTCCAGACATGAAGTAAAAATATGAGAGAATCTTAACTAAATATGTGCATAACAAAGAGTGTATAGGTTAAGGGTGTATATTGAATAACTTAACAATTTTGAAGAAGTCCAATTTGTCCCTAGGATCCAAATTTCTAGTCCCTTTGATTCTTGATCTAATGTGATGAGACTTGTGAGTCCCTGTGGTGAATTTGTGGCATCATTACCAAGAAAGTTCTCTAATGGAGTAGTGTGAAGTTGATATTAGAGTGAATCTAGTGGTAAGGAAAGTCTTATTATTGAATAATATGGTATTAGCATTAAGATGGCTTTAGATGCTTGGACTATGAGAGAATGAGGTAGTCCCATTAGGGTTAACTTGAAGTCCATTGATTCTTGCATGTATAGAGTTGGGTCACAAGATGGGGGATGTGATATAGGAGAAATTAGATGAGAGGGTGGTATGTTATGAACTATGGATCTTACCCTAAAAGGTTGAGTGTGAGTTAGTATGGTCTCTTGTCATTGTTCTTTGGTAAGGTTGCAATAGATATGATGGAAACATAAAATGCCTAAGGATTTATTATTTGGTAAAGGTGTTCAAATCTAAACTTGTAGTTATTTAGAATGGTTGCTCATTTGTGCACCAATGTGTAGAACTTGTTGTACAATTGAGGTGGTCAATATCAAGTGAAGCTTCCATGTGTATGATTCGATGTGTTTCTCTCAGAGTATAAATAAGAAAACTATAATGATTATGGCACATAATAGATATGAAATGTTTTGTGGGGTAAAATTGTAGTCTAATGGTGATGTGTATATAGGTTGATTGGGTATAAATATGGCAAGAACCTGTATAGCCATGATTGTGTTGTGTTGAAGGATGCATCATGAAATTTGGAAATATCCATATAATTTGTTTGAGATGTAGTATCAATGTGGACCATACCTAACGAAGAAGATGTAACAATATAATGTTAAGGGTTTGTCGTTGTTGTTACTATATACATAGGTGTTGGTGGGTGTGTGGCAAAGAAAAATAAAGGTTGAGTTAATATGGGTTAGGGAGATTGGGGACTTATAATGAAAGTGATAGAGCGAGAGTGTGTTAGTGTAGAATGATGGGAAGGTATTATCTGGATAATTTGGAAGAGGAGAACCACAACAACTAGATGAGAAAATTGGATCTTAGGTACAACTAAGAGAAAGAATTTGTGAAAACTATTTTTTTAGCCATATCATTATAGGAAAGAGGTAGAGGTGAGTTCACAGGTTTTGTTGTATTTGAAGAGTTGACAAGTATTGTTAAAAATATTGGGGAGGGGGGATGAATTAGTATTTCAGTACTTTTAACAATTGTTCACTTAGTTATTCTTGAAACTGAATTCACGTCACAGAATCAATCATCCACAATGTATGAACACATAGATAAAAGTGAAACTCAAAACTTGAAGAAGAAATACTTGTAAACAATCTTCATTTCATTACAACCATTTGTGAGGAAACCAATCGTATGTAATCACCAACATACAACTTTCATAGGTACCAACCTAAAGGAGATTTCAATCCCCTAGTTGAGCTCTAACTCGGTAATTTCGTAGGCACCAACCTACATGATACTCCAATCACCTCAACTAAGCATTAACTCAATAATTTGTAGGCACCATCCTACAACATTTCTTAGTTCACCACACTTTTTTTTTTCTTCAATAGATTATCACCCAATCAAGCCACCCTTAGGTTTGCACCTTCAAACTTAATTGCAACCATTTGTCCTGCTCCTTTGCATGTTCCTGCACCTTGTCCTCTTCTACCTGCAACCTTAATCTTTTAGAGATCAACCAATACCCTTAACCTTTTTCCTTTTCTCCTTTTGACTTGCTACACACCTCACTGTGTTATTTTCTCTTATGCATGCCCTTAGCCTGTGCATAATACTAGGTCCTTTCCTTTGGCTTACTTAAGTTTACCATCCAATCCTTGTAGGAGATAGACCTACTCCAAAAAAATGGTAAAAATAGATACAACATTATAATATACCACGATATTGTCACATAATATACCCAAGGAAATGCCACAAATAACCTCTTCTCTTGCCCAGATTCTAATCTTCCTCAACTTGACCTTGTTTCTTCCCCAAAGTCCACAGAACTTAATTATTTCCACCACAGAGCTTGACTACAGAGAACCACAGACACACTTTTAAATCCACATGCTAATTCATCTTTTATTACAGGGGTGCACTCCTCCTCAAGCCACAAACTTAATTGACCAAAACCACCGAAAACATAGACTTATCTTGTCAAAACACATAGCTTAATTTGGATTGCAAACCAGGCTTAATTTGGATAGAAACTTGTGCTTAATTTGGACCTGGATGAATATGACTTCAACCTCCCAATTCAAATCTAATTTATGCTCAAACAATAGTCTAAAATAACCTTGAAATATGTGCTAAAGTGGCCTCATAAAACTTGGGTATGAGCAATGCTATACACTCCACTTTGTTCTCCTTTCTTTGACCTAGTTCATTAGGTATGAGCCTTAGAACCGTTCACTCTAATCTTGGATCAAAACCAAGAGTGTTTTCTTCGTTGGGACATTAATTAAATGAGCCACTTGTGTGGCATATTTATAGTGTTTGGACATCATATTTTTGGGGTCCAATGTTCCTTGGGGTCAACTTGACATTAGTTGGGAAAACCTAAGTTATGGATGGGAAATTAATATATACATTTAAAACATTCATATCTCCTCAGTTGTGAAGAGTTAGGAGGCATGCCATATACCATAGAAAAGGTCTACAAGACTTTTAGTTGTGGGGCAGGAGGGTAGCATTCAAGAAAAACCAAATGTTTCTTGACTTATTAGTTTAGATCGATGTTGGGCTAAGAGAATCCATTATATTAAATGTTATTGAATATAATCGTGTTGGATGGGTATTGAGACACGAGAACTAGAGAAATGCAAGAGATTTTGGGCTAGAGAACAAACCTCAATTTATCTAAATTGAATCCTCACCAAACCTCTTGCAAATTTGTAATAAGCATGTAATTTTTTTTTTTTGCAAAGTTGAAAGAAATAGAAGTAGAAACAAACCATTGTGATGGTTGGTCTTCCAAGGTAGCCCATTAATAATTAAGGCTATAGTGAAGAAGGACATCAACAAGGAGATGTAAAGAGAACATAGGAAGCTTGAAGAGCAAAGGTCATGCAACTTTATTAAAGATTGTAGCATAAAGGAGTCAAGGAGCTTGTCCACAATGAGTGAAAGTGTCTTTGAGCCATGTCCATTTGAAATTTTTAGTGAGTAACAATGCATGATATTTTTGACCATTCATAGTCACCCTTTGTAAGGAATTTCTTGAGAAAAATCAATATCTATTGTTTATACTATTTGGTTGTTTAATTGTTTGTATTTCTAATGTTTGATTTAGTTTTTTTGCTACACTTGTGTATAATCCACTCAATGTATATGCATAGTAGCATGAAATTCACGATTAAATACTACTTAAATAATTAAATTAATAGATATATCAATATTGACACGATATTCTTTGTTTAAACATAGGGAGCGTTGAAGTCCTGAATTAGCTTCTTTTTTATATCCTCTTACCCTCATTTCCATCCTTTCATGATAGTTTGTTGCATTTTCAAGTTGAAAGGTCACTTCATATATGATTAGACATAATAAAATGTATCATTCATTCATGGTTTATAGTATATTGTTTCTTTATGAAATTTACTTCAAACATTTATATAGCTACCGAAATGCACTCATTTTGCAGCTAACCAAAGATTTTGTTGCTACATCCATGGTTAGACAAGTTCCAACACGTTTGAAGAGGAATAAAGGATATAGGGAGATGGAAAATGTTCAACATATGGACATCCACCTATTATAATGTTCTGGTAACTCACGGGGTTAGAGAAATCTAATGGTCAAAACAAAAGTCTATTCCAGTTATAATACTCCAACCTTGTGCATAATTTGAACGAAGATCATGGCATCGAAAAGTGAGTGTGGGATTGAACGAGAAAATTTTGGAATCAAAGATTATGATATGTCAAATCAAAACCTTTTCATGATTTTTTCTTTTCGTGGCAAATCATGAGAAGAATGATTCCTATTTTGATTTAATCTCTCAGTTGTCAAGTATAAACTAACTTCTCAGCTTATAACTCTTACAACTTTTATTCAAAATAAGATTATAGAAAGCCTTGGAGCGAGGCGATGAACATCTTTAATTCCTGTAATCATTTTTTATATTGCAGACTTTTTCTTTTAATACAATTACTCTGTTCCTTTAGTGATTAAATGTGTGGGTGAATAACTCGTTAATTGAAGCCATTTCATACTTACACTCAATAACAGCCCCCCTAGAGAGTTGTAAGTTAATTTAGTTGTTGGTCATTTTAGTTGATTCATTCCATGAGTAGTATCTTTTCCATTACTCTATTTTTCATGATTTGACATCGATTAGTTTGCACAGATTGAGTGCTCACATATGTTAAAAAGATCAAAAATATTTCCTTTATTAATTTGCTTACCTCAATTGTTTTGTTTTGGATTTATGAGTTAATGACCCATTCAATTCTAGTCACAACTGACACTAGTTCCTCAGAGTTTTATTTTGGATCATCCCTTTCAAGTTTTGTTTCTTGATATAATTCTGAAGCACTTAGATTAAAAGTTTCCTTTCTTTTGAATAGAGTAGAGACATTAATTTCCAACACCTATAATAGCATTTCAATTCACTGCAAGTAGAATAAGATTTCAATTTTGTTCATTAGATAATATTTTTAAGCTAGTTCAATAGAGCAAATTTTAATTCTTGTCAAGTAGAATAAGTTTCAATTTAGTTCAATTGATTTCACCTTTAAGAATAGTTTTCTTTTGAAAGAACAATTTTGATGGAAATAATATGTGTGTAGGAATGACATGAGTTAATCTAGTTGCACTTTGCCTCAATAAAAATTACATTTTAGTTTCAACTTTTCATCATAACTATAACTCCTAGCATATATTGTGCACATGCACTTCATAGGTACACGAACCTTGGTTGACAATTATTGAAGTAATTTGACCACCAATTAAATTACCCAATATTTTGGCGTCGTTACTTAGGAAGTGTATATAGGACTTTATTTTTTGTTTTCATATCATCTTAGATGCATTCACCCTATAGATGCGTTGACAGGATGAAATGTACTGCCAACAACTAAGGGGGTCTCTCCGGTGTGAAGTCCCAATTAGACCTCACACCGTTTGGGATAGGAGCTACATCCGGTACGTGGGCCCGGCTGCCACCATGAATGTTTCTACTCTTGGTTATCAAATGAGAAGCTGTTAGAGTGGGATAAGAATGAATGCTTAGGCAGTGAAACAAAATCCGCCCAAGATTGACAAGTTGCAAAAAGAGTTACAAAGAAGTCTCAACAACATTAAGAAGAGATATTCCATGAGAGGGATTAGTGAGTTAAAACGCAATTAGACATACAATAAACAGGAACATGCCAGAAGTTAATTGCAAAATAGTTCAAAATAGGTCACCAACATGGCAAGGAACAAGTAAACACAGATTCAAAATCGAAACATACATGCAACACTATGTACTAGTCCATAACATATTGCGTATATGAAAGCACACATACAAATATAGCGAAGTATCAGACAGCTAATACAACCACCATGAGTCAGCATGGGAATTAGTGTCAAAGATAAACAACATCTTATTAAGGTCGTTGCAACTTCAAATACATATCATGCAATTGGTCAAAACCCAATAGTGGAACATGGGCTACTCATACCATTTCCCAATGCCAAAACCCTAGCCCCATTGAAAATCCACTCTACTAGATCCCAAGAGTTGAGTGGCTCTATCTCTCAAGCATAGATTAACTCCTTATTCCTAGACTCAACTCAAGTGCTAAAGTCCCTTTAACTAAGGCATGAGGGCACATTTATAGAGGTCAAGTGACCATTCACCTATCGTGACCTTTGGCCTTCCCTCATGCCCTTTTATCTACCCTCATGACTCTTAAGTTTCCTCACTGCTCTCTCATGCCTGCAGCCTAGTACAATATTATTGATCTCAGCTTAACTGCTGATATCATAGGAGAACATTTACATAATGATGAAAGAGAAGAGGAATGTGTAGAGGGTTCTTGTAAACCCTAGAGCGCTTATCACCAAGGCAGTTGTCGGAGTACAAAACCAAATTGTGTGGTTCATTGCCTGCATGGAATGATCATTTGTTTGCTATGACATTTTTCATCACGGTTGACATAGTGCATTGATCAGCTATGTGGAGTCATCTTATTTATTGGTTGGACATCTTGGCTGTAAGGTTTCCTACAAATAACCCTAGATCTCTCCACATAGGTTGAAATTCTCGTTATTTTATACCCTACAAGTAAATAAAAGTAGTTATACACATTGATGATCGAAGAACCATACAATAAATGTAAAAATAGATAAATAAACAATAATAATCATGAAGAACCAAAATCAACTTTGGACCCCTGGATAGTCCTTTCTCGTGTTATGGTATTGTCGGAGCGAGTGGATTTGCAGGGTCTTCCTGGACTTCCATGGATATTTTCTGTTTATGTCTTGCTGGTATCCATAGGGTCATTGTTAAGTGTGGTTTCCTTGCCCTAACTTGCATAGGCATCTTTGATTCATGGAACGGAACAAATGTAGATTTCCTTAGGAGACGAAGGGATAGCCCACTCCACCAAGTCGTAATTTCTTCGATGGTATCCTGTCTTCCATGTCTTTCTTTATGAATTTAATCATATTAAATCCAAACCCTAATGTTTTCATGCAATCTTGATGATTGATTGAACAAGGTTGTGGTCTGCTCACTACATGAATGTTGATTTTCTTGTTGAAACCCTAATCTCTTGGCTCCTAGCAAGAAAACAATTTTATATCCATGCAAACCTTCCATGAATTATAATAAGTATCGAATGAAGCTTCATTTTTTTACTTCAAAACAAACTATCCATCTTGAAACACATATGACAATTGATTAATCATCGTTACGAGTCTAATAAAACAAAAGAAGTAGCAAGTAATATGAACAATAATACGCAAGCATGTATGGTATTAAGGGATTGTCATCGGGATGGGTTGGAATTCCATAGTCCTCCATATTGGCTTTAATTGTTGCTTTTATCACCTCCTCAAAATTCCATTTTCCCCTTAAGATGGAGTCAGCATTAATGGTCATGGGAGGTAATGTTACTCATGCTTCTATTTCCTAACATCACAAAGAAGATACCTTCGACGAGTGAAGATTTAAATACATGCTATCCTTAGGTCATGATTCTGGCTTAGAAGTCACACAATCACAAAATCTGAGGGGTCGTATTGCCTAGAGGTTGACTTGGGGTACGATTTAGCAACGTGGTGACTTGTGAGAGGTCACAGGGTTCTGCTGCTCTCCCTTCTAAGGGAAGTCGCACTTTTTGGCTGCATGCTGGAATGTGACTCAACGACTTCAATGGATGTTCAACTCACTAGGGGTCATAGGGTCACATACATCTAGGTCGCATCTTTTTGGCATTTGTTCAAGGCTCCAAAATTGTGATTCTGTGACTTGGAGAGATCGCATGGTCGCAGAGTTTCACTTGTGAGCATCATCGCATGCGACTTCATGACCTGTCCAATGACTGCGATGGTCAAGTCATAGCTTCAATCTACCATGGCAACGCAATTATCAGAGCATGATGCATTCCTTTGACAACCCTTTATCCTTCACACATTTTCATGTGGCTCATAGTCAATAGTGGTCATAAACATTTGGTTTTATCGCTCCAGCATTTCCAACATGCACATTCTGTTGACACCAAAATATAAGCAATCACATGACACCCTTGAGCCGAAAACAACGCACCTCTAACATTTGATACCATATGTTGAGCGTGGCCTCTCTAAGACTTTATCTTCTTTTCCGGATGGT
Organism: Pinus tabuliformis; assembly: GCA_031772625.1. Classification (NCBI taxonomy): domain Eukaryota; kingdom Viridiplantae; phylum Streptophyta; class Pinopsida; order Pinales; family Pinaceae; genus Pinus; species Pinus tabuliformis. The sequence goes on along the minus strand of CM062820.1, from coordinate 125,732,203 downwards.
TGAAACCATGCAACATTTTTGGGTTCCCGTACGTCGCATGGGATCAAGCTTTGCTTATCCAATCCAAAAAATGGTTAAAAATCTACTACTTTAACTAGGCAACTCCGCCCACTTTCTGGCTGACTCTTAACATGAAAGGAGTGTCACAGGAATAGGCTATCGTTGCTCCATCACTATCTTTCTGCATTATGAAACCATTCTAATGCAGCCCCTGCATTATTATATGCATTGATGGCAACAAAACATAACATGCTACCCATAAATAAAAGGCCTCACTCTCGGTGCTTGGATTCTCGATGTTTGATTTAATGTGATCCTTTATTACCATATCCATGATAAATTTGTTCAAATCCTGGTGTAACTTGTATCAATTCAGCGTTGATCCTTCCTATTTCCATTTATGCCATTGTGTGCAGTCTACGTGGGGAGCTGGTTAATGTAATGGCATTGCACTAGCTTTAGGAGGCCCCTAAATAAAAATGATGTCAGGAGGACAAGATTGCTTTATGCTAGCATTAATAATATCCTGCGTTCATACAGGGATTATGAACCATTCACTATGAAACATAAGGTGTTTGCTTCGTTTGATGTGAAACCCAACCACCTTCTCCTTGTCTCCATAGGACCACGATACATGGGTTTTCCACGTCATTTTTGAAGTGTGAGCTTCTTAATTGTCTTAATGTGCTACGTTACAAATTAGACCATAGCTTGCTGCATGGTGAGAATGTTTGCACGGCCTTTATTGATTTGGGATGTGCCCTTATTGCCTCCCTTAGCGCAATGGCCATCACCCAATGCTAAAACCTCATGTGCTTCTTCCATCCTAGGAACATAGATGACTCCTTCACATTCAATGTGTTCATTCCGATATATGCTCGAATAATTTTTGCTTTAAATTTATAACTCCCAACATATCTACAAAGGCCAGCATTAGGGTCACTTATTAAAAGGTTATTTCCTTTTAGTTTATAGCCATCACACATATGGTAGATTTAGTCTTTCGATTGTGTCCAATACGTGCTTTCATTTTCCCATTCCATTCATAAAGAATGTGCTTTCTCCCCCTTGTGGTCACACTTTATCGCCTTTCTGATATACCTAAGAGTAATTCTTGTCGTGAATGACATAAAACTTTCTTCCTTCTTTCACCAAAGAGCATACAATTTCCCCTTAATTTCAATGTCCATTATGCATGCCTAGTCCATTTTAGTTGGTATATGCGTTGACTTTGTGTGCTTTTACAAGGTTCATGTGAAACAATTTAAACATCCCTCGCCCCTTCATCTAAGTGATGTTGCATCAGGGCATTAATTTAACATAAGCATCGACTCGTTTGATATGCATCCAAGCTACCTTCCTTCGATCTCCTGAAGAGAATATGAAACAAAACTTATCAGTTTACCGAAATGATGTACTCATGTATATATTTTCATGTGAAAGCATGGAACTTAAATAAAATGAGTAAAAATAAATAAAAACAATTCACTAAAGGAACAAGAATCACAACATTCCAAATCAAAGTGTTACAAATTTCATGGTTTGAGAAAATCGTGCTTCAATCTGGAAATCAATTTCAAATTTAGGCATTTCCGGGAAGCACTAATTTTAAGTGACTTTATTATTATGTGTTGCTTAGGGTGGTGATTTAATTATAGAGTAAGTGTCTAGAAGTAATTCTTAACATGCATCCTAGATTTGCAATCACACGAGCCTAGTGCTATAAGGATGCAAAGGAAAGTTACAACCCTCCCAAACCCTAATGCGCATGCTGGGGATGGGGAACCAGTTGTGAATCTAGGTGAAACATGAAATACAATGATTCTTACCATAATGCCAAACAACGTCGATGAAAATGTGCCCCCTAGAGGTATATGAATTGGGTTAGATCATGAAGACAATCTAGGGTTCCTTCCAAACCCTAATATGGCCAACCACAGGGAAAGATGGATTAAGGTCATGCCCACCTACACCCAGGTGCCTCCACTAATCAACTATAGGGTATATGTTTCGAAGTCACAGGGCTCCCAGTGTTCCTTCAAGAAACACACCCTCAAACCTTAATGTAATCATAAGGCTTATAACATGAGAGGGTGCATCAACAGGGTTTGCTAGGAAGGGTCATAGGGAGAGTAACCGGTTGAAGGCCTTATCGAAGCCCTAGTAGCTTGGGGCAAGTAGTGGGGTACCCAAGATTTTGGATATGCCTAAAAATTTGGGTGGTGTTGTAGCGGCTACAACAAGATGCATAGCTAAAATCATATTAAAATCATTTAGAATGCATGTATATAGAATGCTATTCTAGGGGTAGATTTATAAGTAGATGTAGAGGACATAGTTTAATGGAAACCACCTCCACTAGACTACGTAGTGCCACAACATCCACTGACACTCACATCCCATCCATAGAAGGTAGATATAGATTTCCTGAGGTACACAGATCTGAACTTCAATCTAGGGACTCACCAACTTCTTCCACAGAAGTTGTACTTGAAGAACCTACATCCCTACTGAAGAGTTATATTTCTCTCTTCAACAGGAGAACAACTCTCAAGATAGGAATTGGAGGTTCCTAGTGAGGAAAAGGAAGATTTTTTTTTTCTGAAATACCATTAGTAGAAGAACTAGAGGAAGAAGTAGACAATCCTATTGTTGAACCTTATATTAGCTTTGAGGAATCTATAATAGTAGGAGAACGGGAAGGAGAAGTACATAATGTATATGGTCGTGAACTTAGGATTGGTGGGGGAAGAGGCAGAGGAGGAAATAGAGGAGGTGGTGGATGAGGTGGTAGAGGATGAAGGGGAGAACAAGACCCTTATGGATTCCTTACATTTAATGAATATACCACATCCACAATGAAAACTATCTCACCTTCTATTCTTCCCAATTTTTATGGCTTAAGAATTGAGGATCCCGAGACATTTCTTTTTTAGTTTAAAGCTATTATGTAGATCTTATGACTATTTACTTAATACTCAAAAATTGAATTTATTTCTAGCTACTCTAAAAGATGGAGCCCTTAAAGGGTTTATGGGTCTAGGAACACACTCTATTAGAATATGGGATGAAATGAAGAGTGTATTCATAGAAAAATACAAAGATTATTGTATGCACAATAACCATAAGGATGAAGTCTTTAAGATGATGCAAAAGGAGGATGAAAGCCTTGAATACCTAGTTAAAATATTTGCCTACAATATCAAAAGCGCCAAGATGCATAATTAGATGAGGAGAAATTAAAAGCGCTTTTGTTAAAAGCCATAAGAGATGAGTGGATTGATCTTCTCAATCTAACGGGAAAAGGAGATGTTTCCTAATTATCATTTGATGAAATCTGTGAATTGTGCAAGCATATTTCAAGAGGTAAGGCTAGATATGGGAAAAATCCAAGAGATTCAGCGATGTCAAGGGTCAGTAAATATGCATACGGAATAGTAAGTAGAACAGAACTAGGAAATTTGCTTGATAATTTCACATAAATATCCTTGGAAATTTTAGTGAACAACTAGATGCTCTAAAGATAACAAGCAAAAATCTAAGAATGTTTCATTATCTATTTTTATCCTAGGTGTAGGAAAAGTCATGCCTTAAGAGGATGTCCTCTTGATACTGTGGAGATTTGTGTCATATGTGCTGAATCATGATACAAAAGGATGTCCTTCAATAGCTAGGCTTAAGGTTATCTTTCAGCGTGAAGTTGGATCAAGCCAAGTTGAACCACTTTTCTTTATTTCTAAAAGACCATGGCAATCTCAACAACCAGGTATGGCACAATGTCTTAATACTCAATATCAATCATATGAACAACCTAAGAGAAATTGGAATGCACTTATGCCTTGGCAACCTTGGCCACCTCAACCTTAAGACCCATCTTGGGCACAAGGTTAGCAAAATTTTTATGGTAGAAATCCCCAGTATCCTCAATTTCAATACCCATATCCCCCATACCATCCTCAATACTACCCCCCTCAACTGACCCAACCACAATTTCAAACACAACCATGAAATCAACCACTTCCATTACCATCCATTCCTTTTCCTCAGAAATCCAATCAACTACTTGCTCAACCACTTCAAAATCCAAATAATAAAAATCAACAACCTATCTCAATATATGGGGTCAAAAGTTTCAAGCCTAGATGATAGTCCCCTTAGGTATAAATGATGTCCAACTTAGATTTGGTATGGTTTTTCAAAAGAAATCACCACCAGTTGTCATCCAAGAATATAAAGAGGATACGGTTCCTGAAAAAAGGAACATTCTTGATCAAGAAAAGTCTCCTCAAAAGGAAAATGTTCCTATAGAACTAGATTAAAACCAAATAAAGCCAACTTCTACAATTGCTCTAGTAGAACAACCTTGTGTTTCCCTACAAAATCCTCCTTTTCCTGAAATACTAAAAATCAATAAGGGAACATAAAGGTAAATTTTTTTACCAAAATATGATATGCTAGATGAATTGAAAAATATTTGCATCACAATGCCTTTACTCCAAGCTATAAAGGATTAATACCTATATTTGCAAAAAAAATTAAGGAGTTGTGCATTAAAAAACCAAGAAGAAAGAGAAAAGATTGCAGATATTATGATGAGGAAACCAATAGTCCAAACATATTTAGATCCTAGTAGCCCTATTGTAAAAATCCACATTAATGGTATTGAAATCCCAAACACTTAGATTGATTTAGGAGCAAGAATTAATATTATGAGCAAACAAACTATGGATCAGTTAACGCTTTCCAATCTTCAATATACCCTACCTTTACTACAATTAGCAGATAGATCTATTATCAAACCAAATGGTATTTTGGAAGATGTGTCTGTTTCTTTAGATTCATGGGAGTATCTTGTTGATTTTATGATTTTAACTCCCAAGAAAATTTAGGAGGCCATACATTAATCCTTGGTAGACCTTGGCTAGCTACAGTTGATGCATTCATAAGTTGTAGATTTGGTGATATGTACATTTCTGATAGTATATCTACTAAGAAATTCACATTATACCCACCTGAAAAAACAATAATTTGAAGTAGAAAGTGAAGTTTGGATAGATGATGATAATGAAGACTTTGGTGACATTAAACCAATATTTACTCTTTCACAAATAGATGAGGAAGATCAATTAATAAATTTGATGACTAATAATGATTCTTCTTCATATTGTGAGCAAGACCAACCTTTTCAAGAGCAATGTAATATTGAATATTTATCATCTCATCAAATGGATTTACATTCTATGGAAAAGTTTGGCAACTCCTTAGTATAAAAAATTTGGGGGAAAACATTAAATATTAACAATAACCTGGAAGAATTTCAAAAGAGAAAATTGATAAAGATGCTACAAAAGCATTCTTATGCATATGCATGGGAATATACTGATATGAAGGGAACTGATCCTAACACATGTATACATCACATTTACATTCAAGAAAATGTCAAACCAATTAGACAACCTCAGAGAAGGATGAATCCTAATATGAGAGAAATTGTTAAGGAGGAATTACAAAAGATGCTTAATGTGAATTTCATTGATCTGATATCATATAGTTAATGGGTTTCACCTTTAGTGGTTTTTCCAAAGAAGAATGGAAAATGGAGAGTGTGCATTGATTATAGGGAATTGAATAAGGTTACTTTAAAAGAGCATTTTCCACTACCCTTCATAGATCAAGTACTAGATACCTTAGCAGGGAAGACATATTTTTCATTTTTTTTATGGTTTCAGTGGATATAACCAAATCCAATTGGGTACATATGCTTATAGGGTACTTCCTTTTGGGTTATGTAATGCGCCTGCAACATTTCAAAGAGCAGTCTTAGGTATCTTTTCTGATCTAATTCATGATTTTGTAGAAATTTACATGGATGATTTCACAGTTTATGGAAATACTTTTGAAGAAGCCCTTGAAAAACTAGAAAAAATTCTCATTGGATGTAAGGAAGCAAATCTTTCATTAAGTCGTGATAAATGTTCTATGATGTTTTATGAGGGAATTGTTTTAGGCTACCATATTTGAGGTGATGGAATTAAGGTGGACACATCTAAAGTAGAAGTGATTTCTAAAATTTCAGTTCTACTTTTCAAAGAGATGTTAGAAGTTTTCTTGGTTTTATAGGGTATTATAAAAGACTCATAGAAAACTTCACAAAAATGACCTCTCCACTTTTTTAACTTCTTACAAAAGATTGTGATTTTTTTTGGAATTATGACTGCCATAAAGCATTTGAATCATTAAAGCATAAAATCACTGAAACACCAATCTCAAGAGGACCTAATTGGTCTCTCTCTTTTCATATTTCAACTGATGTGTCAGATACAAATTTAGGAGTTGTGTTGGGACAAAAAGATATAACTCCTTATTTTATTTATTACACAAGTAAAAAATTGACTCCTATAGAGTTAAATTACACTGTAACAGAAAATGAATTGTTAGTCGTTGTGCATGCCATTAATAAGTTTCAACATTACATCACTGGTTATGAAATTTTCATTCATACACGTCATTCTACTATTAGATATTTAATGAATAAACCAATTACTAATGGTAAGATTACTCGATGGTTGTTGTTGTTACAGGAATTCAAAAATGCTATTATGGACAGGTCAAGAAAAGAAAACATAGTAGTTGATTTCCTTTCTAGGATGCAGAATGATAATAATGATACTCCTATAAAAGATAATTTTCCTAACAAATATATTTTTGCAGTATCCACTAAAACTCCTTGGTTTGTAGATATTTCTAAATATTTGGCTACAAGAAAGTTACCCCCATAATTATCAGCTGAAGAAAAGAAGAAAGTTATTAAATTCAATGCACCTTACTCTTGGATAGAGGGCGAATTGTATCAAACTAGACCTGATTTAATCATTTGAAGATGTGTTCGAAAAGATGAAGTACCATAAATATTGAAATATTTCCATGATGAACCATGTGGAGGACACTTTGCCAATAAAAAGAATTGTTTATAAAGTCCTTCTTTTGGGATATTATTGACCTTCTCTTTTTAAAGATGCCAAGGAATACCTCAACAGATGTGATAATTGCAAAGAATGGTTAAAACCCATTCCATGGGACGAGATAGACTCTACACCTCAGGTACTTATAGAACCTTTTGTAAAAATGGACTCTTAGAATTCGTTGTTCCAATAAATCCTCCATCTAAGCAGAAAAGGTATATAACTGTTTTGCACAGATTATGTTATAAAATGGGTAGAAGCTAAACCACTTTCTTTT